>CM031234.1:956306872-957581247 GCA_018340775.1 Taxus wallichiana var. yunnanensis
AGTAAAAGAAAGTATGCTCAAGAAGGTATGTAGTGTTGAATAAGAACAAGATTTTTATTTCCCTTTATCATAAATATCATAGTGTATCCTCATTGAACTATCAGGCCTAAAAATATTTTGATCCTAACATTCCTCAACATTCTATTGATCTTGATCTTGTAGCTAATCCAGTTAGACAAAAACAAAGGTTTGTGAACCCCATAATTTATCCCCTCAAAATTGATCCCCTCATAAATAATGATTTTCCCAAAAATACTCATCTTGGGTGGCCATTTTTTTCTTGTCACGAAGAAAAATGGAGAAATTAGGCTCTATGTGGATTTCAGGGATTTGAACAAGGTTTCATTAAAATACCATTATCCATTTCCTTTCATGGAACAAATCCTTCAAATAGTGGTTGGATCTGAAAGGTTCTCCATGTTTGATGGTTATTCCATTTTTTATCAAATCAGGATTATAGAGGATGATTAGTACAAGACTACATTCACAACCAAAAGGAGAACACATGCATATCGGAAAAATCCTTTTTACTTGTCAAATGCCACCTTCTTGAAATTAATGGATATTACTTTTCATTGACTCATCAAATAGTTTTTCGTTATCTATCTAGAAGATATCACGAGACTTATCTAAGTGGGGAAAATAACTTATGAAGCATATGGAGAAAGTGTTTGATAAATACAAAAATGGAGTGTCATTGAACCCCAAGAAATTCATATTTGTAGTTCCACGAGGTAAATTATTAGGTCACTTTGTCTCAAAGGATGGAATTTCAATTAACCTAGAAATATTCTTTTTCATTCTCTCTCTCCTTCCCAACTCACAAGAAGGTATAAACTTAGTGCTACGTGGATTCTCCTAACCCGTGGAATAAAGAAATGAAAAGTGCAGCGACTTAGGTGGAAATTAATAAAAATTAGTGTTGTGTGACACCTTTTTTACTTTTTGCAATAGTAAGGAAGTAAGCCCTTAGTAGGTGAATATGCAAAGAGTATCACAGAGTTACTTATTTGCGGAAAGAATTATAAAAATCATCCAAGTTCACGTCTCATGATTTTTCTCAAACCCATACAATGAGATAAAATGGTTGAAGATAAAAAATCTGCATATCAAAATAGTAGGCCCTCACGGGTGGTGTGAAATAATTCCACTCATCAAGGCAAAGGTGAGGGAAGTTGTGAAGGTCCATAGAAGATTAAAATTTGAGATGTTGCGTGACATAGTGAAAGTTGCATAAGGTTTCAAATCCGTGTTAAACTCCAAACCATAGATCCAATCACCCCAAACACTATAATTTATTAAGTATGCAACCATTATGAGCATTCGATGGCATGTGATAGACTCAAGGGTCATGTTGTGGTTGTTGGCTAAAATTAGGGGGCATCCATACCTATACTACAATAAAACTCAGCAAGAATTCATGGCACCCACACTTACTTAATAGGCTTTCATAGATTTTTTTAGAGCTTGGTGGTCCTTCCTGCTCTCTTCTTATTTCTCCATTCCATGAGTAGTATAAATACAAGTGCTTGTGCACTTTGTATGGGTTCTTCTCCTTCTTTCCTTTTATAGCAAATTTTTGATCTCTTCCTTATGAAACTCAAAACTTCATGTTATCAACCTCTTTAAATCAAGAATGGTGATGTTTATTCCTTGACTTTGTATGTAATATATCGAATATTGATTAGTGAAAGTGTGGTTTTCCTCCTTCCTTTGAATACATAGTGTTTGATGTGAATGTTTCACCCTTTTACATATTTCATACTATTTTATCTCTTTGCATCTAAAATTGATGCAGAGAACAAATTAAAATCATTCATATAATTTCTTACAAGAGGTTTCAAATAATAGACTCATCCATAGTCTCTGCATAGGAGAATCATTTATAAGCATATAATGGCCCAAACTAGTTAAAAATGAGTTACTCTTACTTAAAAACACTTATCACTTTAATACGATGATTGTATTATTCAATAGGATTCCTCACAAAATTGTTTCACTCATGAAATAGCTCATTCATATACCAAACTAGATTCACACTCACTTACCTTACTTGTTCTTCCTCTCCACTCACTAGCTCTTGCAACATTAAGTGATTGTAGCTTTATACATCTACCAAGGATTTCCCTTCATGTTCCCTATTACTCCACTAATAACATTGTTATGTTAAATGAAGAAAAGAATTCAAAGCTTTAAAACTCCATATTTCTCTACCTTTTACAAATTGCCATTTCCTTCATGCCAGAACATGCAACAAACTTCGGGTATTCACATATAATTTTAAGGTGCTATAAAAACTAAACCATTGAAGACAGACACGACTAATCTTATCAAAATTATATCTTCTAAGTTTTAGGTCTTAACTCCTAAAAACATAGGATATATACTCCTTTTAACATGATAGACATTTTGTCAAATAAGTAGTGTGCATCCTCAACCCACCTAATAAAACATGTCATATCTCAAAAAATAAAAATTTCAATAAAACCCCTTATAAACCCATCTTAAAAATTACCTTACACCCCCTATGGTCCAAATGTCAACGTGTTTTGAGGTCATATGCAAAAACTTTCAACTCTATACCGGAACTGATTTTGCACAGTCACGTTTTCACAGTTGTACTTGTAAACACCTAAATTTGGTTACATTCCCCTTAGCCCATGATCAGATAACAAACTTAACCATGTGCACCTAACCATGGCCCCTTTCACCCCTCATTAATATTAATTTAATTATTTTAATTAAATTAATCCTCATCCTCACAACTTTTATTATTTTATTACCTTAATTGACCTAATTTCCACCTCACCTAGACACCTCATTCAGCCACCTCACCCTAGACCTATTCTTGGCATGTTTCCATAACTAAAAATAAGTAAGTCTTACTTGCCCCTTGTGAGCTAAGATTTGGTCTAACCCTAAAATCAATGGATAAGATCTCTCTAACCACATTCCTGCTCATAAGAAGGGAAGCTTCCGTTATGATCCATGGAAACAAACCAACTTGGCCCAAGAAATTACAAAGATATGTCCATTTTTAGCAAACATAGGGAATCCCACCTTAACCGATGCTAGTCAAACCTAAACTGACGCCGGTCAAGACTGAACCATGATTAGCTACCATTTATCCACCTAAGCAACCTTGTTTTTGGGTTGGCACATTTTGAGAGAAAGAAGACAAGAAGAGAGCTGCATGCAATTAGAACCAGAGTCTTTTGACGCACCTAGACATCCATTTCCAGCACTAGGAAAGATCCGAAAGCACTGGCACTCACAATAACATTATAGGAAGGGTCATTATTGCACCAAGCTCCATTCCATCAACCGATCATCACCACCACCCAGCCATTGAATCCACAACATTGGTAATTGTTTTATCATTAATCATTTCCATTCCTATTATGTTCATAGAGTTGTTATCATTTCTATTATCATTCTTCTATTAACATTCACATTCCTCCATAGCCTTCTTTTTGACAAATCCAAAAATCTCACCCACCCGTTTATCAGATCACCTATCCTATCCCTTCCACATCTTTGAGTGTTCTTAGCACTCCCACAGGACCTTTCCATCCCCTTCTATAGCCTCATTTAACCTCACCCATACTCTATAATAATTTTTTCAGTGAACTACTGTCACCCTAATTTATCGACGCCTTGATTACCCATAATAGTCGCTCGATCACCCTTAAACTGTCATCGGTTATACCCAACCGAAATTGTATCTGTGTTTCATACCTTATACCAATAATAGAAGAAAATAAACTAAACAACCTTGAACTCAACTCGACTTTTTGGTACCACGACACCTACCAACCCTTCGATCGACTAAATCCTAGCCTTTGTTATATTATATTTTCTTATTGTACTTGAATGAGATACCTAAATCATATCAACTATAGTAGGAATTTACTTATTTCTCGCATTAAATTTTTTTAAACAATGGATTGACAGCCATCTAGGAAGTATCACACTTCTTGGAACTAGCATACGCTAGGTAGTCCACTATCATATATCATTTAACTTATCTTTTGTGGTCTTGTTTTCTATTACAGGTAGTTCCTCCTAACCAAAAGGAAGCTCTCATAATCAGCATTGGGTCAAGAAGTCAGAATGCATGCAACAACCATCAACCAACCAACAATAACAAGTATTCCTCCTAGCCCATAACCTTATCTATTTCATCATTCAAAAAAGTAAAGAAAATGGTGAAACATTTTGGCATGCTCGGTGGGACCCAGTAGGGGTTCTATTGCATTTTCTTAATTTCTTGCCAAAAGTTGTGTGTTTATTTCCGTTTAAAAGGCTTGTACATTAATATTTTTCTCTAGTAATCTTCCTTTATTTCTAATTACTCTAAAAGAAACATTTCTATTGGTGCATTTAAAAAGGAACCATTCCTCTTTCTTGCTTTCTACATTTAGTGAAAGAGCATACCCTCTCCTATTCATCATTTGCTTCATCGAATGTAACCTTTTCAATTTGGGATTAAAATAGGTTGCATTATGTTTTGATTTGTTGCTTTTAGATCACATTAAAGGTAGGTACTCCCTAGCTTTTACCTCTGTCAGTCATTATCTCGAGAGGATGGCCTACCCCACCATAACATCAACCAAAACCTCACCTTCTAGATTTCCTTCTTCATAGGACACCTTCCTAACCAAAAAATTCTGTTCTAAATACACACAATCAGTTCTAAATAGCGTAAGATGAACACACATAAAGAAAAATCACTCTGTTAGGATCATATTTTCTTAGCATTCTTCTTGATTTTCATTTTGAGGTGTGAGGACACAATTCCACATTTTTTTCCTTGCACACTCCCCCATCATATTTGGAGTATTCCAAATTTATCTGAGTGTTCAAGGGCCCCATCTTCTCATTCTCAAATTCTTGAGTTTGATTCTTCACTTGATTTAAATCAAAACCTAGTTTTCTTCATTTCTATCTCAATTTCACAAGAATGGCGCATCGGTCCAACGAGCATCATTGGTTTTCATCTACCATCGTTAGTTAAACCTAACTAGTGTCGGCTCCTAACTTTCTAGGTAATTTGGCTTGGGACAGTCTTCATTCATCAATATGTTCTAGTTTTTGCCCTTTGGGCACTAACATATTTTCTTGATACTCTATTCTTCTCTGTTGATATTACCATCATACAGAAAACATTTTTTTCTTTTGTCTATCAACCCTATTTTATTTTCTAAAATTGGGGATTTTCTATAGTTACTGAGATTGGTTTTACGTGGACCGACGTCGATTCTCTAGAATGATTTCTTTGGTGTCTCGTATTTGGTTTTCCAGATCCAAATCTTGACCAAATTCACCCTCCCAGCCTCATTATTTTCTATCCTACTACTTTCTGTGTCATCTACAAAATACAGTCTTACCAGGTCAGCACTTGTTCACATGGTGCTGACTCGCAGCTAGACTAATGCCCTCATATTCCATGCTAGTCATCAACCACTCCCACCTAGTCCTTCACCACCTTCCATCATGTCACCCATGATTCTTACTATGCCTATCACCATCGCTACAGGTGATGAGGATTTCACACAACTCCTCGATCAGAACCCCGTAGCCCTACAATTCTACCTTTCCCATTCATCCACTCGGGATTCATCAAGATAGTTAATATATGGCATGCCCATATCTATCTCTCCTTCCCTTTTCCCCGCTTCTAAATCAGCCCCTGTTAGCTTGACATTACCCTCACCTGCTCAGTCCCTAGTGGTTTCACAGTTAGGCTCCACACCCACTATGACCGTTGCATCTATGAAATCTATTGCACTTGCAGTATCGATTGTTCCTTCATCGACCACCTAGAGCATAACCCCATCTACACCCATTATCTCACATATTCCAATTGTGACACAACCACCCCCAGTGTCGGTGACCCCTACCCCATTCCAAAACATTGTCCTCTCTATTCTACAGACTTTTCCCCTATTGCTACTAGAGTCACTATGACTATCCCACCTCCATATACATATTATCAACAACCCCCCATCTCGTCTATCATTCATTCCGGTATATACCCCCTATATCAGTCCCTCATTCCCAACCTTCCTATTTTGAATCACCATACACTGGAATGCCATCCACATCATATGTTCAACACTAGCCCATTTACATTACGGAGCCCCCTTCCATCGTAACCTACCAATGACCTCATCAAGTTAATGATGGAAAAGATGGAACATACTAGAAGCATCAGTTTCCGACTCACGCATTCCCTCACCTATGATGAAATTTGTAATGAGCCTATTCACCCATCCATTCCTATTCAACCATACCCTATACATTGGGAAATGCTAAAATTCAACCACTTCAATAGCAAAGAGGACCCACAACAACATTTTCGGTCCTTTAAACATGGGTGTTACCTAATTGCCCATGATGATGCTTTACTTTTGAGGACTTTCCCAATTTCCCTGACAAGACCTGCATTAGACTAGTATAGTGGGCTACCAAGAAATTCCATCTACTCATTTAATCAACTAGCCCATGCCTTCTTAGACCACTTCTCGATTAATATTGTCAAGAAGGTTACCATGACTAATCTTTATTCCACTTGACAGTACGATGATGAGTCCATCACTGAATTTTTTTCTCATTGGTGCAGTTTAATTAATCAGCTCACATTCTAGCTACCTCAGATTGAGCTTATAGAGCTATTTACTTAGGCTTGTGCTAGACACATCTCACCAACCTTATAGGTGTAAACCTTTCACACTTTTGATGAGGCATTCACCATGGCATAGAAATTGGAAATTTGTGCTATTGAAGAAAAGAAAATTCAACTTTGTAACAAGAACATCGCGTTCAAATCAAATGATGCTTCTTCATCTTTGAAACCCCAAAATAACTATTCAAAACCTAAAGGATCTGCCAATGCCATAATTCTCAAGGCTGGCCCCCTCATCAATCAAACCTAGCCAAACCTCCTAATCTCTCTCTCATTCAAGCTTTCCAGTTTAGACGAGAACAACAAAAGTACACTTCCATAGGAGAATCTTATTCTTCTATTTTGGAAAATATTGTTAAGGCTGGTGTCATTACCCTTCCACCTATAAAACCACATACTAGTTTTTACCCTGAGTGCCCCATGCCCGCATGGTATAAGGAACATGACTTTTGCAACTATCATCGTGTCAAAGGTCATAGTGATAATAATTGCATCACCTTCAAGAATATCATCCAAGAAATGTTAGACAATGGAGATCTAGTCTTGGATAGCCCAAATGCACCTGCTAACCAAAACCTACACATCTTCAAGAAGCCATTCCCTAATCATGCCCAATCTTCCAACAATGTTGGTAACACTTCAAATAATGATAGCAATGAGGTCCATGCTTTTTTCGATGACATACCAGTTGCTTCCCAATTACCTCATGTTCCTTCCATAGATGAAATCTTAGCCCAAGCTCCATTACTTGCACAAGAACTAATTTCATCTACTCCTCCACCCTCAAGGGATACCCCTTCATTTTATCCATCACCTGTGGAAGATCCTATAATTATCATGCCACCTTTGGCCCCTCAAATTTCGAGTAGTTGTCGGTGGCACCTCTCCTACTCATAGGAGATGCATGTCCATCGCCTACACCATCACAAGGATATTCCACCTTGTCCAACCCATCCTCTTCTCTACCCATAGAGGATCCTATAGAAATACCATTACCTTTGAATGACCATTCACCATCAGACCTTCAAGATCCCATAGATCTACTTTCGGATCTCTTACCCACGATTCCAAGGCTAGCCATTTCCTGTATCTCTAACAAATTTTATGGGGATTACCACTCGATCCACATCATCCCCACCTACAATAGCACAATTTTCACACTTGGCCAATCACCTAGACTATGTCAATAGATCCTTACTATGGGGATGCCTTCTACTTCCTGTTTCAACATAAATGCAGTTGTCACTCGTTGACACCTCCACTATCTATCCAAAAGTGTTTCGAGTGACCAAACCAAACACAACTATGACTATTGAAACACCTTCCACGTCATCACCCATGGCCCAACTTACACCTCTCTGTCCATAACCCAACATACATCTACACCCAAACACCTACCCTTTCCTATATCATCTCCCTTACCTAAACCTATCCCTACCTTGGGGGTCATACCGACAGCTAGCCTTACTCACCCACCCATCAAACTAGATTTAGCCACATCTTCCAAAACTAATGCTAAAATTACCCCAGCCCCTAAAAAGAGGATCCAATCTCCTAGGCCTCATACACTAACCTCGCCTACCATGCCATTATCACCTTCACCCCTTCTGTCCATCCTAGGACCTCACCCCTCGACCCTGGCCAAGCAACCCCCATCCACCGGTAAACCAAGAACCCAACAACCCATTTCCTCATCACAGGTCTCTAATATACCCAAGCGACCCATGCAACCTCCGCACTCACCCATAACCTTCTTATCACCCTTACCACCACTACCATCCATAAATGCTTCACTACCCATGAGATTTTATTCTCTTTCACTCACACATCTTTCCCAACCTACACCACCAACCTCCACTTCACCTCGGTTACCCTAGTGGGTAACCCGTCCTCTTCCACCATCATATTTTCCATCCACATCTCATACACCCATGAAATCATTTCCCAAAAATATGTAGCCTAAAGCTAAAAATCCGCTACCCTCCAATGAGCTAGTTACACCAACTAAACCTTCCATTTCAATCTCTTCTACCATGTCCATACCCAAGTAGATGCGACCAACACCTAATACCACACCACACACCAAACTATTAGACCAACCCACTATGCCTCTTATAAAGCCTCTTCCCCATAATCAACCACACTTGTCCCCAAACCCACATTCACCTCCCATTGTGATCCACTTCTAGGATCCTACACCAAAATCTTAACCAATCTCCTCGAAACTTCCGTCATCACATTACCACCTCTTAAACCTTATGACCCACTCAAACCCAAACCAAAAGGGTTTGATGAAACCAAAATTTGCACCTACCATTGTGTTCCCAAACACGATGTAGAAACTATAAGGCTTTAAAACCGATCTTTTCCAATTGTGTCCTCCAAAGAAAATTTTGATGACGATGATCTTCTTGATGAGGACCCCATTTCACCTTCACCAATTTCCATAGATTTTCTCCCATTAGCTACTCAGTGACCAAAATCTCCACCCCCACAACTCTGTGATCCACCCTCAAGATTTGAGATCAACATGGTTTGTATAAGAGAGTTAGCCAAACTACCACCAAAATTCCAATGTGCCCTTCTCATTTCACAAGGATCGTATCCCCCACTAGGTTTTTGTCCCTCATGCTGCTACACCTTCCATGACACACCCTCTTCATCCACCTCCCCTCAGATTAACATGATCAATATTGCCACCCGTGCTCGAGAAAAAAAAAAGGAAAGGAAAAGAAAGCTGGCCCATCAACTAACCTTGTACCCATACCCAAAGTCACCATTAGAGGTCCTTACATATCCTATTTACGATGGGGTCACACATCACACAATGCTAAAATAAATACACCAATCCCCCTAAATTTCTTTATATGACCTCATCCAAACCTCGAGTCACATTGTCAATCCTTCATGGAGGTCCTTTAATCTATTACCCCTCACCCATAGCCTCCATCATTACCCCTCACCACGTAGCCTCTCTCACTAGGTCTTTGCCTTCCTCTACACCTCCACCTACTTACCAAGTTTCCACCATCAGCTTTTCAAATGAAGAGATCGCTCCCTTCAGGTTGATGACCTAACCCCGCTCTTTTCATCTCCATCTTTATCGATAATATATGCATACAACATGTTGTGATTGATGGTGGTGCTAGAATTAACATCATCTCCTCCCATGCATATGACCAAATGCGTATACCTACCAATTGCATGCATGGTAACCTGCTTATGTTGTGCTCCTTCAATTACACTATGACCTCTAGCTTGGGTACCATTGTTCTCCATGTTTGCATGGGTCCCTACACTTTGTCTTGAAACTTTTCTATGTCCTAGAAGGGGAGTTCGAGTATAACTTCTGCTTTCACCCAACCTTGGATCTCGTGTCATGGGTTATGTCCCTTTAAATTTACATTGATGCCTCAAATTTCAACATGAGGGACATAATCACACCATCCCTACCAACCCATAACCTTTCAAGACCTGTAACATGTTATATCATACCAATGATGTGCTTATACCGGTCAAGACATCTCGCCACTATCACTAATTCACCTTCACCTACAAGCTCATCCACCAAAACTTCCACTACCTCTTGCTACATCTAACCTCACTATCCCCACTATAGCTATAGCCTCTACCAATGACGCACTTGTTTCCCCATCATCTAGCAAGCCATCTATTCTCGCTACCCACATACCGAATACCGATCCCTTAAAAGGTGTTTTTCAATGCCTCACTCTAGGGAATACCACCTATAATATATTGACACCTTCCTCACCCCACAAGAGTATGGGAATCTGCGTCAATACCCTAGCTACGACATCCGCAATGGTGATGTTTTTCCTTATGGACCTCCCCACCTTCACACCGATATAATGTATGGGGGACTTGATATTACCACCTATAAACCTGAACCTCCATCCCAAGCCCAACCATTTTCATCTAACCTACACTCCCTCACTAACCATCGCTTCGCTCACACTTTCCTCCACCGGTGCATGTGAAAAGGATTTGGCTTGATTTTACAAACAAGGCCACCATACTATCATTTCCTATACCTCTCATAAACAAATTGATCGTAGTGGAATTATTTTTGATGCTCCACCCTCTAAGAAGGTTTACGTTGACCTTATCTAGGATGATAAATCTTCCCCATCTCATTCACCCACATTACCATCTTCACCCACGAGTCCATAGATCCTAAATCTATTCCTCCTAAAAAAATTTTTTGTAAACACCATTTCCTTGGGACCACTGACCTATCAACGTGATGGCGAGGCTCCCTCTTCTCTCCCATTCCTGTATCTTGACATGATCAATGATGATATGCCTTCTATTAACGTCATTCAATGTTAGGATGATGAATCCATCCTCACTTACCTTGGTGTGGAAGATTCTTATATTCATTAGTTGTTACCTTCTGAGATGCAAACCATGTTGAATGAATCGACCATCGAAATCAACATTAACACTCAAGATGACCCACACATTCTAAAGATCGTCCAATCCTTAGACGCTACTGAACATGAAGCCTTCACCTCTTTCCTTCATGACCATAGCAATGCATTTTCCTGGTCCTATGCCAATATGCCCAGTATTGACCCAAAAATTGTGGTTCACAATATCATAACCATTCCTGATGCCAAACCCATCAAACAAAAGCTGTGGAAAATGCATCCTTGCATTGCTCTTCTGGTCAAAGAAGATCTTGATGCCTTATCTTGGTTTTATTTATCTCACCCATTGACTATCCCCAATAGATCTATAACATCATTCCTATCACAAAGTCTAAATGGCGACTCCGCATCTACACGGACTTCCGTGATCTCAACCTAGCTTTGTCTGAAAGATGACTTTCCCCTACCAGAATTGACCAACTAGTTGATCTCACCACTGGCCATGAAATGCTATTGTTCATGGATGGTTTCTCAAGCTATAATCAAATATTACTAGCTCTAGAGGATCAACACAATACTTCCTTCATCACCCCTTGGGGGACCTTCTGCTATCGATTCATTCCTTTTGGCCTTAAAAATTCGGCGCTACATACCAATGCACCATGACTTACATCTTCCATGACATCATGAATCACATATTGGAAGATTATGTAGATGATATTCTTGCCAAATCCAAACATTGAAACAAACACCTTCTTATCCTTAAAGTCATCTTTGACCACCTCTTCAAGTATTGTGTTCATCTTCAAGCAAAGAAGTGTGTCTTTGCGGTACTTTCTGGAAAACTCATGGGTTTCATCATTTCTTTGCATGGCATGGAATTTGATCCTGCTAAATTCAAGGATATTTTGGAAATTCCTCTGCCCACTAATCTCCATCAACTTTGAAGCCTACAAGGTAAGCTACAATCCATTCATCATTTTATCTCATAGTTTTCCAACCGTTGTCAACCATTTCATTGTCTTCTCAAGAAATATGTTTCATTCAAATGGGATGATGAATGCCATAAAGCATTTGAGGCCTTAAAAAAATACCTTATTCAACCACTTGTACTCATTCCTCCTAAATATGACCAGCCCTTTTACCTATATTTTTCTTCCACTGACCATTCTTTAGGTGTCATGCTTGCTCATCACGATGACCGACACCGAGAGCAAGCGGTTTATTACATAAGTCATACTCTTCTAGACTAAGAAACTAGATATACCCATGCTAAAAAAATATGCCTAGCCATAGTTTTTGTCACCACCAAACTTCACCATTACCTACTCAACCACAAAACCTTCGTCATTACTAATACTAACCCATTACACTATATGTATGCCAAACCCTATCAACATCAACATGCTACACATTTTCTTATAGCCGGCCCTTGTTGTCCATTAAGGGCCAGGATATTTCGACCAACTATCTGATGCACCTATTTTCAGGGATCAACCATATAAATTTGACTTCCCAGGGCAGAATCTATAGCTACCCTTTCCCTGGATGAACCCACTTACCAAATGAAACTCTTCTTCGATTGCTCCAAGTGTCAGTGTGGGGGTGGGGCTGGTGTTATCCTCATTCCTCTTGAAGGTGAACCTATTCCTTTGTCTTTCAAACTCAATTTTGATTTTACAAACAATATTATGGAATACGAAGCACTTTCGTATTGGGTCTCTAGGCCGATTATGCCTTAGATGTTAAGACAATCAATACTTTGGTGATTCTTAGTCGGTCATAAACAAATTCAATGGTATATACTAGTGTTATAATGAGATCCTTCAAAAGTATAAGCATCGATAGATATGCCTTTGACCACCTTTGATGTTATACACTTCAAACCACCCCACATTCTACTAATAAATTTGTGGATACCATGGCTTGTTTGGATTCTCAAATACCTTCACCTTCGCCCACTGAATCTAAAATATTTATTACCATACTGAAAGGATACAATCACCCTCTTATTTACCTCATGGGGTCTACTCCATTAGAACTATTTCCATTGACCCATGTGACCTTTGGTATAAGCAATATGCAGACTATATTTCCCTTTCCATTTTACCTGGTGATCTCACTCATAATGGACAACGTGCCTTTCTTAAAAGTGTCTCCCATTATGTCATCATGGGTGATATTATTTACAAGTGTGGCTTCAACAAAGACATTCTCTTACGATGCCTTATGAGTTCTGAAATTCCCTACACCATTAAGGAATTCCACGATGGAATTTTTGGAGGTCACTTTAGTGGTTTAGCCATCACAAAACACATCCTTCACCTAGGCTATTATTGGCCAAACCTAAACCGCGACTATTGTGATTATGTCAAATGTTGCGTGAAATGCCAACAACATGCTAATCTCCATCACACACCTAGTCATGCCTTACAGTGCACGATACATTTGTCCTTTCTCTCGATGGGTTTTAGATCTTGCTAGTGAGATCAACCCCCATTCTTCATAACACCACCAATGGATCATAACCGCTACTGAATATTACACTAAATGGGTAGAATCCATTCCCCTCATTTCTACAAAAGCTGAGAAGATATGTGAATTCATCAACCATCACATCATTTTTCATTTTGGTGTTCATCACCGCATTATCACTAATAACAAAAAAAAATTCAAAAATAAAACCCTACATAAACTATGTGATGCTTTTGGCATCCAACTCAGTTTCTCATCACCTTATTACCCATGAAACCAATGATCAAGCCGGATTAACCAATAAAACCTTGAAAAAAATTCTTATAAAGGTAGTCAACGATACTGGGAAAGATTGGTATACACACATCCCTTTCACTTTGTGGGCTTATTGTACTAGTATTCACATTTCGATGGCTACCACACCCTTTTATATGGTCTACGGTACCGAAGTTGTCTTACCTCTCGAAGTATAGATTCCATCTCTTCACATCTCACTACAAGACATGCTCAATGACGATGACTTTCACTAAGATCGTTTGGCACAACTTGAGTTATTTGATGAACGTTGTCTTAATGCTCTTGACCATCTCCAAATTTTCCAAAAGTGTATCAAACATGAATATGAAAACACATTCACACGAACGAACCTTCTAGGTTGGCGACCTCATCCTTGAAAGAAAATCAACATGTAACTAAAGAAGGGAAAAGTAAACGGGAAAATTTTCTCCTAATTAGGTTAGACCCTATATCATTACCCATTCCTATGGATCAGGTGTTTATCATTTGTCTTAACTCAAAGGTAAAATATAACCTTAGCTCGTTAATGCCTTGCATCTTTGACCATTTTATTGTTGATATCAAGTCCTATATCACTTTTTGTTAGTTGATTGCTCATCCCTTGAGCACTATTCACCTTCCATATTACTCATTTTTGAGGATTCACGACTCAAAAAGAATCATGTGATTCCCATCACCTTTCAGCCCTATCTTCAATATGAGTACCATGGCTCTACTCGTAGCATGATTCTCATGGATAGTTTTTGTCTTCTTCAAGATGGAATCACATGGTCTTTCATCACTCAAAACCACCTCTTTCATAGTTAATTATTGGGTGCTACGGTCTTGTCTTCTAAACAAGAACCTAATCTTCCTCTAAAGTCTTGTCCATGACTTAGATGTCCAAAAACAAAAAGGGATATAACTCCTTACGTAAAACTTTCAGCAAAGATGAATCCCCAAAAGGGACATCTCTTCACTCTAATTCCACCACTATAAATAGATTGCTCCTTTAAGGATAGCTATACAAGGTCATTACAAAATGTAATAAATATCCAAAATCTTCCCACATCGATCAAATTCACGAATACCTCAACGAGATAACATACTCATCCCATATAGACTTCTGTATTGATCGATCTATTACATAAAAAAATGAAGCAAAGGATGAATTTTTTTTCATGAACTTTCCTATTCTTAATCGTGGGTCTCTTGTGTTGAAATACACGTTGTCGTACACTAAGTTATGCCCAATCACCCATTCTCACCTCCTTGCCTTTTTTTTCTGAATATCCCCTTTACTCAAGGGACTTGCCACAAAATGTGACATTTCATGATAATGTGACTTTCTTCACCTTTAGAATAGTCCATTATGCAACACCTTTAGGTTCTTACATTCATAAGCCCTTCTTAGGTTTGGTTGACCCATTAGGGTTCTTATCAATTAAGTGGCTCTTTTACCACCTCTTACCATTCGCCTTCCTCATTTCTTATTACTTATCCTATACAGGACCAGCTCATCGATACCTCTATTTAACAACCACTCGACCATGCCTGTGACCTAAACTCAACCCTACCTATGACCTACATTCAACAATGCCTAACACTTGCCAACCCATTCTTCTACTTCATCATAATATTCCCTAGCTTATGGGAGAACTACATCGGCCTAAGGTCCCTTTTCACCGGGACTATGTAGGCAGCACTCCAAGGGCATGGGGCCCTTGGAGGTTAGCTCGACCACTCTCTACCCTGACCCATTCCCCCTTTTCCATTCCTATTCACATTCTACCCTAGTTAGTTTCCTTTCTATATCAATAACTAGAAATTAAACCAAACAAACACCAATTAAAAAACATCACTATCAACCATTTTTCCACATATCATCATAATGTTCACTAATTTCCACAATTCACAAATATTTGGAAATTTCAAACACATCATGCCATAAACATCATCGTCACCATATATATATATATATAACTCATCAACATCTCTATCTGTCTACTCAAATCTGTCTAATATAAAATGTCTCAAATACAAATATCTCAAGATCATTGGCGCATAGGACAGTACCATATACAAAACATCATCATCACGTAGGTCAGTATCATATACAAAATATCATCGGCACACAGGCCGATATCCTATACAAAAAAATCATCGGCACACAAGCCGAGTTCATATCACAAATAATCCCTATACTATACAAAATGGTGATATCCCTCGTCTGCCCCTCAAATCTCTGAGTCGGTCTCTCCTAACTCCTCTATCACTCTTGTTTGGTTCTCCATACCCACCTCACCACCTAATATGGGCCTCGATCTAGCAGTCGATGGCCCCTCACCTAAATTTGGCCTCCATAAACTAGTGGCCTCACCCTACTCCTGCCTTTGGGCTCACCGTCCCCCTATGCTCTCCACAACATGAGTGCGGGATCAAGACCTCTCACTCGAGGCTGCTTGTGCTTGGTACTCTGCATATGAAGGGACATATATCCTCGCTTCTTGCCAAAGGATCCTGATAATACCTCACCTCACACAAGGTATCCCTGAATCTCACCTACCCATACCCACTAACCACCATTCATGTTCCCTAGAAAAATTTGGTCGGTTGTACCTAAACCGACATCAGTTGTGTACCCTAACAAACCATGATCGGTTTCCCTATCTGATCATTTGGTTAAGTATGACCAGTATTAGTTATTTGTTATACTCTGTCAATACCCTTTCCTCATTTCCAACTAACATTTACCCTTCCTACCACCTTTGACCTTACCCACCCTTATCGCAACCTACCTCCAAGCCTACATTACATATCACTATCCTTAATTACATTTAGGGACTTGTTATTTTTCCCGTACCTCGGCCTTACCTATTCCATGACCTAGCTACCGGACGCGTGAAACATTATTAATGACTGTGAACTCATGTGCTCGCTACACCTTACAACACTGTTACCCGTGTTGTTTGACCTACTAACTTACCTTTCCTATTACCAACTTGTTTATCCCGACCCACCTTTGGTGTACCAGAACATACCTAAACATTCCTGCACCTGACCTACATTTTGTTTCCGCACCATATCCTATGCCTTAGATACCAGAATCACTTCAACCTTATTCGGATAAACCTATTGACCTTGGATGATGTAGATTTTCACGCTCTTCAACCTATAGTCGTGTCACAATTTATAATGTGTGCGTGTGTTTGACTACCACTACCTTTGACCCTAGCCCATTTTCCTATTTTTGACCTCTTCCATTTCCCACATTCGCCCACATCTATGCTCCTTTTCACCACATCCAAATTTTATCAAACCACTCACCACTTCCATCTTCCACCTCACTAGTTCTTGGTTTGAGGGGGATCACATTCACCCACACATGGGGCACCCAATTCTTATTTTTTTCAGCATTGCTTACCAATACAAGTTACGTTACAAAAATGGGCAAATGTAGACAGCTAAATTTGGTTACATTCCCCTTAGCCCCTGATTAGATAACCAACTTAAACATGGGAGCCTAACCATGGCCCCTTTCACCCTCATTAATATTAATTTAAATATTTTAATTAAATTAATCCTCATCATCATAACTTTTATTATTTTACTACCTTAATTGACCTAATTTCCACCTCACCTAGACACCTCATCTATCCACCCCACCCTAGACCTATTCTTGGCATGTTTCCATAACTAACAATAACTAAGTCTTACTTATCCTTATGAGCTAAGATTTGGTCTAACCCTAAAATCAATGCCTAAGATCTCTCTAACCACATTCCTTCTCATAAGAAGGGAAGCTTCCATCAAACCAACTTGGCCCAGAGAAATTACAAATATCTACCTATTTTTAGTAAACCTAGGGAATCTCACCTTAACCAACATCGGTCAAGACTTACCATTTATTCACCTAAGAAACCTTATTTTGGGTTCGCACATTTTGATCCATGCAAGTGAAACCAGAAGTCTTTTGACACCAATACATCCATAGACAACACCAAGATAGATCCGGAAGTATTGGCACTCATGGTAACATTCAAGAAGCGTCATTATTTCACCAAATTACAAATATCTACCCATTTTTAGTAAAGTGTTTTATCATTAATTATTTCCATTCCTATTATGTTCATATATTTTTTATCATTTTTGTTATCATTCTTCTATTAACATTCTCATTCCTCCATAGCCTTCTTTCTAACAAACCAAAAATCTCACCCACCCGTTTATCAGATCACCTATCCTAGCCCTTCCACCTCTCTTAGTGTTCTCAGCATTCCCATAGACCTTTCCATCCCCTTTTTTAGCCTCATTTAACCTCACCCAGACTCTACAATAATTTTTTTAGTGAACTACTACCACCCTACTTTACTGACGTTAGTTACCCATAACCGTCATTAGTCTCCCTTAAACCGTCATCGGTTATACCCAACTGACATTGGTCTTTGTGTTTGACACCATGTACCAATAATAGAACAAAAAAAACTCTTACCAAATAACTTAAACAACCTAGAACCTGAACATGACCAATTTCGGTGTACCTTGACACTTACCAACCCTTCAGATCTAGCTATAGCCTAGTCTGTTCTATTAGATTTGCTTATTGTACTTGAATGAGATACCTAAATCATATCAACTACAATAGGACTTTAATTATTTATTGCATTAATTTTTTTTAAACAATGGATTGAAAACCATCTAGGAAGTATCACACTTCCTGGAACTAGCATATGCTTTAGGAAGTCCTTTGTCATATATCATTTAACTTCTCCTTTGTGGTCTTGTTTTCTATTACGGGTAGTTCCTCCTAGCAAAAAGGAAGCTCTCAAAATCAGCATTGGGTCAAGAAGTCGAGAACGCATGCAACAACCATCAACCAACCAGCAATAAAGGTATTCCTCCTAGCCCATAACCTTATTTGTTTCTTCATTCAAAAAAGGAAAGAAAATGGTGAAACAATACTTTACAATGCATACAAGTTGATGTATTCAACTCAACACAAGGATATTTCACCATTATTCACACAAAAAATATATTTATCTCCTTATCTAATATTCTATTTGAAAACCTCATGCAAGATAAAAGGAAAACATTTAAACTCATTACAGTCTAGAACTATTTGAACTCACAAATATGCATGTCAAAACCGAAACACCTATTCCTTTATCAATATATTTTTCCATACATAAATCATCTTCCATCCTCTAAATCATATCCTCTATTTCTCTCCACGAGTATTTATTTCAAAAAATCATTTTTTCCTACTTAACTCGAGCTCTACACTTAATGCATGCACCAAATATTCTATTGTAACTCCTCTTACAACTAATTATGATTGACTTACAAACTGTGACTCTTCAACTTCACATTACATAAAACTTGTAACTCCCCTCACACATTATGACAAGTATCTTAATGATGCATCACACATACAAATGACTCACATATACTAATATAACACCTATAAGGATATAACCACACTTAACAAACATAACAACATTTGAATCACCTTTATAATCATTTGAATGTTCAAACGTCCCTTTGGATGGAAAAAACATAGTTTGGATTTTCCACCACCTTATTCACTTGAAAGGATTCATATGACCTACTAAGACCTATAAATCTCTCTCATATCCCAAATAGACTCCAAGAAGTATTAATTTCACTAATAGAGGTCACTTCATGGATTCTCCTACATCATACTCCCAAGGTGGAGAAAAAGTGTTCCTACACTTTGCTTGCTTGGTTTCATCTTCATATCCTATTCTGGTCCTAGTATTTTTCCTTTATTTCCCCATGCTTCCTTGAGTGATATCCACCTGGGTCCTATGCCTTGTCCCTTATCTAACCATTTTCTTTCACTTTACAACTTTACTTCTTGATCTTCACTCTCACCTTCCTCAACTTCGTGTATTTGTTCACTGTACCTTCTATCCCTTTCTTAATTTCTTGTTTATTATTGTCTTTCATTATACTCACTTATTCCATGACTGTACTTTCTCCTTCTTGTTCCTCATTTTAATGAATATTTTCCAAAAAAATTGGTTCTCCATTAGTTATTTCTTCATTCTTCCCTTCTGTTTCCATTTCACCCACTAAAGCTTGTGATAGACCATCAAGTTCATCTATGAAAGGCTGATTATTAGACCTCTTATCTTCACTATACTCAGCCATCCATTTACATTTGCTTGTTTTAGGCTTCTCAAATGCATTAGTAGGTTCATTTGGTACAATTCCAAGGAATTCACTCACAAAATCAACATCATCAAGCACCTCATCATCAAAATTACTCACCTTATGTTCATTCCTTACTTGTAGACTCTTTGGAGAGATAAAGAGTTCCTCAATCATGCACATTTTCTCTCTCAACATGATAATGTCTTCTTCTTCTATGGCCTCGTCAAACTTGGGGTTGTATTGATCATCCTCCTTTGCATAGTCTTCATCGTTTCCCCATGTTTGTTCTTCATTTGTGTGTGAGAATTCACCAACTTCCCATATTGATTCTCTATTCACTTCCTTAAACTATATACATTTATCTTTTCTTGCTGCACTTAATGAGTTCAAATCACCATATTTTGGTACATCATCAAATCTTTGAAAAACCACTTCCTTACCTTGGAAATTTCATTGGTTTTCTTGATGAGATTGTTCACTCTTCTAAAAATATCTTGGCTGCCATGCTTGGACTGATTCTCCCATCTTATATTTTTCTCTTGAACTAGTGTTCACCTCATTCCTCATGCATTCTTGTAGTATGCTTGCTTCACTCTTTGTCTTGACTATCCATTTATTGTTTGTCATGTGCTTAGGCTGAGTTGTTATCTTCACACAATCTTTTTGATTACATATATAGCTTAAAATTTGTCCCATATCAGATCCATCTACTCCTTGGCTTGTATATTTGATTTGGAATCTTAGTAAACTTTTTTTACTTTTATTCTCCTTAGGATACATTGTTTTTGCATTGCTCTTAAGCCATATAGGCACAATATATCCATGATTTATGATCTCTTTTAGGTGAGAAACTTGTTGCTTTCCCTTAGTATACTATTTATTCCTCTCGAATTCATTAGGAGTGACCTTCAAACCTCTTTCTTCTTCTCTTTCAACATTAATAATCTGATTTGTCCTCCACATTCCATAGTTTGTATTTTCTTTTTTATCACTAGCACTTTGTTCTTCTTACAAATAGTCTTCCTATGCCTCATAAAATGACATTTGGTCTCCATGGTCTTTATGATCATATTTAATATCTTTCATTTTGTATTCTTTCCCTTATACCTGTTGTACCTATACTATTTCAGCTTCATATTCTTCCACATGTGCTTCATTTGACCTTGTTTCCATCCATTTTGAAGTCCTTTCTTTCACTTTCATCATTGTTATCTTCATACCTACAAATACCCACTCAAACATATAGTTAGATAAAAAATAGAGCCCATAATGCCCACATGATTTTATCCTTCATAAGAACTCTCTTCTTCACTTCTCTTTCCACTTCATCCTCTTGACATAGACTCCCACATATCTTCACCATTTCTCTTTTCAAAGCAATCATCATTTGTATTTTATTCTTCTTCATAAGTAGCCTGATAGGCCACTTCACCTTCTTCTTATTCAACCTCCACTCAAATATTTGGTATTTTATTTCCATCATGATCTTGATCATTGTCTCTAACCTCTCAAACCTATCTTTTGTTTATTTTTGTTCCTTTTAAAGAACAACTCTTTCAATTTTTTGTGCTTCTCTTTTCTTTATCATAGCTTATTCCTTCTTTCAATCCCTTGGATTTTCTACCCATATCTCCTTTCAATCTCTCCATGTGACCTTCACCCAAGTCTCTTTCACCTTGGTCTATTGGTTTCCTTAGGTCCTCACCTAGGTCTTTTGCACCCTAGTATTTTAGACAACTTTCTCTCTTAGCTTCTTAACCTGTCAACCATTCAATACTTCACCACTTGTTAGATACATACATGCCTCAAATATCATCAAAATATTAGCCCACAATGTTCTAAAAATATTCAATAATCAAATCACTCAGGATATCAGAAATTTTTAAACATCAAGGTTTAGTAATACTATTATATACAAAAATCAAGAAATATTCACTCTTCAAATATCACAACAAAAATTATTCCTCTTCAAGGATTATTCACCTATTTCTTCTATAAAATTATCTTCTTCACCCCCTAAAACTTATCCATTTCAATTTTAACAAAATATTCATACAAAAATTCCACACTCGATACCAAATGATGCAAACAAGAAATTAAAATCATTCATATAACTTCTTACAATAGGTTTCAAACAATAGACTCATCCACGAGTCTGCGCATAGGAGGATCATCCATAAGCCTATAATGGAAAAAACTAGTTAAAAACTGAGTTACTCTTACTTACATAATCATTATCACATCAATTTGATGATTGTATTGTTCCATAGGCTTCCTCATAACATTGTTTCACTCATGAAATAGCTCTTTCATCTACCCAACTGGATTCACACTCACTTACCTTACTCATTCTTCCTCTCCACTCACTAGATTTTTCAACATTACGTGATTGTAGCTTCGTGCATATACCAAGACTTTCCCATCATGTTCCCTATTAATCTAGTCACAACATTGTTAGATGTCGGTTGTGGAGCTGTTTTCATGTGTGAAAGTGTTGAAGACTATACACTAAGAGTACTATACTCTTTCCATAGTTGTATCACCAGGGTTTAGGGTTAGGCCGGACCTTGAGTGAGGATCCAGGGCACGATCCTCGAGAAAAAAAAAATGGCCTTGAAAAAAAATGTGGCTAATATTTCAGAAACATACTCTTCTCATATGGGCAGGATTTTTGACCCATAGTTTTATGGGATGGTTTTGGCCCATGGTTTTGATACTCACGATTTGTAAATTGCTTAAGTAATTATCTACTTATGTGGTTTTGTGTATATGGTAGGGGAATGTAACATTGCATATGTGTCTAAATTTGTGTGTGAATTCTGTAGAGTTTGTTGAGCATAGTTCCAAACATATCTGGGTATTGTATTGAGAGAGCGGTGGCTTGTAATAAAATCTAAGCAAGTGATTCTTGGTGGACATAGCCCAAATTGGGTGAACCACGTTAAATATTGTCTCTTTGTGTTGTGTTAATTTTATTCTACACTTTTATTTGAGGTATGTAATATTTTATGCATATTATTTTCTACTTTTGCAATTATTTGAGGGATTCTTCTACATATTTTATCCCTTATTTTATTATCAATTGGTATTAGATCCTAGTTTAGTTTGCTAAAGTGTGTAATCACAAAGAAAGTTTTAGCTTGAGTGGGAGCTATGATAGATGATGGAAGATCAAGAGTTGATAAATTCAATGGGAAAAATTTCAATCTTTGGAAGATTTAGATGGAAAGATTACCTTTATCGAAGGATCTTTATATTTCATTATTTGAGAAGGTGAACAAACCCTTGAGCATGACAGATGTGGAATGGGATTTTCTAGATAGGAAGGCACTTGGGATGATCTCGGCTATGTCTTACATCTTTGGCATTATTTAATGTTTCAAAGGAAAATACTATAAAAGAACTGATGGATGCATTAGGAGAGTTGTATGAAAAACCCTATGCCTCTAATAAGATATTTTTAATGAAAAAATTGTTTAATATGAAGATGTCTGAGAATGGTTTGGTAGCATATCATTTAAATGATTTTAATACGGTTGTAAATATGATAGCTTTAGTTACAATAGAATTTGATGAATAAGTTAGGGATTTATTAATTTTGTGCTCTTTACCTAAGAGTTGGAATAGCTTGGTAATGGAGGTAAGAAACTCGGTTCCAGATAACTCAAAGTTGAAGTTTGAGGATGTTTTAGGGGTGATTCTAAGTGAGGAAATGCAAAGAAAAAGCTCTAGGGAATCTTCTACTTTAGGGAATGCTTTGACAATGGAAACTAGAGGGAGACAAAAGAATAGAGGAAGCCGTGGAAAATCAAAGGATCGGGAAGGTCAAAATATAAAAGAAAGATAGTATGTTGGCACTTTGTGGAAAGTCTAGGAATGAAAAGGAGGACTATTGGGAGATTCGAGACAAGAAGAAACAATAGAAAGAAAAAAAGGAAAAATGTGGCAACGGGTAATGTATGTCGGGATCCTTTGATTCTTTCTTTGCACAATATTGTTGAATTTTGGGTTATAGATTTGGGGGCTTCTTTCCATGCTACTCCACATAGGCATTATATTGTTGATTATGTTCAAGGGATTTTGGGCATGTTTTTCTTGGTGATTATGAGCCTTACAAGATAGTTGGAATTTTTTTGATTGGGTTAAGATACAAAATGGGAATACATGGCTATTGAAGGATTTTAGAAATGTTCCTACTAAAATGAAATTTGATATCGAGAGGGCTAGATGGGAAGTGATGTTTGTATTGTGATATTTACATCATACTCTTGTAAGGTTACCAAGGGTGCTCTTGTTGTGGAAAGAGGTAAGAATGTTGGAACCTTGTATTTAACCACTTATAGTACTAATGTTTGTAATCTTGTGGCTTGAAGTAGATATAACATTGTGGCACTATAGGCTCGGTCATATGAGCCATAAGAGCATGGAGATTATAAACAAGGATTTTCCTAGATATACGAAACAAGTTTGGAATTATGTGAGGACTGTATATAGGGAAATAGAAGTGAGTAAGGTTTATCGGGTTGGACCTACAAATAAAGAGAGTAAGTT
This sequence comes from Taxus wallichiana var. yunnanensis, assembly GCA_018340775.1. Classification (NCBI taxonomy): domain Eukaryota; kingdom Viridiplantae; phylum Streptophyta; class Pinopsida; order Cupressales; family Taxaceae; genus Taxus; species Taxus wallichiana. The sequence goes on from CM031234.1 coordinate 956,331,431, forward strand.
AGAGTTTGTGCATTATGATGTGTGGGGGCCGGACCGGTATCAACTCTTAGGGGTTCGAGTTATTATGTTACTTTTATTGATGATGCAATAAGGAAAGTTTGGGTTTATTGTATTAGAAACAAATATGATGTATTTGACACTTTTTTTAAATGTAAAGCCTTGGTAGAGAATGAAACAAGTCTTAAGATAAAATTTCATAGGTCGAGATAATGGAGGGGAGTAATGCAGCATTGAATTTGATGATTACTATTCTAAGAATGGAATCCACAGGAAAACATTAGTTCTAAGAACTCCGAAGTATAATGGGGTGTAAGAAAGGATGAAAAAAATAATAATGGAATGTTCTAGGAGAATGAGGTTACATGCAAGACCGCCTCTTTCTTTTTGGGAAGAATTAGTGAGCACAACTATGTACTTGATGAGCAGAGGACCCTCAAGTGTCTTAGATGGAGGTATACTTGAGGAGGCTTGGTATGGTAATAAATTTGATTATTCATTTCTTAGAGACTTTTTATGTGAGGTGTTTGTCCATATAGACAAGGATGATAGGACCAAGTTAGAGGATAAATATAGAAAAATGTACTTTCAATGGTTATAGTGGTGATGACTTTGGATATAAATGTTTGAGTATTAAGGACTAGAAAATCATTCAATCTAGAGATGTGGTATTTAATGAAAAATTCATATATAAGTAGAAGTTTCAGGAAAATAGGGAAGAATCCAAGAAAGAATATGCAGCGGTAGAGGATCTTACGGATGGGCAATTGACACATGAATCGGTTCGAAACTCCTCAACAAGAACCCCAAACTCCTATATTGAGGAGGTCTTCTAGGGTAAGAAGAGAACCTGAATTTTTTATCCTTCTCTTTATTATTTATTACTCACCGAAAGTGGATATCCAAAGAGATTTGATGAATCAATATAGGTAGATGATAGGAAGAAGTGGGAGCAAGCCATGGATGAGGAGCATCAGGCTCTCATGGAGAACCAGACATGGGATTTGGTGAAGCTACCCGAAGGCAAAAGAGAATTACAAAAAAATGGGTATACAGAGTCAAAGAGGAAGAAGGAGGCAAGAAAAATAAAAGGCCCAATTGGTAATAAAAGGGTTTGCATGAAAAAAAAGGTATAGATTTTAATGATATTTTTTCACCTATACTAAAAATGAATTCTATTAGAATTGTGCTTGCAATAGTTGTAGCAGAAGACTTGCACTTAGAACATCTTGATGTAAAGACTACATTTCTCCATGGTGATTTGGAGGAGGATCTATATATGCAACATCTAGAGGGATATGAGGTCAAAGGTGAAGAGGAGATGGTGTTAAAATTGAAGAAGAGCTTGTATGGCTTGAAACAAGCTCCACATCAATGGTATAAGAAATTTGATAGCTTCATGTTGTAGTAAGGTTATATTATATGCCATTATGACCATTGCATGTATACAAAGAAATTTGAGGATGGCGGTTACATTAAAATGTGTGCGTATGTGGATGACATGTTGGTTATAGGTAAAAACATTTAGGAAATAAAAGTACTCAAGAAGCAACTAAGTGAATCCTTTGCTATGAAGGATTTTGGGGAAGCCAAAAAAATCCTTGGTATGAGGTTATCTTGGGATACGAAGGAACTAAAGCTGAATTTATTTGAGGAAGAGTACCTTAATAAGGTCTTAGAGAGGTTTAATATGTAGGATGCTAAACCGATTGGGACTTCTTTGGTAGGCCATTTCAAGTTATCAAAAGAGCAGTGTCCCAAGATAGAGTAGGAGAGAAACCAAATGTCCAAGGTACCTTACTCATTAGAAGTTGGTAGTTTTATGTATGTCATGTTGTGCACAAGGCCTGATATTTCCCATGTAGTGGGAGCGGTGAGTATATTTAAGAGTGATCTAGGTAGAGATCATTGACAGACATAAAAAGTGGATCCTTCATGTTTGAGAGGAACCATGGGGAAATTTTGTGCTACGAGTGGATTAGACACCACTTTGCGTGGTTATGTAGATTTATATATGGCTAGATATGTATACAACGGGAGGAGCATGACAGGTTATATTTACACTATAGGTGGGACAACGGTGAGTTGGATTTCATGACTAAAAAATCTAGGTGGCTTTATCAACCACGAGGGTGAGTATGTTCTTGCCATGAGAGGCAAGCAAAGAAATAATTTGGTTACAAAAATTTCTTGAGGATTTGGGGCATAAGAAGGAGGAAGGAAAGTTGTATAGTGATAGTTAGAGTGCTATACACCTAGCTAAGAACTTTGTTTTCCACTCTAGGACAAAGCATATATAGTTAAGGCACCATTTCATCAGGACATCTTTGGAGGAAGATAATTTGAAGCTAGAGAAGATTCATACTAGTATGAATCTTATAGACATGATGACTAAGGTGGTTAAAAGATAAAAATTGAAGCTATGTTTAGGTTTGGTTGGTCTTCACGAAACTAGTGAAGGGTTAAGAAGCTTGCTCGAGAGGAAAACTATTGTTCAAGTGGGAGATTGTTAGGTTGTGGAGCCTGTTTTCATGTGTGAAAGTGTTGAAGACTATACACTTTCCATAGTTGTCTCATCAGGGTTCAGGGTTGGGCTAGGCCCAGAGTGGGGGTTTGGGGGCACAACCCCCAAGATTTTTTTTTGGCCTTGAAAAAAAATGTGCTTGATATTTCAGGAAACATGCTTTTCTCATATGGGTAGGATTTTTGAGCCATAGGTTTATGGGATGGTTTTGGCCCATGGCTTTGATACCCATAGTTTTGTAAACTACTTAAGCATTTTTCTACTTATGTGGTTTTGTGCATATGGTAGGGGTGTAACATTACGGATGTATCCAATTCGTGTGAATTTCAGAGAGTTTTTTGAGGATAGATCCAAATAGATTTAGGTATTGTATTGAGAAAGAGGTGGCTTGTAATAAAATCTAAGAAATTGATTCTTTGTGGATGTAGCCCAAATTGGGTGAACCATGTTAAATATTGTCTCTTTGTGTTGTGTTAATTTTATTCTGCACTTTTATTTAAGATCTGTAATATTTTCTACATATTAGTTTCTACTATTGAAATTATGTGAGGGATTGTTCCGCATATTTTATCCCTTATTTTCTTATCATTAGATTCAATAAATAAAAGCATTCAAATCTTCAAAACTCCATATTTCTCTCCCTTTCACAAACTCGCCATTTCCTTGTGTCAAGAACATGCAAAAACTTATGGTATTCACATCTAATTTTACGTTGCTCAAACAACTAAACCATTGAAAACCCACCTTGATAAATCTTATCAACATTATATCTTCAAAATTTTATATCTTAACTCCTGAAAAAATAGGTTATATACTTTTTTGAACATGACAGACATTTTTTCAAGCAAGTAGTGTGCATCCTCAACCAACTTGATGAAACATGTCATATCTCAAAACATAAAAATAATCAAGACAAACCCTTAAAAAAACATTTGAAAAATTACCTTATACCCCTATGTTCCAAATTTAATGTTTTTTAAATCATATGAAAAATTTATCAACTATGTATTGGGCTGATTTTGCACAATCCAATTTTCACAGTTGTACTTTACAATTCATACAAGTTGATGTCTTCAACTCAACACAAGGAGATTTAACCAGTATTCACCTAAAAAAACATATTTCTCTCCTTATATAATCTTCCATTTGAAAACCTCATGCAACATAAAATGAAAAAATTCAAACTCATTACGATCCCGAGAACTATTTGAACTCACAAACATGCATGCCAAAACTACACCTATTCCTTTATCACTTTATTTTTCCATACATAAATAATCTTCCATCCTCTGAATCATATACTCTCTTTCTCTCCACAAGGATTGATTTAAAAAATTCCTTTTTTCCTAATTAGCTCAATCTCTACACTTAATGCATGCACCAAATATTCTATTGTAACTCCTCTTACAGCTAATCATGACTGACTTACAAACTATGACTCTTCAACTTCACATTACATAAAACTTGTAAATCCCCTCACACATTATTATAAGAATATTAATTATGAATCACAAACAAAAATGAATCAAATACACTAATATAACACCTAGAATGATATAACCACACTTATCAAAATTTGAATCACCCTTACAAACATTTGAATGTTCAAACATCCCTTTTAGAGGTAAAACACATAGTTTAGATTTGTCACCACCTTATTCACTTAAAGGCTTAATATGACCTAATAAGACCTCTAAATCTCTATCATAGCCCAAATATACCCCAAGAATCATGAATTTTGCTAATATAGGTCACTTCATGGATGTTCATGCATCGAACTTGAGTGTATTTTTACAATCCCAACCTCACATTTTTACATCTATGTCATATATATTTGGAAAATTTCCACCTTCTTTTGGTGTTATCACCATACCTTAGCTTATTATTTACCATTTTTACATCTCTCTCTGTGGTACCTTGGAATTTTTAGAGTATGAGTTAGTGTAGGATTAGAATAACATTAGAAATAGGTTCTATTATAGACGTTTTCCAAATCACGTGTGACAAGGAAGTTAACCTTCTCTAGAGTTTTTTCTCAAATCACAAGTCCCACACATAGAGACAGTCCCATATTTCCTTAAAAGGTTGAATCTTATTGATTTAGGAATGGGTGAAATTTTGATCTCTCATAATAACCATCTAAACATTCATCGATTATGAATTACATATATAATATGACATATGGTCCCTAAAATTGTTCACTCATAATTCAAAACTTGGGCTAAAAATAAAAACAAATTGAATATGGATAGAGGTCATTGCTATGAATATGAATACCATCAAGAGGGAGATGGAAATTGACAGGGAAACTACCACCACTACTGGTGGCATGACTAACATGTTAAATGGGAAGACCACTATGAGGAAATATGAAGAGATAACATCGGTGGTGCTAGTTGAAGAAGTAGTAACACCGAGGATGTAAGAAATAATAGTGGTAGAAGTGGAGTCAATTTACCCTTATTTATCACAAACTCAAGGTAGGATGCCATATTTCCTTCCTCGGATGAATGCAAAGATTCTATGTCCATGACGGGGTGGGGGAGCGGTCACATTCAATCACCGGTTTAACCAAAGAAAAGAGAAAAATGTACCATAATGGCATATTTTGGTATGCCTTATCTATGAATAAGGCCACTATAAATCTCCATAGCATGATATTGAACTTACATGAAAACCTAGTCATTATTACATAACCTCTTTAGGTTGTGCTTAGTTTTGATGGTGGTGGAAACGGAAATGGAAATGGTGATGGTGATGGTGATGGAAATGGTAGCATAGGAAAGGGAAAGGGTAAGGGGTACGGAAAGGAAATACAAAGGAACATCTTAAATAGTTAAATGTTTTTTTACAATTACAAAATACTTACTTTTGGAAGGAAGTAAAAATTTATTGGACTTAATATATTATATATTTTAATGCTCTATTTAACTTTTTTATAACGCTATCAAGGAATTATAAAAATGTTGGAATTTATTTACGTTCATGATGTTTTTTGTTAGTGCTCTTGTTTTTTTCTCATTATTATTTATTGTTCTATAATGGTGTCAAAGGCATTAGAACTAATTTGGAAATTATTATCTTGAATGAGGTTCTTGATTTTTCCCGACCCATGAGATTGGAGGAATAGCATCTTGAAGTTTTTATATACAAATTGAAAATTATATGAAATTTTCATGATTTGTGTATGAATCTTAGAGTACCTAGGATCATTCTTGGGGTTTCTAGGACCGTTCTTGGGGTATATTACATTAGTCTTTGTGTTCCCAAGATCAATCTTAGGGTACCCAGGACCAATCTTGGGGTTCCTAAGATTAGTCTTGGGGTTCCCAGGATAATTATTTAGGTATCCTAAGATCAATCAAGGAGTATCCTAGGATTTGTATTTTGTTATCCCGTGATCAATCATAGGGTATCCCAAGATCGGTATTCAAGTATCTTAGATTATTCATAGGGTATCCAATATCATTCATGGAGTATCTAGCACAATTTTTGGGTATCACAAAGAGAGGTCCTTAGGCGTTATTAACCCTTCAATTGTATGTGACATTTCCTTCATAAAATATTTAACCTCAATGGATTTATATATGATATTTAATACTTTTTTACATTTATTTGAAAATCTATTTTTTTGTAGTTTTGAACTTATTACATTGCTATTATCATTTATAGTGTTCCCTGAATAATTCTTAGAGCAGCAACAGATTAACATAGGAAATATAAATTGATATTGTATTCAACATATGATTCTTGCTAATACAATGGCTATTATATAGCCAGGAATGTTGTTGAACAACTTCCTATAAAATAGGAAGTATACAAAACAATAACTTACCCGTACTAATATATTGTTATACATTTGTTATAACAATATAAACATACTAACCAATTATAATAAACCATGTGAATACTAATTCCTAACATTCCCCCCCTTAGTGTTTACATGGTAGAAAAACATCCACACACTCAACTACAGTATGCTCACCCCTGTGGCATGTCCAAATCTGTGACTCATGACCTTGATCCAAAAGAAAGGCTCTCTCCTTCCATGGTTTTAAACAGGCTTACCACAAACCTTGAAGTGACAGGAACCTCATCAACTATCCACCTCGTGTGGTTTTCTGGATCCTCCCACAAACCCTTTCAAGATCCATGAACTGACTTACTCTGGTGCTACTATTCACCACTATGCTTATACATCAGGGAATTATGTAGGAAACACAACTTGCATATTACAAAACCACATAATAGAAGAAATACTAAAAATATTTCACATTACTTCCTATAAGAATCGTAATGTTCTTAATTGTAGTCTCTGTCATTGATCGCTGCCACTCGATCTCGAACAACATAGAAAACTGCCACTGCCACTGGAAGCTTTCCTTGACTAAGTCATTTTGGGTGTAGAATGGGAATGGAACATTGGTATGTATTCCCCCCCACAATGTGAAATTCCAAATAAGAAATCAGAAAGGGAAAAATGTATTGTGTTGTATCATACTAACTGGATCTTGTTGTCTTGATCTTGCTGCACATGATCACCATTGCCAATGAACGTATTCACTGACCGATCATCTTCCAACGAAGTACGGCAGTCAAAGGATCTCTGTAGTCAAAGGATCTCCGTAGTTTTCTACTCTCTTATACAATTCTTTTCCAGTATTAACAATAAAGCACACCACTCAAAGCAACAGGAACACTACAAACTGAAGCACACTGAGAAAATGGAAACCACACTGAAAATCATATACTCACACCATACTTATGCCACCACAGCTTCTGCGCAGCCCCATCGTTGGTGACTGATGAGAGGTCGTTGTTCGATCTCCTTCCTCCAATGCCTCCTTCCTCCATCTGCATGCTGCTAACTTAGCCGAATATGTCTTTGAAGCTTATCAAGTTTCACATTGTACTTTATTTTGTCTCTTCCCCGCAATGTGAAAGCAATTATTTTTGGACGTCGGGTAACACCGAAAATGCGTCTGTGAGGCAATTTTTTTTTTTTTCAGACTTTTTACAATGACACGACTTTTTTTGACGAAAAATGACACATTTTAAAACTGACTCAAAGGATACTTTGACAATATGATGACGACAAAGACTCTATAAATATGACGATAACTTTGACTCTGACAAAATAGCTCTACAATAAAATGGACTTCATATGGACAAATAAGTTTTGATAGCGAAACTTTTAATGACAAATACTATGACCCTCTTCATTAAATAGACAATAAACAACTTATAATATTTTGACCGCTGCTAACCAACTAAACTAAAAACAAAACTCTGAGGAACAAAATCGACTCTTGATACTTTAAACAGAAAATTGACTAAACTATTATTTCTAAACTTAAATCACTAAATCCACGTGTCTTTTCTAATCTTATATTCTGCAGACTTTATCAAATCTCATCAATCAAGGTGAGGAGACTGGTGAATGTTGAATCACCCATATTAAGACAGAAATCTGGGACGTCTTGATTTGGAGTGACTAAACGCCAAGTATTAGCCGATCTGAAGACTTTTCACTTAACACGTTGCAAAGATCTGATGATGGAAATTGGGCAGAATATGTCCTCACAACAGTTTTGATTCCCAAATGTTTTTTTCAGGAAAATCGACCTCAAAATCTTCGATTGCAAATAATACTCTCCCGCATATGAAAGACTTTGACGCCTGCTAGCATGTGATACCAAATAATGGTGGCTTGTGCAGGTCTTGAGAGCTCGGCAGAGGCAGAGGCGTATAGAATGAAACCCGACGCCTGATTTATCTTTTCGGACAAATATAACCAAAAATCCAGAAAAGAACAACCAGATTACAGCGTAGCAGTACTTATACAAACAACTGGAAAGAGATAGCAGTGAATGTTAAAAGAAGCCAATAAAATAACATTATACAAGCAGTTGTCGAAGAAAGTTCACCGCACACAGAGCCGCCGAATCATTCTGTGCATGTATAGATTGAAGACTGCAACATATACACTGTATGGAACGTATTGATCATCTTTACTGTAAATAAAAAATGATCTATACAAATAATAACTCACATGCTCCGGGCAATCAAGAAGATTGAATTGCCCCTTTGCAATTAAAACATCTTGATCAGATACATAAGATGCTCTGATACCAAATCTTAGAGCAGCAACAGATTAACACAGGAAATATAAATTGATATTGTATTCAACATATTATTCTTGCTAATACAATGGCTATTATATAGCCAGGAATGTTGTTGAACAACTTCCTATAAAATAGGAAGTATACAAAACAATAACTTACCCGTACTAATATATTGTTATACATTTGTTATAACAATATATAAACATACTAACCAATTATAATAAACCATGTGAATACTAATTCCTAACAATAATTTGTTCTTTCCTTTTCTTGATTAAAAATGAAAGCATTGGGTATTTTCGCACAACATATGAGCTTTAATGTTTTCTACATTTTTTTGTAAATTTTTTAAACTTAAATCATGGCTTCTACATTTTGTTATCTATGTATGCAAGAAATGGAAATTACTACGAGATAAATTTAAACAAAATAGAGAAAGATATGATGCAATCTCAAAGAATATGGAGAAATATTGTCGTGGTTGAGGGAGAAAAGGTAATATTTATATCATTTTTAGGTAATTTTATTGTTATTGAGAAACATTTATACATCAAAAATATATGTTATGATTTCAGTATTAATTAGAATGTAATTAATGTGGTTTGTGTGCCACCACCTCGGTAGAGTGTAACCCGGAGTAAATTTAATTATTTATAAGGATTGTGAGATAAAAGGGTGCAGATATGGTTTAATAATATCCATACTTTTATATTTTGGTATGATAATATCCATAATTTTAGCTTTGTCTCTATTGTACAAGGGCCCCTGTGGATCCCCTCATTTTACATATCAACCAAAAAATATTGTTGCAACATATTGAAATAATTAAATAAATGTTTTGCATAAATTGTGATTATTTTTATAAAGTACCCGTAATGCCCATTTCAACTACCACTTGAGACCAAGAAACAAACTAGGAAAAATTATGGAATAATTTTTTTTTATTAGAAGTGTCTACAACTAAGTTTACAAGGCTTCAGTTTGAACAACCGGCTCTGGGACAAAACCTAATTTCCAAAACACAAGACCTATCATGGTTTAACCTAACACAAGTGCACTAGGTTTTTAAATTTTAGGGTTACATGTTTTGTTTAGGTTCAGGGAGCAATTTACCCCCATGCCTGCTCTCAAACAGGCCTAGAAGTTCAACTACATTTTTACCATAGTTAGATTCATCAAAAATTTCCTAAATTAGGCTCATTGGATAGGAAATTTCCTCACCTTTCCAACCATATAAATAATTCCTCCTAACTCCTTGTATATTTCAAGATATGGCCGGGCAGAGTTTTAGGGGAGAATTTTCCCTTGGAAGTCCGCAGGCTTAGGGGAAGAAAATTCTTCCCTCACATTGGCGCAAAGCACAAAACATCTCTGCACACCCATAGGGCCGATGAAATAGGACACATGGCGTATCCTAATTGGTGTGGGGTGGTGTAAACTAGTGAAGCGAATAAGGATTTGGAGGTTTGGGAAAAAAACCAAACGAAAAATTTCTCGCACGCCTCCACCAAGGAGAAAACTCACACCACATGGCACTTCCCATGCCACGTGTCAAACTTTTATTTGTCGCGGGGGTCACAGGTTGATGGAGCAAAATGGATGAGAATATTTTGGGGATTAAAATCCCAAGGGAGAAAATATCTCCGCCCCTCCGATGCCCTAAGTGCCACATGTCAGCACGTGGTTGGACAGGGCTCGGTGGGTCAAGAAAATTTGAAAAATTTTCCCGAAGTCAAAAATCCAATTTTCCAAAGGAAAATTTTCCTCTGTGCCTCCGCGCTTGTTCAAATGGCCACGTGGTGTCTTGTGATTGGCATGAGCCAGCGGAGAGGTGGAGAAAATTTGGATTTTTGCCAAAGGCATAAAAAGGTTAAAAAGGACTTGCGCAGGCCCGTGCCTCCAAGGGGACACATGTCAACACCCTAATGGCTGTGGGGGTGTGGGTCCATGGGGGAAAATGTAAAAAATTTTCCCAAAGACCAAAAATGGTTAAGTTTTTTAATTTTTAACCCATGTACCCTCCCTGCCATGTGTCAGCACGTGATTGGTTCGGGGCCACGGGGTTGTGGGGAAAATTTGGAAAATTTTCTCAAGACCAAATTTAAAAAAAAAACGTTTTTTTTTTTTTACAAAAGATCCACCTCGGGATGCCATGTGGCATCATATAATTGGATAAGAGGGTGCCAAGGCCATGGAACTTTTTTAGGAAATTTTTCTAAAGTTCAAAATTTAAATTTTCTAAGGTTGAATTATTTCATTTTTTTTGGTTTGGGATGGCCATTTCAAAGTAAAAATTCAAATGGCCATAACTTTTTATAAGGAACTCCATTTTGGGAAAATGAGGACTTTCCGGAAAGCTCTCGGAGTCCTATTTGTACAAGAATCATAAATTTTGGTTTTTGATGAAGTTTTGATGGTCAGTTTTAAGAAAATGATCTATTGGCTTTAAATTCAAAACTGGACGTTTTTCCAACTATCAATTTGATTAAATTTGAAATCCTCCTTCCCTCAACATGTTAAATAGACATGGAGGACCAGTCTAGGGTAGGTTTAGAGTGCTTTAGTGAAGTCAATTTGTTCATTTATACAAGTTTACAATTTTTTGATAGTTGATGGGAAAACGACCATGCAAGCTCCGAATTGAAATTCTTTGAGTTTTGGAGATTTATTCTTGATTGTTTTAGTGAATTTGGATTCCTCAAGTCTTCCTAAGTATAAATTTAAAGTTTCATAATTTATTGTTGAGTATAAAGTTGAACTACTCATTTTATTTAAAAAGGAAGATGTCAGATTTGAACTTTGAGACAGTGAGTTATTCCTTTAAATTGATTTAACCATTTGTCTTTGAATGTGCATAAATTTCTAACTTAATCAATTACAATGCTTCTTAAATCATCCATCCAATTTTAAATGGAACTACATTTTCTGATTTCAACTTCAATATACATCTTTTTCAACATTAAAAAAACAGAGGATTCTATTTCTTTTTCAAAACAAAATTTCATTCATGGACAACAATACAATCTAGCATACATTTCCATACCGATATTAAAATAAACAATACCATTATTTATTGGTCATTCAAATAACTTTACAATTGAATTCCTTTCCAATTTGATTGATTTTCACATTTCAAAATACAAGGTATAGAATATCATTCACATTTTATTTTCCAAATAAAACAGAGAAGTATAATTCTTCTTTACATTTCTCAAATCAATTTCATCTTCCAACTACAAGGTGAACACTTCACATTTCAATATAAATTACAATAATCTGCTAGAAGTGGGAGAGGTTACAATGACATTTGCTCAAAGGAAATGATCACAAACTGTGAAATTCTCCAAGCTCTAAACAACAACATGTTGATTTCTTCATCTTTCATATTTTGATCACAACAAGGAAGGGGGAAAGGAAACGCTCTCCACCCAACCAAGATACCCAATGGGAAAATAGAAGCCATCTTTCCCCATTGGCCCCCGAGCCCCAACCATATTGAAATGGAGCATGATAATTCAACTCATGGCAACATGGACTTCTTTCACATGCAAAAAACTCATATATCACAAAAATCAATGAAGGCACAATAAAAAACAAGGCAGCAGTTCTCAACTACATTTGAAAACAGTCATACAACACAAAGGCTTGAGCAAGCAAGCCAAACAAGAGCAAGAACTATGGAGGTCTCCTTATTCCTCCCATGTTGAAATTGGGCATCCACCTAAAAAAACCACCAAGAAAACATAACCATCCCATAAACCTTATCCCTCCTCAACCCCTCCTTATCCCTCCTCCAAATTTATCCCTTATACCTCCCCCAAAGTAAGAAATGCATGCATATTATTTTCCTAGGTGGATCCCAAACCAACACTCCCTCCTCAAGACAAGTTCTAATGGAAAATCCCTTATCCCTCCTCTGATATAACCTCATAGTCTTCTCTCTACACCATGCCCTAAGAATTCTACCCATCCAAGAAATAATGCAACACAACCATCATTCAACAATGCATGCAAGAAGAAGGAAAAACAACCAAATAAAAGGAAGAAGCCTACCTCTCCATAATGGAGACTTGATTTCCAACACAATAGTTCTTTGGTGCTCAAAAATAGTCCCAAAAATAGAAAGGTAAATGCATGCACCATATTTCCAAAGACTCCTTCCTCAAAAACCAGCTCCCACAACAAAATTTTGACCCAAGGAAGAAAGACAAAGTTTTCAACAACCTCCAAATGAGAGGGATTTTTTTTTTAAAGGAGAGGGAGAGAGGGGATGATGTGGATTCCAAGTGGGATGCCACATCATTTTTCCTCATCCCAAAAGCAATCAACATCAATTACAATAAAATCACCATAAATGTGAATGACAAAATTACTTACAAACAAAAACTCAACCCATACTCAAAAAAAGGAATGCATTAAAATTTAGAAGACAAGTGCAATCAATTCTTACACAAAAATCATTTCAAAACTAAATAAGAAAGGCTAAAATCTACTCCCAAGCCATAGGCATGGTTGGTGGAGGATTTTGGAGGTGTGGGACAAGTTTAACTTGTCCCACAAGCCTCTAATTTAGGCTCCCAAGACCAAATCCGAGTTTCAAAGAGGATGGAGTGTTCTACACTCCAAAATCTGCTTTATACAATCTATCATTTCACTTACACAACTCTTACATCCTCTTACACATGCATTAAAGTTTATGACTTCATTTATTACAAGTTTTTACATAAGATTTATTTATTTATCCTATGGGTTTTTTTTTATTATTGGCAAATAGTTTTTTGAAAGGGACTATACCCTTGATTACAAAAGATGGCCTAGAAGCTAGGATAAGAATGAGAACCAGAGAGAAAAGGATCAGAATCCAAATGTGACAATGAAGTTCAAAGTAGCCAAAAAACAGCTACCTAGACAAGACAAAACAGCAAAATTACTGCAAACAAGCAGTAAAGGGACTACAAAAAACAGCAAAAGAACATACAAGAACAGCAAAAGCATCAACAACTACTTCTTTGCAGCTTTGTCTATGTTGGTTTTGATATTCTTCCAGGACTTGAACATACCCAAAGTAGTCATGTGGGCAGCGTCATTATAATCCAGCTGCTCAATGGCCTTCTTGCTTTCCTTATCATTACCCCAAAGTGTTGCCGGAACTCCACTGAGGTTGGAGACACTTTTGACATGTTGCTCGATGAACTCCTCAATCGCCCTATTTATCCTATGGTTGCACATAATATAAATCAAATTTAATTATTAATCAAGACAACAATATTATTTCCTTACATTCCACTCCCCAATTAATTTAATTAAAATTTAACTATATGACTCCTACATTATACTATCACATTTTTATACTCAAAATAATAAGCACATTACAAATAAAACACATACAACAATAAGAAAAGAAACACATAATTAAAACACATATATGCCCCATGGTCACAATAATGGAAATCCCCCCAAGGGAAATCCTAACATAACTCAACACACAAATCAAACACAGTTGCCATGGTGACCTTGTTGATCTCACACCGAATTTCAATATGGTTAGTCTTCGCCTCTGAAATTGTTGTGATTTTTACCTATAAAATAAAAATACCTCCTTCGGCCTCGTGGCCATCGAACATCCAAGAAGATGTTAAATCAACGTATGTATATAAATATCAAATCCAAATCACAACAATATCAAGAATTTAACATTGTCATTTTGAATTCAATTTGTAACTATGTCATCATCCAATAGATTTCTATGCTATAACTATTCATAATATCAAGGTCACATGTCTAAAATCAACATCAATAACCTTTCCATGTCAACGAGTATATCATCATCCACATAGTAATAATAATGATGTCTCAAATATCATCGAGCATAATGACTGAATACAGATCAACACTAATCCAAAATCTAGTATCTAACCATCATACTAAACAAAACATAGTAATGTCCATAATAACCAATGAGCTAGCATATACACATCCTGCTATATCAAAACACAATAATATCCAAAATATGATCAGTAGTGTCAAAATCAACATCTAAACAGTGTCAAAGGAGAGTGGGCACTACAAAGGTACCACTTCATCAATCAATATTAGGATATAATACGAGCATGGCCTACTAGAAATGAATTAAAATAAAATAAATAAATAAATAATAGTGCATATGTATTGTTAAACCATTTTCTACATTGTTATTTAATCAAATAATAAATTCAAATCCTCTTCAAACATATTCCGCCACTTGAATGGTTTCATAGTTTTAATAGTGTATATACATTTACCATATTTTATCAAAAATTTCTATTTTTAGTAATGTAACATGTAATTAAATTATTTGTGGACGGGTTTATATAATTAGAACAAAATATAATAAAAATGACTCTCGCGATTTTATTTTTCCCAATATTTGTTATATAAATGTATATGTACAATAATAGTTTCAGATGTCGTGTGATCGTGAGCCAAAACTTTTAGTAAAATATACTATGAAACCTGTATTGAATGATTATACATTTCAAATTATTTTTATCCATCATGTACATTGTTTGAAGGCTTGACTGGTAGATAGTCCAACACTACAACAATGTAAAACTCATCGATTGTATAGTTTCGGTATTGGGTGATCACGAATGAAACCTTTCAATCAATTTCATAATGGAAACCTAAAATGGATGAATATGTATTTTTAAGGCCTATGATCTACCATGTGCATGGTTTTAATTTTTTTCTCATTGATCAACTCACTCATCAATAATGTATAGCTCATCAAGTGCATAGTTCTAGTGTGCAGTGATCATAAGCCAAACCTTTTAATCAAATCCACTATGGAAACATGTAGTTAATGATTGTGAATTTTTAAGGCTTTTTATCCATCAAGTGAATGGTTCAAATTATTGGATCGAATATAAACTGACTTTAAAACAATGAAAAATTCATTAGATGCATAGTTCTAGAGTGGGGTGATCACAAGCCAAAACTTTTAATTAAAACCACTATGGAAAATTGTAGTGAATGATTGTAAAATGTTAAGGAGTTTGATCCATCATGCACATGGTTTTGAAGTGATGTGAGTATGAGATAAAACTTTTAATAAAATATATCATATAATTATGAAGTAAATGACCATGCATTTTGGGCTTGAGGTACTTCTCAACTAATTTTTTAAGCACTTTTTCCTTGTAATCTTGGACACATGGTTTGAATGCCTTGTCTTGTATTCAATACACTCTAGAGCAATGCAAACAACATGTACATGGTTCAATAAAGGGTAATGGTAAGATAAAATTTTAATCAATTCATTATGCAATTGATCATCGAGTGTATGGAAGAAATTTGAACAATGTATTTACATTTTACTTTGTTAGAAGCAAAAACACTGGGGGTGAATCAGTGTGCCATTAAAAATTTAATTCCCTTAAATGTTATAATCCATCAATTATTCAATGCATTCATAAAACATTCATCAACATATAGATTACTTAATAATTAACCAAACACATGAGCATACACCATGAGAGCACAAGAACACATGAACACAAGATTTAAGTGGGGAAATCAAGGGAATAAAACCCACTAAAACTATGCATATATTACTCAACACAAAGGAATCCTGTGTATATTACACAACAAAAGATATTTCTTTAGTGAATCACCTACCTCACAAGGAGCACCAACCCCTACATTTAGTGAGGTACTAACCCCATAAGGAGAACCAACCCCTATTCAAAAGAGCACCAAACCTACAAGGAGGAACCAACCCATTATATAACTCAACACTAACAAAATCCATCTGAAATTATTTCCATCTCTAAAATATTTCTTTAATTTCTAATGATGACTCTATGAAGCTCACTCTCCTCTCTATCTCTCTCAAACCATCTCTCTAGCCTCCATGCACAAGAATTATTCCTTCAAGATGATTTCCACATCTTCCCTAGCTCTCCATCATCTGACATATCTATATAACATTATCACCATGGAATTTCCCTCTCAAAAAGGTCACAAGGACCTCCATCACCTTCCTCAAACAACCCTCTATGTTGTAGTTTTCCTCCACAAGCACAACTAGCTCAAATGAGCCTTCTAACTTGCATTTATATTTATCTTATGATTATAATTCACTTAGGTCGGACATAATAGAGTAAAAACACTCCCTAAAACATAATAAAAACATACAAATAGCACCCATATGACCATATAGGTTTCCAACATCACCTAGATGCTTTTAGACCACTATTAGGACTCAAGAAGCCCTAAAACACCAAATCAAGAAAATCACCATAAAGGGAATTATATAGCCAAAAAAACTTCACAAAATCATATAACATTCTTAGACATGTTTTATTATCCTTAAAAATATCCAACAACAATGAAACAAATTAGAACAACATGTCACACCATGAAACACTCATGAGACCATGCACAACCTAGCATCCTCGAATTAGCCTTCACAGAGCGGGCCACAAATTCCTCAAAAATCATCAAAAAAACAAGTGTGATATATCAATATTGACCTCAGGGGTCATCCCCAAACTCAAACCAATCCATGAATCCAACTGTAGTACCAACAAAATGCTTTATACCTGCATCGCTTCAAACTATCTAGAAGCGCCTAAAACCAATCTTGCTAAATAGGGAAAAATTGACCTCTTAGGATCTCAATCATGATATTGAAACATTATGTAAATGTATAATAAATCCCATCATTCATAAATTGTAAATTAGTCCCTGGTCCAATGGACAACTTTGCTACAAACTGAAACTTTCTAGAAACTAAAATATTTGAGTACACCCACGATCTTTGTCACAACATCTACATTACACCAATAGAAATATGGAGGAGTCATATACAACCTTTAATCATTAATTTTTCACAAGGAATAAATATTAGACCACTATAAGAAAATTATTCCAAGTTCTACCAAGCTAGGGTTTTGAGAGGGTTTAAAAGTTGTTTACCTTCTTCATGATTGTTCATAAAAACGTGACGGTAAAAAAAAATCATTATAATTAGAAAAATATTAATAACTAGAATAATAAACTATACCTATTTTTTTTTCCCTTTCAAAGAATACACTTTCTAACGAGCATAAGAAATTCAAGTTTTAGCTCAAACTATTACCTTTGGAAACTCGGTATGGGAAAAATCTCATAACTTAGTTCATATTATATTGCACGACCTGAAATTTGTACTACACCATCATATAAACCTGATCCACCTTCTAAAATTATCACCTTTAAAATTTTTAGGCTCGAAATTTTCCATATCACTTCACTAGGGCATGCTTTCTCAAAGATGAGGTCAAGTGTATACCTAGAAACCATTCCTTCATCTCAAACCTACACTCACGAGAAAGTTGCGAGTTTCCCCACACATCATCTACATGATGATCATGATCTATAAATTATTGAACATCTCAAAAACACATGTAATTCATCATTCCATACCATACTTGCTTTCTAGGCTTCACAAAAAGCACCTAAAATATGTTTGCTTCACTAAATCTGACCTTCTCTGTTGGCATGTAGTCCTATAGGTTTTGTCATTTATGAAAAACCACATTAATGAAAAATTGTATGATGGTGTAAGCTCATATGATGATGTGGATGGTGTTGACATGATGGTTTAGGTGAGTTCATGATGATACAGTGAGATTCAGTGAGGATTACTTTCTCTTGCAAGCCCATTCAGGTGCCTAGGTGATGCTACATGATGGTATGATCTTCTTGGATGATTTAGAAGTATGTTTTCATGATGAATAACAGGTTTGGAGATTTCTTGAGCACTCACATTAGTTTCATGGTACAGATACATGTGATTGGCTATGTTTCAGGTGCTCATTTGGAGTAGGTATGCATGCTAAGGGGTATGAGGATGATATTTGGAGCTATATGAGCTCATGGATGCATGTATTCAGGTGTATTATGGTGTACTAGGTATGTTTTTGTATTTTTTCAGTGATTTCATGATGATTTATAGCATTATTTCAGTTGACCCTAGCTTCTATAGTGTGAAACCCTAAGGGGTAGTTATGCAAGTCTCAATGTCTAGAGAGTTTGAGGTATGGTGATGAAATTATGATTATTGGATAAGTTATTGTGATGTTTCATGGTGATTTTAGAAAAAATTCAAGTTCCCATAAGGTGTATTTTGCAAGATATGGTAGTTTTGGTGAAATAGGGCCAAGAACTAGTGTTTTTCCAGCTCAAATTTGATCTTCTGATACTCACCCTGAATTGTGTGATTTTCATGGGAGATTTTATCTTTTAAATATGTTTATAAATTTATTCTATAAGGTTTCACAAAAATAATGAGGTCAGTTCATCATCGGTTTTTATGAACGAATGTTAAGAAGGTAAACAACTAGTTATGAGTTTGAAACCCTAGCTTGAAAGTGGTATGGAAGAATTACTTCCTAACTAACCAGATTTGATTCCTAGTGCATGGGTGATGATTGTAACATGTATAATACTCCTTAATATTTCCATAAATGTATGGTATAGGTCATGGTGATGAGTGGGCCCCACTCAAATAGGTCATTTTCTAAAGAAGAGTGTTTTGGGACAAGGTTGTCCAAAGGAGTAGCATGCTAAATTGACATTGTGGAATGTATGTGAGTTTATATTGATGAAAAATATTTTTCAAATTAATTTTATGTAGGTACATGGTCAAATTATATCCATTCAGGTTGACTGGTCAAAGGGCGGTTTTGAGGCCATAAAAAGTAGTGTTCATAAAATGAGTATATATGGAGTCTGCTTGGTGAATTTTGGAGATGATTAAAAATGTGTTGTAAAGAGGATTAAGAGAAATTTCTAGTTATATCATGTTTTTATCATGATTATGAGAATTTATATGGTTTCCATGTTAATATTTGGACAAGAGCCATTTTGTCGGTGGAGGACGAGGACATGATATCTGGAATTTTTGAGTTGTTTGAAGAATGACATGGATTAGGTGATGATTCCTATCAACTGGAATGTGAATAGGGATGAATTTGGAATCAAATGAATCAATTTTTAGGTCTTTACTATTCATGTAAATGTTTTTATCAGCTTATCTTTGAAAACATATTTTTGGGAAGGTTGATTTGGTGAAGACAAAAGTGACTGTGGTTTGATAAGGTGAGTTTTTCAATAATTATAACTTGCTTATAAAATTTTATACAGGTTATTTAATTTCCATTTATTTATCACATGACATGGTTTGGTTTATTTTAAGTTATTTAGTGGCATAATAAAGTTTCTAGGGTCCTAAAGGGTGTAGAAAACAATAGTTTTGAGAGGAACAAAGAGTACTAGGCCCATTAAATGAAATAATTTTATTGGTTGAGATAAATTGAAACCATGTATGAATGTTAAATGTTATTTTAATAATGTCTAAATATTTATGGGTCATGAATAAGTATTTTTTATGTTAGGGAATTGTTATCTTTGTGTCCATGGGGTTTTGAGCCATTTTGGAACATGAAATAATGTTTTAGCTAGCTTTGGCCTACTTGGGTCAATTGTAACTATTATATTTATAATTTGGGATTTTTATGATTCATATTTCATTCAAAATGAGGTAAAATGTTTGAGTTTGAAATTGAAATGAAGATGATCTTATAAATGTATTGTTTTGGGTGCTTTGGCAAGCTAGTTGAGTGTGTGCAAGAAGTGTGACCTAGGTGAAGTTTGTTTACAGGTGTTTGAGCATAAATTGAAGTTGGATCAGGTGTGTGATAGGTCAAGGAAGATAAAAAGGTATGTTTTAATTTTTTTGAAGGCTTTAAAAGTTAAGGAAGATCTAGTTGTGAAGGTTTGATCACCTAGGGTTTATATGAAGAGTTGAAGAAGTGCGAGCTGAATACTTGGTCCCCATCGGTTTTGGCGAAAAAAAATCCAATATAAAATAATAATAAGTTGTTTGAGTGGGTTATTGATCATCTTAGGATTTTTATCCTCCATTTAGAGTGGGTGCTTCACTAAATTAGGGGTTGGTGCTCCTTGTAGGGTTGTAACTTTACTAAACTAGGGGTTGGTGCTCCTTGTGGGGTTGCTGCCTCACTAAATTTTGAAACATATCAATATAATATTGTGTTTCTATGGTTTTTATTCCCCTTGAGGGTTTCCCTATCATATCTTGTTTCTTGTGTTGATTATCTTTCTTATGGTTCTTGCACATGTGATTATTTGTTGTATGCACACATTAATGGATGGTTGAATGTTTATGAGTTTTGAATAAGTTAATCTGAAATATGAGTTGAAATTATTTTAAGGATTGATTCACCCCTGTCTTCAGTCCTTTTTAATTCTAACATTCTCATCACTTGGCCAACCTTAAACACCTGCAATTATCTTCCTCAAACTCCATGACATCATCATAACATCACCAAGAAATTTCATCACCTCTACAATCCCTCAAACTGACTCAAGAAACCATGAACCATCTTTAGGACCAATCAATATCAACAAGATAAAAATATTCATGTTCCACATACTTTTTTGACATCAATGCAATCAATGAAAACTATGACAACATCTCTCTTTGAAATCAATGACAACATTATGCCAACATGCTTACTTATTATAAGATACAAATTATGGTCTTGAATTCACCATATCTTGACTTGGTTTTGTAGGGATCTCGAAGAGTTCCAATCATAATATTTCTTTACAAACTAGGGTTTTTATGCTTCTCTATTTAATATCATTAAAGAGAAAAGAGTTACAAATAGATATGTTTTTTCTCTTCAAGTTAAATTCTAATATGTTTGTTTGAAAATTTGTTATTTTTGTTAGTGTATAGGGTGTTATTAAATGGATGTATCCATTATCGGTATTGTGTTATTCATGAATAGGCATGGGGTATCTATGAATAGACATAGGTTATCCATGAATTCACTTGGGGTATCCACAAGTAAAAATTATTTAATGGTATGTGTTAGTGCAAAATCACAGCACCCCTGGATGCACATCAGGCTTCTAGGTTGATGTTCAGGCATCCAGTGTGATTGCACAACATGGAAACCTCTCTCCAAGTGTGGGACTTGTGAAACCGAGAGAGGAATCTCTAGAGAAGGCTGGTTCCTGCTCCTAAACTACCTGCCACAAGCTATTCCAGTGCAGGTAAGCTAATCTAATCCTAATCTAACCATGCCAAGGAGACAGAGAGAGAGAGAGAAAGGAAAAACAACAAAAGCCTACACTAAAACGGTGATACACCAGAGAAGGAGAATGTTGAACATCTATCAAAACTGCCATGGGACAAAGAGAGGTGAGCAATGGGAAGGATGGACAGATGCATCACAGGCCCAAGGATAGATTTCACACAGAAAATGTCCCAAAACTCCATGAACACAGCTCCAAACCTGCAATGAACATTCAAACATGCACAAATACCTACAATGAAGAGAGGCAAGAAGAGAACAAGCAAAAATGAGCAAGGATGGACAGATGCATCACAAAACACGTTTTGTTGCTCCAGAAGTTTGCACAGAACATCATTCCATTAATAAGAGGCAAAAACGCCATTACAGAGCAAGGGAGGAGGCTCAAACTCCATTTTCAACCCTAGAGAAGAAAAGAAGGGAGGGCAGAGCAGAAAGGATGAACCACCTTTTTAAATGAGCCAAATCTGGCTTTTTACATTGCATGGGTCGAGCCTAGGGGACAGAAACATGGGAAAACGTGCAAGCCCATTCCTCATTGACTGCAGATGCATTAAATCATCATGGAGGATCTTACCAACCCATACCCTGTCACTTTGAGTGATTTTGGAGGAGAATGCAACCCATGTGCATTAATTTGGCCACTGAAATGTCACTTCTAGCCGTGCTGAAGAAGAATGCGACCCATTAGCATTAAAATAGGTTGTTGAAACATCGCTTCTGGCCATTATCACGTGTCAGAGCCGTTTCTCGATTTTATCTCTTTAGACTGCACCAAAACTCGAGATTGATCCCAGAATCATGTAGAGAATTTCATAAGCTTTCCGTTGATATAAAGAACGTGCAAATCCGAGCTCTGGATCGAAAGTTATGGAGGTCTGAAGTTTTAGGGCACAAAACAGGCGAAAACGTGTTTTGAAATCTTTCCCGCTCTGCCACTTGGATGACACGTGGCACGCTCTGATTGGTCATGTGATTCTCTCTCCTCCACCTTTCGGCGGGCTTTCTTTTGAAATTTTGACCTTTTGATGATTTTGGGACTTTTTCCACCTTTTTCCCGCGCCCCGCCACTTGTATGACACGTGGCATGATCTTGTTGGAGGACAGGGCACGGGGCTTCCTTTACTTTTAGCCTTTTTGGGGAACTCGGCCAAATTCTCTAACTTCTCCCCGAGCTCTGCACTTCCCTGCTCTATTGGACACGTGTCCAATTCCTATTGGCTCGGGCCAGCGCTTCAAACCTTGCCCCTTTGACTTTTGGACTTTTCTCTTGTGAGGACACGTGGCAGCTTCTCATTGGTTTTCAGGCTTTTCGGCTCTCCGCGTCCCGCGCGTCCTTTGTCCCATTTGGCACAGTGCTCCTTGTGCTGATTTCAGCCGAACCGGCCGGTTCGCGTCCATTTGTCCCAAATGTCCCTGTTGCTTCCGGACTGCCTCGACTCTTTTCACCCGGTTCGGCCGGTTCGCGTCCTCGCGGCCCAGATGTCCCAATTGCTTCCGACTGTTTGTGCTCATTTCGGCCGATTCGGCCGGTTCGGGTCTTTTTGTCCCGAACGTCCCGAGCAACACTTAGTCATTTTTCTCCCTCTTTCGGCCGGATCGGCTTCTCGCGCCCGCCGCGTACTTCTGTTCCATTTGTCCCAAATGCTTAGCGGGCTGTTTGTTCCCATTTCAGCCGAACCGGCCGGTTCGGGTCTTTTTGTCCCACTTGTCCCACTTTGCTTAGCGGGCCGCCTGGAGGCTTTTGGCGATCCACGCCTTTCTGTCCCACACATCCCAAAGGTGACCTTGAGTAGGACTTAGCCAATTTTCATGATTTTTTCTGGATCAACCTACTTGCCTTTCTGCAACTTTTTCACATTTTCTCAGAGCTTGCTCCTTCCTTCTTCGGCCAAGGGAGTTAGAAAAATATCTGAGGGAACCTCAGAAACATGATGTTTTCTCTGAATCAATCAATGTGCCTGGGACTTGAATATTCTAATGCATGTTATCAAAATTACCCAGGGGGGTGAATTTTGAATAACGATATGATTCATGTTGATTGTTCATGGGTTGGCCTCAAGTATATTAGTTGCATTATGTTCTTGAACTTATAATGAATTAAATAAAACACCCTAAATAAAAGAAATAAAGGTTGGAATTTGTATCCTCTTCATTAGCTACTTTCCATTTTTATATCGGATGGGGTATTCATCAATCATCAATTGTTCATGGAGAGACCTTGAATCTATTAATCGAGCACATGGAAAAATTGTCATGAATAAATTAAACAAACAAATAAAGGTTAGTGGTTTTTTCATCATGGTTATCTACATTCCATTCTTTGAAAAAATAGACTATCCATGATCAGTCATGGGTATACGTGAATAGACGTTGGGTATCCAAGAAGCAGACATATGGTATCCATGAACATTTGTGGTTGGTGAATATGAAACCTTTCAATTGTTCCTTGGGTGATCTCTACTTTATTAGTCATAGAAGATAAAGAAATTTTTATATTATATAATTCTCCCTAAATAAAAATAAATAAAGGTGGATGAGGCTTGGGGATTATGGTTTTTCCCTTTTCATTAGATAATCTACTTTCCATGTCAAATTCATCTTTTCATCATTCACTAACATGTAAAGTTACATACATATCCTTTTAACCTCTCATAAATGGTGAAGAAAAATGATTGTGGTAAGATGAATTTGAGTTAATTACCATATCCATTAAGGAAAATAAGGGATGGGAATTGAAATAATTGTTATATTTAAATAAGATATTGATAGTACCTATGCTATTTAGTGAAACAAGGAAGTGAAAGAAATAATAATATGTGTGGGTGTATAAATTTTTCCCTACGTTCACTTCCTACAATAAGGAGTGGATTGTTCAATTTGTAAAAATTACAGGGGATAAATAAAAATGTTGATGGGATGAAAATAAACCTATGTAAATAATTCATCCATGAAGCTTTGGAGGTGCCCAACTCACACTACAATTTTCCTCATGGAAATAAAAAGTATTTGGATGAATTCATGTTGATGATCTTATATCTAGTTCCACAAAACCCATATATAGCTACATAATAATGGGGGCTAATGCATACATAAATCCTTAAACCATGGAGATCATTTGGATACATTGTAAGAAAGTGTGTACTTGCTCCATATGAAATAAGATCCCGATTTACTAATCGACTTATAATAATAGGTAAATTGAAATATGGTGAAGATATTGACCTAGATAATTTCCTATGTGGGGATATAGACCATGATATCTTGAGTTTGAAAGAAAGTGAATTTTTTTAAATATTAGGACCCTTTCCTTATACATTGTTTTATAAACCATGTGAAAATAATCATTTCTTTTTCTCGTAGAGAGAATTGTTGGTTATGCGGTTGACATGCCAAACCCCAACACTAAGTATATTTGAGTAAACTTAGGTCTCACAAAAAAAAATTAACTTATGGACATGTGTTACCCTAAATTTATATAAGACATGATATTTCTTAAAGAATATTTCTACAATCACAAAAAGGAGGAAAATAATAATATTGAAAAATATATGATGGTTTTACGGAATCATATTGACATCAAGGTGCCAATAATTATAACAAATAACCATGAATCACAACAAAATATGGACAAGATGGAATAAAATAATGGAAAATAAAAAAAAATGTTTTGGGGATAAAAATATTCCAATTGTAGAAGAGAATTACTAGGGAATAGTTTCTCCATTCAACCCAAAACTACTCTGAGAGGAACTATGTATAGACAATAATAAACTAGTTGAAGATAGATTCTATTTTCTTAAATCCAAAGAGGAATATGGAGAGGAATCAGATAGGGAAGATGATGAAAAATTTGGAGAATAAATTGATAATTGGGTATGTGAGGTAAAAAATAATGCGGGATGTGAATTGTATTCTATGAAAAGGTAAATTGAAGTCATGGAATATGAAGCAGCTACCAATGAAGGTAAAATTGGATCCATGGGATCTAGAGTGGCTGCCAATGAAGGATTAATTGGATTATATAATTTTAAGTATTTCATCTCCAATATAAAAAAATGTGGCTACTACTAATCATCATAATCATATGCGCATGATTACATATCCTTCCTACAATTCATGATAACCATTTAAGATTCGTAAAACAAATAAATTATACGGTGTATTTATGTTTCAATGGATCTTTTCCATTACACTGTAACTATATTAAAGGAGGAATATCCTAGTAAAATGGAAAAAAATAGGTAATGTGTGATAAGGAAGATGTTTTTAAGATAATGGTGGAGCATTTGAATAAAAATGAAGACAAGTTGTTAAAAAGGATAGAGGAATTGGCTATTAATAATAAAGAGTTAAGGAAGAGATTGGGGAAGACAATTTGGATTTGTGGATGAGATATTAATAAAGAGAGAACTAGGTTAACAATCAAAATCAACGTTGCAAACATAAGGCATGACATCTCCCTCACCTTTTATGGAAGCATGTGTAGGTATTGAGTGTATTTAGATTCATTTATTATTCTATGTCTCTTACATCTATGGTGTGAAATTTTGTAGTTACTACAAAATCATATACATCACATCATGTAAACACACATCATGAAAATAAATAATTATTGGCATAAGTGGATTGTAGCACATACATAAGCACCTATTGATTTACTTCTTTAAATTTCAAGTTCTGAAAAATGGGACATTAGCTATGTATATAGCATGCAACAAGCACATGAACTTTTACAAGCCATTTTGTAAGTTAAGATATTGTGAATGAAGTAGATTTTAAAGAAATAAAATATATTATGAGATATCATGGGCTGTAATATCTATTATAGTTATCTAGATGTTCTTTCATATTAGTTTCTTTGAAAAGTTTATTTTTATGAATCCATTATAAGTCAAGATATTTTCAATGAAATACATTGCTAAAGAAGGAAAATATATTCAGAGATGTTGTAGGATGTAATATCTATTGAATTTATATGGATGTTATTTCATATTAATTACTTTTAAAAGGTTATTTTAAAATCATTATTGCATTATATATTTTTTAGAATGGTCTTGCAGAATTCCTTTACACGATAGTATATATGTAATACATGGAATTGTTATTAATAAATCAGATATATACATGGATTTTCTACAATGGAAGACTTCACCATCATTAATATTTATAAAATTAGACATGGTATAATAATTTAAACCATTTAACATTACCCAATTAAAATCAATAAAATATCATACACTAAGAAGTAATAACCTTTGAACCCTAAGAAATTGCATCCTAAAAAGTATATAGTTTGAATATTAGTGCAAATTTGGATTGGAGATACATTTTTTATCAACACATTGTAAACATTTACATATCAACATGGGGCACAAAATTCATCACAACTATTCCATAACAATGATGGACAAGATCCCACATATGCACATCCCATGAAAAATATACTTGAACACAATTGAATACAATCATGTAAAAAGTGAAATTTTAATGTGGTTCCTACTCTACATTTGGTGGGAGTTGTGTATGGTGAATTGAACTAAATGTTGGATGAAATATATCAGGTAATGTGGGCCAAAAATATAATACAATTTCCTTAAAATTTTCATAGTCTTCCATAAGAAACTCCAAGGATTTTTTTCTTTTGACAATATGCGAGGTTGTGACATGAATACTAATAAATTCAAATGTAACCATGAAGTTGTCATCTGAACAAGAAACCTCTATATATGTTTCACACCATATCATATTATGGAACTTTAGGTGCTTGAAGACCTATTATTATATTTAATAAATATTGTAGTGGTGTTTTTCAATGTGGTTAGGAAACTCAAATATATGAAGGTAATGAATTCCTTATGCCATAATCAAATGATGCAACTAATTTGGCAGTCACAACTTCATGATCACCATGTGTTGCTAGAAAATGGACGGTTGTATGATTTTCATTTTTCATAGAAATAAATTTATAAAAAAATTATTTTATCTTTTGTGTCATTAGGATCCACCTTTGGATGGATCTCTCGGTGAATAAAACATCAACACTTGAGTCAACCAAGTAGAGGAAATAACACTAGATTTTTTAAAGCTACTTTATTGTAATGAGAAATAAAATAAAATCAATTAATGAGAAATCAAATTTATTATCTAAAATTATCAGATATTATAAAATCATCATTTACCATCAAATATGTGATGGTATCAAGAAATCATGCTTTGTATAAAATGCTTCTCGGGGATGAAAATTCACAACATCAAGATTTTTGTGGCCTCTAACATTTATATCCTCCTAAATTTTAAATATCCTCATCCAATAGAAAGTGTTTCCACTAGAAAAATTGATAAATAATTCCAACACTTTAACAGGGTATGCAATGCACAAAGAATCTTCTATAAACAATCATAATACATTATCGTAATAAATGTGGACATACATGCATGGTTGAATGATAAAATAAAATGGACTAGTGCTATATATCATAAGGGTGTATAGATGCATCATTTGATGTGTATAAATGGTAATAAAGAATCCATCCCTCACTAAATGACCGACATCCAAAATTTTCCCCACATAATAACAATGGTTAATAACATTAGTATGTTCCTTTTTATTTTCCTCATTTGTACCAATAAGATAAAATTGTTTTTAATCTCCATTGGTGGTGTAGTGTTAGATTTATTTCATCATTTACATATACCATATACACAAGCACCAAAATGGTAATATGTTTTGTCTAGGATTGGTTACAAATAGTGTAAAGATCTAGTTCTTCATTACTTGGCTCTAATTTAGTGAGCTCAAGTTCCCCTATGTATGATTTTTCCACAACTTGGTAAGTATATGTTTCTTGCAAACCATTTTCTCCCTTTTTAGGAATTGTAATTAATTCAAAGGATGGAACATTTCTCCTTTATTGGTGGATATATGAATGGGTATGAAGGTTGTGAGATATTTGTCTCCCATATTGTGAACTATCATAATTATAGCTACATGTGATATGTTACCACTCCAAAGTAATTTTCTAATTATCTAGAATATTACTCCTCTTATTCAGGAATAATTTTGTGATCTCTTACCAAATGAACCTTGTCACTAATAGCGTTACTATTTTTTATTGTGTGGAATTCATGTTCATTTAGTATCCAATGTGATATAATTCTTCCATTCTTGGGGCCTTATTGATGTTGACCTTGAGCCTCAACATTAATGTCAGGGTTAAGTAGTTTGGTCCTTTTCGAAGGGATATGATGGATGACAATAATATAAAATAACCAATATCATAACATAAAAGAATATAATATTGAAGCTAAAAGATGGTCTTTATATTAATTTCTTAAGTGGAGTTATAATTCATACTTTAGTCCCTTCTCTCACACACTATTACATTCCTCTCATATTTATATTTATATCATTATTCATCTATCATATTAGAATAAATTATCATAAATACATGTTTCATACAATTTACCCAATAGTCACTGTTATCCAAAATAAGCCCCTTGCTTATTTTTGACTAAATTTCTTTCATTCCTTCGTTCCTTGTGCCCCAGTCAATTTTTTTCACTTTTCAAGCACTCAAAATTATCTAGAAATGGCTTCATCAGATAGAGGATTTTATCACCTTTCCAGAAAGGTAAAATTTTCCTCCTAACTCCTTGTATTTTGCAAGTTATGGCTCGGCGAGTTTTGAGGGAAATTTTCCCTGGGAAGGCCCACAACCAATAGGAATGTGCCACGTGATGGAGGAATGGCGGGTTAGCGGAGGTAAGTTGGAAAAATTGCCAAGGAGTGGATAGGGTGTAAAGAATTTTTTTTTCCCACGGGCCCGTGGAGGAAAAGAAGCGGCTTGAGGCTCGAACCAATAGGATGGTGCCACATGGCGGCGAAGGTCGGAGCACCGGGTAAGTTGAAAAAATTTGCCAAAGTGTTTAAAATGGCACAAAGAAAATATTTGGCCTAGAAGATCTATGTCAAATAAGAATGTGCCACATGTCCATGAGATCGGTGGGAGTCGAGGGGTGGAGAAAATTTTGGATTTTTGCCAAAATAGTAGAAGGCACAAAGGAAATAATTGGCCCGTAGGCCCACCAAGGAGGAAATGGAAGTTTTGATTTAAACCCCACAAACTAATAGGAGGATGACACGTATCCTATTCCTATCGTGAGGTCAGGGGCATGGGGAGAATTTGAAAATTTTTCCAAAGGGTTCGGCAGCATCAAAGCCAAAATTTGGAGTGCGTTCCTCAGCGAATAGGGAGGTGACATGTGTCCCGGAGTGGTGGGGCGCAGAGAAATTTTGGAATTTTTTCCAAAATTCAAAAAAGTGTAAAATGGCCATTTGAACCCATGGATGAATGAGGAAGTGCCATGTGGCGGTGGAGTGGCATGGCACGGAACTTTTTGGGGAATTTTTCCCAAATTCAAAAAAGGGGAAAAAATTTAGGTTTCGCCCACCGACCCGATTTTTGCCCTAGTTTTTCCCTAAATCTTTAGAGGGGCATATATTTCGATCCAGAGCTTGGTTTTCTCAATTTTGGTGTCATTGGAAATATATTAAAGTCCTCTACATGATGGAATCTTCAAAAAAAATTTGGTGGAGTTTAGTGAGAGAAAAATGAGAAAAATGCCTTTGGCATGGGGAAAAGAGCAGAACCGACATTCAACCACCATTTTTAATGTAGTATGGCTTCCATTCTTCTCCAGCATGGTTGAAAATCTTGGGAATGAACTTTTAAGGGTACCCATGCTATTTTGATGGATCTGGTCAAGTGGTTGAATCATTCATTTCAATTTTCCCACGTTTCTCCTTCCTAAACTCGGTTTTCATTGTTAAAAGCCAAATTTGGCTCATTTGTAAAGGGTTGGATGTTTTTATGATCTGCAGGCTCCCTCCTTCACCTTGAAAAGTGAATTTGTGGAATATCAAACCTTTTTAGGACTATAACACATTTTCTACCTCCTTGTTGTTGTAATGCACTTCGTATTTAAAAATGGAAATGACAATGCAAGCTCTATGAATGAGTTTTCAATCCTTTCTTGTTGTTGTTTGCTCTATTCCAATCCTTCATTACGATATTAGAAATTTGTGCATGATTTTTGTTACATTTTTATAATCTATATCAATCTGCAGAAATAGATGTTCACCACTCCTTTGGTGTATCACCTTGTCAGTTTAGTTTTATCTTCTTTTCTTTCTATCCTTGTCTCCTTGGCAGAATTAGAGTAGAATTTTGAGTTAAACCTCTGCAAATTTCATGCATACATCTGATCAGAGGAGTAGAGGAACCAACCTTCAATCTGGAGAGTTTTTTCCCATTTTTTCAAGTCCCACACTTGGGGAAAAGATTCCATGTTGTGTAATCACACTAAATGACCCAATTCTCACTTGCAGATCTGAAGGTCATTTAGGGGGTGTTGTTGATTTGCACTAATAGTTTTGGCACACCCGGTGGGACCTTAGAGGTCTTCATCTTCATTACAACAAATTTTATGTGCATTTTTTGTAAGTTTCTTGCTTAAAAAAACCCTGATTTGCACATCTAGCGACTCCAAAGAGATAAAATCAACTAGTTTCAGCAGTCTAAGTCTAAAGATTCATGAGAAGGATCTAAACAAGGTCAAGGGATAGAGAAGAGGGATTGTCTGAGTATCTACAATTATCCCCAGGAAGAAGAGAGAGGGGAAGAAGAATTCAAAGGTCTCCATCTCCACCAAATAGAACTCTATCAACTCCTCCACCTGGTAGACCTTTCACCCAATCAACAAGGGTTCTCAGGCCAATCAGAATGGCACAACACAACCCTTATGTCAACTTCATTAGCAACAGCCCACTTGCTCTCAATGCACAAAACCTAGTTCTAGTTACAGCATTGAAGAACATCCCATACTTTACTGGGGAAAATCAAACCACGCCTGATGATCATGTCAAAGGCATTGCTAATGTTTGTGCAATCCATGAGATTGTTGAGATGCAAATTACTTGTCAAATTGTTGGCATATTCATTCAAAGGGAAAGCCTTGCAATGGTTTAGGAGCCTTGGGGTAGGCTCTATACAAAGTGGAACCAGTATGCAAAATCTCTCCATGATCGGTTGAGAAAAGGGAGATAATTTGTCTCTATTGGAACAACTGACAACTATCAAGAGAGCTCCCAATGAGCAGCTAACAAACTTCAATTTCATATTTCAAAGGACATGGGATAGAATCCCGGTGGACATGAAGGCCAACAAATTGAACGTTCTTTCTTATACTATCTCAAAGCTTTAAATTCTGATATTTCTATGTTAATCTAATCCATGAGAGGTGCAAATATACCTGCAGCTTATAACATCACCATTAGGGCTGAGAATTGTTTGATCCAAGCTAGTAAACTTGTACCTAGGCCTCCCATGCCCTTATATACAAACTTGGAAAACCCAATTACTAGTCAAGCACCTACTTTAGCTCCTATTCCCACCCCTATAAATCGAGTTCAAATGAAACTTTTGCTTCATCCTCTAGTGCCTCAAATGAACTTCAAGAAGTCATGAAACAATTACAAAATTTAGGCAATGAGTTGGTTACACTCAAGAGGCAGCAAGCCCAAAGTTTTAGACCTTCTTATCAGTCTCAAACTCATCCTAATAGGCAACCATATCAGCCTAATAGGCCACCCAATCTAGCTACAAATCAAAATCAAGTAAGGCCTCCTACCAATAGACCGTTTCTTCCCTATAACCCCAATGCTGCATCTACCTCTAAAGCCTTAATGCCAATGCAAAATAATATAGCTCAAGAGTATGATTGGTGTTTCCCATGTAATGAACCTCACAACTAGTCTATGTACTTCAATGGTGCTTTGAACCAAGCTTTGATGGTGACAACAATTGGCGTAGAGAGTGAGGTGAGTCAAGAAACAAACCAACAACAAGGAACATCTCAGCAAAATACAACTCCAAATGAGACTACACTTGTGAATTGGTAGGCTGAAGATTTTTGTGGTATGAATCAAACAATTTCTCAAAATGTAGTAGCTAACACATGATCAAAGAAGAGGAATATTGGTGAAGGGTATTCATTAGCTCCAGGTGATCCACAACCTTCCATCACTCCACAAAGTGTTGGTAAGCAAAATGCAGTTCCAAATGTGTAAGGACAGCCCAAGCCACCTTCTAGACCAGCTCAAATGCTAGCTGTTGCAGCCCATGTACAAGAAAATAATGTGGAGAGTAAGGGGCAGCAAAGAGATTTTTCATAACCATATAACATCATTAAACAACTGAAGAAGATGAATGTGAATATATCTATGTGGGAATCACTATCCATCCCAAGCCAAAGGGATCTACTACAAGCTGCCATGAAGAATTGGTCAACTTCAAATCAGCAAGCTCATATGCAAGAGAAGGTACTCAAAAATGCTGCTCAGCTTGAGGGGAAGCATGAAGGACAACAGGGTAAATTTTGAAGCTCCTCCATTCTATGTTTTATTGATCATTGGGGATAAACTAGTACACAATTGTATGATTGATTCTGGGGCAAGTAGTTCTGTGATGCCCAAGAAAATAGCTGATCAGCTAGGCCTCTAATATGAAGTCATATCCAAAGGGGTGGTGCAATTGGATGAGACAGTAGTAACAATAGTTGGGGTAATTAAATATTTGAGCCTCACTTTGCATGCATGCCCCAATGTCACCGTTTTTTGTAAGATGTTTGTTTGTCGAGGGATTTCAAGGGATAGAATTGGAGGCTATTTATCACCGATTGGTCACACATGTTGTTTCGAACAGATATGGAACTAAGGCCACAATTAGGTCCACCTATTGCAAAATTTCACATTGATCCTCATACTCCAAGCCCAATTAATGCCAACTGTTCAACATTTGATCAAAAGGATTATCCAAGCACCAATGAAGTGACAAAAGATGGAAGCATCCTAGATTTGATTCTTGATGAATGGGCAAGCAAGGTGCATTCTTTTCATCCCTACAAGGAAATAGAGGAATCTAAACTAGGATTTTATTACATGTATGAAGAAAATTAGCCTATTCCTAGCATCACCAAGCCAAACCATAAATATGACAATGAGGTATGGCAGCTATTCTTTGATGGATCAAGAAGTAGACAAGGTACGGGGGAGCTATGCTTGTTTCACCTCAAGGAATTAAGTATTATTCAAATTTTAGATTTCAGTTTGCATGTTCTAAAAACACTGCTGAATATGAAGCTTTGATACACAGATTGCATTGGTCAAGAAAGAGAGGTATCAAAAACTTACAAGTCTTTGGTGATAGTGAGCTGATTGTTAATCAAGTTAAAGGACAACATGCTGCCAAAAATGACCTACTCAAGTGTTATAAGAATAGGGTGTGGGACCTCATTGAGGATTTTGAAGGCTTTGGCATCAACTCCATCCCTAGGAAAGAAAACCAAGCTATTGATAGGCTTGCAACAGTTGGAGCAGCCTTTGATGTTGTGGAGAGTATCAAGGAAGATAAAGTGTAGCCAAACATTCATGTGATTATAAGGCCATCAGTGCCAGACAATAATGTAAGTTGGTAAGTGTTTGAAAGTGACCAACAAATCATCAATTTCTTACAAGAAGAAGTTGAGTTCTCAGCCAAAAATCAGGAAAAATTAGAACAAAAATATGGTGATCAAGTGGTATAGCTGAGAACCAACAAACTGCCAAAAGGACTTGTCACTTTGGAGTCCATCTTTAATCCTAATGATCAATTTAGAAAAGAGAAATAAAACATCCAAGTCAAGGGAGAAGATTCAGTGCCCATCTCGGTGGGAGAAGGAAAATCACTTCAAATTGGTAAAGTGGCAACCAAGCAAGAAAGGTATGAGTTCATGCAACTTTGCCAAGAGTTCCTGGATATATTTGCTTGGAGCTATGAAGCCTTGAGTGGTTTCAATCTCAAGCTATCTCAACACATAATTGAACTAGATTCAAGTGCTAAACCCATAAGTCAAAAACAAAGACTAGTTAATCTACACATGGAGCCTCTCATGAAGAAGGAATTGAATAAGTTAATAGAGGAAAGTATCATATTTCCCATCAAGCATTCAAGCTGGGTTACAAACTTGGTTCCAGTTAGAAAGAAGAGTGGAGAAATCAGATTGTGTGTAGACTTTAAAGATTTGAATAGAGCATCCCTCAAAGATCATTACCCACTTCCTTCTATGGAGTATATTTTGCAAGTTGTTGCTGGCTATGAGAGGTTTTCATTACTAGATGGTTATTCAGGGTATAATCAGATCATGGTAAAGGAGGATGATCAGTTCAAAATAGCCTTCACCACCAAATGGGGAACCTATGCATATAGGAAAATGCCATTTGGGCTATCTAATGTCGAGCTACCTTCCAAAGGGAAATGGATATGGCATTCAAGGGATTGATCAAAAAAATAGTGCTGATATACCTAGATGATATTATTGTATTTTCTAAAAGTGCAGCAGATCATCTCTTTCATTTGAGACAAGTGTTCCAAAGATGTAGAAGATTTGGGGTATCCTTGAATCCCAAAAAATGTATTTTCCTAGCTCATGAAGGAAAGATCCTAGGCCACATTGTTTCCAAAGAGGGATTAGCAATTGATCCAGAGAGGGTTGAAGTAATAAAAGCACTACCATTACCAAGTCACAAGAAGGCCCTTCAAATTTTCTTGGGAAGAATCAATTTTGTTCGAAGGTTTGTTCCAAACTTTGCAGCCCTTATCAAGCCAATAACTATGATGTTGAAGAAAATTATGGCTTTCAAATGGACAGCTGAAGGTAAGGCAAGTTTTGAGGCAATCAAAGAGGCTATCTCACAAGATCCAACTCTCATTAACCCATATTTCTCTAAATATTTTATCCTTTATGCATTTGGTGGTGATGATACAATTTCTGCAATTTTAGTACGCAGAACAAAGAAAATGCAAAGCAGCCAATTGCCTTCTTTAGTCAAAGCCTGGAGGAATATGAGGTGTGGAATTCCTTCATTGAGAAGCATGTTCTTGCAGTGATTATTAACTTGAAGAAATTTAAGCATCTAGTTTCAAACAACAAGGTTTAACTGCTGGTTTCTCATGTGGGAGTTAAGGACTTCCTCCTCAACAAAGACCTAAATGAAAAATGTGCAGGGTGGATTACTCATGTCATGGAGTATGACATTGAGATCAAAGTCACCAAGATGGTCTGAGGAAAGGGATTGTGTGAGTAGCTGGTCTTGAGAAAATCAATGGAAGCAAGCAATGGGAAGGATGTTGTTTTGGCATTGCAAGACAACCAAGAACAAAGAGGTGTTCAAGAAGAGAATGGTGGTATGCTCACTCCTTGTTGGACCCAAGACATAATGCACTTCTTACAAATAGGCCTATGCCCTCCAGAGATGAACAAAACAAAGAGAAGACACTTCAGATTGTAGGCTATCCCATATGCACTTGTTGATGGTGTCTTGTTCAAAAGGGATATAAATGGAGTGCTGCTGAGATGCATTGGGACAAATCAAATTAAGAGAATGTTAGAAGAGTTCCATGGTGGATCAGTTGGGGTCATTTTTCTCCAAGAGTGACAACCCTCAAGATTATGAAGGTTGGCTATTATTGGCCCAAGGTGTTTAGTGATTATTATGCGTGGATCAAGAGGTGCAAAAATTGTGCATTCTTCATAGGAAAAGAAAGATTTACAGCCCTTCCGTTGCACCCAATTTAAGTTGACCATCCATTCATGCAATGGGGTTTGGAATTCATTGGAGTCATTACCCCAAACTCAAGCCAAGGACACAAGTGGATTCTAACAGCAATAAAATACTTCACCAAATGGACTGAAGTAGTGGCACTCAAAGAGGTAAATGAATCTAGCATTCTATACTTCTATGAGGGGATAGTAACTAGATTTGATATACCTATCACTATAATATCAGATAATGCATTGGAATTCATAGGATCAAAGGTAACTGAATGGGCTATTAAGAATCAGATTTATCTGAGTACCTCATCAAATTATTACCCTTAAGGTAATGGTCAAGCTGAGTCTACCAATAAGAACCTATTAAAGATCATCAAGAGGACTCTTGATGAAAATTAGAGGACTTGGCACACTAAACTTAAATCAGCCTTATGGGCTGATAGGATAACTCCCAAGAGATCCACTGGTAACTCTCCATTCAGACTTGTTTATGGAAGAGAGGCAATATTGCCTATGTCACTTGAGTTGCCAATGTTGGAACTCATGAAGCAATTGGAGTTGTTGGAGTTTGAACCCATGGAGGTTAGATATGCAGAATTGATGGAACTCCAAGAAATCAAAGAGCATGCAGCCCAAACAATGGAGAAGGACCAAGCCTTGATCAAGAGAACCTTTGATAGGAAAGCTAAGGCTAGAACCTTTCAAGTTGGAGATTTAGTGAGGCTCCCTCCTTCACCTTGGCAAGTGAATTTGTGGAATATCAAATATTTTTAGACTCGCAACATGTTTTCTACCTCCTTGTTGTTGTAATGCACTATATTTAAAAATGGAAATGATAATGCAAGCTCTGTGAATGAATTTTCAATCCTTTCTTGTGTTGTTTTCTCTATCCTGATCCTTCATTACAATTTTAGAAATTTGTGCATGATTTGTGTTGCATTTTTATAATCTGTGTCAATCTACGGAGTAGATGTTCACCACTCCTTTGGTGTATCACCTTGTTAGTTTAGTTTTATCTTCTTTTCTTTCTATCCTTGTCTCTTTGGTAGAATTAGAGTAGAATTTTGAGTTAAACCTCTACAAATTTCATGCATACATCTGATTAGAGGAGTAGAGGAACCAACCTTCAATCTGGAGAATTTTTTCCCATTTTTGCAAGTCCCACACTTGGGGAAAAGATTCCATGTTGTGCAATCACACTAAATGACCCAATTCTCACTTGCAAATTTGAAGGTCATTTAGGGGTGCTGCTGATTTACACTAACACACTTCCTTTGTTAGTGACTTTGTATCTTCTATTCTAGGTTTTGTCTTTTTACACAACTTTTCCTTCTTTATGTGGCTCCCTATAGTCTTTGGTGACTTTATATTGGTCAGCATATTTCTCTAGTCTTTTACAACTTCTTCTAGTTGGAATTTTTAGTTTTTGTGGTTACTTCCGTGGTGCACGGTTCTTTGTGTCTTCTCCTCTATTTCCTTATTAGTGTACACACTTATGAAGATCCCTACCAACATCATACCAAAACTTTGAAATGTTAGCTTTTTCCTCAAGACAACCAAGAGGAAGAACCCTGTCCAAAATGTTCTTAATTGTTCCTTTTTTCCAAGTCCTCTACTTTACAACTCTATTTCTCATATTGGTTATGGATTTCTATTATTTTACCAAGATTTAGAAATTTGTACTTTGGGTTTCAAAATAATGGGAATGTTAAAGTATCAACTTACAAAAATTTAGATTTCTTCCGTAAGGGGTTGTTCCTTTTCTCCACTCACTCGATTGGGTTTACAAGACACAATGGGTTCTAAATAATGTTTGTAGACTATGTACCTTCTCATTTATTTTTTATGGTGTGACCGTAGGGAGGTATTTATCATATTTGGTGGTTATTTAGATTTTAAATTTATTCCATGTAGATAGGTGTTCCTATATGGATTCATGTCATAGTTGTAGCTTTGTGTTATCCTAGATAACGAGGTGAGCTCCATTGTAGCTTGCTTATTTTTATCCTTGTATGATTTTGTGTAGTTGTTGATAGATATATTTATAGTTGCATGAGTTCCTTGTACATGCTATCACTATACTCCTCCATTTCTATTATTTTATCCACCCTTTATAATTTCTTTGTGGGGCATATGGTTGCTTTAAGTCCACAAGTTTCTTCCTCCCAAGCCATATAAATATTTTGAAATGTCATATGTGGATGATTTTTTTATCTCTTCTTTGAGTTTATCTAACTCTATTTTTATTGTTGTGTGGCCCATGGCCAACCTGTTGCAAAGGAGTAATATGTAGCTGCATTTTAAATTCAATATCCAATGATTGAACTACTTTTTCGAGCTTTCTTCTATTTATTTATTCAATGTAGTGCCCATTATCATTTCTTTGGCCTTATAATTAACTATTTCTTCATCACACATTATTTTATCCC
Organism: Taxus wallichiana var. yunnanensis; assembly: GCA_018340775.1. NCBI lineage: Eukaryota > Viridiplantae > Streptophyta > Pinopsida > Cupressales > Taxaceae > Taxus > Taxus wallichiana. Next base: position 956,370,309 of record CM031234.1, read on the forward strand.
TTTACTCATCATGTAGAGAGTATGATAGGAAGTATTGTAAAAAAATTGTGCTCTTTTTATATTTTCAATATGGAATCCACTACGCATTATGTTCTCAAGGGCCTAGTTTGAGTGATCATTCATGTCATGGTATCTTCTAGATATGCACTCCTCTCGCATCCAGCCATTATTTGATATTGCACCAACCCATGTTGTAGCTGAAATCTCTAAGCCGAGTTTTCACTTTGTCAATACCTTTTTGATGAGTTCTTGTGGGTCTCATGGTGGCTCAATACAAATGAACCCATGAGATATTGACAAAGTGTTGGATTTAGGGGTGTTATGTGGCATTCTCTCGTACTAGAGGAGGAGGTGTCATTTATGTTGTTGCGGTTTATGTTATTTCTTTTTTATCTTTTTCCTTTCCTCATCTTCTTGTTTTTCCTCCGATTCTTTTCTCTCGATACCTCATTTTTATCCTCTTCTTTTTTCATTTCTCTTCTTCCTCATCCTTTTATTCGTCCATATTTCTCTTCTCTTCTTTTTCCTTCTACTTTATTCTTCCCCCTTTTTCTTCTTCTTCTTTCCTATTCTTTTCTCATCCTCTTCTTCCTTCTTCTCCTCTTCTTCCTTCTTCTTATTCTTTTCCTCCTCACCCTTCCTCTTATTCTCCTCTTCTTCCTTCTTATTTTTATCCTCTTCCTCCTCCTCCTTATTATCTTCTTCTTCTTATTTATTCTTCTTCTTCATCTCTTTTTTATTCTTTATCTCTTTTTCTTATTTCTTCTTATTTTCTTATTCCTTCTTCTTTTTCTCTTCTTATTCATACGTATTCTTCTCTTCTTCTTCCCTCTTCTTCTTATTCTTCTCCTTTTCTTTTTTTTTCCACTATTTTCATTTCTACTTTTGCTTCCACAAATTTTATATCAAATAGTTCTTGTATGTATTTGATACGTTTCTTATCCACATATTATTTTTTTCTTATGTTTCCTCAACTCTTGGAGCTCTATTTCAAACCCTCTAAAATAATTTCTTCATTGGTTTTATTTTAAGTTAAAGGTCTTTCATGTAATCAATGCGGAAGTAAGTAAATTATGTCTTCTAATACCAATGAGAATCGTTTTCAATAATGCGGTAATGTCTCTATTATGGAATTTTTTTGAGTTACAAACACTTACTTCATATTGTTTGGCTACTTGGGATACCCCTTTGTAATCAAGGCAAGCCATATAGAATCTAAAGGAGGATAATGTGAGTTAGGACTCCTCTATGATTCTTGCACCAATTAATTATTGTCTCTGTATCTTCTTCCTTATCTCCTTACAAAGTGTTTGTGTGTTTTTAGAGATGGTGTCTTAGGTTTCGGGGTTCCTCAATGTCTAATTTTAATATCTACATTATTTCTTCTCCCGGTATTATGGATCGTCACTTTATTTCTCTTCCTTATGATTTGTTTTATTTTTACCATTTTGTTTCTTTCGCATAGGCTAATATGGCATATTTTATTTTTCTTTGGATTTTCTACTTATATAATTTGGGTGTCACTTTCTCTTATGGTTTCTTTTTCTCTTTCCCCTACCCTTTTATTGGATTTCCTTACAACCTTGATGACCAAACTAGCTCTGTGGTATCTTTTATAAATTCCTTAAAATATTTATTTTAGAATTCCACCAATATTTATTCAATAACATCATATATGCTTAGTGGCACCAACTTCCTACTATCGATGGGAAAATTTCGATAGTTAACAATAATGTTTCCACTAACACATGTGAGGCTTTGTATGGTAGTGGGGAAATGTGAGTGATCCACAAAGTGAAGGGTCTTAAGAAGTTGTAATATATATATATATATATATATATATATATATATATATATATATGTAATGAACACAACTTATTTTTCATATTTAGCCATTATTTATTCTAACACCCTAGATATGTTGGCTACCATTTTTTTGATATTATCTATCCACCCAATGAGTGAAGTAATATATTCTTTAATATGTGTGGTTTGATACATCATCTATGATTTGTGCTTAAGAGATTTAAATGGAGTTAAGACATTCAAGAACCATAGAGCTCAGAATGGCCTCTAGATCCTTGCAGTCATTATAGATAGAAAGCACTTAACAGATTATATAACTTGCACCATAACAGAAAGAAGTATACAAGCATCCATACTTAGCATAAACATAAATGAAAGAGAACCTATGAGAAAGACGTATGCATTAGAATCATTGATATTCATATTCATATAATTAGTAACCTCATTACATCCATGGAGCCATTACAGAATGTCACAGAGAAATAGACCGTAGTCATGCTTTTCAACTGGACTAATGTAGCTAGGCTATCAAAGAAAAATTGCAATCCCCATACCCATTATACATTCTCTCCCAAATACCATTACCCACTAACAGAGTTCTTGCAGTATTTCTGCAGAGCTCTGCCCTCTTTTTGTTCTCTCTTGTTTACTCTCTGTAGGTGCTTGTATTTATAGCCTCTCTGGGCTGCCAACTCATCCTCCAGTGCCCTCAGATCCGATGCCAAGTGTCTGAATGTGGTCCTCCATGTGAGCATGCTCTCCCAGGCCAAGCTTTCCACTTTTCACCATGATGTGCTTCTAGAAGCTTCTACCATAGGCATGCTCCTTCTTGGGCCAACTGTCACCAGGCATGGCACCTTATCCACATAACATGCATAGTTCGGGTCATGCTTTTCACATGTTCTATCCTGAAACACCCAATTTGGCTAAGTCCTCAAACCCTTGGTTCTATCCATGCACACACGCACCATGAGCTTCCTTAAACCCTTTTCTTAAACCCTACCCTATGCACTTTGTCCTTGTGCACCTCTCTTCAACTAGGACCTACGTGCATATGCACATGCCTTTTGTACTTAGCCAACATTCTAGGGGCCCAACATCACCCCACACTACACATATTCTCCATCCGTGGGAACACTTCTCTAGTGAAAGAAAGAATACAACAGGCTTACGCCTTGGAACAAGAATAAGGGGATGAAAGAATGGGGAAGAAGAAAGAATGGGAGAGTGAAGGAATCACTGCAACAAGCTAGGAAAATCCTTTTGCAAGTCAGCCTCCAACTTGTTCCAGGCATCGACTTCTTCTGCGCTCTCTGACAGAGGTCACCGACCAAGGAAGGCGCTCACCTCCCCAAAATTTAGTCCATCTCCTTGCATGCTCATGGTATCAATGATTTTCTCCAACTCCTTGCCTATATCCTCCAGTGCATCCATTCTTCATGTAATATGTGGATATAGTTCCTTCAACTAGTTTTTGATTGAACCCCTTAAGGTTTCAATGGCTTCAGATTTCCTCTCGACCTCGGCAAGGATTTTATCCCTTTCCACCCTATTTCCCTTGTTCTTCTCCTGGAACTCCTTGAGTTCTACTTCATGAGTGGTGACCAAGGCACCTGCCACTTTGTCTCTATCCACACAATTTTGTATGTGGCCTCAGTAGTCTGGAAGTAGCCCTTACATCAGCAAGAACCTTGTTGTATTCCATGATGAGCACTATGATCTTCAACTTATCCTCTTTCTCTAGGCATGTGGTAACTTCTTCTACAGACTCCAAGGCTAGCGGTATCTTTCCATGGTGAGGATCCTTGTTAAATCCTCCAGGCATCCCAAGGCTGATCCATACTTCTACGCGTGGGTGATGCTAGGTCTGGATGCTTCAATACTATAGCCTCATTGATGGATTCCACCTTCTTGTACACAACATGCATACCTTAGCCTTTTCATCCTTCAATTCACGCTGCCACTGGGTGCTGATCAACTTCTCCTAGCTTAGCTCCTTTGTCATAGCAGCTAGCTCTTCCTCTTTCTTCTTTAGCTCCCCTTCCAGATCTCTGACCCTATCATTCCACCCAAGAGTCTAGCCTTGATCTCAATGGAGACTTTGTTGAGTGCATTTGCATAGTTGTTCATCCGAGAGCTGTTGGGTATCCACCACTGGGTTGTCTTCTCTTGGTCTGGAAATGTTATTATTTCCCCATGGCTTACCTCAAACTCTGGCTCATCAAGGTGGGACTCTATAGCCCATGAGAGCATCTTCCTTGTCCATGGATATGCAGCCTCCTTGTCAAAAGATGACATTGCTACAAGCTCCTCTACGGAATGGTACTTTGGAACCACATGCAAACACTTTCTTGGGGTCATCAATATAACCCATCTCTGGCCTCTCCCCCTCTGCATGCCTTCCTCCCATGCGCATACCCTTAGGTATACTTACAGTCAAAATGGGGCCTCTAGTGCTGCCATGTTCCTCTTCTACGCTCTCCTTCTTCTCCTTGTTCAACACTGGCTCAACGCATTGTGTTCCAATTTTTCCTCCACCATGGTCTCAATGTTCTTGGTCTCTTCTCCTTCTACCACCTTGGTTGTCTGTTATGCATGCAGAACTTGGAGACTCTTGCTTCTATGCGCTAGCTTCCTCACCTTTTCCCATGTCTGGGTGCCTTCTCCTACCTAGCTATCCTTCCACCATATGAAAAGGAACCCTTGTTCTTCTTCTCCACCTTCCTCCTCTGAATCATGTATATTGAAGATGGGTGGTCCTCGATCCTTCCCGGGGTCCTCTTCCCCACTTACTTCTTCTCCACTCTCATCCTCTTCACTCTCATCTTTTTCTCTTATGTACTTGTCCAAACTCTCAGTCTCTTCCGAGATGGTCTCTTCTTCTACCCTTTTCTTCTTCCTAACTAGAGATTCCGTGTAGGTGATTCCATTTCTTCCTCTCCTGATGACTCCTTGTCTGATGGATTTTCTAGCTCTGAGTCTTCTCTTTTACTATGGGCTTCTTCTTGCATGCACATACATACTAGTTCTAGCACTTGTCCCAGGGGAACCTATTACCTGTGTCTCCACCACACTTGGTATTTTCTTTTCTAGCTCTTTTTCCTCCCATTTGGGTGTGGGTCTCTTCCTACCAGTTGGATCCTGAGGTATAGATACCTCATTCTCTAGATATGTGCCCTTCTCAGACTTGGGTCTTATGCGGATGTACACGCGTGCGCGGATCCATCTGCAATGGGTAGAGTCATGGGCCTTGTCATTTGAACTTCATGTGACACGTACCACTCCATGTATGCACGCACTTTCCAGGTACACCAACCCTTTGTGCATTTCCTATGGTCTGGTCTAGATTACCAAGGTCCAACTTAAACTTCTTGGACTCCTTGAACCTTGTTTACTCCCACTTGGAAGTATTGAGTTGTGAAGGAAAGGGGAGCTTGCACCATGGGCTCCATGTCTCATCTAACAATTTGAATCTACCCAAATAGAAATGTTGGTACACAACAAAATTCCACTTCTCCCCTAGTGGCTGTTGGCAATTGTTTGGGAATTCTCCATTCCACCCCGAACGCATTCCTTAGGCACGTATACCATTTTTCCAAGCGCACCTTGTGCATAGTTGTCATGGTGTCACAAGCGTATTTTTCAAACCTCTTTGCGGGTGAGGGGTCTTCAGTAGGGTACTCCCACATGAACTTGTCTGATGCATCTGGTACCCGATCTCTAAAAACATGATGGTTAATAGGACATTGCCAAAAAGGATCCTATCACCTTCCTTCACTGCGTAGCTAATAATCTCATCCGCGATGAATGCAGACAAGTTGTAGATGGTGCCCTCTAAAATTTTCCTACAAACATTCAACCATGGCTTATTAACTTGGGTCCATCTCTCTTGGCCATTTAACTTTGACACTAGGTGTGTGGCCATCTTCATTACCGGATCCTTAATGTCTGCGACATCATAATACCTTGACCCTTTCTTGTATGCATAAGCGGTGATAGTTTCCTTAATCACTTCTTTTTCGGTCAAGTCATCCTCCAAACCTTCTCCTTCATAGATGAGGCCTGTGAAATGTGAAATGAGCTGAGGGGTTATGCACATCTTGCACCCTGTGAAGTGGAAGTAGTCCTCATGGACACGTGACATCAGCCATTGATATAAGCGCTCAGGTTTCCCAAAGTAGGGAAACTCAAAGAGTTGTAATAACCCTGCCTTCTCCAACTTAACCTTCACATCATCATTATAAATGGGAAAACCCTCTGGTGTCCTTTTGTTTGTTGGGTGCACTAACTCCAACACCATCTCCTTCTCGATTGTGCTTGTCGATGATTGTAGTCATTCACAGACATGTTCCTCAGATGGGACTCCCACTCCTTCCCCAACAACACTCCATCTGGGTACTACATTTCTACATACCACTCCTCATTTGTGCATGTGTCAGTTTCTTGTTGCTTACCCTTTCCCTTTCCCTTTCCCTTCTTGGGTGTGCTAACTAGTTTCTTGGGTGCCATTCTCTAGGTCTACTTCAATCACTCCATGTTACTCTATTCTTCCACTCTCTCCAACCTTAGATCTCAAACTTGTGAAGAAAGTTCCTTAACCCCATGCCCTAGTTCTTCAAACCCTAACTAGGATACTCCTTTCACAAGATGGTGCCTTCTCCCACTTTTCCTACACCCATGAAATCCTTTCCTCCTGGTTCACAAATCCAAACTAGTTACTCACACTTCAATTTCTCCAAATGTTTCTTCACACGGATCATTTTTTTGGAAGCCCTAGTTTGCAAAGGTGCAAAAAGTGCTTCTTTCTCTTTATACACAAAGTGAATAATGAAGTGCCCCAACCCCTTTATTTATAGTTTTTCCCTTTTTAAGCATTAAGTGCTCCTTCACCTACCACCATACTTTTAACATTTAATGTGGCTTTTTCAAACAAATCCCGACTTCAGCGCTTTCCCTCATGCGCCCAAACCTGCGTGAAAATCCTCCAACCTTATGGCATGCACAACCAATCCAACATGACAGGAGACTCTTGCGCGTGTACCCAGCAGCCGAAGGCACTTCTTCTGTCCTATTTTTTCTCTCACCTACCTCATGTTGCTTATGCACTTTTCCCTTCTTTGTACATGGGATCTGAAAGTAGCTTTTATCTTGGCACCAACCATCCTTTTTCCATCTTTTCTTTCCAAGCACCTCTTTCAACAGGGCCATTCAACTGGGTTTTTCAACACAAACTTCCTTGGCATTTTAACCATGCTCTCCTTCACATTACTCCACCCCACACTAAAATGATGTGTGGTCCTCTGCACTCAAAAATTCTCAAAAAGTAGTAATAAGGTTACCGGCGCCCAAGGCGCAAAAAAAAACAAAACAACACGAAAGGAAACACAAGAAAAGAAATGCATAAAGGAAAATTCTAAACTAACTGGAAAAACTACCTTATTTACAAACACCAAGAAGACTTATTTATAGTAGGGCTTCAGCCTACTCCCATTGAAGTGTCTAGGAAATTTCATTCCATCCAGCTTTTAACTAGCACACACCTAATCAAGGATGTATGAGATTGTGTAGGGACCTAACCAATGGACTTTCAACTTCCCAGGATGGCACAGAAACTTAGAATCATATAGTAAGACCATCTACCCAACCTCAAACTTCTTGTTTTTGATGTGGCGATCATGCCATGCTTTTTTCTTTGCTTTCTCTGTTGTTTGACTCCACCTGGCGAGTGATCGTCTCTCATCCAACTTCATTAACTCATCAATTCTCTCTTCCAGTGCTTGCTCATCATCTAACTAACCCTCCTCGCATGCTATTCGCAGAGAAGGTAACATGAATTCAACTGGTAGAATGGCTTCCATGCCAAACACCAATTGAAATGGTGTGGCTTTGTTCAACCTTTTATAAGTTGTCTTGTAAGCCCATAATATGGCTGATACCTTGTCATCCCAATCTTGTCTTCCGACATCACAAATTTTGGTCAGGGTATGACTCAGTATTTTGTTAAATGCCTCTATGGTTCCATTTTTGTGGGTGATAAGGGGTAGTCTTGTGATGAGCTACCATGAACTCTGCTAACAGGATCCTCATGGTCTCATTTAAGAAATGTGTACCCCTATCGTTGGTTAAACTTAAAGGGCATCCATACCTTGTGATAATGTTCTCCCACAAAAATCTTGTCCATTGTGGCTGTTGTGCAATCTTTAGTTGGAGCTACCTCTTCCCACCTTGTCAAATAGTCTATGCAAGTGATGACATAGCATGACCCAGTCCTATGTGCCACCACTGTGCAATAGGGCCTACAAAGTCTATTTCCCACTTCTCAAAAGGTTTCCACGCTAGGTATAGGGTGCGCAAGGCATTTCATCTCTCTTTCTTGGCTTGCCAATGCACTGACAATGGTCACACACTTTACAATAGTCTTTACAATCCTTGTATAGGGTTTCCCACCACAATCCTACCATTAATATCTTACGTGTGGTGGCATCACCTACATAATGCCCACCCACACTTCCTCCATGTGCTTCCTCCATGATGGTGAGGTGCTCATGCTCTAATACACACCTGCATAAAAAACTTCATCATGTCCCAACTTGTATAAGTCTCCACTGATCAACATGTAGGGCATGTGTGCGTATGGTGAGCTGCTTCTTCTCTAATGCCTTCATTCCTTCCAGCACCACACCTTCCTTTAAAAATACTGACAATCTCCTCCAAATCCGAGGGCATGCATGCCACAACCTAAACAATTGTGCATCTAGGCATTGTCTCCTCAATACTCTACACATCCTCCCCTGAATCAATTCTTGACAGATGATCAGGCCCACAATTACTCTTCCCAGGTTTCACTACTACTATGAACTCAAACTCTTGAAATAACAATACCCACCGACATATGCACCCTTGTAGAATGGGCTTGTTCACCAAATACTTTAATGCCATGTGGTTGGTGTAAAATACAAAGGGTGTTGCCAGTAGATATTACTTTGAATTTGAAAAGTGTAGATCATTGACAATGCTTTGCACTCAGTCATTGTGTAATTCTGCTCTCTGGTGTCAACTTCCTGCTTTGCAAAAACATAGAGGGTGATCAACAATTCCTTCACTTGGTTGTGCAAGCACTGCTCCAATGGTGGTTCTTGAGGCATCTACATGGACATGGAAGGGCTTGTCCCAAGAGGGAAAATGTAATATAGGCATGGTGATAAGCCTATTTTTTAATGTGTCAAATGCCTTCTATTGCGCCTCTCCCCAATGGAAGGCACTTTTATGTCTGAGTAATTCTTCTAGAGGTGTGGCTATCTTGGCATACCCCTTGATGAATTTTCTATAATAACCCGTATGCCCAAGAAATCCACACACTGCTTTTGGCTAGTAGGTTCCCCCAATCCCACAATAACTACAACCTTGGCAGGATCCACTAGCAAGCCCTCCTTGCATATGATGTGCCCCAATAAAGTCCCAAAGGGTGTAGTAAATACACACTTCTTAATGTTGAGGGATATCCTCAACTACCTACACCTCTCAAACATTAACCTCAAATTGTCACAATGGTCTTTTACTAGTCCATACACTATCCAATCATCCAAATAGACCTGAAGAAACTTATGGATGAAGTCCTGGAATGCTTGCACCACTATGCATGAAAAAATAGTAGGCACATTCTTCAAACCAAAGGGCATGACTGTGTATGCAAAACTTCCCCACTCAGTGGTGAAAAGTTGTCTTCTCTGGTCTTCCTTTGCAATCCGGACTTGGTGGTACCCCAAAATCCATCCATAAAGGAATAGATTTCATGCCCCAATGACTCCTTCCAAAATATCTTCAGTGAAGGGGGTTGGAAAAGGATCGATGACACAAACTACATTCAGCTCCCTATAATCCATGCAGATCCTAATCCACCCATCCTTCTTGATGTTGATTACCATCAGACTTATCCATTCCAATTCTTCCACTTAGCTTCATGATCCCAAAAGCTATCATTTTTCTATCTCCTCCTTAACCCTTACATGTAAATTGGGATTCATTCGGTAGGGTCTCTTCCTGACCAGGTGTGCACACATCCTTCAACTTTATCCTCATCTCCCCCAAGGAATGGTGGATGCCTTTGAGCTCATGGTACCCACGTGGGAATAAATCCTCAAATTCACACAATAGATCTATGACCTTAGAGACTTCCTTCTCGACCAGTAATCTCTAATGATAGCCTCCTTAGGTTCCTCTTCTGAGCCGATGTTAACCTTCTTTGTCTTTAAGGGCTCATGGTAGGCACACATGAGTATCAACATTGTCCACTACCTCACGCATCCCTACATAAAATGCTAACATCCAAGCTTTCTACTTCCTCCCCATCAATCACATATACCAACTTCCCTTTCTCCTTTTCCAAACATGCGCTGCTCAAGTTGTAACTCTTATGTTTCTTCTACTTCTTCTTCAAAGCGCACCTCCAAACCTAGTTCACCTAGTAGTTCCAACAACCTATCTTCTGCCATGGCACTATCCCCCATGGTAAGGTGCTTAACAACTTACAATGCCTTATCAACTGATGGCTTGGTACTTTGATATTCAAATGTTTGAATGAGGTCAGCTACTAGCTCTTGCCAATTTCTTGTTTGGCGGCGTGTCTCAGAATGTATGTACCATGCACATGCGCGTGTAACCTTGTAGTGTAGAATACAACTTGTGTACCCAAAGGGATGGTGGAAAATATTCCACACCTTCTCTCTAGATCCTCTCACACTCCTAGATATGGAAAGAGGTGGGCTCCTTACCATGGTAGTCCTTGATGATGGTGGGCATGTTACTTCTAGAAAATCTGATAGAGAGAATTCTCACCTCACGCCATTCCAAAAGGCTCTCTTGATGTGTAGCCCACCACCATGCCATTGTGCTGAGTAGGACATAACTTAGCATCCCTCTCCATTCCTTCTCCTCCTTCCACTGAGCTTCCATCTCTGTAAAAAAGATCTCAGGGAAGGCCCCTCCTGAATACTTAGGTAATTTTTTTCCTCTAGGCAGGCTTTGGACCATGCATGCCTTTGTTACTTTTGTTACTGATCCTCTCAACTACCATCCGATCAATTCATAAGTCCCATGCACCCAATTATCACATGCTAGGCTGGTGGTGTCACTTACTTGGAGCATCCTCAAACTAGGATAACTCCATTGGTAGGATGTATTATCTCTGGGTCCTTAATTGAGCACACATATATCTGTCCAGAACTTCTTCTCCCAGGGGTTCAGTATAGGGCATCGACTTCCCATCAGCCAGGGGTATAATGACCCTCCTCCTTATTTTCAAAGCTGATGTACCCTTTGTTGAACCGAAGGTCCACATTGTTCTTGTAACACCATGGGCACCCAAGTAGTGCTTTGGAAAATTGTCTACCTCGGTGAGCGCCAAGACTTTGAAGTCCCTAGTAAACTTAGCTCCCTGGATAGTGATAGTTGCATCCTTTAAGACACCGATGGGCATTTCCTTAGTCTTGTTTTCCATATACAACACATTCAAAGATGGTTGTAATGCAGGTCTTCCCATCTGATGCCATGCATCCAGAGTTAGAACATTGACCTCCATGCACTGTGTCAATGAGGATATTACTAAGGAGCCATCCATCTACAACTACATTCAATGTGATCTCCTTGTCATAGTCAAGGTTGTGAGGGGGAAGGTTTGCATGCAAGACCTACCTCTCGCACTCTCCTCCGGTGCATGGTACCTTCTCTCTCAACCATGATCCTAGCAAGGGAATAATATTCTCTTGCCTTAGCATTTTACATACTTCCTTGACCTCATCCAGGTCATCCCTTGGTGCCTCGACTCTCCTTCCTTGTTCCTCCCTCCTGGACTACTCCTTTAGACACTGGATCTCCCCTTGTAAACTCCAAATGACATCCATGGTGTCTTGATATACCTCCTTTTGATGCGTAGGGTCTGGGTACTTTCCATGAACTACTTCCTCCCTCGAAACTAGGTTCTTCTTGCCTTGGTATCTCTTTGTGCACATGGGCTTCTGCTCTTGTTGTTACCAAAACTAGTTCCAAACCTACATCCCATGTTACCCATGGCATCCACTGTGTCTACCTTTTTAATGTTGACCATTGCAGTGCACCCTTGTCTTTCTCGGTGCTGCTGATTCATGTGCTCAAACAACTCCGGAACTCCTCATACTTGTGCTTCTTTCCACACCATGAGCACTACAACAAGTCCAGGCACTCTCATTTTGTAATGCTCTGTAGACCCACAATTGAAATAGGTTCCACATGGGAACTCATTCCTTCCTCCCCATGGTTACCATGACCACAAAATCCTCCTCAAAAACCCCTTCCATGCGTGCCTCCATCTGCATGCTCCTCATAATGGTGATCATCACCCTTGGAACTACTTGGAAATGTTGGTCTAGTGCACCCCCCATGATCAATGGCCTCATGGATCTGATCAATGAGCCTACAGTCCTTAGTATCATGGGTTGTAGAGGTGCAGATCTTATAGTAGCAAGACACATTCTTCTGGATTGCATTGTAATAAGGGGCATCTACTTGCATCATGGTCCCCATGAAAAATTTCACAATCTACTATCATGGTGTGTACCATCCTCCAGGGGAAATTATCCTTGACATGCCCCTCTACTTCACAATCTATGCACCATAAACCACTGTGAGTCTCATGGGCTGAGTTTGCAGACAAATTTTCTAGCTGCTTAGCCATAGCATAATTTGAGCCTCCAGGAATGGGCTAACACTAGTATCAATACTACCAATAGCCTCGGCATGCAGTAGACTTCCAACGCTTCACGCGGTTCTTGAAAGTTTTATGAGATAAATCCCTTCTAAAAGGTGTGATCAATCCTCCAAAAACCACTTGAGCATGTTGTGAAGGGTGAATATCATATGATAATTTAGACAAGAGAGTTTTAAAGCATGTCATCATACTCTCACACACTCTCTCTGCCATTCCTTGTTGAATCTCCTTCAAAGCACTTTGATGCTCTTCTATTCAAACTTAGGGATGTGGAATTCTACCAAGAATGCATTCTTTAAAGTAGTATAATCCACCACTATTTGATGAGGGTCATATTTCCTATACCAGTATGTGCGCCCTTGCAACGTGGTTGCAAACTGACTAGCCTTCCTTCTCTTGGGGTTGTGATACCCTTTGCATGCCATAGCAGTTCACACTTGTGAACATGTTCCACAACATCCTCAATACCTCTGTAATCTAGCAAGTGTAATGACATCTCAAAGAAGACTTGAGGGGGTGGTTGGGGCCCTTGTCCTCCTGAGCCAGAGCCTTGGTTCCCTCTGGTGTTCTCCCACCGAGATCCACCAGGTCCACCAGGTCCTGTGCCTCCTGAGCCACCAGATCCACTAGAACCACTAGGTCCACTAGGTCCTGTGCCCCTTGACCCACCAGGTCCTGTAGTAGTCATGCCAAGTGTCCCCATGGTTCCACTGAACTATGCACTGATGGTCTGTGATAGTGCCCCACTACCACTATTGTACCCCGTGCCACTCCCAGATGTGAGACCAAGGGCTTGTATACTAGCTCCTTGTCCAAAGACTCCTCTTGAATACTAGAATATGTGTAGCCATAGAAGTGGGAACTAAAAATTGTACCTCCTAGGTGCAGATCTGTCACTTCCACTAATATCAACTAGGTCAATGATACTCCTTCCTAGTTCTAGAAAACCAAGCACTAGGGTTTGGTCACTTTGGGTGGGTTCAGATACGTGCCAATGACTCTTCTTTCTCCATGTGATGAACTCTCACCAGAAGCCAAGGGGTCTCTCTTACGCACTTGCCAAGATGGGGTAGCATAAACTACTCAGGTTCCACGTCCTCCGTGAACCTCGACTCCTTCCCATGAACATCTACCTCCATAGATCCATCACACTTGTAGCCTCACATCATCTAGCAATCTCCCTTTCACACACTTCACTATACTTGAGCCATCTCTCCTCCCTTTCCTTCTCCATCGTAATATCTATGCCATCTTCCTCCACCCTAGCTCCCTCACCCAATGCTCAGAATGGTCTAGCCGGCCATTGGAAATGCCTCTAAACCCAAAGTAACAACCAGGATCTTCATTTCCAAGAGGGATAACATAGAAATGATCCTCTAGGCTCCCACAAAAACTCAAACTCAGCAACCTCCGAAACAAGAATATGTGGAAATGGCATACTCCAGAGTGTAGCTAGCTAGTACTCCTTTCCACCAATGATCCACAACACGGGTCCACGTCAGATCTACATCCTGTAGCCTCTGGTAATCTTCTTGGGTCCACACACATGATCCATAATGCCAACTTGATCTAGATGCATACGTTGAGAGCCATTCATACAGCTCTACTGGGAAACAACAAAAAAAAATTTCATATAAATCATGGTAGAGGTTCTCTTCTACCCATTTACGTGCATCAAACTCAGGTCCAGTGCTGAATCTCTAAGAAAATTCATCCTCCATGCTCTTGAACCATGATTCAACACTTTCCAAAGTTAACCATTCTGTCATTACTCACTACACAGGTCATGTTGTATGTTATTTCCCACTACAACTTTGAAAAGGTCCTGAAAATGGAACCAAGATGTAGTCATTTTTACCCTTATCACAAAAGAAAGGTACCCCATGCACATCGGCCTATCACCCAGTGGATGTTGGGCACTCACCCGAGGCATGCGCGGGTGCCGAGTCTCTCTTTTATGTGAGTTTAGTGGGAAATATCATCATCTATGATTTGTGCTTAAGAGATTTAAATGGAGTTAAGACATTCAAGAACCATAGAGCTCAAAATGGCCTCTAGATCCTTGTAGTCATTATAGATAGAAAGTACACTTAACATATTATATAACTTGCACCATAACAAAAAAAGAAGTATACAAGCATCCATACTTAGCATAAACATAAATGAAAGAGAACCTATGAGAAAGACGTATGCATTAGAATCATTGATATTCATATTCATATAACTGGTAACCTCATTACATCCATGGAGCCATTACAAGAATGTCACAGAGAAATAGACCACAGTCATGCTTTTCAACTTTGGACTAATGTAGCTAGGCTATCAAAAAAAAATTGCAATCCCCATACCCATTATACATTCTCTCCCAAATACCATTACCCACTAACAGAGTTCTTGCAGTATTTCTATAGAGCTCTCACCCTCTTTTTGTTCTCTCCTTGTTTACTCTGCAGGTGCTAGTATTTATAGCCTTTCTGGGCTGCCAACTCATCCTCCAGCACCCTCAGATCCGATGCCAAGTGTCTGAATGTGGTCCTCCATGTGAGCATGCTCTCCCAGGCCTGAGCTTTCCACTTTTCACCATGATGTGCTTCTAGAAGCTTCTACCATAGGCATGCTCCTTCTGGGCCAACTTGTCACCAGGCTGGCACCTTATCCATACACATGCATGCGTCGGGTCATGCTTTTCACGTGTTCTATCCCAAATGCCCAATTTGGCTAAGTCCCAAACCCTTGGTTTTGTCTTACACATTCTAGTGCCCCATGCCCACTTGCCACCAAGCTTCCTTAAACCCTTTTCTCCCCAAGTCCTTAATGATCTCTCCATAAAACAATTCTCTTTGAAAATTTCTAAGTTTTTTTCCTTTGCCTATTCATATTATAGTTATGTCTCATCACCTACCACATTTATTACTTTTTTGCAGATATGCTTTAGTTTATTCCTCCATGTTTATTCTTTTTCTTATTTTTCATGGAGTTTCTTTTGTTTGTGGATGTTTTCAAGGTATCTCAAAATTTTATTCTTTGTGTGGTGTTCTTAGTATTTTTACTTTACTCATCTTATTCTTTGGTTCACTTCATTTTTCTTTGTTACATGGATCTAACCATTTTTCCATTATTGTAAAGTTCATTCCCTTTCCTCTTTATTTTGTGGTTTTGAATCCACTTCATATTGTATTGTTAGTTTTCCTTCCTTCCGTGGTTTTCATATTTTCTCTCTTTCCATGGTTTTATTTTCCTTAGTTCAAAGTTTTTCCTTCATTATATGGGTTTTTCTAATTTCCTTTGGTTCATAGATGTTTTTTTTCCTTCATTCTATAGGTTTTGTTATGTATACTTTGTTTCTTGGATATTTCTCTTATTTTGTGGGTTTTCTACTTCAAATTTATTGGTAGATATGTCTTATCTTCTTTTGTTCTTTGGGTTTTACCCAATTCTTTCTTTACTTCATGTTTTTATAAATTTTTATTCAATTTTATTACTCTTTTCTCATATATTTGATGAAAAGTTTTATCTTTTTTCTTATATCCATTATTTTTCTTTATTTTCTTTCCCCGAATTTTTCTCTAGAGAGAAGGTGCCCTCATGGGTTTTCACCTTCCTCCTCACCAACCCTTCTGAATTGAAAATTTTATTTTATTCTATGGCATGATACTTCTTTAATCGCAATCCATTGAAAAATCTTGATAATTATTTATCCTATAATGTATACAATTTAATGGATCCCGATGGTAAGATATTTTTAACTATATAAGGCCCTAGTCATATAATATTCATTTTTCCTAGTTTTTTGTATTTTATATCATACAAGAGGTATTTATCCCCAACATAAAACTCTTTGTATTTTCAATGTCTTTCGTGATAGGATTTTTGTCTTCTCTTTTCTTGGGTTTGATTATATGCGGAAATAAAGTGTTTCTCATCCATTTTTCTAAATGCAATGAATATCTCATTTGATAATGGATCATCATTCATCCTAAATGTGACTGTTACTCGTAAACTTGGGAGGATAAATTCCATGGGCAACATGGATTCTAATCCATAAACTAAATGGAATGGTGAATATTTAGTTATTATTTTGTATGTTGTCATGTATGCCCATAACACCATGAGTATCTTAAAATCTCAATATGTCTTCTATAATGAGCATATTTTTGTGAGTACTTTTTTGAGGACTCTATTAAAAGCTTCTACAGTCCCATTAGCCTATGGATAGTAAGGGGTGATCCTATTATGATTGACCATGAAATTTTGTAGTATTTCTTTTATTGTTTGATTAATAAAAAAATTTGTGATCACTTAGAAAACTTAGCAAATATACGAGATATGGTGATAATGTTCTTGTAAATGAATTTGACCACAATTTTTGTAGTGTAGTACATTATTGGCATGATCTCTACCCGTATTGTTAGGTATTATATTCTTGTGATTATAAATATTTACTGGGAATGTTTTTCCACGAGTTTAATGGGACTAGTAAAATTTATCACCCATTTTTCAAATGGGGCCAATGTTAAAATTGGTCCGAGTGGAATTTCATCTCTTGCATTTGGTTTTCCTACTCTTTAAAATATGTCATATGCACTTACATGTTTGTGGGTGTTGATAAAAATTGTGTGCCACCATAACCTAATTGTTATCCAATTTCTCCCAGGAGAAATTAGACAACAAAACAAAATGGCATCGAAAGGGCCTACGTAATCAATTCGGAGGATACGAGGTAGAGTTAAAGGTCACAAGAATAATTTTTCCTCTTCTTGGTTTTTAATAAGTTTAAAATGTTTTTATAAAAAAGGGATTAACATGAATGAGGGTTCATATGCAACTAATGGAAAAAAATTGGCATTATGGCTTTAATACATTTCTTAGTACTGATATTTAGCCTCTCAACATTTAAGTATTAAAATGGAAAGGATTTGATGGGAGAAATGGAAAAGGGATTTTAAGAGATGTCTTGTGATCTTAACTAACTAATGACAATGCACTTTGTGAGTGAGATCTTGATCGGGCTCTTTCCATAACTCCACCAATCTTCCTATTTTAATTACCAAGCATAACCAAGTCATTAATATTGCCCACCAAGTTTTTTTAGGGTACTGAGCTGCTCTATATAAAGGAGACTTGTTGATTTTTTAGAATGAGGAATCAATATATTGAGGATTTATCATCGAGAACATTTAGACTCAACATACATACCAAGTGGATTCATCAAATTTACCCATATGACGCCACTTTGAGATAATTAACACCCACACTATGCATTTCAAATGAATTGAGCTTACACAGAGAAAAAGAAACAAACCTATGCACAATCCAGTCTGAGCTAATTTGATAACAAACTCAAACCATAGTGTATCAAGTTGACCATACTGTTGAGATCATAAGGAGCATGGATGAGCTATGTTAAAGAAGAATTCAGGCCAAACATATTTTAGTAAGTCAATTTCAATTCCATCAAGATTTTGGTATCATGAAGTGAATTGTTCATAAAGATAGAACCACCACATTATCACCATGCCAATTATGCATAGCCGAGCAATTCTCTCGAAAGGTGATTTGAGCCTTAGCTCATTCATAGGAGTAAGCTTGAAGTGTTAATCAGTGTAAGCAGGAAGGACCAAACTATTTTGGACAGAGCCATAGCAAATGCTAAGATGAAAAAATCCTCATGTCTGAGCCGAGCGGTGTATTCAAGAGCATGGTTATAACAAGCTATCAGCCAATATCATACAAATCTAAGCTCATATAATAGAATATCAAGCATTTCATCATGTCGAGCTAATATTTGTGATATGGCACTACATCCAAGCTCATTTGAGACATGGGTGAGCTATCCATGAGTTATATGGAATAAGCCAGATCATGAGGAGCATCCCCAGGTGATTCAAAAGTTCCAAGATCAACCACAATGGAGGGAATTGTCATGATATGATACTTAGCTAGGATAACTCATATGTAGTGTAGAGGTGTTGGGCCAACTCAAGGGTCTCTGAGTTGAGCTCGGGCATGGTTGAGTTCATTGCGATCTCTCGTAAGATGGAAGTGTTGCGAGGGGCCACCACATGGCCCCTAGACACATTTCCGAAAGGTGAAGGGAGAGTTGAGACCCCAAGTGTTACACAAGGCATCCACATGGCACGAAGCACCATGGGCACAAGGTCAATGGCTTGGATGCTTATGCGGTCATGGTGGGAGGATGAGTCTTAAATGAGGTGAATCAATGATAAAGGAGTTAGATGGTTCCCAACTTGAGGAGGTAAATAAAGTGGCTCGGTGTCCAAAGTGAAAAATACAAGAAGTAGAGTATTCATTAGGATCCCATCATGATTAAATTGGCTCAGCATTTGATGGCACAAATTGAGCCAAATCAACGCATAAGGGATGGTCTTGGGGTATTGAGGATTCCATGAATTTTGAGCATCCAATGTAGAAATAGGCGGGTCAACAAAAATTCATGGAGGAGAAATTTTAAATGCATATAAAAAGAATAGGGTGACATTGCACCAAGAGGATTCTACATTCGGATGGTGGTCGAAAGTGCAAGATGAGAGAAACCTCGGTCGAGATGGCCAAGATGGCTATGTTCAATTCCAAATGCGAATATCACCTCCCCATTCAAAGTAAAGACAAATGCATATATGATGGGCCCACCAAAATTAAATGCAAATAATTTCAAATCATTCTAAAAGATATGTAGGAACGTTAAGATAGGGAAAAATATTTTCAATGATGCATTATAAAAAATAGATTAACCGCACAATCTTGTAAAGGGGAAAAAATGCCCAACAAACCCTAAACAACTACATCTGCTCAGAGGCCATGAATTTTTGCTTTCTCAACAAAATTTGCACAAAATTGGTCTCGTTGGAATCATATTTTCCTATATCTACGTGAAACAATAAAAAAATTCAGAGATTGATGGAGTTTTGAAGGTGTATTTTGTAGAAAACAAACCTATTCCAAAATGGTGGTTTGATGGTGGGTTAAAATGCAATTAATGGGCATGGATGGCCATTTCTCCACTACTACAAGTTATGGGAAGTATGGGAAGGATTTTTTAAGTTACAATCATGCTTTTACCCACTTTGGGTACCTTGTAATTGATGTAAAATCCAGATTTGTGATTTCTTGTCCCTTTTTCCTTCTTTCCATTTTCTATAAATTGGGGATTTTCCCTCATTTTGAGGAGGATGATATGAGTAAAAAACTCCTCCCATTTTTTTGTGAAGCCAATGTGTTGTAGGAGAGGACTCCTTTCATGGTGATCCAGGCCTTTCATTTATAATAGTTTGAAATTTGCATATTAATGAAGCAATAGATGCAAGTTTGTGGATGTATCTTCCCTTGTTGTGTTTGTTTGCATTCTTCTTACCTCTTCAATATTATTGTAGGTGTATTGTGTCTACTTTATGATCTTATAGGGATTCATTTTTATTTTGTGTGCATGGAAATGTTGTTGTAAGTGTTTTGTTAGACTATGGAGAACTGTTATCACCCTCTCTAATCTACATTTTGCTTCCATTTTCACACATTGGGGATTGTTCTCATACCCTTATTTTGGTGCATCACCTTTGTAGTGTAGTTTTCTTCATTTTCATGCTCTTTATCTCTCCTGGTCCTTTAGAAGTGATATATTAGGAGTAGTTAGTAGTTTTATTTCATTAGAGTTAGTTTGCACTAGGATTAAGAAGAGGAACCAACCTTCTCTAGAGGTCTATCTCAAGTAACAAGTCCCATAACTTGGAGATAGTACTGATGTTACATAGTCACACCATGAGCTCAAACACACACACTTGTGCAAAATCAGAGGGTGTTGTGATTCAATGATAATAGTTCTGGAATGCCCGGTGGGACAAGGAAGTCAAAATCATTAGCTGGAGTGCAGATTCAAGCATTTGAAGCATAATTTATTTCAACAGGTTGGTGTGTTCTTGTTGGAATCTCATCTTTTGGAAGCATTTGCAAAAACATACCTGACGAATCCATTTGGTCCAAACAACCCATTTCTATGAAATTGCAGGCTTTTTCCCATCCATTTCCATACATTTTCATTAATTTTTACTCATCTTTCTTTCCATGTCATTCCACTCTTTTCCATTCATGAAGTTTTGTAATCATGGCTTCATTTCCCATGTGGAATTCATATTTGCAGCAGCAACCATATCAATGCAATCCATCTCCAAGCTTGCAAGATTAATTTACAGTTATTATCAAAGGTGACCTCCAGATCAATTCCATGATTCTAATTAGTTTGACTATGCATACCCACAAGATACATATGGAAATCAATTTGGGTATATGCCGAGTATGTAGCAGTTCCATAAAAACAATATGAGGGTCCAAGAGGCCATCCTATGCCTAGAGATGTTTATTTGCAAAGAAAGGTTCAAGAGTTGGAGTATAACATGGTATTGATCAAAGCTAAGGAGATGAAAAGAGTAGCTGAAATTGGTTTCAACATCCCATATTTATGGACTGGCTCTTTTCCAAGTAAGTTAAATATTGAATTAAAAATTCGATTTATAATAAAAAAATTGACCCAAGTTGGGGAATGGATCAAAGAAAGGGTGATTTCTAAATCTAATAATGGTCAACCTTGTCATTAGGAAGCCATACAATCACCATCCTATAGCTTCCCTAGGCCTCCATTCATGCAATCTCTAGATGAATGTCATCCATCTATTGCCCCAACTATGGATTCATATTCTTCACCTTCTAATCTCCCATCCCATTTGGAATTTTCTGCCCTTTTCCCTCTCAAGAAACATCCTCCTCCATAATAGAAAGATGTTGCACTTCTCCCACCTCCAAAAACAACAAAATGAGTAATTGTGACCCAACCCACCCCTCCTCTTACAAGTTCATGTTGGGAAAACAAGAATCAAGAAGCCATACAAGGAAAAGAAGAAATACCAAAATATTTGAAATGTTTGGATCTGAAATTTGGTATTGAAAAATTCCTTTGATGGTTAAACCAACTAAGGAACAAAATTAGAAAACCAGTAGGGAAAATTTGGCAAGAAACTTGAAGAAGTGGATTGCCAAATTTAACATCATGAAAATGACACTAATGGTCAAGCCTTTGGTGGGGGTTGAGGTCCAAAAAAAAGAGGTGAAAGATGAGATTGTAGCTGTAGCAGAGAAATATAAAGTTGATGAAGATCAGCATTCAACATGTTCTAAATGTAGTTTCCACAATGGAAATTTATTTGCAGAGATTTTTGATCCATTACCAGAAGAAGAAAACAACAATAAAACCAGAAGAAAATCATGTGCAAGCAAGTAAGAAGAAATTTCTAGGTGTGAAAAGTATATCAAGTGAATGTAATGACCCTCATTTCCTAGTATGTCAAGATCTTGCGACACTTTTAGAAGGTTGTAGCAATCTACATAAGTCATCTTCAAATGGTTCAAAGGCCTTTGAGTGCAAAAAAAATGTTCAAGGGGTCTCAATTAATTCTTCCCTTCCATCCTCTCAAAGTTCTTATTGGGAGGATAAGTTTGATCTTATCAAATTATGTTCGAAGAGGAAGAGGACCCTGGTAAGAAAACTATGGATGGGGAGGTCATAATAGAAGAAATAAAATACTCAGCACAGGGGGACCATAACCGAATTTCTTTCCTATATGACTTGCAATAATTATTTAATGAGGAGGATCCCATAGAGATCATTTCTTTTGTTTCTCCTCCATGCATCTTTCAAGATCATAATTCGATATAGAGCACATGGAAGAAGAAAAATCAGATTTAGAGGCACTAAATGAGAAAGAAATCATTGAAATTTTTCTACTTTCATTTGGAAAATATGATTTGATGGAGGGGGAACTCTCAAGGAAACAATGAGATGCATCTGATTGTAATGCTCTAAGAATCATTCCATTGGTTGTTGCAAGCAACTGTGTGTAGAGCTACATAGAGAAGATGCGTTCCAACATGCTACAAAGGGAAAAAAGCAAGAACATCCTATCTCTCCTTAACCATCCACTAAGGTGGCACATAATTTGTCTGTAGATGTGCAGGAAGAATAAAATATAATTTCATAGAGTCACCTTTCCTAGGAAGACTTGCAAGATGGCTTTCTTGTTGAATTTGGAATTGAGAGGAGTGGGAAAATTTCATGGACCAGACCTTGCCCAATTAGATACTTGGCTTCATTGATTCAAGGGAGAATCCAAAATCAATCATGTTTTCTTTTTAATCATGAGGATGAGCCAAAAAGTGCTAAGGATTGATAGTAATACATCTTAGAACCAATTGAACAACAGCTGGAAGAGGTATATGTCTTATTTTTTGTTGATACCTTGATGTATAAAGGAGTGAAGAATTAATTTGCAGCCAATCTCTCATTCCTAATTTCAGCTAGGTCTAGTACCAAATCAAATGTGTGGCTGCCAATTTTAAGGAAGGGTAGTTATTTCTCAACACCCGTGGCAGGTTTTGTTTAGTTTCCCATTTCCTTAGATAGTGTAGGAGTAGGTTAGGATTTCATTTCCTCCAAGTGCTTGTGCACATTGCATTGTTGTTAAATCAGGTTTTAATTTCACTAATTTCTGGTGCACATGTCCTATTGCTTCTAGTACATTTCTTGTATATAGTTCATCATGCTTCAAGAAATGGGAAATCGTAGTAGAGAAACTCAAGGTTACGAGTAGGAATTTCATCTTCAAAAGATCCCAAATACATAAAAACTAAAATCAGGCTACGGAACAAATTTCAAATGTATCATTGTTTTCTTCTTCTGACTCAAAGAGCTTGAGTTTCTTAGTTTCCTCAAATCAAGAAATGATATGTTTAGGAAGTAGTTGCAGGGGGTCCATTATTCAACCTTAATGGATCACAGTTGTTGGGAAAAGGTGAAATTCAAGATTGGAAACAATTTTCTACTCTCATAAAACAAATTTCCATATTTTCTTATGAGAGTTAAGAAAGCAAGCAATGACACTCCAAATGTTCTAGGGTCAAGTTTTCATGAGGATTACGTAGACTCCATGCCTAATGGATAGCTTAAGGAAGTTTTCCAAGCTCCATTTAGAAGTGAAATGACCCCGTGATTCACCAAATTGTTATCCAATTTCCTCTAGGTGAAATTGGACAATAGAGTAGGTTGGCATCAAAAGGGCCTACAGAATCAAATCAACGGATATAGAAAGAGTTAAAGGTCATAAGAAATTTTTTTCCTCTTCTTGGTCTTTATTAAGTTCAAATTTTTTATAAAATGGGGTTAGCATGAACGAGGGTCCATATGCAACTAATGGAAAAATTTGGCATTATGGCTCCAAGACATTTCTTGGTACTGATATTTAGCTTCCCAGCATTTAAGTGTTAAAATGGAAAGGATCTTATGGGATAGTAGGAAAAGGTATTTTAAGAGATGTCTTGTTATCTTAACTAACAAATGAAAATGCACTATAGTGAGCTCGTGGTTGAGATCTTTCCATAACTCCACCAAGCTACCTATTTCAATGACCATGCACAACCAAGTCACTAATATTTCCCACCGAGTTGTTTCAGTGCACCGAGCTACTCTAGATAAAGGAGACTCGATTATTTATTAAAATGAGGAACAAATCTATTAAGGATTGATCATCAAACCATTTAGACTGGGCATACATACCGAGTGGTTTCATAAATTTTCCCCATATGCCACCACCGAGCTAATCGGCTTACTAAACTATGATTTCAAATGAACCAATCTCGTGCAAAGAACAAGAAACCGAGCTATGCATAGTATTTTCTAAGCTAATTTGATAGTGAATTAAAACCACGGTGTATCGAGTTAACCATACTATTGAGATCATATGGAGTAGGGATGGGCTATGTTATAGAAGAATCTAGGCCAAACGGATTTGAGTGAGTCAATTTTAAGTCCATCAAGATTCTGGTATCATGAAGAAAGTTGTTCAAAAGGGTTGAACCACTACATTATCACCATGCTAATTATATATAGCCAAGTCATTCGCTAAAAGCTTATTTGAGCCTTATCTCATTCGCAGGAGTAAGATCGAAGTGTTAATCAATCCGTGGGAAGGACAAATATATTTTGGAAAGGATCTTGTCAAACTCAAGTAGAAGCAGAAGTCAACTTGAACATGATGGAATATCCCCTCTATGGTATGGGTGAAAATTTGGACAGAGTGAGAGTAGATGACAAGATGAGAATAGCCTCCCATCTAAGATGAGTGGTGTATTCAAAAGCATGGTTATAACAAGCTATCAAATGAGCTCGTGTAAAACCAAGATCATCTAATAAAAGATCAAGCATTTCATCATGCAGAGCTAAGATTTGTGACAGGGCACTACATACATCTAAGCTCATTTTAGAAATGAGCAAGTTATACAAGAGTTATATGGAAGAAGATGGAGGGAATCTCCATGACATGAGACTTGGCTAGGATAACTTGGATGCATTTTGGAGGTGTCAAGCCAACTTGGGGTCTCTAATTCAAACTCGACTTAACCGAGTTCATTGCAAGATTATGTAAGATGTAAGAGTTGTGAGGGGATACCACCTAGCCCCTTAGTGCATTTCAAAAAGGTGAATGGATAGTGGATACCCCAAGTGTTGCATGGGGCCTCCACATGGCATGAAGAGTTGTGGGCACAAGTTCAATGACTTGGATTCTCATGTGGTCATGGTGGGAGGATGAGTATGAAATGAGGTGACTCAATGGTAAAGGAGTTAGATGACGTCTAGCTTGAGGAGGTAATGAAGCAACTCAACATTCAAAGAAAAAAGTATAAGAGGTGGAGTCTTCATTAGGATCATGATAGGATTGAAGTGGCTTGGAATTTGATGGCACGAGATCGATTCAATTCGGTGAATAAGGGGTGGTCTCGGTGTATCAACATTGCCATGACTTTTGAGCATCCATTATAATGCGCTAACGTAAAAATAGGTGTGTCAACACAAAGTCATGGAGGAGAAAGGTTCAATGTAGATCAAAAGAAGAGGGTGGCGTTGCACGAAGAGGACTCGGCATTCAGATGGTGGTTGGTAGTGCAAGATGAGAGCCAGTTCGGCCGAGCTGGCCGAGCTAGCTATGTTCAATGCCAAATAGTAATAGCCCCCTCCCCATTCAAAGTAAAGATGAATGCAGATATGATGGGCCCACCAAAATTAAATGCAAATCATTTCAAATCATTCTAAAAGATATGTAGGAATGTTGAGATAGGGAAAAATATTTTCAATGATGTATTACTACAAATAGATTAATTGCACAATCTCGTAAAGGGAGAAATTGCCCAATAAACCCTAAATAATTGCATTTTCTAGAGGCCATAAATTTTGCATTTATCAACCAACTTAGAAAAAATTGGTCTCGTTGGAATCATGGTTCTGAGATCTACACAAAACAGTCAAAAAATGTAGAAATTGATGGAGTTTAGAAGGTGTATTTTATAGAAAAATAACCTTATCTGAAATGGTGGTTGGATGGTGGGTGGAAATGCAATTAATGGGCATGGTTGGCCATTTCTTGACTACTGCAAGTTATGGGAAGTATGGTAAGGATTTTTCAAGTTACAATCATGTTTTTCACTCACATTGGGTGCCTTTCAATTGATGTAAAAGCCAGATTTGAGATTGCTTGTCCCCTTCTCCCTTTTTCCATTTTTTTTATAAATTGGGGATTTTCCCTCATTTTGAGGAGGATGATCTAAGTAGAAATTTTATTCCGATTTTATTTTTTGAGTCCAATGTGTTGTATGCCTTTGTAGTGGACTCCTTGCATGGTGATCTATGCCTTTCCTTTATAATATTTTGAACTTTGCATATTAATGAAGCAATATATGCAAGTTTTTGGATGTACATTCCCATGTTGTGTTTGTTTGCATTCTTCTTACCTCTTCAATATTATTACAGGTGTATTGTGTCTACTCTATGCTCTTATAGGGATTCATTATTATTGTGTGTGCATGGAAATTTTGTTGTAAGTGTTTTTGTTAGATTGTGGAGAATTGTTATCACCCTCTCTAATATGTATTTTGCTTCCATTTTCACACATTAGGATTATTCTCATACCCTTCTTTTGGTGCATCACCTCTGTAGTGTATTTTTACTTCATTTTCATACTCTTTTCTTCTCCTTGGTCACTTGGAAGTGATAGATTAGGAGTAGTTAGTAATTTTCTTTCATTAGGGTTAGTTTGCACCAAGAGTAGGAAGAGGAACCAACCTTCCCGGAAGTCTATCTCAAGTACACATGTTACCCACACACCATGAGCTCGAGCACACACACTTGTACAAATTAGACAAAGTGTTGTGATTCAAGTGATAACACTAACCATCATAAATTTTTTGGTTTTTTTCTCTCTATGCCATTGTGCTCGCTTGGATATGCCTTCATGGGATTATCTCAAGATGTTATCCCTTTCAATTCATAAATATACTCTTATAAGTATATCATCTTGTCCCCTCTTGTATAATTCACCTTAAATTAGGGTAAATGGGAAATCTTGACTTAGTAGTCTCTATTTTTTTACCTTGTATACCCTTGGGGAATTCAATAGTAGCTAGTAATTGAGAAATTTCTTATAACTCCTTTGGAATTGCCTCCACCCGAAATAAATGGGCTCGAGGAAATTTATCATCAATGGGTCATTGGTATTCTCCTGTCTCAATCCTAGATAAGTAGTTTGGTCTATTTTTAAAATTTTTGTAGTTTTATTGATATGGTAAAATCAAATTCTTAAAACAACATGAGCCATATAAATACTAGTCCTTACAAAACTAGTTTATTAATAAAATGCTTTATTGGTTCATAGTTTGTGTAGAAGGTAAATGGTGTAGCTAATAGATAATGTGTGAACTTTTATAGGGTGTAAACCATTTCCATGGCTTCTCTTTTGGTCATTGAGTATTTTTTTCTAGCTTAACAAGTTTTCTACTGGAAAAAGCAATGGGATGATCCATTTTATCTTGTGGTTGATCAAATACGCACCTATTCCTATTACGTAAGCATCTACATGTACATGGAATGATACCTTCCAATATGGAAATATAAGAATTAGAACATGGAATATCTTATATTTTAGTATCTCAAAAGTATATGCAAATTCCTTTGTCCACTCTATTTGTTTATTTTATTTCTTCTTCAATAATTCTTCCAGTGGAGCACTTATAGCTGCATAATTTATTATGAATTTTTTGTGTTATCTTGTGTATCCCAATATAGTGTGGGCATCCTTGTGTGTTTTAAGAGGTGGTAGTGTTACAATGGCATATGTTTTTAGGGGATCTATCTACCAGCCTTATTTACAAATAATATGCCCCAGCAGTGTTCCAAATGGTGCAATAAATATGTATTTCTTAATATTAAGTGATATTTGTAGTTCTTAGAATCTTTGGAACATTATGCATAGTACCTAGATGTGGTCTTTTAATAATCCATACACTATCCAATCATATAAGTATACCTCCAAAGAATCATGGATGAAATATTTGAATGTATTTACCATAATCCTATTGAATACTACTTGCACATTATTTAACCCAAATGGCCTTAGGGTACACATAAATGACCCCATTTTGTGAAGAATTTTATTTTAGGCTGGTATTTTCGTGTTATCTTGACTTGATGTAACCCGAGAACCTATCGGTGAAAGAGTACACTTATTTACCCACTACATTTTCTAATACTTCTTCGATGAAAGGAGTACAAAAAGGTTCATGAATGCGGCCTTATTAATCTCCCTATAATCTACACAAATATTTATCTCTCCAATTTTCTTGTTCTACACTCATATGGAGCTGATTTATTCAACATCCTCTACTATCTTGATAATTTCTAGGTTCAATATTTATCAATATTTTTTTCAACTTGACCTTGATATTGGGATTTAACCTATATGGGTTATTCTTGCATGGTTTAACTCCCTCCTTAATTTATATTTTCATTATTCCTTCTTCCTCCTTAATCCCACGGAGTTTTGAATTCTTTAGGGAAATTTTCCTGATATTCCTTGAGAATTTATGTCATATTGGTCACTTCCACTTTGCCCTAATACTATCATATCTTCACTAGCTTTTCTTCTCCATTTAGTCCAATATTTTCATTGGTTTATAGAAATATTTATCTTCTTCAATATTTATTTCTATTACATACCTCTCATCTTTTATGACACTAAATTTTAAAAAAATTAGTTGGTCCTCTATGTTTCCTTTCTCTTGTGTCTTTGTGGTGAAATAAAAATCCATTTCTCTTGTTTTTCTTAGGTTTGCGTTTT
Organism: Taxus wallichiana var. yunnanensis; assembly: GCA_018340775.1. Taxonomy (NCBI): domain Eukaryota; kingdom Viridiplantae; phylum Streptophyta; class Pinopsida; order Cupressales; family Taxaceae; genus Taxus; species Taxus wallichiana. The sequence goes on from CM031234.1 coordinate 956,399,079, forward strand.
ATTTGTCTTTATCTTATTTTGGTTTATTCCTTCAATCAAGCCTTGTGAATTGAGAAATTGCATATTCATCGAGTAATAACATAAATGCATAGATATTTTACAAATTATGTAGGATATGAGAGTTAGCATACCAAAGGGTGAATGTATGGCATAAATATGTGACTATTTGATCCCGCCATGTATCTATTATAGTTTCTTAATGGTTATACCATGATTTTCGTAAAGGAATAAAGGTACGAAAAAATATTTGTATCCATGTAATTGGGTATGTTTCTCCACACAATTCCATTGTTTAAGATAATACTTAACATGTTGTTAGGGGTGTCCTTTTCCTGTGTATTTTGGTATGGTCATGTAACACCCTTCACTCTCCAAGTATCTTATTTTTAGTAGTTTTACTACTGAATTCCAATGTGTAATATTGGGTTTGTGAGTTGACCACTAGAAAAAAATTATCATCAAAGTATCATCTAAGGATTCCATTCTAGCAAAGTAGTGTCATTAGGGAAAACCCACATCATTTGTTCCAATTATCCGTCTATGTCCCCAAGTCCGTAAAATTTTGGTAGTCAGCTTTGTGTGAAGCTCCTCGGCATAGTAAAAACAATTGTTTCACCTCATGCTCCTATTTTATTCTTGTGGTGGTGTGCTACATGGGTTTTGAGTAGTTTGTAGGTGTGGTATGAGTTTCATGTATTCCATGGGAAACCTTTTTATTTATGATTGTTTTGAGGTTTATTCTTCTTCTATGGGATAATAATTATCTTCTTCTTGGTGGAAATCCTCCTCCATATGATAGTATATCTCCTCATCATATTTTGTGAAGTAATATTCTTATTCTTCTTTTTCTAGTGTATGGGCCAATATATTCCTTACATGTAGAAGCTTCCTAACTCATGTTTCTAGAAATCCATATTCCCATGCATCTACATCATGTTATGAGTCGAGTCAATGGTTTTACTTTCAAGGATTATTTCACCTTCTCGTGTTAGGTTTAAAATCTCTATTAAAATTATAGATTATGTTAATGACACATATGCTTTGTTTTTCATAAAAATCTTTATCCTTTATGTCATGTCATATTTCCTCCACCCATACTACGCTCATACCTATTTCTAGGAGATTATAGATGAGGATGTCATCTGATTCTAGAGTAAATTTCTCATTTTCAGAATTGAGTGTACCATTATAATTAATAACCCATTCTAAATCTAGAATGACACTATGGGTAGTATATTTAGTCACAATTTCCATAATTTCAAAATCTAAAATTTTATATTAGGCCCTTTCTTATAGTTAAATTAGATATTTCCTTGAGAAAATTTATTTTTTCCTCTCGTAAAAAAATTAAGTGCCTCTTTTTCATGGTTTTGGGCCTTCCTTGCTACTTCTTTGATTTTTGAAAAAATGTGTCATGTAGTTTGGAGTTGATCCAATTGGGATACTATTCTTCTTCACTTGGAGGTATCTTCCTCTATTGATTTATTGTTTTTATTTTATTTTCCCAAGCCTTGGTTTTTTCTTATGACCACTCTTAGTGGTTACCATGTTTCACGCAATGTTTTTTTCATTTTTTTAGTTTCTATCTTTTTATTGGTTTTGAGTTTATGATAGTTTTATATTGCTTCTTACTTTCCTTGATGCATTCTGATTTTGATTTTCCTAAACTTGGTTTTTTTTTATTTCTTCGTGTTGGTTTTGAGTCATCCGTAGAGTCTTATTCTCTCAAGATTCATATAAGATGTTGTATATTTTTGTTGGCATATTTTTCTAATGCTTCTGATTTTGTTTTTCTATTTCTATAAAATTGTGTTTCTTTAGGAAATATGAAATAATCATGAGTTCCTCTTTTGTTTCGTAACCCATAAGGTTCTATCTTAGTGAAATTCCTTGATATGTACCCATATTTTTGCACTTATATCAATTTACGAGTCTTCTTTCATATGATCCACTACCATGATTTTATTTTTTTCTCCTCCTTGATAACCTCTCCTACCTTGGTAACCTTGATATCTCTACCTCCTTGATAGTTATTATAGCCTCCTCAAAACCACAATGGTAACCTCCTCTCTATCCTCCTTTACATCCCCTCCCATAAATTTTCTAGTTGGGGTTGTAATGGTTTCCTTGATAACCTCCTCCATATTATGGTGACTCGCCTTGATATCCCTAACATTATGGTGGGGTGGTTATTGTTGGTGGTTAATATTGTGGAATTTGTAAGTTGGGGATTGACGTCGGGTAGGATTGGGGTAGGGGTATGTATATGTGTCATGGTTAGTAGGTTTTATCTTATGACCATATCTCTTCTACCAAGATATTCTTTCAATTCTTTTTGGCATCCACAACAGACAAGTGTGAAGGTAATGATTAAAATATCCACACGTTGTGTAATGCATCAATTAATTAGTAGGTGGGGATACTTCCACGAGGGGATATTTTTATTTTGTATGTTTATCACATAGTCTACATATTCCACACCATTTTCTTTCTGTAGTTGGTGTGCTACTTATGGATTCCTTTTCTAAAGAGTGTTATGTTATAACAAAGTGGCTCTCTTTACTTTTTCTAGGTAGGGATAATTCAACATACTATGAACTTCCACACAACATAGTGTACACAAAATTTTGGGTCTTGAGGTTTTTAGGATGGGATTTTATTCTTAGTTCGTATGTTCTTTGTATTTCATGTTATAGCTTTAACCTAGCCAATTCTAGTTATACCTTCTCTAATTCAGCTTTTTAGGGTGGTTGTGGCTTCTCCATGTCATGGTTGATCTTCCAAACTTTTTGTTATTTATAGTTTTTTTGTATGTATTAAAAAATTATATCCATCTAGGGATTCTTGTAAATATGGTAATAACCTTGAGAAAAACCATTCAATTATTTATTTATCTCATTAGAGGTGCATTTATTCTCTTTGCCACATGTTTTAATTTGTAGTCAAACACTTTAACTCAAGTTTCTCCTTATTTTTGGATTGTCTCTCATTTTATAAAAACTTTCAGTTGGTGCCTTATCATAATGGAAATCGACCTTGAATTCCTTTTCTATGGCATCCTAGTCTTTGGCATGTCGAGGGTTTATTTTCATGTACCACTTTAATGTATCATCTTGGAGCATCCCCAAAAAATTGTATATCTTTTTTTTGGGTCTGTGACATTTTTGCTTCTCTCAAATGAGTCTAAAATTAATAAATTTTCCTTGGTATCCTTAGTATATTTACTAAATTTTGACAACTTGACCTTATAAGTCATTCTGCTATTGTTTTGTGATCTTTGTGTTGTTTGAGTTGTCTATGGGGTTTTGGCAGTTTTCCTTATTCTTTTAGTTGTGTATATTTTTATTATATCCTTTCCTTACTTTGTCTCTACTTTATTATATACTAAATTATAAATTTCCTAATAACTCCTTGAATCCTCTAAGTACTTATTCTCTTTTCTTGTTTTCTTCTTCCAATTTACAATATTTATTTTTCAAAACTTCTCCTATTTGTAAATTTTTAAATGGTGTGTCTAAAGCAAAGACATGGGATGAATATCATTCTAGGGGGTCATGTCCTTTGGGTTTGTGTGATGGTTAGGGTATACATCTTTATGTAGTGTCTCCTCATAACTATATTCTTCCACAAATAACTTCCTCCCTTTAACATATTTTAATCTATAACTTTCCTCTAAGCATTTGTATCATTTATCACTTCTTTTTTTCTTATTTCCCTTCTCTAGTTCATATATATTCTCTTTTTCAATCCTAACTATTGATTTCCCTATAACTTCCCATATTTTATTTTATTTTTTTGAATCCATAATTATCATTTCCTTGGTTTTATCAACTTCTTCTTCTTTGCCTTTTCTATTATCGTCAATTTAGCTTCGATTTTCATTTTTTCCATTCTTCCATTCCTAAAAATATCCTAGTATCTAGTATTATTTTATCCACTATTTCTTGTGATTTTTTCATTAATCTAGCCTATTTAGATAATGAGTATTGGAGTCTACTATCTATCATAAATTGTGGCGTTGATCTCTATCTCATTAGTATAACTAACATTTGGTGATATATGTATACTAAGGGAATTGTATCACGATATTCTTCATCTTCCTCCTTTCCAACGTAGCCATTGGTTGGCCTCCACTTGAAGTGGATTCATTATCTTGTTTTACTTGCTAAGATTTTTTTAATTTCTCTTTTCTCTCATTCAACTTCTTTATTCATCCTTCTATTTTTATTATTTATTTTCTACCTTATTTTTTATGGCTATCCTAGCCCTTTATTCTAATATCCTTGTCATTTTTGTAACCTACTTTGATTTAGTTATTAATTATCCTAATAAAATTTTAATGACTATGTAATTTTTTGTTTCATTTCTATTCTTCATGTCCTCCTATTTCTTCTACCCTAAATATCACCCTAGAAAATTTTAATAGTTACAACTCTTAGACCATACCTCTTCCCTCATGTCTTCCTATGGTGTCTTTCCTTACAGAATTTTTGTGTGCTTTTAATCAAGTATTTTCCTACCAAAATCCTGTGAATTTAGAATGGGACCATTTTTTAGAAATATTCCACTAGCCCCTTTGTATAACTCTTCCTTTTTATGATCAAATATTTCCCAACCTTGTATTACCCAAGTGATGAAAAAGAGTTTATTGTTGTTTCAAACTAGTAATCCAAAGGCACGTGTCCATGTTTCATCTAAATATTTGAGTTTTAGTAATCAATATTTTGTCTAATTTGAGGGTTTCTTCAATTTAAGTTGAGTCCTCTCAATTCTCTTGGAAAATCCCAAGATCTCGTGAACATGATAAATGTGGAAATCCTAACTATAATTCCTTACTGATTCTCTGCTGAATTCACTTTAGTAACTTAGTAAGACTCTTCTAACCTCTGTGCTTCTTTCTAGATAAATGTAGTAAATTGGAATTCCTGCCAATCTTCTATCTAAATTATGTAGGCTTCTAATATTTTGGTGGTTCTCTATCTTTGGAAATTCACTTGACATAAAGGACCTAGGCTTAGACACCAAATGTTGACCTTAAGCCTTGATGTTAATGTGAGGGTTAATTAGTTTGTTCCTTTGTAATGGATGTGTTAGATGTCAAGAATGCATAATAACCAATATCATAACATAAAACAATACAATATTGAAGCCAAAAGTTAGTATTTGTATTGATTTCTTCAAGGAGTTACAATTCATACTTTAGTCCCTTCCATCACACACTCTTCCTTTAGTCAACATTCCATCTCTATATTGAACTATCTCTTGCTTACATCACATTAATCTCATATTTATCTTTTTTCCTCATTAATTTTTCCTATGACGATAAATTATCATAAATACACATTTCATGCAATTTAACCAATAGTCACTTCAAATCGGGGCCTCACTGAAGGCACCAAATTCTTCAATAAGAAGGTGGACAGGGAGGTGGAGACCAAGAAATTTCTTGAAGAGGGAGAAAATCTTGAGTTCGTGGCTACTGGCATCAAGGTGGTGTCGATTCCTGAACCTTTTGCTGAGCTGGCCAAAATGGTGGTTAGGTACGTTACCCTTGAAGGAAGATTTGTGACTATACCTCAAAAGCATCTGATTTTTCTGAATCACTTTCGTAGAAATAACATTATCAGCTTTCCTCACTATTTGATTAACTCTCTGGAGAAATCTATAAGGGAAGTGCAGAGCCACTCTAGGGTTGTCCCTTTGCACCAAGGACTTATCCTCTTGATCCACCGCCACTACTCCAGCTGCCCTCCTGTGAATCCTACCCCACCTCCCTCCTCCATACCTCCACCTGCCTACACTGCTTCCATTCCCCCCTACTTAAAAGAAAAAATGAAGATATTGTTTCCAGCAAGAAAAGCAAGAGCCTTAAAGCTAAAATCCCTACTTCCCAATGGGTCCTAAGGAGCCACAAAGACTTGGAACTTGCTGAAAACCTCCTGCATATTAGCAAGCTGGTGGAGGATCCCAAGGAGAAGGAATTGCTGGATAGGGTGGAAAGATTAGAAAAGGAGATACAAGAGCTCAAAGGGGCTATAAAAAACATGGAAAGAGCTAAGGGTAAAAGAATCCTTCAAACTAAGGAGGAAGAGGGGGTTATTGCTGAGGTCTACAAGAAGCTACAGTCCTTAGATGGCAGATTGGGGAATGCTAAAAGCCGCAATGACTGCATATTGTCTGCCCTCAAAAGCATTTATAATTTCATTGAACAACATGTCCATAGTGTCTGCAGTTTAAGTGGGGTTAATGAGGACATTTGGGGTCCTAAAGAGAAAAGGGATATTGTAATTGCCCAAGCAGATATGCAAGACTCCTCTCAGGCTACTACCATTGCCTTCTTCATGTCGCTGCAGGCTATCAAGACCAAGATTGACAGAGCCATCAAGTAACGGGTTGTTGTGATGTTGTTTTTTGGCTGCGATGTAGTTGTCATCTGGAGGTTCTGGAGCTATTTTTTGGCGGAGCTCTATATGTTGTTTCTCCTTTGGTTTCTTTTTGATCTTTCCTTCTTTCTTTTGGATCTTTGTACATTTAGATCCTTTTTTCACTTATATTGTAATATTTGGCTGTTGAGCCCTTCTTGGTTGACTGTTTTGCCCTTCTCTGGGCTGTTTCTCTCATCTTCGCTATCTGGCTTTTGAGCCCTTTTGTATACAGGGTATAGTCCCTTCAAAACTATTTTCCCTTAATAAAAAAAAAAACCAATAGTCACTTCCTTTGGTGGTGACTATATATCTTATATTCTAGGTTATGTATTTGTTACATGATTTTTCCTTTTTTGTGGATCCCTTGCTACGCCTTGAATGGATTCCTAACATTCCACGAATTTCTCTAGTCTTCCACATATTCTTCTAGTTGTCGATGTACTTTTTAGTGCCGTGTGGTTATTTTTGTGATGTGGGTTTCTTCGCAAATTCTCCTCTATTTACTTATTAGTGTGCACACTAATGAAGAAACTGTCAATACCAAGTCATTGATGATCACATGTGATGAAATTATTTGATTTTACTAGCTTTTTCTGATCATTTATCATCCAATGTGATACAATTCTTCTATTTTTATGGACTATTTGGTTATTTAGCACCTAATGTGACAAAATTATTTATTTTTTATGGAGTGCATAGGTGTTTAGCATATAATTTAATATTATCCTTATTTTTCTTGGACCACCTAATCATTTAGCATCTAAATCAGCCTCATACCTAACTACATTATCATAAGTGAACTTACAATTATGTGGTGATGAGTGGAGCTCTTACAACCGACATTGATAAACTAACTAATCTTGTAATCATTAAAATGTGTATATTATGTATGCATTCCTTAGTATTTGACATTTTAATCATTCAAGAATACATAATAGAAATTCAAATATTATAACCTTCAACATTTACCTATTATTGACATTCATAGATCTTTAATAACCAAACATTATGTATATTTTATCAATTATGTGGTGATGGGTGTTGAACCCTGTTGCATTGGTTGGTGTTTTCATTTATGTCACATGGAATTGATGGTAGAGGATTAAAATATAATGAATTTTTGTGATTTATCAATGGTTTTTTGTGGTCATAAAGTGGTATCATGGTGGTTTTTGAACATTCAAGATAATTTCAAGGTGTTACAAACAAGGTCGGTTCAAGGTTGGTGCCCATTGGAGGTATGGATATGCTTGGTGTTTTTTTATCAAGTGTCACACAGGTATGAAATGGTGTTTTAAGGATGTGCAATAGCTTCTAGGGTGATCATCAAGTCATGTATTGCAATTCATAGTTGGAACTAGCCCATTTAGGCCTAGTTCTAGAGCCTAATGAGGTGTATGAGATCAAATCGGACGTGCAATTATTAATTAAGCATTGTAGGAGCCTATGAAAATTTCCTATATAATTTATGAGTATCTACATGGAATAATTTATCTCTTGGAGGAAAATTTGAGGTTTTCACTAGAACTCCTTTGAGAACTCACAAAGGGAAGAATAGACAAATGAGATTGATATTAATCGTAAAATATTATTTATAAAAATCAAGCTATAAGGCATGTAGAGGAAGGATTTTTAGTGCTCTAGGTAAATTTTCATGAAAATTTGAAGAAGTTTGTTGAAGATATTCAATTTTTACTAAAACCGGGTAAAGAGAGAAGGGCTAAAACAATGACCTACCTTCTTAGCACTCAAAAAAATTGAAAATCATTCTTTAGATGAATCATAAGAGGATTTTTTAAAGATAACTCCAAGACTGAACTTTTGAAAAAATCATGATGTCAAATGGTTAAGGAAAAATAAGTTCTCTTGATTTTTCTATTAGTTTTTAAACCCTCAACAAACCTTCTCCTTGAAGCGATAGAAAAGAAATGAATATTTTGGTCTCCAAATCACTTTTACATGTCATGAAAAACAATAAGGGATGTATATATGTCATCCTAGTCTAGGTTGGTGGCATATTTATTTCTCAAACATGATTTCTCTATACAAATTTAACCTTGTTTTGCAAGTTTTTAGCTATACATTACTACTTTGAAGATTCCAAGATGAATCTATTGATGTGGAATAAGGTATGTGATGTGTTATTAGGGTTCATGAAATAGTTTAGGCAAGTTAAATTATATTTTGGTATGAACTAAATCAACCTTGTACCCTTACAACTAAAGATCAATTAAGCCCAACCAATCATGGTGTTTAAAGAATGTTTTTGTGCATAGGCCTGATGTTTGAGGTAAGAAATGGATATGGATATCTGGTACAGGTCCAAGATAACATGTTGGAACCCAAAATTAATTTGGTGAATTTATATTCAGTCTTATTTTTCATTTCTTGTCAACTATCATGTATAGGTCTTGTCAAGAAGACTAAATTATGAGTTGTGCTCGTAATATTCTCTTTACAGACTCTATATTCAAGTTATTGAAGGTGGTGTATAGGATTTTCTTAAATTTATCCTTCTATTGATGGTCATGTGAGTGAATTTATGCTAGTAAAAAGAATCTAAACTCAATAATTTCCGTGTTAGTTTAAGAACCAGATACACAATCCTAGATATACTTGTTTCTCATGATCATTCTCTTTGATTTAGTGTTTAAATTTTGTGTGTGGTAACTTGACTAAGGTAATGATCTTCTCATAAAAGTGTTTTTACAAGATATGGAATCAATTTTACCTAAGTATCCCACCTCATTCTAAATATTTTATTTGATTTCTTGTGATGTCAAGAAGTACTTGTGTTCTTGGTCTTGAACCTCATGTAGAGAATCTATCACAATAAAGAATACAATTCAATATTTCCCAAAAAAACCTAATTATACCTCTTGTGCACTAAAATCATCTTATTTCTCAAGCCTGATTTTACAAAATTTGGATCTTCATCTTACAATTCCCCTTTGCAAGTAATTTCTCCTTAGTTATATATCACATTTGGTGGCTTGGACTTCATCCAAAATGATCATTATTGAGAATAAGTATGAACACTCTTACCATTCAAAAATATTTTCTTCGTCATATTCTAAAGGATTAAGCTCTAAAATGCTACCATAGGATTTTCCAAAACCATACTTCGTCAATCTTACCTTCACACCCTACACTCTATTATCCTTCAAATTATTCCTTCCATCTCTACTATGCTTCTTTACTATCCAAGGAATTACACTACTCTATTTTCCTTCTTGACTGATCTTATGGCCTCTATTATCTATTTTTCCTTAAGATAATAACTTCTTAAGCATGTCCATTCTAAGGTATTTCCCCTACTTGTACTTGCGAAGAATTTATTCTTATATTTACAACAACATCTAAGTTATTTCCCTAGCAAATGTAACAAACATAGTCAAAGTTTTTAATCTACTCACCTTCACTAAAATTGACCCTTGACAATCCTCAAGAACAAGGTATTTTAGTCAATTCATGGTTGGGTTGATATAAAGGTATTTCATACAAACCCAAGTCACCTTCAATTTTCTTTTACCTCATCAATGCAAAGTGTACTAAAGTTAGTCATCTACTTCCTTGAGAGTGTGCACCTTTTCTATAAGTCTTTCTTAACTGGTTATCCTTCTACCAACCCTCTCTCACACAATGTCACACATAAAATTTACAACATGAGGTTTCAAAGATTTTTTTTTCAAATACCCATTTTCATCTATTAGCTATGTTAATGGTTGTAGGGTTCCAAACTCCACCTAAAGAGGTCTTCCTTTATAATTCTATGTTAAGTTATCCCTTCTACGAATGTGTCTCCAAACTATCATTGGTTCCTCCCTAACCATGAAAGGAATAAACTTCGCTCCTTTTGACCCTCTTCACAACATCTAGGATTACATTTATTATTGTTTTCTTAATATTTGTTTGGTTAGTTTTTGTTTTGGAAAACTTATCAACCATAAAACCCTAGTTGCAGGATTCAACAAACTGTAGATACTTGGAGGTAATATTTAGAAGTTTTTTCATTATCATTTTCCCATGTTCAACTCTACAGGATATATAAATACTATGGTAACTTTCCACAACTATCTACATGCACCAAAACCCATGGTTAATCTCTCAATTCCCACTTTGTATTCGTGTTTCACAATGCTCTATCTCATTTAACACTATCTTGATAAGACACAAATTTCCATCCCTCAAGAAAATCCCTCACTCAAACAAACAACTAATTTCTCCAACTCTACATGCATACCACCATGTACCTCATGCATTTCATATTTCACACAATTAGAAAAATGATATTTAAATGAATGAATATTATTTTTCTAATAAGATGTCATAGATCATTGTTGCGGTGAATTGGTATGCACCAAATATTGCTTTCTTAGGAGATATATATCTTTTTCGCAGATTGTGTATTCTTCAAAACATGAATGATAAAAAGTAATGACTCCTTACCAATCATAAAATCCTTCACTATTGCATGCACATGGTTTTTTTAGTCATCCACCACCAAATGACTTATAATAAGCTTCCAACCACCCTATCACAACTTTTTCAACTTTAAAAACATTAAAATCCATCACCCTCACACAAAAAAATCATTATCCTTTAAAATAAACAGAGTTAGTTCTCTAAATAATTCTTATTTAATCTCACAATACTCCTACAAAATTTATTATTCCACAATAACAACACCAAGAAAGGCATGTAATCAAGTTACCACAAGAATGTATGCACAATAAAATTACTCACAAATTCCTTCTAAGATCTTCTTCATGATTCTCATTCAAATGGGAATGAAGATTTTCAGTTACAACCATGATATTTATACTCCTTAATTGAGTTGTGACCTTTCAATTTCCTTAATACAACATCATAGCTTTAAAATGGTGACTCCAAGACCTATACATGCTAAATTCACTCAAATTGACTCCTTTTAAATACCATTATAAGCATGGAAAAACCTTTAACGCTAATTTATGAAAATAAACCATATCATCTACATAATCAAGCTAAAATATGCCTTCCATAATCTAATTGAACTTTTGGAGGGAAATTGCACAATTTAATTTTTAAAGGCCAAGACTCACACCAACACACCAAACTAACTCACATGGATTCACTATAACTACAACACAACTACATATTGAAATTTGATGACATATTGACTTATTGACAAAGAGGGAGATAATTATCCCGCATCATCCCCTATAAATAAATGTAAAATAAGGATTGAATTATGTAGTAAGAACCTATGATGAAGTGATCACTCACTTGTATTGACATAAAATTGAAGAACAAAGTATTATAATCCTTCAAACATACGACTAGGGTTGTTTCTTAAAACCCTAACTAAGGAAAGTTTGATTTCATTATAATGATATCAAACATTACATAGATTTGGGAAGATGGGAAAATTTCATTTACTTCTTGAAATATGCCTCTAAATTCATGACTAAATGATTTTGTGCATAGTTTGGTTCAATCCTTGAAGAAATTGTACTTTGTACATGAAAATCAAGTGGATATCATTCTTAATAGAATACTCCATGAAGTGTATGAGGATCCTTTTCCTCCTCTTGATAGTTTAAGAGTGTGTAAAACCTAAAATATATTTTCCAAGTTCATATAGGTCATAAAATATTCTTCTCGTGTGTAATCAGATTCTATATGACTAATATGTAGACCTATGTGACTTTGAAGTTGAAGGGTTTGAAGAAACAATGAATAAAGTTATCCATACCCTGTTTTGTTAGTTTGAAATATATTAAAGTTGATGAAGTCCTCGTGCATGCCCGGTGTACACTTGAATGCTTAGCTGATATGTGCTAAAAAATCCTCTCCTTGCTCGTGATCAAAAATTTTCTCACTAGCACAAACACCAAATTATTTTCTATGTACTCCAATGTAGTTGAATACTATAATGGTGAAATTTGATAGGTGTGAAGAGTTAAAAAAATAATATTATAGGATTTGGTAATGGTCTTACATGATGGTGAAACCTAGCACTCGGTCCTAATATGTCTTAGGTCAGTTTACTCTCCAAATACTAAGACAAGTCGAGATGATAGTTACAAAAAGGAATGTTGCAGGTGAAGTAAAAGATTCAGATAGTTTAGAACCTCTTATTTTTCATCATTTGAATAAAATTAATCTTTTCTAAAAGTGTTTTTATGTAAGTATCCCACCTCATTTTGAAGATTGTATCTCGACTTCTTACGATAGTCAAGAAGGACTCTACCCTTGATCTTGAATATTTAAGTTCCCCTATCAATAAATGAAAAATAATTCTTGAAGCATGTAGTAAGAACCTTTGATGAACTGACCACTCACTTTTATTGACATAAAATTAAAGAACAATTTGTTTTAATCCTTTGAAAATTTGACTAGGGTTTGTTTCTTAAAACCCTAAGTAAGAAGAGTTGTGAAGATCAAGTAAGTTTAATCTCATTAGCATGATATTAGGAATTACATGGACTTGGGAAGCTATGCAAATGTCCTTTCCTTCTTGAAAGATACCTCTAAAGTCATGACTAACTTAGTTTATGCATATCTTGGTTGAATCCTTAAAGACATGGTATTGTACTTGCAAATTAGTGGATATCTTGCTCAATGACACACTCCATGAAATGAATGAGGATCCTTTACCTCCTTTTGATAGTCAAAGAGTGTGTAAAAACCTAAAATATATTTTCCAAGCTTAGATAGGTTCTTGAAAGCTTCTTCTTGTGTCTAATCAAGATTATCTATCACTAATATGCAGATCTTTGTGGTGTGAAGTCAAGGGTTTGAAGAAATGGTGAATAAATTTCTCCATACCATGTTTTGTTAGTTTTCAAGCTATTGGAGTTAATTAAGTCCTCCTGTAAACTAGGTACACTTGAATTCATAGCTGAGATGTGCTAACAAATCCTCTCCTTACTCATGATCAAAATTGTGCTCACTAGCACAAACACCTAATTCTCTCATATGTTCTCTAATGTATTTCAAGACTAAAATGGTGAAGGTTAAGATTTTTGAAGAGGTTATACAAGAATATTATAGGCTTTGGCAATGGTCTTACATGATGATGCCACCTAGCACTCACCTAATATTGTTCATGTCAGTTTACTCACCAAATAATGAGACAAGTTAGAGATGGAAGCTATAAAAATTAATGTTGTAGGAGAATGTAGAGATTCATATAGTTTAGAACCTCTTCTTTCTAGTCATTTGAATAAAATTTATCTTGTTAGGTCTAAAATAATTATGTAAGTAATCGAAGAGGTCGGATGAAAGGATATGTTTATAGGTAGATTTTTGTATAAGTTATTAATATCCTTTTACTATTTTTCAAGTGAGTCATAAGAAGAGTCTTTGAATATGAAGTGGAAATGTCATGTGTAGAGGTCCATGCTATTTATAAAATATCTTTTTTTAGTATGAAAAATTTGTTGAAATATATAAGAGTTGTGTGTGAGATTGAAAAGGTGAAGAGAGAGCTGATCATGTATTGAAGGAAGTGTAATCAAAAGTTGTGTATGAAGATGTATGATATTATCTAGGATCACTATATTTTGTCTTAGTAACCTTGTCAAGTGAGTGATCAAAATTTGAAGTGAAGTTTGAGTTGAAGCTTAGAAAGTTTTGAAATTAGGGGTTTTCATGCAAGTTGTAGCTTGCAATGAGTCAAGTAGGTTCCTAATTATATCTTGAAGTTGGTGCTTCATGTTAAGTAGGTGCTCAACAATTTTTAGACCTTTATAAACTTCTATTGGATATATTGTCCAACTTAGTGAATTTTTTCACATTGGGTTTTCTCCCTTCATGTTTTTCCCACTTTAAATCTTGTCTTCTCATAAGTTTCACCTATTCATTGTTTATTTTTCATAGTGCTAATTTTCATAACAAGTAAAAAAAATTTATTGTCTTTCAAAAGTTGAATTTACATTGATTCATCCCCCTCTCAATGTCTTAATTTCCAACAATTGGTATCAAATCTTGGTCCTTGTGTAGTGAGTTTAGGAGATCAAAGGATATCCAATTAATCTAAGCATGGAAAGAAATCAATCACAAAGTGGTTTCTCTACCTCCAAGGCACCTCTCTTCAATGGATCCAATTATGCTTTTTGGAGTGTTAGAATGAAAACTTACCTCATGTCTCTTGGATTTGACATATGGAAATCAATTGTTAGTGGCTACACTATTCTAGCTACACCTTCTACTGATGCAACAGAAAAGAGAGAGAGTGAAAACAATTCCAAATATATGAATGCAATTCTTTATGGAATGGTTGAGGCTGAATTTATAAAATTCATACATTGCGCCACATCCAAATATATTTAGGAAAAATTTAAAAGATATATAAAGGAGATAGTAAGGTTAAATTAGCCAAGTTACAGAGCTTCATGCGATAATTTGAGATCCTTAAAATGAAGGAAGGTGAAAGCATTGCATCCTATCTGCAAAGGGTGTATGAAGTGATAAATCCAATTAGAGGTTTAGGAGAAAAGATAAAGGAGGTTGTTGTTGTCTAAAATTTATTGAGATCCTTGTCTTTTGAGTATGATTCTAAGGTTTAATATGTGGAAGAGGCCAAATACCTTAGCACTCTAAAAATGGATGAACTCCATGGAATTATAACTATGTAGGAAATGATAACAACTAAATCAAAACCAGCCAAGAAAGAAGCAAGATTAAAGGAGGAAAAGGAATTTGAATTCAAGAAGAAAAAAAGATTAATATGATATGGAGGTGGATGAGGAGAAGGTTGAAGATGTGTTTTTAAGGAAAATAAAAAGAGAATTAGATAAGTACAAGGAAAGCTACCATTCAAGTGTTTCAATTGTGGACAAGTTGGTCATTTTTCATCCAAGTGTCCTAATAAGAACAAGGGAGATCAAGATGAGCATGATGAAGAATCCTCTCATAAGAACAAGAGAGATATAAGAAACATGAAGGAAAGAAAAATTATTTTAAGAATAAAAGAAACTTTTATACTAAAGAATAATCAAGATCATGTGAGTCTAGTGATTCAAGTTAGTCTGAAAGTGAAGATGAAGGGAATCAAGCTAAGACTCTCTTTATGGCCATGGAAATGACCTCTATAAGCCACTCGAAAGGGAAAAATCAGTTTGTAGAAGAAAACTCAAATAAAGAGGATACTTGATGTGAATCTTGAAGCTAAGTTAATTAGTGATGTAGAAAAATTGAAACACCAAAGAAAGAAGAATCAAAATTTGAGATTAATGGTGAAATAGTGTGAAGGAAAAATCATCCTTATTGAGAAAATACAAGACGAGAATTCCCAATAACATGAAGACATGGTCAAGGAACTTGAGGCAAAAATAAATTTGATTGAGGAATCTTTCAAAACCAAGGAAGAAGAGCATCTAAAACTCAAGGAAGAGGTTGATCTGCTACAGACTCAACCGGATTAGGCTTCGAGTAAGTTGAGGGTATATCAAAAATTTATAAAAGAAAAAATGATCTAGATGAACTCCTAAGCAAGCAAAGATATTTCAATGACAAATCTGGACTAGGATTTAAGGAGGAACATAATGATGATGAATCAACATGTAAGAATGAAATCAAGAAAACTCAAGACCCACCTAAAGCAAGGAATGCTGATATCAATAATGTCAAGAAGAGATACAATTCAAGCAAACAATCCCAAGTAACAAGGTATGCACATTCCTTTTATGGCTATTGTTTTTCATGCAATATGTTTGGTCACAAATATTAAAGGTGTAGGAGACATGTAAAAGGCCATGGAATACACCTCAACTCATACATATTGAGAAAAAGAATGAAATTACTTGTTACAACTATCAAAATTATCAAAATGTAGCCTAATTCTACTACTATCAAAGACCTCCAAAGAAAAACAAGGTGTACATTGTGAAATCAGACCCTACGAGTAAAAAGGAAAAAAATTAATAGTACAAACTGTCTTTAATTCTCAAAGTGAATGCATGGAGTGGTACATAGACAATGGGTGCTCAAGACATATGACATGAAACGAGATTTAGTTCATCTCTATAGAAAAAAATACATCAGGAACATTGATATTTGGTGATAATAAATCAGCTAGCACTGTGGGAAAAGGTAAATTAAGTCTTGAAAATGGAAATACTATCACTGAAAATGTCCTATGTTGAGGGTACGAATTTTTTTTTGAGTGTAAGTCAAATGTGCAAGCAAGGGTATACAATGGTGTTTCATGAAAAATGGTGTGACATAAAGAAAAAAAATTAGGTAAGGTTGTTGGAAAGGTAAAGAGAACAAAGAATAATATGTATGTCCTAAAGGAGATCAACAAAGAGAAATTTTTTACTAGAAAATTGGATGACATTTGGCTTTGGCACAGGAGATTAGGACATATCAACTTTGATAATCTCATTAGAATAAACTCTCAGGAATGTGTAAGAAACATCTTAAGATCACTAAAGAAGATGATAAACTTTGCAAATAATATCTTCATGGAAAAAAACTAGGAGAAGTTTAAAATCCAAAGAATACTCTACTATAAGACCTATAGATCTAATTCATATAAATCTTGTAGGACCAATAAGAACTGAAAGCATATAAGGAGAGAGCTACTTGTAGACACATAAAATTAGCACCACTAATTTCTATGCCTACATTCACTTACACCTCTTTGTTATTGCATCTAATCCCTATCCTAAGTCATATAAAATTTACATCCCTCATCACCCCTCATCTTTATTAAATACATCAACATTAACATCATCACCATTTTTACCTCACATAAGTCCTTCTTTATAATTAAATATATCAACATAACCTAGGTTATACACTTATAAACCTATACCCTCCATCAATTAATTAAACACTAATACCCACCCCATAATCCTAAGTCCTATACTCCACATCCTTCTTTAATCAATTAAGACATGATTACATAACCCTTACCCACATAATCATAAGTCACATCTATGTAACACCCCATAACCTAGGTTATACACTTATAACCATCCAATTAACTAATAAAAACATCAATATCACCATAATTCTAAGTTTTATACATGTTACCACACTTACCATGTGTAAAATCCTCTTACAAGTGTTAAATATCCCCAACCACCATGGAACTTTCCTAAATTCCACCATAAATGCTAACTTAGGAAAAATCCTAAACAAATCCTATCTATTTCATCATCTCCTCAACTAGTCCAACATGTTCCCGAGAAAACTAACAAAATCACTCCTCGAAATTGTAACCAAAATCCTTGATTTTGTAAACTATTCCATCTATTTTCCTTCCAAAGCTCGAATACACCGGAATCTCCAAAGTGATTTAGGTAATTTCCAGTGATTATATAAACTAGTTTTCTAACCTCCATTCGAGATCCCCAACTTCAATTCTCGAGTTCCATACTAGCTCAAAGTCCTCCGGACTTGTCTTAGGACCTTCCTCAAGGCATCTACATTACATTTTATGATGTATTATTGATCCCTTCATCATAATTATATTCAATCAATTTCTTCGTTAGTCTCAAGAAATCTTAAATCAAGAAATTCTCAAGCATATGAAACTCTCCTCTCCCATGTACATGTAAATTCTTCAATCTCTCAACATCCTAACATCAAGAACTCCTGCTTCACCTTTGGAGGTAATAAAAATATCTAACGGTTATTTTTGTAATCCTTTAGAGTTAAATCATCTATGTTTCTACTATTGGAGGCCATCTAAACCATATCAACATTCTGTCTACATCTGCAATCAACAAATCTTCCAGGTGACACTATTATCTAACCTTCATCAATTTTAGCAAGGTGTGTACTTTTATTTTATATCATGAGTTCATTAATTCACTAATTATAATTATTTACCAATCTTTATCCCGCATTCTCGTAATTCTATGTTATTTATATAGTAATCATCGATGATTCCCTCAATCACCGACGATCAACCCCTACTCGCCAAAGATTTATCCAATCACCAACGATTCCTATATATTAGGCCCCTTTATCACTAAATCCTTCCTTTCTAACATTCAGACTTCAATCTTGACCAACACCCTATCTTTGTGAGTATCTTTTAGTCCTATCATGCTCCTCTAAGCCATATCCATCTCCTTTGAGCCATCCTTAACATTTTTTCAATTGTCTCAAATCAAACACATTGCCCAAATTGACTTGTCATTGTAGACATAAAAACATCATCATATTTTCTCCTTTGAGCCATCTATCACTTATCCAAATCAGATACATTATCCTATTTTCCTTTGTAAATTCATACATCCATATGTATCCTTTCTCTTTTGAGCCATACTATGATTCCCAAACTCCCTTTGGATTAGGAACCAACATATAGCCTTGGACCACGTCAGTCCCTTTTCCTTTGCATTGTTGGTTATATCATCTGTTATCATTTTATTATCTGTTATAAATTTATTTCATCATTATCAGATTAATTTATTGAAAGTGGATTGAAATCCTTACAAGGAAGTCTATTAACTTCACTGGGGCTGGCCTTTGCAAGGAAATCCTCCATATGTTTGTTTAATTTCATCTTGTGTAGTGTCTCGTGATCATAGGTTTTGTTGGGGTGTGGAGCCTATTTTTGGTCTTCTTGAATCAATGTTGAAGTGCTGGAGCTTGAACGGTTAAGTTTGGAGACTTCAGGAGCATTTTGCAGTCATTTGATGTGACGTTGCTATGCCATTGCTATGTCATTGTTGTGTCATTGTTGCGGCGCCACCGTTAATAGGTTGTTAATTGGATGTTAACGTTGGGACTATTTTTCCAGCCATGGGAAGTTGAAAGATCGTGACTTTCAAACTTCTATGGTCAGCTTTAGGGATTCTTAAAAGGATTGTAATCCTATAAATAGAGGTGTTAGGGTATCTTGAAGATATATTGAGTGTTCAAGAGGTCTTGAGTCTTAATGATCAAGAGTGATCAAGGTTAAGCAATTGGGTGTCAATTGTGGTTTAGATGTGGTTTATCATCTTTGGAATTCTGTTGTGAGTTCATAACTGAGAGAAGACTATGAGAGTTGTTTTACTCTTGTTGATAATAAAATCTGAGTAAGTTCTTGGAGGACGTAGCCCACTTTGGGTGAACCATGTTAAATTTTGTCTTGTCTTCTTTTGTGCATTATTTATTTATGTTATATTTTTGCAAGTATAATTCTGCTATATAATTTCCTACTGTTGTGGTTTGAGGAATTGTTTATGCATATTTTTTCTCTAATTCCTAACAATTGGTATCAAAGATTTGGTGGTTTTTTGCTGAATTTGTAAATCACAGGGAAAGTTTAGCTTGAGTGGGAGCTATGGCAGATGAGGAAAGATCAAGGGTTGAGAAGTTTAATGGGTAGAACTTTGGTTTGTGGAAGATGAAAATGGAGGATTACTTATATCAGAAAGACCTCCATGTTCCTTTGGCTGGAAAAAAAAAGAAACCTACAGCCATGTCAGATGAGGATTGGGAGTTTCTGGATAGAAAGGCACTTGGAACAATTTTTTTATGCCTTGCATCATCTGTTTCTTTCAACATATTGCAGGAGAAGACCACTGAAGGTCTCATGAGTGTGTTGGGAAGTTATATGAAAAAACCTCTACCTCTAATCAATTATTTTTGATGAAAAGGTTATTTAATATGAAGATGTTTGAGAATGGTTTTGTTGTTGATAATTTGAATGAATTAAATACGATTGTGAGTATGTTAAACTCGGTAAAAATTGACTTTGATGATGAGGTCAAGGCTTTGTTGATTTTGTGCTCCTTGTCAGATAGTTGGGACAACTTGGTTATGGATGTAAGTAATTCAATCTCTAATAATTCAAAGCTGAAGTTTGAGGATGTAATAGGTGTGATCCTAAGCAAGGAAATGCAAAGGAAGAGCACCGGAGATTCTTCTACTTCTGGAAACACTTTGACGATGGAGAGTAGAGGGAGATAAAAGAACAGAGGGAAAGGTAACCATGGGAATTTGAATGATCATGGAAGGTCAAAGTCCAAGATTAAGTTAGAATGTTGGCACTGTGGGAAGGTTAGTCATGCTAAGAAAGATTATTGGGCTCTTCAGGATAAGAAGAACAAGGAGGAAACTAAAGAGGTAAATTTGGCAGCAGGTGATGTTTGTCAAGATGCCTTAATTCTTTCTTTAGATAATATTGTTGAATCTTAGGTGTTAGATTCAAGGGCTTCTTTCCATGCCACCCCACATAAACATTATTTTAGTGATTTTGTTCAAGGTGATTTTGGACATGTATATATTGGTGATGATGAACCATGCAACATAGTAGGGAAAGGTTGTGTTTGGGTGAAAATGCAGAATGGGAACACATGGCTACTTAAGGATGTCAGGCATGTGCCTAAGTTGAGGTGGAACTTGATATTAGTGGGTCAACTGGGTAGTGATGGTTGTACGGTTAGTTTTATAGTGGATTCTTGGAAGGTTACCAAGGGAGCTCTTGTGGTTGCAAGAGGTAATAAAAATGGTAGTTTGTATTTAACCAATGGTGTTGATTATTACAATTTAGTTGCTACAGATGGAGATGTAACTTTATGGCACCAGAGACTCGATCATATGAGTCATAAGGGCATGCTGATTATAAAGGATAGGCTACCCAGATTAAAGGAGTTAGATTTGGACTTCTATGAGGACGGTGTTTATGGGAAACAAAAGCAGGTGAGATTTCTCAAGGTTGGATCTACCAGGAAGGAGGGTAAGCTGGAGTTATTGCATACAAATGTATGGAGGCCGAGATAAGGTAAAATCTATTGGTGGTTCATGTTATTACATCACTTTCATTGATGATGTAACTATAAAAGTCCGGGTATAATTCATTAGAAAGAAATATGATGTGTTTCAAACTTTCAAAAATGGAAATCCTTCGTTGAGAATGAAACATGTCTCAAGTTGAAATGTCTCAAGTCGGATAATGGAGGGGAATATTGCAAGTAATGAATTTCTTGATTACTGTTTCGGTAAATGGGATCCACAAGCAAAGAATAGTTCCAAATACTCCATAGGAAAATGGAGTGTCGAGAGAATGAATAGGATAATCATGGAGAGTGCTAGGTGTATGAGGTTACATGCGGGGCTGCCACTCATGTTTTGGGTGCAAGCAGTAAGCACAACTATTTATCTGATTAATAGAGGACCCTCTATGACTTTAGATGGAGGTATACCTGAGGAGGCTTGGTCTGGTAAGAAAATTGATTACTCATTTCTTAGAGTATTTGGATGTGAGGTATTTGTTCACATTGATAAAGATGATAGGACCAAGTTAGAGGCTAATTCTGAGAAATGCACCTTTGTTGGATATGGTGAAGATGATTTTGGTTTGCATTTTTGGAGTCTTAAAGACAAGAAAATATTTTGGTCTAGAGATATTGTCTTTAATGAAAAATTAATTTATAAAGATCAGTTGCATGAACAAAAAGAGTAATCAAAGAAAGAATACACAGTGTTAGAGGACATTGCGGATAACAAGGTGTCTAAGGGGTTGGTTCGGTTCAACATGTTCCGCACAACCATTTCAAGTACTAACTCATCAAGAACCCCAAACTCCCGAGGTGAGAAGGTATTCTAGGGTAAAAAGGAACCTGAATGATTTACTCCATCTTTGAATTATTTATTACTCACCGACAAAGAAAGAGCTAGAATGTTTTGAGGAAGAAGTGCAAGTGGATGTCGGGAAGAAGTGGGAGTAGGATATGGATGAAGAGCATATATCTATTATGGTAAACAAGACTTGGGATCTGGTGGAGCTACCCGAGGGTAAGAGAGCATTGTAGAACAAGTGGGTGTATAGAATCAAAGAGGAAGATGGAGGCAGGAAATGATACAAGGCCTGGTTGGTGGTCAAAGGATTTGCATAGAAGAAAGGTATAGACTTTGATGAAATTTTTTCTCAATTGTTAAAATGGCTTATATTAGGACTATTCTTGGTTTAGTTATAGTAGAAGACCTGCACTTAGAATAGTTGGATGTGAAGACTACATTCCTTCATGGTGAGTTGGAGGAGGAATTGTACATGCAATAGCCACGGGTTATGAGGTCAAAGGGAAGGAGAGGTTAGTGTGCAAATTGAAGAAGAACTTGTATGGCTTGAAACAAGCTCCATGATAGTGGTACATGAAGTTTGATAGTTTTATGCAAGAGTAGGGTTACTCTAGGTGTCACTTAGACCATTGTGTGTACATCAAGAAGTTTCTTGATGGTAGTTATATTATTTTTGCCTGTATGTAGATGATATGCTTGTTACAGGAAGAACATGCAGGAAATAAAGGTACTCAAGAAGTAGCTAGGTGACTCCTTTGCTATGAAGGATTTGGGGGAAACAAAACAAATCCTTAGTATGAGAATAACTCGGAACAGGAAGGAGAGGAAGCTGGTATTATCTCAAGAAGAGTACATAAAGAAGGTCTTGGAGAGGTTTAGTATGTAGGATGCTAAACCGGTTGGTACTCCTTTGGTAGGTCACTTTAAATTATCAAAGGAGCAGAGTCCCAAGATTGAGGAGGATAGAATCCATATGTCTAGGGTATCGTACTCATCAACAGTTGGTAGCTTGATGTATGTGTAGACACCCATAATTAATCCCAAGCAATTTAAATACTTAAATTGCGCTAATTATCCCCTTTCTTGCAAATCGTCGACATATCATCAAAAGCACTCATATTCCCTCTTATTATCATTAATTAATTACAATACGCTAATTGATTAAGTCACCTATCCAACTAACAACCTAATTAACGACCTTCCGTTAATTATTTACCCCTTCTATCTAGACTAATTAATTATTATTAATTAATTAGCCTTCCACTTCATTTAACTAATAAATCAATATTTAATTGATTTAATCCCCTTTAATAGCCTAAATCATACTAATATTCCTATAATTAGCTTCTATAAGCTTACATCCACCTATCAATTAATCACCTTTGATTAATTAAAGCACCCCCAACTCCCATGACTTGCTAAGTATAAATTAAACCCTTCTAAAGTAAGGTTACCTTTTATAAAGCAACCTTATCTACTCCTAATCATGTTTTACCTTTATCCCACATGCAAAGGGATGAAGTATTTCCTTTATCCATTGGGATATATAAGGATCCCTCCTTATACCTTTATACCCACACCTAAACTCTTTGAGAAAACAAATGCAAAGCATATAGAAAAATAGACTAAGAGCTTTCCTTTTGTTTTCTTGAGAGGTCACCATTGTTAAGAGCTAAAGCTTCCTATTCTTGCATTCTTTAAGGATCAAACAAAGAAATTTTTGATTTCCATTGGAGCTAAATAGGTCCATTCATTCTTGTTGGTAATCTAGGAGAGTAGAGATGTTAAAATAGCATGCATAGTTTTGATCTCATGTTTTCAAAGTTATAATGTTAGTTTAGATCTTGCTTAGTTCTCTATCTTGATGGTGTTTATGCTTTGTTTTAGCTAAATTGTAGAACTATTTTAGCTGGAATTTATTTCTTTATTTGATTTAGCATTAAGAAAAGTATACATGCACATATTTTTAGAGCTTACTTTTTCATCATTCTACATGCTAGTTTTGTCAATTTCTTGAAAATTTTAAATTCTTGAGCATGTATGTTAATGTTTGATAGAGTCGAGTCTTCTATTCATATATTAATGTGATGGGTTTTTGTAAAAATTGAATCTTAGTTGGAAAAATTTGTCCATTTTGTAGATTAAGGGACGTTTTTTTTACATTTTTTGAGTGCATGTCAAGTGCATACCCGTGAGCATAAGAGCATATGCGTAACCCATCTTCCAAAGGCCATAACTTTTGCTCCCAAACTTGAAATGACTCCATTTTTTTTGTGTTGGAAAGGTATTGAAGTTAAATATGCAATGTAAATATAAATTGAGGATTTATACTTATAGAAATTGCATATTTTTCTATTAGTTTAAAACTAGTCATTTTCTAACATGTCTAATGTTTTGATGAATGTTGTATTTCCATGCTTCCTCGATTTAGACCAAATAATGTGTATGCTATTATCTTGCATGTTTTGGTGATCTTGAGAATCAAAAACAACTTTTATCTCTATCTTTTTAACATTGGGATTAAACTTGGAAATTTGATTATTCATTTTGCTTAAGGGAATGAACCATTTACGAAGCATTTTTCAAAGGTCCTTTGATTTGAAGTTTTTATTTCTATATAGTTGGGATAAATTTTTGTATGCTCTTCTCTTGCACCTTAGAGTGATCTTGAGAATCAAAAGCAACTTTAGTCTTCATTTTATAACATTTGGTAAATTAGAAACTTTATCTTTCACTTTTGGTTTAAGGAATGAACATTTATCAAGATTTATGTATGGTTCATTGGTTGAAAATATTTTATTTACTTTTTAGTTGGATTATTTGTTGTGTATGCTATTCTCTTACATCCTTAGATGATCTTGAGAATTAAAAAAACTCTTAATCCTCTTTTAAATAATGTGATTTTCTTAGAGAACTACTAACGCATGAGTACGGGACTTAAAAACGCTTGTCAAAGAAAGGAGGAATCAAAATGAAGTCAAAACTACTAATACAGTTGTTACAAAGGTTACCAAAGGGTGTTCAAGAAAACCACACCTAATTAAACAAGATAAAAAGAACAACATATTCAAAACATTGTATTGCAGGTTTCGAGAAAATGGTACATCCTCTCCGCTCAACTGGAACATAACCCCTTTAGCATAACGCCTTAAGCTACAACAATGGGGGTGGTTCTAGGAACCCCAAAGTAGTCCACGCAAGAGGAAACCTTGTGGACGAAATAGGAAGTGGTCCGCACTACCTATCTGACTAGTGATTCCTTTGTAAGATAGCATTACAAGTTGTCCCTACGTAACCCTTTTAAGTACATGATGGATGCATTTACTACCCACTGTGCTTGAAGGGGAAAAGTCGAGATACTCCCAAGATAGTCGGGACTATTTGGGTAAATCATCCCGCTCGTGGATAATTTTGTAACACCTAGGACGAGAGAACCACCTAGGAAGATATACTTTGGCTAGGAGCCCACTTTGACTATTCTAAATCAATGTTGAGTTGTGAGCCATCTTTGCATCACAAAACATGTGACGTGTTACTTTCACTTAGTTTTTCACTTACCCTAAGGTAAGGTGAAACTCTACCAAAGTGAAGCCAAAATTTTTCATCCCCATTTTGATCTACTTCCTTCACATTATTTTGACACTTTGTTGATCAAAAGAAGGGTGACTACCTCTATGTTACCAATCGATTGTTTCTACCACTTTTTTGTCCATTTACGCCCATCCATGTTTGTGGCTGGGTTAGTTAAACATCTAAAGTGTGTGGAGATGTATTTATATCATTGGTAGCCTTTGTGATCTTGATACCCATGTCAGGATCGTCATCATAGTTAGGAATGATTCATCATTTTATCTCCCTTTGACATGTTACCTCATTTGCATTGTCTCGACATAATTAAGATACTTATGTCACGTTTCTTGTAAACATGATCTAAGTGTCCATATTGTGGCATTATACTGCCCATGTTTTAACACATCCTTAGTATACTTTGACTTAGTTTGATTTCAAACATTGTCCCAAATCTTGAAGGGCATCGCTTACTTTGTTTGTGTCATTTTAATACCACTTTGACACTAATATCTCACTTCTCCGCGAAGCTTGATAGACGTGTCCAATTGGTGTCATTATGTAGCTTACATTTTTAAACCTCTCCCTTTAACATTTAGGCCTTGTTGGTTGTTAAACTTTTCATGGTATCCTTTGATTGGGATTCACATCTACCCTTTGTTAATATTTATGCCTTGTTCATTTTGAGCTTGACGTAAATATTGACGTTGTGTTGATCATATTTGCATCGCATTTTCATATGGTGTATTTCCTTGTTGATTGGATTTGTGTTTCACACTTGCATGATTGTTCCTTGTGATTATTCATTTAGAAAACTTATTTTCTAGGACAATCCCTCTCAATCTCATCGAGATTACATCATCACAATGTCTATTTTCCTTAGACCTTCTTCAGAAAATCACACACGCATCTCCATACTTACAAAATGTCTAGTTGGTTTTCCTTATGCTACCCAAATCGACATGTCACTTCCTTCCCTTTGAAGGAGTTCCATCACACTATCTATATCTAGACATTTGTGCTTAAAACAATGCCAAAAATGACTAACTATCGTGCGGTTTCTCATACTTACAAAAATATGGAACCTAGGTTTAACAATTCAAATCAAAAGATTCCCATTACAACTAAACCTCGTTTGGTTCTTCGTGCTAGAGATCCCATATGGGTAACTCATTCCCCACCTTCATCTCATAGTCGGTGGTATGATTTGGACACTTCTGATCCAAATTATTATTCGAGTTCCCCCCACTCTTCTTCTAATTCTAATCCAAACATTTCCTCTTCTTCTGAGGATTCCAATCCAAATATTTCCTCTGACTCTTCTGATGATTCAGATCCAAAATACTATTCAGATTCATCCAATTCGACTCCTAAGTCATGGTCCTCCCCTTCTTCGTAGGACCTCTATTATCAGTCATCTAAACAATGTTCTCCTCCTCTAAAGATTTGTGTCACCACAAATCATCTTCATCCTTCATCTAATGTGACTCCTACGTCACGGTCCTCCCTCTCTTCACAGGACCCCTTTTATCAGTCACCTCAATGATGTCTTCTTCCTTTGAAGATACGTATGACTCCAAATCCATCCAATCAAAAATCTAATACAATTCTTGAATCACGGTCCTCCCTTTCTTTGCAGGACCCTTGTTATTATTCATCCAATGCGATTCTTGAATCATGGTCCTCCCCTTCTTCACAGGACCTTCTTCATCAATCACCCCCAATAAGTCTTCCTCCTTTGAAGATTCATGTGACTCAAAGTCCTTCGAGACAAACGTCTGAATCAACCCATGCATCACAATCTACAGACTTTGGAATTAATCCTACTATTTTACATATGACATACCATTGTATAGGTAGGTCCACACCACCTTCTTCTACTCCTAAGACATATAGCTACACATCTTCTTTGTCCCCCACACATCTTCTATCAATCATCATCAAGCATCTTCTAAGTCTCCCACACCAATTGGATCTCTTTCTTCCAATCAAACCCTAGTGGTTGATCAACAACTCATACTAGATTGATCTCTTTTAGAATGAAGAAACAATCAAGGCATTTATAGGGGCATATGAAGATATTCCTTTAGCAGATTATGAGAAAGGATTCTCTTTAGACTTTGATGTGTCTGCATATTATGAGGAAAAGGTTGATTCCTTTTATCAAGAAATGGAGGAAGATCCTTAGGTCATGCAACTTGACCCTCCTCTTATTCTTCCATCTTCACATTCTTCATTATGTGATGAAACTCCTTGGTCTTGCATTGATCCATGGCCTATCTTCTCATCACCCAATAACTCTTTGTCTATCATAATTCCTTAATCACAATCTCTTATGGGGTCAATGCAAAGTAGCCCTTTATCTTCATCTAGGTGTGGGTCACCTTCTAGTAGCCCTCCCTCTACTATTTGTGGGACATTTTTTATTAGTCCACTATCTTCTATTCTTGGGGCACGTCCAACTAGCTCCTTATCTTCTATCTATGGATCAACCCTGGGTAGTCCATCATCTTCTATTCTTGGGGCACATCCTAGTAGTCCATCATCTTACATCTATGGGTCATGTCCTATTAGCCCTTCTTCTTCTATTCTTGGGCCACATCCTAGTAGCCCTTCGTCTTATATCTATGGGTCATGTCCTAGTAGCCCTTCTTCTTCTATTCTTGGGCCACATCCTAGTAGCCCTTCATCTTCTATCTATGGCTCACCTCCCAGTAGCCCATCTTCTTCAATCCTTGGACCATATCCTTTTCATCAATCACATCATCCTTCTACCAATGACTGGGGCAAGCCCACCATCATTTCTCTCATTCCTATCATCAATTGTAAACATTTGCTTTCTTCTCCTTCTCGAGGTCAGAAAAGTCACAAGTTAGCTTATAAGAAACCCAAACATGTTCATTATCAAGCTCAAGTCAAAACTTCCAAGAGCTCAAAATCCCCCAACAACTTGAACAATCTCAAATTTGTAAATCAAGTGCGATTCAAGAACGCACATCAACGTAACCATCAAGTATGGTGCAAAGTGCATAAACCTCTAGATAGGGAACTCAAGCTCCCACATACAAAATCCATGTTTCAGGATAAATCACAGTCCTTTGTTGAGTGTGAACTCACCACGATCATCGATATTGGAGGAAAACATGACTCTTGATAAACAAACACACCTAGTCTCCCTTATCAAGGAAGTCACAAACATTATTGTTGGATCTTACCACATGGAGTGAATTTGTTAGTCCTAACCTCTTAAAACTATCAAAAATCTAAAAATAAAAAACAATTCAAAAATAAATAAATAAAAATTGAGAAAACACAAGAAAAATCAAAGGTACAAGGATCAAACATTGCAATCGGTATTTGCGTACACATGGATGTTTCTTTCTTCCCTTCCTTGTTATTATTTTGCAAGTCTACCTACAATTTTCATCCCTTTGATGATATTTTGGTTATCTTATTTTTATGCATTTTGTGATGTTTATCTCTATGGTATCTATTTGACCACTGGTCTATTATCACCTTGGTAAATTAAAGAACGACCGACCTCTTAGAGATCTATCACAATCAACATCTAATAAACTTGTTATGAAGAACTTTTGGACATATTTGTTGACACTAGCCAATGTAATCAACACAGTCACTTCCACATCCTTCCATCAAGTCATATGTGGTTCTTAACCCCTTGTCAAACAAGAGAACTGAAATAAGTTTTCAAAAATCAAAAGAAACAAAATCAATCAAATCAAAAGCTAAAAGCTACAAAGAAAAAGAAAATTGATATATTACTCTCTCTTGGGGTATTTCCAATAAACTCTCTTAGGGGCTATGGACGTCTGACTGGTAGTAGAGAAATTTTGTGATTAGAATCAAATACATCTCCGTCGGGGCTATGAACACTGGTTGGCAGCGGAGCAATGTACGACTATACTTTCACCATCCACTCACAAAATTGCCTTTCACAATCAATCATCCCTACACATTGGCTAGGGTGTATTCACTTGTTGTCTATTAAATCTTCCCTTCAAGAGGTAATAAAATCCATGTGCACACACTAGATCTCTATGAGTAAATAGGATTAGTATGTTACCTAGGCATCTTTTTTTGGACCTTGTTCAGACTCTTACTCTAGTATGTATCTTGTCTCATGATTTTTCCTTCGGATAATCACTTCTTCATCGCGAGGCTTCTAAGAAACATTCATATCATTCACATCATTCTTCTACTTCATTCGAACATACATGTGTATATGATTCATTGTTTGTCATGTTTGTGGACATGTTTGTCACCTTTCACAAAAACAATCTTCTCCTTCCTTTGTATCATGTGCTTTTAGGCCAACTTACACTTTGGGGAATCCTTGCTTCTTCCCATCACTTCATTGGTTTATTTTCACCATCATGTTGAACCTATCCATAATGGCCTTGGGTCCCTTCTACACTGTGAAGAGTTTACCTTTGAATACTCCCACCTAATCTTTGGGGAATTTTTGTATCTTTACCTTTCTGGTACACATGTGTCCTTATGCTCTTGTACATCCCATGTATCGCTAGGGGCATCCATGCTTCCTCATCTTCCTGTACATAGTTTTAGAAAATTTTCAAAAAAATAAAAAACATTCAAATATGTTAGAATCATAAAAAACATTCAAATATTTTAGAAAAATAACAAAAACATTCAAATATGTTAGAAAAATCAAAACATTCAAATATGTTTAAGAAAATTCTAAAAATTGAAAATCATCCTACAAAACGTCACTCTTTGGTTCTCACTTGTCCATGTGCATGACTCACAGATCATCTTGATCTACCTCCATCAATAAAAGCTAGGCTGCTTACTTCATTTGTACTTTAGGGCATAACAAGTTGCTTGGTAATTGTTTCATAGTGCACATTACTTTTCCATCGGACCCAAGTGTCCTCCGTTATTCCCCTCACATGTATCCTTGCTTGGGGCACCATCATCAACCCTTGTCATTAATTTACATAGGTCGTAACTGAAGCTTGATAATAAAAACATTATATTATGTTTCTCTGTTAGTTTAGCTTGTTTACTTTCTTGTATTGCATTGCATTTTGTATGTTGCATGGAGTTGGTGTTTTCAGCAATGGAAAATTATTCGTAGTATGGATTTTCATGTCATTCTACCTTTGTCGTATGCTTATATTTTCATAAGAACCGATGATGTAGCTCTTATGGCAATATGATGACAAGAAATTGTTCCAATACATGGTAGCTAGAGGCTAAGCTCTTCTCTCCCCTCCTACATATTTCTTCTGCATCATTTTCTTCTCACCCCTTGTCTTCTATCTCAACGGGGCATCTTGCCTCCTCCCAGTCTTCTAGCTATATCTCACCTTTTCGATTGTCGATCGGCTTCTTTCATCACCCCATCATCACTCGAGGGGCATCTCTCCCTCCTACTAATTTTTCTTCTATCCCTTCAAAATTTTCTTTTGTCTACTATCTTTGAAGTGGCGTCACTTATGCCACCCCAAAGAGGGGCAAATGTAGACACCCATAATTAAGCCCAAGTAATTTAAATACTTAAATTGCGCTAATTATCCCCTTTCTTGCAAATCGACAACATATTGTCAAAATCACTCATATTCCCTTTTATTGTCGTTAATTAATTACAATACGCTAATTGATTAAGTCACCTATCCAAATAACAACCTAATTAACGACCTTCCATTAATTATTTACCCCTATCTAGACTAATTAATTATTATTAATTAATTAGCCTTCCACTTAATTTAACTAATAAATCAATATTTAATTGATTTAATCCCCTTTAATAGCCTAAATCGTACTAATATTCCTCTAATTAGCTTCTATAAGCTTACATCCACCTATTTATTAATCACCTTTGATTAATTAAAGCACCCCAACTCCCATGACTTGCTAAGTATAAATTAAACCCTTCTAAAGTAAGGCAACCTTATCTACTCCAATCATGTTTACCTTTATCCCACATGTAAAGGGATGATATTTCCTTTATCCATTAGGCTATATAAAGAGCCCTCCTTATACCTTTATACCTAAACCTAAACTCTTTGAGAAATCAAATGCAAAGCATATAGCAAAATAAACTAAGATCTTGCCTTTTGTTTTCTTGAGAGGTCACCATTGTTAAGAGCTAAAGATTCTTATTCTTGCATTCTTTAAGGATCAAACAAAGAAATTTTTGATTGCCATTGGAGCTAAATAGGTCCATTAATTCTTGTTGGTAATCTAGGAGAGTAGAGATGTTAAAATAACATGCATAGTTTTGATCTCATGTTTTCAAAGTTATAATGTTAGTTTAGATCTTGCTTAGTTCTCTATCTTGATGGTGTTTATGCTTTGTTTTAGCTAAATTGTAGAACTATTTTAGGTGGTAGTTCTTGCTTCATTTGATTTAGCATTAAGCAAAGTATACATGCACACATTATGCTATGGTATGCACTAGCCTAACATTACCCATGCACTTTGGGAGAAGTGAGCAGGTTTATGAATGATACGAGGTAGAGAGAACTAGCGAGACAGATGTAAACGGATACTTCGGTATTTGAGAGGGACCATGGGAGCAGCATTGTGTTTCAGTGGATCAGACACTACATTATGTGGCTATGTAGATTTGGACATGGTAGGAGATTTGGATAGCAGGAGGAGCACAACATGTTATGTATTTATGGTTGGTGATACAACGGTGAGTTGGATTTCATGGTTACAAAAGGTTGTGGCTTTGCCATCCGGTGGTTGAGTATGTTGCTGCCACAAAGGTAAGAAAGGATATAATTTGGCATCATAAGAAGGAATTTGGGAGACTACACAATGATAGTCAAAGTGTTATTCATTTGGCGAAGAACTCCATTTTCCACTCTAGGACGAAGCACATTCATATGAGATATCATTTCATCAGGGAAGCTTTGGAAGAAGATAAGTTGAAGCTGAAAAACATTCATACTAGTCAGAATCCTATGGATATGATGACCAAGGTGGTCACAAGGGAGAAGTTGAAGTTGTGTTCAACTTTTATTGGCCTTCATGGTTGATAATGAAGGGTTAAGAACTTTTCTCAGTGGAAATAGTCTCCAAGTAGGAGATTGTTGGGGTATGGAGCCTATTTTTGTATTCTTGAATCAGTGTTGAAGTGTTGGAGCTCGAATGATTAAGTTTGGAGACTTGAAGCATTATGTAGTCATTTGCTATGACATTGTTGTGTCGTCACAAATCCGTTGTTGCAACATTGCTTTGTTAATATGTTGTTAATTGGTACATTAACGTCGGGACTGTTTTTCCAATCATGGGAAGTTGAAAGATCATGAATTTCAAACTTATAGGGTCAGCTTTAGGGCTTCTTAAAAGGATTGTAATCCTATAAATAGAGGTGTTAGGGTATTGTTAGTGCAAAATTACAGCACCCACAGGACGTTGATCGATTTCTAGGTTGATCACTCTTGCATCCAGTGTAATTGCACAACATGGAAACCTCTCTCCAAGTGTGGGACTTGGGGCGAGAGAGGAATCTCCAGTTAGAGGCTGGTTCCTCAAACTCCTCCGATTTAGATCTATATTTTGCAAAACTATAGAGGTTTAGATCCTAATCCTATTCTAACTTGCGAGGAGACAGGGGTAGAAGTGTAAAAATTGAAACTAACTAAAGATGGTGATGCACCAAAAGGAGTGGTGAAACATATTAGTCATGAAAATAGACACAGACCAAGGTTCACAACATAAAAACATACACGACGATAATGTATAATTTAGCATCGAAATCAAGCAAATAATACAAACAGAGGATTGAAACCCATTCACAGAGCTTGCATTATCAATTTAATATCAAAATACGCATTACACCCTCGAGAGGTAAACAAAATCATTACAATCCTTGGAGGTCGATACTTCATCAATCCCTTGAAGAAGGTGAAAGAAGAAGTCTGCTATGCCCAAAAATGTTCCTCTCTTTGAAATGAGCCCAAAGCGGCTTTTAAAAATGCAAGGGCCGAACCCGGGAACAAGAGACATACAAATGCATGGGAGCCCATTCTTTCTTGACTACGAGTGTATTAAAATGGAATGGAGGACCTTATAAACCCATACCTGTCATTTTGACCGGATTGCGGGAGAATGCGACCCATTCGCATTAACTCGTCAGTATTTGGAATGTCATTTCCGCCATGAATACGCGTCAGATCTGTTTCTTGATTTTTCTCCCTCCAAACTGCTCCAAAACGCAAGATTGACCCCAGAATTGTGTAGATAATTTCACTAGATTTCCGTTGATGTAAAGAACGTGCAAATCGAGCTCGGATCAAAAGTTATGGCGATCCCCGAAGATCTAGGGCACAAGACAGTAGGAAAACGTGTTTTGAAATCCTTTCCCACGCTCTCTGCCACACAGACGACACGTGGCACATGCTGATTGGATGAGCAATTCTCTCTCCTCCGTCTTTTGCGGGCTTTCATTTTGAAATTCACTTGTGGGGCCCTTAACTAGACACGTGGCGCTATTTCATTGGTTCGGGCTGAC
Organism: Taxus wallichiana var. yunnanensis; assembly: GCA_018340775.1. NCBI lineage: Eukaryota > Viridiplantae > Streptophyta > Pinopsida > Cupressales > Taxaceae > Taxus > Taxus wallichiana. Next base: position 956,433,096 of record CM031234.1, read on the forward strand.
TCTTTTAAAACTTGCCCTTTGACCTTTTTGACCCTTTTTCCCTGAGACACGTGGCGGCTTCTGATTGGTTCTCGGCCCTGCCGCTTTTTCACGTACTTCGCCTCCATTTGTCCCAGATGTCCCATTTGATTTTGGGCCCTTTGTGCTCATTTCGGCCGATTCGGCCGGTTCGGGCATTTTTGGCCCGCTTGTCCCACTTTGCTTGGATGACTTGGTGATTTCGGCCGGTTCGGCCGGTTCGCGCCTTTTTGGCCCGATTGTCCCAATCTGTCCCTCTCGGTAGTTAGTCGATTTTTTTCTCGGTCGAACCGGCATTTCGCGCCATGCCACGTACTACGCCCCATTTGTCCCATTTTCTTTTGAACTGCCTTGTGCTCATTTCGGCCGAACCGGCCGGTTCGGGCCTTTTTGTCCCAAACGTCCCGAGCAACACTTAGCCAATTTTTCTTCCTCTTTCGGCCTTATCGGCTTTTCACGTCCGCCGCGTACTTCTCCGGCCCGATTGTCCTAAATGTAATTTGGGCCGCTAGAGGCTTTTCGGCCGATCCGCTTCCGTTGTCCCACTTGTCCCAAATGCTACCTTGAGCAGGACTTAGCCAATTTTCACTCTTTCCTGGATCAACCTATTTGCCTTTCTGCTACTTTTTTGCATTTCCTCAGAGCTTGCTCCCTATTTCTTCGGCCAGGGGAGTTAGAAAAATACCTGAAGGGACCCTAGAAACCTGATTTTGCTCTGAATCAATCAATTTGCTTGGGATTTGAATCTTCTGATGCATGTTATCAAAATTTACCCTAGGGGGGTGAATTTTGGATAACAGTATCTTGAAGATATCTTGAGTGTTCAAGAGGTCTTGAGTTTTAATGATCAAGAGGTGATCAAGAGTGATCAAGGTTAAGCAATTGGGTGTTAATTGTGGTTTAGATGTGGTTTAGCATATTTGGAATTATGTTGTGAGTTCATAACTGAGAGAAGACTATGAGAGTTATTTTACTCTTGTTGATAATAAAATTTGAGCAAGTTCTTGGTGGATGTAGCCCACATTGGGTGAACCACGTTAAATCTTGTCTTGTCTTCTTTTGTGTATTATTTATTTATGCTATTATATTTTTGCAAGTATAATTATACTATATAGTTTCCTACTGCTATGTTTTGAGGAATTGTTTCCACATATTTGTTCTCCAATTCCTTACAAGTTTACTTGTAGGAGTGGAGCTTATACCACATATTTCATAGATTTAAATGTCAAACATCTTTCATCCACATCCATGGGTATCATTAAACCCCGTCATTATGAGTTTGGTTAAATTCCCCCTTTTTAAAGTAGATTAAGTTGAAGAGGTGGGAATTATTATCAACATCTTGGCATGCCTAGTGGGAACCTTGTCCCTCATTTCATTATTAATTTCATTAAAAATATTATCTATGTTTGTTTTCTAGTTCTTTGCTTAGTAATCACATATGATTTGGTCAATTTCCTACGGTCGGGAGAATTGCTTTGCGATTCATTCAATCGCCGACAATTTTTCTGGATGCTTTTTATTTCTTTGAAATTTACCTTCTAGTTATTATTTTCTATTCATTTTCTTGTTTTATTTTAGGTAAATATTGCAGATTTATTTCTTTGTGTATTCATTATCAAAATTTGGAAAAAAATCTCTTTTGGTCATCTGGAATACGTATTTTTCCACATCTAGGTTTTCTCGTTTAGTAATCACCTCGTGATTTTGGAGATCGCTAGTGATTCTTGCAATCAATGAAAATTCCTATAAATCCTTATAATTAATTAATAGTTAGATTCCTAATCTTTGTTTTCTGATTTTGTTTTTCTTTCTACTAACTTGGTTTTGCAGGTTGTTGTAGCTATTTTTTTCTTGCTAGATTGCCTACCGGATTACTTTGGATCGCTTAACAAATTTTACTTTTAAAAAATAAGCATTATTAGAGGTGATTCCTAAAACCTTATCTTTTCTTTTAGTATTGCATTATTTTCTTGTTTTTCCTCATCAAAACAACATTTATTTTTGGGTCTTAAAACAAATAACTACATTTTTCTTTCTCACATAGTTTTAATTAGGAAGGTGAATTGGTTGCATCCACTTTATTTTCCCCCACACACAACCAAATCATAATCAAGTATAATCTACATTCAAAAATTCCTACCCAGGGGGATACCTACTTGGATTTGATCCCCAAGAGGAGAAGTTGACTTGGTGTTCTGGCCGGGTATAATCACTTATCTATCAATATATTGGCAAAGCACCCGTCACCCTTATCATTATGGGACCATGAAGTGAGGAGGTAGGACCCAATACCACACCCATATTGGTAGTAGTATAGAGTTGGGCCTCACATACCTTCAAACATATCGAGGACTCGCCCATAAACATACTTGAAACCATCCATAGTTTTCCATTTCCTAGAACCCTATCAGCCATTTTGCAAATTTGACTCTTTTTAAAATTAAATCAAGATAATCTAAAACTATTTTTCTTTCTTTTTTTGTTGTTTGTGATCAATCCGCTTAGTTTTTTTCATCATTAAATGAGTGTGTGTTTGTTTACTATTATACTTACTAGATATCAATATCAAAATCAAACCTCGAGAAAACATTTTTAACATGTTTACACCATTATCAATAACATTCTCTACGCCATTACAACATTATAACCCATTTTATCAACCTATCACATCTCATTCAACCTCATTTAGATCTAACATGTTTCCAGATCCATCTAGACCATCCTATGTCCCTTATGGAACTTCCACCCTTCATCCAATACAACAATCTTATAACAACCCCATCCAACAAACTTATGATTATTCTTTACAACCAAGCTATTTCCAAACTATTTCTTCTCATCCCATGTCTAATGTATCCCATCAAGTGGTCTTTTCCACATCACCTCCTTCATCACAACCTTATCATAATTTCAATATCCCACATCCTTCATTTAATCAATCCATATCTACTTCAATCTAGTTTTCAATACCTCAGACATCCCAAACCCATAAGCATATCCCTACTTCAATCCAAATCAGCCCCTTTCATAAAAAACAAAAAACAAAAACATACTCAAAAATTTCCACATCTTCTCACATCCCTTTGTCACAACCCACTCTACAAATAATGCCCTCTCAATCTACCCCTTATCAACCTCCACATCAAGAAAATTCACAACAAATCCATCCTACTTCACATATTCATCAGTAAAAAAACATGTGCTCTTGTTAATTCATTCACATCTAATCCCACACATAATCCATTTCTATCATTATCTTAAAGATTATATAATTCGAAACCACTACCAAGGGATCCAAACACATTCTCACTTATGATTAGGTTTGTAATGAACCAATCCATCCATCAGTACCATATAAACCCTATCCTCCTTAGTGGGAATTACTTGAGTTTACCTTGTTCCATGGTTAGGAGGATCCTTAATAACACATATTATCCTTTAGACACTTGTGTTATCTCATTATCCCCGCTAAATATCTCCTTCTTAGAACCTTTCCTATGTCATTGGCAAGAGTTTCCTTGGATTGGTATAATTCCCTCTTTGGTATCTTTCACATAGCTAGCTATGTTATTCCTCAATCACTTTGCTATCGTTACTTATAAAATCACCATTTCTAACCTCTCTACCATCAAACAATCTGAAAATGAATCCCTTGTCGAATTTATCACTAGGTGGAAAAGCATTATCAATTAATTGTCCTTCCCACTTCCACAATCATAACTAATCAATTTTTTTATCGATCATGTTCTCATCACATATCATCCACTCTTCATATCCACACATTTCAAACCTTTGATGAATCCTTCACCATGGCCAAGAAATTAGAAAATCAAGCCCTCGAAGAAGGCCATCTTAATCCTCAACCCACACATGTTCCATATGATTCCCCCATGTCTTCCTATGATTTAGATGAAACTACACATGTTCCATCTGATTCCCTAGGTCTTCCTATGATTTAGATGAAGCTACCACACATGATGTCTTTACTTGTCATTTTGATCCAATCCCTCAATAGAATCAATCCATATAGATATTGTACATCCTTTGAGTCATACCATCAACTTTATTACATAGGTTCTTCCCCATGAGGAGACCCCTTCATCACTAAGTGCTTCCCCTTGAAGACTCAAATCCCTTGGATCCTATTTTTGATGATCCTCACACATCGACATCACCTGTGTTCATTTTCCAATCATTCACCTTCTTACAACTCTTAGACTCCACTTTGGAAGTCATTACTAAAGAATCATTCATAATTGAAGATCTCAATATCCAACCACTTATTGAATTAATTAATGAACTAGAAAAATCATGTAATCCACCTCAATCATGTCTAGAAACAACATCTCCCTTATCTGAATCAAACCCAATCCTATTCCTAGATCCTCACTTACCACGTATCCTGAAACCTTGTCTGAATCAGACACTATACAATCAAATACCATCACATCCAAAACCACACCCTCGTCATCTAATGTGAGACCCTCTCCTATATCTAAAGTAAACATTACAAAATCAAAACCTATCACATCCACCACCTCATCCTCATCATCTGTCATAAAACACCCTCTTTTACCTAAAATCAACATTACAAAATCAAAATACACATCATCTAGGGCCTCAACTTTACCATCCATTTTGGGACCCCATCCTTTATCACAATACAAATCTATCAAATCTACGGTTCCACCCTTACCATCAATTTTAGGACTCCATCCTTTAGCTCAATATCATGTTACACAATCAAACCATATCTCATCCATCAACCATCCCTCCTCGTCCATTTTGGGACCTCATCCATCATCTAATTATATCAATCCCACATTATATCCTCTCTCTTATCAACCTCACAATGCCCCTATGATGTTTCAACACCATATGACATCCATGAATCCATCCCTATCTAAACATAAGACGTTTCCTACTAAGCATCTTAGTAAATCAAAATCAAAATCAAAATCTATTAATCAAAATCTCCCAAAATAGACATACATCAACATTTTTGAGAGGCTCATACAAGCTTCTATTAGCACATTTCCACCCATCAAAATACCCAGTCCACATATTTAGAAACCTACTTGGTACAATCAAAATAAAACATGTTCCTATCATAGAATCCTAGGTCATATCAAAGAGAGTTGTAAAGTGCTAAAATCCATAATGCAATGACTCTTCCTCATCAATGGTATTCTCCCAAAAGAATACCATCCTAATCCATCATCAACACCATCACCCTCATCGATGTCCTCACTAATATCTCAGTAGGAAAAGGATAACATCCTCATTATACCATCGGTAAGAATTTTCTAGACATCTTGTTAGCACCTTCCATTGAAGGTCTATCAATCTCGTCACCACCTTTCATTGAAGTTCCATTAATATTTTCAACATCTTCTATTGAAGGTCCCTTAATTTTGTTAACACCTTATATTGAGGGTCACTCAACCCCATCAATGTCCACACATTCCCTTGAAATAAAGTCAGTTTAGTCATCATCTACACCTAAGCGACTAACGATCTCCTCACCAACATCTCTAAAACAAGGGGTCATCCTCAATCAAATCTCGACAAGCCTTTTTCGTACATCTTCTCATCACATTCCATTGAAGGTCCTCGTATCAAAAAATTTTGGTTCATAAACCTATACATCAACATACATGAATAAAAGGTAAATCCAAAGCTTCATTGTCTCCCCCTTTTGTCAATTTTTATCTCATATCCCATCCAAATTTTCAATAGCTCCTTTATCAAGGGATCCTTTATTTACCATATACTCAATTAATCAAGATCAAAACTTCCATCATCCTAAAGACATCATTCCTTTCAATACATGTCATTTCTATACACAAAATTACGTTATAAGGGATCCTATCTACTTGAGACTTTGAAATTATTACTTCACACATCTCCCCCTTAACACATCCACATCAACCTATCTACTCAAATCCAATCAAAATTTCACTACCATGGAAAGGAATAAGCATGGAAAAATTTCCCCTAATTGGATTGGTCCATGTAACATGGATCAACCTTTGAATGCCTTGCACTTGCAGCCTTTCTAATATTAACACATCAAGCGTCATGACAATAGTTACTCATAAGATCTTATCACACCATCAAACTATCCATTTTTCTACATAAGTAATGATTTAAAAGTATGTGGTTATCCGTCATTATCCTAAATATACCTTAAAGATGAGCACCACGGCTCTGTTCATTACATATTTCACTATGGACAAGTTCCTCTTCTCAAGGAACCCATTAAATCATTAAATCCACCTACCCTGTACCAACTGAAAACATGATATGGGGCACATATGTGTAGGTCATATACTCATTTTTCCCTCCTTGAAATGGTCTATTAGGGTCTTTCCTCAGCTCAAGAATGTATATAAATTCATTATATGTTTCCTATCAAAGTTAAAAAATAAATAAAAGATTGATCCCTTAAAGGAAAACTATTCAAAATATCAAAAATCATTATAAAAAAATTAAAAAGTAGACTAATCCCTCGAAGGAAAGCTACCCATAAAATTTAGAGACCAATCCCTTGAAGGATGGCTATTTGTAAAAATAAAATTAAAAAAGTTAAAATTGTATACCATACTCTCGAAATATGGATACCTATGTAAATAAGGCTTCCCGCATCGGTCAAATTTTAAAACTCAAAATATCAAAAGCATCCTAGGAAAGCTTCCCACATTGATCAACTTTTCCATTTCAGCAAACTCCCACACATATCGGTTTGCATCAAAATATATGTATATTTAGGGAGCTTCTCTATGGAACTGTTGAAAATGAGAACCCTCTTTTCCCACACAACCTACATATGTCAACCCTTCTCATGTCCTAGGAAGGTACACATTTCACTTACAACTATATATGAGATCCTACGTATGATTACCCATTGTTAGTCATCTGTAACATTTTACCTAAAGGATAAAAGTGTGAGAGCCTTCATTCTTTGCTTTCCATCTCATAAGTATCAAATCCAGTACAAAATAATCAATCCACATTTTATTCTTGACCATGGTTTTTGAAAAACACTAAGGTCACTTTAATATCAAATAACACATCATATCAAAAACATAACCTTAACAACCATCAACCCTACCACATACACATCTATCAATGTATCTATCATCACATCAACATCATGTCTACATCAACACAATCCTCAACACATCTCATTATTACATCATTGTGTCTAAAACATCACATCTATTCAATCAAATCGACATTTTTAACTGGCTCCTTCCTCAAGCTCTTTAGTTCCCTTATTACCGTCAAGACCCCTATTCTAGTCCTTGTAATCCCACCTTTGTGGCAACATCAAATTATGGTCCTTTGACCTCATCAAATCATCATTTTATCCCTCATCATTGGTAATTCATATTTCTATAGGATACAAAACCATTGTTTCCCCTATCACTTGACTTCATGGCCTTGTAAACCCACATTTGTGGTAGCATCCATCATTACTCCTTTGACCTTGTCAAAACATCCTTTCCATTGTTAATTCATAAGTTTATAGGATACGATCCCTTTGGCTTCCCTATCACTTGATTTTTATGACGACACATATCTTGTGTCTATATTGAATCTTGGGGAATTATTTCATAATTCCTCATTAATCCTCATCCTTGTATCTTTTCATCTTTCTCTTCCAAACTAGTGATAAATTCCATGTTAGGTCATCAATCCCTAGTTTGAGGGGGAAAACCTCATCACACATTTATGCATTCTTCACCTCCATCACATTTCATTTTTGTCTCACGGTTTGTCTAAAAGAACTCAACAAAAAGGGGAAAATGTAGACACCTAAAATTAGCACCACTAATTCATGTGTCTACATCCATTTACACCTCTTCATTATTGCATCTAATCCATATCCTAAGTCATATAAAATGTCACAACCCTCATCACCCCTCATATTTATTAAATCATCAACATCAACATCAACATCATCACCATATTTACCTCGCATAAGTCATTATTTATAAATAAATATATTAACATAGACTAGGTTATAAACTTATAAACCTATACCCTCTATCAATTAATTAAACAATAATACACACCCCATAATCCTAAGTCCTATACTCCACATCCTTATTTAATCAAATATGACATGATTACATAACACTTCCCCATATAATCCTAAGTCACATCTATGTAACACCCCATAACCTAGGTTATACACTTATAACCCTCTAATTAATTAATAAAAAACATCAATATCCCCATAATCCTAAGTTTTATACATGTTACCGCACTTTCCATGTGTAAAATCCTCTTACAAATGTTAAATATCCCCAACCACCATCGAAATTTCCTACAATCCACCCTAAACGCTAACTTAGAAAAAATCTTATCTATTTCATCATCTCCTCAACTATTTCAACATGTTCTCGAGAAAACAAACAAAATAACTCCTTGAAATCTTAACCAAAAGCCTTGATTTGGTAAATTATTCCATTTATTTTCCTTCCAAAGCTCGAATAGATCGAATCGTTGGTGATTTAGGTAATTGTCAATGATTATATAAAATAGTTTTCTAGCCTTCATTTGGGATCACCAACTTTAGTTCTCGAGTTCTAGACTAGCTCAAAGTGCTCCAAAATTGTCTTAGGACATTCCTTAAGGAATCTCGCATTACATTTTTGTTGTATTATTTCTCTATTCATCATAAATATATTCAATTACTTTTTTTGGTTAGTCTCGGAAGCCTTAAATCAAGTAATTCTCAAGCATTTGAAGATCCCTCTCTCGGTGTACTTGTCAACTTTTCAATCTCTCAACATCCCAACATCAATAATTCCTAATTCATCCTTTATAAGCCATCCAAATGTCTAGCAGTCACTTTTGTAGTCCTCTAGTGTTAAATCATCTCTGCTTCTACCATTGGAGCCAATCAAATTATATCAAAATTATTTCTACATATGTAATCAACTAATCTTCCAGGTGACACTATTATCTCACCTTCATCAACTGCAACAAGGTCTATAATTTTATTTTATATCATTAGTTCATTAATTCACTAATTACAATCATTTACCAAATTTTATTTCACATTCTATAATTACTGTCTTATTTATATAGTAATTATCGGTGATTCATGTCCTGTCGAGACCATTTATCATTATTGTATGCCTTTATGATATACTGAGACTTCAATTTTGAACAAAATTCTGTCTCTGTGAGTATCTTTGAGTCCTATCACGCTCCTCGAGCCATAACTAGCTCCTTTGATCCATACTAAACATTTTGTCAATTGTCTCAAATCAAACACATTGCTCATCTTCCCTTTATAAACATACAACCATCATCATCTTTTCTCCTTTGATCCATCTATCACTTATCTAAATCATATTAACTATCCTTCTTTCATTTTGAAGTGCATACATCTATTTACATCCTTTCTCCTTTGAGACATACTATGATTCCCAAACTCCCTTTGGATCAAGAACCACCATTAGAACAACATATAGCCTTGGAATGCATCAAGCCCTTTGCCTTTGTATTGTTGGTTATATCATTTGTTATCATTTTATTATCTTGTTATCAATTTATTTCATCATTATCAGATTAATTTCTTGAAATCAGATTGACATCCTTGCAAGGAAGTCCATTGAATTTTGGGGTTGGATTTTTCTAGGAAATTCTCCATATATTTTTAATCTTGTCTTGTTTAGTGTAGTGTCTGAAAATCACATGTTTAATTGTAGTAGTGGAGCTTATACCACATCTTTTATGAAGCGCAATGTCAAACATTATTCATCCACATGCATGGGTATCACTAAACCCTATCATTTTGAGTTTGGTTAAATTCAACTTTCTTTTTAGTAGATTAAGTTGAAGAGGTGGGAATTATTATAAACACTACTTCATGTTATTGATAGATAAATTCACAAGGATTACTTGGTTTTCCTTCCTCATAGAGAAATTAGAAGCACTAGAAATTTTCAAGGCATTCAAAGCATTAGTGGAGAATGAGAAGAATGTGCAAATCAAGAGCTCGAGATTTGTGAGAGGATGATAATTTTTGTCAAAATAATTTGATGAGATTTGTGAGACTTTTGGAATAAGAATACAATTCTAAGATGTAAGAACACCTCAAAAAAAAATGGGGTAGTGGAGAGAAAGAACAAAATAATGCAAGAAATTACTAAAACAATATTGAATGAATCAAAATTTCTAGATGGATATTGGAGAGAGGCAGTTAGCACAACAATATACATCCTAAATAGATCTCAAATCAAAACCAACAACATGAAGACACCCTATCATGTTGGAAGAGGAATACCTAAAATTGTAATACATTTAAGAGTGTTTGGAATGTAATGTTTTATCAAAAGAGATGATGAAAATCTTGGTAAGTTTGACTCAAGGTGTGATGAAGGAATTTTCTTAGGATACTCAACTGTTAGTTCAGCATATAGGTGCTACAATAAAAGCCAAAAATATAGTAGAGATTACCAATGTCATAATTGATTAATCATATCCAAAGAATACTACAACTCAGCCCAAGGAGACTCCACAAAGCACTAAAAATCAGGATGATGATGAAATTGCAAAAGTTGATCAAGAAGAAGAAGATGAAGATGAAGAAATGATTGATATAAAATCTCCTTCAAGATAGGTTAAGAGGGATCATCCACCAAATCAGATCATAAGAAACAAGGAAGTAGGCATACAAACAAGAAGAAGGTTGAAAAGTATCCAAAATCAAGAAAACATTGCTCTCTTGTCCAAGATAGAACCAAAGAATGTCATGGAGGCTAGCAAGGACCAAAATTGGATCAATGCAATGAATGAAGAGCTGGAACAAATAGAGAAAAATGAAACTTGGGAGCTTTTTCCTAGGCCAAAGAAGAAGAAAATCATTGGAACCAAGTGGGTGTTTAGAAACAAGATGAATGAAAAAGGTGAATTTATAATAAACAAGGTAAGGATGGTTTAGAAAGGATCTCTGGTTGAAGGAGTGGATTTTGATGAGACATTTTCTCTTGTGGCTAGGATGGAGGACATTAGGATTTTATTATAATAAGTAGCACACTAAGGTTTTAAAGTGTATCAAATGGATGTAAAGTCAACATTTCTAAATGGGAACTTAAATGAGGAGGTCTATATTGAACAACCTGATAGTTTTTCTCTCACTAAGGACAAGGATTATGTTTGTAGGTTGAATAAGGAACTCTATAATCTCAAGTAATACCCTAGGTATTGGTATATTATATTGGAAAAGTACTTGGTTGATCAAGGATTCAGAAAAGGAGTAGCTGATAGCAATATGTATATAAAAGAGGAAGAAGGCCATTTGTTGCTTTTTGTTGTCTATGTTGATGATATAATATTTGGAAGTGATAGTGAGACTATGTCACATGGATTTTCAGAGGTCATGAAGAAGGATTTTTAAATTTTAATGCTTTGAGAACTTTTATTCTTCTTAGGGCTGAAAATCAGTCAATCCAAAGAAGGGATCTTCATATAATAGATAAATTACATCAAGGAGATGCTCAAGAGATTTCAAATGGAAAATTGCAAGCCAATAAGCACTCCAATGATTTTAGGATGAAAAATCAGCAAGGAAGATATCTCACCAAGGTAAATTAGACCTCATATAGATATATGATAGGCATCCTTTTGTATTCAATTATATCTAGACCTGATATCATGTAGGAAGTTGGTTTAGTTGGGAGATTTCAATTAGATCCCAGGGAAATCCATCTTTAAGCTGTCAAAAGAATCTTCAGGTATCTCATGGGGACCATGGAATATGGACTTTGGTATCCAAAATGTAATGAGTTTCAAATCAAAGCCTTCACTGATGCAGATTGGGTAGGAAACATTAATGACAGGAAGAGCACAACTAGTGGAGCCTTTTTTGTAGGTAAGTGCCTTGTGTCTTGGTTAAGTAAGAGACAATATTTTATAGAAATTTCCACTTGTGAAGCTGAGTATGTAGCAAAATCCATATGTTGTACTCAAGTGATGTGGATGAAGCAAACACTTGAAGACTATAAAATTGAAAATGAAGGTCTTATACCTCTATACTATGATAGCACAAGTGTTATAAGTGTGTCCAATAATCTAGTGTTGCATTTTAAGAAAAAACACATACCAATCAAGTACCATTTATTGAGGGAGAAAGTGAATGATAAAATAATTAAGCTTGAACATGTGTCAACAATGGAAGTAATTGATATAATGACCAGACATCTACCAAAATCAGATTTTGAGTAATTAAGACAAAAATGAGGGGTAATCCCAACCCCAAGAAATCACTAGAGATCTCAAATTATCAGGGGATCAGCTCAAGTTCCACAATTTCTCCAAGAATTCTCAATATGTCTCTAGATGGGGGCTATGATGCAGATCCAAAACTCAAAATATGCATTTAATTTCAACTCAGCCTCTAGATCACTCCACCTCACACACTATTGTAGGCTTCACAAGGACTGGGATAATATTTATAACCTATCAAGATACTTAACAACTCATGAACAACTCCTTTACCTCTCCTTGTAGTCTTATTTCACATTATATTAGCACACGTGCATGTTTAGAACATAATAGTTATGTTTATATTAGTTCTCATCGAATAGATGACTCTTCACCAAGGATCTATTAGAGCATGGTCACTCTCTCCAATTGTTTAAGCTTCCTTAACTCGAAATATTTCTTCAAGAATCATTTCACTATATTCCCAAGGGGACTTCACACAATATTCTATCAACATGAAATAATACACACCCAAATGTACTCTTGTATATTCACTTTAAATTCTTAGCAAAATTTTATTATCTGTCTCAATCTCTCTTTCTAGTGCATACACAAAGTTTCCAACACTTAGTCACTAAAAACTCACATTCAATAAGTTTCCAACACCCTGTTATCACTTATACAATCTTATCAAAGTATGAGTCTCACTCCCCCAACCCATATTATCACTCTCCCAACCCATATTATCACTCTATCCTCTCAAATACTCATATTTAATCCTATGAACATACATAATAAACCTCACCCAAGAGTTACAAGACTTGACACTATTTTCCAACATGTTTACCACATATAAGCAATAAAATCTTACAAAATTCACTAAAGATCCTTATCTTAGATCCTCTTGCCACTCATACATTAGTTTACAAAGGCATGCATCACCTATAATGCCAACGCACTACTATGCCAAGAATATAAACACAAGAAAACACATATTCCATATTCTCCTTAAAGCTTATATGATTTCTATTCGAATGGGAATATAGAAAATAGTTACATTTCCCTTATTAATATACTATCCCTCATAATCTACTTGAGATACCTACTCCTCGGGAAGTTACAAACATGGTTCATGATGTGCATTCACCCTTGGAGGTTATCTTCACCTAAAATACCTTAAGTTTAGCATGACTAGCTTTTTCATGACTCATGACCCTAGAGTATCTAATTACACTACAATTTGCCTCACTCTAACATTTTACATAGTTTCCTAGCTTCAAGAATGCTTTAAAACACCACAACAAGCCAAAATGGCCTAAATATTCAAATATTGCAAATTGGAGGGAAATTCTCCATTTCAATTTTGAAAGGCCCAAAACCATATTAGCCACACATAGTGGCACCTAATGACTCCTAGGACTCTGTTATCACAATTGAAAATCCAAAAAAATTCTTCATGACTTATTTATAGATATAGAGTGATGATCCTACACCATACTCCAGGGGTAGGAAAAGATTACACTCCATAAGCACTTGCTTCTTCTTCTTCTTCCAATTTATTTGCTTCTTCATCTTCACTCTAACCTGGTATACATATTCAACTTGTTTATCCTTAATGTCTTCTTTCATGTTTTCTTCCTTGATCGCACTCTAAACTTGGTCTTCATAAAGGAAGTATGCTTCTCCATAGGCTTCTTCTTCATCATCCTCTTTTTCAATCTTCATATCTTCCTCTTGGACTTTTTGTTGCTGCTCAATTATGATTTCATTGAATTATTCATAGATTTTGTCTTCCTCTTTAGCTTTTAATATCTTATCATGTTATTATTATTCTCTCATGTAGTATTCATCATTCTTAAACAAGTCTAAAATCTCTAGTCCTTGCATGATTTTCTACCACAAAGTCTCTTCCTCAACTATCTATTCTTCTTAATTATCATTCTTTTCTTAATTTTTTAGTTTGTTCTTCCTCTTTCTTGACAATTTTTTTATTATTGACTTCTCATTTTCATCACCTACATGCACACACTCAAAGGAAACATTATTTTAGCCTCATAACATTTTTCATCCATGATCTCTTGCTCATATTCAATCTATTTCTCCACTTCTTCATCTTCTTCCTCTTCCCCAAGGCAAGATAAGAAGTTTGAAATTACCTCTTCTTCATCTAGCCCTGAATTTATTCATACACTACCTCTTTTTCAACTTCTCTTTCTTGATTTTTAGCCTCCTCTCTTCTTGTCTTATCTCTTTTCTCAATTTATTCCTCCTCTTCTTCACAAGTAGCTCTATTGTCAACTTCGCTTTATTCTTAACCACTATTCCAGTTGGTTCCTCTACTTCTCTTTGGATTTACAACATCTAAAATAATTGTCCCACATCTCTCTTTAATTCTAGTATCTCTTCTTATAAACTTAATTCTCTCTCTCTCTCTCTCTCTCTCTCTCTCTCTCTCTCTCTCTCTCTCCCCCTCTCCCTCTCTTTCCAACCGCTTCTTCCTTTCTTCTTTTCCTTTTTTTCTTTCTCTTCTTGTTCTTTATTGATGTGATTTAATAACTATAGTAACCTCTTAACTATGTATAGTAACCTTTCAAAAACTATTTGCCAATAATAAAAAAAAACTATGTATGATGCTGGTTATCCTTCATCTTCATCATTTGTCTCATATTATTTCCAAGGTCTAACAACCCTTAACTCTCTATCTCTGGTTGTTTTCCTTTCTTTCATAAAATATCTTCTTTTTCTCATCATCCTTTCCAATCTTATTTTCTGATCTTATTCTCTTATCTTCTCATGCACTTTCTTTAACTTAACCTCTTCCCTCTATGCTACTAACTTTTTAATTGAATGTGGCATCTCATACCCATGGTCTATGACTAGCTTCAATATCTTCTCTTCACCCATCTTCTTATCTATCTCTTTACTTCTCTTCTTTTCACCGTATCAACCTTTTTCTCCTCTCTTTCAACTTATTTTTCTTGATATTCACACTCGATACCAAATGATGCGAAACATAACTCAAAATATGCATCCAATCTCAACTTAGCCTCTAGATCACTCCACCACTCCTTTTCATAAGTTAGCATACTCCAATTTTGATCTTAACCCTTAACTTCCACATTGTTAGATAATGACCTTGTTTAACTAACTCTAATTAAATTCTATGAGATTAATTAAAGGGATCATCAACTCTAGTAAAGGTAATATTATTAACTTTCTTATATATTTATCTGTGTTACCTTTGAGTTATAAGGTTTTTACCATACAACCATTCACCAATGTATTCCTACTTTTCCAATTACCCTTTCCAAGGTCAAATCCATTGTTCCACCTCTTCTATATAGATCTCAATGAGTATTAAGGTATCCTTTTCTCTAAATTTCTATTGTTTGCAAAATTTCTCATTATGTTGTGACATATTCACTTATCTCTCTCTCTCTCTCTATAACATACATTCTTAAAAATGAGTCTCCTATCCCTCAATTCCTTTTATGTTTATTAATTTGGCATACCTGAAATCTTACCTCCACAGGATCTTGTCTTACACAAGATTATTCTCGACTCAACTCCTTAGAGTAAAATTTTACACCTTCCTCGACTATGTCACCTCTGCCACAACTAACTATCAAGAATTTTTCAAAAATGAGGATTTTATACAACTTCAATCCATAAAAACCAAAGAATATACAAAGGAAATATCCTTAGTTCCCAATTGTATTTCCTAATACCCACATTAGCATCCTCAAATATTGATTCCTCTCCAAACTCTAAGACCGCATTGGATGGTACACACCTATCTCGAGAACTGTCATGAATAAATTGTAAGAGATCCAATTATTTCATCAATTTCTTTCTTCAATAGTGGAATGAAATCCTCACAATGAATCCTTCAAATTTTCAATGGATTTAAGTTGTCCTAATTTGAGATAAGTGCAATTTCTTCTTTATAACCCTAGTTGAGGAATTTAAGCACTGAGACAGTCGAGAGGGTAAATTTTGTTTATTATTTGTTCTTCTATCACCTCACACACTTTTGCATGCTTCAAAAGTACTCGGATAACCTTTATAACCTATCAATATACTTAACAACTCTTAAAAGAATAAATTACCTCTCCTTATGGTCTTAATTCGAGTGTATTAGCACACATGCATGTTCGAAACATAATATTTATGTTTATATTAGTTCTAATTGAATATATGACTCTTCACTAAGAATATATTAGAGCATGATCACTCTCTCCAATTGTTTAAAATTCCTTAACTTGAAATATTTCTTCAGGACTCATTCCATTATCTACCCAAGGGGACTGTGCACAAGACTCTATCAACATGCAATGATACAAAACCCATTGTACTCTTGTATATTCACTATAAATTATTTGCACAAGTTTCTTATCTATTTCAATCTCTCTTGCCAATGTATGCACAAAGTTTATATCACTTAGTCACTACAAAATCACATTTACTAAGCTTCTAACACCCTAATATCACTTATATAATCTTGTCAAAGAAGGATTCTCACTCCCTAAACCATATTATCACTTTATCCTCTCAAATACTTATATTTAACCCTCTAGACATACAAAGAAACCTCACACAAGAGTTACAAGGCTTTACAATATTTTCCAAGATGTATTACTACACACAAGCAACAAAATATTACAAAATTCACTTAATATGCATATCTCGAGATCCTATCACCAATCATACATTAGTTTACAAAGTCATGTGTCACCTGTAATATTCCACAAAAACACATAGATGTATATCAAACTACTATTCCAAGAATGTACACACAAGAAAACACATTTTCCATACTCTTCTTAAAGCTTATATGATTTCCATTTGAATGGGAATACATAAAGTATTTACATTTTCCTTCTTAATCCATCTCCCTCATCATATACTTGATATTCTTTCTCCTCAAGGCTATTACAAACATAGTTCATGATGTGCAATCACCCTTGAGAGTTATCTTCACCTAAAATGCCTTAATTTAGCATGAATAGATCTTTTCATGACTCATGACCCTAGAGAGTATCTAATTACACCATAATTTTCCTCACTCTACCCTTTTACATAGTTTCCTAGCTTCAAGAATGTTTTAAAACACTTAAAAATCCAAAATGGCCTAATTATTCAAATATTACAAATTGGAGGGAAATTCTCCATTTGAATTTTAAAAGTCCCAAAACTAGACTAGCCACCCATACTGACACCTAATGACTCCTAAGAGTTTGTTATCACATCTAAGAAGCTAAAACAAAGATCTTAATGACTTATTTTTAGATATATAGTGATACTCCTACATCAAGCTAGTTCACTAGCTCAAGGCACAAGTCAAGAAGACTAAAGAAAGGTGTATGAAAAGGTATAATTTCAAGAGGATAGCTTCAAAGGGATCATTTAATTTAGATTGATGAAGAAATTCATGCAGCTAGTTGAGTCATATTGACAAAGAAGCAGTCTAATTCAAGGGGAGATTTTTTCGGTAAGGTCATGCCTTGTCATTATTTTCTTTCATGTTACTCATTTTGTTGATGTGTGAACCTTTGTCATAGATTTCAAAGGGGGAGAGAGCTAGAAGAAATGATAATTTAATTCTTTAAAGATGTTAGGGTGTTGGTTTTCCATCAAGTTTTATGATTTTGTTGACATTAATGACAAAGGGGGATATTGTTGAAACATGTTGCATTAGTTAGTGTTGTCATTGATGTCACATGACATTGATGGAAAATAAGGATTGAAACATCATGAAGTTTGGTGCTTTCTCCATGGTTTTTTTTTTTGTCACAAAGTGGTCTCATAGAGGTTTCTTTAACATTTAAGATTTTTTTAGGGTGTTATAGGCTTGGTCGGTGAGGTTAGTGCCCACTTAAGGTATGGAGATGTTTGGTGTTCTTTGATAAAATGCCCCACATGTCTAAAACAGTGTTTTCAAGGATGTGCAAGAGCTTCTAAGGTGATCATTTGGTCATGAGTTACAATTCATGGTTAGAACCAACCTATTTATCCTGGTTCTAGAGCTTAATGAGGTGTATGAGAACAAATCAGACCATGAAAATCCTAGGTAAGCATGGTAGTATCCTAGGAACATTTCCTAGAGAATTTATGAGTAGCTACATGGCATACATTATCCCTTGGAGATAAATTTGATGTTTTCACAAGAACTACCTTTGAAAAATAGTAGTGGAGGCATAAAAATATGAGATTGATATTCACTTTACATGTTCATTTATGAGAAATCAAGCTATAAGTAATGTAGAGGAAGAATTTTTAGTGCTCTAAGTCAAGTTTCATGAAAATATGATGAATTTTATTTAAGATATTCATTTTTGCCAAAATTGGGTAAAAGAGAAGTGAATAAAATAGTGACCTATCTTCTTAGCACTCAAATAAAATTGATAAGCCTTATTTAGATAAATCATAAGAGGATTTTTTGAAGAGAACTCCAAGACTAAAATTTTGCAAAAACTTGAGGTCAAATGGTTAAGGAACAAAAAAATTCTCTTCATTTTTCTATCAGTGTTCAAACCCTCACCAAACCTTCTCCTTGAAGCAATAGACAAGAAATGAATTTTTTGGTCTCCAAATCACTTGGGCATGTCATGAAAACCACTCAGGGATATAGATAGGTCCTCTTAGTCTATGTTGGTGGCATTTTTGTTTCTCAAACATGATTACTCTATACAAATTTTACCATAGTTTGTAAGTTTTTACATATACAAGGTGCTACTTTGAAGATTCCAAGATGAATCTCCTAATGTGGAAGAAGGTATGTGATTTTTCTTAGGGTTCATGATATTTTTGGTTGATTTTAGTGTTATTTTTGTATGAACTAAATCAACCCTATACCCCTACCACTAAAGATCAAACAAGACCATCCAATCATGGTGTTTGACGAATTTTTTTGCATAGGCCTGATGTTTGAGGTAAGAAATAGATATGGATATCTGGTACAGTGTTTAAGATAACATGTTGGAACCCAAATTACTTTGGTGAAGTTATATGTAGTCCTAGATTTCATTACTTTTCAACTGTCTTCTATAGGTCTTGTCAAGAAGACTAAATTTTGAGTTGTGTTTGTAAATTTCTCTTTACAAACTCTACATTTAAGTTATTGGAGGTGTTGCATAGGATTTTATTGAACTTTTAATTCTATGTATGGTCATGAGAGTGAAGGTATGCTAGCAATAAGACTCCATACTCAAGACTATCTTGTGGTGGCTTAAGAACCAATATACACATTCCTAGATATGTTTGTTTCTCATGATCATTCTCTTTGAGTTAGTGTTTAAATTTAGTGTGGAAAGTTGACTAAGTTAACGAGATTCTCAGAAAATTGTTTTTACGTAAGTATCCCACCTCATTCTGAAGATTGTATCTGACTTCTTATGATAGTCAAGAAGGACTCTATCCTTGGTCTTGAATATTTAAGTTCCCCTATCAATAAATGAAAAATAATTCTTGAAGCATGTAGTAAGAACCTTTGATGAACTGATCACTCACTTTTATTGACATAAAATTAAAGAACAGTTTGTTTTAATCCTTCAAACATTTGACTAGGGTTCTATTTCTTAAAACCCTAAGTAAGGAGAGTTGTGAAGATCAAGTAATTTTAATCTCATTAGCATGATAGTAGGAATTACATGGACCTAGGAAGCTATGCAAATGTCCTTTCCTTCTTGAAAGATACCTCTAAAGTCATGACTAACTTAGTTTATGCATATCTTGGTTGAATCCTTGAAGACATGGTATTGTACATGTAAATTAGTGGATATTTTGGCTCAATGACATACTCCATGAAGTGAATGAGAATCATCTACCTCCATTTAATAGTCAAAGAGTGTGTAAAAACCTAAAATATATTTTCCAAGCTCATATAGGTTCTTGAAAGCATCTTCTTGTGTCTAATCAAGCTTATCTATCAATAATATGTAGATCTCTGTGGCTATGAAGCTAAAGGGTTTGAAGAAATGGTTAATAAATTACTCCATACCATTTTTTTTTAGTTTTCAAGCTCTTGAGTTAATTAAGTTCTCCTGCAAACTTGGTACACTTGAATTCATAGCTGAGATGTGCTAACAAATCCTCTCCTTACTCATGATCAAAATTTTGCTCACTAGCACAAACACCTAATTCTCTTCTATGTTCTCTAATGTATTTCAAGACTAAAATGATGAAGGTTAAGATTTTTGAAGAGGTTATAAAAAGAATATTATAGGCTTTGGTAATGGTCTTACATGATGATGCCACCTAGCACTCAGTCCTAATATTGTTCATGTCAGTTTACTCACCAAATACTGAGACAAGTCAGAGATGGAAGCTATAAAAATGAATGTTGTAGGAGAATGTAGAGATTCATATAGTTTAGAACCTCTTCTTTCTAGTCATTTGAATAAAATGAATCTTGTTAGGTCTAAAACAATTATGTAAGTAATCGAAAGAGGTCGGATGAAAGGATATCTCTTATAGGTAGATTTTTGTATAAGTTATTAATCTCCTTTGTACTATTTGTCAAGTGAGTCATATGAAGAGTCTTTGAATATGAAGTGGAAATGTCATGTGTAGAGGTCTATGTTGTTTACAAAATATCTTTTTAGTATGAAAAAATTGTTGAAATATATAAGAGTTGTGTGTGAGATTGAAAAGGTGAAGAGAGAGTTGATCATGTATTGAAGGAAGTGTAATCAAAAGTTGTGTATGAAGATGTATGATATTATATAGGATCACTATCTTTTGTCTTAGTAACCTTGTTAAGTGAGTTATCGAAATTTGAAGTGAAGTTTGAGTTGAAGCTTAGCAAGTTTTGAAAGTAGGGGTTTTCATGCAAGTTGTAGCTTATAATGAGTCAAGTAGGTGCCTAATTATATCTTGAAGTTGGTGCTTAATGTTGATTAGGTGCTCAAAATTTTTGAGACCTTTATAAACTTATGTTGGATAGATTGTCCAACTTAGTGTATTAGTTTCACATGTGGGTTTTCTCCTTCATGGGTTTCCCACTTTAAATTTTTCTTCTCATAAGTTTCATCTGTTGATTATTTATTCTTATAGTTCTAATTTTCATAACAAGTAAAAAAATTATTTTCTTTTGAAATTTGAATTAACATTGATTCAACTCCCCTCGGTTTCCTAATTTCCAACAATGGGTGGAGCTCTACAACTAACATTAATAAGCTAACTAATCATGGAATCATCAAAATGTATAGGTTATGTAAGGATGTCTTAGTATTTGATATTTTAATCATTTAAAAATACATAATAGAAATTCAGAGACTCTAACCATATGACATTTACCTATTATTGACATTCATGGATTTTTAACAACAAAGCATTTCATATATCTTATCAAACATTTAACCTATGAAAAACAGACATATTGCAAAAATTTTGTAGCGAGAAAAAATCATGCAACCCATTCCAAAAAAACATGATGAATGTTTCAAATGAATATGATAATGTATTGATGTAGCTTTATTTAATACTTCATTAGACATACAAATTTATTTTATACTTCATTTCTATCTAATAAATTTTTGCGAGCATGATTTATCATATACAATCAAAATTAAACATGGTTTAGGTTGTGAATTATTTTATTTTAAATTTTATACACATATGACATGATATTTCATGGTTATTGTAATGTACCAAGGTATTTTGTACATGTGAGTGATTTTTACTATATGGAAAATCAACAATATACTAGTAGTACTTATTTGAAGAATGTGTACAAATGGACAATGACCTAGGAGTAAAATATGAAGAAGAATTCATAAAAATGTTCTATTTTCACATTCCTTAAATTTACCTCATCTTTATCAATTTCTATTCCAAAAACAAGTTTATGTTATTACATGTCTTAATTTAGTTGATGTTCATGTACTCAATTACATTAATAGATGTGCTTATTTATATCTTTGTTCATCTAAGATCTTCCATTTGTTAAGTAAATGTTATCAAGTATTTCACAATCCACACAATTTCAATATGGACTTTTATTTCACAATTTTTTTTTTTTTTAATATGGACTTGTATTACCCAAAATAAAAAAACCTTAAGATAAAAAATTGACGTTGGTTGAGTAAATTTAAACCGAATCCTAAGTGAAAAACAATATATGTATAATTATAATGATATAACCACAAAAACATAAAAGGAAGAGAAACCAAAAATCATTTAAAAACTCTTTGTTAAAGATATTTCTAACTATCCCTTCTTCTTGATCACTTACAAACTTGAAAAATATAGATATAAACAATCCTTAAATAAACAATCTAAAAATACAAGAACACAACAACAAAAATCATATGACAATTTTAAAATCTCTTTGTCTAGGTATAATTTGGTTTGAAAGCCAATCCAACAAGAAAAAATGGTTGATGGTTCAAAATTTAGGATCTAAAAATAAAATAACCAAAAGTGTCTAGTTGTAGATATCTCATAGAAAAATATGTTGTGCACCACATGCCCCTAATTTCAATAAATAAAGTTGGGAAATCCTTATTCTATGGAGAAATGGATATTATTTTATAGGTAAATAAGGATTATAGGGTCCCTTTCCCTTCAATTAATAATTTTAAAATTATACATACAATGTGGAAGATGATTTCATCAGGCCTAAGATCCTATATCATACATTTCTATTCTTCAAATAGCACTCAAAAAACTAAGTATCAAAATTATTATAAAAAACCCATTTCGGGATTATTATAGCTTATAAACATTACTTTATTATAGAAGTCATTCCTAGGGGCAGAGGGGCCGACATCATCCATGTGCGAATTAGGAATAATCACTTTCCCATATCTTATTACATCAAAACCTTCATCTCTAGCCTACTTGACTAGGTTTTTATATTCCTTATTGGTCGCATCCATATGGAGAGTGATAATTTTTCACCATATAAGGATATTGGAGCCTTGAAATCATCTAGATATGGTAGTACCATAGAGATAGTTTCCTCAAAATATCCCCAACGATTAAAAAATTACAAACAAAGTTTAAGATTGTAACAAAATGGTTCTCCAACACCTTGAAAGTGGTGATGGTGATAAATTTATAGGATATAACCATCAATGGGGAAAGGAAAGAAGGGCCCTTCCAACCTAGGTCCAAGATTTCAAGAACAACATCCAAATTAATTCTTTGTGTATACTTAATGTAGGTTACCCCTAATACCACGACAACTCTCTTGTCTGGATTAAGCTTTAGAATATTCTCATTAAAGATACTTGGTAATTTTAGAATTCAATAAAGGGAGATTTTATAACTCTAAGTAATTCAAACCTAGAATAGATTCATATATTTATGGTGAGTGGGACATGAAGGATTTATCCAACCTTGTCTTTGTAATGGTGCCATAAAAATTCATCTCCATGCGTTGGTTGCACAAGTAAAACATTTGGTGAAGAAATCATCCCTTCTCAAAATATAGACCATCATTATGAAAATAAAAAATTAACATTACATGAAGAGGTCTATTGAGCGTTCCAAAATTAAATATTTCTCCCACATAGAAAAGGCATGTGGTGTAATCATGGTCGTCAAATGAGAGGAGGTGGTTTCATTTTTATTCTTGTATCCAAATAAATATTCTTAATGATTAATCTAATAGAATGGAACTTGGGTTGATGGTTGTAAATTATTTGTAACTTGCCAATATCCCAAGACCTTAATTCCATCAATAAATGGATATTAAACTAAATGAAACAAAGAACACAAGAAGAAAAATAAAATATGAGAACACATAAAATTCTCCATTTGTTTTCATTAAATGGTTTTTTTATGCATTCTTAGGTTGACTCTTTATTTATAACTAATAATCATACCTATAACATAAACATAGTGTAAAACCTTGTCAAAACAACATACCCCTATTCATATTAATTTGGTATCAAAACACACTTTGGAATGTGACAAAAGGACCTTAGTCTATATTCTACTTGAACAAGTCCCATATGCACATCAGAAAATTTGAACAACACTTTATTAAATTGAAAAAATTGATACAATGTACCTCACCCTAAATGAAATTAACAAAATAAAATCCATACCTGAAAAAACATATATAACATCTATAATTTTAGATTAATATAATCCTAATAACAATAAAAATCACAGCTCTTGTAGAAAATTTTGAATGTTTCTACTCCATGTGGTTAATACCCTAAAAATTAAAATAGATAAATGTAAGCCTTTAAAAATAATTTGATATTCAAAAACATAATCCATAAAACAAATGAATAAACAAAAGTGTGAAAAAAATACCTAATTGAAAATGCAAAGGTGTACACTACTACATGGAATTTGTGAAGGCAAAGACATCCATATGGTAACTATGAACATAGTGGAATACATTTGTCATTAAAAACATCAGAAACTATGTAGAGAATAACATTTTTGTCGGTTGAAATCAGAAGTCCTTTGAAAAATGGATCTATCGGGACATTTTTTCCTCACAATAAGAAATCAAACTGAGTTTTAGGGGGATAGCTTAACCTGTTATGGTTTCTCTAGAATTTCACTAGTGGTTAATTAAAGGTTACCTATGATCATTGTATTCTTTTTAGCAATAATAATTATAGATAATATTTTATATCGGTAACTTTAGTTTGGAAAAAATAGCTACTAGATAAATTATGCTTAGTCATCAATTAAATAATCCAACTAATTTTTTTAAGTTACTAGTTTTAGAAGATATTTAGGGGTGGATTAATGTTAAGTCATCAAACTTTTTGGTTGGTTAGGAAAGATATCATTTGAATGGTCTCCTATTTAAACACATCCACCCCGAGTTAATACGGATATTTAGGGATCATTTATCACAATCACTCTAAGAAGGTTTAAAGAAACAATTGAAAAATTCAATCTCATATAACACTACCATAATAGAAAATTTATGATTTGAAATATATCTATATTGTTTTCCTAGATCAACCATGAGTCACAATTTATAAAAAAAAAAAAAAAAAAAAACCTAGGGTAAAATCAACGCTCTGGAGCTTCCCGTGATCCCGGCTGCTTTCTTGAAAACCGCTTGCACTACTGCTTGCCCCCGGTGTTTGGATTGAATGCTGGACCCCTTTGGTCCAGATCGGGGGTCCCTCTTGTCAGGGTCCCTCTCTCCAAAGATGCCCGACACTTAGACAAAAGTTATGGAGGGTTCCACATCTGTGCATAGCTCGAAAAAGTTATCCCCTTCACTGTTTGATGGGTCTTTTTCCCTGCGCATCCCCTCTCACATCATGGAGGATGCTGCTGCTTCTCATGATCTTTCCTTGGTGGGTACACTAATGGGCCCTAGACCCCCATTGGAAGATATAAAAAAATGGGCTCGATTAAAATGGAAACCATGTGGTGTGCTAGAAATAGCGGCTATGCCTAATGGTTTCATATTATTTTCCTTCAGCATGAAAGAAGACTTTGCTAGAGCACTGTTAGGTGGTCCGTGGTTTTTTGGTAGGTGGGGCTTCTATCTCAGGAAATGGTCTCCTGGTTTCAACCCACACACGGAATCCATGACCCAAGCCCCAATTTGGGTTCGCCTCCCGGGGCTCCCTCTGGAGTTCTGGCACCGGCGGTTATTGAAGGTATTGCTCTCTCAATAGGATCTTTAATTGCTATAGATCAAGCAACAAAAGCAAAAACTAGATTCATTCATGCTCGTTTCTGTGTTAATGTTGATGTCAGTTGTCCCTTACCAAAAGATATTGAGCTTATTTCGACTTGGGGAACTGGAAACAACCCATTGACTACGAATATATTCCTCAAGCTTGCTCCTTCTACAAAAAACTTGGTCATCGGGCCTCTAGCATCCATCTAAACCTCAACCAAAACCCAAGTCCCAAATCCTATCCCCAAAAATCAAAAAAAACTTTATCCCCAAACCGTCTTCTATTGAGATCCCGATCATCCCCACTTCTAATTCCTTCACTCTCCTTGAGGATGGAGAAATCAACACATCTTCTGATCCTATTTCTGAGATCGTCCCCCCCTCCTCAGACTTTCAACCTCTCCTCTCCCCTCTGCCTCCCTCGGCTCACCCCGCCTCTTCCTCTCTAGGAGTTGACCTATCCTTGGTTGCCTCCTCCCCTCCCCTTCTCCTCTGTCCCTCTCCTCTTCTCTTCCCTCCCCTTCTTTTGATCCCCTCTTCCCTGCATCCTTCCCCTTGCCTCCCCTCTGTCCGCCTCGCTTTTTTAGACTCTGTCCCCTCCCCCTCGTGGCTTTCCTCTGATGATAGTTTCAATCATCGTTTTACTAGAAGCAGCAACAAGAAACCCGATATAGGCTTGGAAAAATCTTGGGGAGAATTCCGAGCAGATCAAGCTTCAACAAGAAGCACTTTAAATGTCGTGCAAGGAACTCAAAGTATTATCCCCATGGTGGTGGGGAGTAAACCCAAACCAAAGAAATGAAGATAATTTCTTGGAATATAAGAGGACTTAACTCTCTTCAAAAGCAAAGAGTTATCAAAGACATCAAATTCCAGAACTCTCCTGATATCATAATGTTGCAGGAAACCAAACTAAAAAAGGAGGATCACCTCCTTAAAATCTGGCCTGCGGCATCTTTTGAATCTCAACCTTCAACAGGGAACTCAGGGGGGCTTTGTACCTTGTGGGATCCCAGAAGTCTCAAAGGGGAATGCCTGTTCAAGCACCCCAACTTTTTATGCATCCTCTTCCAAGAGATTGGAGCGGACTCCTCTTGGATTGCTATCAATGTGTATGCCCCCAACTTGGAGACTCATCGAGGTAAACTATGGAAAGATATCACTAACTTCATCATCACTTGTGGTAAAATTCCCATTCTAATAATGGGTGATTTTAATTTCCCACTCTATCCTTCGGAAAAACATGGAGGTATGCCTACCATGGCGGTCAGCATGGAGGCTCTGGCTGACTTCATCAGGGTGAATTCTCTTCTGGATATGGATCTCCATGGCTCATCTTATACATGGTCAAACCACAGATTGGGCAGGAACCACATTCAATGTAGATTGGATAGATCTCTACGCTCTCTGGACTGGATCTCTCTCTTTCCTGATTTCTACCTCAACTCCCTCCCTCGAGCTGCCTCTGATCACAATCCTCTTCTGTTGAGTGCTAATCACAAAATGAATGCCAAGAACCCTCCCTTCAGATTTGAGCTTGCTTGGCTTGAAAACAACCACCTGATCCCCCTTGTAGCAAACTGGTGGAATATCAATATTGAGGGCTCTAGTATGTTTAGATTTTCCAGCAAACTCAAAGAAATTAAAAAACAACTCAAGATTTGGAAGTCGAAGGTCTTTGGTAACATCAAGCTTCGCAAACAGGAATTAACTCAGAGCTTGGCAAAAATATCTGATCAAATTGAAACTGTTGGAAGATTGGATCATCTTCACCAACATGAAATCTCCCTTCTCAGTGATTATCATAACACTCTTAAAGAAGAAGAGACCTATTGGAGGCAACGTTCTCGAGCCCTTTGGCTCAAACAAGGAGATCGGAATACCAAATTTTTTCACATCACCGCCTGCAAGCATAAGGCTAGAGATAAGATCCGTGAGTTGGTGTCATCCTCAGGTACATTGCTAACTGCTGAGACTGATATTTCCAACGAGCTTGTCTCCTTCTATTCTAATCTTCTCCAAGTGAATCGCCCCCTCCGGATCAATCAATGAATGAAATGCTCCAACATATTCCGCATCTGGTGTCACCTGAGATGAACAACAATCTGATCAAGCCTTTTGCTATGGAGGAAATTCACAAAGCAGTTTTTGCAATGAAGAGGGACAAAGCTCCGGGTCCGGATGGCTTTCCTGCCGCCTTCTTCCAAGTCTTTTGGGAAATCATAAAGCAGGACCTCTTCCAAGCAGTAAATGAATTTCAGATGAACAACAATCTGCTTAAGGAATGGAATACCACCTTCGTTGCACTTGCCCCAAAAGTGCATAGCTCTAAAGATGTGTCAAATTTTAGGCCAATAAGTTTATGTAATACGTCCTACAAGATCATCACTAAGATGTTGGCCTCCAGACTTAAACCTTTAATGCAGGATCTCATCTCTCAAAATCAGAATGGCTTCATTAAAGGTCGGCTCATCCAAGGTGGTATAATTACTGTTCATGAAGCCATTCACTCGTCCCTTCTTGCGAAGTCCCCAGGAATGATCTTAAAATTGGATATGCAAAAAGCTTTTGACAGAGTCAGCTGGCCTTTCTTAATTAAGGTCCTGGAAAAATTTGGTTTTGACAAAAAGTGGTGTAGCTGGGTTTCTCTTGTATCACGACCCCTTGCTTCTCTATTCTTATCAATGGCATTCCTACGGGTTTCTTCAAAAGCAGTAGAGGTATCAGGCAAGGGGATCCCCTGTCCCCTTTTCTCTTTGTCCTAATGGCGGACTCCCTTAGCAGAGCTCTGGAAGTGGCTAAAAGTCAATCTATCATTTCTGGTATGAAAATCACCTCAAATTGTCCTTCTGCCACTCATAGCCAGTTCGTTGATGACACTTTGCTGCTAAGTTTAGCTTCTGTTATTGAAGCCCGGGCTATTATGGATATCCTCTCTCTATACCAATCAGCTTCTCAGCAAACTGTCAACTTTAACAAGAGCAGCATTTCCTTCATCAACACGTCCCCTAGGACTCAGAGAAGGATTGCTGATATCTTTGGTTGTAATATTGTGGATCTCCCCGCCTCATATCTTGGCATCCCCCTCTTCCATGGAAAGCAATCAAAAACTCTATGGAATCCTGTCATTGAAAGGTATCAAAAAAAGTTGGCCGCATGGAAAGGGGCTCTACTCAGTCAGGCTGGCAAGCTCCAGCTGGTGAAAGCCACTCTTCAAAGCCTCCCTACTTACTTCATGTCCCTACTCAAGATCCCCAGTTCTGTGAGGGAGGTTGTGGAAAAAATTCAAAGGAACTTTCTGTGGTCTGGAACTGAAGATAAGAAGAGGATACATCTTGTGGCATGGAAAGAAGTGTGTAATCCGTTGTCTCATGGTGGGCTTGGTCTTCGAAAAATGGTGGACATGAATGGGGCCCTCCTATCCAAACTTGCTTGGGAAGTGGCTAAAGGTGACTCTTGTTGGGCCCATCTACTCAGAGCTAAATATCTGGCAAATAACGAAGATCTGCTCACTTCCAATCCAATTAGAGGCTCTGCCATTTGGAACTCTATTATTAGCTCTCTCCCCATCATTCGAGTCTGGCACTAAATGGCGTTTTGGGAATGGTTGGCTTATTGATTTCTAGAGGGATTGTTGGATCGGGGAAGAACCTCTTGATCTTAATCCTGCATGGGACCCTATTAAGAGAAGCATCATTAATAAGCATGGTAGATTAGCTTCGGGTTATTGGAAGATGATGAACTCCATTCCCTCATGGGATATTAAGGCTTGGGATGATATCAGCGATCTAGAGTAGCTTCCTGTCTTCACTCAAATCGGTGATCTCTTCCATCTACATCCCTTTCTCCCAAAATGAGGACGAGATTATTTGGCCCCTCTCCCCGTCGGGTTCTTTCTCGGTTAAGGCTGCTTATCTTTCGATGCATAGTGCTGACTCTGGCCCCCCCCTTTCAAATGTCTGGCCCAATGAGATCACTCCCAAAATTGGTTTTTTCTCTTGGCTCTCTTATAAGAATGCTTTCCTTTCTGGGGAGAATCTAAAAAGAAGGGGTTTCTCTCTCCCCACTAAATGTGTGTTATGTGCTAAAGAGGCGGAGTCCTCAGCACATCTTTTGATCCATTGTTCTTTTTCGCAAGTTATTTGGCAGTGGCTTCTATCGAGGTTGGGAGTGCATTGGACCTTCCTGGAATCCATTCAGGACACCCTCTCTCAATGGAGTTCTCCTTTCACTCACCCGATTCTGAATTTGGCTTGGAAACTCCTCCTCCCGCATGGATTATGGGGCATCTGGAAGGAAAGAAACAGAAGAATCTTCAAAGAAAAAAGTCTTGATCCTCGTCAGGTGGCTTCTCAGATTGCTCTGGCTCTTCAAGAAAATATCAACCTGACCATGTGGTCCAAATATCAGCAAAAAATCCAATTCAGTAATTCCCAGGAGTGGCAGAAGTTATTGTCCATTCAATGTAAAGGCACTTACACTGATCGGAATTTAGTCTGCTGGCTTCCCCCTCCAAGGGGCTGGAAAAAACTGAACACGGATGGAGCTTCGAAAGGAAATCCTGGTAAGTCTGGAGGAGGAGCCATTCTTCGTTGTTCTTCGGGATATATTGTTGCTGCCTCTGCTCACAACTTCAATTTTGGTACCAACCATCGTGCGGAAGCCTTGGCAGTCCTCAAGGGCCTTGAGATGGCTATCAAATTTGGTGATGATCCCCTTCAAGTTGAAAGTGACTCCCTCAACATCATCAAACTCCTGCAGTCTAATGACTCCGGTCATTGGTCGATAAGGAACATCATTGCTGATATCAGAATTATTCAAAGATCTTTCATGCAAATCCAGTTCCAGCATGTCCTCCGGGAGGGAAATAAAGCGGCGGACCTCCTTGCTAATATTGGCGTTCTCATCGAGAATCAACAAATCTGGAGGGAAAACTTCCCAATGATCTCTGCCAAATCACTCAAAATGATATACCCCATAGCTGACTGGTGGAAGGGCGGGCTGACTCGGGTTTCGGCAAGTTCGCTATGGCTCTCTCAAAGGGCGGCGGCTTTTATGATGAAGTTAATTGATTTGACTCTTAACGAGGGGTAATTGATAACGGTGCCTTGTAATGATGCGGGGGATCTCCGCACGAATGGACATTATCTTAAAATTAATCATCTGAGGAGGTGGCGCGAGGAAAATGATAAATTGGCCGATGGCCTCCCCGACCTGTCTAAGCTGTTAAATGTCCAAATTTGCTCTCACATCTACAACTATTAACACTTTCATTCGATGGGGGGTCAATTGAAGCATCTTGAGCCTGATAGCTGTGATGCGATTAAAAATGATGGGGAGGTGTGGAATATATTGCTGGAAAATGGAATTGCCACCTTCCTGGAGAAAATGGCGGTTATTCTGCGCTTGGTTTCGTATGCGGTCACGGCTTCCTGGGTAAAGGGTTGGGTTCAAATCGGCAACACTCGCTTTACCATCTCCACGAATGCCATTGCTGACGCCACTGGCCTTCCTGCTGCTGGTGACATCTACTACAAGCGTTCGCTGCATGCGGAAATTCAGGATTTTAACGCCCCTGGTGACAGACCGGTGAAATACCTCTCTGGTTATACTCGGGACTCCCTGCCTTCTCCCTGGGATAGAGTGGCGGAGGTCATTATGCGGTATTTTACCATCGACGGTAGATATCATCTTGTTTTTGGTCCCCACCTGTTCATCCTCTCTCATCTTCGATGGGGGAAGAAAATCAACCTGGCGGCCTTTTTGTTTTAGTCCTTAGAACACTCGGTTCGCTTAGCTCGGAGAGGCGAAGGTGTCATTCTCGCACTGTGGGTCGCTTTATCTACTCTTCTCTGTCGCCGCTTCTCACTCCGACCTTCTTCGCTTCCCCCCCAAATTGGGTTGCCGCCACCACTCCCCCTCACCTTCCCCTCATCCCTCTTCCTCCTCCCTTTGCTCATCTTGGCGTCATCGTTGTTTGCTTCTCTCTCTCTGTTCGGACTGGCTGATGTGGCTATTGTGAGTCCCCCCGGAGTTGCCTCTTTTCCCCCTGCCACTCCTTCTTTCCCCACGCCCCTCTCTTGCTTGTTCTTGGAAGGCACTACCACCAGCGGTCACGCTTCTTCCCCTGTTTCCAGCCCTGATTACTCTCAGCCTGCTGATCTCTTGGGCCTGGCTCAGCTTTACCCTGACTCCTGGACTCGGAGCAGTTTGACATCAATCAACCGGTTGAGGCCCCCATCTCCCAGTCTGCGGGAAACAAGGCTCTCCTCGATGACAAAGCTCTTGCTGCTGGCACTTCTCATTCCTCTCCTATTATGGACTCGACTCCTGTTGATCCTGAGTCTGCTGACACAAAAAGGGATAATCACAGAGCCGACATGGTTTCTTCTATTTTAAGCAAGCTTCAGCGCGCTTTCAAGGCTCTGAAAGCTTGGGAGGCTTTCACGGAATCTACCAGGACTACCATTGCTGATGACTGCTCGAACTTATCAAACTGGCCGAACATCTTGCTAATGACTCAGGCTCTCCTAGAGCAAAAAATGCAGTTTCTGAGCTGAAGAAGCTCATTTGATGTTTCTCTTCTTTTTCTCTATTTGCTTTTTCATCCTCCTTTTTTGGAATTTGCTCGGGTATTTTGGCTTTGCTACTTTTATTGCTAAATCTTTCCTGATGGGCTCTATTGTATAAGGTTGTGGGACCTTCTAAAACCCTCCTTTTACCCTATATATTCCAAAAACCATGAGTCACAATTGAACATATCAAGTATACATTGTCAAGTGTGAGGGTTGGATAAAGATCTCTAACTATATTTATTATATCATGTGTGTCTCATCGTAAGATTTAGCTAAAATACATGGTCCCATTCCTCTCCAAATAATTGGTATGTAGAAATTATTAACACATCAATGAGAGTGTGCTAAGGTAGTCTAGCCCAATGGTCTACAAACCCTTTTCATATCAAAACACAATATCTAATATTTTAAAAAGAAGAGACCCAGTATGATAAAAATATAGCTATCACTCAAATATAGTGATATAAATAAGTAAAGAAGACAAAAATAATATTAATAAGTCGAGAAAGTAATAAAAAGACATTGAGGATAAGTTTATATCACCCTCGGTGATGGTACTATCTAAGCGCCATAAACCCATCCAAATTACCTACACATAATTTGATCTATTTTGATAAGATTGATGATAATTTTATCCAACTTTGTGAACATTATAAGCTCTTTCTTAGACCTTCTAAACATGGTTCATCTCTTAAACCTAGTTATCCTTTATCATATGTTATTAGTATAAGGTCAAACATCAAATCTTCATAATACTTAGGAATTATTTATGACTGTTATTTTATAGTTGTGAATTATGGTATTTAGTTAGAATAGATTATATTAAACCATAATTTCATCATATATAGATGTTATTTTGGCAATATTATGTTATTTTTAAAATATGTTATTTTTCTATTTGTTATATGGCATGTTTACATTCTAAATTATATTCAAATCCATCTTATTTGCATTCCAATTTTAATATTTTGTATATTGTTAACATATATTTGTATAGATTATTTTTATGGATTGGAATTTTAAAATTATATATTAAAATAATTATTTATATTTTATAGTATATTAGTTCTACTTTAAATTTAAAATTATTGTAAAATATAAATTTATATGAATATCATTATAATATAAATAAAATAAAAATAAAAATCCAAAATAATTATTTGATATTTCAAATAATAATATTAACATTATTAAAAAAGTGCTATTTTTGTGCCACTTAATAACAACATAAACATGTGTTTAGCATCAATTATGGTAGTGTTAAGTGGGTGTAAATATGGTGTGAAGTTGATGCAAAGATGGTATAAAGTTGATGCAAATGTGGCATAAAGTTGATGCGAAATGAAAAAATTCTTAGTCGCTTTAATTTTACACCAGATTTGCATCACTTAAATTGATGTGAGTTCCTCAATGAAATACACCCAAAACACAAAATAGATAAATTTTGAAGTAATTTTGACCCTAAAAGTGGCCACTATTTACACTTTATGTAGTAGTGAATATGAATAAGAATAATATGAATATGTGTACTTGATATTAGAATTTAGATAATGGATTTATCTTAGAAGATTTAGGATGTGTATAACCTTTTCAATATTGATCTCTAAGGTGATAGGTGATTAAAAAAAAACATATAGAGCCATTGTTTATATACAAGAATCTTCATTGAATTTATTTTGCAAGAAGCTCAAAAGTCAAGCTTAGGCCAACCTATTGAAATTACCCAATTTGAAAAAATGATTATTGAAAAGGCTAAGGAAAATTTTTACCAGGGAGGATAGGTTTGGCCATGAACATGTCTCATGTCGAAAAACCTATCTAGTAGTCTAAAAAAATTAGGATAAAATGAAGGGGATGATTACATAGGAAAAATGGGATTAAGAAAGTTGGAACTAATCTCTAAATTAGTAATATAGTAGATATGCGTGACAAGGATGATGTGAAGGTAATCGGAAGGGGAACATGTATGTCAAAAGAATGAAATAGGTACTATTGGACCATATGGTGTAAAGGATTCCAAACATGATGTTGCCAAATTTCTCCTTATAAAACTATCTTATTACAATAATTATGGTCTTGGATTATATTTTTGTGGTTTAAGTGCAAATGTGTCATGTGGTTGTATCTTGTCTAATATTTTTTCCCGTTATATATCAGCTTTTGCAGCAATAAATTCTTAGTTTGAATTCAATAAGTCCATTCATATATAGATGTATTATTACATTTAGGAAATAAAATAAAATAAATGCATAGAGAGCCTTGTGAATTCAAACATCTATAACATGAGAAAATATGAAACATTATCTATCAAGCATTGATTATAGCATTAAACGCCATATAGAGTATGTGTTGTATTATACTTGAATCCATTTAGACTAGGTCTATTATTTTCATATGTGTATGTTGTTTATGGGATTAATAAATATCAAGGATATTTTATACTTTTCTAATTTACTAAATGACCCTAATTAATTTTCCTTACTCTATATATAGGTCTAGCTACTTTATTAGTGTTTGGAGGAAAGATATTATTTTCCTAGAGATTTGTGATGAATTTTAGAAATGAAATTGATGTGTTTAAAGCCCTAGATTTTATGAACAAAGTCATCAAACAATATTTTAATTACATAATACTTAAAAAATAGTATCTTGATACCCCAAAAGAGTGTCACCGATATGATAATAGTATTGATGGTTATGAGGAAGTCTTCCATTTAATATAATTTTTATGGGTTCTCTTTTCCTCGCATGAAAACCCCTTATTCTACTATTTTTATAAAATTTACTTTTGTAAATACATAAAATTATATATTACTCTTAAATACCTCAAGTCAATTATTATGCTAAAAATAATTTATATAATCAAATATAATTTTTTTTTAATATAATCAATATAATTTAATGATCCATGTTTTTACCATTTTCTACTCTTCATGAAGGTGAACATTGATGGAGTTAATTTGAGAAGAACATTTTTATTATTAAAAAAGTGCTCTATATTAATGATATGAATGATATAAGTTTTATCATACAAAATATTTTCTTGGACATGTTATACCCTAAATTTTCACCAAAGGCACTTGGTAATCATTTGGAATTTATCCCATCCTATTTTGATTCATATAATTAATTAACTTAATTATATATGTAAATCACTCAATCTAGTATACATAGCCATTATGTCATACATATTATTTATTTTTTTCTCATAAAGAACCTTATTTATATATACAAAACAAATATTCAAACTTATTTCCACATTTATCCAATTTTAGATTAGGTCCTAAACTAAGTTTGGGCATAATAACCCAACAATGGTAGAAATGACCAATGTTTATAATCCTAACCCATGTTTTTATCCAAAACTCTCTTAACAATAAATTTTTCAAGTGTACAAGATACCACAATCTTCTTAGGGTAAAAACTTGGGCTATCTAGGATATCACACAAACAAAGCACTAAAGAGGACTATTATTACTCTACTCCTTGAAGCACACGCGAAAGATACCAAGTTTGAATACATCTCATAATACTACCCTAGATTAATATAATATCATTTCCAAGTTGTAAGAGGAACCCTTATTATGATTTATCTTTACCAAACACATTATTATTAGACATTTACACACAATCATTAGGTGGGAAAACTACATCTATATGATGCATTTTAATAATATTGCTAAGTATGCAGCTCTTAACTCAATGTGGAGTTAAGAATTCTCATTCACAATTAGACTAACTCCTTTTTAGTTATTTCAATTGGAGAGAGATAGGATTTGAAGAATAAGGAACTCTTATTTAATTATAATAGCTTGATTGTAAACATCCAAACACAAATATAGAATCCAAAGATAGAAATATTTTAGGTGCAAGAATTCGTATCTAGCTTATAATAGTAGAGGGAAATATTTTTTCCCATTCAAGTAAAACCTTCCTTGCACTTATTTTTATCACTCTAGATTTTACATGTGGCTTAATGACAATTTTCATATATCTTTCCTCCGTGTTCATCTTACTATAACTTTATCACAACCTATTTTACATGAATATGTTCTTAAACCCTAACCCTAACTGTTAGAAGAATAATCGAATGAGGGTGAATTATCCTTTCAAAACTTTAACCAATCCAAAATAACTTTCTTAAACCATTAACCATTCAACCATTCATTAATGTATGTTTAACATTCATTAATGTGTTCTTAAAATTAATTGAAATGGGCATAACAAATAAAAAGTACATAATAAAACAAGATATATGGGGGAAACCATAAAGGGGAAGAAAACCCACTAAGTTTATGATTATATTACTCAAATAAAAGTATTTAGTGAAGCACCAACTTCACAAGGAGCACCAACCCCTAGTTTAGTAGATCACCAACCCTACAAGGAGCACCAACCCCTAGTTTAGTGAAGCACCAAATTAACAAGGAGGATAAAACCCCTACTATGATAAATAAAAAAACTCAACCACCTTTACATGAAGATATATGAAGTAATTTTTCTGCCATAATTGATGGAGATCATTAATTCAACTCACACACTTTCAAACCCTCTTTCTCCTAACTCGCTCAAACTTATATTTTCATGATTTAATTTAGATGTGAACCCTTTCGCACAACATATATCTAACACTATTAATACTTTTTAACACACTATTACATATTATTTTATTCCTTGAATCACTGCACTCTCTCAACCAGCTTGCGCTTTCTCTCTCTCTTTGAACTCACTCAAATTTGAACCAAACATACACTTTTATATGCTTCTCAACTCAAAATAATAACATAGGTCATTCCAAAACAAATATATTGACCATAAAAACTTAAAACTATAAAATTACATTCATAAAAATTCATAAAATGGACCCATTTAGGTCAGCCATGCACCAAGACAACCAAACAAGCCAAAAATGGCTCAAAACCCCATCACCAAACACATCAAAGACCTCCAAACATATCACCATGTTTTTTCAAGCCTTGAAAGGACTCTAAAATGTAAAATACATCATAAAAACATCATCCATGCTCACACATTACCTTTCACCAATCATTTTCTTCATAACTCTATCAAGTAGGACCATTTCCTACTCAAAATAGTTGTTTCCAAGAACCAGTCTTCACCAAACATGCTCAAGATCACACAATAACATCTCAACTATGCCATGTAGCAACTCATTGGAAATAAAATAACCTATATAACACATACATACTTTCTATACCTCATGAAACATCCATTAATGAAAACTATGCCTCTTTTCCTCTTCACCAAACTGAGTTATCCAAAAGTGGTTTTGGATACTCAACTGGTTTTCACCCTTTCTGTCATTTTCAAGACCTAAAAATTACTTCTATAGGAAAAAAATTAATCCCTCTTCAATATCCAATGGATAATAAGCATCATCTAATCCAAAACATGAGTCTTCTACATTCATTTTCTAGCTAATGCAACCCTATCCTAAAACATTCAAACTAGGTCTTCACAAATTGAGCTAGTTCACCTATATAAACACCTCATCAAGAGAAAAACCATATATAATTAGAAATGTGTCTGAATATAATTTTCAAAACATCTTACATTTCCTTCCAATTGTAAGTGGAATTCCTTGAACCATTTCAATTTATGTAACTACTTAAAACTACCCTTTTAGGCACAAAAATCAGTCCTCAAAGATAGGGAACACTTTTCCCTCTAATACCTAAACCATGACCTAAAACCACCATGTACATCTATTAAAATTCCCAAGATTTCATAAATGGTTATTTATTTCATACCTTCCATAGACAACTTTTAAACAAACTAAAAATATCCAAAACTAACCTTTTTGAGTGGGGCCCACATACTATCACAATCACAAGTTGTACCATACCTTTTTGGAAATATGGAGGAGTCCTATAAAACCTCCAATCATCAAATTTTCAAAAAAATCCATTTTTTCCCATACCAATAATTTTTCCTCCATCACTCTTAACCTAGGGTTTCAAAGCCATAAAACATTGTTTACCTTTTTAACATCCGTTCATAAAAACATGATGATCAATCCACCTCATTAATTTTGTAAAATATTATTAGATAAATTTAAAAAAATCCATGAAAACATTTGGGTCCCATGAAAATCACAAAATTCACAATGAGCATTAGAAGTTCACAATCCGAGCTGGATTTTCATTCTCAAGCACCCTATTTTTCCTAAAACATCAAAACTTGCAAATTTCTCTTCATGTTGACTTGAAATTTTCTCACATATCTAGGAAACCCCTATGCACCATCTCCAATCATCATGTTATCTCAAATAAATTTTCATCTTAACCACCAACATGACTTATGTGACTAGCCCTTAGGGTTTTGCATGGTTTAAGCTAAGCCATATTAGACCTAACACACTTGAGACAACATGTATCACACCTCTACATGCCTCCTTGAGCTCACATGGCTCTAAAACTAAATATCATGCTTCTTTTTTTCCTCCAAGATCCTAGACTAGGTCTAAACAAATAAGTGTAATTGGGTCTTTAACCTGTCCCTACTCTCTAAAGTTCATGTGAGTGTCTAAAAACTCTCCAAACATGCTCTCCATGGCTCTACCATGCTCCTCAAGTCGCCATGCAATTATACTAACCATACTATATCACTTAGGCTAGCTAGGTCACCTGACTGGGCTTGCATTACACCTTATCCACTCATGTCATCATCTAATTGACTATGTCAATATCACACTAAGCATCTTTTAACACTCCTCCATCATCCTCTTATCATTAATGAGCTTTTAGATCGGTGATAACACCTAAAATCACACATTCCAACAATCTCCCCTTTTTCATTAATAGAAAACCACCTAGTCTTCTCCCCCTTTTTACATTAATGACAAAGAATACATGTACATGCATGATATTCATCTTCCTCATCCTTATTGGATCACTTATTGGTTGGAAACAACATTTAAATCCATCATCCTATTATGTAAAACCTATTTTACCTTAAAAATATGTATTTGACCTCTTTTATATAATGGGAGCATTGTAGAATACCTAGGTAGAGCTATATAAGGCACTCATACTTGCCAAAAATCATGAATCTGAGCTTAGAGCATCATGCTTACCTCTTTCTTGATACATCTCAACTAATCATTCTCACCAACTAGCTTGTCTCTTCCATACAATGATTGCACACAACCTTTAGGGATGAGATCCCTAAACAACTCCTTAAGTTCATCTTGAACAAACTTCTCCATGTTATAGAGGCCCATATACATCATGTATTAACTCCTTATATCTCCCCCTAGTATCAAAATATTCTTCTCTAACTGAAAGTACAAAAATTTAAGCTCTTACCTTGTATATAGGCTATGGAGATGAATAAGAACAATCATCATGTCCTTGAAGAATTTTTGCAGTATCTTTGGTCTCCTTTGCATTATACTAACTTATTGGTTCATAAGGCTAACACTTCTTAAAACAATACAAAAAACCAACATTTTATATTTCCTTACTAGGCCTTCTTTGACAGTAATAACACCTAATTCATAACCAAAACAAGCTCCCCCTACTTAAAGATAAATTGACATCCCTATAGCTCATTGTTGTAGCCAAACACATCCTATAATACCCTTATTCAAAGCACATTTTTCTCATAATGTAATAAAATAGTCATAAAAATCCTATAAACACCATAAGCTCTACCATTCTAACCTTTTTGTCATATTTTTCATTTTATTGGGACCAAAACTAGATCCCCCTTCTTTGGAAGACCTTCACGAACTGTGATCCATTCTTATAGTGTCAATATGCCTATCGAGTAATTTCTATGATGCAAATATCCACTCTACACAGATCTTGCATTTCTAGCACTCTTAAAAACATGATATACCTAAATGGATGTCAAGACAAGATCCCCCTCAACATAAGTCATTCAACTAAATCCTCCACGATACTCCATACACATCATGTAGCACTACATTTCCACTCTTCATAGATCATTGAGCTTTGTCATAGTATATTTTTATCAAACTACAATGCAAAAGATCAATAAACCTAATTCTACAACATGCTTAACTTCATCTCCTAATAGTTATGAGCCTTTAATCTCCCCTCAACACATAACATCATGTGAAACCTTCAAGCACAGAATGTGAAAGTAAAAATAATTCGTTGCAATCTTGTAACCTCTTCAAGTGATGAGACTTAGAATCATACTCTATCTTGAAGTTACTATAGAAACTCCATGGACCTAAATAAAGTACAAAAACTTATTTAGACTTTTAAACTATTTTAAATCATCTACCAAATCTCAATAATGTCTTAGACAATAATATTGATCTCTGAGAAACCATACATAGTTTTGACACAGTCCATATCAACTGAAAAACTAACCTATTACTCTTCTCAGTCTTCATAGTAAACTGACCTTATCCATTCATCATTCATGAAGTATGATAACTTCTATAACTACCATAAGCATGTCTCATAAATAGATCAACCAATCATAGACTATGTCATTCCGTTGTAACCTTATTTTGTGCTTTATGACTAACAAAACCCTCTCAAATAATCATACATGCCCTTATTACACCTTCTATCTCTTTTAACAATTCTTAATTCTTTATTTTAGGAAAAGAGACATTTCAAAACATATTATGATTGTATCCTTGATTGAGGAAACAGTACATGCTTCCAAACAACACTACACATGCGAGACAAAATTTATTAGTAAATCGACAACCTTGACCTTGATCCATGCGAGGCTTAAAAGATATCCACACTTCTTCATGTAAATTGTATGATGTAAAAGTACACTTGACATTTTCTCAAACATTTCTCAAAGATTAGCAACTCATCATGGATCATATCAATTAAATCACATACACAGGGAGCATCAAACTACTTCACTCGAATGGTTTGATTAAGTTATGATACAAATGAATGACTTATTTTTTATAAACTTGTCTCCTTGCTAGTTTTTGGTGCCTAATCTAGTCTCTAAAACATATTGAAGAGATTCAAGAATATGAATATCATACCTTGAATCCATGATCTTATCTTGCTACTGATCCCATTCTTCATCTTATAAATCCCTTGAATCCACAACATGAACCCTTAACCATCTCGGACCTTGAAAACATTATTTTGATGTATTTATACTCTTGGAACTAACATCATGCTTGATCATACCACCTTGAATTCTTCATGATATTCTTATTCCTTGTCTACTAGAACATCACCTTCTTGTTACAAGTGTAACTAACCTCAAATCTTCATATACAATCATCAACCTAATAAACATACCTCTAGACAACCACATTCCTTGAAATTTGAGTACACACTTTAAAATTCACTCAACAATGAACTATACAACCTTGATGACACTATTCCAATCTTCATTGATATGTCATGATTTATTATCCTTCAAAAAAATATGACTCCTCTTTCTTGACATCATACTTCAAATCCTCAACCTTACTTCAAGACTTGTGAATATCCATCCAACATCTTGGCTCATGATGAACTTGTAAAACTTTGTCACATACAGACCTCATGTTAATACCCCACATTTGGTGCTTAAGACTTGTTACATTGGCAAGAAATAGACCATTGTACAAGCCTAAAGTAATTATTGACTACAATACATAACACATAATCATCCTTTAAATTGATATTTTTTGATTGAATGAGACTCGGAATTAACATACTTGAAATAAAGATGTTTGCATTATCCAAAGTTATCTTCATGTTTAAGATGCACTTATAAATAACTTTCAATACCTGAGCATGACCTACTTGAAACTTTAATGCCTTCACCATCATTATAAACTTTATTAGAGAAAATAATAGCACGACTTCAAAATACATATGAACTCGACTCCTTCAAACTCAATCTTGGCATTAATATACTTTCAAATCATGATATGAAAAAATCTTACATAAAATCAGACTTTTGACTTGATGAATAAGGAAAATAATAACACATAACCTTATATTATTAGGACCATCTTGACAGAGCCTTCAAACATGAAAAACTTATGTAAATACATGACCTAAATCTATCTCTTGAAGAAACTCAATACAACCTCAGACATCCTTGACCTTAAATAAACTATTACAGGAAATTAATCATATCTTTATCATAATAACAAGACATACCACTTGACCTATACACCATATTTTATGAAAATATTTTAAGCTTGACTCAACA
Source organism: Taxus wallichiana var. yunnanensis (assembly GCA_018340775.1). NCBI lineage: Eukaryota > Viridiplantae > Streptophyta > Pinopsida > Cupressales > Taxaceae > Taxus > Taxus wallichiana. The sequence continues at coordinate 956,475,717 of CM031234.1, forward strand.
TCACACATCATATCTTGAATCAAAGCATTATTGACATAGACCATGAAAATTTTACTAAGACCATAAACAAGAAGAACAAAAACAATAGAAAATTTTTACATACCTTGACATGCTTCAATATCATAAGATGATGGCCCCATAAAACCTAATAGAGGCATCTTGCACACCTAGTTGGGTCTAACAAGGTAGGACCTTCATGTCCTTATGATACATAATGTCAAGATCTATCATCGAATTACTTAACTCCTGCCCCATTTATTTTATATCATCTACTTGGTAGTATTCTTGTGCAAACATAAAAACACTCTTGAGGTTCTACAACTGCAAATAGGAATTTTTGAGTCTTAGGCTTATTTTTAATTTTAGGCATCTCAACGGGGTAGAGTGAACCACCTTTTCTTCATTATTAACATGACCATAACTAACATCTTCCTTCCTCATAAATTATTATTTTCTCCATCTAAAATATCTTCCAATATGACCAATCTTGTTGCATTTGAAACAATTTATATGGATCTTACCTTGAGAAGCTTCATCTCTCCAAATCTGTCTAGGTGGACTCGATAGCAAACTTTACAATATGGCCAACTTGATTACATTTGAAACATACAAACTCATTCACACCTTAATTCTCCCATCTCTATATTGGTGATCCATGTTGACATTATCTAGCTATGTGGCCCATTTTTATTGTAATTGAAACATACAATTGAATTCCTACCTCTAATGTCTTCATTCCTCCAATTCTGATTTGATGGTTCATTCAAACAATATCTTGCAATGTGACCTTTCTCATTACAATTGTAGCATACCATACTCTTTGTTTTCTCATCTCTTTTACCCCTCATGGGTGATTACCCTTGAAAAACCTCCTACACTCCTTTTCCCTATGTACAAACTCATTACAAGTTAAATAATAACCATTGAAAGATCTTTCATACCTTTAGGCATTGAGTTGTCTCACTAATTTTGACTTCATATTGTTCTCGATCTGATATTCACTTGATCCAACAGTATTATTGCTTGAAACATCGTAATTTTTATGACCTCCTTTCCTTTGAAGTTATCCTTAGATTTGGAAAATTCTTGACCTAATTCAGAAATACTTTCATCCTTATTTGATTCTTATTTGAATTGTAAACCTAACTTGTCATTGGAGTGTCTTTAGATGCTCAATAAATCATCCAAGTTGTTTATACTCTTTTCAAACTTATTATACACTTTCATTTTCGTGAAGCAAGATCTAACTCTGATTGTAAATTTTTCATGGCCAAACTAAATTTGATGCACTCATCCTTTCGATTCTTGAGACTAGCAAGAAGAAATCTAATATAATTTTTTTAGTTGATTACATTCTTCCTTTTTGTATTCAAGATCCTTTAGAGATTTCTTAAGTCTTTGGTTATCCTTCCTTATTAGTTATAGGTCATATAGGTCACTAACATGTTTAGATCCACCATTTTTGGTGGCTCAAATTAATTAGCAACAATTAGTATGTTGTTCACTAATCCACGATCATTTATTCATCGACCTAGTGACGTAAAATTTCAATTCATCGGTGTTGTATACATAGTTATAGGTTCTTACAAGGTATAAACTAAAATTTTGTTATCACAACAATGAAAATGTAATCCTAAAGAGATAAATTACATTGTAGATGAAAGTAGATGCTACAAATAAGTAATAAGCGGATAAAAACATAACATAAGTGAATGAATGGACTGTTCCAATTCTAATCTATCCATGCAAGTAACTAAAACAAAAAACAAAAATAAAAATGGGGTTTAACAACCAAAAGTGGGCCCTGCCTTGGGTGCTAACCTTTCCTAAGGTTTGTGTCTATAGAAAAATGATATAACTCAGATTTTATTCATCAACATGAAGATTCAAATTTAAAATTACAACAATTCCTTGACAACCTCCCTCTATTACGGTCTCTCCACTCTCTTTATAACCAGTAGAGATGTGAAGAGTATCTTTCAAACTAAAAATTACATTTTGAATAAGTATTAGATCACTACCAAGGAATCTATATATTCTTATGCATGTAATTTAGAACTGAAGAAAGGTGTTCTAATACAACCACATAACTAATTGTTCATTCAAACAACCAGTTATCAAGTTAAATCAATTAATTCCACAGTTGTAGTTGAAGAGCATAGTTAGGCATTGGCATGAGATCTGCTCTTGTTTATCATAATTGTTTATTTATTGACATGTACAAACCTAGGTGAAGCATCCTTGTTGATCACATTTTCCACAATCATGGCTTTGTATGCATGTGTGTTTTCTTTTGTTGCGGTACCTTGCTATGGAAAATTCCCGATTGCTGCATGCTAGTTGCTATGGATGAGTCCCCTTGCATTGTGATAGATTTTCTTTGGCTGCATGTTAGTGGTAACATATAACAGCTTCTTGCAAAAAAGTATGACATCCAGAAAAAGCACTTTATTAATCATTTCATTGCATCAAGATATTAACATACACATTCAAAATCCATGAAATAGAGTAACTTAGTAATAGTTATACTAATTAATATATAAGTGCCATAAGTTTAAGTTCAAGTGGAAATGTCTGATAGGATAACAGGGATAAAAAGTATGAGGGTATACAAAATACACAATAGATGAGATAATTAAAATGGTAATTAGAGGGTCTCATCACACCCCTAGACTTAACTTCTTGAATGACCTCATTTAAGATTTTATCATTTATCATTTTCTTTCTTGGGGTCCACTTGGATGATGTTGCACAGTTTCCTAAATTCATTTCACATGGATTTTCCCTCTGGTTTAGTAAAGAAATAACCTAGATTCCTCCTGTACTATTCCATTATCCTTTCCTTTAATTCCTCATTCAATTCTTTATTCCCAGACCAATGAGGTATTGGATAGTGGAAAATAGGTTGATAGTATCCAATAGGGAACCAAGTTTTTCCACATCCCTTTACTACCTCAATATATGGATTGATTCTATGGAAAGTTGGGATAATGTTTGGGTATGAATGCATTTATTTTCTCTTTATCTCTGGTGATATTTCTTCCCATCTTCTTCTACATTCCTGTAATATCTCTACACCATTGAACCTAATGTGATCTATGAACTCATCATGGAATTCTTCTCTCATTCTATATACCCTTTTTTTATTTCTTGTTCCTTCATAAATTTACCATATTCTTCTATCATTGCCTTGGTATTTCTTACCTCTACTTGGATCATCAATGGTTATTCTTTGCATAATTGTTTTGTATTCGACCATCTATTTTTCCTTGTAGATCTCATTGTTGAAATAAGAACACAGTTCTCAAACTTGCACATCCCCAATGTAAAGAACAAGGATCCAATCTCTATCATATTATAAAGCATAATTAAACATATACAGTTCACAAAGAAGTAACTAGATTTCATGCAGCATTTTAAGATATATTATGAAGAATGGCTTGGCTCCACTGATATCAAATGGTATGTCATTATTGATACAAGTATATTTTAATTGCAACATTTGTTCCTTTAAGAATACAAAATAAATGCTTGATGGTGGTCTACACTTGAAATTTTCATTTGTTACATGTACTATATCTTCTTGTTTCTTTTTAAGCCTTGTAATCTAATTGTCCTTGGCCCTTAGTTGCCTATCTTTTCATCCAAATATTGTTGGTGTTGGAAGAGTAACTCTTCCTTTTCTCATTCCCACCTTCTTTGTAGCTTATTACAATAATTCTCAAACTTCTACACCCAATATTCTGAATTGGTTTGTGTTGCCATATTTCTACAGATTGGCCTAGGAGGATCTCTGAAAACTTCTTGTATGACAACTTGTGGCTACATGTTGGATGGTTGAGACACTAGTTCTAGGGCTACATGAGAAATTAGGGGTTATCTATGTGCATTGGTGCACTATATTCTTGATAAATTTTGACTCAAGGTTCTGGACAATGTTGTCAATTGTATCTTCTATATCAAGTGGTAAACTTGCTTCAGTATCCATGGAACTAGTTTGAGTTGTATGTATTGTTTCTGATGACACTTCCTCAGTTTGCTCTTCATCATCTGCAAATGCGCAGATTGTTTCTCCCTCACTTTCCTTAGTTACTATATCCTCTTCATGATGTGCATGAACAATATCTGTTTCCTCATGGATTCTATGATAATTTGTTAATCCTTTAATTTATTCAACTGGAACCTCTTCTTCATGTTACAAATGGGTTTCCCGATGAAAAAAACTCTCTGTTTGAATCTCAATTGGTTCAGTAGGGCACTCATTCTGAGGTTTTTCACCTAATTCTTCCTCTTTTTCTTTTTTACTTTACTGGTTTGTTCCTCCATGGCTATGTAGGAATCTATGACTATAGGAAATTCTTTCCTATATTTTATTGGAATGGCTTCCTCACTCTTCTTCATCCCCTCCTCATCACTTTGTCTAGGGACATTTGAATATTTAATCTAGACTTTAAATTTTTTGGCTTTTTAGTTTTGATTCTATGTGATCTCCTTAGTGGATCGAGAGGTTTTATTAGAAGAACTCCTCTTGCCTTTAGAGGAATAAGACTGCAGGGTTGATATATTTAGAAATGCCTCAATAACTAAAACCCTTTTAGGAGATATGGGCCTAGGGTCGTGCCCTAGAAATGGATGTTATTCATGGGTAGGTTTTTCAAAGGTATGGAAGTAGTTAAAAGAATAGTGGTTTCGGTAGGAGTAGGGTTTTTTGAAACTAAGAGTTTTGGTGGAGGCATAGAAGAACTAAGTTAGTTTATTCTCATGTTTTTACCCTTCCCTAATAGATCATTGATATGATTTGATCTTGTAGAGTCTCCCCAATTCAATGAAAAATGCTCACTTACCAATGCATGCTTTACAACTAAGGTGACAAGACAATGGTGAGATAGGGAAGACCTTCCCCTATGTGACTCTCTACTCATCTTATTTTCAATCTCATGCAAGAAATTTGGTGCATTCACATGTCTGACGTTCTTCAAGTGATTTAGCAGTTTAAAATGGACAGTATTCAATCGTGAATATCAATCAACACAAGTAAAATATTTTATGATATAATTGGAAACATCTATCCATAAAGGTTTTAAAGAATTTTGCAAATTACCTTATGTCGTATGCAAATTTTGCTAGAGCTTCTTCTCGATTTGATTTCGCAAGATAAATCTTACCTTCACAGGTAGACCAGATTCTGCAATGACCAACATTTCATCATTAACCTTAACTATAAACCCTTGAATTTTTCCTATCCATCGCTGAAGGTGTTGGTGAAGTCTATGAAATTTGACTTGTTGAAACCTTGGAACTTATTGATATAATACATCTAGACATTATTGTGAAAATATTATAGAATTTGTGGTTGGTTCCACAATTATGAATGGTCTATTGGTTCATTTCTTATCAAGTCTCCACCCATTGTTAGGTTCTATAAATTTTACAAATTATGAAAGGAAATAAGTCCTTCATTTTTAATTGATTATATATAATTTGAATTAATGAAGAACCAAGTGTTCTACCTTTTCAAAATTTGTAACCAAGTTTGCATGTAGCTTGAAAAGGTATCATTAATTTGAATTGAAGGATATTCCCATGTGAAATGATGGTGTGGAATGACGTGGGAGATAGTTCATGATGAAAAAGGTGGTGAAACATTATGGGAAATAAATTTTATTTGACAACTTGGAACATATAGTATTTAAATATAATTATTCTAGCTATACTATATTAAAGTAAATCGAGTGCACTTAACTTGATATGTACACCGTATGATTATGACATGTTCCTTTTTGTATTTTGTGCCCTTGGATGCATGCAAGAGGCTACTTGTTAAGGTACTACGTGGCTACAAGTAGTTTTGTTACGAGGATCAATTATTGCATGTGATGTTGTATAGGATAAACTCCATAATGAATTCAATTTATTCTCGAGAGAGGGAAGATTGAATTTTTCCATCTTAACTATCTTTATCTTTTTTTCTCATTTGAATATGCTCTATATTCTTCATACAATAAAGTTCTATAAAAAGGAAAGAAAAATAGGGCTTTGGCTACATGTTATTGTAAGTGGATGTTATAGTCTTTGCATCATCTCTTTTTATCGATATTATGCACATCTTGCTGCAAATAATCCAAATCCTACAAAACAGAAATGCTAATAAAACAAAACATGTTAGTGAGTGCTCATGATCACCATGAAGGCTTATCACATCACTTTTATTCCTCCTTAGGGTACCCAAAAAGATGGATAATCCAAGGCCACTAAAGATCTCATTACTTAAAGGTTTCAGAAGATGAACCAAAAGTTTCAACTTTTGTTCTCAATTATGATGTGCTCATTTCCATCCTACTTTTAAATCCTATGAACTGTTGGATGAAGGTGTTCTTATCAACTAGTTTTTGTATAGGTTCAATCTATGACCATTTACCAATAATTTAAATCTCACAGGGTCAATGGTGGTGAGTCTTACAACTTCATTGGGAAATATTTTCTCAATCTCATATGGACCGAGCCACCTTGTTATGAGTTTTCCCATGTGATATTTATATTTAGATTCAAAGAGAAGTGCCCAATCACCTTCTTGAAATTGTCTTGTTTTGATGAACCTGTCATGTCACTTGATCCTTTGTTTTTGTACCACTTATGTATTATGAACAACCTACCTTCTCATTTCATCCAACTCATTGAGTTGAAGAATTATTTGCCTCTGAGCTTTAGAAAAATCTATACCTAATTCTAATGCAATTCTTAATGTCTTGTGCTCAAACTCAATAGTGATAAAAATAGTATTACCATATAGTAACTCAAAAGGTGTGAATCTAGTTGTTGTTTTCCATATGGTATTGAATTCCCAAACTACCTCTGGGAGTCTTTATAAAGAATCCTTTCTATGCAATGTTATAGTCTTTTTCAAGATGGATTCAATTTCTCTGTTTGTTACTTCAACTTGGTCATTAGACCGTGGATGATAAGGTGTGGAATTCCTATTCCTAATTTCATATTCGTTAGTTAAATCAACAATAAATTTAGTTATGAAGTGGGTACCTTGATCTGTGAAAACATCTCTTGGCACTCCATATCTTGTAAAGATATGGTCATACAGGAATTTTGTAAATTTTTCACTCTTTTGATTTAGTAATGCCTTTACTTCTATCCATTTGGTGAGGTAGTCTATGCATACCAAAATGTAATCTTCTTTTGGGACTTAAGATCTATGGGACCAATAAAATCCAATCCCCATTTATCAAATGGTTACATTATTATCTAAGGCTGCAATGACATTTCATCTAATTTTGTAGGCCTTCCCATTCTTTGGCACTTATCATATCTTCTTACATACAATGTTGCATCTTTATGTAATGTAGGCCAACAATACCCTATTGATAATACTTTTTGTGCTGCCATTTTTGCAAAAATGTTTCCTCCACATGGCTCACTATGATAGGATTTGAGGACATCATAAATTTCCTCATCATTAATACACCTTCTCATAACATTATCTTTCCCTGTGTGAAATAGGAAACCAACTATCCAAAAAAAATTCACACTTTTATGTACAATATATTTCTCTTCAGAATATAGATAGTGTGGAGGTGTCTTACCCGAAACCAAATAGTTGGCTATGTTAGAACCCAAATTTGTTCTCCTTTTCAATCTGAGCAGCATCAAAGATATGGCATGAAGCTTGAAGACAAATAGATCATGATGTATGTCATTTTATAGTTGAGGATGCGATCTAACTCGACACACTCAGATTTGTAGAGATGGATGACACTCAAATAGGACTTGATCTTGTCCTAACTGTTTTAGGTTGTGCCTTTCAACCAAGGTAAGAGAACCTATTTTGTAACCCTCAAATGGTGAAGGAGATGAAGATATCCCTCAATTTGTGCAAATAGTATGAAAAGGGCCTTGGGAAAATATGATCAACACTCCAAATATGAATTTCACAAGTTGTCACTTCCAGATTATGGAGATACTTTCAATGCAAGGCAAGGGTTACTGAAGACATTTTGAAATCTTGATTTGTTTTGCATACTTTAGCAAATGGATTTTGATCTTCTATGGGTATACAGGTCAAAACAGGGTAGTATGGGGTAGGATTAGTTGTTTAGAATGATTTTTGGTGGGATATTGACAAGACAAACTTGACTATGCTAGATCTTTGACAACCTCTACAACATTTGAACAACTATCAAATAAAATGCTTCAAAATAGTTAGGATGTTCTTTCAACTAGAAGAGATACACAAATGGAGGCCCAGGTTTGCACTCTTCACACAATATTTGAGACCTCAACACAAAAGCTTGAGTTAAAGGACTCAATTAAACATCAAAATATCTTATCAAATCACGCCTAAGGTACCCCAAAGGCTTATAAGAAATATCTATCAACAAATGAAGGTGAAGTGATTTTAAACTACTTATTTTCAATGCTAGATGAAAGCTCTTCTGACAAAAAAATTACAAATTCCACTAAACTATCAATAAGGATGAGATTTGTGTGATTCCTAGAGATTTCACTGCAAGATTGCAACAAGAACAAGGAAAATTGTTTGTAGACATTTAAACATGATAATAAACATCATATTGCCTAAAATAACATAGATTAATTCAAAATCTTGTTAGATTCATCAGCAGAGGAGAGTTTCAGAACAATCTCAGAGCCATGTGATGTCTATACACTTGTAACCAACTCAACATGAATGAAGATCTAACACAGAAGACATTAACCATGTGTTTTGGAGGGTTTATTAGAAGATGAGCTTCTCTCAAAATTTTCTTGTGATTTTCAATTTCTTGACCATTTGCATGTCTCAAAGCATGCATTATATATCTCTCTATTACATTTGATCCCTCTTTCCCAAGAAAATAATATCCTATGGCATCTTTGTTTGTTACAAATTCACTCATGACTTTCTGAAAGTGATACTTAACCAATTTTACGAGGAGGAGATGCTAGGCATGAAAAAAAGAAAATTATTACAAATCTTCATCATTCCTTGTCATGGGAGCATGTATTCTTCCTTTGGTGCCCGCAGCATCTTCCTCTTCCATCATTTCACCTTTACACTTTCCAAATTTGCCTCTGTAACTTTTGGATCTGGTATTTTACGCTTTGCATGAACTAGAGAAAAAGCATTTTGAAATGTGCCTTAGATCTACAAATTGACCCTCCAAGATGATTGATTTGAATCATGCAGGCCAAAATGACATGAATCCACAAAAAAATTGATCAAAAATGATGCAAAAATGCATTTCCACACTTCCTGGAGCCAAAATGGCGGTAAAAATGACAAAATGTACAGTTGCCATCAATTTTCCTTTCTCCCTTTAATCTGAGCCCTCCACGTGTCACAATGTGATTGGAAATGGGCTTGGGATTACTTTTTGACATTTTAACACTTTTGGAAAAAAGTAAAAATTTGACAATTTTCTCCACCCCTCCGCCCTTGAGATTTGGCACTGACATGTGGCACAATGTGGGTCCCATTGGAATCACAGCTCGATTATGCACATTTCCACCTTTTTTGGAAAAAAGGAATTTTTTCACAATTTTCCCTATGGACCTGCACCTCCACTTCTATCCTTGACATGTGGCGATTCTGACTCACTTTGTGGGCTTGCATTCCTCCTTTTAAACTTTACTCAACTCCTCAAAAATATCAAAAGTTTCAAAACTCACCGCGGCCCGCACTCCCCTCTTGCATTTTCTTTTGACATGTGTCTCCCTCTAATTCATTGCGAGCCACGCTTCAAATTACCGCTTTAACTCACTTTGCCAAAAAGGAAATATTTCCCTTTTTCCTTTGGTAGCCCGCACTCCTCTCTCGCCTCGTCATGTGTCTCTCTGTGATTCACTTGGCAGAACTGCGGCCCTTTTCACAACCTTTTTCCCTTTCACCAAAAAAGCAAAAAAATTCTAAGTCCTCTCGCTAGCCTTCCATCCCACTTTTGATGAAAACATGACATGTGTCCATCTCTGGGGCCTACGAGTTGTAGGGGTAACTTGTACTTTTTTCCAAAAACACAAAACATTAAGTTCTTTCGAGCAGGACACTGCCCAGGACCTTGTCCAGCTTACAAATGGCCACTTAGGAGATGACTTTTGAGCTAGAATTTGATGGGAAAAGTATGCCCGTATGACCGTCAAACAACGCAGAAATTGCCAACGATGCCCTAGAATGCTGAAGATGAAATTTGGCGGAAAATGATGCCCGTATGACCGTAAAAAGCATAGAATTTTCCAATAATACCCATAAATCAATTTTTCACTAAGGATGGAAAAACCTTGAAACAAAGCAAGATGAATCATGATTCCAAGAATTTTTTGACCAAGGGGATAGATTTTCAAAGGAAAACAAGCATAAATTGATCATTTTCAAGCATCCATGATTAGAAAAATGGAAAAATAGCAGAGCCCACAGATTCAGAAAAAAATTAGGGCATGACCATGGCAAACTTGGAGATTTATTCAAAATGGATGCAAAAATGGAGAGAAAAAGAACAACTCCAAAGCATTTAAATATAGGTACGAGTTGTTTTTCATCAAATTCAAAGGATGGGGAGATCCAAGGCCGGTTTTTCTCATAAACAAGGTAAATACAAACTTCTCCTTAGAAAAATAGGACAAGGTAATGAGTTTGCAACTAATCCAATGCACAAGAATGGAGCTACAACTTCACATCATCGATTTCATGAGGAAAAAATGTTTCACAGCACAAAGAGCAAAGGGGAAACATGGAAAAATGGTAGAGGATCAAAATGGGCACCAACATCGCTCTTGCTTGAGGATGGGCACTCCTAGTGAGTGCCATAAGAACAATAAGTAGACCAAGTGCCAAAATAATCCATTGGGAAAATGGAGTCATGAGCCAAAGCCACCAAAAACTAGCTGAGAAACCAACAAAAATGGCTACCACACACCAAGGCAAACCACGAACCGACAAAACACCAAAAATAGAGAAAAATCCAAACACTATACACTATACAAGTGGTGCATACCTCAAATTTGGGGATTAATCCAAGAAATGCTTTAGATGCCTGCCATTAATAGGCAGTTCAAGCAATTCCCCATCTAAGTCCTTGAGAAAAAGGTATTTTCACCAATTCTGATATCAATGGAGTAAGGGCCATCCACAATGCATCAAATTTACCATGTTTTCCTTATCCTCATGCTTGATATCCCACAACAAAACCAAATCTCCAACATTGAAAGCCCCAGGAGTGACATTATTTTTAAACAACCTCTTCAACTTCTCTCTAAATCTAACATGCCTTTGGTGAGATGCTCTTATTTCTTCATCCAACTCAATAATCCAATTAATCCTTGCTTCATATGGACTGACCTCCTATCTTCAAGTTGTTGAATAAACTGAAATGAAGATAATTGCAGATGTAAGGGAAACAAAGCTTAAGTTCCATACACCAACTCAAATGGGCTCTTACCAGTAGCTCTTTTGGTAGTGATTCTATCAGCCCAAACTACAAATTTTAGTTGTTCACCCCATTTTCTCTTATTTAACTCCAAGGTTATCCTAATGATCTTCAACAAGTTCTTATTGCTAGACTCAGCTTGTCCATTCCTTGAGGGTTATAGTTTGAAGCATAATTCAGATTGGTTCCATACTCCTTGCACATTGCCATCAAGGGCTTAGCTTTGAAACACATGGCATTATCAACAACAATCTTTACATGCACACCAAATCTGCATATGATGTGATTCAACAAGAAGTACATAACAAATTGGTGTGTTGCTTTCTTGGTGGGGATTGCTTCTACCCACTTGGTGAAGTAATCTATGGCTACAAGGATCCATTTAAGTGTCAGGAATTAGAGAAAAAATATGTGGAAAAAAATCCTCAAACCACGGTGAGCGAGAAACTATATAGCAGAATTATACTTGCAGAAATATAACAACATAAATAAATAATGCACAAAATAAGACAAGACAAGATTTAATGTGGTTCACCCAATGTGGGCTATGTCCACCAAGAACTTTCTTAGATTTTATTATCAACAAGAGTAAAACAAATCTCACATTATTCTCTCAGTTATGAACTCACAACAAAATTCCAAAGATGTTAAACCACATCTAAACCACAATTGACACCCAATTGCATAACCTTGATTACTCTTGATCACCTCTTGATCATTAAGACTCAAGACCTCTTGAACACTCAAGATATCTTCAAGATACCCTAACACCTCTATTTATAGGATTAAAATCCTCTTAAGAAGTCCTAAAGCCGACCCTAGAAGTTTGAAAGTCGTGATCTTTCAACTTCCCACGGCTAGAAAAATAGTCCCGACGTTAACAACTAATTAACAACAACATCGTAGTAACAACATAGTGACTACACAACATGTCACAATTGACAATCGTAGAATGCTCCTGAAGTCTCCAAACTTAACCGTTTGAGCTCCAACACTTCAACACTAATTCAAGAAGACAAAAAACAGGCTCCACACCCCAACAATCTCCCACTTGGAGACTATTTCCACTGAGAAAATTTCTTAACCCTTCATTATCAACCATGAAGGCCAATCAAAGTTGAACACAACTTCAAATTCTCCCTTGTGACTACCTTGGTCATCATATCCATAGGATTCTGATTGGTATGAATCTTTTCTAGCTTCAACTTATCTTCTTCTAAAGTTGTCCTGATGAAATGATATCTTAGCTGAATGTGCTTCATCTTAGAGTGGAAAGTGGAGTTCTTCGCCAAATGAATAGCACTTTGACTATCACTGTGTAGTCTCCCAACTTCTTTCTTATGACCCAACTCATCAAGAAACTATTGTAGCCAAATCATCTCCTTGCTTTCCTCTGTGGAAACAACATACTTAGCCTCTGTGGTTGACAAAGCCACAACCTTTTGTAACCATGAAATCCAACTTCTTGTTGTTGTATCACCAATCAAATACATAACCTATCATGCTCCTCCTATTGTCCAAGTCTCTTGCCATGTCTGAAACTACATATACACATAATGCAGTTTCTGATCCACCAAACATAATGCTGCTCTCATGGTCCCTCTCAAATACTGAAGGATCCACTTTACTACTGCCAAAGTGCTCTCTACCTGGATCACTCATAAACCTGCTCACTTCTCCCACTGCGTGGGCAATGTCATGCCTAGTGCATACCATAGCATACATCAAGCTACGAACTACTTGATGAGTACGGTACCCCGGACATCTAGATTCTATCCTCCTCGGTCTTTGGACTCTGCGCCTTTGATAAATTAAAGTGACCTACCAAAGGAGTGCCAACTAGTTTAGCATCTTGCATACTAAAGCTCTCCAAGACCTTCTTTATGTACTCTTCTTGAGATAATACTAGCTTCCTCTAATTCTGTTCCAAGTTATTCTCATACCAAGGATTTGTTTTGCTGCCCCCAAATCCTTCATATGCAAAAGGAGTCACCTAGTTTCTTCTTGAGTACCTTTATTTCCTGTATGTTCTTCCCTGCAACAAGCATATCATCTACATACAGGCACAAAATAATATAACTACCATTAAGAAACTTCTTGATGTACATGTAATGGTTTGAGTGACACCTGGAGTAACCCTGCTCTTGCATAAAACTATCAAACTTCATGTACCACTACCGTGGAGCTTGTTTCAGGCCATACAAGCTCTTCTTCAATTTACACACTAACCTCTCCTTCCCTTTGACCTCATAACCCTATGGCTGCTACATGTATAATTCCTCCTCCAACTCACCATGAAGGAATGTAGTCTTCACATCCAACTTTTCTAAGTGCAAGTCTTCTACTACAACTAAACCAAGAACAATCCTAATAGAAGTCATTTTAACAACCGGAGAAAAAATTTCATCAAAGTCTATACCTTTCTTCTGCAAATCCTTTGACCACCAACCGGCCTTGTATCATTTCCTACCTTCATCTTCCTCTTTGATTCTATACACCCACTTGTTATGCAATTCTCTCTTGCCCTCGGTAGCTCCACCAGATCCCAAGTCTGGTTTTCCATAAGAGATCTATGCTCTTCATCCATGGCCTACTCCCACTTCTTCTTGGCATCCACCTACACTGCTTCCTCAAAGCACTCGGCTCTCCACTATCAGTGAGCAATAAATAATTCAAAGATGGAGTAAATCATTCAGGTTCCCTTCTTACCCTATAAGACCTTCTCACCTTAGGAGTTTGGGGTTCATGATGAGTAGGTACCTAAACTAGATGTGCTTGGAACATGCCGAACTCCGAACCGCCCATTGGACACCTTGTTGTTCGCAATGTCCTCTAACATTGTGTATTATTTATTTGATTTCTCTTTCTATTCCTATAATCGATATTTATACATGATTTTTTCATAAAATACAATATCTCTAGACCAAAATATTTTCTTGTCTTTAAGACTCCAAACACGAAACCAAAATCATCTTCACCATATCCAACAAAGGTTCATTTCTCGACTTAGCCTCTAACTTGGTCCTATCATCTTTATTAATGTGAACAAATACCTCACATCCAAATACTCTAAGAAATGAGTAATCAAATTTCTTACCAGACCAATCCTCCTCAGGTATACCTCCATTTAAGGCCATAGAGGGTCCTCTCAATTAGGTAAATAGCTATGCTTACCACTTCTACCAAAAACATGAGTGACAGCCCCGCATGTAACCTCATGCACCTAGCACACTCCATGATTGTCCTATTCATTCTCTCTGACACTCCATTTTCTTGTGGAGTATTTGGAACCATTATTTTCCTACGGATCCCATTTACCAAACAGTAATCAATAAATTCATTACTACAATATTCCCCTCCATTATCTAACTTGAGACATTTCATATTGAGACCTGTTTCATTCTCAACCAAGGCTTTCCATCTTTTGAAAGCTTCAAACACATCGATGTATTTCTAATGCAATATACCCAAACTTTTCTAGTTACATCATCAATGAAAGTGACATAATAACATGAACCGCCAATAGAGTTTACCTTAGTTGGACCCCATACATCTATATGCACTAACTCCAACTTACCCTCCTTCCTGGTAGGTCGAACCTTAAGAAATATCACCCGCTTCTGTTTCCCATAAACACAGTCCTCACAAAAGTCCATATCTAACTCCTTTAATCTGGGTAACCTGTCCTTTATAATCTGCATGCCCTTATGACTCATATGACCAAGTCTCTAGTGCCACAAAGTTACATCTCCATCTGCAGCAACTAAATTGCAATAATCAGCACCACTGGTTAAATACAAAGTACTAGTTTTCTTACCTCGTTCAACCACAAGAGCTCCCTTGGTAACCTTCCAAGAATCTACTGTAAAACTAACCGTATAGCCATCACTACCTAGTCATTTGTCCCTAATATCAAGTTCCACCTCAACCGAGGCACATGCCTGACATCCATAAGTAGCCATGTGTTCCCATTCTACATTTTCACCTGAATAGAACCTTTCCCTACTATGCTGCATGGTTCATCATCATCAAGATATACATGTCCAAAATCACCTTGAACAAAATCAATAAAGTAATGTCTATGTGGGGTGGCATGGAAAGAAGCCCTGAATCTAACACCCAAGATTCAACAATATTATCTAAAGAAAGAATTAAGGCATCTTGACAAACATCACTTGCTACCAAATTTACCTCTTTAGTTTCCTCCTTCTTGTTCTTCTTATCCTCAAAGATCCCATCAATATTTCTTAGCATGACCAACATTCCCACAGTGCTAACATTCTAACTTACTCTTTGACTTTGACTTTCCATGATCATTCAACTTCCCATGGTTACATTTCTCTTTGTTCTTTTGTCTCCCTCTACTCTCCACCGTCAAGGCATTTCCAGAATTAGAATAATCTTCGGTGCTCTTCCTTCGCATTTCCTCACATAGGATCACACCTATTACATCCTCAAACTTCAACTTTGAGTTATTAGAGACTGAATTACTTACATCCATAACTAATTTGTCCTGCCTATCCGGTAAGGAGCAAAAATCATCAAATCCTTGACCTCATCATCAAATTCATTTTTTTACCGAGTTTAACATACTCACAACCGTATTAAATTCATTCAAATGACCAGAAACATAACCATTCTCAAAAATCTTCATATTAAATAAATTTTTCATCAAAAATATTTTATTAGAGGTAGAGGGTTTTCTATATAACTTCCCCAACGCACTCATGAGACCTTATGTGGTCTTCTCCTGCGATATGTTGAAAGCAACTGAAGATGCAAGGCATAAAAAAATTACCCCGAACACCTTTCTATCTAGCAACTCCCAGTCCTCATCTGACATGGCTGTAGGTTTCTTTGATTTTCCAGTCAAAGGAACATGGAGGTCCTTTTGATATAAGTAATCCTCCATTTGCATCTTCCACAAACTAAAGTTCTCGCCCATTAAACTTCTCAACCCTCGATCTGCTCGCATCTGCCATAGCTCCCACTCAATTTAAACTTTTCCTATGATTTACAACTTAAGAAAAAAACCATCAAAGCTCTGATACCAATTGTTAGGAATTAGAGAACAAATATGTGGAAACAATTCCTCAAACCACAGCAGTAGGAAACTATATAGCAGAATTATACTTGCAGAAATATAACAACATAAATAAATAATGCACAAAAGAAGACAAGACATGATTTAACGCCGTTCGCCCAATGTGGGCTGCATCCACCAAGAAATTTCTCATATTTTATTATCAACAAGATTAAAAAAACTCTCACATTCTTCTCTCGCTTATGAACTCACCATAGAATTCCAAAGATGTTAAACCATGTCTAAACTACAATTGACACCTAATTGCATAACCTTGATCACTCTTGATCACCTCTTGATCATTAAGACTCAAGACCTCTTGAACACTCAAGATATCTTCAAGATACCCTAACACCTCTATTTATAGGATTAAAATCCTCTTAAGAAGTCCTAAAGCTGACCCTAGAAGTTTGAAATTCATGATCTTTCAACTTCCCACAGCTGGAAAAATAGTCCCGATGTTAACAGCTAATTAACAACATGTTAATAGTAACATCACAGCAATGGCACAGTGACTACACAACAATGCCACAACAAATGACTACAAAATGCTCCTGAAGTCTCCAAACTTAACCGTTCGAGCTCCAACACTTCAACACTGATTCAAGAAGACAAAAATAGGCTCCACACCCCAACATTAAGTCTAACACTAGAAGGGTCTAAAATCTCACCAATGAAGTTCATTCCCCATTTTTTGAAAGGAGCTTCAATGGATACATGCTGCAAAGGAAGGGATCCTGAAGCTTTCATTCTTCCAGAGAAATGCTAGGAGCTTTCACATTTCATAACTAGTAGGGTTGCATCTTTGAAAGGAGTAGCCACCAATAACCAGCTCTCAAAATTTTTACGTGTTGTAACCCTTCCAGCAAAGTGTCCTCCACAAACTCCCCCATAGAAATCAGCAACTATCTTGGGAGCTTCATCTTTAGTTATACATTTCAAGAGGACACCTTCAGGGTTCTTCCAAGCCAGCCCAAAGTCAATGATGATGTATTTTTGAGAAGCCAACTTGAGGGCTCTTTTCTGATTTTTATTTAAATGATCAGGGTAGCACAGTGTCTAAGATAAAATATTACATCCTTGTACCACTTAGAGCTTACCAATTTCCCAAGAACATCTTCCATTTCTTCCTCTACTTCATTCACTTCCATAGTCTACAAGTTGCTCTCAACCATGAGCTTAGCAAGACCCAAACCTCTTACCAACTTTGTGGTCTAGATATCCATGTCATATTCCTACAGTTTGTTCACCCATCTACATCTTTTTCTTGAGATATCCATCTCTGATAAGATGTCTTTTACCATGGTGTGAGGAACATAAGAAACAACTTTTGAACTCAAGATATAAGGCCTGAAAACCTTTGTTGCTTTCACTAAGGCAAATGCTTGTTTTTCCATGATTGTGTATTTTAACTCAGTAGCTTGTAAATCCTTGCTAAAGAAGGCAATAGGCCTCTCAGCCCCATCTTCATCAATATACAACAAAATAGATGCAATGATATTTTTAGAAGCAAAGGAGAATATTTGGAAAGGTTTCTTGTAATTCGGAGTTGCCAAGACATGTGCATGTTTAAATGCTTCTTTGATTCCTTCAAAAGCTAGAATAACACCTCCTCCCATTTGATAACTTGGTCTTTATTTAACATGCATGTAATAGGAAGAGTTAATTTAGTGAAATTAGACACAAACCTTTTAATGAAATTGATCTTCCCAAAAAGGATTGGATGCCCTTCTTTGTTCTTGGAATTGGAACCTTGCTGATTGCTTCTACCCTCTCAGGGTCAATCATGACACCAACCTTTGAAACAATATGACCAAGAAAATTGGCCTTTTGTACCCCAAAATGGCACTTCTTTGGATTAAGAGAAATTCCATATTCTCTACATCTGATCAACATTCTTTCCAAGTGCTGCAAGTGATTTTTTTGCTCCTTGAAAACACAGTCACATCATCCTGATAAACTACAATGAAGTCATTTATGTAACCAATAAAAGCAACATCCATTTCTCTTTGGAAGGTAGCCCCAGCATTCATGAGACCAAAAGCATTCTTACATAGACATATGTCCCCCAAGGAGTGGTAAAGGCAGTTTTAAATCTTTCTAACTCCTTGACAACAACTTGATTGTAGCTAGAGAAACCATCCAAGGTGGACAACAATTCAGATCTAGTCACTAACTGCAGCATGTTTTCCATGTTTGGCAAAGGATAATTGTCCTTCAATGAATCTCTATTCATATTTTTGAAGTCTACACAAAGTCTAATATCTCCATTTTTCTTTCTGACTGGCATAAGGTTTACAACCCAAGATGAATACCTTGTGGGATGAATGATCCCTCCCTCTTTCAGTTTCTTCAATTCATCTTGCATTTTCATGGAGAGGAGTGGATTAATTGGCCTCTAATTTTTTCTGAAGGTCTTTTCCTTTGTTTCAAGAGGAATCTCATGTTGAAACAATTCTTCTCTGTATGCTTTCAACTCTGAATAATACCAAGCTACACAATCTCGATATTTCTTCAATAGTTGAACATAGGACTGTTTTTCCTCTTTGTTCGATTATTTGCCTAACCAAACTTTTCTTAGTTTATCATTAGTGTCCAAGTTATTCTCTTCCACATCCATTAAGGAAGACATGTTTCTATTGATGATGCAATCAACATTGTTAAAATTTGACTCAAGTACAACAAGACCTCTAGGAATGGTGTTAGTTTTCAATTGGATAATAACATTTCCAAATAAATTATCTCTTCCTTCAGTCACACACACCATTGGTTTCCAATAAATATTAAGATCTATAAACTTAGCTTGATTTTTAAGAACCTTTGCACTTGAGCACCATCATTAAACACTTGCCAATGCTTGATGTTGTCAGGGACAGCTGGCCTAGTTAACACTTCAATATTGTACTCACAATAAGGTGAAATGGTGCAATTTCCAAATCTTGACCCCAACACTACCAAATTGTTAGTAGCAGCATTGAAACTTCTGTCATGATGCATAATGTTGAAGGAATCAAACATCTCAATTAGATCCCAAACTACATGTTTATACTATTTCATCCGCTGATTTTTTGTAGCATATAGTTTTCTTATTTGTTTGACAACTAGCTCTGAATCTCCTTTTGCAATGATGTCCTTGACACCATAATTCCATGCAATTCTTAGACCCAACAACAAGGATTCATACTCAGCAATGTTGTTAGTACATTCAAAATTAAGCTTGAAGGAAAAAACAAACTCTTCCAAGCTAGGAGAAATCATAATTATACCAGCACCATTTCAAAATTTGGAGCAAGCTCCATCAAATATCAAGGTACAAGAAGAACCTACTTGTTCAAGGAACTTTGACTGATCCATCTTGTGCTCCTTACCATCAGCAAACCCAATAAAATTATCAACATCAACATCAATAAATAATACTTCAAAAGAAGCATTATTTGGATCCTTACTTAGATGAAACATCTTCTTCTCTCCATATAATTTTACAAGGCTACCTTAAATGGGAATGGTGGAAAAATACATATCCATTTGGACACTCCCTCCAACACTTGTAGCCCACTTTCTTGACAATAACATACCCCATTTGGTAGGAAATCAACAATCACAACATCCAATTTCAAATTCCTCCCAGGATAAGATGCAAGTTACACCACTAAACCCTTCACACAACCAACTACTGACACTTCTCTTGAGTCCATGGAAGTATAATTTCCATATGATGTTGTCACTTTGATATCTAACTCATTCATGACTTCTAAAGGCATGAAATTACATGATGCACCTGAATCAAACATACAATTTTGAAGTAGTCTATCATTTATGATCAAAGTTGTAAAGAATGGATCAACATTCAATTGGGAATCAACCACGATGTCCCCAAGTATACCTCGGGTGTTTCTCAAAGATCCTCTAATGTTGGTTGTGTTTTAAGGTCTGCAATGATTTGAAGAGGAGTTTCAACAACGTTTACATTTATGATTGAGGTACTCTTCTCCTCTTTTAATCCCAAGTACTCAAATGCTCTCTTCTTGTGCTCGTGAATCCTAAGAAACTCAATGATTGGAAAATTGAATTTGATTTGGATCAATACTTGGGATATGTCATAGGGAACACTCTTTGGAAAAGTAGCATTAGAAGGAGACAAGTAGATTCATCAAATGGTATGGGATTCTTGGCAACTTGGTCATGAGGAGGATGTAGTGCCCCACACTTTAAAAAGAAAAAAACAAATAAATAAAATAAAAGTTTGAAATTAAAAACCCATGATTTGTTTTGGGGGACGGTTTAGGGAAAGTTTGGGACTACACCATCATTTGGTTTTCTTGAGAGGGAGAGGGTGCCGCCGCCATGGAGGGAGGGGGGGGAAAAAGCTCTAGACCAGTCTTGGCGCACCCACCAAACTACCCAAGGAAATGCTCGCCAGATGTCTTCTCATTGAATGCCTTGGTCCCAACCCGCGCCAGCATCCTCCCAGCCTGTGCCAAACACAAACTCCCTTACCTGCGTGGACATTTCTCAAAGCATAAAAGACAAGGAAATTTTGTCAAACGTGGTAGTGGCTAATGCTTTGTAGTAGGTTTTGCACAAATCAATGTGCCATGGGCACTATTTTTGTGTTTGACTAGATAAAAGAATGAACCAGCTCCTCATGGAATATGATTACTACAACATTTAGAAGGAAAATGTTTCCCTCATAAGGTAGTCACACTATTTTACCATATGTAATAAACAAGTCTACAACCTAAACAGTCATAGGCTAAGCATACTCATGCCTATGTGAATTGGGAAAATGTAATAGGATTTGTTCATCCATCAAAGCATAAAGGATAGAGGAATATTGTCAAGCATGGTAGTTGCAATGGCCTTGGTAGACTTGCATGAAAAATGTGGGAGCATAGAAGAGGCGAAATGCCTCAAGATGTTTTCTCATAGGTAGGGATGGTTGTGGATTACACACAAATGGATTTGTTTAAAAGGTGTTGGACTGTTTGACAAAATGCCTCAAAGAGATGTGGTCTTATGGAACATAACCTGACCATATAAGCTTCATTTTTATTTAATTAGCATTTATCCATGTAGGTTCGGTGCATGAGGGTTGTTAATACTTCATGGCATGAGTGCCTCTTGTAGAATCATGCCTAGAATTAATCATTATGTTTGCTTGGCGTCTGATGAGCACATGAGAATGTGCAAAAATGTGGAAGCATGCGAACGGTTCAACAATGCCTAAAAGGAATGTGGTTTATGGGATGCAATGATTGCAGGATGTGTAAAAAAAATAATAAAAATGAGTTGGTTAAAAAGGCCTTGGAAACCTTCAAGCAAATGCAATGGGTATGTGTAAAGCTAGATTCCACAACCTCTGTCAGCATCCTCCCTGCATGTGCAAAAATAAGAGCTTTAGAATTGAGAATGGAAAACCATAAAGGCATAGAAAACAAGATGTTTTTGTTTTGCAATGGAACTTCCCGGTAGATGTGTATGTAAAATGGTGGAGCCGAGGATGCTCATGAACTGGTTGTGAAGTGCCCAAGCAAGATGCTTTGAAACGAAGCTGCGGCTTCAATTGACTTTGTTCTCCAAAGCATGGTTTTTCTTCCTTACCTCTCATAATTCTCATTTTTAGTTCTCTTTTACAAATGAATAGAATTTTAAAAATTATGGGATTTTTAATACGGTTAAATAATCCTTCAACTCGTTCAAAACATTAAATTGTTGTGTCATAACTCACCTACTTTAAACCATGAACTATCACCCTCACTGCTAGATGATTTAGAAAACTCTTACCCTTCTTGATCGCTCCAATATCATTTTATTGACTAGACGAATTTGACTCTCCATTGATAAGTTGACATTCTCCTTGTTTTAAATAGTTAAATGTTGCATTTTTGGGGACTCACTAAGTATCGTTCGTAACTCTAGAAATGAGATGTGAAGTGTTGTGCATGTACATTGGTATATGAGGAATCACCTTGACCTTTGGTTTGACCCAAACGATTATATGAAATCCTTTTGACGCTCTTATAGGAGCCCTATTGCACTGGTTTGCAATGGTAGAAAACTGTTAAATCTAGAAAGTTTGCTTTCGTTTTGAACCGCCATTTGAAACCTGAATGGAGAAATTACATCCCGTCTTCACAAACCTCTAGCGTTTATACTAGATAAATGCATGGAACATTCAGTATAGGAAAGAACACTTTTCAGGATAGTTTGGTGAAACCATTTTGTAGGCCTCTGGTTGTAGTTTGACAAGGTCAAACTAGACCAATTTCGTCTTGTCGCTCCAAAAAACTTGTCGCCATTTGAAAATGGTTTACTAGTTCTCAGTTCAGTCGACTCTGATGAATTCTCCTCATATAGGGGAACTTTTAGGAAGTGTCTCGTGGTGTTCTCATCCATCGAATTTCAGTTTTAGACATCGTTTTCTAGGCCCTCGACCTAAGTTTTGTCATTTTACAACTGGGTGAACTACGATCCGTAGCCCCGGAGAACTAACCGCCAAATGCAAACCGTTCACTTTTTGTAATTCCATCGGTTGTTATGAACTCTTCGTATATCTAGGGACACATAGAAAGTTGATCGTGGAGGGTGTTTTCATCAGAAGATAACTTTTGGAATTGGTTTCTTAGCCTCCGAGCATGTTTTGTACGTTTTGTAGTTAGTAAAAAATATAAAAATAGAAAGTCTGCAGACCCTCGTAGGGTTGCCAAACCACCCTGAAAATTTTAACACATGCAAATAACTGTTTAAAACCCTTTAGTGTATATGTTGTGTGAAATAGAAATTTTTACAAAATGGTGTTTTCTCTCTTCCCTTCCCTTTCTCTCTCTCTTGGGTTACAAATGAAGAAAAATGAAACACAATGAATACATGTTTCTAGACTTTTTAATTTCGATTGCAAATTGTAATTATTGTCAGATGTAAATGGGAAACTGAAAAATGATACTTATGATTGATTAGGGTGGATGCCATGCTAGCGATTTATCGCTGATATCATGCTCACGTGGGTTTTGCAGGATGGAAGATCGACGATGAAAAAGGTAATTTGTAATTTAATTATTATTATTGAAATTTTTATAGGTCATTGTAAAATGAATAACTGTCTAATGTAGTCTCTTGTTACCAAAATTCATAATTGAAATTTGTTAATATGCATGATATGCTACTTTTAGGGATACTTAGGAAATGTGCATCTAATCACCGGTTCAATTTGTTTCTTAGTTGTGTATGGCAAAAAGGGTTTGATTTATACATAGTGAATTAAAATTGAAGTTAATATATTGTAGTACTTTCTTAGTACTCTATAAATGATTAAATTAATTTTGGGTTATCTTCTTACCTTGCAAACATAATAAAGATTTTTAATGGGAACACTCAACCTTAATAAAATATTCGTGCATAACTTGCCTGCATGTGTGACCCTTTTTACCATATAAGAAATTTAAGACCGTAGAACGAACTTAAGCTTTGCACTCGATAGAACACTCTAGGTTAGGTAAATAAAACCCCTAGTTGGAGTTTACCATCATAGTCTTTATGTTTAGCGTCATTTTCGTGAACCCATATTTTAGGAATGTCATGGTCTAACTTTATCCAGAGTATGGGGTTTCCTTCTAGTTTTGGTGATCGTGAGAAGAATGCCCTCTCTTCAGGTCCGACACCAGGTTGAGTGTTGAAGACCGCCTTAGGAGTCACCTTATGAATCCTTGTTCGAAGGATCGACTAAGCGGTGCTACCTTGGTTTCTATCAAAATAACATCTTGGTATTTTCTTGAACGTGGTTTAGTATAAATATGTCTGTTTGCCTTAAAATCATTTTTAGTTGAGGTGTAGATCGTTAGGTGCATATTGGAATTAAACTAAACCCTAGTGGATTTTTATGTTAACTTGTGGGTAGAAAACTATAATTTAACTCCTTGTATGTGAAATTGAGTTGAAAGATGTTGATTCTAGAGAACCTTAGAAATTGTAATCTTGTCCCTTAATCCCTTGTTATGTCATTTTATGGCATTAAGGAATAAAGAATATTTCTTATGCGGAATCATGCAATGCAAGGATATGGGATCTTCGTGAACGTAGATCACTTGTGTTCATGTGTAGTTTATAATGCTCTTAGCCATGTACTTCCTTAAGATGTCAGACAAGTGATTTCGTAACTCTTTTATTTTGAGACAATGCTAAGAACGAGACCTTAGTGCGATGTAAGAGCATATCATATAATTCTACACATGAGATTTGAGATTAGGATTGAGGTCAATCTTGGAGTCCTTATAACTTAATTAAACTTTTTCATGCGTTGCAAAGAATATAAATTACCTTGGTGTGACCAAACGTCGAGAAAACAAAAGATATACATATAAAAATCAAATTTGGAATTTAACAAGTTATTGAACTATAATAATAATGGTAGCAAAATAACTATTCCGTGATCGATGGATGTTCTTGGGGAAAAAGCTATTTCAAATCTATGTCTTCCTTAATCCCAAGATTTCACCCTGACATCACGTTAGATTCACTTGTGTAGCAAGGGTAAATTTTAAACATTAAATAAACATTTGAGAAGCACATTCTTAACATAAGAACAAGATAATTAAGTATTGTATATGTGATTTGAATTGTGCCAAATAAGCCAGTAAGTTATGGAAATTTCCATGATGCATAAAGGAAGCCAACCTAAATTGGTCGAACTATAAATTAAAAAAATGGAATGAACTTAAGATTTTGTAGATGGAAAAAGAGAGAAAATTATGCTTACATAACAATGTTCTTGGGATGCTAATCGTAACTAAAATACATTTAAAGTAATGATGTGTTGTGGGTTTGCCATTCTTGAAGTCAGGTTCTTGTGGTTGGGTCTCTACTAGCAACCTTCCATTGGGAAAAGTGTAGCGTCAACATGTATATGGTGTTATCATGTGTCTATGTGATTTGATGACTTTTGTAAGTGTCGTATACGTTGTCAAGTTTTCCTGACTGGGAGTCCTTGTGGCATTTTGTAATGACCAATGTGAGTCAAAAAAATAAATTATCCTGGTATTTTACTATTGTAATTGTGGGTGTAAAGTGGAGGGTACTACATATGGTATCAGAGCGAGGTTCATGCTCTCGAACCTCTGGGATAGATTGGAGTTGTGATGATTCTGCATGATGGTGATGGTGTTTCATGATGGTGATAAATATTGGAAGAGTAATGTGTTTTAAGAGTGATGTGATCTATGTCGTAATTGTGATAATGTGAACGCACATGATGTGTATGTCACTTAGTGCACATTTGTTATCATGTTGATGTGCTGGGGATGGGAGTATTCCCTCTCCTTCATGTGGATTCTATGAAGAATTCACATGTGAATTACTGCTTGTGATGAGAGTATTGACTCTCCTTTTCGTGGATCCAATGAGGAATCCGTGTGTGATGTACCACCTTGTTTTGTGTGAATGGAATGATATTGTGAATTGCAGAGTGTTGGAACATTTTGACCTTATGTGATGTGAAGATGTATTGATGTATTGCATGAAAAATTGGGGTAGAGTGAATTGAATCATATTGTGATGTCGTCACCATGTTGTTATGAGTCATGTGTATCACTATGTTGTATTGCAAAGGGATTATATGTCATAATGTTAGACATTGTTTTCCTCATACGTATAATTTATGTAATATGTGATGGTTCATGTCGTGATTTAGGGGCATATGGTGCGTATGATCCCTAGTGTACAACGATTGCACTTTGGGTGCAGGATGTGATAATGTGATGTATCGTAACCCGTGAAAGTAGTGATTGTGTTATACCCTGTATATATAAACCATGCGTAATACGTTATGGTTGTTGTGTGTGAATTACCATTGTGTTAGTGATGTAGTTATGTGTATGTCATGGACCCTACACTAGATGACCCTAAGGGGATAAACTGTCAAGAGTGTATGTGTGGAGAGAGGAGGCATGGACCAGGTTTTCATAATATTGAGCCGAGTATGAGTGAGGAAGTGGAGTCTTATATAGACTTAAAACCCACTTCTATCTATTTAGTATACTTCAAGCTTGCTCAGTATATTGTGGGCACACCACCTTAGGCTCAACTTATGTAACCTTGTGTCCCCTGATCTTTCCTATTGGATTGTTCATTGAATAATCCTATGTGATTTTGACTATGTTGATCCTTGTGGGAGTATGGAGGAATGGTTCAGGAAGAGATGATGACAGTTACATTATTTGACATACTCATTTCTGGTTACATGTATATTTTCATGAGCTGAGGCTCGATGTCTGAGTGCTAGCAACTCGATGAGTACCCCTTTGGTGGTGGTATGAGGCCACATAGTGATTGTGATGTGTTATTTTCTCAATACGTATTTTATTCGTAAATTGATCATTATCTCTTTTTGCTAGAACCAATTGTTTTTCTTGATTGACATGTTCTTATATTTTGGGCATTTATTTGATTGTTGCATTAACATTTGAACTTTGCACTAACCAAGGCTAATTAGACATTTGTTTTTCTTGGTTTTAAAACTTTCTTTTCATATTTGAGAGTTTTGTAGCCTAGCCCAAGGCTTTTGATTTTGCCACTTGTTATTTGAATGGATTGTTATGTTGGTTCTAATATCGTAATGTGTTGGATTTGGGTCATGGGATTCACCATGGAGTGGTGGAACCTATGGATCCGCTTCATTATATGGGGGGTATGCCCCAAGGAGTTATGAGATAACTAGCGGGTTGTTGAACCACAAGAATTATTATGTCACTTGGGTTTGGGGGTGATGGGGCTCTGTGTGCCCAAGGCCATAGGTGACCCGACCTCATTAAAAGGATAAATGAGACGGGCCTCTATGGTTAGTGATCCGATATTCTTGATGGGGCTCTATGGTTGAGTGACCCGACTTGGTTCTAGCACTATGTTTCTTCCTCTTGGGAGGTATATGGATATTATCCGGTGATGCCTTGGGGAGTATATGGAGTTACTTTATGATACTTTAGAGATATATGGAGTTTTACCTGGTACTTTTGGAGATATTTGGGGTTTGTTTCGTGATGTCTTGTTATGTGTGGAGTTGGTATAGTGAGTTATGTGTCCTCTTGTGAGTCTGGTTAGACTTTGTTATGATTGATGGCTTGACTCTCCCTTGGTTGGTATGGACTATCGCTTATTGGATTAGAACTATGTTGTTACAGTCATGGATTTTGGGGCTTGTGATACCTGCCGTATATGTATCAGCGTGTTGATTTTGTTGTCGATCATATGTGTGTACTAGATATATGTCTAGGATGTGATTGTTGGAAATTATTTTCTTTGTGGTCTACTTATTGTCATTCTATGGTTTGGTGAAACTCGTAATGTGATACATTGAGAAAGTATGTAAAAGTATGTTGTGAAAATTTGGTGTTGTGCATGACCCTGGTAGGGTGTTGTGACTATAGTTCATGATGGGAACCCACAAGAATGAATAAAATAAAATTTTACAAAAATGAAAATTTAAAGGACTTGAATTAAGAATAATGTTAACAGAAAGGGATTAATGAAATAATTAATAAGAGAGAACTGCCAATCTTCACAAAACCTTGAAATTTAAAATTTCTACCAATTGTTCTTAGGACCACCCCGTGACCATGCTTTTATGTCTGAAATCTAAACCTTAGCACGTGCCTTCACCCTTTATGTCCCTTGTTGCTTACCACTTCTCTTTCTTCATTGTATGTCACATCGAGGATGATGCTTTCTTAAGGGGAGGGATATGTAGCGCCCCACACTTTAAAATGAAAAAACAAATAAATAAAATAAAAGTTTGAAATTAAAAACCTATGATTTGTTTTGGGGGACGGTTTAGGGCAAGTTTGGGACTGCACCATCATTTGGTTTTGTTGGAGAGGGAGAGGGCACCGCCACCATGGAGGGAGGGGGGAAGCTCCGGACTCTTAACGCACCCACCAAACTGCCCAAGGAAATGCTCACCAGATGTCTTCTCATTGAATGCTTTGGTCCCAGCTGCCAACATCCTCCTAGCCTAACACAAAATCCCTTACCTGCGTGGAAATTTCTTAGAACATAAAAGAAAGGGAAATTTTGTTAGATGTGGTAATGGCTAATGCTCTGGTCACATGTTTTACACAAATCAATGTGCCTTGGGTGATGTTTTATGTTTGACCAGATGAAAGAATGAACCAGCTCCTCATGGAATATGATTATTGCAACGTTCAGAAGGCACGGGTTTCCCTCATAAGGTAGTCACATTGTTTTACCATACGAAACAAACAAGTCTATAACCTAAACAAGCTGACGGCCAACATACTCCTCCCTACGTGAATTGGGAAAATGTAACAGGATTTGTTCATCCATCAAAGCATATAGGATAGAGGAATATTGTCAAGCATGGTAGTTGCAATGGCCTTGGTAGACTTGCATGCAAAAGTGGGAGCATAGAAGAGGTAGAATGCCTCAAGAGATGTTTTCTCATAGGTAGGGATGGTTGTGGATTACACACAAATGGATTTGTTTAAAAGGCATTGGACTGTTTGAAAAAATGCCTCAAAGAGATGTGGTCTTATGGAACATACCACGACCATGTATGCTTCATTTTTTTTAATTAGCATTTATCCATGCGGTTCGGTGCATGAGGATTGTAAATACTTCGATGGCATGAGTGCCTCTTGTAGAATCATGCCTAGAATTAATCATTATGTTTTCTTGGTGTCATGAGCACATGAGAATGTGCAAAAATATGGAAGCATGTGAATGGTTCAACAATACCTTAAAGGAATGTGGTTTATAGGCTGAAATGATTACAGGATGTGTAAAAATAATAATAAAAATGAGTTGGTTAAAAAGGCCTTGAAACCTTCAAGTAAATGCAATGGTTAAGTGTAAAGCTAGATTCCACAACCTCTGTCAGCATCCTCCCCGCATGTGCAAAAATAAGAGCTTTAGAATTGAGCATGGAAAACCATAAAGGCATAGAAAACTAGATGTTTTTTTTTTGCGATGAAACTTTCTGGTAGATGTGTATGCAAAATGGTGGAGCCGAGGATGCTCGTGAACCGTTGATGAAGTGCCCAAGCAAGATGTTTGAAATGAAGCTGCGGCTTCAAACAACTTCGTTCTCCGGGCATGGTTTTTCTTCCCTTACCTCTCATAATTCTTGTGTTTTAGTTCTATTTTACAACTGAATAGAATTTTAAAAATTATGGGATTTTTAATACAATTAAATGTTCCTTCAACTCGTTGCAAAACATTAAATTGTTGTCATAACTCACGAAGTCATTATAACTTGCTTACTTTAAACCATGAAATATCACCCTCACTACTAGATTTAGAAAACTCTTACCCTTCTTGATCACTTCAATATCATTTTATCGACCAGACGAATTTGACTCTTCATTGATAAGTTGACCTTCTCCTTATTTTAAATAGTTAAATGTTGCATTTTTCGGGGACTCACTAAGTACCCTTCGTAACTCTGGAAACGAGATGTGAAGTTTCGTTCATGTACATTGGTATACAAGGAGTAACCTTGACCTTTGCTTTGGCCCAAAATGAACATATGAAATCCTTTTGACGCTCTTATAGGAGCCTGTTGCACTAGTTTGCAATGGTAGAAAGCTGTTAAATCTAGAAAGTTAGCTTTCATTTTGAACCGCCATTTGAAACCTGAATGGAGAAATTACGTCCCATCTATGCAAACCTCTAGCGTTTATACTAGAAAAATTCATGGAACATTCAGTATAGGAAAGAGCACTTTTCAGGATAGTTTGGTGAAGCCATTTTGTAGGCCTCCGGTTGCACTTTGACCAGGTCAAACTAGACCAATTTCGTCTTGTCGCTCAAAAACTTGTCACCGTTTCAAAATGGTTACTAGTTCTCGGTCCTCGTCAACTCGATGAATTCTCCTCATATAGGGGAACTTGTAGGAAGTGTTTCATGGCATGGTCATCCATCAAACATTAGTTTTAGAAGTGGTTTTCTAGGCCCTCGAGCTAACTTTAGTCATTTTACAACCGGGTGAACTATGATCAATAGTCCCGAGAACTAACCGCCAAACGCAAACCACTTCACTTTTTTACAATTCCGTCAGTTGCTATGAACTCTTGGTATATCTTGGGACACATAGAAAGTTGATCGTGGAGGTTTTCTCATCGAAAGATAACTTTTGGAAGTGGTTTCTTAGCCTCGAGCATGTTTTGTAGTTAGTAAGAAAATATAAAATTAGAAAAAGCTACTGAGACCCTCGTAGGGTTGCCAAACCACCCTGGAAACTTTTAACACATGCAAATAACTGTTTAAAACCCTTTAGTGTATCTGTTGTGTGAAATAGAACTTTTGACAAAATGGTGTTTTCTCTCTCTTCCCTTCTCTTTCTCTCTCTGGTTACAAAATGAAGAAAAATGAAATGCGGTGAATACATGTTTCTAGACCTTTTTATTTCGATTTCAAATTGTAATTATTGTCAGATGTAAATGGGAAACTGAAAAATGATACTTATGATTGATTAGGGTGGATGCCATGCTAGCGATTTATCGCTGATATCATGCTCACGTGGGTTTTGCAGGATGGAAGATCGACGACGAAAAAAGGTGATGTGTAATTTAATTATTATTATTGAAATTTTTATAGGTCATTGTAAAATGAATAACTGTCTAATGTAGTCTCTTGTTACCGAAAAGTTATAATTGAAATTTGTTAATATGCATGATATGCTAGTTTTAGGGATACTTAGGAAATGTGCATCTAATCACCAGTTCAATTTGTTTCTTAGTTGTGTATGGCAAAAAGGGTTTGATTTATACATAGTAAATTAAAATTAAAGTTAATATATTGTAGTACTTTCTCAGTATTCTATAAACGATTAAATTAATTACTAGGTTATCTTCTTACCTTGCAAACATAATAAATATTTTTAATGGGAACACCCAACCTTAATAAAATATTCATGCATAACTTGCTTGCATGTGTGACCCTTTTACCATATAAGAAATTTAAGACTTTAGAACGAACTTAAGCTTTGCGCTCGATAGAACACTCTAGGTTAGGTAAATAAAACCCCTAGTTGGAGTTTACCGTCATAGTCTTTATGTTTAGCGTCATTGTCGTGAACCCATATTTTAGGAATGTCATGGTCTAACTTTATCCAGAGTATGGGGTTTCCTTCTAGTTTTGGTAATCATGAGAAGAATGCCCTCTCTTCAGGTCCAACACCAGGTTGAGTGTTGAAGACCACCTTAGGAGTCACCTTATGAATCCTTGTTCGAAGGATCGACTAAGCGGTGCTACCTTGGTTTCTATCAAAATAACATCTTGGTATTTTCTTGAACGTGGTTTAGTATAAATATGTTTGTTTGCCTTAAAATCATTTTTAGTTGAGGCGTAGATCGTTAGGTGCATATTGGAATTAAACTAAACCCTAGTGGATTTTGTATGTTAACTTGTGGGTAGAAAACTATAATTTAACTCCTTGTATGCGAAATTGAGCTAAAAGATGTTGATTCTAGAGAACCTTAGAAATTGTAATCTTGTCCCTTAATCCCTTGTTATGTCATTTTATGGCATTAAGGAATAAAGAATATTTCTTATGCGGAATCATGTAATGCAATGATATGGGATCTTCGTGAACACATATCACTTGTGTTCATGTGTAGTTTATAATGCTCTTAGCCATGTACTTCCTTAAGATGTCAGACAAGTACTTTCGTAACTCTTTTGTTTTGAGACAATGCTAAGAACAAGACCTTAGTGCGATGTAAGAGCATATCATATAATGTTGCACATGAGATTTGAGATTAGGATTGAGGTCAATATTGGAGTCTTTATAACTTAATTAAACTTTTTCATGTGTTGCAAAGAATATAAATTACCTTGGTGTGACCAAACGTCAAGAAAACAAAAGATATACCTATAAAAATCAAATTTGGAATTTAACAAGTTATTGAACTATAATAATAATGTTAGCGAAATAACTATTCCGTGATCGATGGATGTTCTTGGGAGAAAAGCCATTTTAAATCTATGTCTTCCTTAATCCCAAGATTTCACCCTGACATCACGTTAGATTCACTTGTGTAGCAAGGGTAAATTTTAAACATTAAATAAACATTTGAGAAGCACATTCTTAACATAATAACAAGATAATTAAGTATTGTATATGTGATTTGGATTGTGCCAAATAAGCCAGTAAGTTATGGAAATTTCCGTGATGCATAAAGGAAGCCAACCTAAATTGGTCGAACTGTAAATTAAAAAAATGGAATGAACTTAAGATTTTGTAGATGGAAAAAGAGAGAAAATTATGCTTACATAAAATGTTCTTGGGACGCTAATTATAACTAAAATACATTTAAAGTATTCATGTGTTGTGGGTTTGCCATTCTTGAAGTCAGGTTCTTGTGGTTGGGTTTCTATTGTTAACCTTCCATTGGGAAAAGTGTAGCATCAGCATGTATATGGTGTTATCATGTGTCTATGTGATTTGATGACTTTTGTAAGTGTTGTATACGTTGTTGAGTTTTCCGATTTGGGCGTTCTTGTGGTGTTTTGTAATGACCGATGTGAGTCAAAAAAAAAATTATCCTGGTATTTTATTGTTGTAATTGTGGGTGTAAAGTGGAGGGTACTACAGAGGACTTTGTAATTTTTCTTAGGACAGTAGAGATTTTGGCGGTGTTTCTCTTCTAGAAGATTCTTTGGGAATGCTTGAGATCAAGGGTGTTTTAGGTTTGTCCTAAGGCCCAACTCCCTTAAAAACTTTCTCCTAGGGTTATAGTCTTTCTCTTGAGCTATAACAATATTCATCAACAATTGTCTATCTTCCTCCGAAGGGATACCACCATCATACTTCTTAATCATCAAATCTCTTAAGTATTCAAAGTCATTGTTAGGAATTGAAAAGTATTACACTACATCAACTTCAAGAGTATGAGGGGAAGAAAGACTTGTACCCATTTGATGCAATCCCAAAAAGTTACAAGCTTGTCCTTGCACTTATTACCTCGATTGATGTTTCTCCTTCTTGTGAGCTTGAAGAACATCCCACCATGTAGATATCATCATCAATTCCATCTTCATTATTAGCTTCACCATCTTTCTAGTCCACTTCACATGGAGGATGGGGTAGAAAACACCTATCACACCAATCAATATCAACAACTTCCTCAATAGCAGTAACCCTAGCAGTTAGGGGATCAGGTAACACTCTTCCTTCACATACTTAAGGATGTCTATTTATAGACCCCATAGGTCCTTTCCCTATATCATCGATATCTGATCACCCCTAGGATGATTGGAAAATATGTTATGGTGTTTTTCTCTTTGTTGACCTTGTGAAGTTTTCTCAATTCCCTTCTTTGCCTAGGCTAACTTGTATGAGATTTCTTTTACAGCCCCTTCCAAAGTTTTCACAACATCCTCCAAATCAGTACCCTTGCTAGCTTGAGGTTTTTCAGGGTTTATAAAATTTATACCATCCCTCTTGAGAGGTTTCCCAACAGCCTTAATGTTATTTTCAATCTGCAGTGCCATGGTAAAGGCCTGCCTTAAATTGGTAGGGTTCTTGTCTCTTAGGTAATAGGCTGATTTCTTGTCAAATGCATCTGCATATTTGATTAAACAAGACTCATCACAAGGCCTCAAATTAACAAGAAGTCTCCTCAATGTCTTGTTAAATCTTGTATTAAAGTCATGAACTGATTCATTGGGGTTCTTCTTGATATTTTCAAATTCAGACAAGAGAAATCTAGGATCAGTCCTATCACCATATTGCAACCTATATGCATTCTTCATCTCAGTCCAAGAATCAATAGAATTATCAGGAAGAGCCTTGTACCAATACCTTTCATCCTCCTCTAGTGTGTGAATGAAAAATTTAATATACACATCTTCATGCTCAATCTCAAAGTCCTCCATCATGTTAACAAAAAGTTTTAGATGCTGATCACCAGTTATTGCATTGTTACCTTGGAACTTTGGCAATCTATTTTTGACATCTTGAGGGACAACATTAGGATAACCAACCATTCCTCTAAAGTCTATAGGACCAAAGGTGTTAACAAAAAATGGAGGTCTAGGCTGAGCCGTATTGTTTTGAGGTGGTGATCATGGAGGAGAAACAAAATGATGAGGAGTGAGAGGTCTTTGGGGCACAAGAATGTGATTCACAAAATTGGTGCTCTCTAGGTGCTGATTTTCTTGGAAAGTTTTATTTGAATTGAAGCACACATGTGCAGATTGAGAAGAGAACTTACCAGGTATAGTAGAAGGACCTTCACTAGTTGAAGTAAAAAAATTGTGAAAATATTGCTTGAATCAGAATCACTAGAAGAAGAGTGATAATCCTCTACTAAAGGATGATATCTCTCACCAATGGATATACCTTTGCTTGATGTCGACCTTCAAAACATTCCAAAATTTTCTTTCCTCTAAAACTATCTTTCCCAATTATTGAAATAACTTTCTACTTGGGTCCCCCAAGAGAGATCTTCTACCTTCCAGTTTTGCAAAGATTGGAAACATAAAAAAAATGACAGAAAGCTTAAGACACCGGTATTTATCAAGATCAAAACAACATGGAGTCGCCACTAAGGATTTTTACCTAGTTGTGCGGATGCACTAAAATACTCACAAATACCTATCAAGACTTGAAAATCTTGCCAAAATCACCTTTTTTGAATCTATCAACCAAAAATGCAAATGAAGTGCAACTACTACTAGAAACTAATAAAATTATAGGTAGAACTTATATCTTCACTTAATCCTTACAAATATTATTATAAAATGATGCTTCAACAATGTACTTGTAGATAGAACTTGCAAGAGACATTACCAGGGTTTGATATACATTCAATAATCTCAAATATGTATGCACATGGATCAAATTGACATAAGAATCTCCTCGGTAAAGGCACCACTAGTGTTGGTACCCAAAATTGTTCTCATTTTCAGTATGAGAAGCATAAAAGATATGGAATGACTCTTGAAGATAGATAGATCAGTATGTATGTTGTTTTGTAGTCGGGGATGTGATCTAACTGGTACTTAGGTTTGTGGAGAGATGGATACCACTCAAATAGGACTTGATCTTGTCCTAACTATTTTAGGTTGTTCCTTTCAACCAAGGTAAGAGAACCTATTTTGTAACCCTCAAATGGTGAAGAAGATGAAGATATCCCTCAATGTGTGTAAATAGTATGAAAAGGGCATTGGGAAAATATGATCAAAACTCCAAATCGACTTTCACAAGTTGTCACTTCCAGATTATTGAGATACTTTCAATGCAAGGCAAGGGTTATCAAGACATTTTGAAATCCTGATTTGTTCTTAATACTTTAGCAAATGGATTTTTATCTTACGTGGGTATGCGAGTCAAAATATGGGTAGTATGGGGAAGGATAAGTTGTTTAGAATGATTTTTGGTGGGATATTGACAAGACAAACTTGACTATGCCGGATCTTTGACAAACCCTACAATATTTGAACAAATATCAGATTAAATGCTTCAAAATAGTCAGGATGTTCTTTCAAATAGAAGAGATACACAAATGGAGGCCTAGGTTTGCACTCTTCACACAATCTTTGAGACCTCAACACAAAATCTTGAGTTAAAGGACTCAATTAAACATCAAAATCTTTGATCAAATCATGCCTAAGGTACCCCTAAAGGCTTACAAGAAATATATATCAACAAATGAAGGTGAAGTGATTTTAAAATACTTATTTTCAATGCCAGATGAAAGCTCTTCTGAAAAATAAAATTCCAAATGCCACTAAACTATCAATAAGGATGAGATCTGTGTGATTCCTAAAGATGTCAATGTAAGATTGCAACAAGAACATGGAAAACTATTTGTAGACATTTAAACATGATAACATACATCATATTGCCCAAAATAACATAGATTAATTCAAAATCTTGTTAGATTCATCAGTAGGGAGAGTTTCAGGAACAATCTCAAAGCCGTGTGATGGCTATACACTTGTAACAAAATCAACATGAATGGAGATCTAACACAGAAGATATTAACCAGGTTTTTTGGAGGGTTTCTTAGAAGATGATCTTCTCTCAAAATTTTCTCATGATTTTCAATTTCTCGACCATCTGCATGTCTTAAAACATGCATTATATATCTCTCTATTACATTTGATCCTTCTTTCCCAAGAAAAGAATATCCTATGGCATCTTAGTTTGTTATAAATTCACTCATGACTTTCTGAAAGTGACACTTCACCAATTTCTTGAGGAGGAGATGTCAGGCATGCAAATAAGAAAATTATTACAAATATTCATCATTCCTTGTCATGGGAGCATGTATTCTTCCTTTGGCACCCATAGCATCTTCCTCTTCAACCATTTCACCTTTACACTTTCCAAATTTGCCTCTGTAAATTTTGGATCTGGTATTTTACGCTTTGCGTAAACTAGAGAAAAAAACATTTTGAAATGTTCCTTGGATCTACAAATTAACCCTCCAAGATGATTGATTTGAATCATGTAGGCCAATATAACATGAATCCACAAAAAAATTGATCAAAAAAATGCAAAAAACGCATTTCTACACTTCTTGGAGCCAAAATGGTGGTAAAAATGATAAAATGTACAGTTATCATTGATTTTCCTTTCTCCCTTTAATCTTAGCCCTCCACGTGTCACAATGTGATTGGAAATGGGCTTGGGATTACTTTTTGACATTTTAACACTTTTGGAAAAAGGTAAAAAAATTGAGAATTTTCTCCACCCCTTCAACCTTGAGATTTGGAGCTGACATGTGGCACAATGTGGGTTCCATTGGAATCGTGGCTTGATTTTGCACATTTCCACCTGTTTTTGGAAAAAGGAAAAAAATTCAATTTACCCCACAGATCCGCACCTCCACTTCTGTCCTTGACACATGGCGATTACTGACTCGTTGCAGGCTTGCATTCCACCTTTTAAACTTTACCCATCTTCTCAAAAAATTCAAAAGTTTTAAAACTCACCGGCCCGAACTCCCCTCTTGCATCTACTTTTGACACATGTCTCCCTCTGATTCATTACGGAGCCACACTTCAAATTACCACTTTAACTCACTTTGCCAAAAGGGAATATTTCCCTTTTTCCTCTGCAGTGGCCCGCACTCCCCTCTGCCCCTTCCACGTGTCTCTCTATGATTCACTTGGTAGACCCGTGACCCTTTTCACAACCTTTGTCCCTTTCGCTAAAAAAATCAAAAATTTCTAAGTCCTCCGCCAGCCTTCCATCTCGCTTTTGATGAAAACATGACATGTGTCCACCTCTGGGGCCTACGGAGCTGCGGGGGTAACTTGCACTTGTTTCCAAAAACACAAAATGTTAAGTTCTTTCGAGTAGACCCACCAGACCTTGTCCAATTACAAACAACCACGTAGGAGATTACTTTTGAGCTAGAAGTTGACGGGAAAAGTACACCTGTATGACCATCAAACAACGTAGAAATTTCCAGTGATGCCCTATAATGTTGAAGATGAAATTTGATGGGAAAATGATGCCCGTATGACCGTCAACAACATAGAATTTTCCAATAATACCCAAAAATCAATTTTTTCACTAAGGATGGAAAAACCTTGAAACAAAGCCAGATGAATCATGATTCAAAGAATTTTTCGAGCATGGGGATAGATTTTCAAATGCAAACAAGCATACATCAATCATTTTCAAGCATCCATGATTGGAAAAATGGAAAAATAGCAGAGCCCACGGATTCGGAAAAAAATTAGGGCATGACCATGGCAAACTTGGAGATTTATTCAAAATGGATGCAAAAATGGAGGGAAAACAAACAACTCAAAGCATTTAAACATAGGTACGAGTTGTTTTTCATCAAATTCAAAGGATGGGAAGATCCAAGGCCGTTTTTTCTTAGAAACAGGGCAAAAACAAACTTCTCCTTAGCAAATTAGGGCAAGGTAATGAGTTTGCAAACAATCCAATGCATAAGAATGGAGCTACAACTTCACATCATCAATTTCATGAGGAAAAAATGTTTCACAACACAAAGAGCAAAGGGAAAACATGGAAAAATGGTAGAGGATCAAAATGGGCACCAACATGCTATATCAACATACCAAGGTGTCTTAGTGGAAATGGAAAACAAGTTCTCATATGGGAAATAATCATCCACTAATACTTCCTCATTATTATTTTCCATTCTTGAGAGAAAATATGCTACAACATTGTCTTTCCCAAGCTTATCAACAATTTTTACATCAAAATCTTGTAAGATCAACAACCATATGATTATCCTGTTACTTACAACTAGTTTGTTGATCAAATATTTAATGGCAACATGATTTGTATGGATAAAAATTGGATATCCCATGATATAGTTCCTAAACTTGTTGATGGCATATACAACAACTAAGAATTCCTTCTCAGTGACCATGTAGTTAAGCTCAACGATGTTGTAGGTTACTCACATAATAGATTACATAATTGAGTATCCCATCTTTCTATCCTAAAATAACACCAATGGCATGATCTAAGGCATCAGTGTGTATATGGAATGGTAAAATCCAATTTGGTCCTCTCAGAATAGGTGTAGAAGTTAGCATTTGCTTCAAAGTTTGGAATGTAGCCTCACATTTCTCTGTCCATATAAATGCAACATCCTTTCCCAATAAAAAAATAATGGTGCTGCAATTCTGCTGAAATCTTGAATGAATATTTGGTAATACCCAACATGGACTAGGAAGGTCATTACATCCTTTTTATTTTTAGGTGTTGGAAAATTTATAATCACTGATATTTTTGTTGGATCTACCTGGATCCCAGCAGATGACAAGTAATGACCTAACACTATCCCCTTAGACATCATCATATAACATTTTTCATTTCGTAAGGAGAAATTATGCTCCCCGACATATTTTCAGAACCTTGTATAAGTTCTTCATTGCTTCATCAAAAGTACTTCCATGGACTGTGAAAGCATCTATTTATACCTCCATGAAATAATTGGTTAAATATGAGAAGATGCTAAGTATTACCCTCTGAAATGTGGCAGGTGCAATGCACACACCTAAGGGAAGAATAGAGTATGAAAAAATTCCCATGGAAATGTGAATGTTGTCTTGTCTTGATCCTCTAGTGTAATTGTACTTTGGTTGTAACCACTATAACCATCCAATAAATATAAATACTTCTTTTGATCTGAAAATCAAATTTAACTAGCAATTGTGCACACATTTAACTTTTCTTTGTATTGATTTTCGATATAAAAATTGACTATTATAACCTTTTGTATTTTTAATAAAGGAAATAAAACTAAAATTACTATGTAAAATCAGAAAATACAGAGATGAATCACCAGAAAATTGACACAAGAATTGATAACAGAGTTCGACACTTGTGGCCTACATCTTCGAGTCTAGTTGAATGGGACTGATCTATTAAAACCTTGAAAATAAATCTTTAAAAATATTTCTACAAGAATCTTGTCTTCTCATCACATTCCTCTACCAAAAATAATAGGAGTCACTTTTTACTTCATCTCAAAATTCCATCTCTAGCTCAAGTTATGAGCAAAACAATAACACAGTCACTTTCCCGTGTCTATACTAGTAAAATAGAGATCCTTTTATAACACTTCAAAATGCATGACATAGTGGTCAAATCCTTATCCTTTTATCCAAGCGGCCCAAGTTCAAATCTCATTCCATGTGGGGTGCATTTTTCATAGGGATAAGATCCCACATGCAAGGCACCTTAGGAGGAGATGTGGTTTAAGTATAGGTGGCCTAGAGATGTGTATTGGCTAAGAATAGCCATGTGACTTGGTCCTCCTTGGTTTA
Organism: Taxus wallichiana var. yunnanensis; assembly: GCA_018340775.1. Classification (NCBI taxonomy): domain Eukaryota; kingdom Viridiplantae; phylum Streptophyta; class Pinopsida; order Cupressales; family Taxaceae; genus Taxus; species Taxus wallichiana. The sequence continues at coordinate 956,516,001 of CM031234.1, forward strand.
AGCACTTAGTTTAGGCACCAATCTTGGAATGACTAGGAATATGCTATTTTTGGTTCCTTTGGAAGGGATAAATTAATTGGAAATTGAATAATGTGGAGTAATAAATGGGTGTGGCTAATTTTTTTAGTAATTATTTATTTTCCATATTTCCATGTGTCACATTTTTATTAGTCCACTTTTCGAGCGTGCACGTGTTCAACCTGCATGTTATCCCCAAAAAAATTTAGTTACCTGAAATTTCAACGAGCCATGAATTTTGCATATGTGCTCCAATTTCTGCAAACGAGATATCACCGAAAGCTCTAATTTTTCCTACACAATGAAACTAAATACAATTGATTTTGAGAAGATCTTAGATCAATGTTTCTCAATGAGGATCCTCTGGATCATCTTTCTAGAAAAGAGTGTCAAGTACACGATCAATAAAAGGAAGCATGAAATGATCATTCTTTATTGCTGCATTTATCTCCCTATAGTATACACAGATTTGACACTTACCATTATTTTTAGGTACAATAACAAGTGGTGACACCCATTGCTTATCCGAAATCGGATAAATGAAACTAGCATCCAATAATTTATTTAGTTCTTCCTTCACTATATCCCTCACTATTTGGTTCATTCTCCTTTTTGGTTGTCTTATTGGCTTACAGGTATCCTTGATGTAAATCTTATGAGTACAAAGTTTAGGATGGATTTCATGCATGTCTCCATAATACCTTGCAAATTTATTCCTGTGCTTTTGAGAAGAGAAACTAATAGCTACTCTTTTTACACGCTTAATGTTTTTTTCACATTGATTGTCTTGCCAAGTTTAATATCGACTTGTTTGGAAAGATCGGTCATAGATAATATGTTGTTACTTATAGAATTTAAGATACAATCATGTGGAAGAAGTTGGTGTAGGATGCATTTCTTACTTGGAACATTCTTAGTACTCTATTGCAGAAAGATTTGTTTTTCAGGGAAGATTATGCATTACAATTTTCCATCTTCTTCTTCATTCTTACCATAATTATTCTGTAGAATATTTGAAAGAACAACATCCTCCTCATGTCCTTCTATTATGCATGACTTCTCCAACATTATGATTTTATGAATAATGCTTTGATCTTCTTCTAGTTCTTCCACCCAAATGGTTTGATCTTCTTTATTGAATGACTATGTAGGGGGTAGAGCATAAGATTTTTGGTGTTTATTCCATTGGAGATGATCATATTGCTAGATCTAAATCCAATGAATGCATCAACAATTGCTAACCATGGTCTTCCTAGGATGATAGGATATTGCCCTAAGCTAGCTTTTGGCTAGAAATCAATGAAGTCAAAGCAGGGTATTTCCATGAGTCTACCACTACTACCACATCCTCCAAAAATCCTTCAATATTTATTGTGGATATTTCTGAAGGATAGAAGACTATGGTTTTTGGTCTTAATCCCTCCAATTTCAAATCATCCCTGATTTTTTTATCACTACACTTGTTGTTGCTCTCGGTCATTCAAAGTGTGTTTTGTATCACTTGTACTATTGATTGTGACATTTACTATAGGAATTAAATTGGATCAATATACTTGGGAAAAACTAAGCTCCCAATAATAATATTAGCTAATTTACTAATGAATTTTATAGTAGATGTGTCTTTTCTCCACCTTCTTAGATTCTAACTACATAGGTCCTTTACTAGCTTATTGTAGATGGGCGCATCTTTAATAGCTTATATCAATGGTATTTTTGAAAAAAAAATCTTTAAGATGATTGAAAAAGTTATAATTAGATTATGATATGACGTCAGTATTCTTTTCTTGTAACCTTTCGAAATGTTGGCTCATTAGCTTGTGTTTTGTGCTTGCTAGAGTTTTGTACAAGTTGTTATGGATCATCTTGCAACCTCTTCTATCCTTGTTATGAGTCATCATGCAACAACTGTGGTTATTCTACAATTTCAATGATGGTAGGTCCAGCTTGGTGAAGGAAGTGATCTTCCTAAGCGAAGATGGATATTATTTATATCAATAGAATAAGTAGGGTATTAAGCTAGTTTAGTGGAATAGGCTAGTTGAGAAACTTTATTGTTAGGATTAGGCGTTGGTTGAGAAGGTATTTGTGTAGCTTTTTATTGGGATTCTTATTGGGGATTAGGCATCAAAGCTTGTTTTTGTTGCTGATAAGGAGGATCTTGATAATCTTGTTGGTAATTAGGAGGTGGGTTATTCCACTGTTGTCCCCTCCATGGTTGTTGTCATGATTGGGGAGGTTGTTTCCATTGTTTTTGTGGTTGGCCTTGGTATGGAGGTTGTCATTGTTGTTGGTATTGGTTAGGATATGGGGCCCATCCTTGAGGGTTAGCCCAAGGTGGGGGCTGCATATATGAATTATTAGACCAATTTTGAAATGAATGCATAGGGTCTTGTGTCATACCTCCTTGCCTTGGTGGCCATGGTTTCCTTTGAGAAACATAGAAAACTTGCCCATATTCTGTCTCCAACATTTTGAAATCAAGTGAAGCCTCTCTTTCTTGAGAAATGTTGGCTAATTCTCTGCATCTACAGTTTAATTTCTTCCTTCTACATGAATGGCAGTACTTTGTGAGTGTTGCTTTTGCATCTTCTTTCTTCTTTTTGGCATGTAGAGCATCCAATTGATTAGCCATGTCATTAATAATCTCTTGCTTCATGTTTTTGAACATGATAACAATCTCAGACTTAGATATGTCCCCTATTGTTTTGGTAGATAATCCACCTCTTGATCTTACATTCCTTACTCTCTTCATAGTAGCTCTTGAATAGTTTTTATAGGCATCACAGATCTCTTCAAAACTATCCTTGGAAATATCTCATGCTCTATCGGACCTAGAGCACAATGTCTTCATTATTGATTCCCTTTAAAAAGAGTAATTTAAGGGTGTTAGGTGGTATGTTAGTGATATTTTTTTACTTTTGAACACACAACAAGAACCATTCCAAATAATCCTCTAATGGTTCATCCTCTTTTTGTTGCATTCTATAGATTTCATCACCTCCTTTACTTGCTTGGTCTACAATAGTCTTAATACTTATTGAGGAATTTCTCCTTCATTTATGCCCATGTAGTAACAACATTCCTTCCTAATCCCATGAACCACCTTAAAGTTTCATCTTTGAGTGTTGCAAGAAATAGTTTCAATTTATGTGCATCAGTGGTATAATCATAGCTCCTACACAAAACATAAAACTCAAAGAGAGACGTGTGTAGATATTTTTACATAGCTCCACTGAAATTTGGAAAGGTTGATGGAGAGATATTCTTCATTCCAACAACTGCATTGTTTTTAGTGATGGGGAACTTGAAGGTGGTCACCCTATTTTGAGCATTCTGATCTACTTCTTTTTCATTCATAGTTTCTCAAGAGAAGCTCCAGAACTATCACTTGGAGGATTGTCTTCAAAAATCAAACCGAGTATAGAGGTTTCTTCTTTAGAATCTTCAAAATCTTCATAGGTAAATGAAGATATTTTTGCTACTTGTGGATAAGGTTAAAATGTACCATGGGAATCCCTTGGATGGTGCATGCATCTACTACTCAAATCATTCAATGGAAATTAATTGGGGGTTTAAACTAAGGTAAATTCCTAAAACTAGACTACTTTTAAGGAATGGAAAACCATCACAAAACCTAATAACTCGGTAGTGTCCTCAACAATGGTGCCAAAAATGGTGGTGACAATTAATTATCAGCAATTTGTATGTTTTTCACTAATCCACGGTCATTTATTCATCATACCTAGGGATGTAAAATTTCAACTCTTCCAGTGTTGTATACACATTTTCAGGTGCTTACGAGGTATAAAATAAAATATTGTTATCACAATAATGAAAAACATAATGCTAAAAAGATAAAATACATTTTAAATTAAAGTAGATGCTAAAACTAAGTAATAAGTAGATAAAAACATAAAATAAGTAAAGGAATGAACTGTTGTAATTATAATCTATGTATGCAAGGGACTAAAACAACAAATAGAAAGAAAAATGGGGTCTAACAACAACGTAGTGGGCCCTGCCTTTGGTGCTAACCTTTCCTAAGGATTGTGTCTACAAAAAAATGATAGAACTCATATTTTATTCATCAACATGAAGATTCATAATTAAACTTACAACAATTCCTTGATTATCTCCTCTATTACAGTCTCGCCACTCTCTTTTTAACCAACAGAGAAGTGAAGAGACTCTTTAAAATTAACAGTTACATTTTGAATAAGTACCAAATCACTACTAAGGAATCCATAGATTCTTATGCATATAATTTAGAACTGAGGAAATGTGTTCTAATACAACCACACAAATAATTGTTCATTCAAACAACTAGTTATCAAATTAAATCAACTAATTCCATAGTTGTAGTTGTATACCAAAGTTAGGCATTGGTGTGAGATCGACTCTTGTTTATCATAACTATTTATTTATTGATATGTGCAAACCCAAGTGAAGCATACTTATTGTTCACATTTTCCATAATCACACTTTGTATGCGTGAGTTATTAATTTGGCTGCATCTACCTTATTGCGGATGAGTCCCGATTCTTGCATGTCGCTTCTTTGCGGATGATTCCCCTTGCATTGTGAAGTATTTTCTTTGATTTCATGTTAGTGGAAACATATAAAAACTTCTTGAAAACAAGTATGACATTTAGACAAAGCACTATTAATCATTTCATTGTATCAAGAGATTAACATACACAATAAAAATCCATGAAATAGAGTAACTTAGTAATATTTATAATAATTAATATATAAGTGCCATAAGTGTAAGTTCAAGTGGAAATGTCCGATAGAATAACAGGGATAACAGGTAAGAGGCTATACAAAATACACAACATATGAGATAATTAAAATGGTAACTATAAGGTCTCATCAATTTCTATTTTCTTGAATCATGCCTTTTGTACTATCGGTTTCACTACTATTAGAGTGAATCCTATCTTCATAAAAATATTGCAACGTATTCCATAAATCCTTAGCTAAAACAAAATCCACAACCATATTACTCACACATTCTTCCAAGGTGTCAAAAATGATATCCTTAACAAGTTTTTCCATGGGGTCTGATAAATCAATGTCTCCAACATAAATAACATAACCAACTAAGCTTATATATAACTTCATTCTAAATCTCCATAATTCATAGTTAATTCCATTGAACTTAGGACCTAGATATGGAAAAGACTCTTCTCCCATTCTGAAAAAACAAAACATGTGCTCCAAGAGAATCTCCTTTCAAGTGATTAAAATTCTCCAAAAGGACCCGCTCTGGTACAAATTTTTGTAATACCAATGGACTAAGGGGAGTGAATCAATCTCTCAAAACTTGAACCAATCTAAAATATCTTTCTTAAACCATTAACCATTCAACCATTCATTAATGTGTGCTTAACATTCATTCAAATGATAATAATAAAGAGAAAGTACATAAGAACACAATTTATATGTGGTAAACCCTCAAGGGAATAAAACCACTGAAATTCTGAATATATTACTTAAATTAAAAGTATTTAGTGAAGCACCAACTCCACAAGGAGGATAAAACACCCTAAGATGATCAAGAACCAACTAAACCACCTTTAGATGAAGATATATAAAGTATTTTTTCTGCCACAACTGATGGAGATCACTATTTTAACTTACACACTTTTAAACCCTCTTCCTCCTAACCCTCTCAAAATTTTATTTTCATGAACTTATTTAGATGCAAACCCTTTCACACAAGCTCTCTAACACTCTTCATACTTTTTCACACACTCTCATCTATGATTTTATGCCCTTGAACCACCTGCACTCTCTCAACCCGCTCGCATTTTTCCTCTCTTTCAAATCACTCAAATTTGAACCAAACATGCAATTTTATATGCTTCTTAACTCAAAAACATAACATATATAATTCCATACCAAATATCTAGAGAATACCAACTTAAAAACATAACATTACATTCATACAAATTCATAAAATGGACCCATATAGGTTAGTCATGCACCAAGACAACCAAACAAGCCAAAAATGGCTAAAACCCCCATCACCAAACACATCAAATACCTCCAAACATATCACCATGATTTTTAAATATTTTAAAGGCATCAAAAATGTCAAATACATCATAACAACATCATCCTTTCTCACACATTACCTTGCATCAATCATTTTCTTCATAAATATATCAAGTAAGACTGTTTCAAGATTAAAAAAGAACATATAAACTATGCCATATAACCACTCATTGTAAATCACTAACCTGTATCACACATACATACTTGCTAGACCTCATGAAATACCCATAAATGAAAACCACACCTCTTTTCCTCTTCACCAAACTAAATTGTCTAAAAATTAGGTTTGGATACTCAACTGGATTGCACCATTTTAGTCACGTTCAAGACCTCAAATTGATTTAGTTGAAAATAAAATTCATTGATCTTCACTCACCAATGGATATCAAGCATCATCTAATCCAAACCATGAGTCTTCTACATCCATTTACTAGCCAAATCAACCTTGTCCTAAAACATTCAAACTAGGTCTTAACAAAATGAGTTGGTTCACCTAACAAAAAACCTCATCAAGATACAAATCATATATCATTAGAAAGGTATATGAATATAATTTCTAAAATATCTTACGTTTCCTTCCAAATCCAAGTGTAAGGTTTGCAACCAAGTTAATTTCTCTAACTACTCAAAACTGCCTCGTTTAGGCCCAAAACCACTCCTTAAAGATAGGGAACAATTTTCCCTCTAGGACCTCAATGATGACTTGAAACCACCATGTACATCTATTAAAACTCATAAGATTTCATAAATTATGATTTAATTTATACCTTGAAAGGAAATTTTTTCCACAAACTGAAAATATCCATAAATTAACCTTTTTGAGTGGGGCCCACATACTGTCACAAGCTCTATCATGCAAAGTATGCATTTCATAACCAGCTTCAAAAGTTCATAATTTGAGATGGATTTGCATTCTCAAGAACCCTATTTTTCCTAAAACATCCTAACTTGTAAATTTCTCTTCATGCTAACTTGAATTTTTTCACACCTTTAGGACACCCTTGTTCACCATTTCCAATCATCAAGTTATCTCAAAATCTTCATCTTCACCACCACCATTACTTGCATGACTATCCCTTAGGTTTTTGAATGGTTTAAGATAATTCATAGTATAATAAACTCATACCTCATCCTCAAATATCTCCAAAAGTACATAACATACTTGAGATAACATGTATCACACCTATGCATGCCTCCATGAGCTCACATGGATCTCAAATTGAATCTCATGCTTCATTTTACCTCCAAGCACCTAGACTAGGTCTAGATGAACACCTGCAACTAGGTATTCAACATGTACCTACACTTTGAAACTCATGTGAGTTTCTAAAAACTCTCTAATCATGCTCTCCATGCCTCTACCATTCTCCTCAAGTCACCATGCATATCTACTCACCATGCTCCATCACCTAGGCTAGCTTGGTCACCTGAATGGGCTTGTTAATCCAATCCATTCTCACCTTATCCACTCGTGCCATCAATTCATCATATTATTGACCATTTCAACATCACATTGAGCGTCTTTTAACACTTCTCCATCATTATCTTTGTCATTAATGGGTTTTTACATCAATGAAAACACCTAAACTCACACATGTTGGAACTAACTTCTAATATAGCTTATCTACAACTTGTTTATTTCTATATTTCATTGGAACATATTCTAGGGTCTATGTATTTACTATATTTATAATTTATATCATATTTATACTTATTAATTATCTTTGATTATATTAACACTAATTTTGATATTATATTTTGGTAACCCCTTATTAAATTTTGCATGCAACCTATAGTTTCCATCCTTGTAAGTTTTTATATCCCAATACATCCTTACTAATATTAGGTTTGATGATTTTCCTCTTAAGGTTATTCTAAGGCCCTTTTACCCCATTAATAATAAAATTTTATCTCCTTATGCCATCTAAGAAAGTTAAATACACAATCCCCTATGTCATATTTCTTGGTTAGGTGGAAATCACATTAATCATATCCAAATACCCTTATTTTTTTCACCATCCTAAGAATATTGACCATGTCAAAGAAGCTCCAATATATTCTCCCATTGTGTTTACTCCAAACACAATTTAGAGAGATATTGTTCAAGTTTATAGAAACCTTATACACATTACATTTAATTTTGTCATCATTGATACTTTATCTGATCATGAAGGGCACAAATGTGAAGCTAATGTTGATTAGTATAGTATAATATAGTGAAAAATATTTATAACCCTAATTTATATATTTTTTCAAGTACTCAAATATGAACCATACTACATTAATAATGTTCTCATAGTATTATTAGCAGTTCACAAACAACAATCTACAAGGTAAGACAAAGTAAGGGAAACACAATTTTAACCCTTGTGTGATACTATAATACCAAAAATAGGGTTAGTATAATTAATATATTAAATAATTGTTTATTAATCAAATAATATTATATTATAGTGAAAACATAAAACATTTAAATATTAAATCACATTCGATATAATATGGTGAATTGCACTAGCATAGATGAGCTAACTCAAAATAAAAAAACTAGGGTTAGAGAGGATTGTAATGATTCTAGACTAAGATGTGATGACATCAATATCAAAATGTGCATGAAGGGTAAATGTGTTATTTTCAAGATGTTCTAAAACTTTGGGAGTGTAATTTTTCAAGCCGATGAAGTCACATGTATTAGAAAAATTCACTTCGGAAAACTTGAACTCTATGGTCATTTTTGTTATCTATTGAATGTGATTGAATATGTTTTTTAGAATTACATTCCTCTATGTTATAACTTCATCTTTTATGGTTACATTTATTTGATTTCACTTATTTATCTTATTAGGTATTATCTTCTTCTTCTTCTAATCTTAGGGACATAAAAAGGGGTTAATATTTTTGGGTTGTGTGGCACCCACCATACTTACATGAAAATACTATTAAGAGGCATCAAATACCCATATTTCCCCACCCATTAAATGCATGCAAGATGATATGAAAATGTGTATTGGAAATGAAGACACTATTGTGACCTTCAGAAATTGGCAATGATATTTGGCATGTGATGTAGCTTTACAAATCGCATGGGGAATATTTAAATAATGTGTGTAAACTTAAAGTTATTTGAGTATGTTTACAAGAATAATTTAATATTTGATTACTATGTTTTAATATCTTAGGTAACACAAAGATATGAGGTTGTGGCCTTTAAAATGGGTTGAATGAATGTTCTTATACAGGTGATACATAACAAGATTTCCCCCTCAAATGACACATGACCAACTAGGGTAACTTATAGATTTTAAAATGTGATCGTTAGGGTTTTAGGAAAAATTCATCGAGGATAACTTTTTCTATATGGTTTCCTTCATCTAAGCACACTATACATTGTAATATATCCATTGGATATAGTGTTCAAATGTCCAAATATGTGTCTTACATTCTAAGAATGAGATTTTGAATGTTAAGTGATAGATAAAAAATGTAACCTAGTGGCTAGTAGTATTTATTGAGCAAGACATAGGTAGGAAGAAATAATATTGCAAAATGAGTCATGGGATGAGATAATAGTCAAGGATTAATTACCAAATTCCAATAGGACTAGAATCATATATCTACATTTTCCCTCATTTCAATCTAGTAATTAAAAAATACTTGATTAAAATATAAATGAAATGCAAACCTCCCATGAGGATATGGTTTGTGGGAGACTAGAATTTGTGTGTTCCCTTCTCCTTTTGTGTGTGTATATGTACATGTGTCTAGATGCACCACATGAAAAAAAAATGTGCATAAATTCCAATCAAGATGCTGATAAAAAAATTAGTAATAACATTAATCGAAAAATTGAAAGCACAAAATATGTATGCCTATTTTCCTCGGTGTTGAATGTGAGGGAATAGTAAACTTATAATTAAAAATGCATGAAATGTATACATCTATTTTCCTTAGTGTTGTATGTTAGGAAGAGTAAAAATATACATAATACTATAGTGATTGGGCCTACTATGTGAATCATATAAACCATTCAAATCAATTGGGACTACTAAGTGAAGTTCTATGTAACCAAACACAACAAGTGGAGCCATTGAATATAATCACATGTAACTATCATGATGTAATAGTCATGTATCTTTCATGATGTAATAAATATATGCATATCATCATATAATGTCACCTGAATCAATGTATATAAAATATGCGTGAATGTGTTAGAAAACCCCATAATATTCCCCCTTTCGAGATAAGGAATGTTGCAAAGAATAACTTGTCTCAAAATAGATATTGTTACTTGTGTAAAATCGCAGTGAAACCATGATCAATGATATAAACCAAAATTAGTGTATCAAATAACAAGATATTTTTATATGATTTAAGATAAAGCCTTCATCATTTCTATAGATAATACAATGTGATATCTTGTAATGATTTTCATCATAGGAGTAAACATGTCATGATAATGTTCATGGTAGATTTGTAAAACCAAACACAAGAAATTTAGAAGTCAGAATATAACAAAACTTAAGGTCAATAATATGTACTCATCAAAAGAGTGAAACATATCATGAAAATTTTCTAGAAAAGATAAGACTAAAGTGATAGGATTATTAGCATTATAACAACATGTGACTTAATGAATAGTGGACTTATAGTGAGATAATACATGGTATGACACAGAAAAACATTACAAACATGTCATAAATACATGTGACTAAGAAGACGCGATATAATTGACTAGTTTTATTAGTGTTTTTATTATATTGTGTGTGTAAGAACATGCATGAAACAAGAAATGATATAAAGTGTGTGGAAAAAAGTGATAAGCATTGTGTAGTAAGAATTGATAAACATTGCATAGTAAAAATGATATACATTATGTAATAAAATGCTAATAATCATGCAGTGAGTAAGAAAACAAACAACCAATGTGCATGGATTAATGGGTAATGAGCAATTTCATAATCATGTAAGATAGAAAAAATGTGCACAAACTAATGTCTAATAATAAATTCCATAGGATATATATATATATATATATATATATATATATATATATATATATGAGAAATGTGTAAGAACTAGAGGTCTATTTTTCAAGTTTCAAGAAACCAATCTGTAAAAAGAGATGTCAAATAAGATTTAGAGCCAAGGATGCAATCAAACTATGTGAGTAAATAGAGTATGTTAATAATCCATGTGTGTCAATCAATTTTTACAAAATGCATATGTATGTTGTAAGCTAAGTATGTTATAATAATATATGTCTAACAAAAATCACTCAAGAAGATAAACATGTGTATTTCATAGTATTTTTAGTCTTTTAAGGATGTAACATGTAAATTTCATGTGATGTTTCTTTTATTCTAATAATATATAAAAAATTATCATAGTAAGTAGAATGGGTAGTGTTCCCCTAATGTAGATGAGAATAAAACAACCAAGCAATGGAAATATCTTATATAAATCCATGTAAATAAGTAAATAGAGCATAAATCATACAATTGTACCAAGAAAATGCATCAAATATCACACAAGTTTACAAATAAAACATGGTATATAGCATAGAAGTAGGATCAAACATAATATATAACATTAAAATGCATGAATAAATTATAGTAGGAAATATCGCAACATAAAAATTGTCTTAAACAATCAAGGAAGATAATGTCATATAATAATAATAGAAGTGGATGGAGCATTAAATGTCAAAAAATATGATACAAGAGCTAAAGGAATAAAACATAGACATGCATGGATAAGTAATTCAGTCAATGTGATACTTCATTAAATCATGTAGCACACAAGCATTTAGAGTAATCAAATCAATCAATGTCCTAGATAAATTAAAGAACATAATATACGCATGCATAACAAAATCAAGTCAAGCAATGTTATACAATAAGTAACAATTTATCAGACTCAAGGTCTTGGGATATTGTGATTTACAAGTAGTTTGTAGTCATCAACCCGATTTCCATTCCCATTGAGTTCATTGGATGCTTTCATTAAGTGGCCTTGGGAAACCTTTAGATAGGGGTCAAACTTATCCATATGGACCAAGCGGAACATAGTGGGGAACTCGAATGTAGATTGTTCAGAGGAAATTAAGGTCCCAAACCCACCCCCATGTCCCACTTAGGGAAAGTTCTCCTCCACCACTCCAGTTCATATATATGGTATAATAAAAGCGTTTATCATCTAAATTTTTGAACTCAAGGTCTTGGGTTATTGGTGAGTTATAAGTAGTTTATAATTATCAACCCAAGTTCCATTCTCATTGAGTTCATTAGGTGCTTTCAATAAGTGGCCATGGGGAAACCTTGAGGTAGGGGTTGAACTTATCCATATGGACCAAGAGAAACATAAAAAGGCACTCCGAATTTGAATCACTTGGCAAAAATTAAGGACCCATGCCCACCCCCATGTTCCACTTAGAGAAATTTCTTCTCCACCACTCCATTTCAAAGCTATGGTATAATAAAAGGATTTATCATCCAAATTTTTAAACTCAATGTCTTGGGATATTGGTGAGTTATGATTACATTGTAATCATCAACCCAAGTTCCATATCCATTGAGTTCATTCGATGCTTTTAATAAGAGGTCATGGGGACACCTTGAGGTAGGGGTCAAACTTATCCATTTGGACCAAGTAGAACATAATGAGGCACTCTAAATGCATATCATTCAACAGAAATTAAGGACCCAAGCCCACCCCCATGTACCACTTAGAGAAAGTTCCCTCCAACACTCTAGTTCATAGATTTGGTATAATAAAATCATTTACAATCCAAATTTTTTTCTGATAGGGTATGGGTGGAGTGGTTAATATGGATGGTTATATCTGGTTCCACCTAGGTTCAAATACCGCTTAGGCATGATCCCCATTTGAGGTGGTAATGTCGAAGGTGGCACGATTGGAAGAATGATTTAACAGAGTTAGATTCTGGTTTGAGATTTCCTACTCTAGAAGTGTGTTCATGTGTGGTGGATCTGGTTCACTAATTGTTGATCTTAAATGATATATCTTGGCTGAATGTACTCCGATTTAGAGCTCCAATGAAAATCATTTATCTATCTAAAAATAAGTAATGATTTATCTAAGCAATGTAATGTGATAAATCAATCGTATAAGATGGTAAGTCCATGTAAGAAATCAATTGCATAATTAAGTAACATCATGTGTAAACAATCAAAGATATCTAAAATGGTAACTTGAGGTCAATAGTAGTTAACTAATAAAAGTAATAAATAATGTATGGATCATAATTGATTATTTATTTCAAAGAAAGTAGTGTGATCTTAAAATAAAGCATGGTAAAAACATGGCATAATTAGTATAACAATATAGTGCACATAATTTAATAGTTTGAGAGATGTGATCATGACAAATATGTATACATAGATTCCCCTAGTATAGGTATTCCACCAATGTGGTAGGTATCCCTCAAGATAGAAGGCTATAAGAATTTTTAAAGTGTTGGAGATGTAATCAAGTAGGTACTAGTATGTAAAATTCCCTTGGTGGATATTCCCTCAAAGTGGTAATGTGTGTAATGTCTATGGGTTTTAATATTTTAGTGTGTTCTATGAAGCACGAGTACTATATTAGTGTAGGGTGCTAGATATGAATGATCAAAAGGGTCAAAGCTATGAAAGGATATTGTATGTCACATGTAGGTCCTATTTTTGTGTTTCTATAATGTTTTTTTGATTTTACATATTTATAATTATATACATGCTCAATGTACTCCTAAAGGCCCTAAAATAGTGGTAAAATAGTGAAAAGCGTGAGACGGGGCACCCGGTAATAGTTTTCTCTTAGCAATTACATCACACCAATGACAAATTTATTGCATCATCAGGTAGTGATGGGGTCCTAGATGATTTTTTCCTCAAAATCACATACAACTAGTGATAAATGTTTTGCATTGTCATACCATGCCCTAGTAAATAATCGGGGCTCGTACATATTAAACAATGAATAAAAGTTCTATAAAGTGTGTATGAAGTATTATGTACAAGAGTATAATTTGTAAGGCTATACGTGTGTATTAGTGAGAGGATCAATGTCCATAGCTATGAAAAATGTGTCAAGTGTCATAAAAACATAAGTATCTCTGGTATAAAGTTAGGAAAACAACCCCTAGATTTATATGATATCTAGCGATCAGATTCATGGATGTCATTGTAGAATCTTTCCAAGGTCCAAATGGTGTTTATAGAACAATAGGATAATATGACAGTATCCTTTATGGTCATGGATATAATTTTGTGGTGGAGCCATTATTATATGTGTAAGGTGAAAAGACTCATGTGACATGATTTGATTTCTCTATAGTGATAAGATGTTACTTAATGTGTTTTTACAGGGAAATGAAATGTGGTGGAAAAGTGTTAGTAACAAAAATATGGGTCTTAACTAGTGATTATATCAAAGAAAAATATATTTAGTATTAGTATTTCTTTTAATGCCTTGTTTTTGATCAATTAATAACCATAACATGGTTATTTTCAACATTATTGTTAACTAGTGAGTATGTCATAGAAAAAACTTTCCATTATGGGGAAAGATCATATAACTAGATTATATCAAATGAATCAAATCATTGCATTATTCTCTAAGTGTGATGGTATTAAAATTGAACTTAGATAACAAGTTATTAACATCATTAGGAACATATTATTCATCTTCGCCATTACTCCATCATTGTTCATTATTATGTGTATTAATTATTAGAGTAGGTTGTTTACATGATCTCATGTTCACCTAGGTACTTTATTTACCTTCTCTTTTATTTATCCTCACCAACTTATGTGTGGATATTTCTTTTATCTTATTTAGATATTGATAATATATTATCTATTTGTTAGGTATATTTTTCCTAGATCTATGGTCTTGAATAGATCTTTGTTAGCTAGTTCTTTCCTTGATTTATGGCTTGATCTATGGCTTTTACTAGTTATTAGATTGATCTTCCTTTCCTATATAAGCAAGGCACCTTATCATTGTACTTCATATAGTTCTATAATAATATATGATATTTTTTCTCATTTATTTTCAAAGGTTTTTGTAAAGTTATTCTAGTGGATTTCTTTCATCTTATTGAGTGTGGTGTTTTATTGGCATCCGAGTTCTTTTTGTCTTGGAATTTTTTTTTATTGTTCCTTTTATGGTGTCAAAGCATTAGATTTTTGTTGGCATCCATTTGAAAGTTTCATTTTGCTAAAAAAGTTTTTTTAATATTCATATTTTTCATAATTTCTTAGTATTGTGTTGCAACATGAATTTTTATGTAAAATAAATAGCTCCATTGGATTTGTAAGCTGAAGAAACCCAAAAACTACCATAAACACAGCCTATGATGGAGATAGTTTGTTTTTGAGTTTTTTTATGGTTTTGTAGAGGTGGATGCATGTATAGATCCCGTTGGAAATCATTGTTGGTGATACATAAGGAAAAGAAAACCATTTCTGGGTTTTTTGGGTTTTGTGTGTTTGGTTATGGGTTTTTTCTTTTATTTTGTAGAGTTCTTATTTGAAAAGTATTTGAATATATTAAAAATCTATGATGAGGTATTATGTATTCGTGTTGGAAAAATAGAAAGGAAAAAAACCATTTCTTGTTTTACACGCCTGGTTCTAGTTTTTTTTTGTTTTACAAATTTCATGATTGGCAAGGATTTGGAGATCTGAAAATCCATGCTAAGGTCTTAGAAATTTATACTAGAAAGGTAGAAGGGAAAGAAAAATTAGTTTATAGGTTTATGGGTTTTGTGCATTCAATTTTGGATTTTTTTCTTCTATTTTGCAAAGTTCCTATTTAGTGAGGATCTGAAGATCTTAAAATTTTTGTTGGGGTCTACAAATATGTTCTTGAGGTAGAAAGTTCAAAAAAATGGTTTCTAGGTTTTTCACGTTCGGTACTAGGTTTATTTTTCTTCTTCCATTTTGCAGATACAACATTGGAAAGTTTTTTGCAGAAAATTAAATTGAGAATGAGTGCAAAAAAAGAATTTTATGTTTTTTTAAAATAAATATTGAAGCACAAATTAAAATCTTGTCACTTTTGAAAGGAAACTCAAAATCAAGTGTCATATTTTTAAAGTTCTTATTTTTTCATATATGTTCCATTGGAACTATTTATTTTGATAAACACACTAAAATTATAAAGTGTCATATTTTAATACGCACTCAATATAAAGTGGAAAATATGAGGGGGTTCTTGTTACATTCATTTATTCTTGGATTCTTTTTAGTGATTTTAAGAATGAAATCTTTATCTACTTCTACTTTAGATCAAATTGAGCCATTAATAACACATAATTACTATACATGTAAACCAAGAATGGAAACCATCATTAAGCACAAAGGATTATGAGCCCTAATTTCTACATAACAACCAATATTCACCAGATAATATAAAAATATTTTAGTACCAATGTAAATTTGATGAGTGTATGGGTTTTATAAGAACTTATGTAAGTGATAGTCTTTTATTTAAATTTGGAAAAATGTGACTATCCTTTAAAAATATGGGAGAAATTGAGGCATTATTCAATAAGGTGGATCACATGAGAGCCATGCAACTTGAAATTGAGATCACCTCTCTTAGTCCTGAAGATTTTCCATAAATTATAAACTATCTTACTAAGTTCAAGCATTTGTTGACACAATTGAAGGAGAGTGGAAAATATAAGAAATATGAAGAGTGTGTTTACCTAACTCTATCCAATTTGAGAGGTTCATTCCAAATATTTTATTTTACCTTTTTCTCAAGCATGGATGCCTTAGGTGACACATTCCATAGGCCTACCTTAGAAACATTTTGTGAAATAATTACTAGGAAGAATCAAAACTGTCTAACCTTGAGTCTTCCACCTCTCAAAAAGGCATTAGTATCATTTAATCCTAAGGGAAAGGGAAAAACTAAAGGTAAATATAAATTCACCCCCTCTCCATCTTGAAATTATCCTAAACCAAAATAAAACAACTCTCCACCCAAAGAGTCTTCTAAATCCAATAATAAGTCTAACTTTTCATGCTCTTTTTTGTGGGGGTAGTGGTCATGAATAACATAAGTGTTATAAGTGAATGAAATCCTTAGAGGATGTAGTCAAGAAACACAAAATATCTATCGCTACTCCAACCCCTTATAATCAACATAGAAAGACCCTTAATGTTGTTGAGAAATCTAAGTCACCACTTATAGATAGTTGGGTTATATATTTTGGTGCTTCTCATCATATGACTTCTTCCGAGGAGTCTTTTATATCTCTAGGTTTTAATTCTACTTTCAAAATTAAGGTTGGAGATTCTTCCTTTCTTTATGTTAAGGGAAAAGGTGACATACACCTTGATGGTAGAAGTATCCAAGATGCATTTTATGTTCCTAACATCACTACCAATTTGCATTTTGTATAAAATTTTTCATTTTGGTCAAGGAAAAACAATTAATTTTACACCACATGGGACAAAAGTACAAAAAAATTTAGAGCCTTATTCATTTTTTTGCTTAAATAATTAGTTATCATGGTTCTAGACTATACCAATTTGAGGATATTTATGACACTTTCTTCATAGCGACAGACTTGGTTTCTCATGTAGATTCGAGAGTAATCTTTGGCATGGGAGATTTGAACATCTCATTTACAAATATTTGAAGGAGTTGAGCACTAATGGTATGGTTGATGATATTCTTAGAGTTTATTTTCTTGAGGAAGTTTTCCCTAGATGTATTCCACCAAGATAATAATTTTTCCAAGAGAGATTCTTCACCACTTGAGCTTGTGCATAGTGACTTGATGGTTTTTCATACCCCCTCTTTCAATAGAGATAAGTATGCACTTACATTTATTGATAATTTATCAAGTCGTACTTGGGTTTATTTTCTCAAGTAAAAAGTGATGTTTTTCACACTTCAAACTTTGTAAGGCTTTTTTCAAGAAACAATATTCTAGTTGCATAAAGAACCTTTGCATTAATAATGGGGGAGTACTTTAGAAAATAGTTTTTTGATTTTTTAGCAACTTATGACATTATTCACCAACATTTTATTGCTCATATTCCACAATATAATGACTTAGTAGAATGGAAGAACCAAAATTATAAGGTAATGGCTAAGTACATGATGCATTTAATGTATTTACCTCCTATATAGAGAGCATAAGTAGTTAATTGTGATAACTACATTTAAAATCACACACCACATAAATCCCTTGAGCATTTGACTCCATAGGAAACTTTTTCCAAAACCAAGCACAATGTTTCATTTTTTTCAAGTCTTTGGGATCCATGCTTAGGAGTTTGTGCCAAATAATAAAAGGAAAGCCTTAGATAAGAAGAGAAAACTCTTGATCTTTGTAGGGTATTGTGAGGACATGAGATCTTATCAAATTTTAGATCCTGATACTCATGAGGTTATTTTTCGCACACATGTTTAGTTTGATGAGCACTTATCTCCTCATGATTCTTCATCTTCTTCCATGCCTAATTATTTACATCATCACAAGGATCCCTTATTTGAGGAGGTTTATCAAGAGGTTATGGATTTCAATGAGGATCATATTCCCACTAATGTTTTCACTATGCCTAAGTGGGATCATACTATAGTTTTTGAGGCAACACCTTTCATACAAGATCTTCCACCAACTAGGCATTATCAGAACATTCTATAGGTTTTGGAATTTTGTGTCGAAAGGTCTTGAGGGTCCAGAGTATTTTTCATAGGCTCATGGGATACAAGAGTGGGATAATGCAATGACAGCTTGAGTATTCTTATTTGATGAGGAAAAATACTTGGGATTTGGTATCTCTTCCTAAAAGAATAAATGTGGTTACATGTAAGTGGGTATACTTGAACTAAATACATAGTTGATCGGTCCATTGACAAATATAAGTCTCATCTTGTTGCAAATTATTTTTCAAAAGTTTAAGGTATTGATTACTCGATACTTTTACACCCGTTGCAGAAAGATATATTATGTACACCTTGTACTTACTATTATTGCATCATAGGGGTGGCCCATATATTAGATGGATGTTAAGAGTGCCTTCTTACATGGATATTTATGAAGAAACTTGTTGGATTTGTTCATGAATCTTCTCTTATTTGTATACTCAAGGTCTCTCTACGGTGTCAAACATTCCCTCGGGATCAATATGAGAAGATGGATCATTTTCTTATATATACTAGTTTTGTTCATTATCACTTTGATCCTACGGTATATATCAAACATGTTGATGAGGATATTGTGATACTTGTCTTATATGTTGATGATATGTTACTTATTGGTAGCTCTTCTTCCCACAATCATATTATTTAGAAGGATCTTTCCACAAAGTTTGACATGACATATCTTGGGTTATTGTATTATTTAGTTGGTTTGTATATTTCTCGGACATATTCGAGATTTATTTGAGTCAACAAAATTACACCCATGATCTTCTTCAACATTTAAATATGGTTGATTGCAAGCCAAGTCCATCTCCTTTCTAGTATGGGGTTACTCTTACTTCCTCATGTACCACTCCACTTTGTGATCCTACATTATATAGGTAGTTGGTTAGAAGTCACATGTACTTGACCCATAAATTCCATAATATTTCATTTGCCATAGGGCTTGTATCTCGCTTAAAAATTCTTCTCATAAAAATAATTGGTCTCACGCTAAAAGGATTTTTTGATATTTACAGGAACTTCCCACTATGGAATACACTACACTAGGGTTATACTCGGTTGGTTGGATATACGAATTCAAATTGGGAAGGTTTTATTGATGATAGGTGTTCTACATTTGGCTACCTTTTTTGTGTTGGTTCTTCTCCATTTTTAGGTGTGTAAAAATCAACATGCTATTGCAATTTCATCTTTAGAGGAAAAGTACAGGGTAGTAGTTACAGTGAGTTAGCATATTCTTTAGTTTTGACAATTATTGATAAAGTTTGGATTCCTGCAAAATTCATCAATTATACTTTTGTGTGACAAACAAAGTATAATTCACATTTCTCACAACCCTATTGAGCTCCAGTGGACCAAACATATTGATATTCACATGCACTTCACTCATCAACACATTTAAGATGGATTTATTTCATTAGATTACATTCTGACTCAAAAATAGGTTACCAACATCTTTACAAATCCTTTTACATCACCTCGCTAAATTTATTTGTGTGGTATGCGTGGGGTTTCTGAAGTTGTTCTTGGGGGTTTTCATGAAAACATATTCCTTTTTCTTCTTTCTCTTTCCTTATAGAAATATTTTTTCCAAATTTTGGTTCGATATTTCCTCATAGATATATTGTACATGAGTACATTATTAGGCCTAGTTTTTGGGGCTCATATTGTAGATATGCCTCTTTATTTTGGGCCCCTAGCTTCACTTAAGGGGGTGTTAGAGTAGGTTATTTACCTTAGCTCATGTTCACCTAGGTACTTTATTTACCTTCTCTTTTATTTATCCTCACCCACTTATGTGTGGATATTTATTTTATCTTATTTATATATTAGGAAGATATTATCTAGTTTAGGTATAGTTATTTTCTTGATCTATGGTCTTGACTAGTTTTTTGATGACTAGTTCTTTTCTAGATGTATGGTTTTGACTATCTCTTTCTATCTAGTTATTTCCTTGATTTATGGCCTATGAATAGTTCATTGTACTTCATAGAGTTCTATAATAATATATGATATTTCTACTCTTTTGTTTACAAAGGTTTTTGTAAAATTATTCTAGTGAATTAATTTCATCTTATTGAGTGTGGTGTTTTATTACCATATAAGTTATTTATGGCTTGGAATGATTTGTTTATCTTTCCTTTTAGTAATGGGTGTTGGATTTGATAATTTTGTTATATAATTATTAAAGAGAGGATTGACTTTAGGTTTCTCTTATTATGCCGAATGTTAAGAATTTGGATTGGAATGAGTGATTTTGATGGTTATGAGAGAGATTGATAGGTATTGGTTTATTGGATAGAGTAATCATTGGAGTCTGCAACTTGAAAATATTTGTAAGGATCGTTATCTTTTGGGAATGAATATTCTTATGCGTCATGAATATATTTGACATATTAGTGTAATGTGAATGGAACTTCCCTTATGGCATGAATCCATGGTTATCATAATAATATATTATAGTTAAAGTTTGATGGCATGGCATATAATTATTAGATATTTTCTTACAACCTATAGTAATGGGTAAGGTAATGAAACCAACCATCGATGAGCTACATTATCAAATCCTATCATTTGTATATCATATTTTTAATAGGTTTTATATCAATGCCCATCACTTTGTCAATAAATTATTACTACATATGTTCAAGAATAATCCATTATCAACAAGAGTGTGTTCCACCATATTTTTGAAAAATCATTCTTGTATATATAAATTAAATTTGAGGTCTACAATGTGTTGGGGTGGCAAATCTTATTTTTCAAAGGAAATGTGATGATCATTATCCTTAAAAGTTTTGACAAGGGACATAAAATTTTCTGGTTGTAAATTATCTAGAATAGTGCCTTGCTTGATTGCATGATGTAAAGTATCCTTATGTGTTACTAACTATCAAAGTAATTTTAGAATACAAATTCAAGTTTGAGTTTTTAGTTGATCTAAGAGGTCATATTATTTGATATGAGGTGTCAAATCTCTAGGAGGTGGAGTAATAAGTAGGTTTGTATTTCTAGTGTTGCCACTACTAGAAAGACAGTTGTTTAGAGGTCTTCCATGTCATATAGTGATTATGAACACATCATGGTTAGGTTTGTAGATGATCAAAAATAATTGGTTATCCATTGGTGACCTAATAAGATCTAACTTATATGATGAAGGAGTGATGAATTCTTTTCTAAGAGCATGCTCCCTATGGGTAGTGACAAGTAGTATTTATGATTTGATTTGAGATTTAGAAATAATATGTGGATAATAATTAGTACCCATGATGGAGTAAAATTGCCTCAAGTAACATATTTTTTTGAAGAGACCCTAAAAGAAGTGTGAAAACTAATTAAATTTTAAGAAATCTCAAACTCTATGGATGAGGCATCAACCCATTTGCTTGCACGTCATTAAATAATTGGGTTCACCAAAATATAACACTCAAATTAGGGTTAATCTAATTAATATATCAAAAAATTGTGTATTAATGAAATAAGATCATATTGCAATGAAAATAGTAAACATTTACATCATAAATAACATTTGGGTGACATACACTAAATTTCACTAGCATGGATGAGATAACTAGGAATGTAAAAACTAGGGTTAGAGAGGGTTTTACTAATGCTAGATTGAGATATGATGATAATGATTTGAAAATGTACATGAACGGTGAGTAGGTTGTCCTTAAGATTTCTTGAAAATATGGGATTGTAATTTTGAAAAAAAGATGAAGTTTGTTGTCTTAGAAAAAGTCACTTGAGTGAATTTTTCCCCTTTGGTTGATTCATCATCTATCATTTGTGATTAAATATTACTTCGGAATGATGTTCCTCTTTATTTATAGCTTCTTTTTTGTGGTTAAATATTTTTATCACACTCATGTATTTTATCAAGGCTTCTTTTATTATTTTTAGCTTAGGGACAAAAAAAGGGTTACTTCTTTTAGGTTGTGTGGCACCAACCACACCTATGTAGTAGTACTCTAAAGAGGAATCAAACACTCATAAATCCACACATAATGAATGTATGAAAGATGTATATCAGAATGTGGTATGAAAATGAAGACGCCCTATAAGTACCTCCAACACTCAATGTTTATCTTTGACATGTGATATAACTTGTAAATATCCTAGCATGGCTTTTACTGATGCATGAAGACATATATAATTGAATATTATTGAGATAATGATTTAGAAACTGGGTGATTTGTTGTGATCTCCTAGGTATACCAAAGATATGAGGTGTGAGGCCCTTATAATGGAATGAATGAATGCGATATATATTAATTGTTGTAATATGATTTATCTCTCAAATGAGACATGACTAACTAGGGTAGCTTGTTGATTTGAAAATGTCATCATAAGGGTTTTTAGCATGATGTTGTGAACTTCCAAAAAAATAAATTAGGATTTTTTAATTTTATGTCTGTTAACTTCATCCAAGAACAATGAACAATGCAATCTGTAAGTTGGAGATGGTGGTCAAATGTATAAAAACATGTCTTATATTCTAAGAATGAGATTTTGAATAGTCAATGATGGATGAAAAGTGTGAACTAGTTGATTGTAATGTTTTTTGTGAAAGGCATATATAGGAATTAGTTAGTTTATTTCACAATGAGTCATGGGATGAGATAAATGCCAAGGATTGATTACAAAATGTTGATAGGTATATATTTAAGTATCTACATATAAAAACCCACCTTCTAAAGCAGATCTTACCCCTCTAGGTGTTCTTACATTTTTAATCAATTCTTACCCAAACCTAATTTTCTAACTATAGGGACATCACACACCATCCCCCAAGCTATTATACTAACGTATCATATAACATCTGAAACTAGACTTAGTAAATTTCATATGGCTCAAGTTCCTATTCTGATTTCCTATATATAACAACTTAAAGAGGTGCAAACGTAAATAGCTCTTATATCATAAAATTGGTCACAAATCACCACAATCTGAATTGGGTTACTTAATTACCCATTATCCCCGAGTTTATTAATCATCCATTACCATTTTGCGTTATTGAACTAAAATTATCATTTATGACATGGAAATATTGATTCATAGGATAATCTTCACATCTCATGGCTTTTTTCATAGAATTTTAATATCAAAACTAGGGTTTTAGTCAAATTATGATATATACTAATGTAAGGGTTATAATTTTCACCATATCATAAGATAATGGAAATTAAATAGAGGAATTTGAATGTATAAATGGGTTGTTTATAGTTTTGTTAAGTTGCATGCAAAATTTAGAAGATTGAAATTAATTGCATGGAAAGTTTACTTGTAAGGGAAAAACATCTAGGTATTTTACACTCCTTAGCCATATATCCAAAAAATTCAAGACATACAAGAAAAAATATATCTTTTATCACAAAATTTATCACAAATCTCCATGATCTATATTTGGTTACTAAATAACCCATCAACCCCTAAGAATCTTAATTACCCACTACCACCAGTTTTCTCCACAAAAATTCTCATTTTATGATGGTAAGTGTTTACATTGAAATGAATCAAGAGTAAATAATACAACATAATATACTCAAATTAAAAAAATGAGAATGATTAGTGTTATGGGTTTATTTTAGTACCATTTAAATGAATTACGAGAAAAAATACCTTTTTCTTTTCAACAAATGCAAATTAATCTCTGAATATCTAAATCTACCCACAAACACACTTGAAAATGGATTAATTTATTTTGTTTGTTAAGGGATCTACCTCAATTATATCCCTAAATCTTTTAAGGTTGATAAAATTGGAATGATAAGAAATTTAAATGTTGTGATGATTAAATAATAGAAAATACATGATATACTTGATTTGAGGCCCTAAAAGACTCAAAAAATGGTGTTGGACTTAATGAAGATGATTATATAATGTGTATGGTGATAGGAAAACTCCACATAAATCATGCAAGAGTAACATAAATGATTTAGTCTTGTACATAATTTCTTCAAATTTGAATATAGTAGACTTGTACCTATCTCATGAAATTCACCTTCACATTTAGGAATATTTTTGAGTAAATATCAACAAACAAGATATATAAACTGATCAAAACATACAAGGGGATCAAAATGGACATTTTGCCTTGTATTATGGAATTAAGGGATGGAGGTAGGCGAGTCGGCTTTGGTCCCATAATGCATAGATGGATGCGATGGTATTTAATATTGATGGTTGAATGTTAGGTGTGTTTGATTAATGCCTACAGGAGTGATTTTTTTATTATTGTATTCAATATATGTTGTGAATTTTAGCGGTTTTAATTATTTTGTTATTGTTTATAGTTTTTATCATTTTGGACGTATTTAATCATTTTTATGGTATTTTGTAATTTATATCAATTTTTATTTTATTGGTGCTATGTTTTTTAATAACAAGACCTTAAGCACAATGGGTGTTTTTGAGTATCTACATTTTACCCATTTTTGAGATGTATCATGCAGGAGGGATGCAATGCATAAATCGATGATGAGATTGGGTTTTGAAAACCCTCTAAAAATATTACCACATTTGAAGAGTTGGAGTGGTGACTTGGATAGGTAGGATCTTTGAAATTTTAATCAATGTGCCACTTCAAAGTGGATGTTTATGAAGTGATCAATAGGTTGATTTGAAACATAATGACTATTTCATTGATTTTAATTTTTACTAATGGTTAATTTTTATAAGAATAATGAGTGAAGGATTTAGGTATGTGAGCCCACCCGAAGAGAAAACTTTGACCCAGTGCACACATGGAAAAAGGTGACAATTGACAAAATAAAGCTTATAAATTGGTAAAGGCATATAGTAAGGCTAAAATCTATTTTTTATTTTTAGGGTGTTTTTAAGTGGAGAAAATAAAATCACCATAGTTATTTAGTTTGGTGGAGTGATCTTGGATAGAGAATTGAAAGATAGGTGGGGTGGAGGAGAAGGATAGAATATTTTATGTAGATTTCCTAAGCTATTAAAGGTTTCATAATATCACGTGAGTGAGGTGGTGCAAGGTTATGCTATTGGGTAAGTTAGATGTAGTGAAATGGGTGCGGATCTAGGAAAAATATGGAGTTAGTTTGATAGAGGTGTAAGAAGATAGTAAAATCATAAGGGAAAGGTTTAGATCATCCTAGTGACCGATTAGATGAAAAAGTAAAGGGTTAGAAGGTGGAATGTAGGAAAAAGGTATGAAGGTGAAGCACAACAAAATTATTTAGAAAATTCATGAGGGTGGAGAAGGGTGGGATGGGCGTGGAAGTAGAAGTAATGCAATAAGATAAAATAGATAATATGAAATACAATGCAATAATGATGAGCCTTGACAATTCCCAATCCAAACCTCATTTTCGTATCATCTTTTTGTATTAATCTAATATTATAATTGCTGTAAATAATACTCTCATATACTTAAAGATAATTTTTATGCGTAAATCTCATTCAATTTCATATTTCATATGTTACTTTGGATGGGTTGATATAGAATGATTTTCACGCTAACAAGTGCGAATGAAAAAAATTATATGCCTAGTTCATGAATCATATAAATCTTAGTGTAGGACTCACATAAATCTTAGCATATGACTCACCTAAATCCTAGCGCATAACTCACATTATGAAGCATAGGACTCACATTATGAAGTGTATGACTCACATTATGTAGCACAAGACTCAAACAACATAATAAGGAACTTATCTAGTCAAAGACGTGACTTATATAATTAGTGGGATGACTAATTAGCATTAGTTCAGTTGGAAACTCATATTATGTGGATGGGAATTGCCTTTGTAAACAAATATATTATCTCCTTTAAACAAAAGTAAACTGACATCCACCATTGTGTGAAGAATGCAAGTACTCAAGTTGTTTCAAATATAGTTGTCTCCAAAGTATCAGTTGGGCATTGTTAACAAGGACTCCACTCACACTTAAAATGATAAATTTGATCAATAAGATACATGTAAATTTTACTTCTACCATGTGACTACCATTCATGCCATTTTTCTTGTGTAGATTTGTTCGTTAATATTTTATATAAATTTTGTATTATTGTTAAAATAAAATTCCTCTAGAAGAGGAACTTGAATTCACCAATTATAAAAGGATCATGTATTAGGATTAAAAAAAGGTTATAATTTCTCAAAAAATTAGTATTTTATCAAACTATTACTTATCAATAAATGAGCATGATACCAAGTTCAATTTTATTTGTGTAATTAAAACACAATGAACCAGATCAGAGGGAAGGAGCAAGGGCCACTCCTCCCCATGCAAAGGGAAGTATAAGATGTTTGTTTAATTTTCTTATTATTTATTCCACCCCGCACTAAAACTATGTGCAATCCTCTTCACATGAAACCTTTTAGAAATTAATTGTCTACTAGCGCGCAAACATGCAACAAAACACAAGACAAAATACAAATCAAAGAAACAATGAAAGGAAACACATATAAAGGAAAATTCTGTAAGGGAAATCCTAATCTAAATGGAAACACTTCCTTATTACAAACATAAATAATACTTATTTATAGTAGGGATTCAACCTACTCCCATTAAAGAAACTAGGAAACCATGTGGCATCCAAATATTCTAACCGTAAAGTTCCCGAGTCAAGTATATAATTCAAAACATACGGTCCTAACCAATGAAATTATAACTTTATAGGGTAGCGCATAAAATTAGATTCATACAAAATTACCATCTATCTAACCTCTAGGTTCTTATTTTTAATGTGTCAATCATGGCAGGCCTTTTGTCTTACTTTCTCTATCTTTTGGCTCCATCGGGAAAAAGTGCACCTCTCATCCAACTGCATTAGTTTTTCTATGTGCTCTTAAAGTGCTTTCTCATCATACAATCCTCATATGCATGCAATACATAGGGATGGTAACATGAATTCAACTGCTAAAATATCCTCGATGCCAAACACTAACGAAAGGGTGTGGATTTGTTCAACCTTTTGTAGGTTGTTTTAAAGACCAAAGAACAAAAGAGGATTTATCATCCTAGTACTTCCTTCCGACATCACATATCTTCTTCAATGTGTAGTTCAATTTTTTTTTTAAAGCTTCAATAGTTCCATTAGCTTATGGGTGATAGGGTGTAGTCTTATGATGGGATCTTTGTAAACTCGCCAATAATATCCTAACATCCTCATTCAAGAAATGAGTACCCCTATTACTTGTTAAACTCAATGGACATCCTTACCTTCTTATGATATTCTCCCAAAGGAACCTTGTTGCAATAGATGTAGTGTAATCCTTTGTAGGTGTTGCTTCCACCCACTGTATAAGATAGTTTGTACAAGTAATGATGTAGCACAACCCCGTCCTATACGTTGGGGGGAAATAGGTCCCACAAAATCAATTGCCCATTTTAAAAAGGTTTTGCACTTTCTATATGCCTTAATGACATTTCATCTCTATGCCCAAGATTCCCAAGGAATTGGTAGTGATCATAGCCCCTGGCATATTCTTGAAAATCCTTTTACAATGTCTCCAACCACAAACTAGCCATCGAATATTTTACACGGTGGCTCGACCTCCATAATTTCCACTTTGAAAATCCCTCCATGAGCTTCCTCCATAATAACCATGCACTCATGCTCTAGTACACATCGGCAAAAAATCTCATCCCATCCAAGTTTGTATAGGTCTACACTAATCAACATATAAGGTGCGACATGAATGATAAGTTGTTTCCTTTCTATACTCTTCATTCTATCAGGTGCCACACCTATTTGTAAAAAGAAAACAATATCCTCTAATTGAGTGGGTACGTGTTGTAATCTGAACAAATGTGTATCTGAAATTGTGTCTTCAATGCTCTATGTGTCCTCACCTGAATTAATCCTAGAAATATGGTTAGGTATTGAATTGCACTTTTCTGGTTTAACTACCATTGAAAAAGTCAAACTCTTGAAATAACAAGATCCACCAACATATGTGCCCTTACAAAACATGTTTGTTTACTAAATACTTAAGTGTCATATGATATGTGTAAAAGATAAAAAAAGTAACTAACTCACATTGCCTAAACTTATGCAATGCATAAATCATATAAAATTCTTCATGCTCCGTTATTGTGTAATTATTTTCAGCTAGGATTAAATTTTTGCTTGCAAAACATAAAGGGTGATCAACAATCCCTTCTCTAGGTTGTGTTAAAACTTTTCCAATTGTCATACCCGATGCATCCACATGCACATGAAATGTATTTTACCAAGAAGGAAAGTGAAAAATGAGCATAGTATTGAGCTTCTCCTTCAACGTATCAAAATCCACTTATTGTGCCTCATCCCAGTGAAACCTTCCTTTGTACCTCAATAGTTCTTACAAAGTGGCATCAATCCTAGCAAAACCTTTGATGAATTTTTGTAGTAACTTTGTATGCCCCAAAAATATTCGCACTATGATTTTATTGGCATGCTCCTCCAAACCCAAAATAACAAAACTTTGGTAGGATCCATCAATAAAACCTCCTTGAAAATAATATGATCTAGTAATGTGCATAAACGAGTTGCGAAAGAAACATTTCTCGATGTTTAGAGAGATACTTAACTACCTACATATTTTGAACATCCTCAAGTTGTCACAATGATCTTTCACTACTCCATACACTTTGTCTAATCATCCAGGTAGAATTATAGAAACTTATGAATAAATTCTTGGAATTATTGTACCACTATGCGTGAAAATACAACAGTTCATTCTTAAGCCCAAATGGAATAACCGTGTAAGAAACATTCCCCCATTAGTGGTGAAAGTAGTCTTCTCCTGATCTTATTTTACAATCCTTACCTGGTGATACCCTAAGAATCCATTTGTAAAATATTAGATCTCACGTCTTACTACACATTCCAAAATTTCTTCAGTAAAAGGAATTAGAAAAGGATCTATAACACATGCGGATTCAAGTCTACGTAGTATACATAGATCCACATGCTTCCATATTTCTTAATACTAATTACGATTAGAATAACCCATTTAGACTCATATATATCTTCAATGATCCCAGATTCCAGATATCTTGTCAATTTATTCTTTTACCTTTATGCGCACATTAGAATTCATCCTATAAGGCCGCTTCTAATCAGTGCACACCCTACTTTAACTTAATTCACATCTCTCCCAATGAGTGATGAAATTTATTCAATTCATCGTACTGTATGGGAAAAAATCCTAGAAGTCCCACAACAACTCAATTATCTTTGAAACCTCCTAGTCCATCCAGTAATCTCCAATGACTAATTCTTTTGGTTCCGATTTTTACAAAAGTTGACCTTTTTTATCTTCAATGGATGATGGTATGTCACACCTTCTCATCTACATTATCCAAGACATCGCACATACCCTCTATATGATTAAAATATAAGTTCTTTATTTCTTCATCCTTGATTAGGTATACCATTTTCCCTTTCTCCTTTTGTAGGTAGGTGCATTCAAACTTTGTACTTCATTTATTTCTTCTTCTTCCTCAATTAGTGCCTCCAAATCAGGCTCCCCTAGAAAATATAGGATGAGGTCCTCATCTTTAGCACTATATCCCAGAGTAAGGTGTTTAACTACTTGTAATGCCTCATTCACTGATGGTTTAGAAGATAAATACTCAAAAGTCTGAATAATACATGTTGTCAACTCTTGACAATTCCCCGTCTTAAGACGTAACTCTGAATGGATATACCAAGTGCATGTACAACCATGCAAATTGGAATAGAGCTTATGCACTTAGATTAAAGGGGGTAAATATTATGGACCTTCCATCCAAGATTTATCACATTCTTGAATGTGGTACAAGGCTAAATCCCTCCTATGATAGTCACATATCCTTGAAGGTGCATTGGTCCATATAAATATAACAAAGAATGTGATTCTTACCTCATGTCACTCGATAAGATCATCTTTATGAGTCATCCACCAATCCATTGCTTTCTCGTGAAAGGTATAGACAAGCATCTGCCTCTTTTCTACTTCACAGTCCACTAGACTTCCATAGCACACAAGAAGACATCGGATTACCTTATCCCATGTAATGTGGTAACTATCTTCCTCCTTGATTCCTAACTGAATGCACCTTGACAAAACAAGTCACAGTGCCCTTCAATTCTCTCCCAAAAAACTCATAAGTTCCATGTGCCTAATTATCACATGAAATGTTAGTCGTATCACTTAAGAACTGAGCATCATCCCACTAAATGACTCCTTCTCTTGATGGCTCTATAACCTCTCGGGTCTCGAAAGTATGTATATAAATTCTATTGATGTCTTCTTCCCCCAAAGGTTTGAAATAAGGCGTATATCTACCATCTGTTAGTGGAATAATAACGTGCTACTTCTTGTTCTCAAAGCTGATGTATCCCTTGTTGAAGCGCAAATCAACATTATTCACGTAACACCAAGGGCATCCAAGTAATGATGGGAAATTATCTACCTCATAAAGTGCTATCAATTCAAATTCCCCAGTGAAATTGGCCCCTTAAATGGTTATGGAAGCATCCTTCAAGACTTTGATGGGTGTAGCTTTAGTCCTATTTTCAATTTACAACACATTCAAATATGGCTGCAATGGTGGTCTCCCCATATAATTCCATGCATCTAGCGTAAGAACATTTAATTTTTCACTTGTATCAATTATTATATTATTAAAAATCCATCCATCAACTACCGCATTTAATGTGATATCCTTGTCATAATCAAGACTATGAGGGGAAAATTATCGTGCAAGATCTACCTCTTGTGCTCACATCTTGCATGTAGTACCTATCCTCTCAACCATTCTCCTAACAAGGGAATAATATTTTTATGGTGCAATATATTACATACCTCTTTGACATCATCAACATCATTTTGAGGGATCTCAACATTCTTCTCCTATTCCAACTTCCATGACTGCTCTTTCAAGCACTTGGATCTCCCCTTGTAAACTCCTAATCACCTTCATAGTCTCTGGTAAACCTCCTTTTGATAAGTTAGATCAAGGTACTTCCCATGCAATACCTCTTCTCTTGTAATGAGAGGCATCTTCTTTGGTATTTCTATAGCATGTGTAGTTACTAATACATATTCTAAATTATGGTTAGACACTATCGTAGGCATGAACAGAGGTTCAACGCGCTTTACACTAACCATTCCCATACCCTTTTCCTTCTTTTGGTTCTGGCTCATGTGATTATACAAGTCAAGGAACTCCTCATACTTATGTTTCTTTCCACACCATGATCATTACAGTAAATCTAGGAACTCATGCTTATAATGATCCATAGATCCACAATTGAAACAAGTTCCATGGGGAAATTCACTCCTTCCTCTGCCATGACCACCATGGCCTCTAAATCCTCTGTGAAAGCTTCTTCCTCTTCCTCCACCATCTTCATTCCCTTCATGTTGACGCCCCTCATTCTTAGAATTTTTTTCAATACGACGTGGTGTAAGTCATTATCAAATGCATCATGAATCTGGTCTATCAACCGAAAGTCCTTAGTATCATGAGTGGTAGATGTAAAAATATTATAATAACAAGACACATTCTTATGGAGTGCGCGTTGTAACAAAGGGAATCTACTTAGATCATGATCCCCATGATAGATTTCACAATCTACTGACATAGCACGCATCGAATTTCATGGGAAACTATCCTTAGTGTGTCCTTTTACTTCACAATCTATACACCAAATTCCGTTGTGAGTCTCATGTGCTGAATTCACAAAAAAATTATCAAGTTGATTTTCCATGGAAGCAATTTATGCCTCAAAAAGGGACTTACCCTAGTATCAATGCTCCCAATGGCCTCAACAAGTAAATTATCCCGTAAGGCCTCATGCGGATCTGTGAAATTCTTATATGAGAGCACTCATCTGAAAGGTGTTAGTAGGCCTCCAATGAACCACTAAGAGGGATGGATATCATAAGATAACTTTGAAAAATACTCTTAAAATGTGCATTATACTCTTGCACACTCTCTCATCATAACCTATTGAATATCCTTGAGTGTGTTGATGGTCTTTTTCTCAAATTCAGGAATATGAAATTTTGCCAAGAAGGCATTGTTATCCAAAATTCACCCCCCAGGGTAATTTTGATAACATGCATCAGAATATTCAAGTCCTAGGCAAATTGATTGATTCAGAGAAAACATCATGTTTCTGGGGTTCCCTCAGATTTTTTCTAACTCCCCTGGCCAAAGAAGGAAAGAGCAAGCTCTGAGAAAATGTGAAAAAATTGCAGAAGGCAAGTAGGTTGATCCAGGAAAAAATTGTGAAAATCGACTAAGTCCTTGTCCTTGCAACAGTAGGGACGTGTGGGACAGAAAGACGCGGATCGGCCGAAAAGCCTCCAGGCGGCCCGCTAAGCATTTGGGACAAGTGGGACAAGTACGCGGCAGACGCGAAGCCGATCCGGCCAAGGAGGAAGAAAATGACTAATCTGCCGAGCGGGACATTCGGGACAAGAGTACGCAAAGGACCCGAACTGGCCGGTTCGGCCGAAATGGGAACAAATGGTCCGAAAGAAAATGGGACATTTGGGCCGCGAGTACGCGAACCGGGCGAAAAAGGTCAAGGCAGTCCGAAACAAGTGGGACAAATGGGACAAAAAGACCCGAATCGCCGATTCGGCCGAAATCAGCACAAGGAGCACTGTGCCAAATGGGACAAAAAGATGCGAAGGGCGCGAAAGAGCCGGCAGGGCCGAGGACCAATCAACGCATGACACGTGTCACAAGGGGAAAGGTCCAAAAAGTCAAAGGGGCGAGTTTTCGAGCACTGATCCGAACCAATGAAATAGCGCCACGTGTCCCAGCTAGGGCCCACAAGGAAATTTCAAAAGAAAGCCCGCCGAAAGGTAGAGGAGAGAGAATCACGCGACCAATCAATGCGTGCCACGTGTCATCCAGGTGGCGAAGCGCGGGAAATATTTCAAAATCCGTTTTGGTCTGTTCCGTGCCCTAAATCTTCAGATCATCATATCTTTTGATCCAGAGCTCGGATTTGCACGTTCTTTATATCAACGGAAAGCTTGTGAGATTCTCTACATGATTCTAGGATCAATCTCGAGTTTTGGTGTAGTCTGGAGAGATAAAATCGAGAAATGGCTCTGACGCATGATAATGGCCAGAGGTGACGTTTAACAACCAGTTTAATGCACATGGGTCGCATTCTTCTTTAGCACGGCCAGAAGTGACATTTCAGCAGCCCAATTAATGCAAATGGGTCGCATTCTCCTCCAAATCGGTCAAAGATGGTAGGGTATGGGTTGGTAAGGTATCCCATGCCGTTTTAATGCATCTGCAATCAATGAGGAATGGGCTGGCACGTTTTCCCACATTTCTGTCCCCTGGGCTCGACCCATGCAATGTAAAAAGCTAGATTTGGCTCATAAATAAAAGGAGGTGGTTCATTCTTTCTGCTCGGCCCTCCCTTCTTTTCTTCTCTAGGGTTGAAAATGGAGTTCGAGCCTCCT
This sequence comes from Taxus wallichiana var. yunnanensis, assembly GCA_018340775.1. Lineage (NCBI taxonomy): Eukaryota > Viridiplantae > Streptophyta > Pinopsida > Cupressales > Taxaceae > Taxus > Taxus wallichiana. The sequence continues at coordinate 956,550,198 of CM031234.1, forward strand.
CCCTTGCTCTGTAATGGTGTTTTTGCCTCTTATTAATGGAATGATGTTCTGTGCAAACTTCTGGAGCAACAAAACGTGTTTTGTGATGCATCTGTCCATCCTTGCTTGTTCTTTGCTTGTTCTCTTCTTGCCTCTCTTCATTGCAGGTATTTGTGCATGTTTGAATGTTCATTGCAGGTCTGGAGCTGTGTTCATGGAGTTTTGGGACATTTTCTATGTGAAATCTATCCTTGGGCCTGTGATGCATCTGTCCATCCTTCCCATTGCTCACCTCTCTTTGTCCCATGGCAGTTTTGATAGAGGTTCAACATTCTCCTTCTCTGGTGTATCACTATTTTAGTGTAGGCTTTTGATGTTTTTCCCTTCTCTCTCTCTCTCTCTCTCTCTCTCTGTCTCCTTGGTATGGTTAGATTAGGATTAGATTAGCTTGCCTGCACTGAAATAGCTTGTGGCAGGTAGTTTAGGAGTAGGAACCAGCCTTCTCTGGAGATTCCTTTCTCATTTTACAGGTCCCACACCTGGAGAAAGGATTCAATGTTGTGCAATCACACTGGATGCCTGAGTGATCAACCTAGAAGCCGATCTGTATCCGGGGTGCTTTGTGATTTTACACTAACAGGCATCATACAAAGGTGTAGTATAATCCACCACCTTTTAATGTGGGTCATATTTCTAGTACCAATATGTATGCCCCTGTAACGTAGTTGTAAATTGGATTGTTTTATGCTCGAGGGATTGATCCCTTAGCGTGTCATAACAATTCAAACTTGTGTACATGATCTACATCATCCTAAACACATTTATAATTAGGAAAATGAAGAGACATCTCATAAAATACCTTTTGATGGGGTTGTTATCCTTGTCGGCTAGATCCGAACTTTGATTTCCTTCGTGTGTTGCCTCCACCACCAGATCCACTAGTTCTACTAACCCTTGACCTTCTAGATCCACTGAGATCCTTTGGATCCTTCTCTTGTTGCAGGTATAATTCCTAAATTAGTGTTACTTTACATTCCCACCATTCTACTAAATTGAGCTCCAACAACCTACAAATTTGAACCACTTCTAGACATGATACCCACATTCTCGTGAGCCCACACAACATCCAAATGATGTTCTGACGAGGATACCACCAAACAAAGGAAATTTTTGTGCAGCCATAGATGGATGTAATGTAAAATTATATCTACCTGATGTTGTTTTCTTACCAATTCCAACCATACTAGCAATACTTGTCTCAAAAACTAGAAAACTAAGCACAAGGGCTTGGTCACTAGGTGGGTTCAAATGTGTGCATATGGTCCTGTCTCCTTTACCCATCTAACGAGATCTAATTAGAATCGAGGGGTTCTCCTTCCATGTTTTCCAAACTGGGTAGACAGATCGCTTAGGTTCCACATCCTCCACGTGAACCTCAAATCCTTCCCATAACGTCTACCTCCAAACATCCATTGTTCCTACAATCTCACATTGTCTCACCAATTCCCTCTCTTGAGATTCATTATACTTGAGCCACCTCTCTTCTCTCTCCACTTCTATCATAGGATCCACCATTTATTGCCACACCCACTTCTACACTCCATGCCTAGTGGGAGTTTAGCTAGCCATAGGAAACACTTCTAAACTCATAGTGATGATCAAGATCTTGATGGCTAATGGTATAACATGTAAGAAATATCCTCTTGGTTCTTGCAAGAACTCAAACTCAACAACCTCTGGGAAAGAATACATAGAAACGTGTACTCCAACATGTAGCTAGTCAACACACCACTCCACCAACAATCAACAACACGAGTCCAAATCAGATCAGCATCATGAAGTCATTGATAATATTCTTGGGTCCACACATGAGGTTGATAGTACCAACTCCTCCTTGATGCATACACTGACAACCATTCATATAGTTCTATTGGAAAACAACAAAATAATGTTTCATAGAGCTCATGATACAGATGCTCCTCTACCCATGTACATGCATCAAACTCAAGTCTAGTGTTGAATCTCTATGCAAACTTATCCTCTGTGTTATTAAGCTAAGTCTTCATGTTGGCCACATTTAAGTTCTCTACCATCACACATCATTCTTGCAACAACTTAAAAAGAGGTCCCTATAATGGAACAAAAATTTATTCACCTTTACTTGCTCCTTTTAACCCCAAGTGTGTTGGCATATCACCCAGATCTGAAATGGGTTCTCACACAAGTTGTGTAAAGGTTTTGATCCCCTCCTTTATGTGATCCTTGTAAGAATGTTTCACCATTAATGGAGGGATAATTACATAAAAAAAATACATGCATTCACTCTAGCACAGAAGTAAAGAAACTAGATCTAAGCACAGATGCACCATAGTGTAAAAGTAAACATTACAACATCACAAGGGAATTAGATCTTAACCATGAGAAATATGAAGAACACTAGGGTTTGGACCCATAAACAAAGATATTCAGAATGATCCATCATATTCATTGATTCATAACTATTTACAGTAGCCATATTACATCAAAAGGGTCATAGTAGACCAAATACATCATGAAGTAACATCCTAGCTCTATAAAATGACTCTACTCAAAGAGTTCTAACCATGTTCTCTCCTATGCACCTAGAATATCCCTTTCCTTGCATCACACATCTTCTTCCTCTCACATCATCTCTCATTTCCTCACATCCCTTCTCAGCCTTTGTTTCAGATCCAAAACACACTCTTAAATAGAGTGAGATCTCTCCTTTACCACCTCAGCATTACTCAAGAGAAAACCACATGCCAAATGTCATCATACCCTACCATACTTGAGTATTCTAGACATGTAAGTGTCATCTAACCCATAACTAACTCTACTTTATAACTCTTAAACACAATGATTATATCCTGGAATATTCCTTCCTTGGGATGCAAGTCTCCATGTTCTAACCTTATCCACTATCATGCCTACCCATATCCTCATGTGTTTTCCATACAACACCATAATCCCGAAATGCGGCTAAGTCTCAAAACCCTTTCCTTATCCCATGCCTCGACATAGATATTCGTGTGTGCTCTACCTCCCACGCCTTCTTCCTACACCTTCTTCCATGCACACGTATCCTTTTCTCTAGGAATTATTAATTTATGGGATCAACACCAACACAAAGGCTCCTTTATTAGGAGAAATAAAGTTACTAGAGGGTTGCCCTTAATCTGAAAGCCAAGATTTTAGAAATTTGTTTATACATAGTGTTGCATAAACTTATGGGTCTAAAGTCCTATGATATTTATCTCCTATATTTTTGGGTATGAGATAAATAAAGGTGTGATTGATTTTTTTGATCAAGTTTCCTAATCGAAAAAAATCTTGGGTAGTTGAATCCACGTCTTTCTTCACTATATCCCAATCCATCCGAAAAAATAATGTAGGGAATCCATCTCGCCCAAGTGTTTTTTCACTTTCCATAGCATCTAAAATTTATTTTATCTCCTCCTCGAAGGGATATATATAAGTTCACTATTCTCAACATGGCTGATGGTTGGTTAAAAATATTAATAATTTCTACACTAAATATCTCATTTGAAAGTTGGCCTTTGGCAAAAAAGTTCCTAAAAAAGAGACATGGTATTTGAGATATCCTTATCTTTCATAGCTAATTCACCATTATCTTTCTTTATTTCTTGGATTATTCCTTTATTAGCTTTGATGGTGGCTAAGATATGAAATAATTTGGTGTTACGGTCTCCTTCTTTAAGCTGATTAATTATTTACTTATGCTTCCAATAGATCTCTTATCTGATTAGGATGTTGTGTTATTAAACAAGTAGGTATTTTCCCTTGATTTTTTCCTCATTTCTCCATCCTCCCTATTTCATAGTTTCTTCTAAATCCTGAAGCTCTTCATAAATTATACTTTTTTGAAGGAATATATTGCCAAAAACTTCCTTGTTCCAAATATTTATATTCATCTTAACGTTTTTAAGTTTTATAGCCACCTTGTACATGTTGTTACCTTTGACTTCAAAGCTCCACCATTCTTCTATCATTATTTCCAAATCTAGGTGATTTGTCCACATATTTTTGAACCTAAAATATCTTCAATAGGTTGTTCCCTTTCACTAAAATTTAGGACCAAAGGGTTGTGATCCGATCCAATGTGAGCTAAGGAAGAAAGAGTGTATTGTTGTTCCTGAATCTAATGGAGATTCCAAGGAATCAATCCAACCTTATTTGAATCATATTTACCCTTCCCTCCTATTATTCCAAGTAAATTTAGAGTCATTGAGATCTAGATCCATCAATCCATTCTAACCCAGGAAATTATCCAGATCCTCCATGATTTCCGTAAACACCCCCTATAATATGAGGGAATGAGGGAGTATTAAAGTAATTCCCAATGATCTAGTTCATATTATTAAACATCCTTATGAAGATAGTCAACTCCTCCTAGAGCATCCTCTTGTAGATAGTAGCACTCAAAGCATATATATTGATAGAATGAACTATTTTCTAGAGCTGACAATAGTAAAGCTAATGGTTAAATGATGTTAAATATTACAAAGATGGAAACCCACCAAAATTTTCTTATTTCAAAAGAACATCAACCCCCTGGAAGCCCCTGTAGAAGGTTGACAATGGAAGCCAAAATAATTCCAAAAACAAGCTTGAAAGTCTTTCATCTTATCTTAATTCATCTTCATCTCTTGTAACATTATGACATCAGGGTTTTCTCCACTTTTAATATAAAAAAATACCATGTTTACTTGTAGTTGTTTAGACCCCTAATATTCTAAGACAAAAATAATCATTTAAGATGGGTATATTTTTGGCCTACCACCAAGGGTTTCTATCATCCTTCCATAATATCCTTCCTTGTGGCCCTCTCCCTTTTTCCTTCTCATACGATCTCCTAAAGTGGATTTATTGGCCCCAAAATCCACCTTAGATCTAGTTCTCGGAGTTGATTTTTTTGAGATGGTCTCAGGACTTCCTTTGGTCTCCCCTAGAGATTGGATATCGAGTACACTACAATGGGAATTTATTTAACCATTTAGTTGGTAGACTTTTCCACCAGGGCCTCAACTTGTGACTCAATAAAATCATTCTTACTATTCTCAAGAGCTCGTTGAAGATCCTATTCCACAGCTTGGAATATCTTTCAAGTTATTGTCTAAAACATTAAAAAATTGCTAACTAGTAGATTTTCCTCAGGTATTTGAGTAAAAATCTTGCATCCATTGTGTTCAGCACTATGTATCTAACAATACTATCCTCCTAGAAATATTTGATAACCACTAATTCCTCTACTTTTTCGGGTCAAGCTTAGCTAACAAGTCGCTGACCTTATCTTGACTTGGAACTTCAACTGCTTCTTCTATAATCGGTTATGGTCCTTCGAATCTGTTCCTTAAAATCTAAAGGATTGTTTACTAGTTTCCAAGAAGGGTTTACTTTCAAGGCTCCACTATTATTTGGTTTCATGGTGCCTTTTCCTTTTGAATCTTCCTTATTGGTTCCTTTCTTCTTCTTATTTTTAGCTTTATGGACCTCTTCTTTGGCCTTTGGGAAATATTTTATGTTGTGTCCCAAATTGAAGCATGAAAAGCACATAAATGGTGCAAATTCATAATCACTTTTCTAGTTATGAAATCTATAAGGGGCCTTAAGCTCAATGCTTCGGGTAGTGGAGTTTCAGGGAATCACATTAACATAGAATCATGCAAATGTAGAAGTTTGGTCTTGGCACAAGTCATAAGATCAATTATTACTAGGGCCCTAGTGGATTTTTCAATCCTCTATACTATGTCTAGATCCTAATATTATAAGGGAAAACTTGGCAGCTTGACCCAAATGGGATATTATTTAATGACTGTTTCCAAGGGGTTGAACCCAGGTTTCCCTTTTTGCATGAAGACTAAAGCTCTACCCCTAAACCATGGGCCTCTAGCAAGAATCCTTAAAAATCCTCTTCTAAGGAAAAATAAATCACAAAGAAAGGATTGGCATATGCCACAATTTCCATCAAACCTTTGGGCATCAACTTCTTGTTATCTCATTTCCTAAACTCCTCAATGTTCGACCTACTACCTGAGATCTTAACAAGAATGGTACTGCTCATTGAAGATCTAACCCAGTTGGTCACTTGATCTGGTATCTCAAAAAAATACCATTTTCATTTAGATGGGTATGAGGCTAATAGAGTCTACCTATTTGGGTACGTTGCTAGCCACTTTCTTCTCCCACGTGACTGGGGCCCCTTATTCGGCTCCACCTTGTCCCTTTCCATTTTGAATCTGTTCATCCTTCTTTCCATTTAGTAGATTCTCCCCGTGATCCCCAGTAACCAACTCACTTACCTTTACCCACTCGATGCCAAATTTTAAATCACTTACTCCCATAGAGAAAAGTTTGAAAATTATTTAATTTCATCATCCAAGGTTTCCATATTTTCCTATGGTTTCCATATTTTCATCACACATAATTGTATTACTTTGCAAGGAAGAAAAGGTTGTGCTTGTTTCACTTTCAACAATGGTAAAAGGTTGTTAAATTTTAATAATGTTTTAATTTTAGAGGATTTTCTAGGCTTAATATGAATATCAATACTTTTTCTCATTTGTCTCTTGATTTTTCGAAATAAATTTTGAATATTGTTTTGGATTTTTTGCAAAAATTTAGAATAGTATTTTGTTTCTAAAGGAGAGCCACCTGCACTCTATAAATGTTAAGCATTTCTTGCGGGGCATATGAGAAAGTGCAGGAGGAAATCATTCACAATTAAACTTGTTTGACCCATCCTCTCACCTAGGTGTATTGGTTCTCAACTCATGTGTAATCCTTCCATACACATTGAAAGAAAAGAAGAAAATAAATTAAACAATCGTTTAAAGTGTTTTGAAATATTTCAATAAATTATGGTGTTTTTAGTAATCTCCATTGGGACTATAGATTCTTGGCCAATAATGGAGCAATGTCATGATAAAAAAAAGGTATATCTATCAAGGATATAGATGTTTGGATATAATTCCTTCACCTCCCCCTTCATCGATCTTCCATAAAAATATCAAATTACAAAAATAAGATAAAACCCCATCAACAAGAAAGTTATGTGACTACTCTTCATAATGAATTAAAAAAATATTACTTACAAGGTGAATGAACTCCATGTGCACACATTTGACTCTCTATAAGTTTTAAAACTTTGTATGTTGTATGTCATTTTTCGAATCCTTTGAGTGTGTTTTTAAATTTGAAAATGTAAAGTTTATAAGCATGGAATTCTATTTTCTTCTAATATAGATAAGATATTTTGGATCCAAAATTCTTAGGAGAATTTCCAAAACAATTCACCATTTAATGTTGTGTCCACAACACATGCCACTAATTTCCTCAAGAAAATCATAGAACCTATTTTTTCCTTTCTCTAAAATTTGGATTCTTGTGAGATTTGATTTCCCATTTTCCATGAAATCCTTCTTTTTCCCTTTCGTATCTCTCTGTAGTCTTACTTGGCCTTATTTTTTCTAAGTTCTTTCTGTTTTCATATGTGTGTAGTTTTACTTATCCCAAGTTCCATTATGGTAGTAAAGTATCCATCTACATGCACCATTCTAAGAACTTTGCATAATAGCTTTGCATATTATAATTCACCCTAATCGTTATTTACCTTTTTCCTTACACACAATCACTACGCACATCTACTTTTAGGAACACCCATTCCTCATCCTATTGCATGAATTATTTTTAACTTGTGTGTAACCCTTTCACATAATATCTTAATCCTTACGTAATGGCCCCTTCAATTAGGGTATATGCATTACTTCGCACAATATCTCACATGCCCTACATCCTTTTCCTTTTCTAAATAGATTAACCACAACATTGTTCAAGCCAATGAATTCAAACAATATTTACATAATCCTTGTGCAACCATAATATGAGACTTGTGACATCCTAATGCTTCGTGATGTCCTTTCACCCGCCAAATAACCCATTATACACTATGTGTAATCACTTAACTTCCCTTTTATCTCTCAATTATATATTTTGAATAATTTATGGACCACATGGGAAAATATAACACCTGAAACTTGGTTTATCTCAATATTTATGTTGTGTAGGTAGAATACATGCACTCACGATACTCTAAATATTGCACAAAATAAGTACTAGAGATTCTACCACGGAAGATAGTCTACATAGTTTGACATGTTATCATTGGATTGCATAGACTACGGAATTATTAGTGTCGACAGATACAAGAGGAAGAATACACACACACTTTGTGCTTGTGGATTATTTATGTTTTATTTTTTCAAATCCTTTTATATAACTAAGTTTACGCTCTTATGTTTCCTTGTATAAATTGAAGGAATGATCGTGGAAGTTCCTCAAGGGGGTACGTGAAAATTTTAAAAATTCCTAGCACATTGATCTATGATATATATCAAAGATTAATTAGAAGAGAGATAAAGACCAAGGCTTGAAACCTTGTAGGGTTTGGTTACACCGATTGAGGTCACATGTCTCAAATTAATGCATTATAAATTGTACATACCCAAGCCCATCCTCAAAGACCTTCCTATGAATGGTAACATCAATGTGTGCCACATGTTGGACATCGAGACACTACATGAAAAACTCGATACTCGACCGCTAGAAGACAATATTTTCCCCAAAGTTAACATAAACCATTGATTCTCGACGTTCATAGTGCATAGAACTAAAATTATGTCGTGAATTAAATCTTTTTCATTCTTTCAAGGAGAGAAGTTGGAAAATATCTTTTGAATCATGTTATGTTAGAAGTCAAACACCACATAGATTCAAATTAAGCTTGACTTGCACTTCACACCATTCTTTCATGCCATTTCACATTGAATGTTTTCTAAGCCAAAATAATAAAATACATGTAACATTTTTCTAGATCTCTTAAGCATGCATTCAATTTGGTTGGTCCACGTAGTTTCCCATGTATCTAATTTTTCATATCTTCCTTAAATAGTTGGTTGAAGTTATTGTTAGTGCGAATCACAACACCCCCGGATGTTGATCGATTTCTAGTTTGATCACTCTAGCATCCAAAGTGATTGCACAAAATTGAATCCTTTCTCCAAGTGTGGGACTTGTAAAAATGAGAAAGGATTCTCCAGAGAAGGCAGGTTCCTCTTCCTAGACTACCTGCCACAAGCTATTCCAGTGTAGGAAAGCTAATCTAAACCTAATCTAACCATGCCAAGGAGACAGAGAGAGAGAGAAAAGGGAAAAACAGAGCCTACACTAAAATGGTGATACACTAGAGAAGGAAAATGTTGAACATCTATCAAAACTACCATGGAACAAGGAGAGGTGAGCAATGGGAAGGATGGATAGATGCATCACAGGCCCAAGGATAGATTTCACACAGAAAATGTCCCAAAACTCCATGAACACAGCTCCCAAGCCTGTAATGAGTATTAAAACATGCACAAATACTTTCAATGAAGAGAGGCAAGAAGAAAGACAAGCAAAGAACGAGCAAGGATGGACGATGCATCACGAAACATGTTTTTTGTTGCTTCAGAAGTTTGCACAGAACATAATTTTAATGGTAAAAGGAAAAAACACCATTACAAAGTAGGGGAGGAGGTTCAAACTCCATTTTCAACCCTGGAGAAGAAAAGAAGGGAGGGCAGAGCTGAAAAGATGAACCACCTTAGAAAGAAGCCCCTCCTTACAATTTATAGGAAGAATGAGAGAGGGAAGAGAGAGGAAATCTGAATCTACCCCAACCACCTCTAGGTTGCATTTAACTCATCTCATTATGGTGGTGGGTGAGAACCCTAGAAAAAGTGGCGAACTATATTTTGCATTAAAGCTGGTTGTTGAAACGTCAGTTCTAGCCATTACCACGCGCTAGAGATGTTTTCTTGATTTTATCTCTCCAAACTGAACAAAAATGCAATATTGACCTTGGAATCATGTAGAGAATTTCACCACCCTTCCATTGATATAAAGAACGTGAAAATCTGAGCTCGGATCAAACGTTATGGCGATCTGAAGATTTAGGGCAAAAACAGGCCAAAACGGATCGGCGGGAAAATATTTGAATTTTTCCACGCTCTACCACTTGGATGACACGTGTCAGGCTCTGATTCATCCGTGGGATCATTCTCTAAAAATTCCTTTTGGGCCCTTCCTTAATTTCTTGCCACTTGGACACGTGGCACTATTTTATTGGCTCGGGCCTGAGGGGCGCACTTTGTCCTTCGAAAATTTAGTATTTTTCACTTTGGGAAAATTTTCCCATTTCTCCCCGCGCTCCACCACTCAAGTGCCACATGGCATGATTTCATTGGACGTGGGCCCTTCCTGACCATTTCCCTTTTGTTTTGCCTTTGGAAAAATTTTCAAAATTTTCCCGCCGGGCCGATGAGGTGAAGACACGTGGCAAGATTTGATTCATTGGTGGCTCTTTCGGCTTTTCACGTCCCATGCATCCCTCGTGTACCTTTGGCCCATATGTCCCAAATGAAAATCTCTTGCTTCGGCTGATTCGGGCTTCCTTGTCCCTCTTTGCGGTGAAGACACGTGGCGAGATTCCATTGGCTCTCGGCTCTTTCGGCTTTTCGCATCCTCCGCGTACCTTTGGCCCAGATGTCCCGAACTATCTCGGATGAAAGTCTCTGTTTTAGCTGAATCATCCAGTTCGCGTCCTCCATGTACTTTTGTCCCAACTATCCCGGACTTCCTAGGACAAATATCTCTCGAACCACTTGAAATGGACTGACTTGCGCCAAACCGCCGATCCGCATCCTGTGCGTACCTTTGGCCCGAATGTCCCAGACTGCGTGAAACAAGACTTAGGAAATTTTTTCCCTCTTTCGGCCGATTCAGATTTTCGTGTCCCACGCATCCCGACATCCCAACTGTCCCGCAGACCACCTGGACTAGGACTTAGCTGATTTTCTTCATTTTTTCGGCACCAAGCTTGGCTTTTGCAATTTTTTCACATTTTTAAAACTTGTTGGGTTTTCTTCTTGGACAGGAGAGTTAGAAAGAAGCCGAGGGGACCCCGAAACATGATTTTGGGCCTTGAATCAATCTACTTGCTCGGGACTGAATAATCTGATGCATGTTATCAAAATTACCCTAGGGGGTGAATTTTGGATAACAATTTGGTGACTCAGCGGGGTCATCTGCCTGCTGGATGAAGTTACCAGTTGCCTGAAGCATCCATTGGGCATGGAGTCATGAGTTATAACCTAGAAACTGATCTGAACTTTGAAAACCTCCTCTCTGAGCCACTTGGAAACCCACTGAAATGGAGTCGTTCTCACCAAAATGCCACTGAAATGGACTGTGCAAGAGCAAAACCAGCACCACAAAAACTATGTACAGAACTGAAAATCATACATGCTCCAAATGGAACATGTAGAGTGTGCACAAGCACTTCTTCTGCTAAAAGAAAACCTACCTACTCTACTCTAACTAGAAGCAAAGGCAAGCTAAACAAACCCTGCAATTGGTTGTGAGAAATAGCTTCCCTTTCTCAAAAGTGGCAGCCATGCAATTGATTTGGCATTGAACATGGCTGATTGGATGGATGGAAAATCAACAAGAAGCTGGTCTTCCACCCAAATCATCAAGGTATCAACTGAAGGCAAATTCAATACCTCTTTTAGTTGCTCTGCATTTGGATTGAAGAGGTATGACAGCTGATCCTTGGTACTTTATAGCTCACCCTCATGCTCAGAAGCAAGCATGATTGGTTGCATCTTCTCCTTTGGATCTAATGAAGCCAAATACCTGATTAGGTAAGGTCTGATCCATTTGATATGCCCATAGCTCTTAATTTCAACTCCAAAAATGGAGTCTTCTTGTAGACCTTCATGAATGGATGATGTGGAAGCAATGGTAGAACCCTTCTGCCCTTTCTCTTCCTCTAATGAAGAACATGGAAGATTTAAATCTTCCAATCTTGGTTCCAAAGAGCTGCTATAAGATGCAAGCTGCTGAAAATGAATGTTCTCCTTCATGACAGTGAGACTCAAGTGTTTGGAATGTGGATGATGAAAGAGAGAATGGTGGAAACTCAACCGGCTCTTCTCCATCAAAACAGTCCTCCAAATCTGACAGATAAACTACCTCATGGCTGTCCTGCTGCAAATGCTCAACTTCCTCCATGGTGTCTTCTTGATCTATAACTTGACCACCATGGTTTCTTTCACCCTCCAACATTGAGTTTGAGAGATCAAACTCCTCTTCAGTACTAGAACTTGAGAGAGGTGAAGTAGAAAGAAGAACTGAAGGTTCTCTTGTAGCTTGCTTTGTGCTCAAAGCCCTTGGATCTGTAATTTTCTCCTCCACAACTAGAATGTGCTCCTCTTCTTTTGGATCTATAGTAGCTTCTCCTTTCTCTACTACTTGAAGAAAATCTTGCTCTTGATAGAACTCTTCCTCTAGCATGAAGTTTTTCAAGTCAAACTCTTCAATCTGCTTGCTCTAGAGGACAAGTTGGGACTGCAAGATCTTCTTCTGAGATTTCTTCCTTTATGGCTGATTATGCAACTTGAATTGAATCAGCATTCCCTTCAAATAGAGTGCCAACATGGACACTACTTTCTGAGAAAACTGACTGCTGATCTGCTTCTTCTTTTTGCTCTTCTTCTGCTGCCACAAAATCAGTCTTAACCACCATTTGTTCAACCTTAGCCTCTTTTGTAGGTTTAACCATCAAGGGGATCTTTGTCATCCCAAATTTGGCAGCCCAAACCCTCAAGTTGTCTGTCATTTCTTTTCTGTTGGGCTCCTCTTCTTGCTGTCCTTCATGGCTGATTTTTGCAATTTCTTCTTCCCCACATGGAATTGGGAATGCAAGAGGAGGGATGGGTTGTAACTCAATTGATTTGGCAATTTTTTGTGGTGGTAGAGGAGGTGAAACCTCTTGTTTCTTTGGGGAGAGTGTATTTCTTTTAGCTCTTGTGGAGGGGATGACTGTTTGGAAGGAAAAAGGAAAGAAGAATTGAGGTGTGGTGGAAGACTGAGAGGTGGAGACATGGGATCAACATTTGGGACAGCAGATGGGGAGTTTAGAATTTGCAATTCCAAATGAGATGGTGCTGCTTGAGTAATGGGAAGAGAAAAACCAGATGATGGTGTAGAACTTACCCATTGACAAGGTTGTTCAACAACAAGTGTATAGGCCTCTATTTCTACTTTGTCCATTGTGCAAGTTGGGGCAGCATCTTCATCATGAAGTCCAGCTTCTCCTGAGGGCTGAAGTGTCTTGGAAAAGGGCCTCCCCATGGACAAGGAGTCCTGCAACCAATTCTGAAAGCTCTCATTTGAGCTATTGCTCTGGACTGCACCATCTTTACCTCCATCTTTTGGATTTTCTCCAACAGACCAGCATCTTGCATCTGATTGTCTTCATTATATGCATACTCTTGCTCTTGGAAAGCTCCATAGCCAAACTGATTTTGGCATTGCTGCTCATATGGGTATGCATGCTGATTTTGAATTTGTTCAAAATGCTGATTTGGAGGATTTAAAAACATGTTGGAGGTGGGAAACATTTTTGCTATTATAAATGTGAGTTCCATGATGGAAATGAAGTCATGATTGCACAACTTCATGGAATGGAAAAGAATGAAAGGGATGGAAAGAAGGATGGATGGGAATGGATGAAAAATAGGTCTGCAACTTCAGAAATGGGTTGCTGATCAGATGGAGTCGCCAGATGTGTTTACAAGTGCCTCCAAAGGCTGAAATCTTCACAGGAACACACCAACCTGCAAAAGATGAAGTGGAAGACCTCTAAGGTCCCACCAGTGCGTGCGTAACTCATTATCTTGCGGAATCACAAGACCCCCGTATGTTGATCAAATTTCTAGTTTGATCACTCTAGCATCCAGTGTGATTGCACAACATTGAATCCTTTCTCCAAGTGTGGGACTTGTAAAAATGAGAAAGGATTCTCCAGAGAAGGCTGGTTCCTCTTCCTAAACTACCTGCCACAAGCTATTCTAGTGCAGGAAAGCTAATCTAAACCTAATCTAACCATGCCAAGGAGACAGAGAGAGAGAGAGAAAAGGGAAAAATAGAGCCTACACTAAAACGGTGATACACCAGAGAAGGAAAATGTTGAACATCTATCAAAACTACCATGGAACAAGGAGAGGTGAGCAATGGGAAGGATGGATAGATGCATCACAAGCCCAAGGATAGATTTCACATAGAAAATGTCCCAAAACTCCATGAACACAGCTCCAAACCTATAATGAGTATTAAAACATGCACAAATACTTTCAATGAAGAGAGGCAAGAAGAAAGACAAGTAAAAACGAGCAAGGATGGACAGATGCATCATGAAACACGTTTTTGTTGCTTCAGAAGTTTACACAGAACATCATTTTAATGGTAAAAGGAAAAATGCCATTACAGAGTAGGGGAGGAGGTTCGAACTCCATTTTCAACCTTGGAGAAGAAAAGAAGGGAGGGCAGAGCTGAAAAGATGAACCACCTTTGAAAGAAGCCCCTCCTTACAATTTATAGGAAGAATGAGAGAGGGAAGAGAGAGGAAATCTAAATCTACCCCAACCACCTCTAGGTTGCATTTAACTCATCTCATTATGGCGGTGGGTGAGAACCCTAGCAAAAGCGGCGAACTGTATTTTGCATTAAAGTTGGTTGTTGAAATGTCAGTTCTGGCCATTACCATGCGCTAGAGATGTTTCTTGATTTTATCTCTCCAAACTAAACCAAAATGCAAGATTTCCCTTGTAATCATGTATAGAATTTCACCAGCTTTCCATTGATATAAAGAACATGAAAATCCGAGCTCTGGATCGAAAGTTATGGCGATCTGAAGATTTAGGGCAAAAACAGGCCAAAACGGATCGGTGGGAAAATATTTGAATTTTTTCCACGCTCTGCCACTTGGATGACATGTGTTAGGCTCTGATTCATCCATGGGCTCATCCTCTAAAAATTCCTTTTGGGCCCTTCCTTAATTTCTTGCCACTTGGACATGTGGCACTATTTTATTGGCTCGGGCCTGAGGGGCGCACTTTGTCCTTCGAAAATTTGGTATTTTTCACTTTGGGAAAATTTTCCCATTTCTCCCCACGCTCCACCACTCAAGTGCCACATGGCATGATTTCATTGGATGCGGGCCCTTCCTGACCATTTCCCTTTGTTTTTCCTTTGGAAATTTTTTCAAAATTTTCCCGCCGGGCTGATGAGGTGAAGACACGTGGCGAGATTTGATTCGTTGGCAGCTCTTTCGGCTTTTTACGTCCCACGCGTCCCTCACGTACCTTTGGCCCGGATGTCCCAAACAAAAATCTCCTACTTCGGCCGATTCGGGCTTCCTTGTCCCTCTTTGTAGTGAAGACACGTGGCGAGATTCCATTGGCTCTCGGCTCTTTCGGCTTTTTGCGTCCTCCACGTACTTTTGGCCCAAATGTCCCAAATCTGCTTTCAGAGATGAAAGTCTCTGTTTGGCCGAATCGGCCAATTCACGTCCTCCACGTACTTTTTCCCAATGTCATAGATTACAGGACAAATATCTCCGAACCACCTGAGATGGACCGACTTGCGCCAAACCGGTTGATCCGCATCCCACACATACCTTTGGCCCGGATGTCCCAGACTGTGCGAAACAAGACTTAGGAAATTTTTTCCCTCTTTCGGCCGATTCGGCTTTTCACGTCCCACGTGTCCCGACGTCCCAACTATCCCGCAGACCGCCTAGACTAGGACTTAGCTGATTTTCTTCATTTTTTCGGCACCAAGCTTGGCTTTTGCAATTTTTTCACATTTTTAAAACTTGCTGGGTTTTCTTCTTGGACAGGAGAGTTAGAAAGAAGCCGAGGGGACCCCGAAAACATGATTTTGGGCCTTGAATCAATCTACTTGCTCGGGACTGAATAATCTGATGCATGTTATCAAAATTACCCTGGGGGGTGAATTTTGGATAATAGTTATTATGTAGACACTCAAATTTGGTAATTTACTCTTTGAAATTGTTGGATTTGACAATGTACTTTTGCTAAGACACACATAACCTTTATATTCCCACTTAGTACATTCTAAGGTCACTTTTCTATCTTGTTTATCCTTACACACTTATATGTCAACACATTATGAGAGTATAATACACAAAATTCATAAACCAGTCAACCTAATATAATGAAAACTTCATTTAACATGTATTTCATCCATGGTCAAGGCCATACATTTTGGTAAGGAATTTATATATGTTTTTTAACTTTACACGATATATCCTCATATCTCGCTTTCAATTCTAAATTCTCCATTGGGTCTTTTACTTCCTTTGGGTCAGCGTTTTTTCAATAATTCATCTTTTGAACCCTATATAAGCAAGATAACACTACCTCATTTGCTAACATAGATATTATATGGCATTAAATTGATACACTCACTTCCTATACTAGCAAAAAGAACTCAAGGATCCCTAAATCTCACAAAGGAACATCTACAATCATTAGGGAAATAATCTCTACAAGTTCAAATATTTTTACTAGGTTAAGACATCAATCTCTCTTATCCACAAGAATTAAAACATCCCTTATTCAAGGATTTTAGAAAGATCCAAACTCAACAATTTTTTTTTGAAATAGGTTATAAAATATAGTTACATTTTATTAGATATCACATGCTAGGTGGAGAACAATGTGTGGTTTGATGCCTCTTCAAAGTAGTACCAATGTTGACAGAGTATGGGGTGCCCACACCAACTAATGTTTGTTTTTAAGGTTTCTAATCTGTTGATATGGTTTGAGATCATGTTCAAATTATTCAAAGAGCTTTGCAACATGAATAATAAATAGAGTTAGAAAATGATAGAAATTTCTAGATAGATGACAATTTCATGAAGTTATAAAGACAGAAACCAAGTAGAAACAATATTATATAGTAGGGTCAAGTTCGTGCGAACGGTCTTGATAAAGTGTACGGTCCCGCCTAGGCTAGTTTCTAGTCACAATCCCTATAATGAAGCATCATCATGTTCATATCTCCATGTTTTAGTAGTGTACACTCCCAAAACCTCCTAGATCCATTTGTAATTAGCTAAGTGAACTCATCCTCTTGTGTTTTAAATTTTAGATCTTGTTTCATACATTAGTTGAAATCATTAATACATTATTATGATATTTTAGAAACCCCCAAATTACCATTGAGCATCGTAATCATTTAAACTATTATTAAAACCATTGTTCCTACATATAATCAATTTAATTAATTCTATCTATATCTTATCACCCCCTTAGATAATTTTATTAGATAATTTAATATCAAAAATAAATAAATAAATCCACATGTCCACTTCCATATTTAAATAAATTAAATAATCCTTAAATATCCACCTCCTCAACTCGACTTGACCAAAGTCCTGAATAGAAATAAATATTATTTTTATCGCAATGATATGTTCAAATTGACTAAAATCAGCATTTGAGTTAACTTAAGCTATCTTCCAAGTCATGACAATCCAAAATCAATCCAAATTATTCCAAAAGCCAACTATTCACGACACTTTTTGGGTAAATAAATAGCAGATATGGAATTAAAAATCAAAAACATGTGTTACCTCTTTGCCAACTCAGTCTTGACTCACTCTTGACAATCGGAACAACATTCTAACTCTCTAATCAAATATAGAAACTCAACTAAACAAGATCAGTCAATTTTATTTATCTCCAAATCAAATCAATCACAACTTATCTTGAGGATTCACTTTCCCATCTATAAATCAATGATCCTTCCTTTGAAAATCATCCACTAAAATATTTGAGAGTTCATGCTACTATTTTATGTAATCATTTGGTGAATCAAATCAAGTTATCATACTATTATGCTTTGTTGAAATCACGTCAAGATCATATCTTCATGCTCGTGGTTTAGTTATTATTCCATTTGGAGTATGAGGAGCATCCAAAAAGTAACCATAACTCACAAATCAAATGGATCCTATACAAAACATCACAAGACCCCATTCTTTTAGTCAGATATAATATGAGGTTGCTTTGGGATCTACAATGGAAGGTTTGCGCTTTGTTTTGTTTTAATTTTCCTTAGTTATTGTATTTTCCATGATATACAAATATTATATATTTAATGTTGGAAGTTAATTAATCATAATAACCTCTTGTAGCTTCCATTTACATCCTTTAGTGTACCTAATTCACAAATTCTTATATTTTACATAATCTAATAAGGATGTAAACATTTTTAGTGAACTCAATTCTTGACTTAATCTCTCCATCACCCCTATGCTCATATTATTGTATGATTCCTCTTCTAGGCTTTCTTATTTTATTCCTAGTTGCAATAATAAATTCCTCTCCTTATTGAACCATCCCATTCCTTTAATATTTAAATCAAAACCCCATCTATAATGATGCACTTACTAACCTTTTTAATATTTGCATTCATCTTGAAACATGACATGAGTATGTATTGGTTGTATTACTAGGAGAATTTTCAAATCAATATGAGCCCATATCTTTCACATCTAATGATTTACCTTTTTAGGATGTTATTGAAAATGAACTCCCTCTATATGTGTGACTCACCATCCCCAACACTTTGGTCAAGCATTTTCTCATAGAAAATACTCTAGCCTCGACATTTTTAATATTTCTTTTTTACATCAATTGGGCATCCCTACTAAAGATTTTTCCTCCTCTACGATTAGTATAGGTAGATTTAACAATGTACCACATTAGCCACTAGGTCCAATCACATTAAGCATCACCTTAAGATCTCATACTCTCCCTACTATGTATCACATCATGCCTAATGATATTAGTTACAAATTTATATTGGGACTGTCCCGGATCCATGTCATGCATGTAGTGCCTTTTATTCTTCATAAATTTCTCACATGTTCTTACCAAGGTAATGTGTATATGATTAATGTTGTTCCTTTTCTCCTTTTAAAAATTCCTATTGTCATGACTCCTAATGAGCTATCCATTCATTGCATCCAACCTCATTCCTTGTATTATCAAAATTATAGAAAAGGATACCAATATATATTACAACAGGGCTTTATTAGATGTCATTTTAGGCACCATGACCGAGCATTTAAGAGCCTATTCAAATCAAGTCATAACTGTTTAAGGACTTGGCATTATATTTTTATACGACCTTCATGGAAATCCTTGATAGCCCCAATATTCCTTTTGGAATCATGCCAATATTCACTCAAATTCTTTACTATTCACTCACCTTCACCCATGGAGCATGTAAGACCAGACCTCATCGATGCTAGTGTATCACCTAATATATCATCTTTAGATGAATTTACTAAGAGGAATCCTTCCTTGAATACCTAGTCATATATGACAATCTCCTTCCTTTTATAATAAGAATCAATTTTCTCATACTCTATAGCCTCGTGTTTATTTCAAGGATGGGTTTATTTTGATATAATACCCGATCCTTTAGATACTAGTCCTACTCACATATATATTGAAGAACATTGCACCTTATTAAATGAATAAATTACTTCATTTAGCTTATAACTTGTAAATACCATCACCAAATTCTCCTTGATGCTACCCTAAATGACATGGAAAGGGATGATATAAAACAATTGTTGAAGGATTTATCTAATCTATTTTATTGGACCTATAACGACATTCCTAGTATTGACCCATCTATTTATGCATAATATTGGATTACGTGATAACACCAAACCCATTCAATAAAAAAATCGTTATATGCAACCTAAGGTGGATTTACTTGGTAGAAAATAAATCCAAAGGCTCCTAAACACTGAATTCATTCACAATATTGAATACTCACAATGAGTATCCAATATAGTCCATATGGTGAAACCTAATGGCAAGATCTATCATTTCATTGAAATCTCGGACTTAAATATAGATTTCCCTGTGGAAAAATTCCCACTCCCTCATATTGACATGATTTTCGAATCAACTATGGGGTATGACATGTTGTATTTTATGGATGGATATTTTGGATACAATCAAATCAAAATAAACTCGAAAACTAGGAGAAAACCTCCTTCTCAACCCCTTGGGGTACCTTTTTTTACACTATCATGCCTTTCAGGAGGAAGAATGTCGGTGATACTTACCAATGATCCATGAAAAACATATTTCACAACTACAATCACAAGATTATCAAATACTATGTCGATGATTTTATTGTAAAATCCACACACCAACATAACCATGCCGGTGATATTTCTCTCATCTTTAAGTGTTTACAATTATACAATATTTGTTTAAATGCAGATATAAGTGTGTCTTTGAGTCACTTCTAAATATTTTTTAGGATATATCATTTATCATCGAGACTCAAGGTTGACCCTAAAAATATCCAAGCCATTGTCGACATTCCACCACCTCAAAATCTCAAACGATTCACGATCCCTCTAAGGAAAAATTCAAGTCATTTATCATTTTATGGCCCAGGTTGTCCGATAAGACCCAACCTCTAACACAAATATTAAAGAAAGACATTAATTTAAAATGGGATTCCAATTTTCAACAAACATTTTACAACATTAAGTAATATTTACTCAACCCACTAGTGCTTGTGCTAACTATACATGTATAATTGTTATTACCTACATATCTAGTATTGAACATGCCTTTGACGCCTTGTTAGCACATTATGATGATACTAACTGTGAGTGGGATATTTACTATATTAGTTTCACTCTACTCCCTATGAGAACAATTATACCCCTATTGAAAAACTATGTCTCACCTTTGTCTTTGTCATGGATAAATTATGACACTATATGTTAAACACCAAAGTACAAGTCATCACCAAGGTTGACCATTTGTATTACTTGTTAGCACACACACATATTTTCATTCATATTACATGATGGGTGATGATCTTGAGTAAATTTAACCTCAAGTTCATCTCCCAAAATTCAATTAAAAGATGAGAACTCACTTACTAATTCACCAAATCTCCACGTTTTTACTCATCCCTGTTAACTAAGAATTTTGATAAGAATTCAATACTTACAACACCAAATCCAAAGTGTGGAGTATGCATTGTTATGGATCTCGGTGTGCCATGGGGGTAGGTGTTAGCATGTTTTTTTAATCCTCAAGGTGAGACCACCCGCCCTTCATATATTGGTTAGGGTTTTCATGCACTAACAAATTTGTTGAGTATGAAGCTTTAATATTAGGTCTTTATACTTGCTCGAAAGATGAAAATTCAAAATATATAAATTTTTAGGGATTCAAAACTCATTTTTCATCAAATCCAAGACATTTACAATACCAAATAAGAGCACTTAATCTGATATAACACTCTTGTTAAAAAATTCTTTCAACCTTCAATTCTTATTCCATTACTTATATCCCATATAAGGACAATCGACATGCTAATGTTATGGCTAGTGTTACTTCATTAATACCATTAGACATAACTGGTGATTGTGTTACCTTCACTCTTTGGCAATTACTCAAAGCCTCTATTGCCAATAATACTATTAAGGCTGTTAATGTATTATTTACCATATGTAGTAGTTGTTACACCCTTATTCCTATAGATTATATTGGATATGTATGGTCGACATGTGGCTTACATAAAAAAATTTCTTGTCATATGTCATTCATTTATGCTTTCATATGCTTAGTAGGTCGGCCTAAGTGATGGCCATAGTATAGGAAGGGTATATATAACATGCGAAGGAGTTATTCATCATATTGAGCACTTGAGTATTTTTTCATAGTTTGGAGGTTGCTCCTTGAAGTGGCTAAGTTATTATACTTTCATATTGAGATCATTCATCTCTATATTGGTGTTATATTTATGTTTATATTCATATCTATCTAATTAATTTCATTACAAGTGGTATCGGAGCGATGATTTAGAGAGCTTTGGGTCAAAACCCTTATTTCAAAGATTCGGCTATATCTTCAAAATGGTAGCAATTTTTTCTACAATTTTTTAGCCTAAATTAGTAAATCATTTAAGTAAGTTTTTCACAAAATTTCAATATTTATGGACTTATTTTTCACAAGTTATATCAATTTTATGGTTTTCCATAAATTCCCTCTATAGGCTTCTATTTGTGGAATTTTTCTAAGTTTCTTATATTTTTGGAAAGCTTGCAAAAATATCCAGGGTTTGTTCCTTGTATATTTGTCTAGTTTTCCTAAATCCATATATAATTTAAAAACTTAAGTGGAAACAAAAACCCCAATTCCTATCCTAATCATTGTAGACCAATACCCAAACCCTACATCATGATATGGAGATAAACTAGCGGCCAAGGGAAGGGTCAAGCCACCCTAGGAAGGAATTCAAATAAGGAAGATATGTATTTGAATCATTTTATTTTGGGGTATCGGAAATAATCAACCACCTTTAGGATAAGGTAAATAATATGGTGAATAGGAATGACCTCAACACTATACAGGGGCTAGTTTGGTAATCAATTAAACTTAATAAAGGAGGAAATAAGGAAAATTTTGAAAATGGGTTAACCATAGTAAAGGGTGAAATAAAATGGAGATTGAATAAATGCGAAAGGAGATAATGATCACTCTTTCAAACATGAATACTCACATGCATTCTCATTCAAGTCATATATTTTCCTCAAGAAATGCACAACCAAATCCAAATCACAAAATCCAAGGAGGATCCTCTACACATTATGGTGGATCTGTAAACACAAAATCATGCACTTGGGTAGATTTCTAGGTTGTAATCACATACCATTATTCATATGATTCCTAAGCACGAAAAATATTAATTAACATCTATCTTTGGCCTATTTTGTCTATTTTTAGTCTCCTCTTTGGTCTTGCACATACCACATCCCATTTTTATCTTCATTGCTTTATCTTTCTTGACTCTGGAAACTAACACCCATCCTGGACACAAATGCCTAGGATCCCGCATCCCTTTTGGGTACCCCGGACCTCTTTGTATCTTACTCACCTCTTTTGGGCCTCTTTTATCTTTTTGGAATATTTATTTCTTAGGGTTTGACCTTTTAGTTTTCATTTACAAAAATTAAATCAAGTGAATCATATGAATATAAAGCTATGTGACCATAACAAAGGACCTAGCTCTAAGCATCTATTGTCATCACCTAAGGTTGCATCCAAAGTCATTCTAAAAGCATCAAGGCATCCATCTAGCTTCATTCAAGGGAAAAGGGACTATATTTTGTGTATACACACATAGGAGGGGAAGTTCATTTTTTCATCCACACATCTATCTACACTACTACATCTATCTATTTCTTGTTATCAAGTAAATATTGCACAAGATCTTCTCGGGGCATAATTCTACACACACACAATGAACTACATGGAGTCTAATATGTACTGTAGTGCTCGGTTGTAAGTTCACTTTGTCGGGTGACCATCGGGGTCATTTCAACTCCCCATTTAAACCTTTTTATTTTTAGGATTTGATGTGTTTTAGGGTTTTATAGGTGATCATTTGTTTTATAGGTTATATGCAAAATTTGTGATCATCCAATGACACATAGGAAACCAAGAGTGAAGGTCGGTGACATTAGTGTGAAATAAGAAAAATAATTTTATGAGGTTCTACATAGACACAGGCACCTAAGAGAAGAATTTGGATCCTAGTTGCCCTTGACCTAGTGCGGCGCCCCCAGAGACATATCCGAAACCTACATAATCTATCGGGCATGGTTATGAAAATTTTATCCTCATTCATTAGTATTCTAGTGTAGTATACTTTAGGATTAATTGTGAAATAAAATAAGTTTTCTATTCCCTCTCTTACAAGTAGGATTTTATTTTTATCTAGCTTATTTCTTAGGTCAAATTTTTACTTTAGTGTTTTATTTATCACACGTGACTCTGCAATTAGGGTTTATACAAATAATTCTATATTTTTTAAATCATTTAGTGAACCCATCTCATTTAAACACTCTTGGATCCTATTTTTTATTCTCTCATGACTCATAAGGTTTCTCAAGTATCCTTGCCTCAATTGCTTTAAATCCACCCACATTGCATAGATGATCTCCACAAAACCTTAGACACTATGTATCTCCCTATCAACATGCCACCTTCAAAATTTGATGTCATCTTTGATTGTATCTCTAATGACTATATTATATCTAATACCAATGAATCAATTTGTAAGCCAATTAAATATTTACATTATTTATTTCAAGATAAATTTCATACTATGGAATCCACGATTACATCACTCAAATATAAAATTGAACATTTTAAGGATGCTTCTTAGGCTCATTCTTGTTCTCCTTCTGCATATCATCCTCATTCTATGTATTCTACATGTGCTCATATCAGTGAACCTCAAATCTTTTTTCTTTGCATGCCTCTCAAGTTTGAGCTCAATTCTAAGAAACAATATGTTCTTCTGCAGCTACCCATGCATCAATTTATCATCTTTCCATCTACTCATTGTTATCCTCCTTATCATCTTGTATAATATCAAGTTTGTCCATATTACAATTACCATTGAATAAATAGACATAATGACAATAATTTTTATGCTCGACACCAAAAAATTGGCCACCTTAAGTGTTATGGTCTTATCTCATTTACTACACAAAATAATGTTACATGTTCATCATCAATTTCTACATCTCATTGGTTCTTAAATCTAATCCATATATGTTTAATGAGCATCATGTCATCAATTCTAATGTTTCTTCTTCCATCCCTTAAGAACTACCCGTAAAATCTACTCAAACTAATCAACCTCCTCTCAAAATAAGTATTAGTCCTTATCCTCTCAAGTCATCTACAACATTACTAAGTTAAAATACGCAACCTCCTCTAAAAATAAGTCCACCCTCTCCTCCTATCAGGTCTTCTACAACACCATCAATCCCACATAAGCTCTAATCAATCATTTTTGTCAAAGAAACTACTCTTTATACTTGATGGATGAGACACATTTAAAACTTTTCCACTATGACATGGTCTTATTGTTACTTCTTCCTACCATTGTGTTGGCTCTCTCTCTTATCATGACATAGATAATGCTCTCCTAAAATGGCATGGTTTCTCTCGCGTCACCACATAGATATCCATATTCAACACACTTGGGGGCATCATGTTTACTTTTCCCCCTTCTAGCATCAACAGTGTCTCACTTTTCTAATATTACATTTTGTGCTTCGCATCTAGTCTTTTTCATTCATCTTACACTTCTTGATACCCTTGTATCATCAGTACCCTCTATGACACACTCTCGGGATATGGTTAACAATTGACTGTTGAGGGGATACTACATCCATGAACCTCGCACACTACACATATCACACTCGGTGCATTCATGACACATCTCTCTGGCATCACATTCTCACACATTACACTACCCTATGATGCACTCTAGTTCCATGGTTCATACTTGACTGCTGAGGTTTAAATCTGAAAATAAACTCACCTCATTCACTATTTATGCTCTATGCTTCATGATCTATCTATCTAGTGTACACTTTCAAACCATTTCCTGATGATGAATTCTTGTTCTATGGTTCATTATTGACTGTTGAGGGGTCTTTTATAAATTAACCTCATCTCATAGTCATACACATTCATTGGGTACATGTTTTTCCTATCACACTCACGTTGTATATCATTACATATTTCTAATTCATGGCATTCTGTATGTCTTGGTTGCATTTACTCTTTCTTACTTATGCTTATATGTACACTTTGATTTCATGCTAGACATATACTTTATATTTCATTATATTTATCATATACACATGCACATTCACTTGTTCTCTAGTTGTGAATGCATAATTTCTACATATCTTTACATGTAGCATGGATTCTTGGCACTATACCTCTTACCAGGTCCCACTAAGGCTCCCAATGGAATCCACTTTCTTACACACTACAGTGTTATTGTTTCATATTATACTACTTTATATTCTTACTAGCACGCTACTCTATCGATATATACACGTCTTGACATACTTTTTATCTTTCTAACATACTAATGGGTGCTTCATGTAAAAATTTGATTTACATGAACTATTTTATACCATGGTTCTTTTAAATTTTTGCTCCTATTTTTCATTGTTTTCTATTGTATGTCATTCTTTATGGGATTTTCCTTATGACTTGTATGTTCATTGTTTCTATGTTTTTGGCCACTTTGGCCCCGATTGTATTGCAACATTGTGAGTGATGTCCCATATTTGAAGCTTGATTTTCGCGGTCTACATTGTCTTTTTGCTTTCTATATTACACATTGTCTTCTATATGTGTATTTGTCTTGATTCCACTAACACATATTTCTATCCAATTTTTTTTGCATATGCCTTGATTTCTACCATGCACATTCCCTCCCCCTATAGGGCATCTATTTGATATCGTATTTGGTATTCTCCTTTGGGCTGCATCCTCTAGTGATGTCACATGCACCCTAAACAAGGGGGCATATATTGGGTGAATCAGGTCACCACATACAACAACAACTTATAGCTTCAATAAAGGCTTACACAATACAAGAACAAAACAAAATTATAGAAACAATGGCCTAGAATATGACTTGGGTCCTCGGTATAACACGACATGAAAGCACCCGAGATATAGAAATTAGCACATGGGTGCTCCTAACCTTTCTTGGGTGCCTACGACTATGGGTAGTTACAATTATTTTCTCATATCAATGCAGTTTTAAGTAGTTCAAAGATAAGTTTTCACAACATAGGCACATGTCTCCGTAAATCAAAATGTATTCTATATATTTTTTTACATGAATTAAACTGGATCAAACTAGATCAAACTGGAACATCGTGGATCACTCCATCTACAAAGTGGTGTATAAATTTTGGGAAATAGTTAAGTATGAAGAATAAAACTAGATATTTCTCTATAACACTCTTCTATCGTGGCATGATATCATCCAAAAAAATAGCACTTGGTGTGAGATCACCAAAAAAACTTGTTCTTGGCATGAGATATCCTAAAAAAACTTGTTTTTCTATAGTATTTAAGAACATTTTCTATCCTTTTCACTCACCATGGATCAGGTGCACATGTTCCTTTTACTACTTTTTTGTATTTTACGTGCTTTTACACATTTTACATACTTGGATCATATTTTTCACATATACATTACTTTCACTACTCTTTCACTCTTCTTTTGTAGGTTCATCCTTAATACGCAACAAAAATCAGTCCCATATCAAGTGACAACGAAAAACATGTATAAACACGATACGCCACATACACTTCACCCCTAGGGCCACTTCCTCTTTTTTAGCTTCCACGCTTCATTTTTTATCACTCCATGCATTTTCTTGTCCTTTTTGGTATGCTTTTTCCATCGATTTACATGGTTTTCAAGTATGCATCTCTTATCTACTTTATGTAATCGGGTATTCACTCAACCACATAAATTAGGGGAAAATGTAGACACAAAATCACACACTTGGGTACATTTATAAGTCGTAATCACATGTCACTATTCATATGATTTCCAAGTGATAAAACTAGTAATTGACATCTATCTTTGTCCTCTCTTTTTTATTTCTAGTCTCCTCTTTAGTCTTACACACCCCACAACTCAATCTAATCTTCATTGCTTTATCTTTCTTGACTCTAGACACCATCATCCACCCAAGACGCGGTCTTGGTGCCCTCATCCCCTCTGGGTGCCCCCAACCTATTTGTATCTTACTCACCTATTTTGGGCCTCTTTTTATCTTTTGGGCATCTTGTTTTCTTATGGGTCAACATTTTAGTTGTCAATTACAAAATTAAAACAAGGGAATCATATAAATATAAAGCTATGTGACCATAATAAAGGACCAAGCTCTAAGAATCTATTATCACCACCTAAGGTTACATCCAAAGGCATTTTAAGAGCATCAAGGCATCCATCTAGCTTCATTCAAGGGACAAGGAACTACATTTAATGCATACACACATAGGAGGAGAAGTTCATTTTTCCATCTACGCATCTATCTACATTACTACATCTATCTATTGCTTGTTATCAAGTGTAACTTGCACAAGAGCTTCTTAGGGAACAATTCTACACACACACAAAAATACATGGAGTATGAGATGTAGTGCAATGTTCGATTGTAAGTTCACTCTGTTAGGTGACCGTCAAGGTCAATATGACTCCCAATTTTCATCTTTTTATTTTTAGGATTTTATGTGTTTTGGGGTTTTGTAGGAGATCATTTGTTTTACATGTTATAGGATAAATCTATAATCATCCAGCCACACATCGGCAACCAAAAATGAAGGGTAGCAATAATGGTGTGACACAAGAAAAATTAATTAATGAGGTTTACGTAAACATAGGAACCTAAGAGCAAACTCTAGCACCTAGGTGCCCCTAACCCAATCCAAACATATCCGATAAATTACATAATTTATCGGGAATAGTGGAGATAGTTTCTTTCTCCCATTCATTAGTACCATTCCAACATACTTTGGGATTAATTGTGAAATCAACTAAGTATTTTATTCCCTCTCTTGCACCTAGGGTTTCATTTTTATCTAGCTTATTTCTTAGGTTAGATATGTACTTTAGTGTTTTATTTATAACATGTGATTATGTAATTAGGGTTTTAAAAATTCAATATTTTTTAAATTAGGATCTTCTAGCCAATGGTGTAACATTATTCTAAAAGTGGAAATGTGCAAGTTCAATGGGAATGATTTGATCACATGGATCAACCAAATGGATATTTTTTTGATCTACATCAAGTTCCAAGTGGGAATAAGGTGGTAATGACATCCTTGTATCTAGAACCATAATAACTTACTTGGAATTTTTGTTTGTGCACTCAAAATAAGAAGAAGGCTATTAATATCAAATGGTCATGTTTTTATAGAGGAGCTGCAAATTCACTATAGTAGTAGTGTATCCAAGAACTAATTTAGCCAATTGGATAAGTTACAATAAACAAGGTCAATAAATGATTATATTTAGTAGTTCCAAAGCTTTTCATTGCATGTGGATAAAATTATAGATGAAAATATGAATCATATATTCTTAGGTAGTCTCAAGGATCACATCCAACATGAGGGAAGAGTGTTTATGCACTCATTGTTTCTAAATCTATTATAATGGAAAGTAGGGAAAAGGAAAAATTCATTTCCATGAAGAGGAATAACTTCACTAACATTAGAGATTGTTGCACCTCAATACCATCATTACATAAACCTAAAATATTTACACCTCGACAAATTGAAGATACAAGAGCAAGGGGATTATGCTTCAATTGTGATAATAATTGGAGAAAAGGACATAATTATGCAGAGAATAAATTATTTTACATTAAACAAGCTAGTGAGGAAGAATAATATGTTGAAACATTGGGTGAAGAAGTAGTATTGCTAGAGGAAAAACCTAAATATCCCCAACCGAATATCCCATGTCATGCTCTATTTAGTATTATCATTACACAAACCCTTAAGGTGGTGGGTTATATTAAGAATCAGATGGTGATGGTATTTATTACCTCCGGGACTCCACATAATTTCATCAATAATAAGTTGGCAACAAGGATAAATTGTTTCATCTATCCAACACCTAAATTTCAAGTAATGATTATAGATGATGGTATATTCCAATGTTTAGGGAAATTTCATAAAATCAAACTTATAATGGGTGACTATAACTTGGATTCCCCTATGTTTTTTATCCCCATGGGAAGACTTGCTATTGTCTTAGGTGTTTAGTGGCTCACAACTTTGGGCACCATAGTGATTAGTTTTAAATAATTGTTCATGTGATTTAATTTTCAAGGAAGAAAATTTAAACCCAGAGGACTACAGGAAAATTATCCATAATTGGTTAGCGCTCATCAAATCCAAAAGATTCTAAGAAAGAGGGAAGAAGGATTTATAACATGATTATTCTTTATATAATTTTAACCACAAAATAAAATCATACATCCTAATCTTCAAAAGGTTATTGATAAACACACATTGTCTTTTAGGAGATGAAAGGATTGGCTCCCAAAAGAGATCATGGTCATTCCATCTAGTTAGTTATAGGAACTCAACCCCCCAATATCAAGTCTTATAATAACCATATGTGCAAAAGAGTGAGATTGAGAATATGGTAGAGGAATTGTTAAAATCATGTATTATATGTCATATTTAGAGTGCTTATTCAACTATAGTGGTGATGGTGCATAAGAAGGATGACCTATGGAACATGTGTTCGGACTACATAGAACTTAACAAGTACAATGTAAAAGATAAGTTTCATATTCCTATCATTGATTATTTATTAGGTGAATTGCATGGTGCATTTTATTTTACAAAACTATATCTTTTTTTTTGGGCATCACCAAATTAGAATAAAGGAGAAGGATATTCATAAGACAACCTTCACGATTCAACAAGGCCATTATGAATTTCTAGTGATTTATTTTGGTCTTACTAATGCACCATTCACATTTCAAATTTTGTTGAATTTTGTATTTTAACCATTCCTAATGAAATTTTTCTTGGTATTTTTTAATGATATCTTAAATTACAAATATTCATGAGAAGAACACTTAGATCATGTAAATAAATTATTAGAAGCTCTAGAGAAGCATAAACTATATGTAAATACTTGAAATTTTTATTTTGGTTAAGGGAAGTGGAATAATTAATCCATATCATCTCTCATGAAGGTTTCAAGGTGAAACCTTTCAAGATTAAGGCCATAGTAGAATGGGAAGTTCCCAAAACCATCAAGAATTTGAGGGGTTTCTTATGGCTCGTAGGGTACTATCAAATATTTGTAAAGTTATGGTAGTATAACATCATTACTCACAAAATTATTGAAGAAAGACTCCTTTCATTGGAATGGGGAAGCTTCTAGAGCATTTGAAAAGCTAAAGGAGGTGCTATGCACCACTTCTTGCTAGCAACCCCATATTTATCCAAGAATTTCATCATTAAATGTGATGTTTCAGAAAAGGGGATAGGTGATGTTCTCATGTAAGAAAAACACCACATAACATTTGAGATCTATCAACTAAAAGGAAATAATTTTTTGAAGCCCACCTATGAGAAGGAAATGATGGCAATCTTGCATACAGTCAAACAATGGAGACCATACCTGAAGGGTAGACACTTCAAGGTAAATATAGATCATGATAGTCTAAAATACTTCTTATAACAATAACTATCCTTTGAAGAGAAACAAAAAGGGTCACAAAGATATCAGGTTATGAATTTTTTTATTATGTATAATAAAGGGAAATAAAATGTGGTCGAGTGATGCACTATCTAGGAGGGACGACTCCACAAAATCTTTGTTATGTGTCATATTGATACTAAATTCAAGTTGGGTAGATTAAGAAATGGTAGAATGGAAACAAGATGCATACAACCACACTCTCATTTAGAATCTCCATTAGGATCCAAGTAGATCTGAAAATTTTATATGGAAGGGTGATACATTATAGTAAAAAGATAGGTTATACTCGTGCAAGAACTCTACACTTAAAATTAGGTTCTTTCATAGATTCATTCTTCTTCACTAGGTGGCCATTTTGGGTTCTTAAAAAATATCATAGAGTTAAATAGGATTTATTTTGGGCAGGGTTAAAAGGATATGTTAAGAAAATTGTTGCAGAATGTTGTGTGCACTAGCGTAATAAGGGTGAGAACATTAAGACATCAAGTCTCCTACAACGTTTTTTTATTCCTAGTTAGGAATGAGAAGATGTCTTTATGGATTTCACCATAAGATTAAAAAAATCAGAAGAGAAAAGTGTAATCATGGTCATGGTGGATAGAATTACCAAGTATGGTCATTTTTGTGACATGTCTCATCCTTTTACAACTAGTACAGTTATCATCTCTTTTATGGTTACAGTTCAAATTAGCCATGGAACACCCAAAATTATAGTCACTTATTATGACCCTATATTTACTAAAAAAATTAGACTAATGTGTTATCTTGTGTGGGTACCTAATTGGATCAGATTTTATCTTATCATCCCTAGTATAGTGGGAAAACTAAGATGGTAACCAAATATTTGGAGGGGTATCTTCGATGGTTCACTTTGGATAAATAGGAACAATGGGTGAAATTGTTTCCACTCACATAATGGTGGTATAATAATTAATTTCATACCTCATCCAAAATTTATCCATTTTTGACAATATACGAGCACCGTCCTCCATCACTCATCTCTAGATTGAAGGTTAAATCTGAAGTGAGAGCGCTCGAAGATCATAATAAAAACCAACATGAGGTACTCTATAACCTTAGAGAGAATTTGGTAATGACACAAAACCATATAAATAGAAAAGATGATCATTACCATAGTGAGAGGCACATTGAAGTAGGATACTTTGTTTTTATATGAATCCAATAAATAGTTGTCCTTAAAATAATAAAAGAAGGATAATAAGCTTGTACCTAAATACTATGGTCCTTAACAAGTTTTTCAGAAAATTGGTAGTGTGGCATACTAGATGGAGCTCCATCAAGCAACTAAAATTAATACAGATTCCATGTTTCATGCTTGAATAAGTTCATTAGACATAAGGTGTCAACCCAATTAATGCTACCTGAATTGGACAAGGAGGTAAGGATCATATTGGAACATGAAGGTATCCTTCAAACATGCACCAAAAGGCTAAGGAAAAGATTCATTACCGAGTATCTGATCAAGTGGAAGAATTTGGACAATGAAGATGCAACATGGGAAGATGAATCATTTCTACAAAGAACATCCATAAATTACCAACATTGGGGGAAATTTTTCTTTAAATGGAAGGGGTGTTCTATTCCCTTAGTATTATAACTTATATTGTATATGTATGACCAACTTGTGGCTTACATAATCCCTTGTATTTTCATATATTATTTATTTATGCTTTCATATGCGACCTTGGTGATGGCCATATTATAAGAAGCATATATATAAGAGGAAGTAAGGATTTTTGTTCATCATATTGAGCACTTGAGTCTTATTGCATGGTTTGGAGGTTTCCCCTTAAAGTGGCTAAGTCATTATACTTTCATATTGTGATCATTCATCTCTATCTTGGTGTTCTATTTTTGTTGATATTCAAATCTATCTAAGTAATTTCATTATAATATTGATAATCCAAAATGGTTTACCAATATACATAATTGCCTCTATTGAAAAATATATTAGAATAATTTACCTTAAGAAAGTTGATTCCTACAATATGAGGCTACATGATATGCCCTTATAGGAGGATATTTATTTAAACACTCTTTTGATGGTCACTTATTGCATTGTTTAGGAGTGGATGATACACGAATAACTTTATCCAAATTACATGATAGTGAGTGTAGTGGTCACTTTGGCAACAAGTATATGTCCCAAACATTACTACATCAAGGATATTATTGGCCAAGAAGGAAATAATATTGTCTTGAGTATGAAATAATATTATCAACAACACATCAACCTTCACCATGTCCTGTCTCATGGATCAAAATCCACTATGTCTCCATGGCCTTTTTATATTGGGTTTTGACTTAGTTGGTGAGGTCAACCCTGAGTTTGTATATGGGCATAAGTTTATCATCACCACCTCTAAATATTTCACTAAATGGGTAGAAGCCATACACTTGGAATCTACTACGGGAAAATATATTTTCCATTTCTTACTCACACACATCATCACTCATTTTGGTGTCACTTCTACTATTGTTTTATACAAAGGAAAACCTTTCAAAACTATAATGTCAAAAAATTTGTTTAAAATACTTGAATCAAACATACTTTTTCTACTCCTTACTATCCACAAAGAAATATCAAAGATGAGGCTACTAATAAAACCATTGTTAAAATCCTTTGATAAATTGTTGATAAATATGGTACGAACTAGCATAACCAAATCATTTACACCATGTGGGCTTACCGTACCATTGTTCATACACCTAAAAACACTACTCCCTTTTCCTTAGTTTACAAGACCGGAGCTATTTCACCCTTAGAATTAGAAATATATTCACTTTGCATATAATTAAAAGACATCATAAAAGATAATGATTACTAGGAGAAAATATTATAAGAGATGGAAATGTTTGATTCTAAATACGTACAAGAATTGGAACACCTTTGATGTATCAAGAGTGCATCAAACGTGCCTATAATAAAAATCTCCATGCTCATGAATTTCAAATAGGTGATCATGTTTTTAAAGAAAAATTTAAGGGAAAGTTTAAACCTAATTGGTTAGGCCCATATATGGCCACTAAGTGTGTTAGCCTTTTCACAAGGAAATCTCTCTCATGAATTCACAAAAATAGCCAAGAAGAAGTAAAATGAGGAGCCCTTTATAATTTATAGAAGAGGAAATAATATTAATCTTCCCGATGACCTTTCATATGTCCTATTTTTGACTTTAGACTATTCACATTCCTATTAAATATTAAGTCCCTTTTATAAAAACAAGGCAACTTAATTTTTACATCATGTTTCTAAAGTCACTTTTAATTGACTTAAAGATATATTAAAAGTACAAACCCCAACGTGAAATTAAAACATTGGAGAGAGAGAGAAATTTCGGGGGAAGAAAAGAGAGAGAAGGAAGAAGAAGAAAGAATTATGTAGAAGAATGAGCTACTCCAGCGGACTTGATCTCACTTCTTGACCGATCTCCATCTCGCGTTGCTGAGAAGACCTCCATTTCACCAAATTCCTTCTTCGAAATGAGTTATCGCAGGTTCCACTCACAACTTGGGGAATACATATACATCTTAGAGTCTCTGTCCACCCATCAGAAACACCATTGATATCTTTACACTTTCCGAACCATGATGAATTATTTTTTGTAATGAGTGAAATGACAACATGAATATCTAGTGAGGAATTATAGGGTATCCTTATTGAAGGATAATAGATTTCCTACATCATTTTGAACATATTATTCGAATGGTCCAATCAAATCATCCATTTTTGTTCCTTCTCCCATTGTAGGCACTCCAAAATTTTGAATTTGGTGATAAATACTATCGTGTAACTTGTATATTTGTTCCTCTTAATCATCCAACTCAGAAATTGCTCAATTGATTGCTTTAAACCTGATTTTTAAGTCCCTTGCTCATACACGTGACAAGTCTTCTGAAGGGGTGCCAAAAACCTTCTTGTTAATCAACTCTTGAGAGAGAGTGTTGCTCATTTCATTCACCAAAGTGGACACAAAAAACCCCAGTGATCCCTTTCTTTATCCAAATATTCTTTGAGTGTTTGCAGATCCTCGCTTTCTGAGCTTACACAAATGTAGGCGAAGAGTTTTATTACATTTTGAAGCACCAAATTTACTTTTTAGATATTATTCCGATCCATTTTTATTAGCTTGTCCCTATAATGTGGGGTCATGTGTCCCTTGATAGATTCTGGATTGAAGTTGCTGATGGATGTAACTTCCTCAATAGGAATGGCTAAGGCATTCAGATTTACCAAGTGTTGTACATAGGATGAAAGGGTTCACACCTGCTCTTTTATCTCATCAATGTTTTTCTAGTATTCTTTGTTCCTTGCCACTAAGTGAGTGGAATAATGTTGATACATATGTAAACCCCCTTCATGAGTTGTCGGCCCTAGTTAGATTATACTTAATTCATAATCAACTAGTGTCATTTCATCCATTAGATTGATCACCTTAGGTCGGTCTACCTCAATATACTAATTACATGTTTCTCCACCGTAAAAATGTGAGGCCGTGTGTGGAATATTATTTTTTCTTCCCTTGGCCAATGAGATAATTTTTGATAAATTAAGGATGGTGACCTATTGAACAATGCATGTATCAAAGCTATTATCTTCTATACGTATACATGGGAACATTTTATCAAACTTAGGCTCAACATGAGGGATATCATCCATTCCCTTCTCTAGTGGAGGAGGAACATCTTTAATGGGAGAGGATGTAGTGTCAAAAAGAGGTGAGACCTCCCGTGGTGGTTCAAATACTGGGTCTTGAAGTGCATGTTGTTCTTCTATTTGTGTCTCTACCACAAGGTATTCCTATTGTGTTTCTCCAATTGGGTCTTCCTCTATACGAGCTCTCTTTGGTTACTTTTCATGGGAAGAATTCTCTATTTCTGTGGCCTTTCTTTCTAAACTTGTTCTAGAGTGTCTTTAACTTGAATTAAATTTGAGAACTTTCAATGATGTCTACTATGAAGCTTGTTTCTAGCTTATGGAAGTACCTCGTGATTGAATATCTATGGCTCTCTTTCTCTGGAACCAATCTTTCATTCTCCCACCAATTCTCGCTCATTCCTTTATGTTTGTTGACTCGTGAACATGCCAATTGAATTGAGGCAATGGGGAATCCTTGATAGCCACATATTCAGGATCATACATTTCTATTCCATCATCTTGTGAAATATACTCATACTAATATAATTGTAATTTCCTCATCTCATCAACTATCATCCTCATGTGATTATTCTCCCGTACTACTTAATTCATCGACATAGTTAGCCCAATAGTTCTCAATTTGTAGCTCATGGTGCAATTCTAGGATATGAAAAGAATCGGGATCATATCGTATGTCGAATTTGGGTCGGAAGAGTAAGAATGCAGAGTCAAATGCACGAAGGAAACCTCTAGATGATACACATCATTTGCACTCTTACATGCGAACACCCCGAGAGAGATGGGAAATGAGATCATCTTATTTCTTCTACTTTTAATCCTATTTTTCACCTGTATGAACTATCTATAGATTTAAAATAGCATAATTTAGTCACTAAGGTACTTGGGAAACCTTAGGGGATCTTGGTCAAAGCCAAAAACTCATAAGTAGGAGAAAGTTGAGAATTGTATGAAATAGGAACCATATTTTTTTATTAAGGATGCCGCTTATGGTGACATCCTTACCTCTAAATCACCCTCCAAATTTTAGACCACGTACATTGTGAATGCATCATTCACGTGGGTGAAGTGTCTATGAATTTCTTCCATTACCAACTGTGGGAGTTTCTCGAATGTGGGAACCTTGGAAAAAATGTTTTGCACAAGAGCCAATCCTTGAATGACCTCAAGATTGTGAGAAAATATACCAAGTAAGAATTCATGTAGAACTTATTTTTCATGGGCACCGTGGAGCAACTCAGAGATGCAAATTTTCAATGATTATCCGTCCCCAATGTGAATTTGTTGTTTTCCTTCAGTCACTATTAGGGTGAAAAGAACTAATCAATCTTCAAAGTCCTTGTACTTACTTCTCCCATCACCTAGCGAAGGAGAGTGATTTGATATGAATATTCTTTACAAATTTTACATATTGAAAGTGTATTTGGCATCCTTGAAGGATTTATCCTTGTCTTCATCCATGATCCTAGTACAATCCCTTGCATGGATACATTCATTTTTTCCCACTCATGCACGACCTTCTCCTTTGGGATGAAGACCATGTTGAATGATGTTGGAATTTGTAGAGTGAGTGAGATGGTTCTAGGGTTAATTAATTTCTTTATGCATCATTTTTAGCTCAAAATTTATGTGTTTCAAGCTCATAGTGGTGTAGCAGTCCAAGACCATCTTAGTGCTTTAAATGCAGACACGGGTGTCCTACAACAGCATACAAATTACTTGTGAACACTTTATCTTCGATCTTCCTCTTACCTTTTCTGTCATGTGAGCCTTAAGATAATTTAAATCCATATAGGAGACATCATTTTCCTTTATCTCATACTTATAAGTGAAAGGTTTTGTTGGTTTCATCCCCGAAAACTTGAACTTCATGATTACTCAACACTTACTATGTCTAGGGAAGGGTGACTTACTATTTTTAGTAAGTGATAGAAAATGCTTCTCTGAACTCCAACTATAGTTGTCAACTTGAATTTCCAACTCTCTGTATGCTCCTTTTGTGAAATCCACCCTCTAGAATGACTTACTATTTTTAGTAAGTGCCTATGAGACAACTTACTATTTTTAGTAAGTGTGAAAATTCAGCTCTTTCAAACCTCAATTGGATATGACAACTCAAATTCCTTCTTCTCCTTGTGTTCCTCTCACCTTCTGGACCAATTTTCTATTTTTAGCAGGTTCTTGTGGGACCACTTATTATTTTTAGTAAGTGTCAATTTTGGACCGAGGTGACCTTTCCTATGATTTTCCCGTGATACTTCCTCTTTGTTCACCACCTCCTTCGTAGCTTCTTCAGATGGTGGCTTACCCAAAATAATAGTCTCCCATGTAGAAAGGCTTGCTATTTTTAGTAAGTATTCTTTTGGTGATTGGATCATGATGGGACAAATATTTTTGATATGGGTTTTTTCCCAATATCACCCCTCTGAAATTTCAGGCTTACCCAATCACTAGTTTATGAGATTTTAAAACTTTAAATTTTTCACCTAAATAATTTACAAGTATGGCTTCCATTAATGGAGCTTGAAAATTGTAGGTTTCCTTTTCCATATTGGGTTGTGATGAAAATTATATTTTCAATGTGGGTTTTTCCTTCTTATTTCACTAGTGAAATTTCTTCGCAAACCAATCACAATTGATCAAGAAATTAATCCTTTATTTTTATTGTGTAGAAAAGGAGATTTCTTCACTAAAAATTCTTTCTATGAACGAGAGATCTGTTATTGAGGTTTTTAAGGCCTCTAAAAATGGTGAAGACAAAAAAACCTTGTCTTTATCTATGCCCTAGTTTGCAAATTACATCGAATTCTTCGTCTGGTGGTAATGAGGGTTTTCAGATGAAAATCTTTGTTTTTCTCTTCCATTCTTCATTTCTTCGATCAAATTTTCCTTTGATATATTTGTATTATTACCATTTTAATGACCTGTTGGATCTAATTGAGTTTAGAAATGTATTTTGGATGTCTAGGGAAATTTTTCCAGAGTGCCAACAAGGTGTAGAGTTGTGGGGAGATGAAATAGAGATGAAAACTACCTAAGTCTCTGGTTTGTATGTATTCAAAAATAAAACACCTGGGTTTGGGTGAATTTTTGTGTCCATGATGTCCATTTAGTTTAAGGGATGAATGGGACATCAATTTTCACATTGTGCCTAATCGCAACACTTGGCAAGATCTGACCAGCTAAGCATTTGAGCTAGGGAGCTTGAGGGAAGCACCTGGGGGTTGAAGTTCAGGCGTATGGAGGAGACGAAAAGGAATAGCTAGGGATGGGAGAATTTTTGTGTTCCATATTTCCCTTAGCTAAAGGTATGAAAGAGACATTAGTTTCTACATTGCTCCTAATCGCAATAATTGGTGATCATCCGTGCAGTGAGGGGAATGGCTTTGATTAGCTCCTAAGGGCTAAACGGGCGATGTAGAGGGTCCTATGGATGATCAGAGGGATAAAAGGGTTGGGAAATTTTTGTGTCCCTCATGTACATTTTATAAAGGGATTAAAGGGACATAAAAATGTGATAGGCTCCTGGAGTTGACATGTGTCCACTTCAAGAATTGGCTAAGTGTGAGAGCTTACCTTGAGGCCAACTTGCAACGATGATATATTGAGCTCCCAAATGAGTTTCAAGGTGAAATTTTATATGAATTTGACTGAAATTTTCCTTATAAATCCAATGGTTAGAGTATCAACTCTTTATTCCTCCATTTGAGTGATGAAAATTAGATTTTTATTGTGGCCCCATGACTGAGCATAAGAAAATTTAGATATAAACATATTGCACCTAGGTGTTGTGAAAATATGATTCCACCATATTGTAGATATTTAAATTGCCTTTCTGAATATTTATTTTTTAGCTCCTAAATCCTTAAATTACTCCCAAAATTTATTCTTGAAGCTCGGTGCTTTTTCAACACCGTGCGCCGCCTAAGCCTCGAGAACCCGCTTTCGATGAACTCCTTTCCAAAAATTTTGAATCTTCATTGAATCTTCAAAAATATTTTCCTTGATTTTCTTAGACCTTGATTATATCTCCATGTTGAATTTTTCTCCTTCGTTCTTCTTCAAGGGGGTGCATTAGTCCCTGGGAAGGCCAGGTAGCCCTTCCCAAAACTGCCCAAAATTGACATTCTTCAAGAACTCCTAAAATCACCTAGGGGACTGAATTTTCTTTCCTAAATCACCTAGGGGATTATATGGACATCTAATTGAGTACCATTAGATGGAATGAGTGAGTATTGGTGCTAAGGATGAGTAGACCTGGGGTGTCTTGGAAAGGTATGTCTTTGAAATTTTTCAACATTGTGGTATTGTTGTCATGCTTGCATATTGGGAATTTTCCTGTTGCACATTTGTATGAAATCACAATTATAATTTAGGATTGTGTTTT
The DNA here is from genome assembly GCA_018340775.1 of Taxus wallichiana var. yunnanensis. NCBI lineage: Eukaryota > Viridiplantae > Streptophyta > Pinopsida > Cupressales > Taxaceae > Taxus > Taxus wallichiana. The sequence goes on from CM031234.1 coordinate 956,590,373, forward strand.
AGGGTAGATCCATTGATATTCCACATTAGGTAGTTCACTATTTATTGTAGACACTGGTAGGGAAACAATACAATTGGTACATGTATTTGTCCAATCAAATTAAAACAAATGTTAACAATTCCCTTTCTAATATCAATGCATATGATAAATCAAAGAATCTATTTTATTGTACCAATTATTTTATTTCTTTTTATCAATAAGATTTCCAAAAATTATAGAACGGAAAAATTATAACTGCAATAAATGAAAAATTGCTATCAATAGGTCTTTCAGTTGAAGAATAATAGGTAATAATTTTAAAATTATAACAATTAATTATTTTTGAATGCAATAATAACAATAATTTATATTCTACAGAGAAGAATTATAGCTGCAATATCTCACAAGGAGGTTAGTTCTCGAGGTAAAGCCCCTCTAAAGGTTTCTAGTGATTCTGATATGGATTCAATAGAATTGACCCTGGTTTGATTTCCTTGATAGAAAATACCTAGGGGTCAATACTTATGCCATCACCTTTCCCTCCACAATTTTCTACAAGTATTTATATTATTATTTATAACTAAGCTACTAGTAGGAATTACTAACAAGCTATCTATTCTATAAGTGTTAAAGTGTTTTAATATTTTTACATTTTTATTTGCAGCAACTTCTGAGTTTGGTGTAGATCAAACTCAGTCTCGATCACAAAGTCGTATGGTCACATCTCCGACCATTCTAGGTAATTTATAATGTTTAATTTCTTTTGTTTACTTGCAAATATTTTATATAGTATTTACAAGGGTATAATGTTTATTTTTTTAATACTTTTCTTCTTGCACTTAACAAATGCCCACAAAATATTGTAAATAGGCCTCTAGTACCACGGTCATGGGCAAGATAAAAAAAAGATAATTTATAGGGAAGAATATTACATTTTCTCATTGTCCATAGGAACAGTTCACCCCGTAACCTCTGAATTTCTAGGTTTTTCACTAGGTGGTATCTTGAGTGCAACTGGTACCTAGATTTTGAACCAAATCAAGCTCGATGATGAGTTTTTGGGGTTTGATAGTGTTGACACTAAGACGGGTAATTATTTTGACACCCATGATATGATACAAAGTACTCCACCTACTCAACCACAAGTGTATAAAAATATTCATGAAATCAATATTCCCCTCCTCCACTAAGTCAAATTCCACTCACGGATGATCAAAATACATATTTTTCCATTAAAAATATGGTATTAGATAGTATGGGGGCCAAAATTTAGGAAGTGGTTATGTCTGATGTGGATTTAGTGCGCTCTTAGGATTACATGGCTAAATTTTTGATCAAATAAATAAATACCCATTACCATAATCATGCTCAAAGGAATTCATTGTTCACTTCCATAGAGAGCCAACCAACAAGGCTTGAAATTTTGCTAAATAAATCTCAACTTAGAATTTTTTTGTATAATAATGATTATGATGATGATTTTTAGATATAATGTTAAACAGGTTGGAGAATCTTAATGTTGAATCCTAGGCGTACTACAAAATGGGCTAGAGACAAAAATAATGTTTTAATTGCAAATGTAGAAAAATAAGAAAGTTGTGGTAGGTCATTTTTACACATGAAAAATTGTGAAATTATGAGTATTGCAATAAATTATTTATAACTTATCTAATACATTTATGTTTTGTAGGAAAAATATGAAAATTAAAGAAAGAAGCAATTGTATTTGATGCACATTTGAAGAATGCTCGCAAAAATATTGAATGCATTTATACAATTGAAAGAAAAACTTTTATTATTAAATAAAAAAAATAATACATTGAGAAATATAATCAAGGAGCATAAGATGGATCCATAAATCTTATTGAAATAAAATATAGATGTTGATCCATCACTATTTTCATTAGGAGATGTTATGAGGGAGGAGAAAAATATTCTTGAAAATATCAATAGCGCAGTGTAGGATTTATAGGTATCGGGAGTTTTAACACAAAGCATTATACAAACTAAGAAAACTCTACCTCCATTGCAAGAAGAAGTTCAATGTACCCCTATAACAAAAAATTTATAAAAATTTAGTTTCACCATGTTACAGGTGTGTTTCTACATTTCGACACTACCGTAGGAATTTAAAGATAATGACAATCCAATTTTTCCTTTTTATTCTATGTGGCAGATGTGAGGATAATTATGAATCATAATCATAGGTAGAGAAGAGGATTCCCTTGTAATGTGTTCTTATATGAAAAAACTTTCCCATATGATTTGAGAAGAAATTGATAACCCAAAATTGTGTAATCGTATTAGACGACAATGCTTTATGAAAATGTGTATGTATTCTTAAAGTAATATGCCACTTGTTAGTATATATACAAGTTTAATTATGAATTGGAACTCTATTTTCAGTTGTGACACATTTTTAAAAAGTTTTGAGTAATATAGTATGTACTCTTATATTCAGATTTATGCTTTCTTGTGATTTTTTTTGCAGATATAAAGCATGGGTTTAGATGTTTTTTGTGTGTTTTTTTAGTATAGAAAGAAATTATATTTTATGAAGAGATAAAATATTAATCACATAGAGATGGATATAAATAAATCAATTTCCTTATTAAAATAGTAAAACAAAATATAAAAAATGAATTTGTTACAAGTAAAACAACATATATAGTCTAGTTAGACCAGTTGATACTTAAAAGATATGAAATATATAAATAATGAAATAATTTTTTCAATAGTTTCTAGAATGTAGATAAGAATCTCGGACTCTAGAAATTAAAACAATGTTGGAGTAACTCTGTTCTTCATAAATTTCCTTGAATTCTACTTTTAATTGAAAGTGTGCTCTGGTGGATATGTTCGATCCCCTACATCAATAATCTCAATCAACCAAAAATACAATGGAGTGTTGCAATTCTTATAGGAATTGAACAACCATGTGCGATAAAAGAAATAGGTTGCACAGGTAAAACTAAACTCATAATAGCTTCCAAAATACATCCGGAAGCACATAAATTGTTATAACAATTATAACAATTATGCCTATGAGAATAAAAGACAAATATGGTTTAAAAACCATATAACAACATACAACAATAATATGGTTTATAATATAACCATATAACATTATTATTTAATTAATAAAATTAATTAAATAATCAATTTATATTATATTATGCATAATTAACCTAACATTCCCCCCCTTAATTGTGCATTGTCTCAAGGGATGAGGAGAGGAATTCTCTAAACAACTCGAACTTGTCACGTGCAAGTGACTTCGTGAAAATATCTACTTATTTTTCAACTGTTGGAAAAAATTAAAGATGGATGTTGTGCTTCAACACATGTTTGCATATGAAATGAACCTGTACTTCAATGTGCTTTGTTCTCTCAGTGAAAAACTGGATTGTGAACAATTTTAAGAACACCTTCATTGTCAACATACATGGTGGTTCAATTTGTCATGTGGTATTCCAAGTCCTTCTAGTATGCAATGTAGCCATATCACTTCACAGAAAGCTTCTCTTGCAGAATGATACTCAACTTCTATGGAAGAGCGAGAAATGAAGTGTTGTTTCTTGCTTCCCCATGATATTGGTCTAGATCCCATAAAGAATACAAATCTAGAAGTGGATTTTCTGTCATCAATATTTCCTGCATGATCTGAATCCGAATATCCAATCAAGAAGAAGTTTTTGTTCTTCTTGTATTCTAGACCAAGATCCACTGATCCTTTGAGATATCTCAAAATTCACCTTGCTGCTTTCCAATGACAAAATTTGGGTTCCTGCATGAACTTGGATAGATAGCTCACTACAAAGCTGATATCTGGTCTAGTGTAGGTCAGGTAAATGAGACTCCCAATCAACTACCGATAGAGAGTGGCACTTACCTCAGAGATGGATCTAAACAAGATAACTACAATCTATTCTCCATAGGTGTAGAAATTGGTGTGTAATCCATCATCCTAAATTTCTTGAGCGTTGTCTTGGTATATTTCATCTGAGAAACAAAAATGTGATTCTCTTTCTACCATACTTCCAATCTAAGACAATAATGCATCAACCCAGATCAGTCATGTCAAACGATCGATTAAGATCTTTCTTCATTGCATCGATCATCCTCACTAAACTGCCAAGTGATGACTAGATCATCGACATAGACAATGACAATCACAATCTCCCCCCTTGCTTTTTGAGGTAAATATTGGGATCATATGGATTTCTAACAAATCCATGTTGTACGAGATGCTCATCAATCTTGATGTACCATGCCCGGGGTGCCTGTTTGAGGCCATATAGAGATTTCCTGAGTCTACATACCTTTTCTTCTTGACCAGGTACTACATATCCCTTAGGTTGAGTCATGTAGACTTCTTCTTGTAAATCTCCATTTAGGAAGGCACTTTTTACGTCCATCTGGTGGACTTTCCAGCCAAATTGTGTAGCTAGAGAAAAGATCATCCTGATCATTTTGATCTTAGTTGTGGGAGAAAATGTCTCCTCATAGTCAATGCCTTATTTTTGTGTGTACCCCTTTTCTAGCAAGTCTTTCTTTTATACTTGTCCACTGTCCCATCTGCTTTGTACTTTGTTTTAAATATCCATCTACATCCAATGGGTTTCTTCCTGGTGGAAGATCGACAAGCTGCCAAGTGTTATTCTTCATCACTGATTGATATTCAGAGTCCATGGCATCTTTCCAAGATTTTGAATGTAGGGCTTCCTGGACTATAGAGGGCTCATCATATTCAATAACTCTACTCATCAAAGCAAAGTTAACTTCTTCTCTTTCTTTACTACTAAGTCCATGGTCCAGGGGTGGATGTATCCAGGTGGAGCATCCATTCTTGCATCTCATAATGTGCTAGTACACCACTTGGGAATACGTTGAACTATTCCATGGGTCATGGTTCTATCTGATCAACACCATCATCCCCATCATCACTTTCATCTTCTGAGGGAACATCAGCTTCAATTTTTACAACTGGAGAAAAATCTACATCTGGTGAGTCTAGGAGGAGGAGTCTCTGCTTCCTTCTTCTCAAAAAAAACTCAACATCTCTAGCTGGTGTAGACTTTTCTAGTCTTAGGATCCATTAATCTATACCTAAGAGTCTCTTCACTGTACCCAATGAAGATGAGTTTTGTGACTTCATGTCCAATTTATTTCTATTTTTCTTGGGTATGTGCATACTTGCTTTGCACCCAAATACTCTAAGGTGTGCAATAGATGGTTTCCATTTTGACCATGCTTCTTGTGGTGTTACTCCCTCAAGAGAAACTGTGGGCACTCTATTCAACAAATACACTACTTGTCTTTGTTGCTTTTACCCAGAATGTCTTTGCAAGTCCAGATCATCGATCATGCATCACACCATTTCCATGATAGTATGATTTCTTCTCTCAACAACACCATTTTGTTGTGGTGTGTGTGGAGGAGGAATTTGTCGACAAATCCCATGAGTTTGTAGGTAGTATTTGAACTCATTACTAGTGAATTCCCCCTCGATATGAGTGGAGAGTTCTGATGTGATGACTAGTTTCATTCTCAACTGCTACTTTGAACTTCTTAAAAGTTTCAAAAGCTTCACTTTTCTTGCGAAGACAAAAAATCCACATTTTTCTTGAGTAGTCATCAACACAAAGCATGAAGTATTGGAACCCATAATGACTTGGTTGCATTGACCACAAATATCGGTATGAACTAGGTCAAGTTTTCCATGAGCTCAAAATGTACTCTTCTAGAATGAAGCTCTATGTTATTTTCCCACTAGGCAGGAGGACACTTGTTTTTATCCTTCTGAAGAGATGGTAGCCCATGTACCATATTATGCCGACGAAGTGTCTCGAGATATTTGAAACTTACATGACCAAGTCTCTATGCCACAACTATGTTGAGGTGGAGTTCTTAGCCACAAGTGCTTGATCATCTCTGTGAACAAAATCAAGTTGGAACATGCGTCCCACATTGGAGGCTTTTGTAATTATTTTCGGGCCTCTTGATTTATCTCGAATCAAACACATTTTCTTGCTGGATTAACTATCAAAGTCAATTTTTAGATTGTGATCAGGAGTTGACTAACTGAAAGAAGATTATTAGTCAACCTAGGGACATATAGACATCCGATAGTCTACAGTTTGTGTGAACCAAGGGGTAGAGAAATGTTCCCAATCCCCTAAACTGTATATGAAGAATCATCTCCCAATGAAACATGATTTTTTGATGGCATGTCCCTCATTGAAATAAACCACTCTCTGTGGCCAGGTCATGTGTCGAGTGGCCCCCGAATCAACATACCAAACATCACTAGATGATGTGGATGGTTCACTTGATCGAGTAGTGAACAAGTAGTCTTCATTTTCTGACTGTTCTTATTGCTCAACAATATTTCCTTGCTGATGGGGTCTTCTTTTCCAATTCCCCTTTTTCTACCCTTGATTTTAGTTAGAATGTCCCTTGTTAGATTGTTGTGGAGGTCCAGAGTTTCTTGATGAACCTTTCTTGTAAGTATTATACCAACAATCTTGTAGGTTATGTCCTCTTTTAGATTGGACATTGCTTCTTCTGTTGTCTATCCCCTTGATACTAATTTTGATTTTGGGACTTTTGATAGGAATTAGGTTTTCCTTTACCTTTTCCTTTCCATTTTTGATGTGAAGAAAGTGCCTGATCCTCTTCATCATCCTTATTGTGCATGGCTTCCTCTTATTATAGTAGGTTTACCAACTTATCAAAACTAACTATCGTATCTGACACGTTTAGTGTTGTGAAAAAAATGTGGTAAGAAGAGGGAGTGCTCTTAGAACAATGGGAACAAGAGCATCATCTCGTGACTACTTTTCTCTAGGGCTAGAAGTGAATCCCTCAATTCTGTAACTCTTCTTAAGAAAGCTTCTATTTTTTCATTTTGCTTGAACTTCAATGTGTGTAATTGACTCTACAAATTCAATATAACATTCTTGTTCTTGGCCTCGTATATTGTGCTCAACTTATCCCATGCTTCTTTGGTTGTTTTGGCATCTCGAATGTGGGGTTGCACATCATCGGACACTCCAAACAAGATGATGAGTTTGGCCTTTTGATCTACTTTATCAAACTGCCACTGTTGTGTTGTATCAGTAGTTGATCTGGTCAGAGTACCATTCATAGTAGGCCATATTTCTTCAAACTCAAGTTGTGTCTTGATTTTTGTCTTCCATGCAACATAGTTGTTTCCTCTGAGTAGTTGTGAATCCAAAAGAAAAATTTGGGGGCATTGGTGCCCATTTTATAGAGATCACTGACAAGGTTTGGCTCTTATCACTCTAGGTATAAGGTCTCCCAATCTATATACCATCAGTCCAATATACCAACCTTTCTATATATGCACCCTTCCGATATACCCGATGGTACATGGAAGAAGCTCACCCTTTCTATATACCCGAAGTACGTGAAAGAGGCATTAACGTACGTGAAAGAATTCAATACGTGGTACCAAGACAATACTTGAAAGGGGTCTCGTGATATTATTGACACCGATCAAAGAAATATCCTCATACACGCGCATAACTTTGCTATATACTTGGATAATTTCTCATTCCGGATTTATGTCATGCAATCATTCATAGATGGATGGGATGGCTCATAGTGTGTGCACTGTGACCTTATTACTCCCCGTTGATTTATAGGGATGATGCCTAGATGAAATCGTTGCAGCTTATATTAGGTGTTAAGTGTAGTAGTAGTCATTGCGATGGCTTTACCCGTAAGCACTTCCCAGAGGCACCGTATATACCGAATGCTATGAATGAGATCTAGGATCTCGTGAGTGTTACATAACCAATTTTTTTGCTTTTTTTATTACAATTTTTCCCAGTTTCTGAGCAGTTACAAAGTTTGTAGTTGACTATGGCAACTTGCAAATTAGTACAATATACTGAAGTATACAAATTACATTCAAAAATTTGGAAAAATTGAATGGCAGGAAAAAAAAATTGTTTTGCACGGGCCCCTCATGGCCTCCGAAGCCCAAAATGACCCAAAATGCATAAATTACAAAAAAATAGCTGAAAATGCAATTTTTATGGTCCCCTTTTCCAAAAAAGTTGTCCAAATGAAAAAAAAGGCTTAATGGGAAAAAAAAAATTACCCTAAATTAGGGATTTTCTCACTAAATATTTTCTAGGTGGTTTTAGCTATAACTAAAGGTTTAGTGAAGGTTTTTCCACTAAATAGCCCTCCAAAATTGGCAATTTTACTGTTTTTCCTCTAAATTTTAAAATTGGTTTGAAAAATTATTTGGGGTGGGGGTTTGAACCATGTACCTCCCACTCCCAAAGTTTTCCTGACCACCACTTTGGCCTTAATCGCTTTGCTTAAAATGATATCTTAATAAACTTTTAATTAAAGTAAATAAAGTTTCTACCTATTAAAAGATGTGGCTTGAGGAGACCATGTGGAGGTGCTTGCATGGAGGAGAGATTTAGGGGCTTCGAGTTGGTGCTGTGGAAACCAGATCCTTTTCTCCTTTTTCTCTTTTCTTTTCCTTCATTGTTTTTGATTTGTTTATCGTCTCTGTCATTTATTATTTCATTTTCTTTAATTTTTTAATGTTTGTGTGCCACTTTTTTATTTGATCTTGCTTGCATTCGGTGGTGGTTGTGCTTGGATTTTTCTTTCTATTTGCAATCGAATCATTTGATTAACCGCTTTTATTGTATTCTCCTCCATTTTTTTGTTTGCAAATTGATTTATAATTGCTTTTGCCTTGTATTGTTTATGCAGGTTCTGTGTTAGAGACTGTGCAATCCACATTCAATTTGTTGTGACTATGTTTAGAGGATGGTTCAAAATCTATTTGATGCAAAGAAACCTATTGGAGTAGTAGCCAAACCGGTCTTCAAATGGTGTGCGGAGTGACTTGGTCTATGCAAAATGAACACAAGTAATTTGGCTTTTTTTTAAATTGTTACCACCGTTTACTCACTAGCTCATTATCAGTGTATGCTTGTAGGTATTTCCTTCAATTTTCTTTGATCACTTTGTGATTTTTGTGTAGGTCCGTGGCAAGGAGAGAGGTCATAGTGGAGTGGTTCGTGGTAGATATCCTTTAATCCTCTCTTCGTTGAGTTGATAACCATCACTTTGTTTGTTTGTGTAGGACGTTGGTCAAAATTGGTGTGTGCAAGTCGTTGCATGGGCTTGTATGGATGGAAAGGTAAAATTGTATCCAAAACACCTTAGCTTGGTGCATGATAATCTCCAAATTTAGTGAGAAAACTCTCCAAAAAAATTCGAGTTACAGAGCTACCAAATGTAGCAAAATATATATATATAAAATAATGGGGAATAAATTTTAAAAATGAATAGCTTCCAATAGCAAAATTTTTCCTGGTGTAGAGGCACCAAGGAAAAAAAATTGCTTTACGTTTACCTGGAATTGACACAGGAGGTTATGGGATTGCAGGATATGTGGAAAGCTTCAGAGAAGGGCATTGGCTCTCTAATGCGAAATATTTCTTCTCCACAAATTATTCTTCCTCTCTTGCAACCTCTTTCCACACCTTCACAGCCTCACAGAGCTTTAATTCACTCTCTGTACCAAATGTAAATTGAGAAACAGGGGAAGCCTGATAAATATTATTAATCTCAATCAACCAAAAATATAATGGAGTGCTTTGTGAATTCTTATAGGAATTTAATAACCATGTGCGAGACAAAAGAAATAGGTTGCACAGGTAAAACTAAACTCACAACAACTTCCAAAATACATCCGGAAGCACATAAATTGTTATAACAATTATAACAATTATGCCTGTGAAAATAAAAGACAAATATGGTTTAAAAACCATATAACAACATACAACAATAATATGGTTTATAATATAGAACCATATAACATTATTATTTAATTAATAAAATTAATTAAATAATCAATTTATAATAATCAATTAACCTATATTACTCCTCTTCTTTCTATGAATTCCATAATTCAATTAATCTCTCATACTAAAAAGTGTGAAGTGGTATCTCTTTCCCATGAACTCAAGTTATACACAAATAATCATTTATATTAAATTTTAAGTAGCAGCTTGGATTCTTAAGGTTGGTTAATGTATTCTAGCTTTCAAAAACAGTCCTCGAAAACTTCCATTTGAAAAATATAAATTATCTAGACTCATGCATACATGTTTTTTTAGATGATCAAGTCAATAATGTAGATGCAACACTCTTGCACATGCTTCATCAAAACATTGATCTCATTCAACATTGGAAAAATACCACATAATGTAAGTAAAGTTTCAATATCTATTAGATGATACAACAAATATTTATCTTTATCTACTTCCCTACGGTATTTATACATAAAACTTGTCAATGAAGGATATTCTTCAAATATTCTACAAGTAGGCTCATACATGGAAATCCATCTGGTATCTACATATTTAAGAATAATTTTCCCATCTATCAATCCAATTGAAAATTTATGAAATTCTAAAAATATTTTTGGACTACTTGAATAATATGCATGCAAGTCACAAATGAGCTCCTCCACTCTAGCAACACTTTTGAATGTGCTCACAATTTTATATGCTAGATTCATTTTATAAGCCATGCAATGAATTACAATCATATAAAATGCAATCAAGCTTTTCTTGTATTCCGATGCAAATACCATTTATGTTCCCTTCATTACTTGGTGCACCATCAATTCCAACACAACCTTGACTTTTTGGTAATGGAAAAATCATCCATACCTGTTATATCCTTTAAAATTGACACCACCAATTTGTAAAGGTTTTTAGAATTACAATTTTCACCCATTTTATGAATAGCTAAGAGATGGGGATTTCTTACTTCATTTGCAAAATTATAGACATGAATACAAACCCATGAAGTATTGTCCACCGTTTTGACCTCATCAATTGAAAGTAAAAAAACTTTGAATTTTTAATAGCCTCTTTTAAATCTAGCTTTTCCACTAGAGAAAGACATTTTGTAATTTCCCATCCACTACTATCTATAATACAAATTTCTATAACCTAAAAATACTAAATAGGTCTCTAATTTTTCAATATATGGAATACTATAGAAAATTGAATACTTTTAAAAATCATTTCAGTCTGCGTATAGATGTGCCTAATTTTATTGCAATTGTGTCACCTTTTTCATTTAAAATTTTCAATTGTTTTTTTTATTTTTCATACTATTATGCATACTTTACATGTAACTAGTATTTTGCATTTTTCCATTTTTGAGTCCTTACTATGTGCCCATCCTTTTTATTTTATGAAATATATATTTTCCTATAGTGATTTTGAATAATGTCTAATTTGAGTTGCATTGCATGATCCTTCCCTTGTTTCCAAGTACATATTTTACATCAATATTGAGTTTGAATATTGATACCATTTTTGGATCCACATGTTCAATAAAAGGATATTTTGCTGCCTAGTTGAACTTTAAAGTCCTTCTTATTATCTAGTTAATCCTTTTTCTAATCACATATTTTTCTTACTTTCTTCAATTTTTGCCTCTAGGTCTTTTGTATGTCTATTCTCATCAGAATATCTTGATCATTATGTCTCCTTTCTTTAGAAACAAAGATTTTAGTAGAAGATTCCTACGAGGGTGGTGTTGGATGATAATTTGATGTGTCTTCTCCTAGTTTGATGTCATCAAATGAATGAATTTTTTTCATCAATAGGATCATCTCGAAATACATTAGTTTCTGAATTTGTTTGAGAAATGTCTCGCATAAATAAGTGTTACAGAAATATAGTATTAATTATTTATATGATTAATACAACTAAATAAACAAGAGTACAAAGAGTAAAGAGTCAATTTAATAAACAAGAGTAAAAAAATATAGTATGGAAAATATATTATTAAAATTTTGTAAATTAGTAGATAGTACATACCTATATTTTCTAAAGATCGGGATCCCGATACCAATTTAGTTTTTTGTGATCGGAAAAACTAGCCAAATAATGTCATGTTACTCTTTTTTGAACTAGAAGTAACCTTCTTACCTTGTTTTCCATAATCCATGGATATTTCGTAGATATTGATTATTGATGATGACTATAGGGCTAGATGATACATGCCTTCACAGTAGAGGGTTGAGTGATAAAGGGTCGCATGACAAGGTTACGATGTATCGAGAGTTGGATGAAAAATGGTAGAATGAGCCAAGGGTTGGAAAAATAGGGGTAGGAAGGTTCGGGATATGATAAAAAAGTTCGGATGAATGGAGGTTAGAATAAAAATGTGGAAAGGATGGAAGTTGGATGAACATGTATGGGATGGTTCAAGAGTTAGATGGTAGATTGAAAAACTAGAAAAAGTGGGTAGTAGATTTGTAGTATGGTGGTCTTGGATGGTCGTCTATGTCAGGAAAAAGAAGGCATGAATTTTTAATAATAGATTAGATGGTCAATGTATATGTATTATACCTTGATGATATGTATAGTATTATACCTTAGTGAATATGAGTGCAATTTGATTTGAAACGTTGGAGAAATACATGCATAAGTTCATTTTAAGTGTAAATAGTGGGATAATTGACGCATACAAATGACCTCTCGGCCAAAATTTTAGGTAAACCGGGTAGCATCCAAATGCTAAAAATTTCCATTTCCAATTTCCAAAACCCCTAATATTCATGAGTTTACGAAAATTCAACACTAAAATTTTCCTTGAGGGAAATGAACAACATTTCTACCTAAAATATTTTAAGGATATAATCATGAATAAAAAATGTAAGAATTCCTTATCCTTCACTATAAATTCCTAGACATATGAGACATAATATTATATCCCCATACCAAGCTTTCATAAAATTTCATATGATGTGTAACGCCCACTAAAACAACCCACTTGAGACCCAAGAAACAACCTTGGGTTAGTTAGGGAAAATTATGGAATAATTTTATTTTTTATTTTTTTATTAAAAGAATCTACAACCAGGTTACAAGACAACAATTGTCACTAACAGGTTTTGGAACAATTCTAGTCTACTAGAACATATTTTTCTTTTATTAATAATTATTATAGGTCAAAAGGTCTAGAATTTAGGGTTAGAAGTTTTAATTAGATTTAGAGGGCAATTACTCACCATACACACTCTCTAACAGGATCAAATTTTTAACCTGATTTTATCATACTTAATGCAATCAAAACTTTCTGAAATCGTTACCATTTGATAGGATATTTTCTCACCTTTCCAATGATATAAAGAAGTCCTCCTAACTCATCTTCAAATTCAAGTCATGGGCCGCTGCACTTGATAGGAAAATTTTCACAAGGGAGAGCCTATGGGCCTAGAGAAGAAAATTTTCCCATGCATGGACCGGTGGAGCGGGAGAATTTTAGCACTTTTTCCCTCTTCGAGAAAAAGCATGATTTTCCTCTGCGCGCCCGCGAGCCCAAAGAGGACACGTGTCAAGCTCTGATTGGCACGGGGAAAATAGACTTGCAGGACACATTCGAATTTAAGACTTTCAGGTTTAAAAACACAAGGGGTTAAAATCCACATGTGCCTCCGCTACTCCTAGGTTCGCCACATGTCATGATTTTATTTGTTGCATGGGTCATCGGGTTGGCAGAGAGATTTAGGAAATTATGCCAAAAAGGTTTAAAAGCTTAAGTTTTCAAGTGCACCCGCTTCTCCACCGGACCTCATGATGCCACGTGGCAGCACTTGATTGGCTGCAGGTTGGTGGGGAGGCGAGGAAAATTAGAAAAATTTCCCAAAATTTTTCTAAAATGCTAAGGTCAAAATGGATTTTGCACCTTCGTGTTGCCCCTCAAGCCCACGTGGTAGCTTCTGATTGGCTGCGAGACGGCGGAGATGCGGGGCAAAGTTGGAAAATTTTCCTAATTTTTTTAAAAATTTAAGTTTGAATTTTCATCCCATGAAAGGTGGAAAAGGGAAAAAGCAGGGCAGCGGTCTGAAGGGGAAATTTTCCAAAATTTCTTTTTGACAGTTAGATTAATTTTTGAAGCCAAAATGAAGTAAAACTTCAAAAGGCCATAACTTTTGATAGAAAGCTTGGTTTTGGGAAAACAAGGAATTTATGGAAATATCTCAATGCCCTCTTTGTACAGAGATCATTAATTTTATATTTTGATAAAGTTTAAGGGGTAAATTTTAAGAAAACGGCCTGCAGGCTTATATAGTGCGAGCTGGTAAATTTTGACTTAAAGGATTTGTTCAAAATTTGATTCTTTCCTTCACTCATCATGCCCAACAGACATGGAGGATTGTTCTAGGATGGTTTTAGGATGGAAAACCATATTTGATTGGTTTGATTGAGTTGCAAATCAATTTTACAACTTTTAACAGCAAAAGGGACTGCAAATGGATTGAGCCTAATTTTACAAGGTCTGAAATATTTCCTTAAGTGTTTTAGCCCAAATTGAATTCATTTACATCATAGCATGTTCAATTTTAATGTTTCATTTTTATTTCTTGAATTGCAGGTTCAAACTGTTCATTTTAGATAAATTATTTTCCAGGATGAAATACAAAACAGAGATCAATTTCTAAAGGATTTATTTATCATTTTTCACCTTCCAAGTATGGAGATTCATTTCCATTCCAGTCTAATACATTTAAGTGATTTAATCAAACCATTTAAGAGCCAAAATACAAAGTCTGATTTCTAATTTTTAACGTATTTCAAAATACAGAATATTACCATTCCTTCATATGTGTTTCTCTCTTTCAAATAGAGATTTTAGTAACAATTAAATGATCATATTTCAATATAACATTGCAATTTGAGAAATATAGGACACCATTTATTGATTCCAAAGGACAACTTACAACTTCCTTCTTTCATACTTCAAAATTCATCATACAGATTACATTTCCTTCACATTCTTTCAAAGCAAAAATAGAGTCTATCTCTTTTTCATTTCACTTTACAAATTTCATAATCCATACAACATCTTTCCATTTCAAAACATTTACAAATTCATCCACTTCAAAGTGGGAAAGGTTACAATGAGATTTTATTTCACAAGGTATGTCAAACTGTCTTTCTCCTTTGCTCTAGAACAACAACATGAATTTCTCCTTTTGGATCACAATAAATGCAGGGGAAAGGTAACGCTCTCCACCCAACCAAGACATCCAATGAAGAGGAGAAACCATCCTTATTTATTAGCCCCCAGCCCCAACCACAATGCAATAGAATATGATTCAACCCATGGCAACAAAGGCTTCCACAAACACACATGCAAATTTCACAATAAAATTAAAGTTCAAAATAGAATGTAGTTTACAACTACATTAAAACATAAAAACAAGACTAAGGCTTCATCAAGCAAGCCAAAGGAGAAAGGAACTATGGGGGAAGCTTCTTATGCCTCCCAATGGGAATTGGGTATCCACCTATAATAAACCACCAATATAAAACATCTCCCATATATCCTTATGCCCCCCACAATCCCTCCTTATGCCCCCACAAATTTCCTTATGCCCCCACAAAGTAAGAAATGCAATGCCATTTCTTTTCCAAGGTAGAAACCCAATCCCAACTCCCTCCACAAGAATTTTGATGCCACTGGCATTCCCTTATGCCCCCACATGGATTCCCCATAGCCTTCTCCTATGCCATTCCTAGGCAATCTACCCAAACAACCCACAAACATGCTAAAACATTCACACAATAACAAGTACATTCATAAAGAAAAAGAGTATTTCAAGAGCCAAGCTCTTACCTCTCCATGAAGGAGTTGTCTAAGTTCCAAAATAAAAATCTTTCCAATGCCAAAATATAGTCCAAAATCAACAACCAACAAGCATGCAAAGGTCTCCAATCTCCTTCCAAAAGCAAGAGCTCCACACAACAAATTTTTTCCCAAAAGGAAGTATGCAAAATGTTCAACAACCCAAAACAAAGCAAGGAGTTATAATTTTATAGAAGAGGGAAGAGAAGAGGATGAGGTGGATCCATGTAGGATGCCACATCACACATCCTCAACTCCAACACAAAATTCAAATTCATTCTCCAATGCACAATAAAGAGGTGGGTGAATAATATGACAATAAACTTACACACTCCAAAAGCCCACACCCCATAAGGACTGAATTTAATAAAATGTAAGAAGAGTGCAATTAAAACTTACAATTAGTCATATCAAAATTCATAAAGAAGTTCTAAATTCAACCCTCCAACCATAGGTATGGTTGGTAAATAAAATTAAGAGGTATGGGACAAGTTTTACTTGTCCCACAAGCCTCCAAAATTAGCCTCCAAGGACAAATTCGAATTTCCAAGAAGGTGGAGTGTTTCACACTCAGAAGTAAACTTACACATCACTTACAAATTCACTTACACATACTTAAAAAATTTAATACAAAATCCAACCACTTCACTAATAACTTTCTTATGACATATTGATTTGTTTACTTTAACAACATGATTATTCACAACATTTAATAACTAATGAAAAAGGGTAAAAGCACCACAAAATAAACACATGCAAACATTAATAAAAGAAACCACATTAATAAATACATAAAGCCCCTTGGTCACATTCAAAGGTAATCCCCCATGGGAATCCCTAACAAAAACAACACACACACACACAAAACATGTTTCCATGGTGACCTTGTTGAATTCATCTAGAATTCCAATGTGGTTGGTCTCCAATCCCCGATGTTTTTTGTGATAGTTTAACCTGCAAAAAACAAATACCTCCTTCGGCCTCGTGGCCATATCAGAACATCCAACATGATATAAATATAATCAAAAATCATCTATACATATGAATCACAACAACATCAAGGCAATCAACAATATCACTTACAATTTATATCAACAACTATATCATCATCATATAATGTCTATTTTCTAGGTCTACTCACAATATCCAAAATCACATGTCCGAACAACATTTATAATATATCCATGTCAAATAGTATATCATCATCCACATATGAATTGTCTCTAATAATCATCATGAATCATAACTAAATCAAGATCAACAATAATCCATGGTCCAACATATAACATCATACTAAATCAAAACCATAATAATTTCCATAATGTAGTCAATAGTATCAAGATCAGTATCAAAAAGTGTTAAAGGGAAGTGGGCACTACATGATGTCATGGAAGGATTAGAAGTGGCCTTTGCAGATGGATTCCAAATGTTATAAAATCAAGAAGGGAATGAAATTATAATTTTTAGAGAGGTTGTACATCAAAATATCACAAATATCATGGACATTCACTAGAAAGAGTGAAGGTACAAGAGTTAACCATAGAAATTTATAAAACAAAATAAAAGCTAGAAAAATTATCAAAGGAACATACAAAGTTTCTTTAAAAACATGTGTGATGATATAATCAAATTGAATATTTATAAAAGGATCATCACCAATGAACCCAAGAATTCTAAAGGATATTAACTGATCTTAGGGATGTGTGGAGAAGTTATAGTAATTTCTTAGTCACTTCCTTATATTGAAGGAATTATAAAGAGATAGTTGTTCATAACATAGAAATGATGATAGCGATAAAGAAAGATCTATCTACCAAAAAAACCTTCATGGACTTGGTCGCCAAGCTAGATGAGAAGGCCACATATGTGGACAAGGTCTTCAAGGGGTTTTTATTAAATTGAAGATAATTGATGTACATGTATTCGAGAGGTACAATAATAGAATTCCTTAGGAATGCATGTTTAAACCACTAACACAGACAAGGTGAGTAGGGATAAAATATAATAAGAAATTGAAAATATAGAAGAGGATATTATCATGAAAAAGGAAAAAACAAGCAATACCTATACATATGAGGAAATTAACTACTAGAGAATAAAGTTTTTTTAATAGTACAAATATAGAGAAACAAAGAACCTTGTAATTATTATAAGACAAAGTGCAAGATCCTCAAAATAATCCCAAATCCTTGATGTGACTTGAAAAATGCATTGAGAGGATGGGCTTGCTCTACAAAAGAATGAGATTAATGGAAGGTACAATGAATATTTTTACGTAGGAGGTACCAATTGTTTTTGAATAATTAGACAAAGGTTTACGTAAGGTAAAAAAATAGTTTAGTGTGGGTTATTGTTGATCCTAATTTAATATAAGGATATATATTTTACACTTTGACTAAGGACTCAAAGATGCAATTTTTATGTGCATAAATGTTTGATATGTAGATAAATCCATGCATCCCCGTAAATAAAAATGGAGATAAAAAAACATGTGTAAGACTAGAGGATATGGATAATGGTTTGATCGAATGGGATTTTTTAAGCACATACAAAGCATTGGAACTATAAAAGAGATGCATGAAGATTAAAATCAATAGTACATAGATAACTAGTAGTCAAATTTAGTTAACTAAAGTACAAAGTGTCTACATGAAAAAAATCATTAGTGACATACAAAACATGAAGATAAGGCCCATTAAACTACTATTTTGACATACCCAAAGGGATAAATATACCTCATTAAAATATTCAATGTTTCCATAAAATTTATACATACATAATATATTGACATGTGTAAGACATACATAGAAGGCGGCGCGGTAATATTGGAAGTATTCCTCATAGGCTTGTTGATGATGGATGAAGAAAAGTTTTGGATGATGCTTTGGATGTGGAGTGATAAGGTTACACTTATAGGGCAAATTAAAATTTTGTAAAATTTGTGAGGGTAGATACTCTTGTTTTGGGACCTTTACATATTGCAAGCAGAGTTGAGGGATGGTGGATTTTGTAATGGGGATTGTGTCTCCATTATAAGGATATGAGGAACTCAAATGGCTCCCTCTTATGCCCTAACTCAACTCGGGTTACAATTGGTTGTTCTTCCTCTACCTCGATTCAAATGCGGGGATTTTAGAATTTTGCCTTCTATCCCTGTAGATAATTTTAAAGAGAATGGTTATGTTATGTGGTGGATTGGTAAATCATTTGTTATAGCAACTACTGGTATTGATAATGGCATTTACTTTAAGAAAAACCCCTGAACCACCCAACAAAAACCCTATGTTAAAGCTAGAAGATGATCATCTCCATAAGGTTTGGAATTTGGAGGATTAATATGGAAAACTTGGTCTAATATGCATATTCAACCACTTTTGGCCCAAAATTTCACTTTGTTGCATGACTAGATTAGAGAAAAATGGATCCCTAAAATCAAGGATAAGATAAAACTCTATCCCTTTTCCAAAGCTTATTTCATTGTTGTTTTTGAATCTAATGGGGATCATGAGACCATAAATAATCTATATTGGGTTTGGGGTGATCAATATGGCCTCATGGATAAACCTTGGTATTCCTTATTTGACCCTTTGAAATACTTTTTTGACACTATGCCTATCTGGATAAGACTCTTAGTCCTTCCCCTTCATCTATGGGATGAATCTTTCTTTTGAGAAATTAAAAATAAGTTAGGTGCCTTTGAAAAATATGATTATGTAACCACACAAAATTTTTATACTACATACACCAGGATTCTAGTGGATCTTGACATCTCCATGGACCTCCCTAAGAACATTAATTTTCATATTGGAGATAGAATATGGACCTAAAGACTGGACTATGAAATATTGGATTTTTATCGTCACAGTGCTTTGAAACTAACCATGTGATTGAGGAGTATGGGTGCTCTAGAAAAAAGGGGGCCAATCCTTCCTAGTGGAAGGATTCTCTCCCTTCACATTTTACCATTTATGCCTCATTTGATCATGTTCCTTTTTTTCTCTTCTCGGTTTGAGCCCCTCTTGAGTGGTATCTTCCCCATTATAAACCCCTCTCATATACCTCATGTTTTTATAATGAATCATAATTCCCAAGCCCCTCCTAAGACATTCATAGAGAGGGTGACCCCTCTTCTCCTACTAGGTCTCTTATTTGACCTATTTCCTCTTTCAAAATTCTTCTCCCGTGCGATCCAATCATTGTTGTTGAGATTAAAAGGATGAGTGGATGGTTCTCTAGAACAAGAAGAATGTATCTTACAAAATATAGTCAGTACCACCTCATATGACTCTCATATCTAACTCTTCATCCTTGGGTTGATTTCAGTTCTTTTTAGTTTGTGTTGCTCATGTGTTGGTTGTTTCCTAACAACTTTTTTCTTTCTTATTTCTTTCAGTTTTCATTGTTTTTTTGGCTATTGTGTATAATATTTTCATTGATGTAAAAAAAATTTAATAAAAGGATGTTATGAGGTTTTATGAGTCTGTATGAGGTGTTAGTCAAAATTCAAACATGAAGGTTGATTGGCAATGTCATGTTTGGTGAAGTCCTATGGTGTTCTAGAGCATGGTTCAAAGGTGTATGGTCACGTATGAGTCCTCCCAAGTTGAATGAATGTTTTAATGAGGTCACACATGGTCCTAGAAGTATGTTATAGGTGTTAATGAGTTTGTAAGAGGTCAACAAGGTTATTTTATGTGATTTCTTGGTTGAGTAAGGTCTTTATAGGCTTATTCCTAGTCTTAGAGCATGCAAAATGGTATAGAGGTATGAGTTTTGGAGCTGATAAATATTTTTAACACATGGTAAAATCATGATGATGATATACATGAGTTTTATGTTTATTTTTAGGTCAGTTCTCATAGGTACTATGGTGCCTCGTGGTCATTGGGAAGTAAAACCATTAAGACAAACTAGGAAAGCATAGGTAAGTCACCGTGGTTGGAGAGTTCTAGGAATAACTGATCTAGATGGTGAGAATATAAAATTATAGGATGTTGTTTTTACACTTCATGATAGGTTTCATGTCAAAATACTAATGGAATTTAAAGATATGAAGTTTTTGCAAAACCTAGTTTTTAAGAGTGTGTTTTTGTCTTTGAAAGTGGATCTTCCAACACTTGCTGTGAACTGTATGATTTACATGAGACCTAGAGATTTTGGGGTATGTTTTTCCATTGAACTAATAATATTTTTCAAAAATAATGAGGTGTTTTTATTTTCATGTTTTTATGAACAAATGTTAAGAAGTCAAACTATTTTTTATGGTTTTGAAACACTAGATTAAGAGCGATGGATAAGATATCCATGATAAGTGTCAATAATTGATTTTTATTTCTAATATAATTATTTTAGGTTGAATATAAATCCTCTATGTTTCTAGAAAGGTATGGTATATTATGTGAAAAATTTCGTACCCCACTCAAACATGCAACTTTCAAAAGAATTCCAGGTTGTGGCAAAGTTGTCCAAAGAAGGTAAGGAATAAATTGACATTGTTTAGATCCTAGGAGTTTTTGTAGATGTAAATGATATTTTAAATTCATGTTTGAGGTCCTAGAGGGAAACCTATGCCCTATTTATGAAGACTGGTTTGTTGGGGTTAAACCAAACTGGTTATACAAATATATATCGATTAAAGCATATAAGCAATAAATACGAAATAACCAAAAAAGAAAACACACAAGATATAATGTGGTTCACCTAGTGTAGGCTACATCCACCAAGAAAAAACCAATATATTATTCCAAAATTTTACAATTGAAGATATGCAATCTTCCCACCTTACACGATGTACCGTGTGTTTCCTCTCACAAGCTTTTATAAGCTCTCGCCAAGAATTCCTTCTTACAATTCCCCAATCTAACCTCTAACCCTAGTTTCCTAGCTTATATAAGCCTATAAAAACTTAGGGAACTTTATCCATTCATTTACAACCATTAGATCAAATTTATAACAAAGATTAGATCTAATTCTCATGACTTAAATATAAACAATCATACATAGGTAACAGATGTTAGTTACCCCAACCAATGTCTATTTTTCTCAACTAATGTCATTTGGTCTGTTAGGTGACCGATTCTAGTCAGTTGATCGATGCCCGTTACTGTGTAAACCTACAAGTTGTAAATAATCTCATTTGTGAAGTAATTCAGCTCCACAATCTTAACAATTTCCCACTTGGAGATAAATTGCTACACTATCCAGCATAGCTCCATCCTTGGTTCCTCTCATGGCTTTGTTTCTTCCTCTTAAATTATCAAACTTGAAGACCAAATAAAGTGGAGTGTAGCTCCAACTTATCCTTCACCAATGGATTTGTTATCATATCTGCAGGGTTCTCATTCATATGAATTTTCTCTAACTTCAACTTCCCATCCTCCAACACTTGCCATATGAAGTGATATCTCAATTGAATGTGTTTTGTTCTTGAATGAAACATTGATTTATTTTCCAAATGAATTACACTTTGACTATCATTGTACAATCTACAATCCTCTTGCTCCTTTCCCAACTCTTCCATGAACCTAATCATCTATATCATCTCTTTTCTAGACTTTGTAGTCTGTAACATACTCAACCTCTATAGTAGACAAGGCCATAACCTTCTATAATCTCAAAATATAGCTAACTATCATCCCACCTACTGTGAATACATATCTAGTGGTGCTTCTCCTACCATCCAAATATCCATCCATATTTGAATCAACATAGCCCCGTAAAGTAGTATTTGACCCTCCATGACATAACTGCATGTTGGATGTCCCTCTCAAATACTTGAGAATCCACTAGACTGCTTTCCAATGCTCTTTACCTAGACTAGACATAAATATTCTCACTACTCTCACTACCTATGCAATGTCCGGTCTGTACAAACTATATCATACATAAGACTTCCAAATATCAAGCATATGGAAATCGTGCCATTTACTTAACATCCTCATGTGATGTAGGACACTGATATTTTCTCAATTTAAAGTGTCTTGCCATAGGTATACCTACTATTTTTGCATCCTACATTTTAAATATTTTCAACACCTTATTGATATAATCCGCCTAAGAAAAATTAAATTTCCTATTCTTCCCATCTCTAAGAATTTGCATGTCAAGGATTTACTTTGTAGTTCCCAAATTCTTCATTTCAAATGTGGGATTTAAATTTTCCTTAAGCTCACCAATGTCTTGCATATTATATTTTGCAATAAGAATATCATCTACATATAGTAACAAAATAAGATAGCTCTCATTTTCAAGCTTCTTAAAATAAACACAATGGTCAGTTCCAAATCTCATATAACCATGATCATGCATAAAATTTTCAAATATCATAAACCATTTCCTTATAGATTGTTTGAGCCCATACAAGCTCTTTTTCTCAACCTGAAAAATGTTTCTCCTTACCCTTGATTTCATAACCAAGCGGTTGATTCATATATATCTTCTCCTCCAAATCACTATAAAGGAAATTCGTATTAAGATCAAGTTGTTCTAAATGAAAATATTCTATTGCAACTAAACTCATAATAGTATGGATGGAATTCATTTTGACAACAAGAGAAAATATCTCACCAAAATCAATACCTAGTTTTTACAAATCCTTTTACTATAATCCTTGCTTTGTATCTTTTTTTCCACCCTCTTCCTCCTTAATCTTGTAAACCCACTTGTTCTGCAATGTCCTCTTACCTACTAGAAACTTGACCAAATCCCATGTCTGGTTTTGTTTCAAGGAATCCATCTCCTCATCTATGCCATGCTCCCACTGAATGTGGGTGTCCTAATGCATTGATTTTTCAAAACTTTTTGGTTCACCACTATCAGTCAATAAAAGATAAAATAATGGATTAAATATTTCCGTATGTTTACTTAATCTTTAAGACATTCTTACATAAATTTGGGGTGCCTAAGGCTCATTCTCGACCTCTTAGACATTTATGTCCAAATCTGATAGTGACTGATGTCGGTAACTTATAAGCAATACCGGTTCCTCTATAGCTGACGTTAGTTCACCCGACTAACACCGGTCCATCTCTAACGACACCGGTCACCCTGACTGACACTAGTGTCTATGGATTTTTGTTTTAAATATGAGAATGCACTTTTCTCAAAAACTCTTCATCTAGTTCATTCTTCAAGATGCAAAACCTGATCCTTGTAAAATATCTTTTCATTCCAATCAATGTTACGACTCCTAACAATCTTAACATCTTATAAATCTTAAAATTGAAATCCAAAATCATCATAACCATAACCAATGAAAGTGCATCTCTTAGATTTAGCATCCAACTTCTTCCTATTTTCTTTATCAACATGCACAAAATATTTTGAACCAAATACTCTAAGAAAAGAAAGATCTACCTCTTTTCCAGTCCATGCTTCTTCTGGTATTCCACCATTTAGTGCACTTGAGGGGCCATGGTTGATCAAATATACCGTTATATCTACTGCTTCTGCCCAAAACTGTAAGGGTAATCTAACATGTATCCTCATGCTTCTAACATGTTCTATAATAGTTCTATTCATTCTTTTTTCCACTCCATTCTCCTGTGGATTTATAGGAACCATTATTTCTCTACATATTCATGCTCATTGAACAATAATCATTGAAAACCTTGTTACAAGATCGACCACCATTTTCAGATCTAAGGAACTTCAAATTCAAATTAGTTTGATTTTATACAGGGTTTTTCCACCTTTTAAATGTTTCAAAAACATCATATTTACATTTAATACAATAAATCGATAGCTTTCTTCCGCATCATCAATTAAATTCACATAGAATTGGGATCCTCCATGAGAATCTACCCGGATGGTCCCCACACATTTGAGTGCACAAGCTCATATTTTTTTGCCTTTTTTCCCTAACTTTAAGAAACCTCACTTTCTTTTGCTTTCCAAATATGCAATGCTCACATAAATCAAGATTTACATCTTTCAAATCTGATAACTTACCCTTTTCCTTTAAGATCTACATTCCCTTCTTACTCATATGGCCTTACCGATTATGTCACATACTTGCATATAAAGTAGATAGCATAGAAAAAGAATAAGTAATATAGGTAGAAAAATATAATGTTCCTACCTTCTTTCCTCTTGCTACAACAAGATATCCCTTGGAAAATTTCTAAGAATTGGTTGTGAATGTAACCATGCATCCATCTTCATCTAATTGTCCTGCAGAAATAAGATTTATCCTAAAGCTTGGCACATGCCTCACATATTTCAATACCTATGTATTTCCATTCTACAATTTAATATGAACTTCACCTTTACCATTAATATTGCATGGTTCATCATCTCCTAAATACACATGCCCAAAATTACCTAGGACATAATTTCTGAAATAAACCTTTGATTAGGGGTAGCATGGAAAGAAGCTCATGAATCTAAAACACACGATTCAATTTTATCATCCAAGGAGAGAATAAGGGAATATAACATTACCTATGATGCTGAATTTTCCTCTTTACCTTTCTATGTTATATTCTCTTTGTTTTCCTTGAACCAACAATCCTTCTTTGCATGTCCTTTCTTTCCACAATTCCATCAGGTTATTCCTCTACCTCTATATTTAGATCTTCCACCCTTAGACTTTGATTTCCCATTACTTTTGCTCTTAGGTCTCTCATTTTTACTTCCTCTTATTTTTACATTCAAAGCATTCCCAGATGATGATTATCCTTAACTTTTCCTATGTATTTATTCATTTAGAATTATACCAATCATATCATCAAACTTCAAAATAAGAGAAGCAGATGTTGTATTACTAACATCCATTATCATATTATCCCAACTATCTGGTAATGAACAAAAGAATAAAAATGATTTCACTTCATCTTGAAAAGATATATTAACTTATTTTAATTGATTTACAAAAGAACGGAAATAATTCAAATTTTTAGACACATATCCACCTTCTTGAATTTTAGAATTAAACAATTTCTTCATCAAATAAACTTTATTCAATGCACTTGGTTTTTCATATAAATTAGATAAATTTTTCATTAATTCTACAAAGTGATTTATGATTCTATTATATTTGAAGCCAAAAATACTACTAGAATCAATCTTATAGATCCTAGAGCCTTTCTGTCAATAATATTTCATTCTTCATCAGTCATCTTTGCAGGCCTTGCCTTCTCATCCAACGGTAAATATAGATCTCTCTGATATAGATAATCCTCCACCTACATCTTCCATAGCTGATAATTATGGCCTTCAAATTTATCTACTTTGTATTTACTATCTTCTACCATTGTTGTGCTCCCACTCAATTAGAAATCCCTGTGAGTAAATTTTTCAACACACACAACCCTCAAACAAATCTCTGATACCAGTTGTTGGGGTTAGACCAAACCAGTTGTACAAATATATATCAGATTAAAGCATATAAGCAATAAACATGGAAATAACCAACAAAAGAAAATACACAAGATATAATGTGGTTCACCTAGTGTGGGCTACGTCCACCAAGAAATAGCCAATATATTATTCTAGAGGTTATACAATTGAATATCTGTAATCTTCCACACCTTACACGATGTACAATAATTTTTCTCTCACAAGCTTCTCTAATATCTCACCAAGAATTCCTTCTTACAATTCTCCAAATCTTCTTGATTCTAACCTCTAACCCTATTTTCCTAGCTTATATAAGCCTATAAAAACTTAAGGCACTTTATCCATTCATTTACAACTATTAGATAAACTTTATAACAAATATTAGATCTAATTCACATGACTTAAATATAAAAAATCACACATAGGTAACTATGTTGGTTACCCCAATCGGTGTCGATTTTTTTGCTAGGTGACTGACGCTGGTTAGTTGAATGATGTCGATTACGTGTAAACCTTCAAGTTATGAATAATATATTTTTTAAATCAATTCAGCTCCACAATCTTGACATGGTTAATGGGCTTGTAAATGACAATTTTGAGCAGTTGAAGACATTGACCTTGTTGAAGGCCTTCCGCTTGGAGTTGGAAGTAAATGTAAGATGTTATAGAAATTATATTTAGAGGGATTTAAAATGGTTTTGGTTTGTATCTTGATTATTTTATTTTTTAGATCAACCACTCAGTTCATGAAGAAGAAGTTTGAATGTTCCAGACAATATTGTTTTGGCTAAGAAGATGGAGGTATAAGAGTCGTGATTTGGATTAGTTGATGCTTTCTATCCACTAGAAAGTGAATAGGGATGAATTTTTTTCCTATTGAAGGAATTTTAAACTCTTTAAAATGACAACAAGGGTGCAAAGTAGTTGAGTTCCCAAAACTACTTTCTGGGTAGTTCAATTTGGTGAAGAGGAAAGTAAGTTTCATCTTCATTGATGGATGTTTTATGAGGTATAGAAAGCATACATGTGTTCTATAAGTTTGTTTCTTTCCATTGAACAGCTACATGTAATATTTTAGGTGTTATGGTTTTATATTGAGGCCCATAGGTGAAGATTAGTTCCTAGAAATAGTTGTTTTGTGAAGGGAATGGTCCTTCTTTATAGAATTATGAAGAATTTGATTAGTGCAAGTTAATGTGTAATCATGGATGATGTTTTTATGTCATATTTGAAATTTTTTATGCCTTTGGAGGATTTCAAAAGCATGGTGATGAGGTTGGAGGCCTTTGAGTAGTGTGGTTATGGGATTTTGAGCCATTTTTGGCTTGTTTGGATGTCTTGGTGCATGGACGACCTACATGGGTCCCTTTCATGAATGTATATGAGTATTGTTGTTATTTTTTTAGTTTTAATGGTTGATATCTTGGGTTATGACCGACCTATGTTGTGTTTTATACATGAGAAGCATATAAAGCAAGTGTTTTGGTTCATTTTGAACTAGTCATGTGAGAGGGAGAAATTTGACAGAGGTGACAAAGTGAAATTTTTTAAGGAAATCAAGGGAGTTGAGGATGTGTGAAAAAGTTTGAATAAGTTTATATATAATGTCCACAAGTGTTTGAATCCAAATCAGGTCATAAAAGATCAAGTTTGAGCGAGTTAGGAGAAAGAGGGTTTGAAGAGAGTTTAAAGGTGTGTGAGATGAATTTGTGATCTCCATCAGTTGTGGAAGAAAAAATACTTCATATATCTTCATCCAAAGGTGTTTGAGTTGGTTATTGATAATATTATGGGGTTATAGCCTCCTTGTAGAGTGGTTTCCTCACTAAATTAGGGATTGATGTTTTTGTGAAGTTGGTGTTTCACTAAATATCTTTTCTTTGTGTAATATAAGTAGAATTTGAATGGTATTTCTTCCCCTTGAGGGTTTACCACTTAAATTTAGTGTTATTGTGTACTCTATTACTATTAATCTTTTGTATGGTTGATTTAATGCTTAATTAAACACACATATGGTTAATGTTTTGCTGAATGGTTGTATGAATGATAATGAATGATGAATGGAAATGGAATAAATTTTTGATGGAATGAATCACCCTCTTTCTCAGTGCATTGTGCTTCTAATAATTGGTATCAGAGCCAGTCCTTGAGAATCAAGTTTAATCACTTAAAAGATATCCTCAAAGCACAAGCTATGGGAAAGTCATCAAATGTTAAATCTTCTCTAAGGAATAAGTATGAGATAGTTGAGTCTCCAATATCCATGTTGCAAGATAAAATAAGTTGGATGGAGGATGAACATGGATAAGCCATCAAAAGTATATAATATCAAGCTGAAATTATGTGTAAATCACTAAAGGATAAAGAAGAAACTTGTCTCAAGTATGAAGATAAGTTGAAGGATTTTGGAATCTGATTTTGAAGATACCTCTAACATGTTTAAGATGTATGTAAGATTAGATAATAGTTCAAGCTCATGATGGGATCTTAAAGGGTAAAATAAATACTTGTGATAAAAATTCCTAGGATTCATAGGATAACATGTGAATAATGATGATAAATCTGGTCCAAGCTCTCAAACAAGCATGAGGGTGACTAAGAAGGATGATTCAAGAAAGTCTAACCCTGTTAGACAATCTAATGATATGAGGTATGGTTCTTTATTTTATGGTTATTTCTATGTTTGTAATGGTATTTTTCATATATCTAAAGATTTCAATATGATGTATGTGTAGTTACATTTACCATGCATTCAACTAGTTAAAGAGGATCAAGCAACAAACTTACACCCAAGCTCTATAGTGATGATCTTTCCAAGAAGCCTAACAAGAAGCTTCTTCACCTAAACAAGAAACTTATGGATTTTAGCATTCAATGGAATTTCCTTATGTATGTACCATGTTTACATACTCTAAACAATGTTAATACAACCATCAACTTAATGCAAAAATATCCAAAATCATCTCTCACCTATGTTGCTCTAAACTTCCATTTTTGTGTTCTTAAGACTAAGTAATTTACACAGTTCATGGTTTGATTGATCTAGGGACACCCACAAAAAGAAGAAAACTTATTTAGAAACAATTTATCTTTAATATGGTGTGTGTAAAATTTTATGACCTAACTCATTAATTTGTTCTTGTTACCACTCTTTTTCCTTTCTAGCCTTCTTGGTCTCAATTAGCCTACTTTTAGGTATTTTTGAGCATAAATCACTTTACCAATGAATTAAAAGAAAAATTAAGGACATATTATACCACCCATTTTTCCTCATCGACTCTGTGCAAAATTTCATTAGGGGTTTCTTTGAAAAATATGTTTCAAATCCCCAAATCTAGGTTTTCAATTAAGTATAAGGAATCACATTACTAGTATGTACAACAGACTGCCAATAATATATCAAATTTTACCCAAATAAATTACAAACTTCTTACAAAATCCTTTCATATACTCTGCCCCAAAAGTTTCTTCCAAATTTTAGACTTGGACTCAATGTTTTAGGGCTCCAAACACAATCTTCTCTCAAAACCCTAACTATATCATTGTTTGAGTCCAAGAGGCTATAAAACTCTATATCTTCTCAAGAGAATACATTCAAGGCTTCAAGTTTCTCCACCATTTCTGTCCTTACCTTTTATGAATTCTTGATCCATTGGTAAGGTTTCAAAAATCAATTAAACACTAAGATGATGTGATTCTTATTCTCCTGGAACAAGGAAATTAGGGTTTGTCAACAAATGCATAATTATTTGTAGGAAAACTAGATTTACAAGTAAATATACTTGGTCTTCCTCACATATAAAAATTAAATTACTCTTGGAAATACTCTTAACACACAAAATACAATGCCAAAAAAATTAGACTTTCTCAAGCTATGGAAAAACATAGTCTTGGACTACAGTGGTTTCATACATGCATGTACAATAACAACTTATTTAACCTTCAAAGCTTGAAATGACATAGTTTATCTCTTCTCATCAAGTGGAAAAAAAATCATGAAAATTATTTCCATTCCATCACTTCATTAAATCCAAAAAGTTCAAAAACATCATACAACATATAACTTAGAGCTCATTGATCATGATAAAACAAAGAATGCCTTAAACATGTTGGATCAATTCCTGAGTTGAAGCCATTGAAATATTCCTCCTAACCCTTTATATGAAATCACACACACAATCAACAAATATTCCTTTGCAAATTCATAAAACTAAGGAGTAAGAAGCATATATACACAATTCTTCACATGGAAAAATAAGTTTCTCAATTTAGATTGTACATTCATATAAAAATTTGGGTTTCATCCTTCAATTACCTTCCCCTCATCCTCCTTCCTTGAGGAATTATCTATCTCCTTCATCTCCTCCTTCTCTAAGAGGTTCACTAACTAACCTCATTATAATCTACCTTCATTTAATGTAACTCCTTCTTGGATACATAACTAACTTTTGATGACTCTTCATATACAAATCATACCCATATAACATGATGGAACATTTTTACATATTTCTTAGAATTTCATGACATTTACTTCACCCTATCACATAAATTCACACATATAAACACTTACATAACCTTAACAGGCCCATTTGACTCTTTTACATGATCTTAAAATTTGAATTCCAATTTCGGAGGAAAATTATGAATTTGAAATTGTGAACCTCTTAGCCACCTAATTCTCTATATCATGCCTTCAACATACTCCAATACAATTTTTTTGAACTCAAAACCATGGTTAGAATGAGAAATTGACATTTTTATACTCTTTGAAGATGCCCATACATCATACTCCCAAGGTGTAGAAAAATATTCCTTGTGCTTCTTGCTTGCATAGTCATGTCTCTAGCTGATTCTTCATCTTCTTTGTTTTTCCTTAGTCTTATTTATTCACTACTAATGTCTTTGTATGCTATTTTTCCACCTAGATCCCATATGGTACTCTTTTTCCTTGCATTTTATTTGAATGTGCTTCTTTTATTTTTGAGTTACATCTTCATATTCACTATCTTCATGCTTCCATCCACTGTACCTACACACACAAACATCACAAAAAAAAATATAAATTCCTCTTCATGTTCCATGATGCTCTTCATCTTTGTATAGTACTTTTCCAACTTGTTCTCTTCATTTTCCTTGCCATAATCTACATTTTATTATCTCTTTGTTTTCTTTCTCTTGCTCTTCACCATACCAAGTTGCTCCATATCTGTACCTACAACTTATTTTCCTCCATTTAATCCATTACTTTCCCAAGAAACCATCTCTTTCTCAGATGTACTTGCACTCTTTCCTTCATTCATCTCATCCAACAATTCTTGTAATAGTTCATAAACATCATCCATGAAATACTTGTTACATCCTTTCTTGTCATCATGCTTCTCAAATGCACAAATAGGTTCATATTATATAATGGAAAGGAATTGACTCACACAAAAATCAATATCAAGTAACAAATAATCAATTTTTCTTACATTGAATTCATGCTTTTCATTTTTTTTCTTATTTATCCTTTGAAATCTGCTTATTCTCCAAGATTCCATCATGCTCTTTCATCTTTTGATTCTCTCTTTCCTCCACCTTGATTCTTTCCTTTATTTTCCATACCATTCTTAGTTCCTTGTGCTTTTCTTGTGTCTAAAAGAAGTCTAAATTATCTTTCTTTCCTTGTTCATGTTCTCTTGTCTTCTCAATCATTTTCTTTGGCTTGTCATCTTAATTCTCTTCTTTTGTCATGTGCATCCACTTAGGTTCTATATAACCATGTCCTTTATCTGATTTCAAGATATTATCATGGATATTTTCCCCATTCATCCTTTTACCACCTCTTTCTCTTGTTTTATCTCTTGCCTCAACTTCTTTTCCTCTTTTATGATCCTCTTTCTCAACTACATTCTCTTATTTATTATTATAAGAATATCTATGGTCCACTTCACCTTCTTTCTCATCACAAATCCTTATTCTTCTTTTATCACATTCTCATCTCTTAAAAATTCTCAAAGATTCTCCATATCTTTTCTCAACTCTGTCAACTCTTTCTCCATCCAATCGTCTTGATTTATTACCTCTTCTCTCTTCTTGGCTTCTTCTTTCTTCTTTCTCTCTATCTCTTCTTGTCTCTTCTTACGAATTATCATCTTTACCAATTCTCTTACTCGACCCTTTTCTATCCATATCTTTCTCATTTTTTTTTTTTCCCAAGCAAGTTATTCCACCTTGCTTCTCTCTACACCTCACCTAGGATTCCAACTTGTTCTTTTGGTCTCTCTCTCTCTCTCTCTCTCTCTCTCTCTCTCTCTCTCTCTCTCTCTCTCTCTCTCTCTCTCTTTTTCACTCTTTCACTTCACTTCTTCTCACTCGTCACCTATAAACCTTCACATACAAACTTACAATTCACTATATATAATAATAACCATTAAAATATCAATAAGAATCCTAATATATGATACAAAATGATGTATATCTAGGTATATTTACTGTGCATTCAACTAGGTAAGGATGATCAAGCAACAAACTTACACCCAAGATTTACAACAAGGATCTTTCCAAGAAGCCTAACAAGAAGATTATTCAACTAAACAAAAAAATTATGGATTTTATAATTCAAAGGAATCTCCCAATGTTTTTACCCTATTTACATACTCTAAAAATGTTAATACAACCATCAAATTGATACAAAAAGATCCAACAATCATCTCTCACCTATCTTGCTCTAAACTGCCATTTTTGTGTTTTAAAGACTAAGTACTCTACACAATTCATGGTTAGAGTGATCTAGGGATACCCACAATAAAAATAAATCTTCTTTAGAAACCATTTATCTTCAATATTCTGTGTGTAAAATTTCATGACCTCGACTCATTAATCCCTTCATACAATCACTCTTTTTCCTTTCTAACCTTGTTGGTCTCAATTAGCCCTACTTTTAGGTATTTTTGAGCATAACTCACTTTAAAAATGACTTCAAGACAATTTAATTAGATACCATACCACCCATTTGGCATCATCAACTACTCAGTGCAACATTTCATTAGGGGTTTCTTTGGAAAATATTTTTCAAATCCCCAAATCTAGGTTTCCAATTAGGTATAGGGACTATTACTTAGTCTATGTAATGAGAATTTCAATGATTTCTCATATTTTATCCAAATAAAGTGAAACATTATTCCAAAAACTTTCATATACTCTTCCCCACTAGTTTCTACTAAATTTTAGACTTGGACTCAATGTTTTAGGGCTCTAAACATGATCTTCTCTCAAAATGCTAAGTGTATCACTTTGTTTGAGCCCGAGAGGCTATAAAACTCTATATATTCTCAAGATAATGCATTAAAGGCTTAAAATATTTCCACCATGTATTTCCTTTCATTTTATAAATTCCAAGCCATTACTGAGGTTGCAAAATAACAATTAGACACCAAGATGACGTGATTCTTATCCTCAAAAATATGGAAATCAGGGTTTCCCAACCAATGCAAATTTATTTTTAGCGAAACAAGATTCATGAGTAAATATAATTTTTCTTCCTAAAATATAAAAATGAAATTACTCATGATAATACTCTTCACACATGGAATACAGTGCCCCAAAACATAGACTCTCTCAAGCTATGGAAATACACAGTCTTGGACTTCAGGGTTTCATGCATGTATGTACAATAGTAACTTATTAAAAACTCAAATCTTTAAATGAAATAGTTTATCTATTATCATCATGTTAAAATACCTTCATATAAATTATCTCTATTCCATCACTTCATTGAATCCAACAAAGTTCACAAACATCATACAAGATATAGCCTAGAGCTCATTGGTCATGATAAAATAGAGAATACCTTGAACATGTTCTATAATTTCTTGTGTTAAAGAAATTGAAATATTCCTCATATCCATTTATATTAATTCACACACACAATAAAAAAATATTCATTTGTAAATGCATAAACTTATGGAGTAATAAGCATAAATACACAAGTTTTCACATGCAAAACAAAGTTTCGAACTTAAACCGTAATCATACAAAAATTAGGTTTCATCCTTCACTTTCCTTCCCATCATTCTCTTTCCTCAAGGAATTATCTCTTTCCTTCCTCTCCTCTTTCTCTGGGAGTTTCACTAACTAACTTTATTCAAATCTACCTTCATTTATTGTAACTCCTTATTGGATACATAGCTAAATTTTTATGAATCTTCATATACCACTCATACCCATACAACATGATGGAACATTTTTACATTTTTCTTAGAATTTGATGACCTTTACTTCAACCTAGGACCTCTATTCACACATATAAACACTTACATACCATTAACATGCCCATTTGACTCTTTTACATTCCCTTAAAATCTGAATTGCAATTTTGGAGGGAAATCAAGAATTTGAAATTGTGAACCTCTTAGCCACCTAATTCTCTCTCCCATACCTTCAACATAATCCAATACACTTGTTTTGAACTCAAAACCATGGTTAGAATGATAAATTAACATTTTTGATACTATTTGTATCTGCATCATAAGAAGAATCTCTCAAGAACGAGTTCTCATGGAAATATGGAAGTTTTTACATTGGTCAATGTTATGCTTGTAATGAATATGGTAATAAAGTATCTAAATGTGGTTAGAAACTGGGTTTATATCAGTCAAAGGGAAATAATGACATCACATGCTTCAACTATCACAAAAAGTGCCACATTGCCAAATTTTTCTATCAAGAGTCTTCTAGACCAATAAATGAAGGTAAGTTTGAGGTGGTATGCTATAATTGTGATTAGTTTAACCATATTACTATATTTTATCATCGAGATAGACATAAAATGTTCAAAAGTAGGTTTCAATATTCTAATAGGAAAAAAGGAGGTATATTTAAAAGGAAATATTGACCTATGAATGAGTCTAAGAATGACATGTAAGGTTCTAAGCTCAATGTGAAGAAAGAAAATCCTAAATCTATCAAGTACATCAATGATAATAATGTTCAAAGGGATGTGATGATGAAGTCCAGTTCATCTATCACCAAGGTGAATTTTTTCTTAAGGTTGACAAGGATGAAAGGATAAAGCATATGAAGGAGAAAGAAATAATGACAACTAAGGGAGATTCAAGAATTTTAAAGTTACCAAGTTGTGTTGACAAGATCAAGAAGGAAGAAATCATGTTTTTCAAACCTAGTTCAAGTCATGAAGGACTATTATCCCTAATTGAGAAAGAACAAGTGAATGAAGAGATTAATGAGTATCCAACTAATCTCTAATCATAATATGAAGGATTTGTAGATGAAATTACTATTCCAAAAGGATCATCCAAGATCTCAAAGGAAGAAAGGAGAAGATGGAATCTTTGAAATCACTTATTCTTATATACTATTTTAGTGACACTAATGAGTCTTATATGTCTTATCTAAGACATTAATTTGACAAATGAAACATTGGAGTTGATAATGGGAGCTCCTATATTTTGTTTCAATGTAATAAAGGTATGTGTCTTTAGTTCATCTAGTTTTGAGTTAAAATATGTGTTGTCTCACCAAAATTTTGTGTTATGATTTTTTCTCTAAATTAAATTTGTTTTAGTGTAATCATCCATAAGCTCATATTTTCAAAATTTGTTATGGACTCTAGTTTGGTTATTAGGAGTAGAGTAAAGTATGTCATGTATTTATCTATCCCATGATGATCACGTGTGTATCTCTTAAGTTGATGCAAAGAATGATTGTGTCCTATCCATCCTAGGTGTGTGGCCTAAGTTCATGAAATGAGTTTCTAAGTCTGTTAAGTCTTGAGTTTGAATTCAAGAGTCTGTGATTTTTAGTTCTATGTCACCATCTATATGTATTTTTAAGGTTGAGTAAAGGTTTAGTATGAAGGATTCAAATTTATATGAAGTTATGCTATGAGTTTGGTTTAATAAGGTCTCTATTATCATCAAAATTAGTGTCATGATTTCATGCAAGTAAAGGATGAAGGTGAGGCTCCACATATTTTTGAAGGCTTAATGGTGTTATTACAATAATTATAAGGTCTTAATAGGTGTATTTAGTCATGTAGTTTCCAAGTATGTTTGATTTTTAGTTGTGAAATATGTGAGTCTTTCTCATCCATAAAAGGTATGATATCTTTGTGTTTTAGTCTGAGTCTATAAAAGAGTATGATCGGAATCAAGAAATTTTTCTTTGTTTATTTTCTAGATCTGCTATGAAGATATACAAAATGGTTATAATGATATCATCTAGGATGTATATGATCATGAAGTACTTGTTATCAGCTAATTTTGACTTCACAAAATTAATAAGCATGAAAATTTTGAAATTTTTCAAAAGTATTATTTCTTGTGTTTTATCACCCTCATCACAATCATCTCATTGTTGTGATTGTTCCAGTATTCATTTTGGGAAATAAATCCTCTTACTAGGTCACAAAATTCATTCATAATTAATTAATTAATATTTAATAATTTATTACCCGTTATTTGATAAAATCAATTTTATTGATTTTTGGGTTTTTAATTAAATAAATATTGATATAATATTTATGAAAGTTCAATCGACAAGATTTATTTTTAATTTCCAAAGGAAAGTAAGCTTCCAATTCCAATTATTGGGGATGCCAAATTGGCTTCCCTTACCCGGATTTCCCCTTTCATAACAAATACTTTTTATTTCCCTGCTTGTGGGATTTCTTCTACTAATTTCCAATCCAACTAGTTGGAAAATGGGAAAAAAATCTCCGGACCTCCAACATGGGGAAATAGGATGGGGATTGTCAGCTTGCCTTGTCATTTCCATTGGAAAATGGATATCTTTTTCCCATTTTCCCCTAGCAATTAATGCCACTACTCAGAGAAAGAGGAAGTTGTTTATTTTAATGGGACGGAGTAGAAATAGTTATGAGGAAGCTTCTTAAATCCTCATTATTTTCTTCCATTAAAATCTGGAAAAAGTCGTGTGAAAGTAATTAAGAAGCTTGGAGGATTTTTATTTCCAACTTCTTATTATTTCCTCTATGTGAAAACATTTTCCAAGAAATATTTTCTTTTCGAAAGATTCATTTTCATCACATGTTTTTAAGAAACAAAAATACAAATTTACTATGAATGCCATTGTGAAGGAGGAATATGCATTGTAAAATATATTAGTTCATGCTCATCCAAGTGAGAATCCCACTCAAGAGGAAGAAGAAAGAACAATCCAAGCATTGTTCATGCAGGGAGGAAAGAAATAGTAATTTCCACGCATTGGAGATCATGTGAAGGGGGAATATGCATCCTGTAAGAGAAAATGCCACACATAGGCCAAAGAAAAAATGGTCCTCATAGGTAACAAAGGCCACACATTCATTAAAAATTCCATGCTAGCTATTTTAGAAGATCCCACGTAGGCCCAAAACCAACCCATGCATGAGGAGGAGGATCTTTCACACCATAAAATAGAAGACAAAGAATAAATTTCAACGCAGTTATAAAGGAAAGCATTTTCCACACATTTTTCAAGAAAGAGCAGTCAAAGCATATGTTTTTGTTTTGTTGGAGAGGCCAAATTTAGAAAATAATCATCCACACATCTAAAGATAAATTCTAGAAAAGAAATCATCTTCCACGTAGACCCAACACATTTCCACCCCCGAAGTCAATAAGGAACACACAGGACTAAAAGGAAATAAATATCATCCAACACATTTCCACACATTTTACTTGGCAAGGTGATCAAAGCTATCAAAGGAGAAAAATAAAAGGAAAAGGAACGCATTGGCCACACATAGACAATTTAATAGGTCATACATTCACCAAAAAAGGCCATAACATTTGTTAAAAAAATTTATTGGTAAGCCAACACATGCACCATATGTCCATGCACTCGCAAGTGTCAAGAAGAAAGGATATCCCACATTGAAGCAAATAATGACCACAAATTTACCAAAAATCTACTAAACACTAGGCACGAGGAAATACCTTCACGCATT
Organism: Taxus wallichiana var. yunnanensis; assembly: GCA_018340775.1. NCBI lineage: Eukaryota > Viridiplantae > Streptophyta > Pinopsida > Cupressales > Taxaceae > Taxus > Taxus wallichiana. Next base: position 956,628,360 of record CM031234.1, read on the forward strand.
TTCAAGCAAAAACATATTGTTCACTCGTAAGGAGAAGAAAATTCCATGCATTCAATAAAATCGAAATTTCCATGCAAAAGAGAAGTTACTGATTCACTTATGCAAAGGAAAATTTTCTCAGGAAAATAAAAAAAGATTAAATTGATCAACTTGAAATATTAAAATCGAGAAATTTTAATTACAAAAATAAAAATAAATATCATTTTTTTGCGGATTTAAAACTCAAGCCTAGTCGTAGTATGATGTATTGACATTTAAACAAAAATTACCCGACCCCATTTTCATTATTTTGTGTGCCTAAGTCATTTTTCTATAAAATTCATAATGGCCAAAAAATCTAATAAATCTATAGGAAAAACAAGGAAGCCAGTGGAGAAATTGAATAAGTCCACGCTCAAGTACGAATTCCAAGGAATCATCCCTCCCAGTTCTATCAAGTCTGCATACAACAATATCACCGATACAAATCTTGGTCACATCAATGTGCAACAATTTTGTGATCGGGTGAAAGCTGAAGGCAAAACCATATTCTCGGATAGGCTTTACCATAGTAGTCTACCCCAAGCAACAACATTTCCGGTCTCGGTGTAATGCCTAAAGTTGGTTATCACTTGTGTAGAGCATTATGATCCCGAGAGATGAGGAATTTATAAAGATAATTACGAGCCTTTCCTCTTAATCACACCAGAACACATTGAGGAATTTCTTAGCATACCTAACTTCCTTGAGAATGCTGACATCACTCGAAAGTTAGCACAAGAATTTTGGGATGAAGAACCCTTCAGGTGGAGCAAGATGGTTAATAAAAACTGGTTAGTGACCAAGAGGCCTCGAGTTTACCGACTTCCTAAGGAAATGTACTACATTGAGTTCATGGAAGAAATTAGGGACATGATTACTCTCTTGATTCGAGTCTTTGGTCTACCCTCTACCAAGATTTTCCACCCATGGATGTATCAGTTTATCTGTATCATTCTTGCCAAGAGAGAGTTTGTGGATTAGGCCAGCACCATCAGTGATACCCTTCACAAACAATTGATCGAAGTGAAGATGAATGGATGTTTCTACATGACATCATACTTGACTTATGTAGTGGCTAGAAGAAAGATATTTTCGGGACTCAAAACAAGAGGAGTCATGGGTCCATCAAATAATGTCTTCCATTATTATCTACAACTAAGTTTTAAAAATAGCTCTCATCATTTTAGAAGAGTTAATGACGCATTCACCTTATGCGTGATTCGAAACCTAAATCAGTATACAGAGGAAATATTCTCCAAAGAGGTCGTGGATGTCATTTCCCAATGGGGAACATGGTTTATTCAATTTTCATCCTTTTCCTACATTCACGTAAGTAGATTTATGGGTACTCCATAGAAGCTTCCTAAGTACATCAGTGACAATTGGGCATTAATGGAGCTTGCATGAAAAATATTCCAAGCTCACTATCTTCTTAGTGACAAGCATCATTCAGGAATTCATTTCCCAATCCATATTGTGGAAAACCAATGTCCAAATATATTCAGTGCACAACTCATGGAGAAAGATGTTTCCCTCATCACTATTCATCCATATGTGAAGATATTCTAGTTTGATATCAATGGATATATGCAGAAGATGCTTGGGGAAAAGTATCAACACAACCCTACCATGGAAGATTTTTGGGCTCTCTATTCCAATGAACATGAAGTGAGAAGGTGATATTTTTCCCGCTTAACCCTTTCTCAGATCAAGGAATTTTGCATCAAAAACCTCTAAATTCATTGATGGATGATGATGAAGATGTTATTGATCCCTCATATGATGTAGCTTCTTTTAGCCCATTTCCATGAATTGATTGGACCAAAATGTATGAATTTTCTCTTGATAGCAAGAATCAACTGATTCTTAAAAGAAGCATATCCTGGTATGAAAAAGATCTTGAAAAATTACAATCAATCCAAGATCATACCTCAGGATTACAAAAATTTCCAACTCAAGGAGGTCCCCAATCAACCAAAGCTTCTTCTCAATCAACCTTTGTGTCATCTAGTCATACGCAATAAGCAAGAAATGAGTGGTTTCCAAAATCCACTTGACGAAAGGTATCACAAGGTGAAAAATCTAAGGGTCCTATTCCTAATTAAGGAAGGGAGTGTGTATCAAGATTTTCCACTTCAAGTAGAGATTCTTCTACTCACATTATTGATAGTTCTCAGAAGCTCATAAAAAAATCCTCACCATGCCTTGCACAAGAGTCTAGTCAAGTGTAAGTATTCTAGATATTAAATGCTTCGAACCCATAGTTCATGAGGAGATTTATCAAAATATACCTAATGATCAAGAGCTAGATATTGAGGTTATTTCTCCAAAATCAAGGTCATGGAAAGTATTCTTGTAGAATCTAATGATGTCAAGAACAATGAGAATGTTGCTTGAGGCTTCAGGCTTCTATATGCAGAAGTAGTGAAGGATACTCCTTTTTGGGTTGATTGTGTAATTAAGAAAAGCAAGAGGGTTGTCAAGGCAATTGACATTGACTTCGATGCCTTTTTAAGATTTCAAATGACATCATTCCCAAGAATCCTAAATTTTTCTCCCAAATAATGGTGGATGATGACGGAAATAAATTTGTAGATCGTTCCATCCCATAAGTTGACAAAGAACGTGATCTTATGACATTTTTTGATTATGAAGTTTCCAGACTTGGACATAGGAAGTCCACATTATAAAGTGACATCGCAATGGCCCAAGATTTAATAGATATCATGCTAAAGAGGCTTGAGAAATATAAGTCTCAAAACTCTCAGCTCAAGGCTGAAAAGAATCAATTGGTTGAATATGTTCAACATCTGATAAATCCCATATCATCCACTTTTCTAGTACCAGATGCAGTGGCTTCCGATGAAGAAAATCTCAATTGTTCAAAATAAATAAACACATTGGGCCATGTCACTAAATCTTGGCTTTCATAGATTCTCATTTTTGGTAAAGAGATGATCAAAACAACCGTTAAGCTCCATGAAGATATTAGCGTGTATCTTGATCCAATTTTTTCTTTCAAGGAAAATTTTTCTTCTAACATATCAAAATTGGATGAGATATTTCCTAGTCTACATGAGATGACAAGTATGGAATCTTCAACTTTAGCCATTGAAGGAATTATTGAATTCGAATGTTGAGGGACATGCTTTCTTTGGTGCCTACATCTTAAATCCAGAAAGAAAATTCTCGAGGATTCTATGATCCATTATGAAAGTGTATGCAATGAATCCTTCACTTCACTTGCCTTGATTTAGGAGTTCATAGCTGAGATTCCTTGTGATCTTGTAAATTAGAAAAATCAAAGGTATTCATAAGAACACGTGGAGGATAAATTTTCATAATTGTTCAAAAACATGTATACCCCCACCATAAATTTCTCTTCAGCTTCAATGGAATGTTGCATCAACTTAAAGAACTTGTTTGAGAATATTAAATCAAAGATGGTCAATCTGAATGATATGCCAAGTACGATATTGGAATTGCAGGTATTTTGTGAGGCTATTCTTTGACCAAATGAACCTCCAGAAGAAGAAAATATGTTCAAAACATTGGGAAGGTTCATATCCTTTCAATTGGCGAAGGCGGCAGATCCTAATTTCACTAACGGGATGAGGAGATAGTTTTCTTGGTATCTAGCAAAGTGGGAGAGTCCATTTCTCATATGATTGAGATAGGCAGACCCCATTTCAATGGATAAGGCACTGGTTTTTTTCATATGTTTTAAAAGTGGTATTTTAAAATGGTGTTATTATTGAACTCACTTTTGGAAAACTATGGATAACTTAAGTGATTTTTATTTTTAGTTGCTTTTAATAAAATTGGTTGAGAAAGTCTATGTGTGGGCAATATGTGCCTTTTCCTTTTATTTTTCCCCTTTGATATCTTTGAACACCTTGCCCTATTTAATGTTCATGTAAAACCCTAACTACTTTATGACCAAATTTTGGGTTATAAAAGGAAATCAAGGGCTCATTTGTAAAGGGTGACTTTGAGAGAGGAGAAGAAAATACTTTTGTATGCAAGCTTTACTTCAAAGAAATAAAATTTTTGGTCTTTTGAGAAGACATTTTGGAGTTAATGAAATATGAACCGTGTGTCCTATTCATTGTCTCTTATAGCATTTGATGTTATTATGCTCATTAGATGTTAGTTTTTGAATTTTGCATGCAAATAGTGTCTTGGATCTTATTGTTAATGCTACTAATATGTTTTTCTAATTCACAATGATCAATCTATGATTATTTACTTGCTCATGTGTGTTCCCTTTTACTCATTCTTTTTAACTAATGCAAAATATGTTTTATTTGTGTTAGCTATTCATCATCCTTCTTTGTGCAATATTAGGATCTACTTTTACCTAAATATTTCATGTTCCTTCCATTCATTCCTTTCCATTCCTTTCCTTCATTCCATTCCATCTCCCTCATTCAATTTTCTTTCCATTGATGTTCCAAAACACCCCCACATACAATTTTGAATGTATAGGTGTAAATATAGTTTTGGTTTTCAATAAAGGAAACCTCACCTTCATTGAGGAGGGACTTCATTCCCACACTATTTCATGTCATTTGCATGCATGAAAATCCATATGCTAACAGGACTCCAAAAGGAAGCATTGAAACTATGGGCAAGATCATTTTGAAGGTCCGACAGTCCATGTGCTCACTAAAGTATGGTTAAGGTCTTTATTGATCCTATTATACATCTATCTGGTATGTGATAGTGATAATAAGGTAATCCTAAGGATATAGAGGTTTAAAGTGAAGTGGATATTGATGAATCCCTATGAAGAATTCTCAGTAGAAACACCATTTTTTAAAGATTGAGAGTAGATTGGTTTGTCTCTACAAGATCAAGAAAGCCGAATTCTCAAATCCTGGGAGAGATGATGTGGCTTCATGTTCTTTACTCAAGGTTATTATGGTGATCTCTTTTAAATACATCAAAAGTACAAATTTACATGTAGAAGGTGACATAGTGATCTATAGTTACTCCATCGAGGAAAATTTTCTTGATGCTTATTAGGTATGTTCGGATGTTTTTGAGTGTGTAGGATGCATATTTGGTTCATGACTCATGATGAAGATGTAAAATTATGTTCATACTCTATGGAGGTTATATAGAGAAAGGTTAGGGTATTATCAAGACTATGAAGTGAAAAATGTGAGTCTTCTAATTGGTAAATCTTGTGTCAAGACCGTATATTGGTGGGCCGAGGAATGTGGAACTCGTAAAGTGCACCATGAGTAAAGGTGATTTGGAAGCCCAAAATGAGGTGTTAAACCTAGAAAAATTCATATGACGGATTTTTAGGTGCAAATTTTTTTAAACGTTTGTTTTTAGACTATGTCATGAGCTCTTCTAGCTCCAAGTGATATAGAAAAAGTATGAGAAGTGCATCATGGTACAAGACAAGATTTTTTAGCTAGAAAATTCATTCAAGGTAATATCTCAGTTTTTTTTTAATATGTTTTTGATGATGAAGTGTTCCTTAATATGCCCCTTCCCCGAGAATGGTATGAAATGTTGGAAGATAGTGTACCCAGTCTTTGTAATGTCAAAAAGGACATTTTTGTCATGTAGAAATATTGGTTTGTAAGGATTAATACCTAGTGGTGAAAAATTATTGGCATGAGTTATTAGTTACGATCGATGGTATAAAAACCATGTGACAATTAGTATAATAACAATAGAGTGTGCTTATTGAGGTTTCATGATTCCATCATGGTGTATTATATTGAAAAGGAGATTGAGTTTCCTCCACAATTGAGTTGGAGAGACAAGTAATTTGACAAAACTTGTATGGTTAATATCTTGCATTTTGGTTGGCCTCAATATAATGTGAAAAAATTAATAAGACTGTGATATCATGCTATAGGTGTGTGCAACCTCCATGAGATAGATTCTAATATTATTTTTCTTTGAAATAAGTTTTTAAGGTGTCAATTTGGTGTGTTTAACAATTTTAGTGAGTGTTTGATATGATAATTACAAGGAAGTAACCTATGTGTCTCAACAAGGTACTCATGTCTAGTAAGATAAAAAAATGAAGCTAAAGGACTATAAAATCCTCTTGAAGTAGGGGAAGTCTCTTCTGATCAAATTAGTTATAAAATGTGTCTTGAGTTATAGAAAGATAGATTTGGTCAAAGTTAGAAGTATATTGACTTGTAAAGAAAGTCATATGAACATCCATTAAGGTTGTTACACTACTTCAAGGTTAGGAATATGACATAAGTGAAGAATTGGGGTATTTTAAGGTGATGTCTCATGTTGAGGGGGATATTGAAGTCTCATCATGTCAAGAAGATAAAAATATCAATGTTGCAGGGATGTATGAATTGTTTCTTTCTTCTTAAGTAATTTTCACATCTTGACAGAGTATATCGAGATCCATAAAAGTAAGAAAATGGTATCCTACGTGTTTTGGAAGGTCTCTAAGGCAGCGTATCTTGTATTAGCTATGAATTAGGTGTGTAAGATGCTAAAAGGAATATATAAATGTATTGGGAATGTCTTGTTGGTATAATGAAAAAGTAAGTTATATTCTCAAGAAGGGTGCAAAATCATTGTAAGAGATGTAAAAAACTGAAATATTTCTTCATGGCTATGATAAATGTTCTGATTCATCTTCATGGTGTAAATGAAAGGTATGTTCTTAGAATATTGTGTTTTCATTTAGAAGTTGGTAGTATTTTTCAAGGGGAGCTATAAGGAGTTGTTTTATAGTGTGTTTGGGCTTCTAGAGCATGGAGAAGTTGGTCTTAAATGGACTAAATATTGGTTTTAGGGACAATGGTTCTAAAGAGAGCTATAATAAAGGTAGAGGTAGGGTTTGAAGATTTTTTTCAAGAAGAAGGAATATGATAGGATTGAATACAAATTATGAGGTATTAGCTTAGGGGAAGTTATTTTACATGCATCCATCAGTTCCATGGATCATCATATGTTGTTGAATAAGTCAAAAAGACACAAGATATCCAAGGGAGAGACACCCGAGTAAGTGTGTCTAGTGCATTGTTTCCATTCTTGCATGTTTTGTGTTATCATTTTTCATGTTTAGTTTTCATTATATTCTTTTTCATATATGTAAAGGGGGAAATAAGAATCATAAACTTGGAAAAGAGATCATGTAGGTGTGTTTTATGGTTTCCATCCATGTTTCTCAAGGTTTCCATTAATGACAAAGGGGGAGATTGGTGGCCATTGTGTCTAATTTTTTCATTTATTTCAAGTAAATTTATCTAAAAGGGTTTTATGAGGTCATATGAGTCTCCATGAGGTGTTATTCAAAAGTCAAGCATGAAGGTTGATTGGTAGTGTCATGCTTGATGAAGTCCTAAAGTCTTCTAGAGCATGGTTCAATGTGCATGGTCATAGTATGAGCCCTCCCAAGTTTAATGAATGTTTTCATGAGGTCACACATGGTTAAATAGGTATGTTATAAGTGTTAATGAGTCTATAAGAGGTCAGTGAGGTCAGTTCATGTGATGTCTTGATTGAGTTAGGTCATTCTAGGCTTATTCCTAGTCCTAAAGCATGTAGAATGGTATAGAGGTATGATTTTTGGAGTTGATAAATCTTATTGAATCATGGTATAATCATGGTGATGTTATAAATGATGTGTATGATAAATTTTAGGTAAATTATTGTAGGTTTGAAGGTTCTTCATGGTTTTTAGGAAGTAAAATAGTGAAGATAAGTTAGGAAAACACATGTAAGTCATTATGGTTGGAGATTTATAGGAATAATTTATCTTTATGGTGAGAATGGATAGTTAAAGGATGTTTTTATGATGCTTCGTGAAAATTTTAGGTCAAATTTATGAAGGAATTGCAAGATATGATCTTTTTGTAAAACCAGTTTTTTAAGAGTGTGTTTTTGTGCTAAAAGTGGACCTTTTGATTCTCGTTGTGAAATGTATTATTTTCATGGGAGCCATATATTTTTTTGGATGCTTTCACTTTGAGCTAAGAATATTTTTCGAAAATAATGAGGTGGTTTGATCTTCAAGTTTTTTATGAATGAATGTTAAGAAGTCAAACTGATTTTTATGGATTTCAAACCCTAGGCCAAGAGTGGTGGAGAATATATTCATGATAAGTGACCATAAGAGGATTTAATAGCTAATATTACTATCGGAGGTTTTATATGAATACTCTATATTTCCATAAAGGTATGATATATCATGTGATAGTTTGTGGACCCCACTCAAACATGCAAGTTTCCAAATAATTTCAGTTTGTGGAAAAGTTAGCCAAAGAAGGTATGAAATAAATTGACATTATTTGGATCCTAGGAGTTTTTATACATTTACATGATAGTTTCAAGTCATGGTTGAGGTACTAGAGTGAAAAGTGTGCCATTTTTATGAAGATTGGTTAATGAGATTGTAAAGGATAGTTTTGAGAAGTTACAAAGATCGACTGGTCGAAGGCCTTCCAATTGGATTTGGAAGGAAATGTAAGATGTTATGGAAATTATTCAGATATATTTCCCATGGTATAATTTTTTTTCTCTTTATGAGGTGTTTTTATATGTCAAATAGCTCAGTTTGTAAAGAACAAGTTTGATTGTTCCAGGACAAGATTGTTTTTGCCAAAAAGATTGAGGTATAAGACTCACGATTTAGATTATTTGATGCTTTTTATACATTTAAAATTGAAAATGGATGAATTTTATCCCTATTTAAGGCATTTATAAGTCTTGAAAGTGGAAATAAGGGTGCAAAATAGTTGCGTTCCCAAAATTGCTTTCTAGGTAGCTCAGTTTGGTGAAGAGGAAAGTAAGTTTGGTTTACATTGATGGATGTTTCATGATGTATATAAAGTATATATTTGTTCTACATATCAATGGATTTCAAATGAGTGGTTACATGGGATAGTTACGGTGCCATGGTGTGATCGTGAGGTCATAGGTGAAGACTAGATCCTAGAAATAATTTTTTTATGAAGGAAATGGTCCTTTTTGATAGAGTTATGAAGAAATTTTATTGTTTCAATTTAATGTGCAAGAATGCATGATTTCATGTCAAATTTTACATGTGTGAGGGATTTTGAGGCTTGAAAATCATGGTGATGAGGTTGGAGGTCTTTGAGGAGCATAGTGATGGGGTTTTGAGCCATTTTTGGCTTGTTTGGATGTCTTGGTGCATGGCCAACCTACATGGGTCCATTTTATGAATGTATATGAGTATGTTATTATGATTTTGAGTTGTAATGGTCTATATCTTCAGTTAGGACTGACCTTTGTTGTGTTTTATAGATGAGAAGCATATAAAGCAAGTGTTTTGGTTCATTTTTTAAATAGTCACATGAGAGGAAAAAATGGGACCTAGGTGAGGAAGTGTGATGTAGTTAAATCACTAAGTCCTTTCAAGAATCTGAATAAGTTACTAGTAACAAAATTTCACAATGATTATGTATTGGAAGGTCTTAGGAAAACCTATGAAATATTAAAAATCATGAAACTAGAAAATTTTCCTTCTAAGGAGGTCTTATATATTATATCTATCTTATCAACAACCTTTAATTTCTACCACATCACTCACAAAACTTATATTTAAGCATAAAAATGATAAATTGGTCATTTACCCTAACTTGATTCTCAATTTTCTTGTTCTTCACCATTCGGTCCAAATGTACAAACTTGACCCTAATTTCCTTAGCATTGGCTAACATTATTCCTCTATTCACATTTCACCATACTATTAGAAACCATGAATAAATACATTCATAACTTCAATGGCTTACCATTACTCACTTCTTTCAAAATTACCCTTAGTCACTACTTTTCATTGGCTCTCACTTCACTAGAAACTATATATATTTGGATTTCAACTCCATATAGTATCCTTGACCTATTTAAACACTAAATCCACTATTATGATGACAGGAGAATGCATTTAAATCCATTAAATCATTCTCAATAACCTCTTTAGTCAAAACTGTCACATAGTTTTCCTTAAGACTTATTCTTATACTTCAACTTAGGTTTGGATGATGTAGAGACACTCATAAGGTTTTAAATGCTTACATAGCTCATTTATAACCATATTGAATTGATCTAAAAACTCAAGCCTAATTATCTATGTAACTCTTATTATTTCTTTTTGTGATTTTGATCCAAACCCTTCCTAGATAGTCCGAACATACTATCAAGAAGATCTTTATTCTTGTAAAGCTTCAAAATATAATAATTAGGTTTTTAAGTACCTAGTAAGGGATCACAAGTATGTGGAAATTTTCAAGTTCTGAATCCTAGAACAAATATAAATTCCCTTGCAAAAGCCTTGTTCAAACTAGCATTTCACCGTGTTTGGAATGTTCTCTCTCTAATCTGTCATAAATATATGAAAATTGAACCATGAGTTTTGAGAAATAATTTCACAATATCTTCCCTCAGATTCTTAACATGATATTTTTAAGATTTTAGGGTGTTTTGTGGTTTTTAATGCCTCAAAACTTGTGCCCTATCTTAGTTGGCTAAAACCTTACCCGAGAGACCGAGAAGGGTATTTTCACTATATCTTTCTAAATTTTTTGATTCAAAGCTTTAAATTTGAATGAGAGGTCTATCTATAGCTTGTGCATGTGTAATTGTTAGTAGTGACACTCAACCATCAAAGGAAACTTGACTCTTTTTATCACCCGAAAAGTATGATTATGCAAGTAGGGTTTATACATGCAATCAATGATTTCAAACAAAGAGTGATATTAACCCTACAAAATGGATTCTCCCATTCTCACTCATTGTTTTGAAACTATAATACATCATCCTCACTCATTTTATTATATGTCTTCCATCACACAATTCCACAGCTTGAAAAAATGTACATGCACGCTTTCTCTAATTGTCCTACAATGGATTTACAAAAATCTCACTTTTTTGAGCCTCCACTTAGAATTTTTCTTCTCTAAAACTCCTATACATGAGTCTCATAATCGCAATGAACATTAAAAATAATTCCTTGTATAAGTGCATGAACAAAAATAAACCCCATTTACATATGCCATCAATACCCATAATTCTTCTTGAAAGTCCTCTCCTAAAGAACTCTCTATACAATTATGATAAAATCTCAGGTTTTATTTTACAAGAAATAAATCAAATTCCATAATCTTTGTTCTCAGTCATGTTTACTTAGATCTTGATAATAATTCACTTGAAGACCTTACATAGCTAAATCTAAGGTTTCTTTGAGATCTTGTCATATCACTCAAAAATACTTAACAAGCACACTACAAGATTTATTCACCTCACAACTTAACTCGTAGCACTCTTCATATAATCAACCATATCAAATTATTAATCTATTAAAGAGATTGTCTCATAAACACTATACCTCAATACATATGCATGACCACAAGGAAAACATGAAATGATCCCTGCATTCAAATGAGAAAGTAGTTCTTATGATTAATCCATACTTAATGCACTATTTTATCAAGATGTCACTCCATTATTCCTGCAAAACCGAGTATTACATACAAAAACCATATTTTTCATTGCAGAATTCCAATCTTCTTGAATTTGATACTCACCTCCTCAAGGTAATGAATCACCTAAATAATTTTCTCAAGCTTATATCTCAACTCTCTTCTAATTCATAAACCATAACTAGTTTCCTTCTTTACTCTAATGTCATACATAGTCAAAATATCTTAATTACATCATTTTTGACATTTGATGACTCCTTCATCCCTATGACTCACTATGTCATGCCTAGAATCACAAAAACACTCTTAAGTCCCATCAATACTCTTTTCCTTTCCTTGACAACCCTTAACACCCCTACCATACTAGATAACCCTTTTCAAGATCATATATCTCCTTACAAACATTTGAATTTTCAAACACCCCTTTTTGGAGGGAAAGCACAAAAGGAAACCAATTTGAATTTCCCATCTCTACTGATGAATTGTAATTACTTTTATGCCTCACTAATACTCTTAGAGTCCCCGCACAATACCAACCGACACCGAGGGGCTTGAATTTGACAATTGACTTTTTTTTCAAGGATTCTCCTACATCAAAGTGAAATATATGAAAGGAAATTAAGTGAGAGATGAGGATGTGTGAAAAATTATAAAAAGGTTAGAGAGCATGTGTGAAAGTGTTTGAATCCAAATCAGGTCATGAAAGATCAAGTTTGAGCGAGTTAGAAGAAAGAGAGTTTGAAGAGAGTATGAAGGTGCGTGAGCTGAATTTTTGATCTCCATCGCTTGTTGCAGAAACAATAATTTATAGATCTTCATCCAGAGGTAGTTGATTTGGCTCTTGATCATATTAGGGGGTGTATCCTCATTGTGGAGTGGGTGTTTCACTATTTAGGGGTTGGTTCTTTACTAAACTAGGGGTTGGTGATCCTTGTGAAGTTTTTGCTTCACTATTTTATTTTCTTTATGTAATATAATTGAATTTTTAGTGGTTTTTCTTCCCTTTAATGGTTTCCCACTTAAATTTTGTGTTCTTGTGTACTCTTTTACTCTTGATATTTTGTATGGTTGATTTAATGCTCAAGTAAACACACATATAATTAATGTTTGATTGAATGGTTGTATAAATGATGATGAATGGAAATGGAATAAAGTATTAATGGAATGATTCACACCCCTCTCAATTTCATGTGCTTCCAATAGTTTTATCCCATCTTTAGGCCTTTTGTACCTGGATAGGGCCCCATTTAATAAACATTTTATCCTTAATTAAAAATATAGTGACATGTGGCATATATGATGCTAAAAGGAACAATAAGAATATTTTTCCAAGTCACAATCTCGATGATTATAGCACACCACATTAGATTTTCAAAACACAAGAACTAAAATACCATATATGGAAATCCATCATAATCCATAATGCTCAATACATTACAATATAATGACTTAAATTACTCAATAAGAAAGATGTACATATAGGAGGAAGGAAGTGCAAATACTACCTAAATCGGTGGTGAGAAAATCCCACTAACGATACTCGGTAGTTAAGTTAACTCCATAAGACTAGTACGCTAACTCCACATAACTAAGAAGCTAACTCCACACAATTAGTACACCTAAGAAAGCTAACCCAACAAGTGTAGGGCTAACAAAAGTGTAAGAACTATCCCGATAAATAAATAAAAGGATAAATAACAACCTACACTAATACCCTCCCGTAAGCATAGCTTAGGTGGGCATAAAATAAGGTGAGTCTCGATAAAAGGCCTGATGAGGTACCCACGTAAGAAAACTATGAAAAATGGACACAACAAGGTACCCAAAACTAGTGATAACAAAGTATAGAAAGAAAAATATGGCTATAAGATATCCCAAGAAGCTCACTCCAAAACTTGTATAATGTTTGAAGCGATTTGGTGCACATTGTGGTCTGAATCCACTTCTCGATCATAGAACTAAAAATAACTGAAACTAGGCTTCACCAAAATAGATCCATGCATGGATACTGTCAATGGAGTGATGTCGAAAGTGTAAAAAAACACCAAACATAATTTGATCAACTACTACAAATAGGTGTGCCATGATCCAAGAACAACTAAGGAAACAAGGAAAGGACACAAGATCCAAATAAATAGGAGTGTCAGGATCCAAGAAAATCTAAGGTAATAATGCAAGGACACAAAATATGAAGAATCAAGATCACCTGCTATAAACAGTGTGTCATGATCCAAGAACAATAACCAAGGCAACAAGGCAAGGACACGAGATCCAAATAAATATGAGTGCCACGATCCAAGAAAATCCAAGGTAACAAGACAAGGACATGAAACTTGAAGAAGCAATATCAACACCACACCCTCCCATACTACTAAATGAGTAGAGTGATACCATAGATCTGTATGAGTTTCCAAAATCAACTACTTGAACACTAAAAACTAACACTAGGCTTCACCAGAATATCTCCCCACAAGAGAGATCACAACATGCCAAAAAGTGTCAAAAATACAAATCCAAAATATCTCAACAAAAAGAGAGATATAAATCTATACACCCATAGATTCAAGAATGCAACACCCAAAATTTTAGGATGTCGGGCTCAATCAAATTACATCCACAAGTGATTATAACACCCTCAAAAATTTGGCACTTTATAATTGAGTGCATGTAAATATTACAATAAGTAAGAGTAACTTTTACATTTGAAATGTGTATAAAAATGTCTCCAATGCATAGATCTCAAAAAAATACACAATTTTAGAAAACAAATCACCTTAATCTAAGCTACGGATAAAAAGTTATGAGCTTTAGAAGGTTTTGCTATTAAAATAATATTTTAACACTAATTTTTTTTAGAGGTACACGTGACACCCAAATGTCCAAAGGGTAAAAGAGTGCATCCACATAATATAGACTTGTGACCAAAAGATAAAATTCTACGCCCAAAACCTAGATATACAAAGGGTAAATCATTTCATTCGAGGGCACGCGTCAATATCCAATGGATAAAAGAATGCACCTAGAGGGTACAGATCTACATCTAGTGGATAAAAGACTACATCCAAAATAGAAATATCTAGAGGGTAAAAGAATGCATCTAGAAGGTACACGCTTATATCCAATGGATAAAAGAATGCACCCATAGGGTACAAATCTACGTCTAGTGGATAAAAGAATGCATCTAAAATAGAAATATCCATAGGGTAAAATAATGCATCCGGAAGGTACACGCTTATATCCAATGGATAAAAGAATGCACCAGAGGGTATAGATCTGTGTCCAGTGGATAAAAGACTACATCCAAAACTGAAATATCTAGAGGGTAAAAGAATGCATCCTGAAGGTACACACTTATATCCAATGGATAAAAGAATGCACCCAAAGGGTACATATCTACATCCATATTTGAATGTCTCAAAACATGGTCAATTTTATAGTCGATTCTAGGGTTTTCGCACCTTCCAAATCCAATTCGGCACTATTTTTCTCATAAAAATGCATATTGCAGAAAATTTCTAACAAATTCCAAATAATAAACCCTTACTTGCAAATAAAAACTTATAGATGGATGTTTACATCATCTATATCTTTGATACCATGAAAGGAACAATAAGTATATTTTTCCAAGCCGTGATCTTTAATGATAATAACACACCACACTAAATTTGTAAAGCAGAAGAGCTAAAATACCATATACGGAAATCCATCATAATCAATAATGCTCAATACATTACAATATAATTAATTGAATTATTCAATAAGAAAGATGTACATATAGGAGGAGGGAAGTGCAACTAGTACCTAAATCAGTGGTGAAGAAATCCCACTAATTGATACTGGTAGTTAAGTTAACTCTATAAGACTAGTAAGCTAATTCCACATAACTGAGAAGCTAACTCAACATAACTAGTAAGCTAACTCCACACAACTAGTACACCTAAGAAAGCTAACCCAACAAGTGTAAGGCTAACGCAATTGTAAGAATTATCCTAATAAATAAATAAAAGGATAAATAATAACCTACACTAACAAATGCCTCAATGTAATTTTTAACGAGTTTAAATAGAACTTGAGGGATATTAATAACTCTTTTCAATAATTAAGGGAAATTACTCGTGTGTGTGTGTGTGTGTGTGTGTGTGTGTGTGTGTGTGTGTGTGTGTCTAATATGTATACACACACACACACACACACACACACACACACACACACACACACACACACACACACATATATATCCATTTAGGTATTAATGAAAAGGAATGTGGATTAGCATGTATGAGAAAGGGTCTTAGTATGAATAAAGAGAAAATTCTTTTGGAAATTCTATGTTATTATTGTATGTAAATATATTTGTGATGAGAATGTTTATAATTTTATAACATAATTAATTTTCTTTAATTATACTTGTTGTGATAAAACTTAATATCAATAATAAGAATGATGGAAATAAGAAACATATCATGTATTAGGTGAGTGTACTAAGGTTTTGAACTTTATGTGATAAGCTATTATGGGGTGATGTTCTTACTTCCTGCGTTCCACATTGATAAATTTTTTCTCATGCAATAGTATTGAAAGGTAGTAAAACTAGACTCCTAACAACTATAATGGTAAAGAGTGGGTATTTTTATCATGATATTGATATTAAAACTAATATGTGTGTGTGCAAGTTTTTTTAGTACATCTCTAGGCTATGAGATGGAAATATTAGAGTAAATATATAGAGGTTTTTATTTGGGTGAATAATAAAGGAATTACAATGCATAAAATTATTTACCAAGTATGATTGACATTTTTATTAATCTTATACCCTAATTTGTTTTATATAGTGTCTTCTAGAAATTTGTTTTGATGATTATAGTTATTTTGGCATTACAAATTATAAAATTGTGATTGTTCGGATATATGTATATGAAAACCTTACATATGAATGGTTTTTAATTTGTTTTAGGTTATATAGGACACTATGATCATATTTAATGTATGAACATAAACTACTTGGGTTATTTATAATCTTAGTGGTTAAGTGATTATCTTGATGAACTTGCTCATCTAGGTGGATATATTATTCCTTGCATGAATGGACATGGCTATACTATGTGCCAAAATGTTTTAGTTATGGAAATGTAAATCCTAATTTTAACTCTTGTTAATGATTGGGAATTCTATTTTTAGAAATTTTTGTTCTATATGAAGTATGAAGTAATTGATGCGGATCTTGCCCTAGTTTATGAACTCTTCAATATTGTTTTGACTATTTCATGACCCTATAAGGGTTACTTATAATTAATTTATAACCTCTATGCTGGTGAGGGACATTGGTTAAGAATTTGTCCCTTATTGCTTAATTTTTATGAATATCTTATAATTTAGTGTAACTCATGAATTTTTAGCATAGTCACTTGAAATTTGAAAAAATATCAATATATAGTAATAGATCTATTATGATTATAATATACTTGTGTTAATTGTGAATGTGGATACTCATTAGGAGGTGAAGTATAGTAAAATAGGGTGGTATCCTTTGGGGTATTGAGATCAATTTTTTCATTTTTATAGGATGAATACATAGTAGAACCCAAGAAGATGTTTTTTTATATGGGTGTTTCCATAGTAGCTTCAACATAAGGTTTATTATCCCGTACTGAGATTTAATAATATCGATTGTGTTTTGAAGGAGTTATGTGAGATATTTTATGGCACCACATTGTTGTGGAATTTTTGTGTTAAGATACAATATTTTACTTCCTCTATGAAATGTGTTCATGAATTTTAATTCCAACCATGGAATTATTATCAATCAAGAAGCAAAGATTTACTATATGTCCTATATTTTATTTATGTGTAGCTTCAAGAATTTTGAGGACTATCATTGGATTATTTTTAGTTTTTGTGCATTGAATATCATATATGTTACAATGATAGTAATTTAGTATCATATAAGGTTGATAATCATGAGAAATATGTGTAACAAGAAACTAAGTGCTAGTGTATTGAGAACTATGTGTTTTCTCCTCTTATAATTTATGTGTGCATTTTTATTTGACATCATTAGGCATGAATTTGTGTGTGTGTGTGTGTAGAAACACACACACACACACACACAAAAGAGGTATGGATTGTGTGTTGGACCTTTTATGTTTTTTATATTGAATTAATACCTCGAAATTATTATGTTCGTGCATACGATTTATTTTTTTAAACTAATAAATATTGTTTCAAGGAAATATTAAAGATGAGAGAGGAAAACATAGGTATTGAAGCATTAGTGGCCTATTGAATGAAATTTTTTCTTGGAAAATACTTTATTAGAACATATATAATACAATTTCATAGTAATAGAGATCGGACGTGACATGTGAATAAACTTATGGATGTTGTGAAATGAATGAAAATAAAGGAAAACTTGTATGAAGATAAGAAATATATTGTATGATTTTTCATTTTCCTAAGGATATATTTGAGAAGACTTTTGGGAAAATGTATGAAAGTATGGTTAATTTTTTTTCTTTCAAACAATTTTGGTTGTATGGGAATTTTAATTAAAAGTATTTTTATTATCCACCAATTACTTCTACTATAATATTTGATCAATTAAATATTATGAAACATTTCTATTATCATTTGGATCAAAATGATTTTTTTATAGAGTTTAGAATTTTTGGGATATTACAAATCCATATATTTTATATTCTATACACACATGTGTTTCTTAAAGCATGTGAGAATTATGCGAGATACACAAGACTCTATATGATCATAAATGTTTGAGTTATAATTTTATTAACGACATTGATAGTTAGGGAATATTCTATACTAAAAGTGATATCTTTCTATTTACATCTACTTTCTTTACCTTCACATATCTATATCATTCTTATGATTTAATTTATACCATTATTTTATCATAATATTATACACTAACATGTGTGGATTGTGTAAACTAGTGAATTTAGATCCATGTAACTCTTACTACTACTTAATTTATTATTGTATGTATTTCATATTATGTGCTTTTTTTTTTGGCCCTTAGCATTTTATTCTTATGTATGACACTCTCGTGTTGTTACACCCTTAATTATATATCTTACATTGGATGGATATAGCTGAATTGTGGCAATCATAACTTCTTATCATGATGTATTATCATTATTAGGTCAGCATTGTTGATGGCCATATCATAGAACAGTATAAATAGGGGTTATGGGTAGTGGATGATCACCATATTGTGTATTTCACTTACTATATGTTTTGGAGGTTTCCTCCTCAAAGTGGCTAAGTTATTATACTTTCATATTGAGAGAATTTATATGCAATCTTTTATTGTTGGGTGTTCTGTTGTTGTTGATAATCATAATTAATAAAGTAATTTCATTAAAAGTGGTATCGAGATCCTAATCTTAGTTTGCGCGATGTCAAACCCTAATTGTGAAGGTTCAGCTATATCTCAAGATTGCTAGTGAATTTTTCTGCAATTGTATTTTTGGTGTGGAGAAATCAATCAAGTAAGCTTCTCTCCAAATTAGAAGAATTTTGTACTTGTTTTGCAAAATTTATTATGGTTTTAGAGTTTTCCATAATTTGGCTCCCTAAGGCAAATTTTTGAAAAATTTCAAGTTTCTTATATTTTTGGAAACCTCTCCAAAAAATATCTAGGGTTTATTTTTATGAATTCCTATATTCGGCCAAAAACATTGTGAAACCCTAAACCCTAAAATTTTTTCCCTATTAAGTCTACCCCTAGGCCCAAACCCTATGTCATGGTTGGTAGATCTACCTAAGGCTAAGGAAAAGGACAAGAAACTCTAGGAATGACCTAAAATAAGGAATATATGGATTCAAAGTATTCTAGTTCGGGAGTATCTGAGGTGGTCATCCAACTTCAAGAAAGGGTAAACAATATGGTGAGTAAGGATTACCTTAATGTTGAGCTTCATCAACTGAAAGGTAGCCTTAAGAGTTAGATTGAGAAGGATTTTCATGTAATGCAACAATATTTATTGCATGTTACTTTAAATACAACTTCTAATGTAATTCATATGGGTTCCTCTAGCAATGGCCGCACAGATTCAAATCACTCCAATCAGGGAGGATCCTTTACTCATTCATGTGGATCTAATCACCAATAGAGGGGCATGATTCCAAAAGTGGAAATGTGTAAATTTTTATGGAAAGGATCCACTCTATTGGATTACCCAAATGGAAAATTTATTTGATCTCCATCAGATCCCTGGAGGAAAAAAGGTAACCGTGGCATCCTTATACCTAGAACCTGATCAATTTGTTTGGTATCGTTGGTTATGTGCTCAAAGGAAGAAGAATGGCCTAAATATCACCTACATAGTTTTCATCAAGATCTTCAATTACACTATAGTTCTATTGTTTCTCGAATTACTTTAGCCAATTAGCAAATTTATGCCAAACTGGTTTAGTTAAGGAGCGTGTCCATCAATTCCAAAATTTGTCCTTGTATTTGGAGGATATTATAGAAGAGTATTTTAATGAACTATTTCTTTGGGGTCTTAAATACTACATTGAGCATGAGGTACACATTTTTAAACCAATCAAGGTTTCTAATTCTATTATCATGGCACATTGAGCAAAGCAAAAATTTATTTCCAGTAGAAGGCAATCCTTCTCTAACATAAAAGATAGTAACACCTTGTCTCCTTCATACCCTCGGCTAGTTTGGTTGACACCTCAAAAAATTGAAGAAAAAAGAGCCAAAGGGTTATTCTTTAACTGTGATAGCAAATATGGACCAAATCATAAATGTTCTGAGAAAAAAATGTTCTACACTCGAAGGGTCTGTGATGAGGAAGAATATGAGGAAACATCAACATAGGAAGTGGAAAAAATAGAGGAAGAATCTGGAGATCCCCAGTCCACTATTTCATGTCATGCTCTATCAGGTATTAGTACTCCATAAACCCTTCACATTTTGGGTTATCTTAAGAAGAAGAAGGTAACAATATTTATTGATTTAGGAGCACACATAATTTCTTCAATCATAAGTGAGAGAAAAGACTAAATTGTTTCATGTACCCGGCACCCGAATTTCAAGAAATGATTGCGAGATGGTGGCACAATCCAATGTTCGGGTAAATTCCATAAATTCAAACTCATGATGGGTGACTACACATTGGAATCTATGATGTTTTTATTCCCATGGGAAGATATGATGTTGTCTTAGGTGTTCAAGTGGCTCATAACTTTGGGCACCAAAGAGATAAATTTCCAAGAATTGTTCATGCATTTTCATTCGATGGTAAATTTTTTTAAATTTGAGGTATACAAGATAAGTATCCTCAAGTGGTGAGTTCTCACCAAATGCATAAGATTCTTAAAAAGGGGTCTGAAGGTTTTGTAGCATGATATTTCTCTATGGAAGTCCAACTATGAATGAAGGTATTACATCCTGATATTTAGAAGTTTATTAAACAACATATAGTTGTCTTCAAGGAACCAAGAGGATTTCCTCCTGAAAGAGAGCATGATCATGCCATTCAATTAATTATATGAAGCAAACCCCAACATCAGGCCTTATAGATATCCATATGTGTAAAAGAGTGAGATTGAGAATATGGTGGAGGAAATGTTGAAATGGGTATTATTCATCACAGTCAGAGTTCCTATTTTGCTCCAGTGGTGATGGTGCATCGTAAGGATGGAAGATGGCGTATGTGTCCATATTACAAAGATATCAAAAAGTTCACTATCAAAGATAAGTTTCCTATTCCTGTCATTGATGATTTATTAGATGAGTTGCATGGTGTCATTTATTTTACAAAACTAGATCTACATTCTAGGTATCACCAAATTAGAGTAAAGAAAGAAGATATTCATAAGACAACTTTTAGAACTCATCAAGGCCATTATGAATTCCTAGTGATGCCATTTGGTCTTACCAATTCTCCCTCCCCATTCAAAATCTTGATGAATTCAGTATTTAGACCATTTCTAAGAAAAAAATTTCTTAGTATTTTTTGATGATATACTCATCTACAACAAATCATGGGAGAAATTCTTACAACACGTCAATACTATCTTAGAAGTATTAGAGAAACATCAAATTTATGTCCAACCATCTAAGTTTTCTTTTGGGGTACATGAAGTGGAATACTTGGGCCATATTGTTTCTCATGAAGGTGTTAAGGTGGACCCTCAAAAGATCCAGGCCATGGTGGAATGGGAAATCCCAAGAACCCTCAAGAAATTACAAGGTTTCTTAGGTCTCACAAGGTATTATAGAAAATTTGTAAGAAACTATGGTAGTATAGCAGCACCACTCACAAAATTATTGAAGAAGGACTCGTTTCAATGGGATGAGGAATCATGTATGGAATTTGAATAATTGAAGGTGAATATGTGCACCACTCCAAAGATTGGAGACCCCAAATTTCTCCAAAACTTTCATAGTTGAGTGTGATGCTTCAAGAAATGGAACCAAAGCAGTACTAATGCAAGAAGGAAAACCCATTTCTTTTGAGATCCGAAAGGAAATAATTTGTTAAATCCCACCTATGAGAAGGAAATGATGGCAATACTATGTGCAGTCAAATAATGGATACCATACTTGATGGGTAGACATTTTAAGGTAAAAAATGATCATGATAGTTTTAAATCTTTCTTAAAGAAATGTCTATCTTTATAATAACAAAAAAATGGGTCACTAAGATGTTGGGATATGAATTTGAGATTGTTTATAAGAAAGGAAAGGAAAATTTGGTCGTTGATGCTCTATCTATGAGGGATGAGTCTACAAAAGCATTGTTATGTGCCATCTCTATACTAAATGTAGATTGGGTAGATCAAGCATGGGAAGAATGGAAGAAAGATGCAACAACACATACTCTCATTCAGAATCTCTAGGTAGATCCATCCATATCAGATCAATTTATATGGAAGGGGGATACATTGTGGTACAAAGATAGGTTATATCTATGTAAGAACTCTACACTTAAACACCATGTTATTTTAGAGATACATTCTTCTCCAATAGGTGGCCATGTTAGGTTCCTAAAAACATATCATAGAGTTAAGAAGGATTTATTTTGGGAGGGGTTAAAAGGATATGTTCAAAAAAATTGGCGAATATTTGGTTTTTCCAACAAAATAAGGGCGAGACCATTAAGACACTTGGTATTTTCCAACCTCTTTCTATTCCTAGTGAGAGATGGGAAGAGTTATCAATTGATTTTATCACGCGGGTTACCTAAATCAAAAGGTAAAAGTGTCATCATGGTCATGGTAGAAAGACTTACCAAATATTATCTTTGTTTTTGTCATGGCTCATCCTTTCACAAATTAGTACAGCTTTCCATCTATTTTATGGATACAATTCAAAAGCTCCATGGTAGTCCAAAAATTATAGTAGTGATCACGATCCAATATTTACAAGTAAATTTTGGATTGATTTGTTCTCTTGTCTAGGTACCTAACTAGCTCGGATTTACTCTTATCATCCCTAATCCAATTGGAAAAATGAGGTGGTAGATAAATGTTTAGAGGGATATATTTGATGTTTTACTTCAGATAAACAAGAATGTTGGGTGTAATGGTTTCCACTGGAAGAATAGTGGTACAATAATTCATTTCATACTTCCTCCAAAATGTCTCCATTTTTGGCACTTTATGGGTACCATCCTCCATCACTCATATCTAGCTTTAAGTTCAAACTGAAGGTGAGAGCATTTGAAGATCACATTCAACACCAACATGAGGTACTCTCTAGTCTTAGAGAAAATTTGGCAATGACACAAAACCGCATGAAGCAACAAGCTGATCAACATTGAAGTGAACAACACTTTGAAGAGGGTGACTTTATTTTTATAAGGTTACAACCATATAAGAAGATTTCCTTAAAAAAATAGAAGAAGGATAATAAGATTTCTCCTAAATATTATGGTCCTTACCAATTTTTGCAGAAAATTGGTAGTGTGGAAGATAAGCTAGAGCTCCCTCCAGAAGTAGAATACATCAAGTCTTCCATCTTTCTTGCTTAAAGAAAGTTATTTGGCAGCATATTTCCACCTAGTCAAGTGCTTCTAGAACTGAATGAGGAAGAAAGGATCAATTGGAACATGAAGGCATTCTTGAGACACACACCAAAAGACTAAGGACAAAATTTATTACCGAGCACCTAATCAAGTGGAAGAATATGAATATTGGCGATGAATCATGGGAAGATGAAGCATTCATGTAGCAACATCTAGGGATTCCAAACATTGGGAAATGTTTCTTTGAAGGGGAGGGGCATGTTACACCCTCAATTATATATGTTACATTGGATGGATATAGCCAACTTGTGGCTATCATAACTTCTTATCTTGATGTATCTCTTTCATATATGATCTATTATCATTAGTAGGTCAGCCTTGCTGATGGCCATATCATAGCAATAATATATATAGGGGTTATATGTAGTGGATAATCATCCTATTGGGTATTTGAGTCTTATTGTATGTGTTTGAGGTTTCCCCCTCAAATTGGCTAAGCTATTATAATTTCATATTGAGAGCATTTATATGCAATATTGTGTTATTGGGTGTTCTATTGTTGGTGTTAATCATAATTAACCAAGTAATTTCATTACATGTGTTCCTTATTTGTGTCCTCATTAGTCTTTATTATGTGGCCCTTGTTTTTAAATAATTACTTCTATGCACTATGAGCATATTCATTTACTTATTCCTGGGATTCTTTGATCCCCTTATCCTTTTTAGATTTATTTTCTTATGATTTTTCCTTCTACTCTTATTATTTTCTTCTTATCCTTTATTTTCTCTTTATTCCTCCATTTTATTATTTTCTTTTTTATTCTTATCTT
Organism: Taxus wallichiana var. yunnanensis; assembly: GCA_018340775.1. Taxonomy (NCBI): domain Eukaryota; kingdom Viridiplantae; phylum Streptophyta; class Pinopsida; order Cupressales; family Taxaceae; genus Taxus; species Taxus wallichiana. The sequence continues at coordinate 956,652,654 of CM031234.1, forward strand.
TTAATTATTTTAGCCTTTATTCCTCACCTTACAACATTGATTTCTATTATAGCTCATTCTCCTTTTCTTTATGATTCCAATCTTATTTATCATTTATTTATTTCTTTTATGATTTATCCTTCTTGTTAGCTTCATGTTGTATTTCCTTGCACTTATTTGTTGCTTCCTTTTCTTGTTCAATTATAGATTCCTCCTCTTTCTTTTTCAGTACTTCCTTATAAGTAGGTCCAAAGGGCCACATAATAAAAGCTATTGAGGAAAAATTATTGGTAATGGTTTATATGGATTCAATCATCACGCCAAATTGATGTATATGTTTGATATGGATTCACATAGTAGGCCCAATTTATAATTTCTTATCTATGTTTGATTTAGTTTTACCTCATATATATCATTGGGGAATATGTATGTTAACTTTTTAGTTTACGTTCCCCTCACGTTTAGCACTCGGGAACACGGTGTACACATTTAATTATTTTACTTGTCAATTTATATTATTTATGTATTTTTTATTATCATCTTGTTTGGGCTTTAACACATATTTTTGTGTGGAAAACAAGTTCACATGTATGACTATACACACAAAAGATAAGGGAACATACAAATTTTAGTCTCCTACATGCTTTCTCCTAATATAAGGTTTTTGTTTTATTTATATTTTAATTGAATAATTTTAAAGTAATAAATTATTATGGAAAAATGTAGACATCTAAATAGGGTTTTATGAAATTTCAAAAATAATAATTGGAATTTATCTTAGACTATTACTTATTGTGCATTAAATTTACCAATTCCTACACATTTATTTCTCAAATAACACTACCAATCGCTAGGTCACACTTTTTATATATCATTGATTAGTCAATATCCCATTCTCATAATTAACAACAAATATTTACATATATGGCCACCATGGTTAAAGGATAATTTTCATTGTGAACTACACCCATATATAAATTTGTCTATCACAAGACACGTTTCTTGGATAAAATTTTCCCAATCCAAATAATTAATTTGATAAATATATAATGGCCACATTTTAAAATTCACAAGTTATCTTAATCTTACATGTGTCATTTGTGTTGGAAATATTATTATTATAGTAAAATTTAAAACGATGTTAACCCAACCCATTTTAAGGGCTTCAAATCTCACATATTTTGTCTACCTAGGAGATCAAAAAATAAAAACCCAATTTATATATTAATCTATAGAGTGTACTAAACAAGATCTAAGTATGCATACATCTCACACAAATTTCATAGTCTAATTTTCAAAGATACATATCACACACAAAATATTATTATTGAGTTCTATAGGTTATAACTAGGGTATTAATTACCAAACACATTACAATATGCATTTTACACATATATATTATGGAAAACTGAGGTTTTTATGCCTCTTCATATTATTTTTATATAGTTATGGTGGGTATAACTAAATCAAAAGTATTAACAACTTTGTAGGTTTGGAAGAAAAGAAGAAGAAAAGACCTAATCATATACACAATAGAGATTGTGATATTTCAACAAAAAATAAAAAGATATAAACACAGACTATCATGGTACTAAAAATCATATCCGTATAAAAATCACATATGAAATGTCATCCACACAAGAAAACATCACTAACGAAATTTTGTCTCGAGACATAAGAATTCATCTTACATAGCTTGATGATGGCCTAAAATCTTTCCTTCACATTAGAATATAAATTTCATCATATATTGTTCTAGTCATTGTAATAATATTTAATCATACTTGTACTTTCCTTAGCTCACAATTTTTCTCTAATTCCATTTTGCATTATAATATGAATGTTTACCCATAATTTTTACTATAATATAATATTATCTCATCATTATACATTTCTAATTTTGTAACTATAATTTTATAAACCTAAATTTGGTAATTTGGTACTTGATAATGTCATAATTGAATGAATATATTTAATCATGACTTGTATGTCTTATTCGAGCTAAATTTTTATATCCTAGTATATACTTAGTCTTATTAAGGAATAATATCTTTATTACATTATTTATCAACTTACAATAATTCTAATATTGGTCACAAGTAATAATTTACTCCTTATCATTGTGCATATATCTCCATAATTTCATCCATCACTTTTGGATAACACTTATATAAGAAAGTCTAAGAAACTCATTTTATCACTTGGAATTTTCAAGACATCCTCAAGTTAAAATCACTAAGAATTCAATAAAATTCCTCCTATACTTCCCTAATTCAAAATCACACACTAGGAAGAGAAACTACACATTTCAAAAAAAAACTCTAAACCAATTATTAAATTCATGTTTTTAAAATCAAGATCCTAAAATTATAAGTCAATATAGAAAATTTACCTAGTTTTCAATTTATCATTTATATATTTTCATTCATGTGGTATAATTTCATATCTATATGTGAATAAATACATGTGGTTTTATACCTCTTAGTAGTATTGGTAGTGCGGGTGATGTATGGATTACACTTCAACACAAAGTTTTTATGGTTTTAACTAAATCTTAGGGTTTTGAGTGACTGATTTGAAAGGGTTTTGTACTTGAATATGACATCATATTTCATAAAAATATACATAATATTAATGTTAATAGGTCCTCAAATTTGAAAATATTCATCCCTAGCCTAGAAATGTTTTTCAAAATGATAAAACCATTTAATGGTCATAACTTGTCTTGAACAATTTCACCCCTAAGAATAATACAGTTATAGAGATAGAAAAAATTGTATTTGAAAAATATTTCTATCTTTATCATACCACCATCACACCTAGATTAAATTCTAGGATTTAAAAGAATCTAAGTACATTTTTGTTTATATATATATATATATATATATATATATATATATATATAACATGTTCTAATTGATCCATCTTCTATTTATTTATATGTATTCTTAGATATAAAATTTAATGTTTCTTTAATAGTATATAAACATCTTGTTTCTAACCTGAATACTAAGTTTAAATATGTAATAACCCAATCACTCATTTATTTATTTTAGGGTACATTTGGTGAAACTTCTTATTAATCTCACATAACATTCCTATCTTCTATGGTTTCATATTTTCAATCTTATAATGTTTTGGTGTTTGAATTTAATTCTATTTTTACATTTTTCATAATCCTAAACTTGTTTTAAAACTTCACCCTAGGTTTTCATGTTTGGTCTTCCTATTAGGGCCTCTTTCTATGGTTTGTTAATATACATAGGAAATTTTAAGTCACACTTAAAAAATAATGAATATATTTTTGACATCATAAGAGATGTTTCTTTATTTTGAAAAATTAAACAAAATGTATTTTCATTTTTCATATTTTTAGTAAAAGTTTAGGAATTTAAAAAATCATTGTTTTTTTAATATTAGGGAATAAGAGGATAAATATAAATTTATTTTAAATATCCTAGGAAGTTCTTTTCCATTATATTATATCCCTAAAAATTCTTTTTGTTTTGTAAAATTCATTGTAATTGTTAGTAAATATCCATTTTATTAATTTAACATTTATATCTTATTCTAGAATTAATACTTTTGGGCCTATCTATCTTATTAACTTCAGGTTTACTATTATACATTTTCATCCCTGCAATTTTTGACCCTATCCTCTAAATTTTATGGTCTATTAGAAGTATTCCTTACATTATTCTTTATGGATATATCATGGTTGACTCATTTGTAAAGGATAATAACTCAAAACCCCCTATTAGAGCATATCTTATAGATCATTCATCACCAAATGGAAATGAAATCTTTAATAAGACTATCTTAGAATCTATTAAATCATTACAACATGTTTTTAAAATAATATTCAATATATGAGTATCGAGATCAAGAAACTCAGGGATAATCTTACACATCTAAGGAGTCTCAAACATTCTCATGTCAATCATATCTCTATACATCATCTTGTACCTTAAAAAGGTTCATATCAAATATAGTTTAGGAAGAATGATGAATTTATTCCTAAGAATAAATAAAAGTGATCTCGGGATTGGTAACTTAATTCAATATGAGATTTTAAGTAGCAAATTTCATTTTATAAATTAATTTAATTTAAATCCCTACATTAAGGTAACAATTTTCATTTTAGTAGAACAAGTCTCAAGTAGTAATGAAACCACAAAAAAATCACCTCCTCAATTAAAAAAAAACTATGATAAATCACATGGCAGTTTTCATGATCTACTAGGTAAGAACTTAATCAATTTACTATTTAATTATCATCCTTTCCACAGCTTTGAGAAGTTCAAAGTAAAATCATTTCATAATTATCATGACATCAATTGACATCGTGACAATTATTTTTAGACTTTCCAATGAATACTACAACAAATTCATCATAATGTAATTATTAAATATTATATCACACCTTCTTGATCTCGATATTATTATTCAATACTTCATTATATGGAGCTATAGACATCCCATAACATCCCTTCATGGGAATCAATGGTCCATCAACCTTCTACAAGTGAAACATCTTAGAGAATATTTTCATATGGTGTACATCTCATGGAACCGAACCTAATTCTAACTTGTAATGTTGAATCTCTAAATCATATATGAATATAAATATAAATATAATATACTCTTGAAGAGAATATGAAAACAATACATTATTTGAAAATATTTATCTCTATCAAGGACCACATCATAATATTGCACCAAAATAAAAGGAAAAAAATCTAGCAACCATCAAAAAGTAATAAAGAAACTATCATCGTAACTAAAAGAACAATTATGTGGAAACATAGAGAAGAATTTAAAGGTAGTCCCTAATGCACCACTATTAGTCAATTCATATAAATAATACACTAGTGTAGTTAATTGGTATGAAATTTATGTTGATAAAAATGATATCTTAAATAAGTTCCTATGTAATTTGAATTTATATCCCATCAATGAAGATTTTTATGTGTTTATATGGGTATATGAATATACTAAGCCAAATTTAATAGTTTTGATATTAATAAAATTCTCTCTTATTAAGGAAACTAGAAATAAATAAATGAAGTCCTATTATAAGGCAATAAATACAACATTTTAAAGGAAGGGATTCTCAAAAGGAAACACAATATAAAAATACACTTATAGAGTATATTAATTCAATATACGACATACTCATTTCTTATAATTTGATTAATAAATATATAGCTTAATAAAATATAAATTATTGCATCTAAGTGGCTATCAAGCATATTTTCTAGTGGGAACCACAATACATTGTTACACTAACAAAAAAATAAACTATTTATAACCATCACAAACTTCTTATTCCCATTAGTAATAGGTATTACAATGATATTTTATCTTAGCTCCTCCATTCCACTCCACATGGGTGTTCAAATTGTTTTATACCTTCATCACCACATCTTATACTTAACCAATTTCTCAGTGAAATATTTTATGTCTACCTCCTCCCATATAGGTTTACATGAGTAAGCCTCAATATAAAATGGTTGATCATATTATATATTGAGACTATTAATGGATCTATTATAGATATTACCTCACCCCTTTAAGTGGGCATAACTCATTTATCTACACCTTTATTGGTTCTTAACATCCTTCAACATGTGACATGTGACTTAGAAAACCTTTTCTTTATAACCTACCTGATAATGATTCTATTTTACATGATTTTGGTGTGTGTGTGTGTGTGTGTGTGCGCGCGTGCATGCGTATGTATTTTAATGAATTTTTCCAATTTTAGGACATCCCCTATGAGTCTCATTTTCCACTTATATTTTTTATTCCTAATTCTACACCTTGTGTGAAGAGGGTTGCACAAATTATACATACCCATATATTCATATAATTCCTAATCAAGTGGAAATAATGCTTATGTTATCACCAATTAAACATAAGCCATGATTAAAATCATGTAAATATAAATCACCAAAACCTCATCAGGAATTATGATTAAATAAAACCATGTCACAACATATTATTAATGTAATGAAATATACTATTTAATTATATACCCCATTAAGGAATTTACCTCCTTCAATGGTTTATTTTACACATTCAACTAAAGAAGACACTCACATGTTATGAAACATGATGAAATTCTATATTAAAATAAATATAATATATTTTATGATATTCCTCTTCATGAAACAATCATCAAATGAGAACACACTCAATAATTTTAAATATTACAAAAAAACAATCTTTCAAAAACACAAAAGTATTCAAATGTTCCAAAAAAGTGAAGTTAAGACCTAGGAATTTTTTCGTTTACTAGTTTATAATAACATATGTTGTTTATAACATGGTTTTATAGATATAATATTCTATATTCTATACACCCACATGTTTCTTGAGGCATGTGAGAATGATTTAAGATACACAAGACTCTACATAATCATAGATGTTCGACTTGATATTTTATTGATCACATCAAAAATAGTGGTATTTTATATACTAACAAGTGTTATATTTATATTTAAATTTACTTTCATTACTTTCACATATCTATACCATTCTTATGATTTACAATATAGTATGCTTCTATCGAATATTTTACAATTACATGTGTAGCTTTTACAAACTAGTCAATCTAGATCCATGTAACTCTCACTATTATTTACTTACTTATTGTATGCACTCCATAATATTTTCTTATTTTTTTGCATCCCACATCTTTCTATTTGTGTATGGGATACTCTCTTAGTTTTTGGCCTCAATAGTATTTATAATGTATCCCTTCAGCAACATTTTGTATGCGTGATACTATTATGTCCCTTGTATGTGTCCCTTATCCATTTATATGAAATTATTTGTAACATTGAGTATTATATTTGTGTGCTTATGTAATTTTATATGTGTATACTTGTATTATTATTTATAATATTAATGTCTTGATATATCATGTACCACTTCTATGCAATATGTTTTATCCTTTCTCTTAATATGACATCTTATGCAAACCTTATAAATAATCATATGGGTTGGCTATATAATTATATTATAGGGTACTTATAATTTATTTTGATATGATCAATGTTCAAGACATCTCCCTCACCTCATAATATGGGTAATTTAGTGGGATTTTTCAAGAAAACATATAATTAATATTGAAAAAAATGGTAGAATTACAAATTTCATAATAGAATAAGACATGTTACAAGAAAATAATTATAAGTACACATAAAAAAATTGCACGTAACTCCATTCTAGATGGAACCGTACAAAATATGATATGACCATTAGATGGTACTAACCCTAATGGTGAAAATATCCTTGTATTTATGTCTCATTTTAGAATTTTTATAGGAAATATAATAATTAAGCATTTTGTGAAATAGGCTCAGAACATATATATTTTTTCATTATAGAATAATTTTATTACAATTTGGTACATAATACAAGGTTCATGATGAAAATTTCAAACCAATATTTCAATGTAAAGTTACGCATTTAATATTTTAGATGTGTGATAAGGAAATGAGCATGGGTATCATTATTTATACATTTTCAAAGTTTCAAAATCATCAATACAATACATCGTGGGAACATGAGTTGAATTCATTCTCTTTCAATTTTACACATTCAGAATTGAGATCTATTTCTATTGGTGTGATTTTATGTCCATACATTATTTTAAAAATTGGTTTAGTGATACCATGAGATACCATTCCTTCTACCCATTTTTGAGGATTTTTGGCATTTATTGTCTAACCCTACTCCTATTATGCATGATGGTTACTAGAGACATTTTTATATGTGGATGATGATATACTGTTTGACATGGACATATTATAGATGTTGATTTGGACATGTGACATTGGATATTTTGAGTAGACCTAGTATGGAAGATTATTGATGATGATATAGTTGATTAATTAATTGAAAATGATAATGTTGAATTCTTGATGTTGTTGTGATTCATGTGTTTAGATGATCTTGAGATGTTGTTTATATCATTTTGGATGTTCTGATATGGCCACGAGGCCAAAGGAGGTATTTGTGTTTTGCAGGTTAAAATATCACAACAATGTCGGGGGACTGGAGACTAACCATATTGAAATTCTGGGTGAATTCAACAAGGTCACCATGGCAACTATTGTGTGTGTGTGTGTGTGTGTGTTGTTAGGGATTTCCATGGGGAAATTTCCATTATATGTGACCATGGGTTTGTGTAATTTATTAATGTGGTTTCTTTATTAATGTTGCATGTGTTTATTTTGTGATGTGTTACCTTTTTCTTTAGTTTATATGTGTTGTGTAATGTTGTGGATAATCATGTGTTAAAATAAATAAATCAATATGTCATAAGAATGTAATAAATGAAGTTGTTGATTTTAAATGTTAATGTTGTAAGAGTGTGTAAGAAATGTGTAAGAAGGTGTAAGGGATATGTAAGAGTATGTAAGATAGATTTTGGAATGTTAAACACTTCATCCTCTTAGGAATTCGAATTTGTCCTTGGAGGCTAAATTTGGAGGCTTGTGGGACAAGTTAAGCTTGTCCCACACCTCTTAAAATGATTCACCAACCATACCTATGGTTTGGAGGTTAAATTTAGGCCTTTTTATTGCATTTTGAAATGACTAATTGTAAGTTTTAATTGCACTTCTCTTACATGTTTTTAATTCAGTCCTTTTGGAGTATGGGTTATTTTGGAGTGTGTAAGTTAATTTGTCATTTTTATTTATTATGTTTAGGTGCATGATGTTGAATTTCCTCTTGGGGTTGAGGAAGAATGATGTGGCATCCCACATGGATCCACATCATCCTCTTCTCTTCCCTCTCCTTTAAATTCAAAACTCCTTGCTTGTTTGTGGTTGTTGAAACTTTGTTTATTCCTCTTGGGGGCACATTTTTTTGCTTGTTGTTTTGGGAGCTTGTTGTGGAAGGAGTTGGAGCCTTTTTGCATGCTTGGACATTGCTGATTTTGGACTGTATTTGGATTTTGGGAAGCTTGTGAGCTTGGAACAAACTCCAGTATGGAGAGGTAGGAACTTGAGCCTTTTAGAATGTTTTCTTTCTCTTGCATGCATTGTATGAAATGGTGAATGTGTTATGTGTTCTTGGCTGGTTGGGTAGACTACTTAGGACATGGTGTAGGAGAAGGCTATGGGGATTTCAAATGGGGGCATAAGGGAATGCCAAGGGCATCAGTTTTATTGTGGAGGGAGTTTGGATTGGGATCCACCTTGGAAAAGAAATAGCTTGCATTTCTTACTCTTGGGGGCATAAGGGAGAAACTTTGGGGGGCATAAGGAGGGGTTGGGAGACATAAGGTTTATGGGATTTGATATGTTATATTGGCGGTATGATTTTAGGTGGATGCCCAATTCCAAATAGGGAGGCATAAGTAGTTTCCCCATAGTTCCTTGCTCTTGTTGGCTTGCTTGATCAAGCCTAAGTTTTGTGTGAATGTTATCAAATGCAGTTGTGAACTATTGTTTTTTCTTGAACTGTGTTTCTTATTGAATTATGCATGTGAAAGAATGTTGCTTGTTTGTTGTGGAAGCCATTGTTGCCATGTGTTGATTCTCATCTCTTATTTCAATATGGTTGGGGCTCGGGGCCAATGAGGAAGGATGGCTTCTCCCTTCTCATTGGATGTCTTGGTTGGGTGGAGAGCATTGCCTTTCCCCTTCCTTGTTGTGATCAAATGAAAAGATGAAGAAACTAAGCATGTTGTTGTTTTGGAGCCAAAGAAATGTACAGTTTGACAGTCCCTTTTTGTTAGCAAGTTTATTGTGTTCTTTCCCACTTTGAAGTGGATGATTTGTATAATTATTGTAATTGGAAGTTGCTTGTATTGATAAGGAAAGATTGAAAGTGTAATGTGAAATGTAAAGAGTTATATTCCCTTCTCTGTTTTGAAAAGGAATGTGAAGCATATATATGTATTGCATATTGTATTTTAAAGTTAAAAGAAGGAGTTAAGTTGTAAATATGTTCTCTGTTTAAATTCAATAAAGGAATTGCAAGCTCATTTTTATTCACATGGTTGTAATTGAAGTGGAATACCCAATGATGATTTGAAGCTCTGTATATTTGTAAAAGCAAGAAATACGTAGGAAGGAAGTATGTTGTTTGCATCCTTGGAAGTATATTAAAATTAAAATCAGGACTGCAATTTAACTTAGAAATGAATGGTTGAATTAGTCAAGCAAATGTATTGGACTAGTTAGGAACTATATACACTTTTGAATGATAAAATTGATATACCGATTTAAAGGAAATAGTTCACTGTTATAAACTTCATTATGGCAATTCATTTTCATAAAAACATAGTTCAGACCTGCACTTAGTAATCAACCTAAAAATGTTATAAGTTAACATGCTAAGACATTAAAGAACTCAAATTGACCCTAACATTTAAGAATGAACCTTCAAAACTTTATAGAATCCAACTTGAAACTTGCACAATCATTTTTCTATGTCTATTGTCGGAGAAATAAAATTTGAAATCAATTGGATAAATCAACTCTCCTAAAAACACTCTAAACCCTCCCTAGACCAATCCTCCATGTCTTTTTGACATGTTGAGTGAAGGAGGAGATCTAATTTAACCAAGTTGAGAAGTTGAAAATTGCCAGTTCACTAATTCAAAAGCCTGCAGATTGTTTTCATTAAATTTACCACTTAAAATTCATCAAATTTCAAAATTTATGACTCTTGTGTAAAGAGGGCATCGAAGAGCTTTCCAAAAGTCCTCGTTTTCCCAAAACCGAGCTTTCTAGCTCAAGTTATGGCCATTTGAAGTTTTACTTCAATTTGGCATTCAAAAGGTAATAAAATTTAATCTAACTATTAAAAATTTAAATTTTAAACTTTGGAAAAATTTCCCTAAAAATTCCATGGCCCCCCACCATCCCACAACCAATCGGGATCTACCACGTGGCACCTCGAGGGGCGGACCGAATTTAAACTTATCCGTTTTAAAAAAATTTCCTTGGGAAAAATTTTCCTTTTCCTCCTCACCCGCAACCAATCAGAGGGCCACGTGTCCTCTAGGGGGCTGAGGCGGAGGCATGGTTTGTTTTTAACTCTTATCCCTTTTGAAAATTTTTGGAAAATTTTCACTTTTTCCTCCACTAACGCCCCATGACCAATCGAGAGGGCGCCACGTGTCCTCTAGGGGCTACGACATGGGCGCGGTTCCTTTTTTAACTTAACCTTTTTGAAAATTTTGGGGAAAATTTCCATTTTGGCCCCATGGCCCACAGCCAATGAGAGGAGGTGCCATGTGGCACCTTGGGGTGGCGGCGGGAGGGGGAACCCTTTTTTATTTTGGTTTTCGCCTTTGGAAAAATTTCTAAAATCTTCCCCCAGTCCGCAACTCCACCTTCTCCCTCGAAATTCTCCTTCTCTCCAGCATGGGCATTTCAGACCCACCATCCTTTCTTTCTTTCCTCTTTTTCCCCCTCGGGCGCAAGGCGTAATTTCTTCCACCGCCCCATCCCTTCCTAGTCTTCTCCGGCATCGAACTTCGACTGCCAACTCATGCCACGTGTCCCTAGAGGACCCATGCGAGGCATGGGATGGATGTTTTGAGACTTTGAGCCCATGTAATGGGAAAAATTCCCTAAGCCACCCCATGACCCGCCAACCCGTTCAAGGTGCTTTCTCCTCCTCTTGACACGTGTCCCACCTAGGGAAAATTTGACCCTAGAACTCCGCCCTGCCTTATCTTGAGTTCTATAAGGAGTTAGGAGGACTTCTTTATATCACCGAAAGGTGAGAAAATTTCCTATCCATTGGGAATGGTTTAGGAAATTTTGGAAGCATTAAGTAGGAGAAAAATCTAGTTGAAACTCTGAGCCTGTTAGAGAGTGGGTATGGGGGTAAATTACTCCTTGAACCTAACTAAAACATATAACCCTAAAATTTGAACCTTGTGAACTTGAAATTGTTAATGAAGGAAAACATAGGTTGTAGTAGTTTGGTCTTGTTCTAAAACTTGTTAGTGAAAACTAATGTCTTACAACTTGATTGTAGACACTTCAAATCAAAAAAAAAAATTATCCCCTAATTTTTCTAGCTAACCCTAGGTTGTTTCTTGGGTCTCAAGTGGTTGTTTAAACGGGCATTACAATTTGGTATCAGAGTAGTGGTTCAAAGGCTTGGACCATTGGGCACACTAGAAAACTTGAGACATGAAAACTTAAACCTAGTACACTTGTAAATCTAGAAAACAACTTAGCAAGAAATTGTATATTTTAGTAAACATGGAAGTTGTGTAAAACTTAGAAAAATGAACTAACTCTCACTTTGGTCTATGCAGAGGCTCAGATGGAGCGAGAGGAACTTTCACAGGACTCAGACTCACCACCACCACCACCACCACCACCACCACCACCACTAGATCAGGGTGTAGCAGCCATTCTACCTCAGATTCTACAAACCCTTCAGGATGTTAATGCCACTCTACGTGGAGGATTAGGTGGAGGACATGCAGCTAGTCATGATAGAGCTCCTTCTATCGAGGGTCAGGTATCTCCTCGACTCAGCGAGGAGCATAGAGGAGAGAACTCCCATGCGAGTCAGTCAGAGTAGAGTCACCACCTAGGAGACAGGGTGATAGAGTTCCAGAGCATAGAGAGAGGTCTCGAGCCCTAGGCTTAGGGATGAGCGTGTTGAGAGACCTAGAGGCCGACAGACCACAACAACGGATCACATCAGGGAGATCCTGAAAGCTTCGCCCTCACATTACTCAGGTGATATAGGTGGATTTCAGGTAGAGGCCTAGCTAGTGAGCTTGAGTGGTTGCTTCAAGCTTTGTCCTTGTTCTAACAACACGAAAGCTCATGTTGCGATCCATCTACTTGAGGGATGGAGCTTTGGAGTATGGTGGAGGATAGAGGAGCAGAAGCTCCATGTAGATTCAGAGACAAGTGACTTGGGAGCTTTTTGAGGAGAGATTCAGGAGTAGGTATTTATCACGGAGGTTCATCCAGTAGAGGATTGATGAGTTCCATGACCTCCGACAGCTTCTCTTTTAGTAGCAGAGTATGAGAGTAGATTTTGGATCTACTCCAGTATGTAGAGTATATGCAGGATGAGCAGGTGTGGATTCACAGGTTCATCCGGGGCCTAAATTTGGATATTGGAGGTGCAATGTGGATTCACTATCCACAGACATTAGCAGAGGCCATCGAGAAGGCCTATATTATGAGAGAGACTTGGGGTAAAACCCAACAGGCTAGAGACCGAGTCAGGAGCCACATTCAGTAGATGCAGGATAGTAGATCAGAGGTTCAATACTCTCTCCTCATGGTGGTCAGCATTCCTCATAGTCATCCTTTAGGCCACAGCAATAGCAAGTAGTAGCAGTAGTCCCACCCACCTTATAGACCTCCACAGAGAGTTGATGCACAGAGAGGTCGAGTATGGGCCTCCTCCTAGGGGTCCCATCAGGACACAGGTGGACCTAGAGCTCAGTCAACGGGAGCTCACTAGTAGAGGCCACAATGAGCAGGCACAACCGGATCATCAAGATCCACACCACATACTTCTAGAGCACCTACTGAGGTGCTACTCCTTGAGAGGATCAGGTGGTTGCTTTGGATGTGGAGTTGCTGGACATTTTTGGAGAGATTTCCCTCAGAACCCTAACAAGGGTAAGGCACAGGTTTTAGAGCCGATAGTTGGTGACATGGGACGTAGTCACAGATTTATGCAGTGGTTGAGAACCACTGAGAGAGCACTAGAGCACAATCATTGAGACCACATGTAGCATTGGTGGTATTCCTACCTCTGTATTGTTTGATTCTGGTTCTTCTGATTCTTTCATTGCACCATCTTTAGTAGAGCGATGCAGGCTGGTGGTAATTAGGTAAAGGTCTTAGTTGGGATGTCGAGATGGCTTCTGAGCCAAGATCTCTATGGACTCCTTAGTTAAGGAGTGTGTAGTGGATTTGGGACCTTTCACCACTACCTCAGATCTCCGTATTCTTCCTTTGGGCTCATATGGAGTCATCTTGGGTATGGATTGGTTATCTACACACAGGGCTAGGATGGATTGTTATCACAAGACTATAGCTTGTGCAGATGATTTAGGAGTTGAGTCGGTGATCTCGGGGTCAAGAGACCTGTTTCTATTCGCACCATCTCTACTATGCAGCTTAAGCGGTGTGTGTGATGGGGTTGTCAGATGTATGTTGTTATGCATTAGTGACAGATCAAAGGATGGGTCTAGTGGACCATCACTTGATGATCATCCCATCTTGAGAGAGTTTTTTTGATGTCTTTCCTGGGGAGCTACCGGGGGTTACCACCCCCACGTGAGATTGATTTTCATATAGATTTAGTTCCTGGAGCAGAGCCTATCTCACGGGCACCTTATCGGATGACCACCCCGAGCTCTGTGAGCTCAAGTTGCAGCTTGAGGGCCTTTTGGAGAAGGGCCTTATCCATCCTAGTGTATCCCCTTGGGGTGCACTAGTGATCTTTGTGAAGAAGAAGGATGGATCCTTGTGGTTGTGTATTGATTACCGCCAGTTGAACAAGGTAACGATCAAGAATCATTATCCTCTTCCTCGTATTGATGACTTGTTTGATCAGATGAAGGGAGCCACGGTGTTCTCTAAGATTGATCTCAAGTCAGGGTACCATCAGCTGAGGATTTCGGAGGTGGACATTCATAAGACCACCTTCTGCATGAGATATGGGCACTATGAGTTCACAGTGGTGCCTTTTGGTTTGACGAATGCCCCTGTAGTGTTTATGAGTTTGATGAATGGGGTATTCAGACCTTTTAGATCACTTCATGCTCATCTTCCTAGATGACATTTTGATATACTCACATACACGTGAGGAGCACGAGGGGCACCTTCACCAGGTTCTTCAGTGTCTTCGTGAGCAAAGAGCTTTACGGGAACTTGGAGAAGTGTGCTTTTTTTCAGACAGAGGTGCAGTATTTGGGTCATATCATTTCTAGGGAAGGTATCACAATCGATCCTTCCAAGATTAGAGCCATTATGGATTGGCCAACACCCACTATAGTGACCAGGTGCGCAAGCATGGGATTAGCAGGATTACTACAGAGAGATTTGTTCAGACTTCTCTCGGATTACGCACCCATCACTTCCCTTCGAGGAAAGGGAAGAAGTTTGTTTGGTCAGATAGATGTGAGTAGGCCTTCAGGACACTTGAAGGAGTGCCTCACTACAACACCCATTCTTGTAGTGTCGATCCACAGGGTGAGTTCTTTGTTTGCACAGATGCTTCTTAGTAGGACTTGGAGGTGTGTTGATGCAGGATGGCAGAGTAGTGGCTTTTGAGTCTCACAAACTCAAATATCATGAGCTTAATTATCCTACCCATGATCTTGAGCTTGTGGTAGTTATACATGCTTTGGTTAGATGGAGACATTTTCTTCTTGGATGGAGATTCACACTCAGGACAGATCATTTGAGTCTTCACCACCTCTTCACGCAACCCAATCTCAACACTCATCAAGGCGTTGATGGAGTTACTTTGTGAGTATGACATGGAGATCGAGCATGTGAAGGGGAAGGAGAATGTGGTAGTAGATGCTCTCAGTAGATGGAGACATGTGGCTATGGCCACCTCAGTGAGCACAAATTTGTAGAGCAAGATTCTTCAACAACTTCCTCTTGACAACTTCTACATTGCAGTATGAGCAGAGATTGAGTCACAGAGACCCCTTGAGGGGAAGTTTGATGGTTTTTCCTTAGAGGAAGATGGTCTTCTCAGGCACAGAGGTAGGATATATGTTCCCAGAGATGGAGGCTTGAGGCAAGACATCTTGGTAGAGGCACATCATGCACCCTATTCAGCCCATCCCAGGTGAAGAAGATGCACGCTACCTTGCGACAGTTGTACCATTGAGAGGACTTCATCGAGACGTGGCTCAGTTTGTGTCATGGTGTTTAGAGTGCTAGAGGGTTAAGGCCAAGCATCAACATCTAGCAGGTCTTCTTTATCCTCATGCCATACCGAAATGGAAGTGGGACACCATTTCCATGGATTTCATTGTTGGGCTACCGATGTCGAGATATCACCACGACACCATTATGGTCATGGTTGATAAATTGACAAAAGTGGCTCACTTTTCTCTAGTGAAGACCACTTATACAGCTAGAGTAGTGGCATGAGTATATTTGGATGAGATTTCAGGTTTGCATGGGATTCCATGGAAGATCATTTGTGACCGCGATCCTTTGTACACTTCACACTTTTGGACTACCATGCAGTATGTCCTCGGGATGAGGATTAACTTCAGCACAACATATCACCTTGAGATAGATGGATAGACCAAGTGAGTGAATCAGATTTTAGAGGATATGCTCAGGATGTATGTGATGGATCAACAGTCTAAGTGGGAGGAGTACATATACTTAGTGGAGTTTTCCTACAATAATAGTTTTTAGAGTTCTATAGGCATGGCTCCTTTTCAGATTTGTATGGTAGAGAGTGCAGACACCTCTTAGTTGGGATAGGTTAGAGGACAGAGTATCTCTTGGACCAGCTCTTTTGCAGGACATGGAGCAGCAGGTAGTGTTGATCAGGTAGAGATTGCAGGAGGCACAGGACAGGCAAAAGAAGTATGTGGATCAACATAGGATTGATCATAGCTTTGATGTGGGCATGAAGGTGTTCCTTCGTGTCAGGCCACACAAGAGCCCTATCCATTATGGAAAAGGTTCTAAGTTAGCTCCTAGATTCATTGGTCCTTTTGAGATCTTGGAGCGTATCAGGCCCTTTGGCCTACCATCTAACATTGCCACCCATCTTGTCTCACGTACATGATGTGTTTCATGTTTCAGTTCTTAGGAGATATATTACAGATCCATCTCATGTACTGGATTGGACATCATTGTAGGTGTAGGATCAGGGGCAGGTGATGGTGGAGCCCATCCATATCATAGATCACAAGACCCTGGGCCTTCGAGGCAGAGAGATTGATCAGGTATGGGTAGTGGGATAGATACGACGAGACTATAGCCACTTGGGAGGATGCCACAATATTATGAGTGTAGTTTCCACATTTGTTCCAGTGACTTCCAGGAGGAAGTCGAGTCTAAGGGGAGGGGGATGTAGTGCCCACTTCCCTTTGACACTTTTAGATACTGATCTTGATACTGTTGATCATATTATGGACACTATTATGTTTTGTTTTAGTATGATGGTTAGATGTTAGATCATGGATTATTATTGATCTGGATTCAATTATTATGCATGATGGTTACTAGAGACATTTTTATATGTGGATGATGATATACTGTTTGACATGGACATATTATAGATGTTGATTTGGACATGTGACATTGGATATTTTGAGTAGACCTAGTATGGAAGATTATTGATGATGATATAGTTGATTAATTAATTGAAAATGATAATGTTGAATTCTTGATGTTGTTGTGATTCATGTGTTTAGATGATCTTGAGATGTTGTTTATATCATTTTGGATGTTCTGATATGGCCACGAGGCCGAAGGAGGTATTTTCGTTTTGTAGGTTAAAATATCACAACAATGTCGGGGACTGAGACTAACCATATTGAAATTCTGGGTGAATTCAACAAGGTCACCATGGCAACTTGTGTGTGTGTGTGTGTGTGTGTGTGTTGTTAGGGATTTCCATGGGGGGGATTTCCATTATATGTGACCATGGGTTTGTGTAATTTATTAATGTGGTTTCTTTATTAATGTTGCATGTGTTTATTTTGTGATGTGTTACCTTTCTTTAGTTTTTATGTGTTGTGTTAATGTTGTGGATAATCATGTGTTAAAATAAATAAATCAATATGTCATAAGAATGTAATTAATGAAGTTGTTGATTTTAAATGTAATGTTGTAAGAGTGTGTAAGAAATGTGTAAGAAGGTGTAAGGGATATGTAAGAGTATGTAAGATAGATTTTGGAGTGTTAAACACTTCATCCTCTTAGGAATTCGAATTTGTCCTTGGAGGCTTGTGGGACAAGTTAAGCTTGTCCCACACCTCTTAAAATGATTCACCAACCATACCTATGGTTTGGAGGTTAAATTTAGGCCTTTTATTGCATTTTGAAATGACTAATTGTAAGTTTTAATTGCACTTCTCTTACATGTTTTTAATTCAATCCTTTTGGAGTATGGGTTATTTTGGAGTGTGTAAGTTAATTTGTCATTTTTATTTATTATGTTTAGGTGCATGATGTTGAATTTCCTCTTGGGGTTGAGGAAGAATGATGTGGCATCCCACATGGATCCACATCATCCTCTTCTCTTCCCTCTCCTTTAAATTCAAAACTCCTTGCTTGTTTGTGGGTTGTTGAAACTTTGTTTATTCCTCTTGGGGGCATTTTTTTTGCTTGTTGTTTTGGGAGCTTGTTGTGGAAGGAGTTGGAGCCTTTTTTCATGCTTGGACATTGCTGATTTTGGATTGTATTTGGCTTTTGGGAAGCTTGTGAGCTTGGAACAAACTCCAGTATGGAGAGGTAGGAACTTGAGCCTTTTTAGAATGTTTTCTTTCTCTTGCATGCATGTATGAAATGGTGAATGTGTTATGTGTTCTTGGCTGGTTGGGTAGACTACTTAGGACATGGTGTAGGAGAAGGCTATGGGGATTTCAAATGGGGGGCATAAGGGAATGCCAAGGGCATCAGTTTTATTATGGAGGGAGTTTGGATTGGGATCCACCTTGGAAAATAAATAGCTTGCATTTCTTACTCTTGGGGGGCATAAGGGAGAAACTTTGGGGGCATAAGGAGGGGTTGGGAGACATAAGGTTTATGGGATTTGATATGTTATATTGGTGGTATGATTTTAGGTGGATGCCCAATTCCAAATAGGGAGGCATAAGTAGTTTCCCCATAGTTCCTTGCTCTTGTTGGCTTGCTTGATCAAGCCTAAGTTTTGTGTGAATGTTATCAAATGTAGTTGTGAACTGTTGTTTTTGCTTGAACTATGTTTCTTATTGAATTATGCATGTGAAATAATGTTGCTTGTTTTGTTTGTGGAAGCCATTGTTTCCATGTGTTGATTCTCATCTCTTATTTCAATATGGTTGGGGCTCGGGGCCAATGAGGAAGGATGGCTTCTCCCTTCTCATTGGATGTCTTGGTTGGGTGGAGAGCATTGCCTTTCCCCTTCCTTGTTGTGATCAAATGAAAAGATGAAGAAATGAAGCATGCTGTTGTTTTGGAGCCAAAGAAATGTACAGTTTGATAGTCCCTTTTGTTAGCAAGTTTATTGTGTTCTTTCCCACTTTGAAGTGGATGATTTGTATAATTATTGTAATTGGAAGTTTCTTGTATTGATAAGGAAAGATTGAAAGTGTAATGTGAAATGTAAAGAGTTATATTCCCTTCTCTGTTTTGAAAGGAATGTGAAGCATATATATGTATTGCATATTGTATTTTAAAGTTAAAAGAAGGAGTTAAGTTGTAAAGATGTTCTCTATTTAAATTCAATAAAGGAATTGCAAGCTCATTTTTATTCACATGGTTGTAATTGAAGTGGAATACCCAATGATGATTTGAAGCTCTGTATATTTGTAAAAGAAAGAAATATGTAGGAAGGAAGTATGTTGTTTGCATCCTTGGAAGTATATTAAAATTAAAATCAGGACTACAATTTAACTTAGAAATGAATGGTTGAATTAGTCAAGAAAATGTATTGGACTAGTTAGGAACTATATACACTTTTGAATGATAAAATTGATATACAATTTAAAGGAAATAGTTCAATGTTATAAATTTCATTCTGGCAATTCATTTTCATAAAAACGTACAGTTCAGACCTGCACTTAGTAATCAACCTAAAAATGTTATAAGTTAACATGCTAAGACATTAAAGAACTCAAATTGACCCTAACATTTAAGAATGAACCTTCAAAACTTTATAGAATCCAACTTGAAACTTGCACGATTTTTTTATGTCTATTGTCGAGAAAATAAAATTTGAAATCAATTGGATAAATCAACTCTTCCTAAAACACTCTAAACCCTCCCTAGACCAATCCTCCATGTCTTTTTGACATGTTGAGTGAAGGAGGAGATCTAATTTAACCAAATTGAGAAGTTGAAAATTGCTAGTGCACTAATTCAAAAGCCTGCAGATTTTTTCATTAAATTTACCACTTAAACTTCATCAAATTTCAAAATTGATGACTCTATGTAAAGAGGGCATCAAGAGCTTTCTTAAAAGTCCTCGTTTTCCCAAAACTGAGCTTTCTAGCTCAAGTTATGGCCATTTGAAGTTTTACTTCAATTTGGCATTCAAAAGGTAATAAAATTTAATCTAACTGTTAAAAATTTAAATTTTAAACTTTGGAAAAATTCCCTAAAAATTCCATGGCCCCCACCATCCCGCAACCAATCGGGATCTGCCACATGGCACCTCGAGGGGCGGACCAAATTTAAACTTATCCATTTTAAAAAAATTTGCCTTGGGAAAAATTTTCCTTTTTCCTCCACCGGCCCACAGCCAATCAGAGGGCACCACATGTCCTCTAGGGGGCTGAGGTGGAGGCGTGGTTTGTTTTTAACTCTTATCCCTTTTGAAAAATTTTTTGGAAAATTTTCACTTTTTCCTCCGCCAGCCCACAGCCAATCAGAGGGTGCCACGTGTCCTCTAGGGGCTATGGCGTGGGCGTGGTTCCTTTTTGAACTTAACCTTTTTGAAAATTTTGGGAAAAAAATTTCCATTTTGGCCCCATGGCCCACATGCACCAATGAGGAGGTGCCACGTGGCACCTTGGGGTGGTAGTGGGGAGGAACCCTTTGTTATTTTGGTTTTTGGCCTTTGGAAAAATTTCTAAAATGTTTTCCCATGGTCCGCAACTCCACCTTCTCCCTTGAATTCTCCTCTTCCGTGGGCACATGAGGACCCGTGCATCCTTTCTTTCCTTTTTCTCCCCCTCGGGCACAAGGCACTAATTTCTTCCACCACCCCGTCCCTTCCTGGTCTTCTCTCGGTGTCAACTCTCTACGGTCACTATGTGTCCCCTAGAGGACCCGTGGAGGCACGGGATGTTTTGAGACTTTGAGCCCATGCAATGGGAAAAATTCCCTAAGCCACCCCACACCCACCAACCCATTCAAGGTGCTTTCTCCTCCTCTTGACATGTGTCCCACCTAGGGAAAATTTTCCCTAGAACTCCGCCCACTCATATCTTGAGTTCCACAAGGAGTTAGGAGGACTTCTTTATATCACCGGAAAGGTGAGAAAATTTCCTATCCATTAGGAATGGTTTAGGGAAATTTTGGAAGTGTTAAGTAGGAGAAAAATCTAGTTGAAAACTCTAAGCCTGTTAGAGAGTGGGTATGGGGGTAAATTACTCCCTGAACCTAACTAAAACATATAACCCTAAAATTTGAACCTTGTGAACTTGAAATTGTTAATGAAGGAAAACATAGGTTGTAGTAGTTTGGTCTTGTTCTAGAACTTGTTAGTGTAAATTGATGTCTTGCAACTTGATTGTAGACACTTCAAATAAAAAAATTATCCCCTAATTTTTCTAGCTAACCCTAGGTTGTTTCTTGGGTCTCAAGTGGTTGTTTAAATGGGCATACAAGCTTAAATGGTGAGTTAAGAATACACTTGAGAAATTGAAAAGGTTAGTACTCTTTTTTCCATTTTTAGAGGGCCAAAACTCAAATTCATATATCCTAAGAACTCCCGAGTTTGATTGAAGAAAAGATAATTTTTGGGTACTTAGAAAAATATGTGAAAAAATGAGTATTTTTTAGGTTTAGAGTTATGTGGATATCTAGGGTGTGAATGGAACATGTTCCCCATGAAAACATGTTCTTCACATTGGTGGTGGATCTGCAACACAAAGTATTTTGTGTTATGCGATAGATCGGACATTTTAGTCACTAAGAATCCTTACGACATAGTTCGAGTGAGTCTTGGTTCCCGCAAGTAAGTTTGTGCCGCAAAGAGAAGGATTGTGTGTTTTGTGTGTTGATGAAGATTTTGGGTACTAAGGTCCCCGACAACATTTTTCCTCCCAAGACTAAGATCTTCACATTTCCGATTAACTCGAGATTCAAATATATATTAAGAGAAGAGGAGATAGAGTATTGCGACAAAGCGGGTATTTCAGTCCCGAAGACCCATCCGATACAAGTTACATGACTATCAATGTTCCCTGCAAGTGAGTTTGATATTAAACACATGAATCCCATGTATTGTAGATAGAGTAAGTGGTGTGGGTATAGGATACCCCGAGATAATAGTTCTCTATGAGCAAGTGTTCTTTGCAATCCCTTATGAGCCAAAACACAAAGGAGTTGAAAAAAATACCAAGGTGTTAGAGTTGTGTGGATGAAGAGTTAGATGAGGGCCCAAAGGGACCAACTAGTACAAGTACCACAAGAAACCCTATTCCCGTGAACCATTTTAATCTATAACTCAAAGACTCGGTGTATTTCGGAGAGATAGTGAGTCGGAAGAACATGGAATACGTGGAACAATTTGCACAGAGGATGAGTTCCCCTTGAGGGACTATGAAGCTGAAATATAAAGGAAAAGGGAAAAACAAAGTAAATGGAGAGTAATTCAGTAGAATAGAGGTGCAGAAGAACCAAGATGAGAGGGCTCAAGTTCCTGAGTGCCTTATGTTCCCCAAAAACCTGAATGACCCAATTTACAAAGGGAATGAAGTGAGTTGCAGATAAATGGAGGCGGGAGAACTAATCCAAGGTGACCCAAGTTATATTGTTCCAATTGTTCCCCGATGACCCGAAATTTATTATTAGTAGGGGGATGAAGATATAATAATTTATAAAGGATTTTTAAGGGATTATAAAGTGCAATTTAGTACAGATTGGTAGTGTGTTTCAGGAACTTGGTGCTCCACAAACCCCCTAGACCCGATTTGGAATATCTTGAGCTCCAGTTGTCAAAATTTCATATTTTTATCTCATTAGAAATGTGGTTACATTCTTTATGTCATGAAATATAAAATTCTATATTTTAAGGTGTAATTGAATGTCGAAAAGGAAACTTTTAATATCTTTATTCGTATATTGGGAAAAATCATAGAATAATGACAAATAATTTTTAAAAATTATCTTGTAACCATTCTTTCTTCCACTAATTATGTGAAGAGAAATAAATTTAATTAAAAATATAAAAATCAATGACTTTTTCTATATAAGCAAGAATTCAATGTATGTGGAGTGGTGATGAAAATAGAGAAAAGGGTGTTGCAAGTAGAGGGTTGTGTATAGAGTGAATGGATACTAGATTGTAAATTTAATATTCATTAATTGAATTTGTTTAAGGAGATAGAACTATCAAATGAATACATGTTAATCAAATGAAAGAAGGGTAATGTTTTCAGAAGAGACATTATTATATAATGAAAATATATTGAGTAGAGAGCTAAGGGATGAAAGAGTCAAAGCCATCTCTTGAAGATATGTTGATCAAAAGAGAGGAGAGATATGTGTTGAAGGATACTATGTCATAAAATTAAACTTTTATGAATAGGATGAGAGCTACATGTTGAAGAAAATTCTACAGAGATAAAGAGAAGACTATGCCATCAAATGAATACCAATTAGATGAAAGAGAGAAGGTGGTGATAGAGCTACAAAGACAATCAGAAAATCATTCAAATTTTAAAGGAGAGACCAGAAAGAGATAAGAAGAGATATGAAAATATGAGTTTGAAGAGTGGGTGAAGAGAGAAATAACAAGGTGATCATAATTTATTACATGTGTAACTAAGAATCTAGATGATCAATTGAGTGTAGTATTATCTAAGTTGTTACTTAAATCATAGGGGGCTACAGCCTCCTTGTAATTAGTGTATTATGAAAGATCCGTAGTGGCTTATTAAATTCCGGGGGGTTGAAGCCTCCTTATAAGTGGTATCTTACTAAAGGTTGTTTTTCACCGTACAAAATTTGGGAGTTGTGGCTTCCAGGACAAGTTATAACTTGTCAAAGACTGGGTGGTGGCTTGGTTAATGTTTTGGAGTTGTAGCTCCAGATTGAGTTGTGGATCAATTGTGAAATCATTGTAACTCAAGGAAAATTTTCTAATTTAGTGTATTTTTTAAGTGTGTTTTTGTCCTAAAATGGTTTCCCACATTATATATGGTCTCCTCATTTTTATGTGTGTTTATTTCTCTCCCTATCTCTCATGATTGATAATTCATGCTTATAACAATCAATATTATTTAACACTAAAAAATTTAAGAAGTGGAAATTGATTTTGAAAGATAAAGTTTTATCAAAGACTTTGATTCACCCCCTCTCGCCTTCTGAATTCCTAATAATTGTTATTAGAGTGTGGTCCTCTTGTATTATGCCTAAAAACATGAAGGTGATCCTGAAGACATAAACATAAATGCGAGATCAACTCACAAGAAGAATCGGGATGAAGATCATAATGAGAGGTTGTTGATGGAAATGGAAGGTTTTAGTATCTCCATACATGATTCAGATGATGAGTAAGCACATGAAAATATAGAATATGAATTGGAATGTGCACTTGATGAGTTAGACAAGTCAAGGAAGAGAAATAAGAAATTGAAATTATACATCACATGCCCTTTATGAGAAGCACATCACTCTTCTTGAGAAGAAATTGAGAAATAAAGATCAAGAGGATGCTCAAGAATGTAAATAAAATGATTCTAAATCAGAGAAAGTGTTGAACTCTCTCAAACTCAAGGAAGAAGAGGTTACCAAGTTGAGGACCTTAGTGATGGAACAAGAAGGTCAAATTGGACACCATGAAGAAGTGTTGGCCCAAAAGGAGAAAGAACATGAGAAAGAGACATAATAGATTGAAGAACAAGTCAAACTAATCTCTAAGGCTCTTAGGGACAAAATTGAAGGGTGTGATAAACTCATCTCAGCCATGAAGACACTTCAAGAGGAACTGAACTAGGAAAAGAAAGCAAATGTGAAGGACAACAAAGATAAAGAGGATGCCTTCCAAAATATTGAAGAGGAAATAAAAACCCTGAAGATTAAATTAGAATGAGTTACTAACCATATAAATGACTTGAAAAGCAAACAAAGAAATTATGGTGAAATAAAACAAGAGTCATGCCAAGAAGACATCAAAGACATGAGTTTAGAATATGAGAAACTAAATGCAAATCTGAATACTCTCATAGGAAATGGAACAAACAAGAAAAAGTAAATTAAAGGATGAATCAAGCCAATCATTATTTCAAATATTTTTAGAGACCAAGGAGGATGAAAAGGTTGTTCCTATCATGCAAATAGACACTAAGCATACCAAGAAGACAAACATAAGATTTCGGTATGAGAGAACTTTTAATGGCTATTGTTTTTCATATCATGGTTTTAGTCACAAGGATAGAAAATGAAAATGGATTAAGGAATACATGGAACACCCATGGAGGGATTACAAACCTGAGTTTTATAATAATAGGATTTATTTTAATTATCAAGAAGATCCATGTTGGAGAGAAGAAGGCTCAAGTGGCAGAAATATATTATATGTTTCAATTTTAATGGATAAGGAAATTTTTCAAGGAACTTTTATAAGTATCCTGGATATAACAACAAGATGCACTACTTCAAAAGGTAAGGGAAAGGGATATTTACAGAAAAGACAAACTCTTAGAGTGAGACCAAGTTAGCCATGATTGAGAGACATACTGGAAAGAAGAACAAAAAATGGATATACAAGGTCAAGGAAGTAAACTTAGGAGTTAAAGAAGTGAAGAAGGAAATAGGACCAACATGGATAGATGATGTATAAATTTAGAAACCTATAACAAATTACAGCACAAATAAGACAACAGTAAGTGTTGATAAAGGAAAGAATAAGGAAGATAAGTTGAGTACAAACAATGAACAACTTCTTCCTCAAGTGGTGTTAGATAAAATGCAACATGTGTGTCTTTCAGGTCATGCAATCAAAAGATGAGAGCTCAAATGATGTGGTGGTCACACCAAGGAGTGCATTCAAGAATATTAATGAGAAAACTAGAACAAAAAGAGGAAATAATAACTCATCAAGTTCCTTTGATGACTTCATATTATTATAAGGTAATCTCACAAGACAATATGCCTTCTCTAGACTTTTAGAAGGTATACATGAGCTAAAGGAAGAATAGTTTGTTATTAATCTATCTATGAATTAAGAGTTTCTCATGATGAAGAAGAAGTTCAAGGATGTTGGTAAATGAAGGATGTTGTTGATTGTTGCCTCTATCAAATTGTCAAGATATTATTCTCTCTGTCAAAACCTGTCATGGATTACTGAGTAATGACATAGTGTCAAGGGTGTCTTTATTCTTGTCATTGGTGAAGGATGTATAGGGAGAAATAAACTAATTCTTATAAGGATTTCTAAAATAAATTCTATTTTTAAAATGTGTTTTCAAATGTTATTCAAAGAAAAACATGTCAAGTGTCTATTGTATAAGAGAATGTTCAAAAATGGTCTATGTTGATGAAATAAGGTTACAAATGTTGAGAACATAACTCGGGATAGATGAAAGATTACAATGGTGGATAGATATGGTGAAAACTCAGATGAGAAACAAAAGAGAATTATTGGAAAGAAAATAATGCATAAGTGTTGATATCTAAGATCGTGGGTAGTAGTAAATAAAGGAAACAATGTTGATGATATGAGCATGGATCAGGCCAAACAAATCAGATTTGTTGTTGATATCGACAAGGTAAGGTTATGAGACAGGTAAATTGGATTCAAAGGAAGAGTGCTTCAAATGTAGTGATGTTAATCCTATGGGGAGCATCTTCATGCAATACCAGCTCCTATCAAGTAAATGAAGTCTTCATGTGTGAGAGAAATAGTCTTCTTATGTTGATACTATTTTGGAATAGAAAAGAGATGTATAACAAGATTGAATCTAGAACCAAAAAATATAGCATATTTGTGGCTAATGAGAGTCGAAGAAGATGGAACTTAGTTCTACGGGAAGATTGTGGACAATGAGAGCCAATTGCTAATCTAAGAATGTTATGTAGCTGATTGAAAGCTAGAAGTGTAGCATCATCCAAGGGCGCACCTCGTTAGGTAAGATCATATAAACCAAGCTTATGTACATATTGCTCATGGTGTTGAATGGGTAGCCATTTTTCATAGATTTCAAAGGGAAAGATATTGTAGTCGAATATTTTTCCATCAAAGTTCAAGTGTTTCGAGTTTTTTACCATCAATGACAAAGGGGGATATTGTTGAACCCCTGGTCATTCTCATTGGTGTTGTCATTGATGTCAAGTGGAATTGATGGAAAAAATGTTGAATGGTGTGTTGAGAAATAAAAATCAATTCAATAGGAAAAAAGGTGTAAATGAATTGAATGTTGATTGGTAGTGTCTTCCGAGGTTGGTTTAATCGATTGGAGCTCACAATGTTAAGTGCATGGTCACAAGCAAGGACTATGATGAATCTCTCAAGATGGAATGTAGAATTTACAAGGTCATACATGGTCAATAATATGTGAAATAGGTGTCTCTAAGGTTTATGAGGTGTTTCAGATGTATACATTGGGATATGGTTAGTGCATTATGCATTCGGGATGGATTCATGGTGAATTCAAGACATTGCAAGCTTAAATGGTGAGATAAGAATACACTGGATAAATTAAAAGGTTAGTACTCTTGTTTCCATTGTTTTAGAGGGTTAAATATCAAATTCATATGTCCTACATACTCTCAAAGTCTTATTAGAGAAAAGATAATTTTTGTGTACTTAGAACAATTTGTGAAAAAATGAGTATTTTTAAGTTTTAGAGTTATGTCGATATTTGAGGTGTGGATGGAACATGTTCCCCATGGAAACACATTCCCCAAATTGGTGGTGGAGCTTCAACACAAAATATTTTGTGTTGTGTGGATAAATAAGACATTTCGAGCACTAAAACCCTTACGACATAGTTCCTAGTGAGTCTTGGTTTCCTGCAAGTAAGTTTGGACCACAAGAAAAAGGATTGTGTGTTTTATAGGTTGGATGACGCTTTTGGGCATTAAAGTCTCCAAAATCACTATTCCTCCCAATACCAAGTTCTCTACATGTCCTTTTAACCTGAAAGTCAAATATATTAGGCGAGAAGAGGAGATAGAGTATTGTGGACGAAGCGGGTATTTCGGGCCCCAAAGACCCTGCATGTACAAGTTCCATGAGTATCAATGTTCCCCGTAAGTGATTTTGACCTGAAACACATGAAAACAATGTATTGCAGATAGAGTAATTGATGTGGTTAAAAGAGACCCCAATGGAATAGTTCTCTATGAGCAAGTGTTCCCTGTAAGCCCTTATGAGCCAAAACACAAAGGAGTTGAGCGAAAGACCAAGGTGATAGAGTTGTGCGTAAGAAGAGTTAGATGCAGACCTAAAGGGCCCATCTCGATACAAGTACCACAAGAAACCATGTTCTATGCAAACCATTTTAACTCATGCAACTCAAATACTTGGTGTATTGTGGAGAGATAGTGATTCGAAGAACATGGAATATGTGGTACAAGTTTCACAGAGGATGAGTTCCCGCAAGGGATCATGAGCCAAAATACAAAGGAAAAGGGAAAAAATTAAATGGAGAGTAATTCAAGATAATAGAGGTGTAGAAGAACCAAGATGAGGGGCCCAAGTTTTTGAGTACCATCTATTCCCTAAAACCCCAAATGGCCGAGATTTACAAAGGGGGAAGTCGGGTTGCGGATAAATGGAGGTGCGAGAGAACTAATGCAAGGTGACCCAAGTTACATTGTTACAAGTGTTCATCGATGACCCACAATTTCTAATTAGTAATGGGATAAATATATAATGATTTTTAATAGATTTTTAATGGATTACAAAGTGTAATGTATTACGCATTGGTAGTGTGTTTCAAGAACTTGGTGCTCCAAGAACCCCCCCATACCTGATTTGGAATATTGCACTCCAGTTGTCAAAATTTAATGTTTTTTGTCTTGTTGGAAAGGTGGTTACATTCTCTATGTCATGAAATAGAAAAATATCTAGATTTGAAGGCATAACTGAATGCTAGAAAAGGAAAATTTTAACATCCTTATTCATATATTGGGAAAAATCATAAAATAATGATAGATAATTTTTTGAAATTATCTTGCAGAATCGTTATTTCTTCCATCAATTATGTGAAGAGAAATAAATATAATTAGAAACAGATAAATTAGTGACTTTGTCTATATTAGAATGAATTCAATGTATGTGGAGTGGCTAATGGAAATAGAGAAAAGGGTTCTACTAGGAAGAGGGTTGTAGTAGAGAGTGTGAATTGATACTAGATTGTAAATTTAATATCCACTAACTGAATTTGTTGAAGGAGATACAACTATCAAATGAATACATGTTAAGGGAAATGTTCTATAAGAGACATTATTATTCAATGAAAATTTATTGAGTAGAGAGCTACGTGTTGAAAGAGTCAAAGCCATCTCTTGAAGATATGTTGATCAAAAGAGAGGAGAGATATGTGTTAAAGGAGACTATGTCATAAAATGAAGATCTAATGAATATGAGGAGAGCTACACATTGAATAATTTTTGCAGAGAAAAAGAGAAGACAATGCCACCAAATGATTACCAATTAGATGAAACAGCGAAGATAGTGACAAAGTTGTAAAGACAATCAGAAAATCATTGAATGTTTGAGGGGAGAGACCAGAAAGAGGTAAGAAGAGATATGAAAATATGAGTTTTAAGAGTGAGTGAAGAGAGAAATAACAAGGTGATCATAATCTATTGTATGTGAAACTAATAATCTAGATGATCAATTTTGTGTAATATTTATTTAAGTTATTGTTTAGATCATAGGGGGTTGCAGCCTCCTTGTAAGTAGTGGATTACAGAATATCAGTAGTGGCTTATTAAATTCCATGGGGTTGAAGCCTCCTTGTATGTAGTAGCTTACTAAAGGTAAGTTTTCATTGTATAATATATGGGACTTGTGGTTTCCGGACAAGTTGTAACTTGTCAAAGATTAGGTTGTGGCTTGGTTAATTTTTTGGAGTTGTAGCTCCAAATTGAGTTGTGACTTAATTGTGAAATCATTGTAACTCGAAGGATAGTTTTACAAGTTAGTGTATTGTTTTCAATGGGTTTTTTTCCTGAAAGGGTTTCCCACAATATAATTGGTCTCCTCATGTGTATGTTTGTCTATTTCTCTCCCTATTTCTCATGTTTGATAATGCATGCTTATATGAATCAATATTGTTATATGCTAAAAATTTAAAAATGGAAATTTATTGTGAAATAAAGTTTTATCAACACTCGATTCACAACCCCCTTCATTGCCTAAAATTCCTAACAATAATTGCATAAACCTAAATTTTGTAATTTGGAACTTAATACTATGAGTATGGAATTAATTCCTATAATCATGACTTGTGATCATATTATGATATTTTTTCTAAAATGATCCTCCTTCCCATTTTTTAGAAACCAAAATGAGGTGTCTTTTTTTATCACATCATTTTCATAATTCATGATGTCTATTTGATGCGGGAGCATAACTTGCAAAGGCCATAACTTTTGATCCGACCGTTGGATCGTCCTGAAATTTTACAGGGTGCTAGATATACATTAGTACTATGCTAGGGTCAACTTTGCTTGCAAGGTTGTGCTCATTTTGGCACGTTTTTGGGCTCGGATTCCGTCATCTAGTGGTCTAAAATTGGCTCCGAATGTTTTTTCTACTTTTCTCTAGGTCTTAGAACTTTAATAACTTTTGTTGTGCTTGTCAGAATAAGTCCAAATTTCGCGTGAGCCCTAATTTATGAATGCATATTTGGCACGCAAATTTTGGGGTCAATCCGAGTTGTTTTGCATTTTAGGGTTTTT
Organism: Taxus wallichiana var. yunnanensis; assembly: GCA_018340775.1. Lineage (NCBI taxonomy): Eukaryota > Viridiplantae > Streptophyta > Pinopsida > Cupressales > Taxaceae > Taxus > Taxus wallichiana. The sequence continues at coordinate 956,683,430 of CM031234.1, forward strand.
TGGCATTTTAGGGTTTTTGGCATTTTAGGGTTTTAGAGTAGTCTTGAAATAAAAGGAGAATTGTAATGATGTAATAGATCAGTGTGAATTCCAGAATGAGAAGTAAGCTATTGTGAAACTCCTGGTTTTATTTGCAAAGCTGTTTATGTGTGTTTTTGGAGGTATTTCAACCTCTTGTAGCTGGATTCACATCACTATTTGGTGTTTTTTTATATATACAAGTTCAGTAACTATGGATAGATTTTTTTCAATAATCGAAAACCTTAATTCATTATCTCCTTAATTTTTTTCCTTATTTTCATTCCACTCGAAACCTCATCTATGTTATATACATGTTTTACAATGGATCTAATCTTTGCATGGTTTCATAGCTTGGTTTTGAAACACTAAAAATATAGTTACACACATTATAGTTTTCCCTTAATGAAATACAATCTTTACCTTCCTCTTTTAGTCAGTGTTATGTGTTTAAATCCTTTTTCTTGTAGTTGATTGTAATCCACGAAATTATATTTTTATTTATTTTGGTAACTCACACGCACATTTTAAAACCCTTTTCAAATCCTCTATAGTTAGTCTTGGAGTGTTTTGAACTATTTTCATAGATATTTATCTAGGTTGAAGTATTTATGAATGGTTTTACTAATTTGTAGTTGTTAAGCTAGCCTTTGAGAGAGATCTATTTCCCTTGGTTCACCACTATACATTTGAATCTTCAAAAATAGTGTTCCTTTATGTTTGGATTTGAATATTAGTCCCACATATACAAGAAGAGGTGAAAATACTGAGTTTATATGAAAATATTTTATTTCTAAGTGGATTGAAGGCTCCACTTACTTAATCCAATTGGTTTAATTGAAAATCAATTAAGGAATCGAAATGAGAATTACATCCCATAATTTAGCCACATATTAGGATCCATATGAGGAAACATCACACAATACCTAGGCCCCAAAAAATTTAAAATGATAACAAAGTTAAAAATTGGATAAGGCATAAAGGAATGTCTTGGAATGAAAAGTAGCAACATTATCTCCATATGGCATCAATCTCAAATATTTGGTTCCTCGTAATTCAACAACTATCTATTACAAATATATTGTGTAACATTATTTATATATTGTAATATTATTAATAATGAGTATTTCACTCATATTAATAATATAGTTAGTTTGAGTGTGTTGTGAGAACAACTCACGTAGCTAAAGTTGTGTGAGATAATAAAGGGATGTTAGAGAGATATTAGGAGATGGGGTTGAGATTATGTAGGGATTGAAGATCATGTTTGACTCCACCATTATAGGGGTTAATTGATCTATATATGTAACTCTCTCTTAATGAATATTATTGTCCCTGGATGAATTTTATATTCTATGTTTTTATTATTGTGTTAGATTATTTCTAATAATCTAGACCAAATTTATTATTTGGTATCAGAGCACCAGGGTTCTTGTGACCAACAATGAGAGTCAAGCATTCCATACATATTTGTGAAGGATTCATGCATTTCCATTCGGATGTCACCTATTTATGCCTAAATTTTCACATGGATGTGCCCAGATCTGTTCCTGCATGATCTGTTCATGCGTGGTCTACTTGCGTGATATGTTCCTGTGTGGTGTACCTTTGTGATCTATTCCTGTGTGGTCTACCCGAACGATCTGTTCTTATGTGGTCTTCACATGTGTTCTATCTACATGATCTACTCCTACATCATCCATCATGATCTTCTCTAAAATCGTGAGTTAGAACTATTGTTTTCCATTTTTTTCCATTTTTGGACATAGTGAAAAAAAACACAAGGAAAAAAAAATTCCATTTTTGGAAAGGGGTCCAGAAAGATAGTGGATTTAAAAATTGTAGTTGCCATAACTTTCAGCTGGTAACTCAGATTGAGATGATGTTTTTTTAAATGTGTGTTTTTTTAGCTCTTTACATTGATCATATCAAAAATTGTAAACGAAAAAAAAATTACTTTACGGATGCATTTTCGGTGGAATCCAATGTCCAATTTTTAAAATCGACATGGACAATTTGAATCAAATTGAAAAATTCAAAGGCAAATATTTCCATACATGGCAGGTTAGAACTCAATTGTTTTTTATTAACAAATATCTATGGGAGATTGTGGAAGGAAAAATCAGTAAACCGCATGATGCAGATGAAGCAAGAAATGGGAAAGCAAGGATCGAAAAGCTACAACAATTATTGGCCTAGGATTATCTGATGCTTATTTGCATCATATAGATTTATCAAAAACTTCAAATGTCATATGGACTACATTGAACAAGCTTTTTGGATCTCAAATAGGAAGCACAACAATATCTCTCAACTAAGGAAGAGAAAATTCAAACATTGGTAAGCTATAATTGGACCATGTGGACCAGCCACGATCTCGGCACATGGTCCTATCACCGAATCCCATAACATTGGAGGTTAATAAAATAGAGTAAGAATGGTCCATATAACATGATCCTATAGATAATGAGAGGTTTCCATGTAAAATTCAATCACAAGTTACCTTGTGCACCAATAATGGGATATAAGTTCTTCGGATTGAAAATATCAAGATTCAAAGTGTTCACCAATATACAAATCCCATAGCCAATGATAATCATCCGGTGGTAGGTACAATTTCTATGTTGAATTTTATGGCCCCATGGTCATCATCTATATTTTCACCAATAGAGAGAGCCCATGAAAAATGAAAAAGGGCCATGTGGATTAATCCTTGGGTAGGAACCAATGTGTATGATCACCAATATAAATTATGCATAACGATTGTGGTCGGTGGTCCTTTGCTATAACCATAAGATAAAAGTGTATCTCAGAGCTTATAGTATCGCCAAAATGGAATGACTTTGAAACATTTACATGGAAATATTGTCTTAGATGTCAAAATTAATGGCCGCATAATCATAAAATATATAAAATGACATGGGAAATTTCAAATGGGCATAACATTTGATCCCAAATCCAAATTAGGAATATTTAATCTCGTTGGAAATATTTTGAAGAGTAATTAAACATGAGATTAGTTTTGGATTGTTATCATCTATATTTTCACAATAATGATCGATCATAATTTCCAACTACCATTTTCTCTTAGTTTCAAATCATTATAGTTAACATTGATTATTTTTAATCAAACATGTTTTCTCTCGCTTACTCACATCCCTTAGAATATGCTTCATTGTTATTGGATTGGATATTTTTATTTGAGAATCCTTTTAAGATACATTATCATTTGATAAAAGTGATATGTGCTTCGGGTATTCCTTATCCTCCTCTCATCTTCTCTCTTACTTCATTTTTCTCCTTTTATTTTTGTTTTTCTATAAATAATTGTAAGATATAATTATAAAGGGTTCCCCTCCTTGAATTTAAAGTTACATTTATCTCAAGGAATGATATTTTGAGTGACTATATATTTGGTCTAAATAATTTTTGTAGATGTATCAAATCCTTATTTCACGATTGTAACAAATTATGTATATAATAAGATTTAATATAGCTATCAATGTGGCTTAGATATGCACTTATTTGTGTTATTTGTCTTTAACCCCTATGTTATTCCTTGTGATTTATTGTGTGTGTAGTTTTTATTAGATTATTTTCATTGTGTATAAGATGGGATAAGGGAGAGAGTTTGATTTTAATTCAATTTTATTATGGATTAATATTTTCCCTTATAGTTTTGTGTTGTCATGTTTCTTCCTATCTCATATAGGGAGAGTCATCCCCTCACTTCTTGGTGCATCACCATGTTTAATTTCCATGTTTTCTTCCCCCTTTCCCCTTTATAATGGAATATTAAATTATAATAGTGGAATCATAAAGTGTTTTGGATAAGATCTCTATTTCTTATAATTAAAGGATCCAAGTTCCCAAATCTTACATGTATTTCAAATTTAGTTGATGAGATACCAACTCTCATTTATTTGTCGATTATGGTATACAATTTTAACACAAAATAATTTTAAGAACAAATGGTGGGTTGTCTTTTTTTCTTGTTTATATATGTATTTGTAGGTGTAAGAACACATGTTATCTGAAATTATATCTAGAACTTGTTGTATTCTTAGTTTTATTTGGTTATTGAATTATTTTAAAGCATTTAGAGACTCTATTATACTATAATTTCTACTTTCTAGTTGTCTTATAAGCACATGATAAATTTTATCACAATTATAAGTTTTGGTTAAGTTAAACCCACTAATTTATTGTAATTACCACCCAAATACAAGTATAGAATTAGATATTTGTAGAGATATGAGAAATATCACCCTCATCAAGGAGCTAGATCCAATCATCCACTTATTATTTGTACCCATATCCCTAAAATAAACTTGTAACACCTTACCTTCATGTCTCATAAAAATACATGAATTCCTTGTATTTTTTATTAGATTAGGTAATAAGCAGGGATCAGCTCCCAGAGGCCTTAGAAGAAAATATACATCGTGAAAAATCCCAAAAAGAAACAAAAAGATAATAGGACCAGAAGAGTTAAACATTCTTAACAAGAGAGAGAGAGAGAGAGAGAGTACAAAAACCAACCATAAGATGTAGAAAAAATAATAGCCTGCAAAGTAGGTAGACATAGTTCACATACAATTAGCTAAAATTCCAAACCAACAATCCAAAAAACTAAATTATCTTATGAAACTTAGGGGGTTTTCCATAATATTGGAGGGATACTCTTATTGATGCTCATGCCCCATATCTTTCTAAGTCACCCTCCCACCTTCATCATCATAAGAACTATTGATGGTGAGTTAGAATTTTCTTTTCTTTAGAGACCGATTCCACAACTTCCATTATTTTCCTCATTTCCTTAATCGATTTCTCCAGTTCGAGACTTCCCCTTTTATGTTTTTTTGTAACATGTAAATGTTTTTGACAACACTAATGAAATCAATCATCCAATCCCACATGTCGATTTATTCTCTTCCATCAACTACACAATCATCTCCGGATGTTGCATTCTACTATTTAGTTTCTCATAAAATTTCCCCTCTTCTTGTAGGATTTACCTTTCCCCTTAGAGGTACCTTCATTGCCACTGTCCTCTAAAACCCTAGTCTGTAGGCTCTCCTCCCCACGACACTTTTTGGGTACCCTTACCCATGCGCATCTTGTCAAGCACTTTGCCAATGTAATTTCATCCTCGTACCCATAACCAAAGGGAAACCTCCTTAGGCATAATGGGTTTTCCATTCTGATATAGAAGAAGAATAATCCCTTCATGAATGGGAGACTCCAACTTCCCATTATAAAAATCCCTCACAAATATCGAGAGTGAAATGTATAAAAAGAAAGGTATTCTGAACATAAGTCAATGCCTAAACATATTCAACAAAGATAGGTGATGTGTGTATATCTTCCAAAACTTTCCTTCAAGAGTGATATACCGCATAATATGATAACAAACATCTTTCCACACCCCAGGAATACAAGACCTAGTAATGCCATTAGTAAGAAAATAGACTCTTTCCTTACCTTTAAAAAAGGTGTTGATTTCATGGTCTACACTATTCTTATCCTTGAATATCTTAAGTCCCTGTGTGTCCATGCCCATAACCTGGGTGATAAAATGCTCTGAAACCTCCAATTCCATCCCCCGAACAATAACCCTTCCATTATTCTAGGCCTTTCCAAACTCCATGGTGAGAGAGGGATCATGCCCTTTCAACTTTGAAATGTAATCCCTAAAGCCCCCAATTCTAAGCATGTGCCACATTGAAGGATTGTGAACAATGGCCCCATAAATCAAAGGTTCAACACAAAATATATCTCCACATATGGCTTCTCTTTTTTTTTCCCCAACACAAAACTAGTCACAAAACATTTCGTAATGCTCGAAATGAATGAAAATCCTTGTATTGATTCCACAACACTTAAGCTCCCTACCTTGACAAGTGCAAAAAGTGATATCCCTCGTGTGACAAGTAACAATTACATTATGACCTGTCATGGTGAATAATATTATTAATAGATAAGGGGATTTCATCTCCCTTCACCCAAAATTTTAAATCATTGCAAGACACCCCTAAGTTAGCCAACTTATCAGCACATTTATTACCATTACGGGAGTATGTGTGATACTATAATTTTCAAATGCTTTAAGATGTTCCCTAACATCCTGTAAAATATTTCCAAGTGTCCAATTATGAATGAGATTACTTTTAAGGGCATTCACAATGAGAAATGAATCACTTTTTATTTGAATATGTCTAACACCCTTTTCCCTAGCTATGTTAACCCCCACAATAAATATCTAGCCTCTGCCACATTGTTTCTTTGAAGTCCTAATGGCCCAACATATGCAAGAATCCAATCACCCTCATGGTTTCTAATAATCCCCCTCCTCCAGCCTAACCATGGTTTCCATTCAAGCACGGTCAAATTTTGTCTTAAGCTAATTATCCTATGGTTTATTCCATTTAATCACTAGTTTAATCACTTTAACATCGGGAGGGCTAAAGGTGAACTATTTTAGGACTTGAGCTTCGGCCCTAGGATAAGAAGCTTTAATCTTTCCATTAAAATTTTTAATGTTTTCTTTGATGAATTATTACAAATGAGCACCGACCTTTTTGACATTAGCTTTCTGGTTTTAGAAAATGAGATCATTCCTAGCCTTCCAAAAATTCAAAGGAAGTGAGGAAGTGCCATTCTCTAGGAGACCACCAAGACATGATATCTGAAATGACACTCCCATTGCAAGAATAATTCAGCTATGGTGTTAGGTTGTAACCACTGAATCTTGAACATATCCATCACAAAAGAAAAAAATACCTAAGAAAAAGGACACAATAAAAATATACAGTTAACACTTTCCCCCTGTTTGCCACATAAAGAGCATCTACTGGGGATAACCATGCCTCTCTTCCTTAGATTATCCACCGTAAGGATATTATTTTGAACCACCAACTAGTAGAAGATATTAACCTTGGGTATGATATATTTCACCCAAAGTAGATTCCAATACTCCTTTTGGACAAAATATTTAAAATTTAGAAGATATGCAGATTTGACCATGAAATTTCTAGACTCCTCTTCTTTCCAAATGATAGTCTTCTTGATATTGGAATCTAGGAATATGAAAATTCCTGATTTTATTATTAATTTTTGTGAAGGGTTGTAAGTATCCATTATAGTTAGGGGAGGAAGAATAGTAACCCATTTAGACCCCTCATTAATATCATTCCAATAGTTCTAAATCCATACTTTACAAGTTTCCTCAAAATAATGAGAAACAATCTTCCAGGAATCTTCCATAGAAATATTTTTATCCGCAATCCAGAAGTGCTGCCAGAAAGAGATTTTATTTCCTTCTCAATGTTCCATTTAATACCCTTACTCAATATATCCTTGGAAGCCACAAAGGATCTTCAGAATGTGGAATCATTAGGAAGATCATTAAATTTTCCATTCTACCTATATACCTTAGATATTTCTTTCTGATAGTTTCCACCCAAAGTCCATATTATTTTATTATCCTTCAACTGGCTTTGGCTACCAAGGATTTATTCATTAATTTAATATTCTTCAGACCCAGGCCCCACAATTTTAGGTCTTGTGACTTTATCCCATGCCACTAGGGTATATTTAAACTTTTCCTCTACTCTAACCCATAAGAAACATTTCTGGATCCTTTCCAAAGAGTCAAAAAAATTTGTAGGCTATTTAAAGAGAGACATAACGTAAATAGGGATTCCTTGAAGATAAATTTGAAGAAGTTGAATCTTTCCTACCTAGGTAAGAAGAGCCCCTTTCTAGGTGGTAAGATTTCTATTAACTCTCTCCATCAGATTGTTCCAAGTAGAAGGATATGACTTCTTATGGATGAAGGGAATTCCCAAGTAGGAATTTGGGAAGGTTTTTATTCTATGTACAAGAATGTGATAAAATCTAATATGAAACTACTCCTCCACATCTATATAAAAAGACAACACTTTTATGAAAGTTAACCAGCTTCCCAAGACCATCTCATAGTCCTTTAGAACCTTCCTATAGTTATAGGCCTCTTGAATATAATCTTTCCCCAAAAGGAAATTATCATCCACAAATTGATTGAGACAAATAAGAGGTAAGCCATTGGACATTTTAGTCCCTTGAATGAGGTTTTGAGACAGAGCTTGATTAAATAACCTACTCAAGGTTTCAGCTATAATGATATAGAGAAAAGGAGAGAGGGTATCACCTTGTCAAAAATAATGCCCCACTTGGAAAAAAGCTTGGATTTCCATTAACAATAACAAAGAAACTATCAGTGGAAATACAAGTCATTACCATATTGATGAAGAGGTCACAAAATACCAACTTGATCATGATAACCCATAGGAAGGAATTACTTTTATTTAATAATGGTGGTATTTTATCCTTAAATGTGTGGAATGACATCCCAACATCATGTATCAAAGTCTTCCATATGTAGCTGTTGAAAACCAGGCCAACCAAATTGATCATATCAAGTATGCTTATCATCTCTTCTTTGTCCATCATGTTACTCAAATTTATTGTGAAATAATATTATTAGTATTTTCCCTCAAATTAAATTCCCTCGCCTAGTATAGAAACATCCTATTAAAGTCCATACATTCTTGGGATGAGTTTGGGGGAAATTAGAGATACAATTTCAAAACAAGAGTGACAACTTATCACTAATGGAGAAATTCACTACCATAAATAAGTTACCCATAAAATAATTATATGATTTCAACGTCAAATTCAAGGGAACATAGAATAAGTTTCCAATTTTGGTTAGGCCTCAATATTATAGTATTTTCCTATACTACTTATGAGTTATAAATTTTGATATGGTAGTCGTGATACAATTATGTTAGCATAATTAATAACATTATTTTTATCTACATTGGTTTATGCCTATGCGGCATTCCGTTCCTCCACATGTGTCGTAGTTCCTTGGTAGTGGAATTTATAAATTGTTTTCTACCTGTATATATTGGCATGTTGTGTATTGGTTATTCAATCAATAAAATCAATAAATTTACTCTCTCTTCAGACCCATCATTGGTATCGAGTGAAGTGACGACTCGGTGGAGAAATAATCTTGCATGGAAAACGAGATTTCAAGAGTGAATTCTCATGGCCATCTTCATGTGTAGAATAAAAATCAAGGGAATGTGTAAGGTGAGAAACCAACATCGACTGTGAGAATTCTACATCAACCAAGAAAGGAATACATTTATCCTCTAGGTGCGAGGGAAAAAAATTAGAGTGCATTATTATGGATTTCATGTCTGACCTATGTGATTATTTTTCTATGTGCTTATTAGCACATAGTACTGTGTGGCTTTTTTTTCATTGAAAACATGTATAATTATTTCAAACCTATATTTATAGAGTAACCAACACACCTTTGTTGATCGAATTTTATTGCTCCTATTTCAGATTAGTGAAATGGTAAAAAAGAAAATAAAAAACTCTATTAGTGAGAGGGTTTAAGGATACCTCTAGATAAGATGATGATGGAGACGAGTGTAAAATACCTCCTCGTAGAGAACTTGATTACCTTCACAAAAATAGAAACTAAACAAGGAAATGATTAGTATATAGGAGGATGGGTTGCTTGACAACGTCAATCTTGAGAAGTGAAAAATTCCTAGGATGGAAGTCAACCCACTTTGATAAAGATAAATAAAATGATAATGGATAAATAATAGGATGAAATAGAATCAACTAAAAAAACAATTTGTTAAGTAAGATAAAATGCAGATTTTATAACAGAACATGATGAAAATTAAACCAAACTTGATCGGGTTGACTATTACCCAAGAGTGATAGGTATAGATGATGGTGATTGCAAATAAAGTGAGAAAAAATATAAGTAGAAAATACATATATGAAGGGTTGATCTAGTGATGAGATTTTGTAGAGGATTTGGATCTAATTAAGGAAAAAGGATGCAATAAAATTGGTAATATGATTAGAAAAATGATGACCGAGGAAAAATTCTCTGTGATTAAGATGGGTCAAAGATGAATGAGGATGAAAAGTATAATACAATTTGTTGAATAGTTGGATCATAGGAAAATAGGATTCGAACAAACAAAGAAACAACAAGGAAGGTGGAAGATGATATTAAATACATAAAATAGAGAAGATGGGGGCAAGGTTGACAGTGATTGGGCTAGAATGACGACAACCGGGTATGATGAAGATTAGATGTGAAGCAATAGGTGTAAATAATAACAAGATTGGAAGATTTTGGGTATTATGGAGTTGGAAAAAGGATAGTTGAAAGGATAGATGATAGATAATAAGGAAGATACATATCAGTCGATGACGATTGTGTAGAGTCGATGGTGACTAGGAAGGGACCTAGGGTTTGATGACACAAAATAGATGGAAAAATAAAAGATGAAGAATAATTAACAACAAATGATATTAAGACATGGCTCTAAGATGGATGATGAACCTATAAGGATGATGCACAATGATGATGAGATGAAAATCAAAGCTCCAAGTAAGAATAGGTGAGGCACCAAGTAAGAAGATGATTTCAAATCTCCTAAGAAGAATTAAATATCTCCAAAAAAACTCTAAGGTGATAATGAAAGCTCCAAAAGAAAGAAATAAACGTAAGAAAACTTACAAGAAGACTTGATATCTCAAATTTAAATCCCGAGGAGAGAGGGTATGGGTTTATTTATATGGTTAATGATGACCCACATTGGTTTTGGTGACTACGTAAGACCATCAATTTTGTTGGTGGGATGATGCCTAACTCAATGCAAAGGGGCCCAAAGAGGGAAGATTAGGGATTTAAGGTGTTTAGGCAGGTTAGGGTTGTATAGGGATGATAAAAGGTGGTTGGGGGATAGGAAATCATTAAATGAGGGTAGATGGGAACCTAGGGATGGATAAAAGGTAGTTGGAGGGTGGAAAATCATTAAATGAGGGTCTAGGGATAATAAATGGGATGTGATTAGGATAATAAATATTTTTAGGGATTAATTAAATGGGATTAAGGGGTAATTTAGGGGAAATAATATATCGATGGGATACCATATGAAAGTGGGAAATTCGAATAAATGGGATTTAGGAGGAAAGGGGAATTCAAATAGGAAGAGAGATATGTATGTGTAAGATGATGATGAAGGGGAGTGAACGTGGGATGGGGGACAAGCATACCAAAATTTGGTGTCTACACACACTTTGATCATTTATTTCCAAAAAGTGTGGAAATGACATGAAGTGGTGAATTTTCTAGCCTGATGTATGAAGATGAAAAAATGATTTGAGGGCATATTAAAAATTACAGGAAATACAAGAAGTGCTACAAGAAATCAATGAGATGAATAACCATTAAGAGGCCAAGATCAATCTTTTAAAGGTAGCGATTTATAATTTTCATTTCTTGACAATATCCATAACATCATAAACCTGTAATTTTAGGAGATAGTGTGTCAAGGACTTCTCGATTGGTTATTATTTGATGTATGGTGCCAAGCCAAGAAGATTCATGTAAAGCTCGAGGAAGGATATGAGGAAGATGATGAACATGAAATAGAAAGACCACACAAGCATCCACATCTCATTTCATGAGAATATTGAGCCCACATTTATTCTCTTCTTCATCAATAAGGATGTGTACCCTTGAACATAATAATTAAAAAAATTTAACATCATATCTTCTCCCAAAATATTTTTGTCTGATGCTCAAATATTGAAAGGGTCTAATTATGTTTCTTGGAAAATGAAAATTCACACCATTTTTTTTGTGAATATATCTGGGAGATTGTGATTGTAATAGTTTTTCTTACCACTGACATAGATGAGTAAATGAAGTATGACAAGGTTGATACAAAATCCTTAACACTGATCACTCTCAATATTTTTGATGAGGTGCAACCACACATATGGGATGTGGTGGCATCAAAGGAGGCCTTGGATACTCTTTCCACAATCGACGAAGTAAAGAACTTAAAAAGATCCTCCATATCTAGTCAAAGCTTTATACACTAAGTATGAAATAAGGTGAGAAAGTAGAGAAATTCTTGTGTCATGTGGCAGAACTACGAGAAGATATTGGAGCACTTGGAGAATTGGTAGAAGATAAGTTGTTTTTCCCCCTCACTATGAGCTCTTCTTTCCCAGTTGAGGAAATTCATCCCCACATTAACCATCATATGAGAGGAGGTGACATTTTTGAACTAGTGAACTTTTAATAGTAGGAAAAATTTATTCGGATAGTGCATGAAAATTTGTAAGACAAAGCATTGATCTCGAGGAAACATATGAGTCAAAAGCTTCATAAGGGACAATAAGAGAAGAAGTCATAAACATAGCCACAACAAAAAATAGAAGAAAAATTATCAATAATAAAATCAATGGTGTCACATCTACACCACGAATATGCATGACACTATGAACTATTGGTATAATAGCTATAAACAACGTAATTATAGAGAAAGGAGCATGTTTGGCTATGGTGATTTCAAAAATATAAGTAGCATTCTTACCAAAAGAAGTATAAAGGACATATCACAACCCCGGAAGATGATGACTATGATGAAGATGTCCTAGAATCACAAAATTATGATACACATGAATATGATGTGGTTCTAGTCTCCTAAACATCACAACCATCACATAATGTTTAGTTGATTGAATATGGCACTAGTAAACACATGAAATATGATAGGAATTTGTTTGATTCATTGATTAATCGACCCACTGGAGATCAGGTTTGAATTGTAGACAATAAGGAGTATGTTGCAGAAGGAATAGGAAATGTCACCATTCCTCTTGGGAAAATAAACTCTACTCTCACGCATGTGCGCTACATCCCTAGCTTGGCCACAAATATCCCATCTATCTCTCAAATATTGAATCAAAATATCAAGGTGGATTTCATGGTTTATAAAGGCATCAAATATTGTTTGATATCATGAGAAGGTATGATACTTACTAGAGATTTTTTGAAGGATCATTTATTTGTATTAGATTTAATTTCATCCTCTATAGTTTATTTATCTTCCTCCATGGTGGAATCCACTACACTTTAGCATTATCGATATGGGAATCTTTCTATTGGTTCCCTCTATCATATTAGGTGTAAGAAGATGGTATGAGGAATTCCTCCACTCTCCCATTCATTACCTCTTTGTCCTATATGTCTGGTGGTAAAATAACATTAGGATCCATTCAATTTGATAAAATTCCATGCCAAGAAATTTCTCAAGGTTCATGTATATTTATCTTTATAGACCCTTTCCTAATTCATTTCATATATTTCAATACTTCCAACTATTCACCGATGACTATTCCCACAAGACATGGGTTTTATTTATATGAAATGAGAGTGAAGCATTTCCCAATTTTTAGATCTTCTAAAATTGAGTTGTTCAATAGACCACAAATCCCCTTCTTGTCCTCTTCTCAGATCAAGGGGGAATTCAAATCAAAGAAATTATTAGCATTCTTAAATTATAATGGCATAACATAGCATTTGACAACTCCTATACTCCCAATAGAATGTAATTGCATTACGTCATAATTGGACTATGATGGAGATGGATCATTGCTTGCTTTCCATTATAAATTTGGAGAACATATTTTGGGTAAAAGCGGTCAAGATATTTTTATATCTTTCTAACTAGGAACCTACAAAGATCTTGTAGGACAAGACACTAGAAGAGGTATGGATTAATCATAAGCCTTTGATTTATCATTTGAGAGTATTTGGTTATACAACATATATGCATGTCCTAAATAAGAAGAGGAATAAGATCGATGCAAATACACTCTAGTGCATATTTTTAGGGTACAATACTACCTCAAAGGCATATCGTCTCATGGATCCTAAGACAAAGAAGATATATGAGAGTAGAGATGTGGTTTGTGATGAGTCATCATTTGAATGATTTCCACATAAATAAGAGTTGGTACCAACCTCCTCTCATAGATTTCTCTCATAGTCAGATGATGAGCATGAGGATTCTTCATAGAAGAAAGATGAGCTACAAGGATAATTATTTTTTGATCTTGGTAATTTGGAAAATAATTCTTCACATCTACAAAAAGTCAATGTTTGAAGCGGGTCTAAAGAACCATGAGGGGACACCCCTTGAACTCTCTTCCAAATACTTCATCAGGAGTACAAATGAGCAGACAAGTGAGAAATGAGGTTAATCTCACAATCATGAGTTCAAATATTTCTAGCACCAAACCTGATATATTTTGTGAGGCACTCAGTCAACCAAATTGGAAAAAGGCAAGGAATGCAGAAGATGACTCCTTGATCCAGGATCGGACATGGAAAATTTTTGATCTTCATTACGGAAATAATTCCATTGGCTGCAAGTGGATATTCAAAACAAAATACAAGGTAGATGGATATATCATGTAAAAATAATGGCTAGTTACAAAGGGATATGCTTAGTAGGAAGGAATTGGATATGATGAGACCTTTGCACCCACTATGAAGATCAAAACCATCAGATTTATCTAAGCATTGGAAGCAAAAAAAGGATATAAACTTTAGAAGATGGATGTAAAAATTCTTTATTGAATGGTGATATCAAAGAATAAGTATGCATGACCCATCAATAAGGATTTGTTGATAAAAAACATCCTCATAAGGAATGTCATCTAATTAAGTATCTTTATGGACTCAAACAAGTACCTAGGGCATGATACATTAAAATAGATGATCACCTATTGCAACATGGATTCAATCATATCCCCTCTAATTCAAATCTGTATATCAAAAATAGGCACAAATATTTTCATTTTAGTTTTGTATGTGGATGATCTTGTGATCACAAGGATTTCAAACAATTTTGTCAAAGATGTTAAAATGATTTGAAGAAATCCTTCGACATGAATAATTTAGGGCTACTTAATTATTATCTTGGCTTGGAGATATGATAGGAGAAGCATCATATTTTTATCTCCCAAATTAAATATTCCAAGATACTCCTTGAAAAGTATCATATGTATGATTGTAAACTTATGTCCACTCTAATGCAAAAAGGTTTGTAACTTTCTATATTCTATGATTCACCTCAAGTAGATAGTAATCACTACATAAATATTGTTTGGAGTCTCATTCACTTGACTTATACAAGACCATATCTTTTATTTTTTGTGAGTTATCTTTCCGGACTCATGCAAGATACGAAGAAATGTCATTAGGTTAAAGTGAAGCATATGTTGATATATGTCCAAGGTACAATTGACTATGGTTTAGAGTATCACAAGAAATCCTATTTCTTCTTATAGGGATATATAAACTTGGACTATGTTGGATCTTTTGATGACAAGAAATAAACTACAACTTATATTTTTCATCTCGGGTTTGGACATATCTTGTGGATTAGCAAGAAAAAAACTATTTTTGATCTCTCATCTAATGAGGTATAGTATCACACTACACGAGGATCCATATGAGAAGTGATTTGGCTACATCATATTTTGGCTTATATGAGTATTTCTGAAGGTAAGCCACCCATCATTCATTGCGACAATCTGGGTGTGTTAAAGCTTGTGAAGAATCCATTTTTCCCTGAGAGAGAACAAATAACATTGAGTTCAAATGTCACTACATTATAGAAAAAAATTCCGTAACCACCACATCTAGCTCCAGTACTTCCCAACATATTCTCATATTGTAGATATAATCACCAAGTCTCTTAGTTAGGTGAAATTTGAACTGTTTTGGGGGTACATTTTTTAAAACAATGTATTAAGGGGGAATGTTAACATAATTAATAACAATGTTTTTATCTTTGTTGGTTATTCATAAGTTGCTTTTTGTTCCTCCACCCATGTGATGGTTCCTTAGTAGACAATTATCTAAACTATTTTCTCTTCTTGTATATATTGGCGTGTTGTGCCTTGCTTGATTCAATCAATAAAATCAATAAATCTACTCTCTTGTCTGACTCATCAAATTCATGGTTGGGATAATTCTCCTAATGCCTATGATCTTACTATTTTAGCTGATAATAATATAATTTAATAAGAAAATACATCCTTGATAACCTTCATGTCTTTGTTTCCTAAGATAACACCCTTTTCTTAAGTTCATCCCCAACATATTCTAAATACAACCACTTGATGCCATACATATGAATTATGTAAATGAATTAGATGATGTCAACAATCTACTTATAGCTATGACTAAAGACATAACTATCATGAAGAGATAAAAATTTAAAAATGTTCCTATACCCTTTTACCCCTATAATCCTACTTATTAACAAATTAGAGCTCACCCTCAAGGGTAAATTTTATAGGATCAGCCTTAGAAACTACATCCTACCATTACTAATCCCAATAAAACATTATTACCTATGTAAAACAATATTTTTGAATACATGACATGTAGTACTACCCTTGTGCACAAACCTATGCCTTCAACACTTATCCTAATGGAACCTTTGGTCAGGAATTGATAGTAGAAAAATTATTTTGTGAAAACAAATAATGATTTAGAGCCACCTCAATCATGTACAATAGTTTTGAAGAAGTGTTGATCTATTGAAATAAGGAGATATTTATGTAAAAATCATAATGAAGATAATCCTCAAAAACTTTATATGCAATTGAATTATGAAACTAGGGAAGACAAGAGACTCTTAGAGTGTGATAAAAAATATAATGCAAATCCATTAATTTGTTAAACGAAAAGGAAGAACACCATGTTCCATACAAGAATTTATTAAGAATACTAGACATATAAAATGTGTAGCCCATTTTTTAGAATTTGTACTACTATTTAATTGAGAAAACAAAGAAATATTATGTTGCATATAATTAAATATTTATGTATTTATGATTTATGATCTAGTATTGCTTTGGTAATACAGACCTACTTCAAGAGGCATTAAGGTGTTTCACATCATCCCTAAAGGATCAAAAGAGGTAAATTCAGTACTAGTGATCCTTTAACAGTCTAATACACCTCAAGTAAATTATGTTCTAAAACATCCACAATTTTATGTATCCTTGATTATTATAAATAACTTAGCTCACAATTATATGATTGATTATGGTGCTAAGATATTTTTATGTCTAAGAAAATTACCAATAATTTAGGATTAGAATATAACCACATGAATAAAGGATTTTTTTCAAATTTTTGGTATTGTTATCAAGGGATTAGGAGTTTAAATAGTCCTAAATATAACATTATATTCCTACCAAAACATTATAATTTCATAATACATTTCATTCATCGACCTTCCTCTATCTTCCATATGTTTTTCTAGAAAATTAAATATCACATTTGAAGCATTTTTCCTCTGATTGGTTTCACATGCATCTGATAAATACATGGAACTAGATTAACCAATAGAGTTCAGCTTATATCTTATTTACATGTAGATATTTATGATCTAAGTATTATTGAATTTAATTGTTTTATAGCCTCTAAAACTTAAGAAGAAACTAATCATTAACCACATGAACCTTGAGATAAAGTTCCATATGAATAGCTAGATGGGTGAGCTCAAAAGATATGTAATTTTGATCCATATGACACATTTAAAGATATTGATTAGAGAAAATATTGTATTAAAAAGAAACAATTCTCATTCCTATATTTTTAATATATAATGAAGACTTGGGATGCATATGGGATATGTATTTTGATGGATCTAAGTGCAAGATTTATGCTAGTGCAATATTTATTTTAATTTCATCAAATAAGGAGAAAACTCTCTTTTAACATACATATCAATTAAATTCTTAAAATTATGTAGATAAATATGAATATCTAATGTAAAGATTGATCGATACCTTCGCATAAGAAGGCCAATGTTAACCCCATCATTGTCCGTAATCCACCTGCTTCTTCCTTGGGTGAGGGTGTTGTTTCCTAAGTTTGCTGGACATGGGAGGTAAGAGGCATGATAGCACCAAATCTCAAACTATGAATATAAGAAATGAGTGGATTTTCATAATGATATGATAACCTAGCTTAGAAAGGAATGCCAATTTTTAAAAGAAAATTTAGGGGCTCTAAAATTTCCATTGAGAGTGGAAAAAAGGATGATGATTTGCTGGAGGAAATGGAAAAAGGCTTTCAACCATTGAAAAAGAGCAGGCCAAACTTAGAGGAAAACAATGTGATATTATCTGCATGATTAAAGGAAACATGGACATTCTTTCCAATATTACTCATCTACTTGAGGCTAACAAGGAAAATAAATGTCCAAGAATGATACCTCTCTCAAAGAAATCGGGGATAAACTAGATAGTTACAAAAATAAATTTTCCAAAGTCATGAAATAAAAACACAGGGTTGTCCAGTTTGAGGATCTTTAATGACTATATCATTTTGATCTTGGTCTGAAGTTTTGTTGTGGTTAGGTTGTTTCTTTATGGTTTTTTTGTAATTCTGTTGTATCTTCATGGTGCAATACCTTTGCAGTGATTTTTTTACTACTTTTATTTAAATATATGGGCTTGGGACCCTTATAATTTGGGTAGGATCCCATAAAAATCCTTTTACCATTAATAAACATATCAATTTTATGCAAAAAAAAAAATAGCTACAATTATTCAATAGGTAATATATCAATTTTATGCAAACAATGCATTACTTGAGCCTATAAACATAGAGTATGGGATATTTTAGAATATTTTGATGCAATAAATTTTCAAGATGACCCAAGAGGAAGAATGTTGAAACAAACATATTGACAGTTATTAGAGAATAATTTGATTATCCTTTAGATCTCCTAAGAGATTTAGATCAACATGTGAAGTTTATAATCGGACCAACAAGATTTCTTCATAGTGACTTCCATTAGTGTATTTTTTAGAATGAAATACAAATTATCAATTTTATTAGGAAAGAGATAATTTTACCATGAATTACATCCTCAATTATGAAATATATATGGTGATTAGATCATTTATATAAAGACAAACAAGATGATAAGAAAATTGGTCACATTAGAGAGTACATTCACACATGATGATCAATATACGGCATAAAATATAAACATTAAGATTAAGGATGAATGCTACTATAATGTATTAATCAAAAACATCAAAATACACTTAAAATATAGAAAGAAACTTAATTTGTATAAGGTATGTAATACATATCATCAACACATATTTGTAGAGTTATGCCAAAAATGATGATATTGTTGTATGCACATATGAAGAGGTCAAAGGTTATAATCCTGAAGTTGTTCAACATAAAATTAAGTTGTCTCCCAAAGCCAATTATTTCAAGTAAAATAAAAGGCTAGCTAACCCAAGAAATGAACCCCTCCTTAAAAAAATTTGACTAAGTTAGTTACGGAAAATATCATTTTCCCCATCAAATTGTTTTCTTGTGTTGCAAATGTAATCCTTGTGAGAAAGAAGAAATATGAAATGGGGCTATATGTAGACTACAAAGAGTTGAGAAAATATTCCCTAAAAACCACTACCCCTTTCCATTTTTGAATCATATTTTACAAATTATTTTAGAAATTTAAATATTATCATTGTTAGATCGATTTTCATGTTATAATTAGATTTTTTCCATGAAACAACAACTCTAATTTATATTAAATCTAGGAATTTACAAATATATAGTGGCTCTCATATAACCACTCACCTCAATATAGGTTATTTTTTCTAACAACTCACATTCCTATAATCACTCCACAATCTCCTACGTAAGTTATATCAACAACTCACAATAATATATTAACTTAATATATTTTTCACACATTAACTAATTCACATAATAATATTGCTTGAAAATAACTAAATGTGAACAATAACATAGGATTTTCCCAAAATTTCCCCCTTTGTGTGATATGGTTGAAAAATATTCTCACTTCTTAGGAATTTTTCTTCCCTTGCATGCTCACGATCATGGTGCATAACTCGAAATGAATGTAAATAAGGAACACATGAAATTATTATCAACCATGAACTAATATAACTAATCTAGTGTGGGAACTACATACATGAACTATCTTCTTTGAAACTAATCAGTGTAGGGAGGAAATATGACCTACTCAATGTTGGAACTCAAGTAGGAACCATATGTATAGCCTTTAATGGTTTTTGAAAGAGTAACCCAAAATCTACGTATGAACCCGTATTCATCCTCTAGGTATGGATCCTATTATATCCTCAACAAGTATCATGATGTTGCATTTCATTTGTGTTTTTATCTGTCTAGTGATATTTTAACGTTAGAGAATTATGTAGGAAAATTCTCTCATTGTTTACAATCTTGAACATAGTGACACATTACAAACTAAATAAAAACAAGAACACTAAAAAATAAATCACACAACTGAAAAAATGTCACCAAAAATTTGTGCAAACCCCATCGGTGGTGACTAATGAGAGGTCGTTATTTGACACCTATCCTTGAATGAATTTTTCCTCCAATACCATGTTGCTAACTCAAAAAAATGTGATTATGAAGATCAATGATTTCTAAATTATTTATTATTCCCCCACAATGTGATTTTTTAGGTCATCGCATAAAACCAAAAATGTGTCTACGTGAGGTAAAGTTTTTCTAGATAATTTGACAATAACAGAATTTTGACACTTTGAAATGATTTTGACATTAGCACTATGAGAAAATAACAAAAAAATTTAACAACAAGACTTAGATGGCTTACAAATGAAAAGACAAAATAATAATAAATTATAAACATTTTCTAAAATTTAATCAAATATTACATTTTACAATGACACTTTTGATGATTTTTATAGTAAGACACAAACAAAATTCTTAGACTAAAAACCTATAAAAAAATATAGACTTTTCTAACATAAGACTTTCATTTCTTAAAATTTTCCATGTATTGGTTTAATGCATGGATTAAAAAAACTTTGTACAACCTACAATATCTTGATAATAACAAAATAACAATGAAATTAAAAGTGATAAAGATGACAATTATAAAGTAATATTTATTTACATTTTATGACAATATTTGACTCTTATTTATTTGAAAATTTTGATATAAACTTATAATAGACACAATATTAAACCTAAATGAATATGAGACACTTAAAAATGAAAATAATATTAAAATAAATACCGGGCACTTGCTTAGTCAAGAACAAGAATTTAAAGCCCAAACTTGGTATACTTGGACCAATATTTGAGAAGGATATGATCAGGTTTTAAAAGGCTTGATCGTGTACTTATTTCACAATAGTATATTTTTTATTATGACACGATATCCTCCTTTTCAAGGTGTGGTTAGATATGCTTTTGTCATATCATCATCCAATCTCATTTAAGGTTATTTGGTGTGGGGCCCCTTTCAAAGTCCCTTCAAATAAATTCCTTCTTAATGTCACTTTATGATTCATCTAGGGTGATCCCACTTATAGCTAAAATTTGGAACATGGCACCATGTTCAAAATTTGTTTCAACTATAATGAGTGGTGGGAAGCGATGATGTAGCACACCACCTATTTCCTCCACCATTTTGGCAACTAGGATGCTTGAGTTTGTAAACATGTAGACTCGAGTCTATAAAAATAATTCAAAATAATTTCTCTTATGCTTGAGTACAATCCTTGCGAAATTCCTCTTTAGATACGGGATGTTAAAATTTGACACAAGCTCAATCTCATTGAATCTCATTTGGTCTGTGCTACACAAATTTGGTCGAGGCTACACTTTGGCTTAAAGTGAGAGACAAATCATTTAAAACTTATTCAAATCCCTCTAAGTCAAGCATGCTTGTCAAGAAATCAAATCTATCCATAGTTCACATCAACAGATCACAATTTTTCCTAAGATATCTAATGCCTTTGTTGAGAATTATCGGTTAGTATTCGAATCTCAAGAGGTTGCAAATGAGTAAGATCCCGCCTTACGAAATTTATCGAGGTTGTGTCGGTCAAGCTTTTTCCCAAGGATCAATACTATTGCAACACTCTCTTTCTTTGGAAAATATTTACGTCACCATTTTGTTCCTTTCAAATGATAAAGCTCCCCAGTTAGATGGATTTCCTTGTGAATTCTACAAAGAAACTTGGTCATTTGTTTGTCCCGATTTGCTACGAGTTTACAAAGAAAATCTTCAATCCAATTATCTTGGGAGTTTTATAAATCAATGCAACATAAAATTCACTCCTAAGGTTGGTGACCTAGTTTAGATTACTAGTTGGAGGCCTATCACTTTGTTAAAAATCTCTTTAAAAATTATTTCTAAGTCCCTCACTCTTTACATTTATGATATTCTACGTAAGATTTTTACTCCAAGAAAATGGTTTTTTTCAAATGATGATACATTTTGGATAATATTTTAGCTTTACGGGGAAGGCATGGAATGGGCTTGAATATCTCTACAATAGCCACAGTTTCTCAAAATTGAATTTGAAAAGGCTTATGATCATATTAAATGGCCTTTTATTTTTTTCATGCTCACAATGCTCGGTTTTGGATAATTCTTTACCTTGGTAGTTCATACTCTGTTCTCCAATGCATATGCTTTCCTAACCTTAAATGGTCATAAATCCACTATGATTGGCCTCTTTCACTCTATCAGATAGGGGTTCCCTCTTATTCCTACCATATTTGTCTTATTTGCTGATGCCTTAAGTTATCTTATTGCTCACCATGTTGATTACGATTGCATTAAGGGAATTTTCCTTTCGAATCATGTTATTGAACTTATTAATGGTAAATTTTATAATGAATATTTTCTTACCCTTGTTAAATCTGAGTAGAATGTGGCTACTATTTTTTATTGCCTTAATACTTTTTGTCTTACTTCAGGATCCAACATTTAGATGGTGAATACATTGGTCTATCAAGAAAGTTATGGGCCTATGCCAAACCGGTTAGAAGATTAACCCTTGAAGTAGATTGGAAGAGGTGAACAATTCAAATTCTTGGGCATTCCTTTTTCCTTTGATAGTGATTCTGCCATGCTCTAGTAGTATGTGATAAACAAATTTAAACATAAAGTTTCTCGGTGGTATTCTAAACCCCTTTCTTTGGCCGTAAAAATTTGAGGTGATTCTAGTGGCTACCCATGTCTATTATTCTTCATGTTAGTTCCATTTTTGGGTTTCCTTTGTCAATATTCCCAAACTTCTTTGGGAATACCTTTGGTGTAAAAGTTATAGATCAGCCGGCTTTCATAGGGTGGCTTGGGTCATCTTTTGTCTTCCTACGATCAAGGTGGTATGGGAATTATTGATGTGTATAGGAAAAGCATGGATTTATGTTCTAAATGGGTTGTGTGATGTCTTTTAGGCAATCAAGCCTAGAAAATCCTACTTTGATAATTTATTTCTTCCGTGCTCCTTCAAATTTTTTTGGAACAATATCGGGATACACACCTTGATTATTACTAGGGCCCTAGTCAAGATTTTTGTGCTTTCATGTCTAAAATCATATGAAAAGGGTTTGAGTTGGTGAAAACCCTGTTACATTGGATTTACAATGGCTTATGTACTGGGATCTCTTTCAATTCATATAATATATGCTGGTATCACATCATCACTAATGATATTCTTCCACTTGTAGAAACTTTGAGAATCAAATCTCTCTGGCTCTCTCGTGAAGGTATTCACATCATTATCGATTTGGTCTCCCACAGAGATCTAGGTGTCATGACCTAAGAGGAAGATGAAATTTAATTTTTCCAATTTGGACCTCCCACCTATCTGAAAAATTCAATATTTGATGCTTGAAATTATGCTCCACAATCTTGGGCTTAAACCCCTAGATATTTGGTGGTGGGATTGGAAATGGAATTAGGAAATTTCCTTCCTCCGCTATAATGCTAACACCATTTACTAGCTTTTGAGACCCATCTCTCCTGTCATTACTAAACTCAATACCCACGGGGCATGCATTCTACACATTCCACCTATCTATGTAGACTTTTTCGTGCTTGGAATTATTTTTCGGAGCTCAAAGTTAATAATTTTCTTTGGTGCCTTATTTATCAGGTCCTTCTTGTTGGAAAATGATTAAGTCACATTGGCATCCCCAATATTAAATGTCATTTTTGTTCCAAACCTAAATATTTTAATAAATTATTTTGGTCTTACCCCCATACCCAATCCCTCTAGTCTTGGATTCATTCAGTTTTCCAACCCTTCCACCTAGAATTCTTTCATCAAAGATATGGCTTTATTTGGGGATTTCATCTTGTGGCTTCATTATATTGATACTCTATGGAAACTATTTACAGATTCCATCTTATTTCATATTTGGAAAGTATGGAATTCTATGTTATTCTAGAATAATATTTATGTTTCCTTGTTTTCCACTAATAACAAAGTGATTATCTTGTCTACTATGTGCATACAGATTCAAGCTCAAGCAGAGAAAATTTCCCTAGAGTTTGATGATTTGCAAGAGTTACTTTCATAATGGGGCATTGTTTCATGCATGATGATTTGGGTACCTTTGGACCCTTTTCCACTACCACCTTGACCATATCTACCTTGACAGATACCTCCACCATGACCATGTCGTAGGAGATACTCTCAAATCCACCACTTCTCCTCTCCTCGAGGCCATCCTTGTTGGCATGTTGTGTTCTAGGTGTTTTCATTGATGTAAAATACCATTAATGAAAAAGAGGATGATGGATTATATTCATAGGATTCTTAGTGTGATGATGACATGGAGATTCAAATGGTTTCATTATGGTATGAGTTGATTCATTGAGATTGGCTTGGTGTAGCAAGCCCAATCAAGTGACCTAGCTAGCCTAGGTGATGGAGCATGATGATTGGATATTTTTGGTGACTTTAGGAGCATGTTGGAAGATATGGATATCATGTTCAGGGATTTTTAGGAACTCACATGATTTTTAGGGTGCAAATATAGGTTGAAGACCAAGTTTCAGGTTCATATCTAGACTAGGTTTAGGTGTTAGGAGGCATGAGGATGAGATGTAGAGCTATTTGAGCTCATGGAAGCATACAGGGATTTTATAAAAGCTATTCCAAGTATTTTAGGACCTTTTGTAAATGTTTCATGGTTAGTTATGATGTTGTTTCAATTAACCCTAGCCTAAACCATGTAAAACCCTAAGGGATAGTCATGAAAATGAGATGGGATGAGAAGTTGGAGAGATATTTGAGCTATGTTAATGATTTGAGATTATGAAAAGAGGTATCCTAGAGGTTTCATAAAAAAATTGAGTCATTTTGAAGATAATTTTGTAAGATAAGTTAGTTTTAGTGAAACAAGGTCCAAGAAAGAGTGTTTTCTAGCTCGAATTGCACATTTTGATGCTCACCCTGAATTGTGTGATTTGAAATGAAAATTTTGGATTAAGGTATGTTTTTAAATTTAGTTAATAAGTTTTCAAAAAATATTTATGTTATGTCATTGTCATATTTTTATGAACGAATGTTAAGAAGGTAAACAATTTTTGTGTGTTTGAAACCCTAGCTCGAAAGTGGTAGGATAGATAATGCTCATAAGTGTCCATAATTTATTTATAGTGTATGGATTATGATTGTATAAGATATAGGACTCCTCCAGGTTTCCATAAAGATACGGTAAATCTTATGGTAATGAATGGACCCCACTCAAAAAGGCTTATTTATGAAGAATTTTAGTTTGTGAAAAGGTTGTCTAAAGGAGTTGCAAAATAAATAGACACTATTTTTAGTATGTGATTTTCATTCATTTCCATAGTGGTTACGGGTCATGGTGAGGCATTTAAATGGAAAATGAAAAGCAATCCACGAGGTTAAACACGAAAATATAATCGATGTATTATTCCTATATCAAATACAATGAATGGAGTGCTATTAAATAGCCATATACATAGGAAAACTGACTTCCTATAAAATAGGAAAGTCAACAAACCACTTACCCGTTTATAACTTTACGGGTACAACAAAACTCTATAATAATATATTGTTAAAACAATATATTATAACAATTGTAATATCAACTCAACATAATTATAATCTAACTTTTATAATAATGTGAGCACTAATAATAATTCCTAACATTCCCCCCCTTAGTGCGAACATGGTAGAAAAACATCCACACACTCCTCTGCAGTATGCTCACCCCTGTGGCATGTCCAACTCTGTGACTCATGACCTTGATCCAAAAGAAAGGCTCGCTCCTTCCATGGTTTTAAACAGGCTTACCACAAACCTTGAAGTGATAGGAACCTCATCAACTCTCGACCTCGTGTGGTTTTCTGGTTCATCCCACAAACCCTTTCAAGATCCATGAACTGACTTACTCTAGTGCTACTGTTCACCACTATGCTTATACATCAGGGAATTATGTAGGAAACACAACATGCATATCACAAAACTACACAATAGAAGATATACTGAAAAAATCTCACATTACTTCCTATAAGAATCGTAATGTTCTTAATTGTAGTCTCTGTCATTGATCACTGCCACTCGATCTCGAACAACATAGAAAACTGCCACTGCCACTGGAAGCTTTCCTTGACTAAGCCGTTTTGGGTGCAGAATGGGAATGGAACATTGGTATGTATTCCCCCCCACAATGTGAAATTCCACTCATATAGATACTGAGAAGCAAACTGCATCAAAGAACATACTCCTGAATGGATCTTGCTAGTTAGGTCTTGCTGCACATGGTCACTAATGCTAGTGAACGTATTCTTCTAGCTGACCATCTTCCAACGAAGTACGGCAGTCAGAGGACCAAGTCAGTCAGAGGATCACTGACAGTCATCTGTGCTCCAACACAAATCTCTTTCCAACATCCATCAAATACCACACAAAACAGGAACACTGCAAATGAAGCACTCTGAGAAAATGGAAACCACACTGAAAATCATATACTCACACTGCACACCTGTGCCACCAAATCATTCTGTGCGGCCCCATCATTGGTGACTGACGAGAGGTCGTTGTCTGACCTCCAGCCTCCGATGCCTCCTTCCTCCATTTTTCATGCTGCTAGCTCAGCTGGATTTGATCATGGAGCTCAAATGCATATTAAAGGACGTCGGATTCCACCGATAGTGCGTCCGTAAGGCAAAAATTTTATTTTTATTTTTTGACTTTTGACACGTACTATTTTTACAGTGACATTGACCATATGACCATTACAAAATGACCATTAAAAATAAAACCTAAAATCACCTATACGACTCAAAACTTGACAACATCTAATAGAATTTTGACATTTTGAATACAAGGCAATATTACATGACTCCTTTGAATTTGATGACACTATTACAAATTTAGTTTAAATCTAATGCCTAAGACTATATTGAATTGTTTTGAATAAAAAAAAAATATCAATTAGACAACAACTACTAAAATGACACAAACGTGTAAGACTTCACAACCTAGACACTTGTCAAATTCTCGAATCAAATGAAACTACAGAAAACGACTGCCTCCACGTAGTCACCTATTCCCAGAAATGTTTGGTGATACAAGGGAGAGTTCTCTGAATGCCAGATCTGGAAGAATGCACTCTTGTAAGATGTCTATTGACCAATCAACGTGATCAGAAGACAGATACACATAAACTAACTCCTTCTTTGACTGTGCATGGCCGCGCATGAAAAAGAACCAGTTTTTGCACAAAAATTCAGTCGATTTAATCTTCCATGATAGTACGAGGATATGCCAACAATACAGATTGATCAAGTCGGTCAATGGACAGGTCGACAAGATTCAAGATTGGCGCATGCAACAAAATTTCAATAATGAAGAATTGACTGAATGGATACTCAGCTGGGGACGAATTTTGATCTAAATAGACAATTATCAAATTGTTTTTATCATCAATACCTTTTAACAGTCCATTGTTGCGCCATACCTTCAACAATAATATGCTCCGTAATGTAAAATCTGCCCAGCACCAGGGAAAGGGGTCCGATATAAGAAAACACCAATTTGTTTATTCCCACGTACAGGCCGTCCTATCTCTAAAAAACATCTGTTTGCATAAGATCAGATCGACTGTATGCAATAGATCTGACAGATTTGTAAACACAATGAGTTGTCACTTGTTCACCAAGTTTTATACAAACTTCAGGGAAATTTGTCTTGCTAATGATATCAGCGCTTTGCCAATAGATCTGCACACGAACTGCACATTGAGCAATAATACTAAAACAACAGATTGAAAATAAATATTCCAACTTCATAAATTGGGGCGATAGCTAAAAAAATATGCCCCTGCAACAAAAACTATTTCTCCATTGGAGCGAACTCGCTCTGATACCAAACTGAAAAGCAATCCACAGGTTAAACACAGAAATATAATCGATGTATTATTCCTATATCAAATACAATGAATGGAGTGCTATTAAATAGCCATCCAAATAGGAAAACTGACTTCCTATAAAATAGGAAAGTCAACAAACCACTTACCCGTTTATAACTTTACGGGTACAACAAAACTCTAAAATAATATATTGTTAAAACAATATATTATAACAATTGTAATATCAACTCAACATAATTATAATCTAACTTTTATAATAATGTGAGCACTAATAATAATTCCTAACAGAAAATTGTGCCCTATTTGTGGAGTCTAGTCAAAGCACAATTTTGGGATAGTTTCAGTGCGGTTTGCAGAGATGGGATTCATTGAAGGCCTTCCAATTGGATTTGGAAGGAGTTATAATATATTATGAAAATATGATTTATATTTATTTTCATTGGAATGATTTTTGTGTCTTGGTGATTTTATTTTATTGGATTTCTAGGCTAGTTTGTGGAGAATAAGGTTTCTTGGTTTTTAGGACAGTGCCTTTCAGGTTGAAAGAATGAAGTGAATGAAGCATGAGATGGATGAGTTGATTATTATATAACATGGAAATTGAATAGGGGTTAATATTTTTCCTATTTAAGGAATTTTTAGGTCTTTAAAGTGGAATAAAGGGTGAAAACTAGTTGAGTTTTCAAAATTGGTTCTGGGCAACATGATTTGGAGAAGAGGAAAGTAGTTTTGGTTTAAAACATGGATTTTTAAATAACTATAACATGAATGGATATGATTTATAGGTAATTCATATTCCATATATATTTTACATTCCATATTTTATTTGATTTGGAGTGTGATTGATGCCCAAAGGTGAAGACATGGTGCTGGAAACAACTATTTTGTGAAGGATATGATCCTTTTGGCCCATGTTATGAATTATTTGATTGGTCCAAGAAAAATTGTGACCATGGATGATGTTTAAATGTAATATTACACATGTGTGATTATTTTTATATCTTTACTAATCATGGTTTTTGTGTTAGTGTATTTTACTCATCCTAGTGATGGGGTTTTGAGCCTATTTGGTGCAAGTTGAGATGGTTTTGGGCATGGAAGACCTATATGGGTCATATGTGAATGTTTTAATGATTAATTTGGGATTTTTTAAGTTTCCTTAGTTTTAAAAAATGAGGGAAACCAACTCAATTGTTTTTTAATCAAGAGAAAGGTATAAAGTGCATGTTTGAATTCAAATTTACACTAGTTGAGAAAGAGAGAAAAGTGTGACCTATGTGAGAGTGTTTTGCAAGTACCAAGGAATGTGTTGAGATCTGACATACTTATTGAAATGTTGAATAATTTTTTGAAGAGTGTGTGCAAGGGTTTGAATCAAAGAGAAGTGAAGAAAGTGAGAGATAGAGTGAGTTGGAGAAGCTAGGGTTTGAGCAAGGGTTTAAAGGAGTTTGGAGATGAATTTTGTGATCACCATCAGCTGAGTTTTTGCATAATTTTATCAGTGATCTTATTATAAAAATATTTTATGATGAGTAATATTCATGCCAGTCTCTTGTTGTGAGTAATATCAACAAGGGTGTAGGGGTTTGTTTTCTTTTTGGGGTTGGTGCCTCACTAAAGAAATATCTTGTGATGTGTAATATTCACTTGATTCTTTTTGTGTGTAGTATCAATAAATTTTTTAGTGGGTTTTCTTCCCCTTGAGTATTTCCCACTTATATTCTATTTTATGGTTTTCTCTCTCTTCTTCATGGTTATGTGAATGTATTGTTTTGATGTTGTGCACTCTTAAGTGAATGGTTAATTTTTTTAATTAAGAAAGTAAATATAAAATTGATTTAAGTTTGTAAGGAATGATTCACACCCTCTGATTTCATTGTGCTTCCAACAATCAGTACCATATAATTTCCTTTTGGTGAAGTTTGATCACTTGAAAAGAGATACTTCAAAGCATAAAAATGGTGAGTCAAAGATAGTGGATCTTCTACCAGCAAAGGCACTATTGTTTGATGGTATGAATTTTATTTTGGAGTTTAAGGATGAAGAATCATATCATGTCCATAAGGTTTGACATTTGGAAAGTTGTGGACGATGGTTATGTTATTATTTCTAATCCACCACCTACTAATGTGAAAAAGAAGGCATGTAGTGAGAATTCAAAGGTTTTAAATTCTATCTTGTGTGGTCTAAGAGAATTTGACAAGGGAAAGGTAATGCATTGTAAGTTAGAAAAATAAGTATGGGAGAAAATTCAAGTTTTTTATGAAGAAGACTCCAAGTTAAGGATTGTTAAGCTTTAGAATTTTAGAAATCAGTTTGAAAGCCTTAAGATGAGTGATGATGAGTCTATTACTTCATATTTTCTTAGATTTGACAAGATTGTCAACAACATGAAAGGTCTAGGTGATGATGTGAAGGAATAAGTTATCAAAAGGTTTTTAGTTCTCAAACTTCTAAGTTTGATTCTAAAGTATATTCTATTGAAGAGGCCAATGATTTGACTTGGTTGAAGATGGATGAGCTACATGGGACCTTGAATGCTTATGAGATGAGGATTCTTGACTCCAAACCAGCTAAGAAAGAGGTTTCTTGTCAGATCTGAAATGAATACCAAGGTTAAGGAGACCAAGGAGGTTGATAACGCTACGAGTTTGAAGATGTATACATTTTTGCAATACATGCTATAAGATTGAAGGTTGGATCTGGAAAATACAAAGGTAAGATTCCTTAAAAATGTTTCAAATGTGGTAAGGTAGGACATTTTCCATCAATTTTTCTCATAAGTATAAGAAGGAAGATCATGATGAACATGAGCATGATGAATATCATGATAAGAAGTATCACAAGTATGGTAAAGGCAAGAAGAGTTTTAGAAATTTTGATGAAAATAAAAAGAGTTTTTATACAAAGGAAGAGGATTTCTTGTTTGATGCTAGTAGTGGTGTTTTAGATTATAAATCTGAATCTGATCATGAAGATGTTGGAAATTAGGTATTTTTATGAATAAATATTGCATGAGATCTACTAGTGATGGTTATTCATTGTTAAGTGATTTCATATCAGGTTATTGTAGCTACTTTGAGGAAGATGAAGAGGATGTTGAAGATGATCTAGAGAGTATCCAAAAGGAGTTAAGGAATGCTAAAAAGAAGAATAATAAGATGATTTCTCGGTCAAGGATTATGAAAATAAGGTTCATGATCTAGAAAAGGAGCATAGGTCTAAAACAAGCAAGCTAAAGGAGTCAATCAGATTTCTAGAAGAAAAGGTAAATTTTTTATTCTCAAGTGTGTAGGATATAGAGATCATGTGCTCCAAACTGACGAATATGTAAATTTTCTAAGATAAAATCTCTTAGATGTTGGTAAGAAACAAATTCCTTTCAAAAAATTGAGAAAAGTGCCAAAGATATTGATGATCTTCTTAAAAAACATACATCATCAGGTGACAGAATAGGTTTGGGGTTTAGTGATGAAATCAAGGGAAAGGAGAAGATGTAAGATGATAATGTGTGCATCAAGTAAGAAGAATGAAGAACCATGTTAGAATGAGTGATTCACTAAAGACAAGATGAAACTAGAGTCCATTAGGCAACTTAATGCCTCAAGGTATGAAATATCATTCAATGGTTATTGTTTCTCATGTAATGATTTTTGTCATAGGGATAAGGAGTCTAAGATGTTTTTTAGAGATTATCATTCTTAGAAAGATGGTATAAGTATGAAAATAAAGAGTGTGGTGTGATAAAATTTTCATGAAAGAGTTCATATAGCTAAGTTTTGCTTGTATGATCCTTCAAGTAAGAATTGGAGTAATGGTGGTTACAAGGGAAGAAGTGGAGTTGTGTGTTTCAATTGCAAAAAAATGGACATATTTCTAGGAATTGTTACAGTCCTACAAGGCTACAAATGATTTTTCAAGGTCTAATAATGTATGATAGGAGGAAAAATAGATAATGTGAAGCTAGAAAGGATAATGGTATTTCATCAAGATAAAATGTTGACACAAACCAAGGAATAACTCAAAACTCATATAAGAATAAAGTGATTGGAAGTAAGGCACGTGTGTTTAAAGGTAATCAGCCTCTTTAGGTCATTATTATAGACCTATCATGGTGATATATGCCTCTACTATGTTTATTAGAGGTATAATGATGTTTATGAAGCATTAAAGGAAGGGGGAGCTGACTAGGTTCATGAGTGTTTCCTCCATTTGGTCAACATATGTTGTCACAAGTCTTTAAACTTGTTTTTTTGGTCTTACTTGGTTATTCAAGTTTGTAAATGGTAAGGTCTTTTCCTAGATTCATAATGTGTTTAAAGTGTGTAAATGGTAAGGTATTTCCTAGAGTCATAATGGTGAGGTATTTTCCTAGAGTCATAATGTTTAAGCGGTCCTACAAGTTGTTCAAGTTGTGTTCTCAAGTTTGTTTCTGATATGTGATGATGTGTTTACGGATTATATTGATTAAGCATGTGTAAGAGTCATAATGTTGTCTCAAAGCATGTATGCTTAACCATGACAATTGAGTGTAAAATAACTTCTTTGTCTAAGTTAGTAGTTAAATATGATGACAAGTATAAAGGTATGATTTACCTTGTGTGGTCAATCCTAAGTAAAAATTGACATGTATTTGGTCTTTCATAAGCTATAAATATTTTATCTAACATGTCTTAGAGTGAATGATGTGTGTGAAACAATATAATGGTATCAAATTTTTTTAAAAGTGTCAAAAGTATTTTATAAGTTTCATGATCATCAAATAGGTCTATACTATCATTTAGAATTGTCTCGAGTTTGTGTTTAAGGTTTTGTTCGCCTATCAAGAGTCCATTTTGGGTATGTGTCTTAGTAGGGTGTCAAGGTATGATTTTCATGATTCATGTATGAAAAATAACGAGTCAAGTAAGTTGGTTATGTTCAATGGTTATTCATGTTAGCGTGAATTTTTTCAAGTGGTCTAGTGAAGGTGCATCTCTATCATAGGCTTTATGTTCTAAGATTCCATGTCTATATCATGTTATCAAGGTAATAGGGCCTCTATCTTAATTATTAAGGTGGAATACAATGTATAGGTTTGTTGTGATATTCTCAAATGTGTAATCATGTTATGTCTGTGAGTATATGTTCAAGGTGTACGAAGATCAAGCCTTGGAAGGAGATATTTCAAGATTCAAAATATGATGGAATTTTTATAGTACGAAGAATACTTGAAGCTATATATAATATGTCTCTAGTTAAAATTCCAAGCCTTTGAAGGAGAGAATTCAAGCTTTATGAATTATGTGTTTTTCATGAGACTTTGTGGCTTTCAAGGATGTTTCTAAATTGATTTAGGAAGGTTTCAAAAACATAATTAGGTAATTTCATTGTCACATTTTTATCAATAAATGTTAATAAGGTAAAAAAAAATTTATGTGTTTGAAACCCTAGCTCAAAAGTGGCATGAGAGATAATACTCATAAGTGTTCGAGAATCTATTCCTAGTGCATGGATGATGATTTTATGATGTAGAGGACTCCTCTAGGTTTCCAGAAATGTATGGTAGAGCTTGTGGTGATGAGTGGGCCCCACTCAAATAGGATTTTTTATGAATAAGTTCATTTTGGTACAAGGTTATCCAAAGAAGTTGCAAAATAAATGGACATTTTTTAGTATATGAGTTATTCTTGATGTTCATGGTGGTTACATGTCATGGTGATGAATTTAAATGGAAAAGTGTTACCTATTTGTTGAGTCTAGTCAAAGGGAGGCTTCATGAAGTTTTAAAAGTTGGGATTGGTTGAAGGCCTTCAACTTGGAGTTTGAAGGAGTTCCAATATGTTCTCGAAATAGGATTCAGATGGATTTCCAGGTGGTATAAGTTTTGTGTCTTGATGATTTGATTTGATTGGTGTTCTAGGTGAGTTTGAGGAGAATATATTTCTTGGTTTGATGCTTGATATAACCTAGAAAGATAAGAGGGATTAATTTTCTTCCTATTTAAGGAATTTTGAAGTATTTGAAGTGGTAGAAAGGGTGCAAACTAGTTGAGTTTACAAAACTAGTTTCTACGCAACATGATTTGGAGAAGATGAAAGTAATTTTGGTTTGAACTAATATATGTTTCAAAATATATAACATGTATGGATGTGATGTATAATTCATTTGGATTCTATAGAGTTGTTACATGCCATATTTGTGTTGATTTGGAGT
This sequence comes from Taxus wallichiana var. yunnanensis, assembly GCA_018340775.1. Classification (NCBI taxonomy): domain Eukaryota; kingdom Viridiplantae; phylum Streptophyta; class Pinopsida; order Cupressales; family Taxaceae; genus Taxus; species Taxus wallichiana. Next base: position 956,717,811 of record CM031234.1, read on the forward strand.
GTAATTTGATGTCCAAAGGTGAAGACAAGGTTCTGGAAATAACTGTTTAGTCAAGGATATGAGCCTTTTAGCCCATGTTATGAATTATTTTATTGTTCTAAGCACAATTTAAACCATGTATGATGTTTAAATTTCATATTACACATGTGTGATGATTTTATAGATTGAATAATCATGGTTTTGGTGTTAGTGGATTTTACTCATCCTAGTGATGGGGTTTTGAGCTTGTTTGGTGCAAGTTGGATGGTTTTGGCACCTATATGGGTCATATGTGAATGTTTTAATGATTAATTTGGGATTTTTAAATTTTCTTTGGTCTAACCAAAGGAGGGAAACTGACTTAGTTAGTGTTTGAATCAAGAGGAAGGTATAAAGTACATGTTTGAATTCAAATTTGCACTAGTTGAGAAAGAGAGAAAAAGTGTGAACTATGTTAGAGATTTTTGTTAGTATCAAGGCATGTCTTAAGATATGAAAGAGTTATTGGCATGTTAAATAATTTTTGGAAGAGTGTGTGTAAGGTTTTGAAGTAAAGAGAATTGAAAAAAGTGAGAGATAGAGTGAGTTAGAAAATTTAGGGTTTAAGAAAGGGTTTGAAGGAGTTTGGAGCTGAATTTTGTGATCACCATCAATTGAGTTGTAGCATTCTATTAAAGATATTATTATAAAAATATTGTGTGATTATTCATATTCATGAAATTATCTTGTTTTGGGTTGGTGCCTCACTAAAGAAATCTCTTGTGATGTGTAATATTCACTTGAGTCTTTGTTGTGTGTAATATCAGAAAAAATTTCAATGGGTTTTCTTCCCTTGAGGGTTTCCCACTTATATCTTGTGTTATGGTGTTCTCTCTTCTTCATGGTTATGTGAATGTATGGTATTTGATGTTGTGCACATTTAAGCGAATGGTTAATTTTTTATTTGAATTAAGAAAACAAATATGAAATTGATTTAAGTTTATAAGGACTAAATCCCCCTCAAAATCTATTGTACTTTCAACATTCCTTCAACACCATCTTCTTCTCGGTATAGGCTATATCCATCCTCCAATGGGAAGGGCAATGTTATATCTTCATGGTAGACCTCTCCTCTGCCTAATGTTTAGAATTTGGCTGGTTCTATGCCCCATGGTTGGGAGATAATTCTTCCTTTACATATGAAGAAGCCCGACCAAGATGGCTTGCGTGAATCCTCCTTCGGATGAGTCATCTAGTGGAGTATACATCCCTCCCTCGGGAGTATCCTCCCCTCCTCTCGGAGTGTTCACTTTTTCCTAGTGCTATATTTTATTTTTTAATTCTCGTGCTTTCTTCTTTCCCTTTGGGATTTTTCTGCTTTCCTACATGGCATTTTTGTGGGATCATGAGTACCCTAGTCACCCCTGCTAATGTAAATCTCTTCTATTTATATTAATATAATCGGTAGTTCCAATAGTAAAAATATATTTAACAAATATATACACGAATCAATTACAGAATGAATATATTTATAAAAATAAATTATCTTCTCTTTGTTAATTGTGGACCGGAATTTTGGTGTATTGATGTTAAAAAAATTGGCATTGCATTGAACAAATAATTGAATTAGATTGAACAATGTGTTTGAATGTATACTAGAAAATTTTCAGAAATGCATATATTCATACTCTCTCTAATAAATTTTCATTCACAAGAACATTTGATTATTAAAACTACACGTGGTAATGATATGATCCCCAAAGATACGTGATATTACCAAGATCTATGTGAAATATCTTCTAATGAAAACTCTTTTATAATCTTCACTCACTTCCTTTCGTATGTCTCACACATTAATAATTAGATTTAAAAAATACATTAGTTCTTTCAAGACTACCTAAAGCAATGCGGATACATTATTTTTATCTTGCTATAATTTGGGAAAAATTATGGAAACCCCTTCAAGATAATCAACACACCATTTTGTAAGAACCTGCTTTGATGCTAAATGAAAAAACTCTAATTGTTATTCAATTTTTTATTTTACAAATTTATAGTGGTTCTCAAATAACCACTCATCGTAATATGGGCGAGTTTTTCTAACAACTCACATTACTCTAATTGCTCCATAATCTCCTATGTAATTTATATCAACAACTTACTTAAAATAATATATTAACTTCATCTATTTTTCACACATTACATAATTCACATAATAATATTTCTCACCATTACTCAATATGAGAACTAACATAGGATTTTCATAACATTCCAAAAGTATGATAAGTATAAAAACCCTTTACAAATAAGTGGGGAACACGTTCCTATGGGATGATTTATTTTGGTTTTTGTAATGTATGTTTACTTTTAAAAGATATGCATGGATTTTATTTTCAAAGGTTTAATAAATTATTTCATCTATTTTTACTTAGATGATATTACTTATTTCTCCAATAAGCAAGATGATCATCTTGTTCATCTTGAGTAGACCTTCATCATATGTAGGGAGTTTTACGTATCCATGAACCAAAATAAGTGTATATTTATTTTCCATAAAGTTAATTGTTTGGGAGAATATTGTGTCAAAAATTGGATTTACCATACACCCTCATAAAATTACAGCCATCTTGACTTGTCTCTCCCTCCTCACCAAAATGAACTTCAATCCTTCCTTGGTAAGATAAACTTTTTGAGTAAATTCATCACTAACTTTGTAGATTTTTTTATACCTATAACGTTAATGTTGAATAAGTGATTTGATTTCAAATGGAAACAAGGAGGAAACCATTTTGAACAAATTAAATAGGCCAATCTAAATCACCTACTCTATATAATTCAAATTTTGATAAATATTTCATCCTCTATGCATTTAGAGGGACAAGTAGCACTACTAACCTTTTAACACAAGAAAATAAACAAGGTATAGAGTATCACATTGTTTTAGTAAGCCAAAATATCAAGGATTATGAGATAAAATAAAAAAATTGTTAAAAATAATACAATTTTTATACTCCAATATTTCAATAATTTCATGTACCTATCATCCAACAATAAAATTATTAGTTTTTTCACTTATCACAACACCATATATTTTTGAGTGTAGAGATCAATGATAAAATAACTACATTGATAAATAAAAAAGATAGTGGAGATTAGGTCTACCAAAATAATATGAGGAAGAGTTATTTTTAGTTCTTAGATGAATTTTTAAGGCATTCTCTAGATTTGGTGTGTGTCCGATCTATAGAATTTTTAATGTATTTAAATTTTGGAAAACTATTGGTTTCATTGCTTAGTGAATTATCTAATCATTTATGAGTCCCAAAGTTTTTAATAAATCTAGAAAGATACATTTAATGTATTAGGCCACTCATTATGAGCTAATGGATGGATTTATCTGTAATAAAATACATTTATTGTGTCTACTTAGATGCGTTGAACCCAAAAAAATGAAATATTTCTCAAAGAGTTTCACCAAGGCTTCTCTGGAAGCCATTTTACTTCTCAAATAATAAAGCAACCATTATTATTAGATTTGATTTTTTTCCCTACCATTTTTATGAATATTATAAGTGGGTAGGTACCAACAAGGAATTTTCTATTTTTCATAGAAAATAATAATAAGGAACCCCTTCCTCTTTAACCAATTACAACAGAGAAATCATTCTCTAATAGGGATTGGATTTAATTTTCACGGTAAATACTCTTTCCAATCCTGGTCATGGGAGGATTTTAAGTACCTTAATTATTTTACCAAGTGGGTTGAATTAATCAATTTTAAAGAATCAACTAAGAGTGTAATAGTGGAGTTTTTGGAAGACATCATTACAAGGTTTGGAGTACCTCATACTATAATATCAAATAATGAAAAATATTTTAGTACCAAACTTACTAATTTTATCATGAAATGTGGTATTAAGTTGAAAACTTCCCACAAGGTAACGAGCTTGTATAATCCTCAAGAATAATATGATTAGGATCATAAAGAGTACTATGGAGGAAAATCATAGGTAGTGTAACACAAAAGTGAAGACTTACTCGTGAAAAGATAGTATTGCACCCAAGAAGTCCTTTGATAACTCCATTTTCATACTATACATGGAATGGAATATAGGATCCCTATTTCACTAGGTATTCCATCCCTTGAGATAGATCATAAGCTATATTTTGAGTACCATAATGCTAGAACCATCAAAATTACAGAGCTATTCAAATTAGATGAGGTAAGAGATGTAGCCAAAGGTAATCTCCAAGATCATCAACATATTGTTAAGAATTTATTAGATAAGCAACATCATCCTAAATAATTAAAAATGGGAGAACAAATCCTTAAACGGGATGAAGATAGGTCTAAACCTGGGACATAATTTTTTTATGTCATTTAGAGTGGCCCACAGCTATATCAGGAGTTATAAATAAAGTAATGATTTTTATTTGGAAAAACTTGATGTTGAGATGTTATGTATCCTATTTAATGGGATGTTCCTCAAATAGTATCCTTGATCTAGTTGAGTTCCCCTATACATAGTGTATAGATCCATTTTTTTGTTCCTTGTTCCCTTTTTCCCCTTATTATTCAGTTGTCTTCTAGTTTTATTGTTCCAACTCTAATTGGGGTATATTCTCTAGACATAATTTACAAAGCATAATCATTATACCTAGAACTACTCAATAGGTACTACAAAATATGCCATATTATTCTTAAGAGGTTTTATTGCACATGATGCATTTTATCTTGGGAAATGTATGTGTTTGTATTTTTGTACATAAATTATGTAAGTCACCTTATGAGGAACATCTCTCGAGGTTTACTTTAAGTGTTTTAGTTTTGAGATCACAAAATTCCCCCTCCATACTTAAAAATTCTAGATATAGCGTCACCCATCACATCACCCATATATTCCTTTAGATCTTGGAGAATGCCATATATTATAATATATGTATTTCTCATACCCCAAACCTAGATGAATATATTGGGTTCCTAATACCCCCACCGCATCCCAACCTACCCCATATATCTTATAGTTATATATAGTTAAACCTTTCAAGAATCTATTGGCCCACTTCTAAAATTTAGGGCTCCATTGGGTAAATCTAGATCCATATCATCCAAAAACATAGAAAGGCATTCCCCAAAACCCTATCTATACTCTATATTTCCCCTTGTATGCCTCATTTCCATTTCTTTATATCATATCTAATGATATTCTATGGTCCCCATATTTATCCTCTCTCCATTTTTTATTTATCAAAGATTCATGATGACATTTATAAATGTTATTTAGTTGGGAGGTAAATATGTCATTTATTGATTTTCCATTTACTATTGTATTAAGTTTGAAGTGGATATCAATATGTAATGAATAAATAAATAAAAAAAATTAAGATAATTTTCTCCATAAGGAATATGCTATGGGGATATCCTTGGTGCCTATATTCAAGGTCACATATAGGAAAGTGATGGTAGACCACATGATTCCAAATCATTACAATGAGAGATGGAAAGGTTGATGGTGGAGATAAGATCATTGATGTGACTAAGAGAACTTTAGAAAGTATGTTAACAGTAGAAAGACCACAAGTGCAAGGCATTGAGATATTTGGTTTCTATTTTACCATCTAGGGAAGTTAAATGATAGCTCCAAATCCATATTTATGCTTGATAATATATGGTCCAATCCAATTGGGAGAAAATTCTCCACGTTGTCTCCCTTCTAGGGTAGTGACATTTTGATTCTCTTTTAAGACTAGGTCATTGAATTTAAATTCACATTCTTTTATATATTTTTATAGACACATTTGATGTGATCTTGGTAAACATGAATATGTTGAAGAGAAATTAAGCGACACTCATCTAATAATTAAATTTGTGTTATACTCTCTTGATGATATTCCTCATCAAAAATGAAGTCACGAAAAGAAACACGCAAAGATGGTATTTGAACTTTGAGGAGAATAATGGATTTTGAGCCATAAAAAAGAGAAAAAGGAGTAGTGATCATAGAGGTGTGGATAGGATTCTGATAGCCCTTAAGGGTGAAGGGGATATGAAGATTTTAATTTTGTCCTGATGTGTCAATAGTTTTAGTAAGGATGTTTTGAAGAGTCTTGTTAGTGTCTTCGGCTTGTTTGTCACGCTTAGGGATAGTAAGGAGATGAGAATATGAGATTAATATTAAAATATTCACAAAAATTCTTAAGATGTATATTTTTAAAGGACTTTTCATTGTCTGTGATGATTTTATGAGGAACACTGAAGTGGCAGATGACATGTTGATAAACAAAATCAATGATTTTTTTAGCCTTAGTGGATGTGAGTGGAATGTCTTCCACCCATTTATTGAATTATTCAATTGTGGTGATGATATAATGACGGTGTTGATAAGAATGTGGATTGATGAGGCCAAGAAGTCGAGTCCCCATTGTGAGAAAGGCCAAAGATCTTGAGCCATCTACAAGAACTCGCTATAAATGCATATGAGATTAGTATGATATTGGCATTTGATGCACTATTTGACATAATAATAAAAATCTTGGTTAAGAAAGGGCCAGTAATATCCTAAGAAAAGGATGCGCTTAACGATATCCAAAACGATAAATTTTCCACCACAGGATGTCGTCGTGGACTTCTTGGATAGCGCAAGTGGATTCATGAGATTTTAGGAATCATATGATAATACCATCAAACCCACATTTTTAGATAATTTCGACAAGGATAACATAGTGGTTAGTGCATTGGATAAAATACCTCCTACCATTTTTAGATTAGTGGGATGGAATTTTAGATTGAGAAAGATAGTTGAATATTTTAGAATACCATAGATTCGATTGATTGAAGTTGACAAGATTGACATGAGGAAGCTCACTGGTATGATATGGCTAGTTGAAACATTAAACAACAACAAAAAGATTGGATTCCTCTATTTCCCATGGGATGAGAGATGTGATGGATTACATAGTGCCTTAAAAATTATTAGATGAATGAGGGATGACTTCGATGGTGTATAAATCAAAAGCCTCCAAAAAAATTCAACAATTTCCTTATAATTTTGAAGTACTTCCTTTTACATTGATAGGTTCCTTTGACTTAACTAATGATAAGCTAAGAGTCACCATAGATACCAAGAGTTTGGACATTGAGCATGATAGCAGTTTGAAGACCTAATATGAGGGCTTCATACTTATTTATGTTGTTATTGCATTCAAAATTAAGTTTGTACATAATATGGATAGGAGTATCCCAAGGAGGAATGATGATGACACAAACACCTCCCCTTTCTAACACAATATATCCATCAAAGAAAAGTTTCATTTTGAGGGGAATTTTTTTGGTCGATGGTATGGATAGACTCATCAAAAATTTCTCATGAGGAAGATGATTTTAAGGAAGAGGGGCTTTAACTAGTTGATCAGCGATAACCTGGACCTTGATTGAATTTTTAGAGATGAAATCTAGGTCAATCTCGATCATGAACATGATCCATCGAGTGATGTGGTCATTATGATAAAGTTTAGAATGCATGGTTTTGAGAGGATTGAAGATAGTGACAACATAAGTTTTTTTATTAATAAGATAGTGACGAAGTTAAAAGGTGGCGAAGAAGAGGGCACAACACAACTTTTAAGCTTCGGTGTAGTGAGTCTCATGTTAGGAAATTACTTGGTTAATACTCCATTAGTTTATATGTGTGAATAATAATTACATGTGTAATTATTATCAAGTAAATGTATGTTAATAAATTAATAGGTTAGTAAATTGTTATTAGTTGTTATAAACAATAATAACATTATATGTATTTGGGGATGTGAGTTTCAAAAACTCTCGTATGTGGAATATTTTTTATGGAAAACTCCTATATTTTAGGATGTCTATTTTCCTATTTATATGGTTTCTTTGTAATGTGAAGAAAATTGGAAATATTGAATATTATCCGTAAAATTATCTATCTATTATCTCTCTCCCTCTCTCTACAAATATATTGTATTTCCATCATTTGGCATCGAGTGAGTCCAACAAAAGGATTTATTCATCTGGTTTCTTTCTATCATTATTTTTGTGATTTTTATCTAATTTCCCAACCTTGAGAAGAAAGGAGGATCTATGGTATACCATAGCAGTAAAAATACTACAAGAGAGCTTTGCAATCAAGAATAGACCTAAATTAGGATTGTTGGCATTCGATCATCTCCTATATGTATTTAGATATATTTTTTTAAAATCATCTCGAATGTACTTCATCATGTTTTTATAATGATTGATAATTATTTTGATAATATTCATCAATTATGTTCTAATCACAAATGATTCTGGACCTAATACATAATCACCAATGATTTTTCTAAATTGCTAACAATTACAAATAAATCACTAGTGATTCTTTGCATCAAAGGAAAGATCTTGAAATCATCTTTCTAATGCATTTTATTGTTTGTAAAATGAATCTCTGATTCTCAAGTTATCATTAAAACATAGAATTCTTTCTTTTATTTGTTGTTTTTGATATCTCTCGTTAATCAATGGAGACATAAGTTGTACCCATAGATAAATTTTATGGAGTTAACATTCACACATGGAATGTAAAGATTCAAATTCAATTGATGAATAAGAATTTGTGGGGAATAGTTAATGGAAAGGAGAAAGAACATGTTGATGCTAGAAAGTTATTAGAATGGAAAACTAGAGATGATAAGGCCAAGGCTATCATAGGACTTGCAATGTCTGATTCTGAACTTCATCATGTTGATCTTGAAAAACCATCTAGGGAAATTTGGGATGTTTTAAGTAAAACATTTTGTGAAAAGATGTAAATTTATATTTTTCTTTAAAATGTAACTGTTCAAATTCAAGATGAATTATGGTGTAAGTATGTCCAGTCATATAAATGAATTGAGGTATCTTATGAGAAAAATGGTAGAGGTGGAAGAATAAGTTCACAAAGAAGATGTAAAAGCTATCTTGTTGAATAGTTTTCCTCCAAAATATAATAATTGTGTATTCTCTCTTGGTTAGATGCTTACACATTCACTAGATGATATTATATTTTCTCTTCTATCTGAAGAGAAAATATCCAAAGAAGATGTAGAAGAAGAAATGACAATTTATGTGAAAAAATATATATATAAATTCCTCTAAAAATGAATGGGAAGTTGAGTGTTTCTACTGCAAGAAAAAGGGGCATACTTCCAAATAATATAGAAATAGAGATAGAGATTTACTCATTAGAAAAATAAAATCAAATGAAGCCAACATAATCATAGAAGAGGAAGAATTGGAGACAAGAAGAACCCAAAATGAAGAATATAAATATATTTCTAACAATCTTCTGTTCTAAGTAGGATCTTGAAGGATGGAGGAAACTAAGGTTGGAGGTCAATAAATGACCTCTCGTTAGTCACCAACAAAGGGGCCACACCAAAGTTTGTGTGGCACAATTTTTTTAGATGTGTGTTTGCTTCAGTTGTGTGTGGTGTGTTGTAGTTTACAATGTTCATGTTGTAGTATTTTATTTTACCAAACAAGCCAAGGAATGCTGGAACATTACTCAAACTAGAATCGAGTGCTCACCCAAAGTGCACAAGGGTGTCGGTCCCTATTTTATGGAATATTTGTCAAGGAGTTAACATGAGAAGCACACACATAGATATATTCTAGATCCATAATAATAATGCAGTAATAAACCATAAACAGATCTAGATCATAACCATATGCAAGAATAACTCATACAAGAATCGAGATTAGGTTAACCATACAATAACCAGTCACGGTTATGTCAACAACCAATATCCAGCCATAAATATCCATTTTATTAATTGTTGTAAAACACAGAAGTTGCATACATACATAATAATTTCATCATAAGTTATGCACACCCATAAACCAACAACATAACTCTTACAAAACATGGATCTCTATCTCTCTAGACCATGCACACCAATACATATTTATAGGTAGTGGGGACTTTCCCTTCACTTCTCATGCATCCTCAAAATAGGCTACATTATAAGAATAGGCATGCGCCTTTACATGATAAATACAAAAGTATGCATGCTCCCTAATAATATATTATCTAATATTATCAAGTATAGATCTAATCCTATTAATAGCTTAAAACTATACACATATCTTGATCTTCCACTTGTCCAAAATATCCTTGATTCATCCTTAAGTCTTCATGTTGATGTGTTCCCCAATCAAAATCTAAATTTATCCTTACCATGAAAAGTGACTAAGTCCTAATATCACGCTTTCCTAGGCACGCCCTTTTCCACTAGACTTCTCGCACACCTCCGTGCCCTATGCCATGCGTGCCCAATCCTTATGTCTCTTCAATAATTAGGCTCTATTTTATCATCCCAACATTACTACACACTTGCTTCATTTCCACCCTTGGTAATGGGTAACCATGATTTATCTTCCATGAATAAAAATAAGGAATGAAAAAATAATTGTATAGAAAGGATAAAAGAATACTTAGACACTTTATCCCTCTTTAGATAGGATTAACTCTTGATATTCATATTTGATCTCTTCTTCAACCTTATTCCAATCACTGAGAACCTTATTAGTTTTTTCTAGGATGTATTCAAGTACCCCATTCATCTCATCCAAAATCATGTTCTCACCTTGTGCTTCTCTCCTTGTGAGGGTCCTAGTCCATGACATGATACAAGCACATTGTGCTTCTCTGCTTTACCAAAGTGAGCCTCTCCTCACACCCAAGTGTTTCATTCTTTACTACTTTGAGGACCTCATCCTCCTCTTCCAGAGTCCTTGTCTTTATTATATTTTCAGGATCTACACACATGTTCAAAGTGCCAAGTCTTCCTTTTTCATTTCATCTTTCATGGTCTGTAGTACAAACTCATAACTAATAATTTTACACGCTATCATTACCTTTTATTTTTATTCATGTGTTGTAGCATCCTTTGGTTTTAGAATCCTTATTGGCCCCTCATCCAACACCATATGGACCAATGTGCGTAAGTAATGCATTGTAGATGGAAACCTCTGCGCCACTTTATCTTCCAAATCCAACATTTTCTTCAAAATTTCATCACCTATTTGTTCCACCATACTCAGCACCATATGCACCTTTGCATCATCTTTCTCCTTTTCCTCTTTCAAGCATTTAATCTCCATATCCTTATCCTTCCCATATTTTAACAAATCACAAATGGTTGTTGCTTTATCAATGTTTCTGCGTGTAACTTCTATAGATACCTTAACCAATGCATTACTCACCTACTCATCTGACATCTGAGTCAGTTTAACTATCACATGGCATGAATGTGGTGATTTCTTCATTCTCCGTGAGACACACGATTCTTTACACACGTCAAAATTAGGCTCATCCATATGAGTTTGCATACTCCATGATAGTTGCTTCTATGTGTGTGTGGTCACCATCTCTGAATCCATTAGTTCCCACCCATAAAGGTCATTGGGTTCCAAGGTGCTTTGGAACCTAGCACGTATGATTTTGGTTAGGTCATTGACATACCCAACTATAGGAGTCTCATATACTCCTTCATCCTTCTCCTTTCCCAAGTGCTTACCTTTGGGAATGTGTACACTTGTATCAAGAACTAGTCCTTCACCTGTTTGTGTAGTAGGAGGTGCACCTGAAGGTTTACCCTTATCTTCACTCTTCTCTACATCAATAGTGTTATCTCCCACTTCGTGTTCCCATAATCATATTGCATCATCTCTCAATTATTCATCCTGAGGTTCCTCAACATTATTAGTGTCAACTGGGGTCTTTGGCATGTTGTCCTTAGATTTCTCGCCCTCATCATCCTAAGTACGGATGTACTTGCAAATTTTCTTCTTTTATGGCTCTACCTTGATAGGATAAGTCCTAGGTGAACCTCCTTGGGGGCTATGATGGCCATGTGCCCTTAGTTTTTGTTCTTCTCAACACTCTCCTATACTATTTTTCCCTAATGCCTTCTCCTAAACCTATCTCTATTGTATTTTTCTCCATTCCCAATTCCTCATCTTCCTTATGTAATGGATGGGTTGTTTCATGTGCTCTTTCCCCCCTAATGGGTCATTTCCTACTACCATACTCCAAGAAACCACTATCTTCCCTTAGTTTGTCTTCTTCTTCATCTCTAAGGGGAAAAGTATCCTCCTCATCCTGCAGTGTGCCCACAATATGATTCCCCTTGGGAAACTCAGGGAGCTTGAATTCATTCTCAACATACTTATTTTTATCCAATTTGGGCTTAAGGTAGATATATACCTTAGCCACTCCATCCTTCCCAATTTCTAGGCTCACAGAATTAATATTAATGTCATCTGAAATCAACTTCTCAATATAAGCAGAATTACTTGATAGACATATGTCTTCCTGAGTGTATGGTAGTCACAATCTACTTTGTATTAATTGAAGAGAAACCTTTTGTGTTTGAGAATCTATGTACTTGATGCCTGAAAATAGTACCCAAAGTGAAGGCATATGGGATAGTTCACCAATGGCTCCACTCTTCATCCTTCATTCTAAAGCACCCTATGTAAAAATGTTGGTAAACAATAAAACTAAGCCCGCTTATCTAATATCTAAGAAATATTCTTACGTATTCTCAATTATTCTTCAAACACACCGCACAGTGCTCATACCATAGTTCTATCCTTTGCTTGTAGGGTCTGCTCATGGATCCATCACATGTATACTTTACAAATCTCTCTGTAAGAGATTTCTTTTCCTCTAGGTATTGCCAAATCTTATCTTTTGGCCCATCGGGCACTCCAATCTCTACAAAAATAAGAGATAGAAGGATCATGCTAAAAATTATCTTCTCACCTTGGTGTACCTCTTCAACAATAGTCTCAACAATAAAGCTAGCCAAATTATAGACTACTCCTTCATCATATTCTTTTCAAATGTGCAACCATGCCTTATTCACCTATGACCAATGCTCCTGATTGTTTAACTTAGTAAGGAGGTGTGTTGCCACTTGAAAAATGGGTATTTCTACAACTTGGGTATATCCATCCCACGCCCTCCCTTCATGTATCCTAGTGCTTTTCTTGTTGCTTTTATGCCCTCCTTATCAATGAGATCGAGATCACCGACTTCAATACCCAATCTCCTTAATCATGTCAATATCCCAATCATGGGCACAATAAGCCTCATTTGTCACCCAAAAAGTAAAATAATTCCTTATGGACTCTACTCATCAACCATTGATACAAATTTTTTAGTTTTTCTAAAATAGGGGAGTTCATAAAGTTACAAAACTCCTACATTTGATAATAATTTTTCCCTTCATCGTCATATATAGCCATATCATTCTCTGTTCTCATAGCTATTTTTACCACCAACAACTTATCTAATTCATCTTTGTTGTCCTTAGTTCTATGGTTATAGTCACTTAATTTACAATTCCGAATGTGTGACTCCCAATCATGGCCCATAAAAACCCCTTATAGATACTAAATCTCTGAAAATCAGATTTTGGGGTGTCTTCAACTTTTATTTCAACTTCCTTCTATTTTTTACCCCTTGTAGCCACTCCAAGTGCTCACTTAGGTGCCATAACAACTATAAAAGTGTGTTTTTCAGTTGATTCGATCTCTACAACTCAAAACCATGTCCTAGCTCAAAATATGCATGCCCTAGCTCAAACTTGAACCCTAACTACCAATTCTCCTCCCTGCATGCCTTTGTTTCACTCAAACACTTTCTCCAATGGAGTACCAATCAATCTCATGCAAAAATTCATATAGTTTAGTTTCGTATCATATCTCTTTGCACTTTACACATGTAACTCACTCTTAGCTTTCTCTTCAAATCGCTCAAATCTTCTTAATCTCAAGGTAAAAATGATATCACAACACCACCTTTTATAGTGTTTGTAATTTTTTTGCATTTATTGATCTCCACCTACCACCGTACTCAACATTAAATGATGTTTCTTTCCTTTTTCTGCATTGATTTTTCCACACCCTAGTCATAACCTTCTAGTGCACCTACTACTCCTTGGCCATAGACCTCCTTTCACACACCTTCATTTTCTGAATTACCTATCCACTGCACCTTTCACCAAGTAGTTTCTCATGTTGCTGCCTACCTCACATTACATTATGCATCCATTCATCCATACATGGTCTTCATTCATGAGCAATCTCTCTATTTGCACCTTTACTTCAAGCACATGCACAATATTTCTCTATGCATACCCATCTTTAAGAGAACATTCAAAATCAATCAATTTATCTTGTATATACTCCACCCCACACTAAAATTATGTGTAGTCCTCTGCCATAAATGTAATAGATAGTAATCAACTTCTAGAGTGCAAGAACGCTTATTATACAAAACACTAAACTAAATTGAGAAAGCATAGCAACTGATGAAGGGAAACACATATAAATGAAATGCATTAAGGAAATCTAATCTAATGGCAATATTTCCTTATTAAAAACACCAAGAAGACTTATTTATTGTAGTGCTTCAGCCTACTCCCATTTAAGTAACCAGGAAACTATGTTCCATCCATCCCTCAGAATCGAAAATCACTTGAACCAAGTATGTAAGTCACAACATACGGCCCAACCAATGCAATTTGAGCTTTCTAGGATGGTGGAAAAAAATTGAGTCATAAAGAAGAACCATCTGTCCAACTTCAATATTTTTATCCTTAATATGCCTATCATGCCATGCCTTCTACCTAGCCTTTTCTATCTTCTGACTCCATCTAGAAATGGCGTGCCTTTCATCCAACTACATCAGTTTATCAATGGTATCTTCAAATGATTTTAAATTATCCATAACTCTTGCGTGCGTAATATGTAGGGAAGGTAACATGAATTCCACTAGTAAAACAACCTCTATGCCCAAACACCAATTGAAAGGGTGTGGCTTTGTTCAATCTTTTATAAGTTGTCTTGTATGCCCAAAGTACAATAGAGAATTTATCATCCCATTCTTTCCTTCCAACATCAAAAATATTTGTCAATGTATGTCCCAATATCTTGTTGAAAGCCTTAGCAGTACCATTTTCTTGTGGATGATAGGGTGTTGTTTTATGGTGTGCCACCATAATTTCTACCAATAGTATCATGATAGTATCATTGAGGAGATAAGTGCCCCTATCACTTTTCAAACTCAATGGGAATCCATACATGTTGATAATGTTTTCCCACATAAACATTGTTGTCATAGCTTGTTGTGTAATCCTTTATAGGCATTGCTTCTTCCCACCTTATAAGATAGTCTATATAAGTTATAGTGCGGTGTGATCCAATCCTATGCATGGGGGGGAAATAGGACCAAAAAAATTAATTTACCATTTTTGAAATTTTTACACTAGAAATAGGCCTCAAAGGAATTTCATCTTTATGCCTAGGCTTCCCAAGGTGCTGAAATGATCATCACAAGCCTTACAATATTCTTTTAAATCCTTATACGAGTTTCTCTCACCATAGGCTAGCCATTAAAATATCGTACATGGTAGCATCACCTACATAATTTCCACCTGAAATACCACCATGAGCTTCCTCCATAATAGATTCACACTCATGCTCAAGCACGCACTTGCGCAAAACTTCATCCCGACCTAAATAATTCTCCACTAATCAACATATAGGGTGTGGCACATATAGAAAGTTGTTTCTTCTCTAAACTCTTCATCCCTTCAGCAAAGACACACAATACACAAAAATAAACAATATCTTCTAAGTCGAGAGGTTGTTGGTTTAATCTGAATAAATATGCATCTAGAATTGTATCCTCAATTCTCTACACATCCTTTCACCGAATTAATATTTGATAGATGATATGGTCTAGAATTTCTCTTTCCTAGATTAACCACCACTGTAAAGTCAAATTATTTAAACAACAGAATCCAAAGGTATATGTGCCCCTTAAAAATGGGCTTGTTCATTAAGTACTTAAGTTCCATGTGATTTTTATAGAAAATAAAAGGTGTTGCTAGCAAGTATTGTCAAAACTTATGCAATGCGCAAATCATGGAAAAAGGCTCGCACTCTGTAGTTGTATAATTTTGATCAGTCGGGGTCAATTTCCTACTTGCAAAATAAATAGATGATCAACATTACCTTCTCTAGGATGAGCTAATATTGCACCAATGGCCATTCCATAGGCGTTGACATGCACATGAAAAGGTTTATTCTATGAAGGAAAGCATAGAATAGGCATTGTTGTAATCCTTTCCTTCAATGTCTCTAACACGCGCTTTTGTGCTCCACCCTAATGGAACTTTCCCTTACTCTTCAACAATTCCTCTAAGGGCACAAAAATCCTAACATAAAATTTGATAAAATTTCTGTAATAACATATATGCCCAAAGAATCTGCGCACCTTTCTCTTGTTAGTAGGTTCCTCTAACCCAAAAATAACAACCACCTTAGTAGGATCTACCAACAAAACTTGTTTACAAATAATATTCCCAACAAATTTCTAAAGGGTGTAGTGAAAATGCACTTCCTAATGTTTAGGGATATGATCAACTACGACACCTCTCCAACATAAGTCTTAAATTATCACAATGATATTTCACTATCCCATAAATTGTGAAATCATCTAAGTAAACCTACAAAAACTTATGAATGAAGTCCTAGAATGCTTGCACAACAATGCATAAAAATATTGTGGGCTCATTCTTCAATCCAAAAGGAAAAACTATGTATGCAAAACTTCCCCACTTAGTGGTGAAATTTTTCTTCTCTTGATCCTCTTAAGCAATCCGAACCTAATGATATCCAGAAAATCCATCAGTGAAGGAGTAGATCTCATACCCTACAACACTTCCAAAATATCTTTAGTAAATGGTGTGGGAAAGGGATCTATTACACATGTAGAATTAAAATCCCTATAATCCACACAAATTTTTATCCTTTCATCTTTCTTTATGCTTATCACCATAGGGTTAACCCACTCTGACTCCTCAATGGGCTCAATGATCCCAAATTTCAACATTTTATCAATTTCTTCCTTTACCTTGATGTGTATATTAGGATTCATCTTGTAAGGCCTCTTCTTAACCGAGCACACACCTTATTTTAACTTGATCCTCATCTCACCCAATGAGTGATGTACCCCTTTCAACTCATGATAGCCTCTAGGAAATAAGTCTTAGAATTCATGCAACAACTCAATTATCTTAGTAACCTTTGAGTCAAACTAATAATCACCAATGATGGCCCTTATGGTCTACATCTGTACCAATGTTGACCTTCTTCATTTTCATGGGCTCATGGTACGCATGCACCTTCTCATCTACACTATCAAAGAGCTTGTGTTTACCCATAATATGATCAACATCCAAATTTTCCACTTCTTCATCATCAATCATGTAGACCTTTTACCTTTTTCTTTTTCTAGGTAGGTGTGCCTGAGCTATTCTTCATTTGTCTCTTCTTCTTCAAGATGCACCTCTAGATTTCATTCACCTAGTAATTCTTGAATAAGTTCCTTAACCTTTTTACTATCTCTCATATTCAAGTTCTTTATAACTTGTAGTGCCTCATTCACTGGAGGTTTAGTAGAAAAAAATTCAAAGGTCTGAATCATATTGTAGTCAATCCTTTCCAATTCATTGTCTCTTTATTCAATTCGGCATAAACATACCATGCACATGTGCAGCCTTGCAAGGTGAAGTAGAACTTGTGCACCCATAGTGAAGGTGGTAAGGCCTCCTGCCCTCTATCTAGATTCTCTCACACTGCTGAACATGATGTGAAGAAAAATCCTTCCCATGGAATTCACATGTCTTGGTAGGCATATTGTTCCAAATAAATATAGCAGAGAAGGTGATTCTCACTTCTCACCATTCTAGAAGACCATATCTATGTACCATCTACCAACATGATACTATTACATGTAAGGTATACACCAGCATATTCCTTCTTTCCACTTGGTTTGTCCACTTTGGGCTTCCATAGCATGTAAAAATACTTCAGGATTTCCTTCACTAGTGTACCTTGGTACTTGGTACTATCCAAATTCCTAACACAACTTAGCCTACTTACATGTGTGACTACACTTTTCATCTCATGCCCAATCATTTCATAAGTCCCATGTGCCTAGTTGTCACAAGCAACATTGGTTGTATCACTCATAAATTGTGCATCATCCCATTGAATAACTCCTTCCTTTGATGGCTCAAGCACTTCAGGATCTCTAATGGTGTGCACATAAATTCTATTCAAATACTCTTCACTCAAAGGTTCTACATAAGGTGTAGATTTTCCTTCCATCAAAGGAATGATGACGTGATATTTCTTGTTCTCAAGACTTATATATCCTTTATTAAAGTACATATCAATATTATTCGCATAACACCAAGGGCGCCAAAGAAATGTTGGAAATTTTTTCGTCTATAATCACCAAGACCTCAAATTCCCCAGTAAACTTGGCCCCTGTATCATAATAGTAGCATCCTTCAAGACTCCAATGGGTATGGATTTAGTCTTGTTTTCCATAAACAACACATTTAAAGATGACTGTAATGGTGGCCTCCCCATCTGATTCCATGTCCAAGGTGAGTACATTCACTTCTGCACCTGTATCAATCAAAATGTTACTCAACAACCATCCATCAATAACAACATTCAAAGTGATCTCCTTGTCATAATCAAGACTATGAGGAGGTAAGTTAGCATGTTAAATTTTTCTCTGCACTCAACTCCAATGACGCGGCATCTTCCCCCTTAACCATTCCCCTAATAAAGGAATGATGTTTTCTTGTCATAGCATATTACAAAACCTCTTTCAAATCATCAACATCCTTCTAAGGAAGCTCAACTGATTTTTCTTGTTCTAATTTCAAGATTTGTACTTTTTAAGCATTCTATCTTAGCCTTTCAAGTTTTTAATAACTTTCATGGTTTCTTGATAAACTTCCTTCTGATGAGTAGGGTCTGGATACTTTGCATGCAATACCTCCTCTTTTGTAATAATAGGCTTTACTTTAGAACTTCCTAGTGCATGCAACATCAACACGTGTAGTGACAAATACAAGAAACATCTCAAGATCAGGTGCTACCTTTGGTAACCACTAATCTTCCACATTATATTATACTCTAACAATTCCCGCACCCTTATCCTGCTTGTGTTTCTTTCTTAGGTGCTCATACAAATCTAGACATTCTTCATAATTTTGGTTCTTTCCACAAAATGATCAAATAACATTAAGAGGGAATTTACATTTATAATCATTACAAGGATCCACATCTATAACATGTTCTATGGGGTAACTCACTTATTCCACCACCGCAACATCGGCCTCTCAATCCTCAACGATAACTTCTACCTCTACCTCTACCACTTCCATCAAAGCACCCTTCATTGTAATTATGATCATGATGCTCACCTTACTCCTTGGAATTTTTTGCAACACTAGTCGACGTACACTAGTATCAATGACATCATGAATATGATCAATCAACCTATAATTATTTGTATCATGAGTGGTAGACCTATAAATATTACAATAACATGACACGTTCTTCCTTATCACGTGTTGTAATAGTGGGAACCTACTTGAATCATGGTGTAAGTGACAGATCTCACAATCCAGAAACATGGAAAGCACCTATTTATGAGGGAAACTATCCTTAGTCTCTACTTATACTTCACATTCCATACACCAAATACCATCATGTGTCTCATGAACTGAATTAGATGACAATTTTTCTAACTTTTTTTTGTCATAGCTATAATTTGAGCCTCCAAAAGGGAAAACCCTAGTGTCTACACTCCCAACTACCTCAGTGCCTAGAGTTTCCTTAAGTTCATCACAAAGGTCTGTATAAGTCCTGTGTGAGAGCACCCTTCTAAAAGGTGTGATCAAACCTCTAACGAACCATTAAGCATTCTGACTCGGGTGAATGTCGTAAGACAACATTGAAAAAAAGTTAAAATAAGGAATCATACTCCCTTACGCTCTCAGTCATGCCCTATTTGATGTCCTTCAATGCACATTGATGCTCTTCTACTCAAACTTAGGTATGTGAAAATCTACTAAGAAAGCATCACACAATGCGGTATAGTCCACACAAGTCTGGTTTGGATCATATTTCATGTACCAACTATGTGCACACCCTTGCAAAGTAGTTGTAAACTGACTTACATTCTCGAAGCTTTAATCCCCTTAGCATGCCATAGTATCTCACACATACACGTGCTCAGTTGCATCTTCAATTCCTCTATATTTTGGGAGATGAAGATACATCTCAAAATATAATTGTTGGGGTTGGTGCAGACCATGCCCACCAAATCTAGAACCTATATTGCCTCATTTGTTCCCTCTACCTCGGAACCACTAAATCCACTAGATCCACTAGATCCTGAGCCACTTTACCCTCTTGATCCTCCTACTATAGTAATAAATGGACCGAGAGGATACACTACTTTGTGTTCCAATAGTTGTGCTATATTGAACTCCCACGGTATGTAAAGTTGTACTATTTCCGGATGTTATACCAATGTTCTACGTGTTGATGATGTGCTAGAAAATATACCTCCAACCGGACCTCCAAATAACACATGAAAATTTCACCACTATAGATGAATTGAATATTTGATTAACTCCTAAACTTGATGGAAATTTAACTCAATCTGTCATAACTCTACTGCCCACACTAGCTTTCTTACTAATGAATGTCATAGAAACTGAAAAACTAAGCATAAGAGCTCGATTTCCAGGAGGGATCAAATGCACACCCACGGTCTCTATAGGTCAATGAGAGTTATCTCGACATGGTTACCCAAATGAGGGAGTTATAGATGCTCCAGTTCCACATCCTCTATGTCAGCTTCAAATCCTTTGTGAGTCATCTCTCTCCACAATGACATTTGTTCCACAACTTCACGTTGCTTCTCTAGATCCCTCTTGTGCACCTCATTAAACTTAAGCCACCTTTCTTCTCTTTTCCTTTCTGTTTCCATGTTCTCCATCTTTCACCACACCTTCTATTTCCCCCATGCATGGTGGGGTTTAGCTATCCATAGGATGTTGTTCCAAATCTAGGGTCACAATCAAGATCTTAATCACTAAAGGGATAATTCACAAAATAAGATCCTATGGGTTCGTGTAGGAACTAAAACTCAACAACCTCTGGATAGGAATAAGTAAAAACTGTGTATTCCAAAATGTAGATATTTAAAACACCACTTCACTAATGATCTACAACACATGTCTAAGTCTAATCAAAGATCATGCGAGCACTGAAAATCTTCCTATGTCCGAACAAGTGTTCTATAATTTCAATTTCTCTTCGATGCGTATGATACTATCCATTCATACAACTTTATAGGAAAATAGGAAAAAGAACACCTCATAAATTTCATGGTATGATTTTCTTTAACCCATGCGTGTGCATCAAAATAAGGTCCTTTGTTAAATCTGTGAGCATACTCTTCCTCTAGATTCTCTAACCAATCCTCAATGCTGTCCAAAGTCAACTGATACATCTTCATCATGCAATATCCTTGAATAACTTGAAAAGAGGTCCCAAAATGGAACCAAAATGTAGTCTTTTATTTTACCAAATAGCCCAAGGTGCATTGACACATCACTCATCCAGAACTAAGCACTCACCCAAAGCGCAAGGGTATCGGGTCCCTCTTTTATGGAAGCGTTATCAAGGAGTTAACATGATAAGCACACACACATAGATATATTCCATATCAATAATAATAATGGAGTAATAAACCATAAAAAAATATAGATCATAACCATATGTAATAATAACTCACACAAGAATTGACATTAGGTTAACCATACAAGAATCGGTCACAATTATGTAAATAACCAATATCCACCATAAAGATCCATTGTATTAATTCTTCGTAAAACACAAATGTTTCATACATACATATTAATGTCATCATAAGTCATGCACACCCATAAACCAACAACTTAACTCTTACAAAAATGGATCTCTATCTCTCTATACCATGCAAATCAATACATATTTATAGTTAGTGGGTACTTTCCTTCACTTCTCATGTATCCTCAAAATAGGATACATGAAAAGAATAGCCATGCGGATTTACATGGCAAATACAAAAGCATGCAAGATTACTAATAATAGATTATATAATATTATCAACTATAGATCTAATCCTATTAATAGCTCAAAACTATGCATGTCTCTTGATCTTCCACTTTTCCAAAATAGCCTTGATTCATCCTCAAGTATTCATGTTGACGGGTTCCCCACATTCAACATCTAAATTTAGCCTCACCATGAAAAGTGGCTAAGTATTGATATCACACTTTCCTAGGCACGCCCTTTTCTACTAGATTCCCATGCATACCTTCACACCCTATTTCCACATGCCCAATTGTTATGTGCCTTCAATAGTTAGGCTCTAATTTATCAACCCAAAGACTATTTTTCAATAAGTGGACTTTTCATGTTAAGGAGGGAACATGATCTGAATGTTCCATTTCTAGTTTTCATTTTGTAATGTATGAGTAATATTATGCAACAAAATTTCATATGGTATTCCATCCAATGAAATGTGATGAGGGCTGATAATAGTACTTGGCATGTCATGATGTGGTTGTAATTGAAAACCTCCACTTTTTGGTTTGTGGTAAACCACTTTGTAAAACCACCACTTTTGGTTGTTGGTAAACCATATGAAAAACCATCACTTTTTGGTTTTTGGTAATCCACTTTGTAAAATCATCATTCTTGGTTCATGGTCAATGTATGTAAAACCATCCATCAGGTTTGTGATCATCCTATGAAAATCACCTATTCATGAAAGCAGTGTGCAAGTACAAAGGAAGGTTTTCCCCATGTTCACACTAAGGGGGGAATGTTAGGAAATTACTTTGTTAGTGCTCCATTAGTTTATATGTGTGAATAATAATTACATGTGTAATTATTATTAAGTAAATGTATGTTATTAATAGGTTATTAAATTGTTATTAGTTGTTATAAACAACAATAACAATTATATTTATTTGTGGATGTGAGTTTCAAAAAGCTCACATAGGTGGAATATTTGTTATAGCAAAAACTCCTATATTTTAGGATGGCTATTTTCCTATTTATATGGCTGATTTGTAATGTGAAGAAAAATGGAAATATTGAATATTATTCATACAAGTCTCAATCTATTATCTCTCTCTCTCTACAAATATATTGTATTTCCATCATATGGCATCGAGTGAGTCCAACAAAAGGATTTATTCATCAAGTTTCTTTCTATAATTATTTTTTGTTCTTTTTATTTAACTTCCCAACCTTAAGAAGAAAGGAGGACGTATGGTATATGATAGTAGGAAAAAGACTACAAAAATATTTTCAATCAAGAATTGACCTAAATCAGGCTCATCAACATTCCGATCATCTCCCTATATGCATTTACATATCATTTTTTTGAAAATCGGCTCAAAATATACTTCATCATGTTTTTACAAAGTGATCTCCAACGTTTTTGATAATCATCGGCGATTCTATTCCAATCGCCAATGAATCTAGACACTGAAACAAAATCAACAAAATTTTTGTTAAATTACTAATGATTACAAATAAATCACTAGTGATTCTCTACATCACTTGAAATATCTTGAAATCAACTTTCTGATAAATTTTATGGTTTGTAAAACGAAGCTCTAGTTCTCAAGTTATCATCAAAACAATGAGTTCTTGTTTTTATTTGTTGTTTTTGATATCTCTATTGATCAATGGAGACATTAGTTGCATCCATAGATAAATTTTATGGAGTTAACTTTCACACTTGGAAAGTAAAGATTCAAATGCAATTTATGAATAAGAATTTTTGGGGAATAGTTAATGGCAAGGAGAAAGAACTTGTTGATGCTAGCAAGTTGTTAGAATGGAAAAATAGAGATGATAAGGCCAAGGATATCATAAGACTGGCAATTTTGATTCTGAACTTCATCATGTTGATCTTAAAAAACCATCTAGGGAAATTTGGGAGATTTTAAATAAAACCTTTTGTGGAAAAGCTGTAAATGCAAAATTTTCTTTAAAATTGCAATTGTTCAAATTCAAGATGAATGATGGTGTAAGTATGTCCAATCATATAAATGAATTGAGGTCTCTTATGAGACAACTGGCAGAGGTGGAAGAAGAATTTGACAAATAAGATGCAAAATCTATCTTGTTGAATAGATTTCCTAAAAATATAACAATTTTGTATTCACTCTTGGTCAGATGCCTACACATTCATTAGATGATATGATATCTGCTCTTCTAGCCAAGAGAAAAGAACCAAATAATATGTAGAAGAAGAAATGAAAATGTATGTGAAAAAGAAATATAAAAATTCCTCTAAAAATGAAGGGGAAGTTGAGTGTTTCTACTACAAGAAAAAGGGGCATACTTCCAAATACTGTAGAAATAGAGCTAGAGATTTACTCATTGGAAAAATTAAATCAAATGAAGCCAATATAATCATAGAAGAGGAAGAATTAGAGACAAAGGAAGAACCCATGAATGAAGAATGCGACTATATTTCTGATAATATTTTGTTCTAAGAAGGATACCAAAGGATGGAGAAAACTAAGGTTGGAGGTCAATCAATGACCTCTCCTCAGTCACCAATGACGGGGATGCATCAAAGGTTTGGTGGCACATTTTTTTAGTTGTGTGTTTTATTCAGTTGTGTGTGGTGTGTTTTAGTTTGTAGTGTTTATGTTTTCAATAAGTGTAAATTTCACATTGAGGGGGGAACATGATCTCAATATTCCATTTCTAGTTTGTAATGTATGAGCACCAATATTCAACAAAATTTCCTATGTTATTCCATCTAGTTAAATTTGATGAGGGATGATAATAGTACTTGGCACATCATGATGTGATTGTAGGTAAACAACTTGAAAACCTTCGCTTTTTGTTTTTGGTAAACCAATTTGTAAAACCACCACTTTTGGTTGTTTGTAAACTATATGAAAAACCATCACTTTTTGGTTTTTGTACTCCACTTTATAAAACCATTATTCTCGATTCGTGGTCAAACGTATGTAAAACCATCTGTCAGGTTTGTGAGCATCCTGTGAAAATCACCTATTCATGAAAGCAGGTACAAGTACAAAGGCATGTTTTCCCCATGTTCAAAATAAGGGGGGAATGTTAGGAAATTGCTTGGTTAGTGATCCATTATTTTATATGTGTGAATAATAATTACATGTGTAATTATTATCAAGTAAATTCATGTTAATAAATTAGTAGGTTAGTAAATTGTTATTAATTGTTATTAGTAGCTTAGTAATGGTACCCTCTCTTTGGACACTCTATTCTCAGGAAACTTTGGAGGCTAGATTTTCCCCACACCATCTGGAAAATATGGAAAGCTAGAAATTCTCTCATCTTTAGAGGTGTTAAAAGTAGCAGAAAAATATTACTGAAAGAAATCACCATTGACTTAAAAGAAAACATTTTAAAATTTAAACCCCCTAAAAATTAGGCCTTCCCTCCTAATGAAGAAAGATATCTCAAGAATTGGGGCATTGATATAAGAAACATTCAAGTTAGTTCTGCTACCATTGAAAGATCCATGGTTAAGTGGATTCCTCCTCAGAATGGTTGGTACAAGATTAACTTTGATGGGGCCTCTAAAGGAAACCCGGAAGTGTAGGGGGAGGGGTAGTTAGGAATCATAATGGCAATCTCATGGTGGCCTATGTTGGCCCCATGGGGACTCAGTCTAACCATTATGCAAAAGCTCTTGCTGCATTATGGGGATTACGTGAAGTTAAAAAAACTCAATATTTCTAATCTTATAATTGAAGGGGATTCCCTAAACATAATCAACAACATTAAGGGTACCCACCCTCCCAATTGGAACATTAAACACTTTATACATGAGGCCATTGAAATTTGTAATAGTTTGAAAAGGGTTAGCATCTACCACACATACAGGGAGGGAAATTCTATGGCGGATTATTATGCTAACATGGGAGTGTGCTGTAATGATTTCAAGATTTGGTCTAATTATAATGACATCCCTCAAGTGGATAAACAAATCTTAGAAAGAGATGATGGGAAAACTATACCCTAGCCTAGTAATCGATGTTACTCTCGGCTAGTGAAAAATTGTCATATCAATAATGCCATAAGCCTAATATCCTTACTCTTGTAACGTGCATTTCCTAGATATACTAAATCTTGTTTTGGTCTCACCAGTTGTGCAGTTTTCATTCTCATTGGTTGTTGTTTCCTATCTGCTAGATCTCTATTCTTAGGAGGTCAAATTATTACAAAGATGGGGGTCCAGCATGTAGGGTTGAGCTGGTGTCCGATCCAACCTGGAAAACAATTAGAAAGCTCTAGAACACCATGGATGTGGATAGATTTACAACATTTATTCAAAGGATTAAAGGTTTCAACCCACACATTTCCATGCTCTTCACAAAACAATGGAATAACAAGGTTGTCAGTTATAAGGGAAAGGATTTTCCTATTACAGAGAATCTAATTTCATTTGTTATGGGTTTAGGGTCTGATGGAATCAAATTTTACCGTAAAAAGTTTGACAAGGAGGCAAAGGAGAAGAAGTTTTTGTAGGGGTTGGAGAAATTAGAGGTCAACAAGGTAGGTATTCTTTTCTCATCCATCCCGGTGCAGTATGATGAAGTGGCTCGTATGGTGGTCTACTACGTCACATTGGAAGGTTGGTTCACTACTCTCCCACTACATCATCTGGTAATTTTGAACCATTTTCGTAGAGCTCCTAGGATTAGCTTGGCTTATTACATTTTGCAATCTTTAGAAAATTCCATACTGGAAGTGCAATCACACAAGAGGGTTGTGCCTCTCCACCAAGGGGTTATTTTGCTATTGCACCTTTATTTCCATGAAATGGTTGCAAATAACCCTTCTAGTTCTTCTCTTCCCCCACCTTCCAAAAAACACAAAAGACTGAGACAACCCTCCCCTCCTCCTGCTAAGAGGGCCCTTTGAAGTATGGGTAGTTCTAAGGACCGTGATTTTGTTGAAAGCCTTCTCAATATTAGCAAGTCTTTGGATGTACCCCCTCATGACAGTTTCATTGACCCGGTGGGGAAGCATGATGTCATGAAGAAATTTGAGGGTAACCTGGAAGATTTAAGCAAGAAGAGGAAGAAATTGGTGGACCAGTGGTTAAAATTTTCATGAAACAACTCAATCACATGGCTATTCAGAAATCCATGTTGTATTTTATCAATACTCAATTCAAGCAGTTGTGTTACATTAGCAAGATATATGAAGAGTTGTGGAAAGGAGGAAAAGATATGTAGAAAGTGGCGAATCCAAAGAAAAAAACTAGATATGCAGCCTGCTTTAAAATTGTTCAAGGCATTAGAGGAGGTAAAAATAGTTTTTTAGAAATGTCTCATCTAGAAGGTTATTTTCCTTATTGGCTAGTATTTTTGGTTTCTAGTTGTTCCAATGTAGTATGGGTAGTTGTTATTATACTATTTTATTGTATTTTTTACTCTATTCTATTGGTTTGACACCGCCTTTGGCTTCTAAGGATCTTTTAGGTAGCTAAGGCCATTTTGCTAGGGAGTTTCCCCCACATATCGAAAAACTACCCATTTCTTCTTTGTTTCTTCTAGCTCTAGGATTATCTTTTACTAGGGTGTGGTCCCTTCTTCTAAAATACACTTTTCTATTCTTGTAGATCTAACTTATGAGCCTTTTATATCCCTAGGTATGGTCCCATTCAAAAAACCATTTATCAATAATAAAAATAATAATAAAAATTATATGTATTTGGGGATGCAAGTTTCAACAAACTCACATAGGTGGAAGATTTGTTATAGCCACCTCCTATATTTTAGGATGGTTATTTTCTTATTTATATGGTTTCTTTGTCATGTGAAGAAAATTGGAAATATTAAAGATTATTCATACATGTCTCATTATATTATCTCTCTCTCTCTCTCTCTGCAAATCTATTGTATTTCCATCATCTCATATTTGTGAAGGGTGTGAATAATGTAATAGATGGCATGTTCCCTTCCTTTCTCATCATGATGTACCAATATGGCACCTAGAGCATGATATGAGGTAGATATGTAGAGATAGAAAGGTTCCCCCTCATGAGGATGTGTGAGAATAGGTGGGGATAAAAGATATCACTTGATATTTTTAAGGCCTTTTGGAAATTTTCATCCCAATTGAAGTGAATGTATTTTTGGAGAAGATGGTGAAACATTTTGCAATGGTCGAGAGTTGTAAGATGAAGCGGTGGAATGATAGAAGTAGCCCTGAATACTATGAAGTTGTTTATTATTATTAGGAGGCATCTTAAGGATGGCTTTGATTTTGGTGGATCAAATTCAATACCCCTAATGGAAATGATGAATCCAAAGATTTTTCTAGTTAAAACTCCAAATAAACACTTGGCAGGATTAAGAAAAAGAAAGAAGTGGATAAAACATGTGAAGAGGACTTTAAGAATAGAAATATGGTCTTGTCGATGCTTGGATTTACCCAAGAGGTCATCGACATAGTCTTCTACAATTTTATGGATAACATCATTGAATATGTAGGTTATTGCATGCTGATAGGTTACCCCCACATTTTCAAACTAAAGGGCATGACGTGATAGCGAGAAAGATCCCCAGGAGTGATGAAATAATTTTGATGTTGTTCTTTGGTGCGATGAGGATCTGATTATAGCTAGAAAAACCATCCATAAGATAATTCATCTCATGGGTATCTCTGAGATTGACAAGATGATCAATTTTGGGAAGGGGAAAGTCATCCTTGGGAAAATAAACATTTAGCTTTTGTAATTCTATACTGATGCAAAGCTTTTTAGAGGTTTTGGTTGTGGAGTACGATGTTGGAAACTCATTTCGAGATAGTTGATGGGTTGGATGAATTTTTAGAAATAAGGTGTTGAAATTATTCTTTAACAAGAAGGGATACACAAGGATGCATGGGGAAAAGTTTCTTCTTAACCTTCTTAGTATAGAAGATGATAACGATGTTATGGACAAAAGATCGGGATTGATGCATGATATGTTGGCGTAGGACCATACAAATTATTGAATATGCTTGGAAAGGAAAGTGGTGAAAGACTAAATTTCTTGAGGATCAAGGGATTGACCCACTTTGAGGATGTGGGGATTTTGTGGAGTCCCTATGTTTTCATCAATGGTGGATTCATTAAGGATGTTAGATGTGTCAGTAGGTAAGGACTTATGGAGATAAGAATCTTATACTTCAATATATGAAAGAATTGAATCATCATCAGTGCATTAAAGAATGTCAATGGTAGGGGAATATTCCTCTACCATGTCAGGAAATTGAAAAGGAAGGAACCTAGTTTCAATTTAAAATGATAAGTGAACGGTCCCAAAGTGATCATAGATATTAAAAAAAGGTAGAAGAGATAGAAAAATTATCATCTATGTCCATAGGCTCGTTGGATGGAAAATAATTGGATGAGGGATCAATGTTCATAGGATATGGGGATGAAGAAAGTGTGAGAGATTTAGTGGATTGTTCTTTGAAACCAAGACCAAACTTCTCATGGGGCTTATAAGATTGGTCGATGATAAGATCTTGCATGCGTATTTCATAATACCCCATACCAAATCCTTTCCATGCATAATAATGAAGATAGGTATAAGAAAAGGATTTATTATAGAGGAAATCAAATTCTTTGGTGTATATCTTGGTGTGAGGGTGAACGTTGATGTGAGAGGAAAGGAAATCGATGCCACCATAGATGAGATTGGTTTTGAGGTGAGGTGAACTAAAGTAGATGATAAAAATGACATATTTTTTATACATAGGGGATTTATCAAGCCTACCAAGTCAATTAGGTTTGGGAAGAGAATTGAATGTGAGGATTCTATACTCCCCTAATGAAAGATGTTACATCATATTTTCAAGAGACTTGTCATTAGGTAGCTTGGATATAGGTACGGATGAGCTAGTGGATGATTTAGAGCAATATTGTTTAGGAATAAGCACATATTTTGGTTAGTAGGTCATGTGAAATGAATGGAGGAAGGTCCATGGGGATTGTTAGGATTTTCACTTCATGCACATATTTGATGTAGCGGTGAAGAGTGGAAGGGACACAACACATGGCACAAATCCATGGTCGTCCAAGTAAGATATTATATTGAAACTCCCCTCTACGATGTAAAATAGCTCATAGACGAGTCTTTCACTTATACGAGATGGTAAGGATAATTGTACCCAAAGCGGGAAACAAAATAATTGAAGGACCACGGTGATTGAGAGATAAAGGAGTAAGGAAGATTGAGTTGATCAAAGTTATGGGATGATATGATGTTGATATTGGATCCATTGTCTATCATTGAACATCGGATGAATGTATCATTAATGCAAAAAATAATGAAAAGAGGTAGATCATGGTCTTTAGGTGAGATATTGGGAATTTCATAGCCATCAAAAGAGATGGTAGTAGAAGTTGTGAATGCTTCAACAAGGGCTGTAAAAGGTTGAGCCTTATCGCTGGTAATAGGGATACATTATAGAGCTTCAATGAAATCTTGTCTACAGCTGGGGGAGATTTGGATGAACTCATAGAGTGGCATCTTAAATGGTGCCTGATGCAGCTCCTTTACAATAATTTGTTCAATGGCCTCATATTTTGGAATGGGAAGAGTGTCTAAGATGGATACCTTGGATTTAGATGAAGATGAAGATGGATTAGATTCATTAGATGGAGTAGTGATGACAACCTTAGGCTTAGATTGGGTAGATGATTGAGGGTCATAAGGTCGAGAGTGGGTGGTGATATGAATGAAGTTGATGAAGAGAGGGTACCTTCTTTAGAAGAGGTAGTGTGGGGAGGAGGGATTAAGATGAATATTTTGGATGAAGAAGTATATTTGTAGGTCTTAGGAGTCATATACTTGATGGGAGGATTGCGAATAGATTTTGATTAAATAGGGTGATCTTCTTCAATGATAAGGTCACCTTATTTAATGATATTATGGATAAGGGTTTGAAGGGCGCTACAATATCTAGTATCATGTTTAGGGGTATGATGATAAGAACAAATTACATTAGGATTGAACCATGTGGATTTCTGTCCACGTGAATCAAAATATTTTTTGATGGAAGCGTGATTGCAAATGCCTGAATGAGACATTGAAAATTTTCTTAATATGATCTTGTTATCATTTATCTAAAAATGTGTAATTTTTTTAAAAATTATTTTTTTGGCAAGTGACCCTTTATATGGATATACTTACCTCTGTTGAGTTTAAAGAGTGTGAAAAATTTCAACGAGTTAGTTTGAGTCATTTTGGGATTTGTGCGACTATTATAAAATTTGGTGGAATATGAGGAACATTTCCTTCATTCTTCATCTTCCCATATTTCCCATTTACCCAAAATATACTACTTAGAAGTGTTAATCATCCTTTTGAATCCTTGACAGACTAGTTCCAATTGGACCTTTGTTCCCTGCATAACACTATTTTTCGCAATTAATTATCTAATTATTTCCCTACATCTTTTTGCGAGAACCTTTTTGAACTTGTGGAACATTTCTAGTTTTCTTGCATTCCACGCATAGCCCTATTTTCTACATTACATTATTTTTCCCTATTTTTCGAGTCTTTTGGTGAATGTTAGAACTCGGGAAGTGTTATGTCCTTTCTTAAGTTCTCTATACCTCTTCATTTCCAAAAATATTTACTCCTCACAACCAACACAATGGTTGGACATCCCGATGGAACTATTCTCTTTAACCATTGGTTTCCCATAACTTTTTGTTCCCCATGAACTCCATTACTCCCACACTTCATTGTGCTCCTTAAGTTCTATAGTCGTATGTCATATCCGATCAATGTAGTGATCCAAAACAGTGTTTTAACTTCTTCATTTTTAACCATTTCAAAATATCTTCAATTTTAATCAACTTACAATTCCTTAATACTCCAAAATATTAATTAAAATCTGATTTAGGACTTATTTTAAAACTGAAATTGAGTTTTTAATTTACTCAAAATATCATTGTTTGATCAAAGCCAAAAAATCATTGTTTCCTGATCTACTTGATTTCTCTGAATTGTGAAATGTTGATTAATGGTTCATCCATATTCACATTATGAAATTAATTAATTGCAATAAATCATAAAACAACACTAAATTGTTTATGGGGTTTGGAATTCCTACATCCCTGGGTTCGTTGTGAACCGATCCATTAATAATGTTATAATTGTAAATACATTTAACCTTTAAAATAAACCAATAATGAATAAAACCTTTAAAAATGTTTTATCATAACTTCAAAGGACTCTAACGTGTCTCATCACTTTCCCTTTACCTTCCTGATCCACTTGTAGTTGTGTCTCCCTTAGGTTCTATGCCTTTGTGTGACTTCAAAAGCTAAAAAATCTATCACAAAATATCCAAAATGGGAAATTGATTACACCATCGCAACCATCTCAAAATTATGAGAAACTTTCATGTTTACTCTAAGCTCTTGTTTTGAACATAAATGCTCCAAAAATGGTGTTTTATCCAAGTTCCTCCTCACTTCCCATGTACATACCTGTCACTGTTCTTTAACAAAACTATGTGAGCCCATTTTATAGCCTAACTGAGCCCTTAGGTGAGTTGGTTAGGCACATCTATTGGTTTTGATGAGGTAATGGGTTTAAATCCCACCTCCATATACCCTGCCAACCATTTTGATTGGTGTTTTGCATTTTGTTGTGATATATATATCCCACATTTGAAGGGGGAACGATGGGTTTGGCATTTATATTGGGCATAAAAACCCTTACAATGCATGACTTCGGTCATGCCTTCCTCAATTTTGTTTGGCCAAATGGTAGTGGCAAGTTGTGTTTGTGTCGTGAATGGTTATATGCCCCCATGGGGCTGAGAATTCTACTACCACGTTGTGATGTGTATCCAAGTTCCCAATGTGTTGGGTGAGTTGCTTGCTATGGAGATTTGTGCATATAATTTAAACCACCCAATCCATAGGTTGAGCTATGAGATCGTTGGAAATGGAAAATTCAAATGTTGGGTTGTATCCTGCTAGTTAACTTGTTATAAGGATAAGGAGATCCAGTGAGTTATGAGATAAGGCACTCAACCCGATCCATGTGGGCATGCAATGTGGAAATATAATGGCCAAGTAAATAAGGCTTGTCCAATGTGTAAATAATCTATCAACTCACCAAGCTATGAAATAGATCAAGTGAGCTATATATTCATAATAAAATATGATTCTTTTGCACTAATAAAATCCCACATTGGTAATATAGAGATAAAATGTGGTATATTTAATCTAAATTATGATAATAACAATATGAATAAAAGGTGGAAAAGGAACCCCTCCTACAAAAGAGTGTGCTTTGAACTGGATGAGGGCCCTTAGCCAAAAAAGTGGGCCCCAAAAAATTTTAACTATTTTTTGAAGACCGAGGTCAAAACAACTTGTGCCCCATTTTTTAACCTTTTTTCATAGTGTCACATGTCAACGTGCCATTTGCATCTTGACCGTATTTTTGACTTGTTTTCAACCTAACCTTTGATTGTCGATAACTTTTGCGTCTGGTCTTCGCTCCTGGAGTTTTGCATACCATTGGAAAGGTTGAAAAATGTTCTATAGCATGGTCATAGTTTAGGGAGGTTTAGGAAACTTTCCAACACCTGAAAATCCCTGGATCAATCCTCCCAACTGGGAATGCTTTTTGTCCACAAAAAGGTGTTTATCAACCCAAAATGCTAACTATTCCTACAATTGCACAAACCCATAGAGGAACCTGTAAAAGCATTATAGTTTAATCAAATGCAAATAGTTGATTAGATATTCACATAAAACGATTCGATAACAACACCCAATTAAGCTAGTGTCCAACTGATATGCTACAATCCTGTCAACTCTACACACAACTGTGAACTATCAAACCCACTGCAATGCCATCACAAACAACTAACTAGATAATAACACCCATTCTATTACGAAAGCTAGTGTTCAACTATCACTTTGTTATACAACCGATTACAAAAATTAAAAAATCCATAAACATAGATTAGTATACCGACATCTAAATGCATCCACAATTAGGCTAGTCCCCTCACTATCCATCTAAAATCGTAATAATCGCATATATTCACTATTCAAAATAAATTAGAATATCAATGCCAAAATAACTATAGTCAATAAAATTGAATCCACAAGAATCTACCAATTATATCCATTTATATTGAACAAGAAAAGGATGGATAAAATTGTATGCTTACCCAAATCGGTGAACCGATGATTGCTACAAATGATCACCAAGCAATACCTACACACCAGTTTGTTAGTGCAAATAATGTACACACTAATTGTAACTACATAGAGTAGTCACAAATAAACACCCTAAAAATAAGGGTCATCATTTATGTGCAAGTACCTTGTATAGACACAATAAGTTTGTATATTACCTACAAAATCAAACAAGTGTCATAGACTTACACAATGACATTTAACAACAATGAATCTAAATGCATACACTACTGCTAAAAATGGAATTTCCAACAAAAATGTGAGAAGATGAATATGAGTATGATGAACCTATCACTCAAATCTTCCCTATGGTTGCTTCCAAATTATTTTTCAAAGCTGAATATATACATAGGAACAAATCCTTTTATCAAACATCAGAATCCCCAAAATATATCTATCATTTATATTTTAAATTCTATCATCAATCGTTGTTATGAAAACATAAAACTAAGGAACATTTTACTAGCCCTTTTAACAACCTATTTAGGTGTTTTTACTTCCTCAATACCAATTTAGGCTACATGAGTTAGATTCAATTTTGTTGGTTTCCTAAAAAAATTCATTGTTTTACGGGATGAACCTTCCAACATTTTTCAACATCATGTCATTTCCTATTACAATAGGTACAAAATTATATGTCCTTGTTTTTAGGTAAACTTACCCAAATTTTTCCTCTATTTAGGAGAGGTAACCCTTTTACGTTTCTCACCTCATTAGGGTGAGATTGGTCATTAAGACTTTTGCCTTATCATTCACAAAATGCACTAACTTATTTAACATAGTTTTCCTCTTCAAAAATATGCTATAGAATGATTAGTATCTCCACAAAATGTGCATGGAAAAGCATATTTATGTCTACAAATCTATATTTGTTCAAATTGAAAGAGTGTTTTAGAAGTTTTAGGATTCAATTTCCCCTTAGTGTTTTTTTAGTGAAAGTGGGAGGAGGTGGAATTTCATTACCTCATTTACTTGTTTTCTTACACATTTCATTGTTGCTCTTGATGAAGGAATCATGTAATCTAGTGGCGTATAATCTTTGTTGTTGGAAGCTTCTCTTCCTTCATCTATTTTGGAACTTTCTCCAATTTCAATTTTCCCACTAGAATAACTATAACCTCCAAACTGAGGGAGATCCTCTACCTAGATTGGGTTAGCATCAAATTTCCCATTCTTACCAAGGCTCATTCTGTTAAATCTCATTTTAAACACTAGCTTAGACCCAATTCAATTAGTGTGTTTTTGAAATTCACCCGAATAAATGTCGAAACTAAAGTAGAGGAAGAATTAAAATGTAAACAACTTACAGGTGCATTCTTCTACCATAGTACTTGCATCTGATTTGGAAGGCATTTCCTTCTTATTTTCACCTTGTTGTATATTTTCCAAGAGGTCTTCCTTAGTTTTCATTTATTCCTGCAACTCTTTAATAAAATCCATCGACTTCTTGCTATGTGTAAGCATATCGTTAACATATTCCTCTTTTTTAGTTGTAGAGGATTGTGCCTAAAATTTTAACCACTTAATGTCCTCTTCCAAGGAGTAAAACTTAGCTCTCATGAAAGAGTTCTCTTCCTAGAGTTAGTGGTTAATGGATTCAATCTCATCCAGCTTACTTCTATTTAGATGAATTTCCCATGATTCCTCATTTCTGCAAATAACCTATTATTCCAAAATTGCACCTTTGTAAAAGAATATTAACAAGCCCAAAACTTCTACACAACTAAAATCTAATATTAATACTGAAACCAAGCTAATTTTCAAACACAATTAGAAGCTAATCCATAAATCTAACACTCGATATGAAAAATTGATCACAAAACGGGTGTTTAACTTCTTCACTTTTAACCATTTCAAAGGATCTTCAATTTTAATCAACTTAAAAGGCCTTAATACTCCAAAATATTGATTAAAATATGATTTAGGACTGATTTTAAAACTGAAATTAAGTTTGCAATTTACTCAAAATTTCACTGTTTGATCAAAGCCCAAAAATCATTGTTTCCCAATTTACTTGATTTCTCTAAATTATGCAATTTTGATTAATGGTTCATCCATATTCACATTATGAACTTAATTAATTGCAAGAAATCAGAAACTAAAAATAAAAATCAGAAAACAACACCAGATTGTTTACGGTACAAAATTTCTAAGTCCCTAGGTTCATTGTGAAGTGATCCATTAATAATGTTATAATTATAAATACATTTAACCTTTATAATAAACCAATAATGAATCAAAACTTGAAAAAATGTGTTATTAGACCTTCAAAGAAATTTGACGTGTCTCAACACTTTCCCTTTACCTTCCTGATCCACTTATAGATGTGTCTCCCTTAGGTTCTATGCCTTTGTGTGAATTCAAAAGGTAAAAAATCTATAAAAAGGATCCAAAATGGAAAAATTATTACACCATCATGACCATCTCAAAATTATGAGCAACTTTCATTTTTACTCCAAGCTCTTGTTTGAGTAGAAGTGCTCCAAAAATTTATTTTCTCCAAGTTCCTCCTTACTTCCTGGTCTTTCAAACGTGGACCCGCATCTTAGATCCGGAACGATAAATGTGATTGAGACAACAATGGAACCATCCCCAAGTTATGGGACCTTGCATGCATGGGATAGATCTCTGGAGAAGGTCACTCCCTCTATGTATCTCTATTGTTAGTGCTACTCCTAGTAGTGGAAGGGAAAACTAAGCTAACAATGCCAAGGGACCAGGGATAGAAGGATAACATGAAAGGAAACCTACACTAGAAGGTGATAGCACCATAAAAGAGGGATGAACTCTAAGTGGGAATGAAAGGGAATGTGTGAAAGGATGCTAGGCATGAGTAGCACAACTAAACATGTTTTTACCAGATTGTTCTCATGGAACACAACTAAATAAGGGAATGCAAGGGACATGAAATGGTACAACCAGCACACAATGCAAAAGAAAAGGTAAGAAGAAGGAATGCAAACATGTTAGGACATAGAATAATCATAAAAAAATGCTTTTATTAATTCCGTAAATGCACATATATGTTATAATGGTGAAGGAGGCTGATATCCACAGAAAGAGCTAGATATATAGGTCTCCAACTCAAAATATAAAAATATGAATTCCTTAGAAAAATGTTTAAGGATCCAGTGTGTCCAACATTAATAATGAGCCCAAATCTTACATTTATAGATGAATCTACATAAGGATAAGAGAAGGAGGGAAAACCTAAATTTAAAATACAACCGCCAATAAGAGGCATTCAATACCCTGCAAATCTTCCTAAGAATTTGTCAAATGCACTTCCCCAAGTCTGCTTTGGACCATTTGATGAGGAAGGAGGGTGGATCAAATTAAATTGGGTGGTTAGATAAATCAAATCTTCTTCATCAATGCTCGAGAGAGACATTTTTCCATTTCTCACCAACCAGATCCACTAATAATTTGATTTTGAATGTCTAAGCACTATGGCTAACGCATAAGCTCTCTCGATGAGTCCACACATGTGCCGATCAAATATTTGTAGTAGAAGATACATATGTCAAAAAAATTTCGTGAGCCATTGGTGAATGCAAGACATGTGGCACACGCAAATTGGATGAAATGATGGCTAACCATGCAAATATTTTATCATTTTTGTCTTGGGTCACTCATTGATTTGTTGCAAAGATTTGGCACCCTATTGACATTCTTTGACTGTTGCACATGACATACTCAAACATGTCGAAGATGACCAGGCATAGAAGGGTGCAAAGGAGGGCATGAGAAATGCATGTGATATGTGCATGGGGAAAAGAGGCAAACTGGTGAGTAGAGGACGCATGGTCAAGGCACAACTATTACAAAGTAATGGGTGCGGTGCGTGAGAGGGCCAGGGACTAGCCTAATTAAAGTAGGTGTGAGATGCGCGTAGGGTGAAGAAGTTTCTTAGAAAGAAAGAAAATGTGCGAAGGTGGGCACAAGGGAGGATTGGAACAAAGAGGAAAATGAAAGTGGGAGGAGAGAACAGAAAGCATGCAAGGGTGCTTAAGAAAAATAAGGTCTTCCAAGGGGAAACTACAACCAAGGAAATTTTCCAATTGAACCTGAGAGCGCGCGTAACCTTCAATGAGGAACTAAGAGACAGAATGTGTATACAAGTTATCCAAATCACTAGGAGATTTATTTGGATAACGATTTTGGAAACTTTTGGGGCCATCTTCCCGCTAGATGATGAAGATCAAAAGCATTGAGCATACATTGGGCATGGAGTCTACTTATGCAATCATGAAACTACCCATGTAGTCACTTGAATAATCATTTCTTGAACCTATTTTGAATCTTACAATTACTTGAAAGAAGCTCGCATTCTGGAAGAAATGGAAGAGCGCGCACAAGAAGAATGTGAGAAGAAAGAACTATGTAAAAATAAATAAGGTGCACGTAGTGCACTTAGAGGAATTAAACTACTCTAATATATACAACATGATGCAAAAAACTTAATGGAAGGGTTTGAGATAGATCCCATTTACTGGGATTTACAACGTGCCTCCATCAAGATGAGTTAACTCGAAAGATTTATCCTCCTTGTAGGAACTGATGATGTATGAGCCACTCCAAAGTGCATCAAAATTTGAGTGGCACCTCTTAGCTCTATCAAAGCATCCCATTTTTAAACCAAGTACCCAACGTTAAAATCTTGAGGCCTAGCCTTTTTATCGAACCATTTCTTTGTTGTTTTTTTTTTATGATGTTCTAGTTTCATCATGGTATAGTTCCTTGATTATTCAAGATTAACCATCTTTTCCATTCTAATTTCTCTTTTATGCACCTTCATATTCCAGCTATTGGGAAAGCGCTAATGAGTTCAATTCTAGTGTTAAAGGAAGGGTAGCCTCCTTACCATAGACAAGCTTGTAAGGTGAAGTTCCTATTGCTCTTTTGACTATGATTCTATCTACCTAGAGTGCGTTAAGACCTTTGTATTCCACTATCTTTGGCTGATGTTCATTGTGCACTTCATAATTTTGATCAAGTTCTTATTTTTGACTCTTCCAAACCATTTCCCTAAGGGTAATAGTTGGAAGAAGTTTTTAGGTAGATGTTCAGATTTAGCACCCAATCAGTGATTTTAGTACCAAGGAAGGCTTTTTCATTATCAGAGATAATGGTTTGAGGGACGTAAAACCTTATGACTATACCCTCAAGAAATTCAAGGATGACTGACTCGGTTGATTTCTTGAGCACGATAATTTCTAGTCCATTTGGTGAAATAGTCTATAGTTGTCAACACCCACTTGTGTCTAGTGCTTGATGGTGGATTGATTATGCCTATGAAATCAAGACCCCATTGCACAAAAGGGTGATCTACCTCGATTTTTCAAAGGGAAGCGTTGCCTATCTTTTCTTTCCTACAAAGAAAGCACATTACTTGCATTTTTTTACCCACCTGTGCATCCGCAAAACAAGGTAGGCTAGAAGATACCTGTCATTATGATTTTCAATGTTGTATTTTTGGAAAAGAAGTTTCCACCAAAGAATCCATCATCCAATTATGCTAACACTTTTTTAGTCTGTGCAATGTTGATACATCTTAGCAGTATACCATCAAGATTTTTCTTGAAGAGAAGCCCATCAATCAAAACATAAGGGATAGATTGTAACCTCATATGTCTTCTCTTTTCCTTGTTCAAACCAGGAGGGTATGTGCCCTCAGAAAGGAATGTGATCAATTCCTTCATCAATTCACACATGTCAGGATTTGTATTCTGCTCAAGTTCTATGCACAAAAACCTTCATCCGAGAAATAATGAAGCCTCAGGTTCATTCTGCACATCCTCAACAATCTTCCTACAGAGCATGCTTCCTCTTACCAGTTTTTTGGCTTTGATAGTCACATCATAATCCATCATATTGGTCACCCATCGTGCTATTTTTTCTTTGATCTCTACTCCCGTGATGAAGTCTCTAAAAGAAGAGTGGGAGACTAACACCTTGATATGATTTTGGAAAGAATACTCTTGAATTTCTTGAGCATGCACGTGATGGAAAGACTAGCTTCTCCATGTTATTGTACTTTAGTTCATAATCCTTCAGCATCTAGCTAAAGAAATCCACTAGTTGTTCCAGCCCTTGTTCATTTTCTTGTGTTAGGACAACAGCAACACTCACATCAATGTCATAATCATAAAGGATGAAGTCCTTTGAATAATCTAGATTGATGAGTTTTGGGAAAGAAATTTCTTACTTGATCTTGTTGAAGGTTCATTTTCCTTCTTTTTCCATCTAAAAGTTGTGTCCTTATTGAGAATTAGGGTGATGGGCCAAACCAGTCATACAAAGTTAGGGATAAAACGCATAACAAAATGTATCTTACTAAGGAACGAATGTAAGGCCCTTTTTGCATTAGTAGGGAAAGAGATAGGATGGCTGAAACATGCTCAGGATAAATTGTAATACCATCCTTTGAAACCACATGGCCCAAGAGCTTTCCCTAGACCACCAAAAAAATTGCACTTCTTGGGGTTAAAAGACACCCCATACTTTCTACATCTCTCAAAGACTTTCTCTAGGTCCGCCATGTGATCTTCGATCCATTTTGAGAATACGTTTATGTTAAGAAGGTAAACCAAGATGAACTCATCAAAATACCAAAGGGAATCTTCTGATATGCATATGTTCCCCACTTGGTTGTAAACAATGTTTTGAATTGATCCTCTTCCTTGACCAGATTTGATTGAAACCCAAATACCCATCTAACATTGAGAATATTTGTGTGCCAACCATAGTCTGTAGAATATGCTCCATTGAAGGCAAAGGATAATGATCCTTTAGAGATTCCTTATTCAAATCTCTAAAATCAACATAGATTTTGATTTCACCATTATTTTTGCGCACTAGAACTAAATTTTCAACCCAAGTAGAGTACTTGATGGGAAAAATTATTTTTACCTCAATGAGTTTAGATAACTCATTTCTCATGAGGGGATCTATCTTTGGATTGACTAGTCATTTCTTCTATCTAATGGGATTGATACTAGGATCAAGTTCAATAGAGTGTTGAGAAACACTTGGATCAAAACCTTTGAGGTATTCATACTCCCATGAGAATATATCACTGTATTTTTGGCAGAGAGATATAAAGGCCTACTTTTTTTCATGCACTTGACATTTATTGAGTAGTATATTTTTCCCATGCATAATATTGACTAGGGAGCAGTCTTATTGCTTGGCGTGCATGTACCTTTCTTCACCCTTGAACTCATCATTAGGGATAAACATTTTCTCTAAGGTGACCAGCCCTTTAGGAAACTTGTTTTTCTTTAGCTGTATCACTTGGTCACCATAGCTATCATGTAAGTCATCTTACATACTTAATAAAAATTTATCTTCATTACGGATGAACTGGATAAACTGCACATCAATGTCAAACACTTTCTAGCTGGTGTTGTTGTCTGGAATGGATGGTCTGATCACCATCTTGATGTGCTGAGTGTTTCCTTTGAAAAATTCCTCAGCATGAGAGAATTGTGAACCAAGTGCGGCCATTTGGTCAGCTTCCTTATTCATTTTACGTGGCACCACCTGTAGATTTAGAGCATCAAATCTCTCAAGGAGGTCCCAAACTCTATGTTTATAAGCTTTGAGAAGATTATTATTTTTCTGGAATTTGTATGTAACCTAGTGGATAACCAATTCTATGTCCCTAAAGATCTGCAGTGTCTTAATTTTCTTCTTCTCAACAATGAGCAAGCCATGGATCAGCACTTCATATTTTTCCACATTATTGGAGCATGTGAACTGCAACCTATGCATGAAGAATAATTTCTCATCCTTAGGGGAAATGAGAACCACTCCTTCTCCCAGCATCGTTCTGCTTCTTCGGATCCATCAAAGTACAACTTCAACAGACCCATTTCAACTTTGTTTTCTTGAGCGCACACAAAGAACATAACTTCTTCTTCAAGAATGTAATAAGTACCAATCTCAATTTCATAAGATTCCAATTCTTCAATATATGGATAAAACTTATGGTGGCTCTTCACCCATTCATCAAGTTCTAAGTCAGGAATAGAGGGTGGAAGATACTACTCTTCAAGAACTAAATCTTGTTCTTCTTGGATTAAATAGTTGGCTTGGAGAGGGGATGGGACATATGACTCTACATGATAGGAAAATATAGGCTCATTTATATGGTAAACCGGGCGCCATACCTTGTCTTGAGTAACATATGAAACCAATCAAGAAAAGTAACCACCCACTTTAGTAGTAAAGTCTCTTGATAGACATAGGGAAAAAAAAGGAGGTAAGTCAATGATTTACACATCTTGAGTAATTGTTAAACTTGGACATGCATGAAGGGTCAACTCAAGATCCTTAATGACTCCTAAAGTTGTGATAGTTGATCCATCAAGTTGCTGGAATCCTTTCGACAAAGGGCTATATTTCAGACCTAAGACATCAAAAAATTTCTTAGGCATAACAGAAGTACTAGTGCCTAATTCAATCATGCAATTATGCAATAGGTGTTTACCTATGATAAAAGACATGTAAAAGGGTGGGGTTTTAATCGCTTTAATTACTTGCTTCTATTATCCTTCTTAGCATATATTGATAGAAGCATGTGGCTTTTGTATGGCTGGATCGGTGCAGAGAGTTGTACCATAGCTTCATGCAATAGGTCTCTTTGAGAAGGAATGGTCAGGGCATCCCACATTTTGACATTTATGTTTATACTCTTCATCTAGTCCATAATGATAAATGGAAGTCTCATTGTCTTGTGTATTTTAGGAACAACATCTCTTCTTGACTATTTAGGTGCAAAATCCTGGACTTTAGCTAGAGTATAGGCTTGACCTACCAAAGGAGGGGCACACACTACTTCAGAAGGATATTTACATGGGATCTCTTGTTTAGGGACTTGGGTGCTTTTAATACTACTAGATACCTTGGTTGCATCTTTCTACTTCTGAGGATCTTCTTGTTCACTGGGATCATGACCTGTGCACCCGATTCTAACATTCTCTTCTTGTATCTTGTGTTGTCTGTAACTTGGGCGTGTGGTCTGTTTGTATCATCTTCCACTTAGTTGATTGCACATAAGTCCTCCATGCCAAAGAACATAAAATTTATCTCTGGAGGAGCTTCTAGTATTTCTTGGTTATCTGATTCAGGGGCACTCATTGAAGGCTCATAGGATGAAGCATTCTAGATCATGAAGGCTCCTGGACGTGTAACATTCACACAAGAATATTGAATATGAGAAATATTGTAAGGGAAGCACCATTCTGACTCTTGCACCAAATTGTTCTAAACTAGAACAAGTTCCCGACTCACACTGGGTGCTGGTAGAGAAGGCACGAGAGGAACAACTTTCAAGGGTAGATGTGCTTTGGGATGCCATCTATCATTCTACTGGTTAGGAACGTATTTTTGATTTCCATATTGATTCCATCAAGGCTGATTTATTTTT
This sequence comes from Taxus wallichiana var. yunnanensis, assembly GCA_018340775.1. Lineage (NCBI taxonomy): Eukaryota > Viridiplantae > Streptophyta > Pinopsida > Cupressales > Taxaceae > Taxus > Taxus wallichiana. The sequence goes on from CM031234.1 coordinate 956,761,428, forward strand.
CCATGTGCCTGATTAGAACTACCTCTATAGGCTTGCACCTGTTGTTTCTCTAATGAAATAACCTTGTTTGATAAGTTTCTAATTAGGGCCTTCAACTCTTCATCTTCTTTCTACTTTTCGGAGAGTAGGATGTTGAGGAAAATGGTTGCATTCTTTGCTCAAGAATAGGAATAGGGGCCACAAAAGGTTGGGGTGCTTGTGACATTTCTGGAACAAGGGCATAGGTGGTCTAGGATTTATCTTTCCCACCTAAATAATACTATTTTCTACCCTTACTTGCAATACTATAAGTAGTTGGTAAGGTCCTACCTCCCATGGATTGGATCATGACTAAGATATCACTATTGAGCACCTTCAGATAATACAAGAAAGCATGTTGGGCTGTAGGTCTTACCACAAGAGGGATTATGTCCCAAGTCTTCTAAAATATGATGTTGAAATCAATCATCTGCTCATTAGGCACCCTCTTTGTTGTTGTCAATTTCTCCACCAGAGATAGGTGATCTGACTTATCTTCAAAGTAGTTGTAAATAGTTATTCCTAGCTCATCCTAGGTGGTGATAGATTCAAGTCTCGGGCATCATTACCATTGGAGTGCTTTACCTTTGAAATAGGCTGAAAGAAGCCTGACTACTACATCATCATGTGTGATCGATAGAGTGAACACACATTTTCTACATCTTGGATATGATCCTAAGGGGTGACTTGATTCTCACCAGTGAAGTATGGAATACTCTTGAGTGCACCATTTGGCATATCATGTTGCATGACTAGAACTAAGGTACTTCCTCCTGTGAAGTTGGAAAAGTTTCTCAGGAGGAGGTGGTTGATGTGTTATTGCAGGGCACATAGGTTGTCTATTTTAAGGAGGAGTTGAATGGGCGTGATGTGTGGGAGATGGAGATGTGCAAGAAGGATTTCTGGAATGAACTCTCCTCGGGGATAGCTGGAGGTACTCAAAATAATCTTCATTTGCTGCACTTTTCTTGTGTGCACTCTTCTCATGAAAGGAACTCATGAATGCTAAAATAGATATTTGGAAATGTTGGGAGTCATAATATGTGTTGAAATGAGCCTCCAAAGGCTGAAATACTAAGTCCACACACTAGAACTTAGAGATATGAAATTTGATCTTTCAATGTTGGTCCCACAAGGCGTGCTAGAAATTGTTGGTCTTTCAAACATGAACCCATGTCTCGATCCGGATGGATCAAGGTGTTTGAGACAATAATGAATTCATCCCCAAGTTGTGGGACCTTGCATGCTTGGGACAGATCTTTAGAACCATTCCACTATCTATTTATACTGATACTACTACTCCTAGTACTAGAAGGGAAAACTAAGATAAAAATGCCAAGGGACCAGGGATAGAAGGATAACATGAAAGAAAACCTACACTAGAAGGTGATAGCACTAGAAAAGAGGGATGAACACTATCTGTTTTGAGTGGAATGAAAGGAAATGCGTGAAAGGAGGCTAGGCATGAGTAGCATAGCTAAACACGTATTTACCATATCATTCTCATGGAACACAACTAAATAAGGAACTACAAGGGATGTGAAATGGCACAACCAGCACACAACACAAAATAAAAGGCAAGAAGAAGGAATGCAAACACGTTAGGATAGAGAATAGTCACAAAATGATGCTTCTATTACTTCCAAAAATGCACAGAGCTGTTACAATGGTGAAGGAGGTTGATATCCACATGTAAGAGCCATATCTAGAGGTCTGCAACTCAAAATATAGAAAATATGAAGTCCTTAGAAAATGTGTAAGGATCTAGAGTGTCCAACGTTAATAATGAGCCCAACTCTTACATTTATAGATGAATCTGTAGAAGGAGAAGAGAAGGAGGGAAAACTGAATTTAAAATACAACCACCAACAAGAGGCATTCAATGCCTACAAATCCTCCTGAGAATTTTTCAAATGCACTTCCCTAGGTCTGTTTTGGTGTGTTGGATGAGGAAGGAGGGTAGATAAGATTAAATTGGGTGGTTGGAGCAATCAGATCTACTCATTAATGCTTAGAGAGACATTTTCCCATTTCTCACCTACCAGATCCACCAAGAATTTAAATTTGAATGTCCAGCACTATGACCGATGTCCATGTAGTTATTTGAAAAGTCTAGGTGTGCACCAATCGATATCCGTAGTAGAATATATGTATGTCAGAAGTTTTTTAGAGCCATCGGCACACACAAGACACATGGTGTGCGCGAATTGGCTGAAATGATGGCAAAACATGCAAATAGTTTTTCGTTTCTACCACATGTCACTCACTAATTTTTTGTAAGGATTTAGCACACTTTTGGTGTGCTTTCACTGGTTACGCACATCACACTCAAGAATGTCAGAAGATGACCTCAGCGGAACAGAAGGGTGCAAAAGAGGGTGTGAGAAATGTGTGCAAGATGCGCGCGGGGAAAAGAGGAAAAGTGGTGAGCAGAGGATGCATGGTCAAGGCACAACTATTAAAAAGTAATGGGCATGAAGCATGAGAGGGATAGGGACTTAGTTGATTGAAGCAAGTGTGAGATGCGTGTAGGGTGAAGAAGATGCTTAGGAAGAAATTGAATGCACAGAAGGTGGGAACAAGGGAGGAGTGGAAAAAGAGGAAAAATAAAGTGGAAGGAGAGAACAGAAAGTATATAAGGGTGTTTGATAAAATGAATCAATGATAAGGGAAAATTACAACCAAGGAAATGTGCCAATTGAACCTAATATTGCACGCAACCTTCAATGAGGAATTGAGAGCTAGAATGTGTATACAAGTTATCCAAATCACTAGGAGAGTTATTTGGATAACACTACCCTTGCACTGACTTATCATTGTTCATTAACAAAACTCTACGAGCCCCTTTTATAGCCCAAATGAGCCCTTATGAAATTTATTTGGGTGCCTCCGTTGGTTTCCATGAGGTTGGGGATTCAAATCCCACCTCCACTTACCCCGTCGATCATTTTGATTGGTGCTTCACATTTTTGGGGATATATATCACACATTTGAATGGGGGACAACGAGTTTGAAATTTATATTGGGCATGAAAACCCATAGAATGCATGACTTTAGACACACCTTCCTCCGTTTTGTTTTTCCATATGATAATAATGAGTTGTGTTTGTGACGTGAATGGTTATATGCCCCCATAGGGCTAAGAAGTCTGCACGCCACGTTGTGATGTGTATCCAAGCACCCAATGCATTGATATAGTCACTTTCTATGGAGAGTTGTGCATATAATTTAAAATGCCCAATCCATACTATGAGTTGTGAGGTCATTAGAAATGGTCGAGTCATATGCCAAGTTTTATCCTACGAGGTAGTTCACCGTGTAGGGATAAGGATATCCTCCGAGTTATGAGATAAGGCATTCAGCCCGATCCATGTGGGTGTGCAATGTGTAAATCCAATGACCAAGTAGATAAGGCCCATCCAATGTGAAATAATGTATCAACTCGAAAGCTATATCTCATTTAGTAAAATAAGATTATCCTAAAACAATAAAATACCACATTGATAATATAGATATAAAATATGGCATATATAATCTAAATTGAAATAATAGCAATATGAATAAAAGGTGGCAAAGGCACCCCTCCTCCAAAATAATGTGATGAACCCGGCTAAGGGCCCTCAACCAAAAAAAAAAGTGGGGCACATAAAATTTGTAACCTATTGTCGAAGACCAAAGGTCGAAATAAATTTTACCCATTTTTTTAACCTTTTACCATAGTGCCACGTGTTGATGTTCCATTCATTTGTTGATTGTATTTGACCCATTTTCAACCCAACCTTTGATCGGTGATAACTTTTGCATCTAGACTCTATTCCTGGAGTTCTACATACCATTGGAAAGGTATCGAAATTATCTACAACATGGTAATAGTTTAGGGAGGTTTAGGAAATTTTATAATACCCTAAAATACTTTGGATCATGTACGGATTGGTTAAATGGTTCCCTCGGGCAAGCTAACGTCTACATGTCATTGTTTTGCACTAAATTAGCCCTATTTTTGAATTCCATTACTATAGAAGGTCAAAAATTGGTCATTTTTATAGTTGTAACTTGATTTCTTATTGTACACTATCCATTCAACTCTCATGGCCTAGAAAGATATTTTTTTCTCATAACTTGGTCAATTTTTATCCAAATTCAAAATTCAAGTTTTCTTAGAACCGTTGGGAAGGCTCCATCTTTTCCATACTAAAGGTTAGTGGTTTAGTCATTCTTAGCTCTAATTTGGTATTTATTTTTGTTTTTGGCCCTCCCCTTTAAAATACCTATGAAAACCAATATTAAACCTCCATTTCCCTAATATTTTCCATACACCTCCATAATGAAGTTTAAATGCGGATGATACAAGCAATTTTCTTGCCTTAAAACCTTTGTGCCTAATATAGGAGATAGTGATGTGAGGCATATGACCCTAGATGGTTTGTTGGCCTGTATTATTGAATATACTCCCATAATAATTTCTCAATAAATTAAAAACAATCGAATGGCATATGTTGTTTTTTTCCTACCTCTATTCAATGCATTGACAATAAACTAGCCTATGCCTCAATATTTGACCCACAAATAAAATAAATTAAGGATCCCCAAGGACAAATAATTACTAATCTATACTCTCATTATATCAATACAACCCTAATAATTCCCACCTTTGAGAATTCAAAAGCCTTGACTAAGGTGAAGCCCGAAATCTCATTGATCAAACTTGAGATAAATAGAAGAAAATGATAGCCAAGTCTCGGCACAAGACCCGCAATAAAGTATGTTATAATCTTCCTAAGATTCTCTATAGGTCTTATTTAAAGTAATAATTTTCATATATGATCACATTTCTTGCAATAATTATGGGAATTCCTTCCACAAATGAATTCTAGTATTGGATGTGTGTATACATCAATGTCATATGTGAAGATAAACAGAGATATTGAATTGAGGATAAATCATATGTGAGAAATTGAGTGAACAATTCGTCAATGTGTATAAAATAAAAACATTCCACATGAAATTATATTTGATGTACACCATATCAGCTTATAGGGCATGTATAGGATTATCAGGGAAAGATGACAAAAAATTCACCAATATATGAATTCTATCCCCAACTCACTTATAAGAATAGTACGAGTCACCACATGATAGTTAATGATGCCTTCACCATGTTCTTGGTTAGGCTATTGGAGGGAGACATAGATGAGAGAATATTTTTAGAGGCAATACAATTGATCCCTACTTATGGCATCCTCTTCATCCAATTTTTAAAATTCTCATATATTAGGATAGTTGGGTTTGACGGTGTGCCTAAAAAATTTCCAATGTATTGCAACAAAAAAATAGTCCTAGTGGATATTTGTACATAGTTGTATATGTTATACAAGACTTTCAGGGATAAGAATATCACCACCATCCATTTTCCTATCTCATTAGGAAATTACACATGTAGGTCTTCCCTAGATGCACAGAATGTTGAGAGAACAATCTCAGAATTCAAATTTCATACCTATCAGAAGAATTCACAAGGGTTTCATCTCCAAGCATCTTAGAATGACCTAGTATCATATTATCACATTCCAGGACTACTTGGAAGACTATGTAGATAAATATTAGGTGAGCAAAAGGCACTTTGGAAGGCTATCATTGCAACAGATCAAAGATATCAACCTGTACCATGTTCCTAAAGGCCTATAAGATGATGATTTTGATTTTTATTATGTGGAATACATCCAAACCATTCAACACTAACCTATCCCAACCATTGACTAGTATCAAAAAGAAAGATATGATCATGTTGAATTGAATAATCATGTGATATTAAGGAAAAGATAGTGGTTCAATAGGAAAATGAAGGAATACAAAGAAATGATGAAGACATCTTCCTCTCAAGAGGCCTCCACTTCTCATAAATATGCTCCAACCCAGTTGAATCCTTCCTCCTCACCCTTGGAATTAGGAACCAAGGTATATGTAAAGAAATATAAATCAAAAGAGGAAGATATAAATGATGAAACACAAGAGAATTTGGAAGAACAAAAAGAATTCTTGAATCAATTGATGAAGTTACTCCCGCTCTTGATCAAGTATCACGACCTTCCGAAAAATAAATAAAATCAATTGAGGAGAAATAATTTAAGGAATGAAAGGAAGAATAAGAATAATAATAAGAATAAGAAGATGATGAAGGTAATGTAGAAGGTGAAGATGAAGATGATGAGGTAAATATCATAGAGCTAAATACAAGGAAAGCTAGTACCTCAAGGCCTAAGCTAGTGGTTATGAGACCATAATTTTCTTCTCGATGAAGCTCCTACTCTTAAAGTATCTATTTCTCAACCTATCGGTCCTCCAAATGTACTTGTGTTTTGCAACCTCCCCCAGCTCCTCTTTCTAGTGATTCATTCACATGGTTTCAGACCATGATTGATAGAAAGAAGAGGAAAGCTTCATCCCATATTGTTGCTCCTATATTTGATGAAGTTGTTTCCCTTCTTGGTACAACTCCTACTCCTAAAAAAGTGAAGGAAACTTCTTGTTTGGTCTCAAATTCTAAAGGACATCAATTTTTATAAATTACTAAGCCAAAAGGAGATAAGAATGAAAAAGAGATATCTATTTCAGACTTGGAGTTGATTGTAATTGTACTTGGAGCTTTTATCCCAAAAGGAGAAGTACAAAATCTCAAGGAAATAGTTTCAAAATTTATTGAGAGGGTAGAGAAAGGAAAGAAAACTCAGGAACAACTTGAGGAACATGTGCAAGTTCTCTCAAAATTCATCAAATCCTTTCTCTCATCTGATAATACTCCTTTGGATCCCACTCCTATTTCTTCACTTCCACCCACTACTCCCACTACTGGAATTGATTTCAAAGCCATAAAAAAATCCACAAGCATGTAAAATTTGGAAAATATTCTAAGGCCTGGGTTGAAGGCATTTTGGTCTCCATATTACAATTCATTGATGAATCCTATAGAGTATATGACAACATCATTGCTGCTCAGGAAAAAATTAACCCATGAATTGATATAATAGCTAAATAACTCAAACTATGGGCCGAATGTATTCAATATTTACATATCATGAACACCAGTGATGAGAAGGTCCTCTTATCAAATAATTTTTTATGATTCCAAGAGCAACTTGTCAAATAATTAGACCTATAGTGTGGAATGGAGAATCAAGGTGTTAGAATAAGCTACAGTTGAACTAAGAACTATGGTACAAAAAGGATAATCATTGAAAAACATATATTTTTAATGATTTGAAAGATATTCATTGTAATTTATACAAGGATAACTCTCCATAGAGGAATACAGTTGATTGGGTTTAAACAAGATTCAAATCATTAATCAAGGAGGAACTCTTCAAAGAACAACTAGTCAACATGACTAAGATGGAAGAACTCTCTGAGTTACACAATGTAGTTGTTGAGGCCACCAAGGGATGCTTAAAAATGGAGGTGTTGCAAAATAAATGGAGTATTCCTTTGGGATTTGGTTGGATGCTATGGAAAACACCATAGTCCCCATGTGTATGGATATAGTAGTTGTTGTGACTAAATTCGAGTTCAAGTGCTTAAGTTCAAGATTTGAGATATGCCTGTTCCCAATGTTCCCTCTTCTTCTGGTTCATAGTATTGTTCTATCTAATTGTTATATTTTGAGGTTGGATTTTTTTTTTTTAAAATAAATCCAACATATGTAATTAAATAATTAAGTGTTTAGCACTTAATTAAGATACAATTACTTTGAAAGGTAGTTACATCCTCCCCTCAGCCTATACAAGGCCTCTTTCTCACTTGTAAAGGCATTGGATATTGGTGTTCTAGAATATCATATACAAAGTTTTGATCAATAAAGAAGAAAATTTTCCCTTCTCATCTAAATTATTCCATTTATTTTCTTACAATCTGATTAATGTGTTGATTTTTCATAAGTGAAATCTGAAACTTGGTATTCAATTTAGAAAGTAAAGTGTATTGAATTTGTGTGCCATCTACATTATATATATCATGGGTTTTCATTTATGAAAATGTACATGTTCTTAAATTCTTATTGCATGCACAAGTAGAGTAAAAATATATAGTCTCTTTATTTGAAAGTGTTTCTTCTTCCCTTATCTCCTTATAGTTAGTGGGTGATATTACACAACCAAGGAGGGTACTTGTATCCTTGATTGATGAGTTAGCCTGAAATTTGTATCCCTAACTCATTCCTCTTACCTAGATAAGATATTGTCATTCCTCAAAACCCATCTTTTGGTTTATCTTCTAGTATTGAAAATATGGAATCATTCAAATGCACCAATATCCTCATTCAAATTAGTTAGTTTGTATTTTTGTATATATTTAGGTTTTTGTTGTGAAATAAGGAAACCTCCCCATAAAGAGGAGGTATTGTTCTCCCCTGAATTATTGATTGTCTCCAACAACCAATTTTCCAATGAACAATTTTTGGTTCCCACCTTGGGGAATGTATCATGATTTTGATAGGATTTTTTTCGAACAATTTAGAAATTTTAACACACTAGTCAAATGAAGATACACATGAGGATATAGAGATTAAGGCATAAAACATACTTCTTTTGAGTTGTAGCAAGAACAATAAGGATTTCAATTATCTCCTTAGAAGAAAAGTAGAAAAAAAATTGACAAACACACCTCCTACTAAAGGAAGGACTAGTTCATCTTCACAAGAAAGTGCTACCACCTGTGCCTTGGTTCTAGCCATTGGTTCTCTCCCTTTATAGGTTGTTTTTCCCACGATGAATGTACCAAGCACCATGGGGTCAGAAAATTGGGCCCCTATCTCTTGCATAACCTCTCTATGATATACCAAGGGGAATCAAGAATTTTCCATAGTTCAAAGGTGATGGCAAAGTTCATCCATATGAGCATATTGCAGATTTATTTGTTGCATGTTGGGTCCTCGAGTTGAGCATGCAGATGTATCATGTCATATTTTTCATGGAGAATCATAAAGACAATGTCATGGAAGGGTTTTATCATCTCCCACCTAGTACTATCACTAACTGGAATATCATGAGAAATTAGTTGAAGGCACGGTTCAAACCAGCAGAATATTCTCACACACTTTTGGCCAAACATTATCAAATGAAGAAGGATCCCTATGAACTAATGTGGGAGTTTGTTTCCATGTTTAAAAGACTAGTCTACAAGATTCTAGCTATTACCCATCCAAATCCATAAAATCTAAAATGTTTCTTTATCAATGCTTAATTGTTAGAAGTAAGTTATACACTAAGAAGAGCATAGTTACCCACTATGGAAAAAGATAAAACTCTATCCAAAAATGTAGAGGATGACCTTATCATGTCATGTAAGTTGTGAAAAGAGACACCTATAAGCTAAAGCTTCCACATCAAACTCTAAATAGTTGGTTCAAAAGTTAGCTAATGACATGATTTCCATTAATAAACAAATTTCTCAGAATGTTTCATATAAGGATATCCTGAGAAGGAACTTTCAGCCAAGGAATCATTTACCTTCATTATAACCAAAACTTACCATCAAAACTCCTCCTTTAAAGGTTTCATTTAACCAACATGTGAGGTTCAAGAAGCTGAAGATGAGGTTGTAGTAGGAGAGATTGAAAAAATTGAAGAAGAATCTGAAGAGGTCCGTGAAGAGGCAGATGATTCTCAAATCAATTATTTTTTCTATGAGTCAGATGATGATTATTATGATGATATAGTTACTGAGATGAACAGTGAGTCTTATGTTGTTATGACTAGGGAGCAACTAAGTAAGAAGAAAGACATTGTGCATCCTAAGAAGAAAGAGAAAGATAAAGAAGAACTAGTCATTATTTTAGTCATTTCCAAGAGAGGGGAACCTATTCTTTCTGTTGTTAAAAATTTAAGTACCTCTACACCTTCTAATGTTCCTTCTTCCTCATCATCTATGCCTAAGGAGTAACAACCCCAACACCTATGTCCGAAAGATCTTTAAATCCTAAAGCTAATAAACCTAAAGCCCATATTAGTTCTATTTAAGAAGTCACATTATCCATAGGGTATTTTGATTTTATTGATCATATAAAAAAAAAAAAGATTCATATCTCTCAAGTTGAGTTCTATTAGACTCATCCCGATGCCATTTCTCAAGTTGTGAAATTTTTGAATGCCAAGCCTAGTCAAGCCTCCACATATTAAAAATGTCTCTTTCCTAATCCTAAGCATTCCTCTCCACATAAATTAATGGCTTCCACACATTCCACATCCAAAAAAATGAACCCTTTATGTAACACTATTAATATCCAAGCATAAATTAAGAAACTACATTATCAATTCTAGAGTGTCAAATATTGTGATTCCTATAAAATTTTCTCATGCACTTGGTCTTATCCTGACCCAAACCTTTGGTTCTTTCTATTCAATAGAGACCAAGGAGGTTCCCTTAGTTGGAAGGATTAAGGATACTCAAGTAGCTTTCACTACCATTCTTCCTTGAGAAATGAGTCAAGGCCACTATTCTTGTTGCTCATATACCTCCATCATATAGTATGATCTTCAAAAAAATTTTTTCAAAGAAGTTGGAGGTGAAATTCAAATGGAATGGTCTCATGTATTGATTCCGGTTAAGGGGAGATGAAGAAATTTTTTCCGAAGAAATAAGTTGAGTATATTGTCTAAAAGAGTGATGACCATAAGGCACAGATATTGGATCAATACATCGATCATGGGAACTATATGGCCATTTAAAAATCTAAAATCAATGCTCCTAAGGTTGTTCAGAATAATGAAATAATATATGGACTCTCGAGTTTGATGGAATTTATTCTACAATTGGTTCTCAACAAGAGTAGTTCTTGTTTCTCCCTACTTGAAACTCTACCCATTCTTGTAAAAGATTTAATTTTCTAATACCAACAGTTTACTAAGTATGAGGCCCTCCTTCCTATCCTAGCAATAGAAATGGAGATGGACATAAAGAATCTTTTTGCACATAGTGATGATTAAGCCTATTGTCAAACAAGTTCAGGGTGTATTCCAAGTGAAGAATGAAATGTTGAAACATTACAATAATAAGGTATGGGATATCATTGAGTTTCTATATTCTTTTTCAATTGATGTTGTTACAAGGATAACAAATCAATAGAGAAGATGCTCTAAAATCTTTGGTTCTTTGTTTATTCCCCATCCATATTTCAATCAGACAAATTTACTATAGAGATGATATTCAGACATAGTATTATAGATAATGTCGACAACTCACAGTGTTTAATAATGATAAAAATTTGATTTATTTCCTAGAATTGAATGAAAATTTCATTCAACTATATTTTTAAGGAAGTGAAGTTGGTTATCATGAATCTACTACCTCCTCTTTACCTGAAGAAGAGTTGAAGAAGAATCAGATCAGATGGATGCATCAAAATCAAAGGTAAAAAATACCTAGAGGTATTGTGATTCTAGAATATTTATTTGAAAAACACGATAGATGTATGAAAGGAAAAGTATCACAAGATACCAGTCAATCATCTAAGTATGAAAATATTTATTTAGGAAGCGATGAAGAAACTAAATTTTTCAACATAGGGAAGTGTTGTTCTGGTGAGGAAAGAAGAAAACTAGTTTAATTGTAAAAAATATATAGATGTGCTGGCCTACCCATACGATGAGTTGAAGACTTTCAAATTGAGGGAGATGCAACAATATATTCCCCTGAAACTAGGAATTGAACCTTTCCATTAGAAACAAAGACAATACATCTAAAGATTACAGGTACTATCCATCATGAAATTCAAAATCAATTGAATGTTAAGATAATTTTTCCCATTCACCACTTAGATTGGATGGAAAACATAGTACCTATAAGAAATAAAAATGGAGAGATAAGGATTTTTGTTGAATTTAGGAATTTGAATTAGGCTTCCTTGAAAGATAATTACCCGCTTCCCATGATGGATCAAATTTTGTAAGTTGTGACTGGTTCCGAGATGCTATCTTTGATTGATAGATTTTTTAGATATAATCAGATTGAGGTGAATGTGCATGATCAACACAAGACTACCTTCACAACCCCTTGGGGAACATTTAATTATCGAAGGATGCCTTTCGACTAATTAATATAGGAACAATGTTCCAGAGCTAAATGGACTTGGCATTTGGAGATCTGAAGAACAAATGCATTTTGATCTACTTAGATGATCTCATTGTCTTCTCTAAGAAAAGGGAAGACCATTTTCAACACCTCAATTGAATTATTCAATGGTGCAGAGACCATGGTATTTCACTCAATCCTAAAAAATTTTTTGTGATAGAAGGAAAATTTCTTGGACACATTGTGTCAAAAATGGGATCAATATTGACCCAGAAAAAGTTCAAGCCATTCAAAATATCTCTCTTCCTACGAGCAAGAAGGGTGTTCACTCCTTTGGAAAAATTAACTTCCTAAGGTGATTCATTCCAAATTTTTCTGAGTTGACTATAAACATAGCTCAGATGATGAAGGAAAAATAGTCTTGTCATTGGAGTGCTGGAAGGGAAGAAGGGTTTTGTGAATATAATGGGAGCTATTACAAGGAAATGTATTTTGGTCTTGCTCTCTTTTGACATGGAATTCATAATCTACTACTATGCTTTTGAGCATACCTTTTCTTCCATTTTGGTTTAGAATAACTTTCAGGGGTGTGAGGTACCAATTTATTTTATGAGTTATGTTCTAAAATCTTATGAGTTAAAAAACTGCTCCCTAGAAAAACATGCTTTTGTATGGTGAAGGATGTAAAACAATTTTTAGTTTTATATTTTCAACTCCCATTCAATTGTATTTGTACCTAATACAATAGTGAATTCTATTCTCACTCAAAGAAGAATTCGGTTTGAAATGAGGAAATTGGGTGGCCAAAGTTCAGGAGTATGATCTTGACATCAAGCCAACTAATATTGTTTAAGGAAAGGATCTGTGTCAATTGATTTCTTGAAGGTTCAAAAAGTGATTCAAGTAGTAAGGAGATTGTTAAAATACCCACAGTTCTCTTCCTAAATTCTACTGATGAGTGTTATTCCAATATTTCTCATTTTCTTACATATGGGGAATGTAAAACACATCTCAATGCTAAATATAAGAGATCCATCAAATTCAAAGTTGCACAATATGTCCTTTAGGACAATTATATTTTCAAGAAAGGATTTAATGGATGTTTCCTAAGATGTGTGGGACAAGGAACAACAAAAGAGGTTACTAAGAGCCTTTCATGATCAAGCTTGTGGAAGCCATTTTTCTTCCTTAGTAATAACTCATAAGGATTCTCTCATGGGGGATATTACTAAAAACCTTGTTCAAAGATGCAACTAAGTGGGTTTCCAAATGTGAATCCTATCAAACCTTTGTTGGTAGACCTAAGTTGGCCACTTTACCTTTGAAACTAGTAGTAATTGAAGAACCTTTCCAACAGTGGGGGCTATATTTTATTGGAACTCTCAATCCCAACTCAAGTGCAGGACACACTCATGTTCTAATTGCCATGGATTACTTCATGAAGTGGGTAAAATCCATTCCATTCAAAAGAACCACTTCCAAAGTTTTCTATGATTTCATCAAGGAAAATATATTGGTTAGATTCGAGGTCCCAAATAAGATTGTAACAAACAATGCCCCTAATTTATCTTCCCATGAACTTATTGATTTATGTTATGGATATGGGATTTCCCTTGCACATTCTTCATACTATTATCCGTAAGGAATGGACAAGGAAAAATCAACCAATAATAACCTAGTGACCATTATCAGGAAGCTAGTGGATGAATCACAAAGAAATGGCACAAAAAATTTATATGATGCTCTTTGGGCTAACATAATAAAACCAAAAATATCTATTGGGATGTCACCATTTCAGTTGTTTTATGGAATGGAAGCTCAGTTTCTAGTTACCTTGGAGTTACCAACCTTACACTTAGCCAAAGAAATTGAGGATGAGAAAATTCAAGGATGCCATGGAAAAGAGAATCATGCACCTACATAAGTTAGATGAGGAAATATTTCAAGTTGTGGATCGGATCTCAACGACATCAATAAAGATCCAAGAATTTTTTTGACAAAAAGACCAAGTCCCATGACTTTAAAGTTGGATACATTATCATAATATGGGGAAAAAGGTGAGAACCTCATGAAAGTCACAGTAAGTTTGATTCACTTTAGATTGGTCCTTTTAAAATTCGGCACTTTTCTGGTGAAAACTCTTACTATTTGTCCTATGGATGGAACTTATCTTCCATTACCATATATTGGTTAGTATTTGAAATTGTTCAAGTCCTAGGTGGATAACAATCCTTTGTATATAGTTTTGTACGTAGTCTTGTATTATCCTTATTTTTGTTCTATGTTTTGTGTTTTGGTTCCTTCTATGGCCTTGTTTTGTATATTTTCCCAATGGATGTATACACTAGTCCTAGTAACCAAGATATTTTGAGGTTCTTTTCTTTTCTTGCTTTCACTCTGTGTCAAGTCAAGTCAAGCCCCAAAAAAAGCTAGTTATTGTCACGTATCCAAAAATGTGTAATTTTTAAAAAAAAATGAATTTTTTAATCTAAGTGACTCTTTACATGGATGTACTTGCCTCTTTTGAGTTCAAAGAATGTGAAAAAGTTCAAGATAAAGTGTATTTTGAGTCATTTTGGGCTTTGTGTGGCTATTATGGACTTTGGTGGAACATGAGGAACATTTCCTCCATTCCTCTTGTTCCTCCCGATTTCTCATTTTACTCAAAATATACTTTCTACAATGTCAATCAATTTTTGAATCACCGGCGTGGAACTAGTTCTTATCAAGCCTTTATTCCTTGTGTAACTTCACTATTTTCCCCAATTCATTGTCTAATTATTTCCTCGTGGATTTTAAGAAACCTTTTTAAACTTGTGGAACATTTCTATTTTGGCATGTGTTACCTTTATAGCCCTATTTTTTGCATTTCAATGTTTTCCCTATTGTGTAGATTTTTGGAGAAATGTTGGAACTTAGGAAGTGTTCCATCCTCGCTTTAGTTCTCCACATACCTCTTCATTTCCCTCAAATATTTTCTCCTCATAGCCTAACGCGTAGATTTCCCATTATGATAGAACTATTCTCTTGGGCCCATCATTCCCCACGACTCATGATCCCTACAACTCCATTACTCTTGCACTTCACTTGTGTTCCTTAAGTTCTATAGTCATACATCATATCCAATTAACATATGGATTAATTAAATAGTTCCCTCACGAGCCACTCATCCACATCGGCATTTCACTATTTACACTAAATTAACCCTATTTTTGAATTCCATTGCTATAAAAGGTCAAAAATTGGTCATTTTTACCATTGTAACTTGATTTCTTGTTGTGCATTATCCATTCCACTCCCGCGCCCCCAAAATTTATTTTTTCTCATAACTTGCTCAATTTTATCCAAATTCAAAATTCAAGTTTCCTTGGAACTATTGTGGAGGCATCATCTTTTATACTAAAGGTGAGTGGTTTCATCCTTCTCTTGCTATATTTTGGTATTTATTTGTGTTTTTACCCTCTCCTTTAAAATACCTCTAAAAACCCATTTTAGAACTCCATTTCTCTGAATTTTTTCCTATACACCTCCATAATGAAGTTCCAATATAGAGGATATGAGCACATTTCTTCCCTTAAAACCTTTTTTCCCAATATAGGAGACAATGATGTGAGAATATGAACTTAGATGATTTTTGGGCCTATATTTATGAAGATACTCCCACCATAATTTCCCAATGCATTAAAAAAGTGGAATTGCATATGTTGTTGGTTTCCCTACCTCTTTTCAATGCACTAAAACCATCCTAGCATGTGCCTCAAATCTTTGACCCACAAAAAATAATTTAAGAATCCCTAGGGATAAATAATTACTAAGCTAGATGCACATTATATCAATGTATCCTTAGGAATTCTCACCTTTGAGAACTCAAAATCCTTGACAAAGGCTAAAGCACAAACCTCTTTGATAAAGCTAGAGATAAATATAAGACAATGATAGCCAATTCTTGGCTCAAAACCTAAAAGAAAGGGGGTTACAACTTGCCAAATATTCTCTACAAGTCTGATTTCAAGAAATAATTTTCATATATGATCACCTTGCTTGCAATAATGATGGGAATTCCTTCCACAAATGAATTATAGTATTTTATGTGTGATGTGTGTGTACATCAATGTCATCTATGAAGATAAAAAAGATTGAATTGGGGAGAAATCATATGTGAGAATTGAGTGAACAATTGGTCAATGTGAATCAAAGCAAAACCTTCCACATGATATCATATTTGATGTACACCATATCATCTTACAAGGTGTGGATAGGATTATCATGGCAAGAGGATAAGAAAAATGCATCAGCATATGAATTCTATCCCTAACTCGATTATGAGAATAATAAGACTCACCATGGGAAAGTTAATGATGCCTTTTCCATGTTATTGGTTAGGTTATTAGAGGGAAATGTAGCTGAGAGAGTATCTTTAGAGGAAATACAACTGATATCTAATTATGACAACCTCTTCATCCAATTTAGAAAATTCTCATAAATTAGGATAGGTGGGTTTAAAGGTGTTCCTAAAAAATTGCCAATGTATTACAATGATAAAATTGTTCTAGTGGATCTTTATAGGAACTTGGATATGTTACATAGGACTTACAGGGATAAGAAGATCATTGGCATCCATTTTCCTATCTCATTGGGAAACTACACATGTAGGTCTTCCCTGGATGCACAAAATGTTGAGAGAACAATCTTAGAATTCAAATTTCATACCTATAAGAAGAGGTCCTCCTTTGATAAAAAAGGTTTCATCTCAAAGCATCTTACAATGGACTAATATCATATTACCACATTCAAGGACTACTTGGAATACTTTGTGAATGAATATGAGGAGAGGAAATGGTACTTTGGAAGGCAATCATTATAGTATATCAAAGATATCAATCAGCATTGTTCCTGAAGGCCTAGAAGATGATGATTTTTATTTGTATTATGTGGAATACATCATAACCATTCAATACAAACCTATCCCAACCATTGATTAGTCTTGGAAACAAAGATATGATCCTCCTAAATCAAATTATCATGTGTTAATAAGGATAAGACAGTGGTTTAATAGGAAAATGAAGGAATACAAATAAGTGATGAAGACATCTTCCTCTCACAAAGCCTCCACATCTCATAAATATGCTCCAACCTAGTTGACTCCTTCCTCCTCACCCTTGGATCAGGAACCAAGTTATATGTAAAAAATATAAATCAAAAGAGCCAAGAAGAATGATTACACAAAGAGAAAATTGAAGAATAATAAAGGATTCTGAATCAATTGATAAAGTTACTCCTACTCCTCATCAAGTGTCATATCTTTTACCAAAGAAATAAAAGTAATTAAGGAGAAATAAGTTGAAAATGAAAAGATGATGATGAATAAGATGATGGTGAAGGTAATGAAGAAGGTGAAGATGAAGAGGATGAGGTAGAGATCATAGTACCAAATATAGGGAAAGCTAGTGCCTCAAGGCCTAAGCTAAAGGTTAGAGACCATCATTTTCTTCTATGGAAAATCCTACTCTTGAAGTATCCATTTCTCAACCTCTCGGTCCTCCAAATTTCCTTTCTTACCACCTCCCTAGATCCTCCTTTTAGTGATTCATTCACATGGGTTCAGCCCATGATTGATAACAAGAAGAGGAAGGCTTCATCCCAAATTATTACTCCTAGATTTGATACAATGGCTTCCCTTCTTGGAACAAATCCTCCTCAAAAAAAGATCTAAGGTAACTTCTCATTTGGTCTCAGATGCTAAAGGAAAACAATTTCTAGAAATTTATAAGCCAAAAGGAGACAAGAATGAAAAATATATATCTATTTCAGACTTGGAGTTAACTAGGATCCCACTTGGAGAGTCCACCCCAGAAGGAGAAGTACAAAATCTCAAGGAAACAGTTTCAAAATTTATTGAGATGGTAGAGAAAGGAAACAAACGGGAACAACTTGATGAAAATGTATAGGTTCTCTCAAACTTCATAAAATCATTTCTCTCATCCGATAAGACTCCTTTGGATCCCAATCCTATTTATTCCCTTCCACCCACTATTTGTCACTATTGAATTGATGTCAAAGCCATAACAAAAATCCACAAGCATGCAACATTTTCAAAATATTTTGAGGCTTGGGTTGAAGGTATTTTGTCTCTAGATTACAATTCATTGATTAATCCTATAGAGTATATGACAACATCAACACCACTCAAGGAAAAATTAACTCAGGAATTGATATAATTGATAAAGAACTCAAAATTTGGGCTGGCTATATTCAATATCTTTGTATCATGAGAACCATTGATGAGAAGGTACCTCTTGTAACAATTTTTTTATGATTCCAAGAGAAAATTTCAAATAAATTGACATATATGTATGGAATGGAGAATCAAGGTGCTAGAAGAAATTACATTTGAACTGAGAACTATGGTACAAAAATGAGAATAATTGAAAGCAAAGATGTTTTATAATTTGCAATCTCTTTAATTTCAATTCTACAAGGATAAATCTCTAAAAAAGAGTCCAGTTGATCATGTTAAAGCAATAATCAAATGATTTATCAAGGAGGAACTCTTCAAAGAAAAATCCATCAGCAAGGATAATATGGAAGAAATCTTTGAGTTACACAATGTAGTTGTTGAGGCCACTAAGGGAATCTTACAGAATGGGGTTTTGCAAAAAAATGGAGTATTCCTTTTAGGATTTGGTTAGCTGCTATGAAAAACCATAGTCCCCAAGTATATGATACCTCAGTTGTTGTGATTAAATTAAAAGTTCAAGTGCTCAAGTTAAAGGTTCCAAATTAATTATTATTCCCAATGTTCCCTCTTCTTCCAATTCATAGTATTGTTTTATCTAATTGTTATGTTTTTGAGGTTGGATTTATTATTTTGAAAATAAAATTGTAAAATAAATCCAACTTATGTAATTAAATAATTAAGTGTTTAGCACTTAATTAATATATATTTAGTTAGAAATATAGTTACATCCTCTTCCCTCATCCTGTATAAAGGCTTCTTTCTCACTTGTAAAGGGGTTGAATATTAGTGTTCTGAAATGTAATATACAAAGTTTTGATCAATACACAAGAAAATTTTCCCTTCTCATCTGAATTCTTCCATTTATTTTCTTACAATTTGGTTAATGTGTTGATTTTTCATAGGTGAAATCTAAAACTTGGTGTTCAATTCATGAAGTAAAGTGTATTGAACTTTTTGTCAATCTACATTTTATGTATCATGGGTTTTTATTTATGCAAATTCCATGTTTTGAATTCTTATTACATGCATAAGTAGAGTAATAATTTGTAGTTTCTTTATTTGAAAGTGTCACTTCTTCCCTTCTCTTCTTACACTTAGTGGGTGATCTTGCAAAACGAAGGAGGGTACTTTTATCCTTGAGTGGTGAGTTAGCCCGAACTTTATATCCCTAACTCATTCCTCTTACCAAAATAAATAGTTATCATTCCTCAAAACCCATATTTTGGTTTATCTTCTCTATTTAAAATATGGAATCATTCACATGTACCAATATCCTCATTCAGAATTAGTTATTTTGTATATTTGTATATATTTAGGTTTTTAGTTTGTAAATAAGAAAACCTCCCCATTAAAGAGGAAGGATAGTTGTCCCTTGAAATGTTGATTGTATCCAATAAATAATTTTCCATACAACATATTTGATGGGAATTTTTGAAGAGGAGGTTGTACGGATTGTAGATGGATTGGATTTGGGAGCGGTGGATGAAGGTAAGAGAGGTGTTTTACTCGGGGAAAATTTTAGTGAAAATTTTCGTAAACTTGTGAATATTAGGGATTTTGGAAATTGGAAATAAAAAAATTTCAGAAGTCGATCGCCACCCATTTTTCATAAAATTTCAACCGATAATTCAATTATGTGGATTAGTTCGCCTACTATTTATATGTAAAAATTAACTTATGTATGTATTTTGCCAATGTTTCTAATCAAAATGTGCAAATATTTGTTGAGGTATAATACATAGCCTGGGGGGTTGTAAGGGGGATTTAATATAGACGTCCAATAAAGAGTGGTTGTCCATCCAACTTAGGTTGGATGACCATATATCACCCTTATAACTATGCGAAATCCAAGAAAATTATGCCCTGCCAAATCGCCTTTGCCATGAAATGTTTTTTCAGAAATTTGCCATCAATTTGAAATTCAATTTTGGAGATTCACCACCCATTATAAACTAATTTTTTGGAGGAGGGTCTTGAAATGAACCCTATTTTTACACTTATGGGGATTTTAGGATATTTTTATTATAATTTGGGTTTGGAGAAAGGGGTGGATGGTTGTGATTCAAATTTAGATTTAATGAAGGGAATGGATGGTTTTGATTCAGATTTATTGATGATAAGGGATTTTGATGAAGGTCATGGCCCCAAAATGGATGGAGACACTCCTAGGATTGATGATGAGACATTGGGTTAATTAGAGTAATGGGATTTAAGAGGAGGTAGCTCTAACTTTTTATGTGGGTGAGTGAGAGACTTCTGAGTAGGGATGTTGAGGTTCTTAGATCTGTGTTATGAAGGTTTTCCCTTAGAAAGAATGGCGATGATATCTATAGGGGGTCATCCTTAGAGGTAGAATTTGATGATTTGGATGCAGATTATGTTGTAGATATGGGGGTTGAAGGTGAAGGTGATGCTTGAATAAGAGGCTTGGTAATATTAGAAGAAATCGTGGATTGTATGGGTTTTATAGGTGTTGAGGTCATATTTTTCATAGTTGTTGAAGATGTAGATGAGATGGGGACACCACTTATAATCATATCAAGGGTGTTGTCCCACTTAATGGGTTTTAATGTTGATGTGGGACTGGTTATATCTATAATGTGGTTGTAGGTAAGGGTATGGAAGTGGATATAGATGTAGGGATGTGTGAGGAATATGTTGAGATAGATGTTGAGGTAAATATGGGTAGGGGACCAGATGTAATGATTTTTGGTGTAGTAGGTGTAGATATGAATGAGGAAGTATTTATGCTTAAAGTAGGTGTGAGTGCAATAGTCATGGATATATTTGATGCAGATATAGTGGATGTAGAGGTAGGTATAGATTGAAATAATATTGTATATGGGGATAGAGGTAGAAATAGACATGAGGATGGTAAAGGAAGGGATGATGGGAATAGGAGATGATGTTAAATCTTGTCTTAGAGTGTTGATCGTATGGGCATTGGGTTCTGATATATGGGGGAGTATCTTTATTATTTGGTAGATGGTTGGGGAAGGGTTGTTTGAATACATCTAGAGGTTGATTAGGAGGTGTGTTAGGGTTATCCAATTGAAGGTCACCATGATCTATGAGTTGTTTTACAAGATATTTAAAGGTGTGACACTTTTCAATGTCATGACCACAAACTTGATAATATTTCCAATAATTCTCCTTGTAATACCATGTGGGTTCATGTCTCAAGTCATCCATAGGTTAGATAGGGAGAAGTTGGATAAGATGCATAACCATTATCTTGTCAAAATAGAACTATAAGACTCCGAGAGGGGTATAGATAGGATTTGGTGTTGGATCCCTTTGTGGAGTCTCTATGTGGGATGTGGACGTGGAATAATATTTGAATACATTGTATTTGGATGCATTTTTAGATTTTTCACCTTGATTAGATGAATTGGTGAATTTGGGTTTTTGTTTATTACATCGGAGTTTGATATGGCCATAGTGAATGCTTCTTCAAATTTTGGAAGGATTGGATCTAAAGAGTCAATGAAATATGCTTCACACATGACCATGAGAATATTTTTATTAGCTTGGTCTGTGGAAGAGATAAAGACAATTGATTAAATTCCATACCACCAGAAATGAAACAAGTGATAGATTCATCGTCAAATTTTTAATTGCGTAAAGGTTTGTAATGGTGATTTTATGTGCAATGTTAATAGAAACGTTCTCTAGGAAGAGTTGCGCAAGTTTGGTGAAGGATAATAGGGAATTTTGGGGGATACCATTATATCAATCCAAAGCGGGGCTAGACAGGTGACATAGGGAAAGTATGGAGCATAAGATCTTGGTCATGAGTAATAAGGTAACATGCATGCCCAAAGGCATGAAGGTGCTAGTTTGGATCCTCATTAATATTAAACTTTGAAATTTTAGGGAGTTCCCAGTGTGGAGGATAAGGTTTGATGGGAGCCAATGGGTTGATGGGCTCATTGTAAATTTGTTTGTAAGAGAAGGTGGTTTTAGACCCCAAATTAGCGGCTTTGTAAACAAAGTGTGAATAGGGTCATTGGATATGTGGGGATGAGAGATTGAAGGATGGGGTTGTGGGATATAGGAAGTGTACAAAGGTTACGGATGAGATTGGTATGGTTATGGATAGGTAGGTGTATCTATAGGTAGTTGATAAGAAGTAAGATAGTTAAATGGTTGTGATTGAGTTGGTTGGGAAATAGAATTCCATTGGGAGGTAGGGATGTAATTAGATGGATAAGATTGCATTTGTTGTTGAGATATGGGGATATTATATTAACTTTACATGGGATGAGTGGGGATATAAGTATGGGGTAGTTGAGATGTTTGGGTATATTTATTAAGGAACATGTGTTGAAAGGTAGCTCGATTAGGGTTGATGAGTTTAGGTAGATTCGAAGGATGGGATTATAAGATTATGATGTTGGCATGACAACGGGAGGTAGAGATGGGCACCACATTTTGAACATATTTCTCGGTGGTGGAAGAAGTAAATGGGATTCTTGATTGGGTGGAATAGGGCGTAGTGACCATGGTATAAGAAGAAGTGATGGGGATATAAGATATGGGAGTGGTGTAGATGCGAGGTAAGTTGGTTGGAATAAGGGCCAACAATTTAGTGGATTGATGGGACTGATGGATTATGGTGGAAGAGTCGTGGGAGATATGTTAACCTGGGCCATTTCTAATTCATCCGTGGATTTTGGGAAGAATATAGCAATTTGATAGGTGAGGACTTGGGTAGATTTGGGTTGTGAATGATAGGCATAAATTTGTTAAAGGGGTGGTCAATCGATAGGAAGATTAGTGGATTTATGGATGAGATAGTCATGAAGTTCCATAAGGTTGGAATCAAGAGGCTCTTATAACTCCACACATCTACGAGGGATGGTGGGAGGTCCAAATCCTCCCATAGAAGTGGAAAATGGGGGTGTAGACAGTCTAAAAGGGATATAATGGTGATAGATAAAGGGATTAGTTTCAAATGAGTGTTGGTTGGGATATCTTAAGACTCATGGAGAGGAGCAACGGAAACCATAAGTTACATAATCAAAGAGGAAGTGACCAAGGGAGTGGAAGAGATAATGGTAATGGATGAAGTTTTTTGGGAGGAAATGTTAGAAGTAGGGATGTCATTAGATGATGTTGCTTGTTCCATTTTTCTCACTTCAGAATGGGTGATAATAGGCATGAAACAAAAAACAAGAAACTATGTTGATTTTTAATATTTCAAACAATTCACATAGTGAAGTAATACTTATCTTTTTATTAAAAGAGTGCAAAAAAGAAAATAAATGGGCTCAAAGGGTACCTAGGAAATGGAAAAACTAAGGATGGTTTTGGATTTTTTTGGATGATGTCCTAGATATACCCAAAGGTACGTGAGGCTCAATTATGATGACTACTTGTACGAGGCTTGATATTGGGTCCTACCCCGTATTTCATGCACCATAGTGATAAGGGTGTTAGGTTCTTACAAAATATACAAATAGTAAAAAAAATATAACACAGCTGGAACACCACGACATTTTTCCTATTGGGTGATGAAATCCCAATAGTTCCACCTAGTAGAATATGTTTAAGATGCGTAAATTGATTTTTAATTTGGTTGTGTGTGGGAGAAAATGTGAATGCAATGAATTACCCCCTAATTAATCTATGTCGTCAAGAAAATATGAAGATATTATTTTAAGTTCCAAATAAAAATTTAAAATTTGATGAAATCAAGTAGACAAAGAAAGAAGAGAGATGCAAAAATAGTAAATAGGGAAAAATGAAGAATTCCTGGGTAAAGTTATTTTCCTTTTTTTTTTTATTTTACGTAAATTTTTATTGATCCAAGAAAGAAATTCACAATGCACATAAGCAAGAAAACCTCCCACCTATGAGGTTAGTGAGAAATAAATAGAAAATGAAATTGAAAACAATGAAAAAATTCACCAAAGAAGTGTGGGTCCTATTGTGCGTGCTTAATGTTGTCTCGAATTTTCTTGCTCTTGTTTTAGATTAGTGAAATGCTAATAAATAAAAGAAGAAACTCTAGTAACAAGAGGGTTTAAGGCTACCTCTATATAATATGATGATGGATACGGGCACAAAATATCCTCCTCGTAATGAACTTGATTACTACACGCACAACAAATACAAGCTCATCAAGGAAACAATTACTAGATAGGAGGGTAGGTTTCCTCATAACGTATGATAAAGTCAATACCTAGAAGTGAAAACTTCATAGGATAGATGTCAACCTAATTTAATAAAGATAAATAAAATGATAATGGATAAATGATAGGATGCAACATAATCTGAAATGAAACAAAAATATGCTAGATAAGATAAAATTAAGATCTAACATCAAATGATGAAAACTGAACCAAACATGATCAGGTCGGTGGTGACCTAGGACTAATATGTACAGTCAATTGTGATTACAATAGAGTGAGTGAAAAGATAAGAAAAAAAGACAATATGAAGGGATGATATGAGGCTGATTTGGTGATGGGATGTTACAGAGGATTTGGATCTGATTAAAGAAAAAAGGATACAAGAAAATTGGTAGATCTAATGATAAAAGTGATGACTGAGGATAGAGTTGATGGTGACTAAGATGGGTCAAAATGATTGAGGATGAAAAGAAAAATTTGAGCTCTTGAACAGGTGGATTGGATAAACAGAGGAGTCTAAACACCAAAGAAATAACAAGGAAAGTGGTAGATGATAGTAAACACATAAAATAGGCAATATGGGGTAGGGTTGACACCAACCGGGTTGGATCAATGGTGTCTGGGTATGTTAAAGATGAGATCTGAAGCACCATGTGTGCATAACAACAATATTGGAAGAGTTGGGGTATTGTGGATTTGGGAAATAGATAGCTAAAAGGATATATGATAAATAATAAGGAAATTTTAGATCGGTTGATGATGGCTATGTAGAATCGATGACGATTAGGAAAGGACCTAGGGTTTGATGATGTAAAATAGATGGAAAGTAAAATATGAATAATAATTAATGATGACTAATATAAGGACGGGGCTCTAAGATGGTTGACGAACCTACAAGGATGAGACACAATGATGATGAGTTGATAATGAGCACTCTAAGAAAGAAAAGGTGAGGCATCAAACAAGAAGAGGATTTCAAAATCTCCCAAGTAACATGAAAGATATCAAAAACAACTCCAAGTTAATAATGAAATATCCAAAATAAAGAAAGAAACGTGGAAAAACGTGAAAGAATACTTGAGATCTCAAAATTTCATCTTGAAGAGGGGGGTATGGGTGTATTTATAGGGTCGAAGTGACTTGCATGGTTCTTTAGAGATTACAACAAAACCATTGATTTAGGTAGTGGGATGGTTCCCAACTTGATGTAAAGGGGCCTAAAGAGGGAAGACTATGGATTTAAGGTGTTTAGGTAGGTTAGGGTTGCATAGGGAGGATAAAAGGTGGTTGGGGGATAGGAAAACATTAAATAAGGGTAGTGGGAACCTAGGGATGGATAAAATGTGATTGGAGGGAGGAAAAGAATTAAATTAGGGTCTACAGAGATAATAAATGGGATGAGATTAGAATAGTAAATATGAATAGGGATTAATTAAATGGGATTAAGTGTGAATTAGGAGAAATAATATAGATGATGGGATAAGAGAGGAAAGAGGAAAAATTGAATAAATGGGATTTAGGAGGGAAAGGGTAATTCGATCGGAAGAGAGATGTGTATGTGTGATATGATGATGAAGGGGATAAAATGCAGGATGGGGGATAGGTGTACCAAAAATTGGTGTCTACACACACTTTAATCATTTATTTCTAAGAAGCGGAGAAATGACATGAAGAGGCTAATTTTCCATCTTATTATACGAAGATGAAATAATGATTTAAGATCATGTTAAACATTATAGGCGATACAAGTAGGGATTCAAGAAATATTTGAGATTAATCAATGTTAAGAGGTTGAGATTAAGATTTTAAAAGCACCAGATTCTATTTTGCATTTCTCAACAGCTTCCATAAAATCGAAAACCTATCATTTTAGGAGATAGTGCACCAAGTACTAATATATTTGTTCTTATTTGAGGTGTGGTGCCAAGCTAAGTAGATTCATGTGAATCTTGAGGAAGGCTATGAGGAATACGATGAACATGAAATAAAATTCCAACACAAGAATATGTGTCTCACTGCACGAGCATACCAAGCCCACCTTCATTATCTTCTTCATTTGTAAGGCTTTGTACCCTTGAACATAATAATGATTTTTTTTTCCAACATCATGTCTTCTCCAAAAATATTTTTTCAAATGCTCACCTCTTGAAAGGGCCTAATTATGCTTCTTAGAAGAATAATATGTGCACCATTATCTTATTTGAATATCTATGGGAGATTTTGATCGCAATAGTCACTCATCCCACTCGACATAGATGAGAAAATGAAGTATGATAAGGATGATATAAAATCCTTGACATTGATCACTCTCAACATTTTTGATGAGGTTAAACCACACATATAGGATGTGATGACATAAAATATGTCCTGGGATACTCTTTCCACCATTTATGAAGAAAATAGCTTGAAAAGATCATTAATATCCAGATCAAATACTCATACATTGAGTATAAAAGTAGGTGAAAAAGTAGAGGAATTCTTGCAACGTGTGGATTAACTATGATAATATCTTGTATAACTTGGAGAATTGGTGAAAGATAAGTTATTTTTCCCTCTCAAACTATGAGATCTTCCTTCACAGCTTGAGGAAATTCATTGCCACATTGACCATCACAATAAATGAGGTGACCTTTTTGATCTAGTGAACTTTCTACATCGGGAAGAATCCATTTATACAATGCATGAATAATTTGAAGACAAATATTTGATCTTGAGAAAACATAGGAGTCAAAAGAATCATAAAGGAAAACAAGAGAAGAAGTCATAAAATCATCCATAGAAGCAACAAAAACATAAGTCTCAAAAAAAAATGATGGTGTCACATCTACACAGGGATATACATGACACCGTGAGTTATTGGTATAATAGCCACACACAATGTAATTATAGAGAAGAGAGCGTGCTGAATATGGTGATTTTAGAAATCCAAGTGACATCCTCACCAAAAGAAGTATAAAGAACATGTTACAACCCAATGAGATGATGAATCCGATGAAGATGTTCTAGAATTAAAAAAATACAACACTCACAAAGATGATGCGGTTCTAGTCTCCCAAACATCACAACCATCACAGAATGTTTATTTTATTGACTCTAGAACCAAAAAAACATGACAGGTGATAGGAATTTGTTTGATTCATTAACTAATCAACCCACTGAAGATTAGTTTTGAATTACAGAAAATAAGTAGTATGTTGCAGAAGGAATAGGCAATGAAACCATTCCTCTTGGGATGAGAAATTGTACTCTCATGCAAGTTCTCTACATCCCTATCTTGACCAAAATATCATGTTTGTCTCTTTAATATTGAATCAAAAGCTAAAGGTGGAGTTCATGGTTCAAAGACATAAAATCTTGTTTGATATCACGAGAAGGTAAGATACTTGCTAGAGATTTTTTGAAGGATCGTTTGTTTTCATCAGATGTAGTTTCATCCTCTTTAGATGCTTTATCTTCCTCCATAGTGGAATCCAATACACTATAGCATTATTGATATGGAAATATTTTTGTTGGATCCCTCTATCATCTTAGTTCTAAGAAGATGGTACGTGGATTTCCTCCACTCTCCCATACATTTCCTCTTTCTCCTAGATGTCTGGTGGGGGAAACAACATTGGGATCCATTCAAGTCGATAACATTCCATCCCAAGAACCATCTTAAGTTTCATGCATATTGATCTATGTGCACCCTTTTCTACTTCATGTCATGTATTTCAGTACTTCCATCTATTCACTGATTACTAATTTCATAAGACATGTTTTTTCTTTCTCCGAAAGGAGAGTGAAGCATTTAGCACTTTTAAGATCTTCTAAAAGAGATTTGTTCAGTAGACCAGGAAACCCCTTATTTTCCTCCACTCATAGTGAGGGGTTAATTTTCACAATAAATTATTGGCATTCTTTAAGGACCATGAAATCACACAAAATTTGACTACCCCTATACTCCCCAGTAAGAATGGAATTACAAAATGTCATAATCAGACTATCATGGAGATGGCTCATTGAATGATTTCCATTACAAAGTTGGAGAACATATTTTGGGTAGAATTTTTCCAAACATTTTTAATATATTCTGAAATGGGAACCTACAAATATCTTGTAGTACAAGAAACTAGAATAGGTATGGAGTAATCATAAGCCTTTGATTTCTCATTTGAGAGTATTTGGTTGCACAACATATATGCATGTCCCAAATAAGAAGAGGAAGAATATCAATGCAAAGACACTCCAGTGCATATTTTTGGGGTATAATACTACCTCAAAGGAATATCATCTCATGGATCCTAAGACAAAGAAGATATATGAGAGTATAGATTTTGTTTGTGATGAGTCATCATTTGACTCATTTCCACCAAAAATATTTGCACCAACCTCCTCTCATATATTTCTCTCATAGTCATATGATGAGCATGAGGATTATTCAAAGAATAAATATGAGCTACAAGGATAATTGTTCATTGATCTTGGTAATTTGGAAAATAATTATTCACATCAAAAATAATGTCAATGTCTAAAATGGTTACAAAGGACCATGAGGGAATCCCCCTTAAAATCTCTTCCAGATACTTCACCAGGAGTTAAAATGAGAAGACATGTGAGAAATGAGGTTAATCTCGTACTCGTGAGTTCAATGGTTGCTAGCACCAAACCTGATACAGTTCGTGAGGCACTCAGTATACTAGAGTGGAAGAAAGCCATGGATGCACAAGATGACTCCTTGATCAAGAATCGACATGAGAAATTTTCAATCTTCCTACAATAAATAATTCCATTGGCTACAAGTGGAATTTTAAAACAAAATACAAGGTAGATGGATCTATCAAAAGTAAAAATCATGACTAGTTACAAAGGGATATGCTCATCAGGAAGGAATTGACTATGAGGATACCTTTGCACCTACTATTAAGATGAAAACCATCAGAGTTTTTTATGCTTTAGCATCACAAAAAGGATGAAAACTTCATCATATGGATGTAAAAATTTATTTCTTGAATGATGATCTCAAATAAGAAGTATACATGACCCATCTAGAAGGATTTATTGATGAGAAACATCCTAATAAGGTATGTCATCTAATTAAGTCTCTTTATGGAATTAAACAAGAACCTAGGGCATGGTACATTAAAATATATGATCACCTATTGCAGCATGGATTCACTCATAACCCCTATAATTCAAATTTGTGTATCAAAAATATAGGAACAAATATTTTCATTTTAGTTTTTATGTGGATGATATTGTGATCACGAGGATTTCAAACAATTATTTTGAATAGGTTAAGAATGATTTGAATAAATCCTTCAACATGAAAATTTTGGGGTACTTCATTATTATCTTACCTTAGAGATATGGTAGAAGAAGTATCATATTTTTATCTCCCGAATAAATATTCTGAGACTCTCTTGAAATGTACAACATTTCTTATTGTAAACCTATGTCCACTTTAATGGAAAAGGTTTGAAACTTTCTAGATTCCAAGATTCACCTCAAGTAGATGGTACTCACTATAGAAAACTTGTTGGGAGTCTCATTTACTTAACCTATACCAGACCATACCTTTTCTTTGTTGTGATCTATCTTTTCATGTTCATGCAAGAGTTGAAGAAATGTCATTGGATAGTAGTGAAGCATGTGTTGAGATATGTCCAAGGTACATTTGACTATGGTTTGGACTATCATAAGAACTCTCAGTTCTTCTTGCAGGGATATACTGACTCAAATTATGATGGATCTATTGATGAAAAGAAATCAACTATAGGTTTTATTTTTCATCTTGGGTTTGGACATATCCCATGGGTTAACAAGATACAAATTTTGGTTTCTCTCTCATCCACTGAGGTAGATTATCATGTTGCACAAGGATCCATGCATGAAGTGGTTTGGTTACTTCACATTTTGGCTGATATGGGTATTCCTAAAGACAAACCACCCATCATTCATTGTGACAATTAGGGTGTGTTGAATCTTGTGAAGAATTTAGTTTTCCATGAGATAAAAATCACATTGAGGTCGAATGTCACTACATTATAGAAAAATCCTTGAACCACCACATCTAACTCTATTACTACCCAAAAATTCTTAGATTGCAGATATACTCACCAAGTCTCTTGGAAAGGTGAGATTTGAACTGTTTCAGGGGTACATTTCTAAAAACAATGTATTAAGGGGGAAATGTTAGCATAATTAATAACATTTTTTTTATCTATGTTAGTTATGAATACATAGCATTTTATTCCTCCACCTATGTGATGGTTCCTTGGTAGAAAATTTTCTAGACTATTTTCTTAGATTTTATTTATTGGCATATTGTGCCTTACTTTATTCAATCAATAAATCTGCACTCTCTTTGACTCATCAAATTCATGGTTGAGATAAACCTTCCTAATGCCTATGATCTTACTATTTTAGCTGAGAATATTATTGTTTAAGAAGGAAATACATCCTTGATAATCCATATGCCTTTCTTTCCTAAGATAACGCCCTTTTCTTAAGGTCATCCCAAAATAGTTATAGTTCTACCACTTGATGCCATAAATATGAAATATGTAAATGAATTAGATGATGTCAACAATCTACTTATAACTATGACTAATGACATAACTATCATGAATATACAAATAATGTAACCATGTTTCCGTTAACGTTTTAGCCCTATAACCCTACTTATTAACAAAATAGAGCTCACCCTCAAGGGTAAATTTTCCATGATCAACCTTAGAAACTACATCCTACCATTACTAATCCCAATAAAACTTTATTACATATGCAAAAAAATATTTTTAATACATAACATGTAGTAATACCCTTGTGCATAAACCTATGCCTTCAACACTTATCCTAATGGAACCTTTTGTCAAGAATTGATAGTAAAAATTATTTTGTGAAAACAAATAGTGATTTAGAGCCACCTAAATAATCTATAATAGTTTTTGAAGAAGTTTTTATCTATTAGAAAGAATGAGATATTTATGTAGAAAATTGTAATGAAGATAATCCTCATAAACCTCATATGCAATTGAATTATAAAACTAGGGAAAACAAGAGACTCATTGAAGTGTGATACAAAATAAAATGTAAATCCATTAATGTTAAATTAAAATGAAGAACACCATGTTCCATAGAATAATTTAGTAAGAATACCAAACATAAAAATGTGTAGCCCATTTTTAAGAATTTGTACTACTATGTAATGGAGAAACCAAAGAAATATTAGGTTGCATACAATTACATGTTAATGTATTTATGTGTTATGATCTAGTATTTCTTGGTAATAAGAACCTACTTCAAGAGGCATTAAGGTGTTTCAATTCATCCCTATTGGATCAAAGTAGGTAAATTCAATACTAATAATCCTTTACCAGTCTAATACACCTCAAGTAATTTGTGTTCTACAACCTCCAAAATTTTATGTATCCTTGATTATTGGAAAGAACTTGGTTCACAATTATATGATTGATTATGGTGTCAACATGTTTTTATGTCTAAGAAAATTATCGATAATTTAGGATTAGAATATAACCACATGAATAAAGTATTTTTTTCCAAATTTTGGTATTGTTATCAAGGAGTAGGAGTTTAAAAAGTCCTAAATATACTATATGCCTTCCAAAACATTAAAATTTCATAATACATTTCATTAATTGACCTTCCTCTATATTTTCCATATGTTTATCTAGAAATTTCAATATCAAATTTGAAAGATTTTTTCCTCTAATTTGTTTCACATATGCATCTGATAAATACATATGGAACTAGAATAAAATATATATTTGAGATTATATCTTATTTCCATTTCAATATTTATGATCTTAATATTGTTGAATTTAATTGTGTTATAGCCTCTAAAATTAAAGAATAGACTAAGCGTTAACCTCATGAACCTTGAGAGAAAGTTCCATATGAATAGCTAGATGGGTGGGTTAAAGAGATGGAATTTTGATCCATATGACACATTTAAATATATTTATTTGAGAAATTATTATATTCAAGAAGAAAAAAATCTCTTTCCTATCTTTTTAATAGATAATTAAGGCTTGGGAGGCCTGTGGGATATGTATTTTGATGTATCTAAGTGCAATATTGATGTTAGTGAAATATTTATTTTAAATTCACCAAATAAGGAGAAAACTCTCTTTTAACATACACATCAATTAAATTTTAAAAATAATGTAGATAACTATGAATCTCTAGTCTAAATATTAAAAATTTTAAAGGAAAGGGATTGAAAAATGTCAATAATGTTTAAAAACATAACTCCAATTATTCAATAGCTAAGATATAAATGTTATGCAAACAACCCCTTACTGGAGCCTATAAACATAGAGTATGGGATATTTTAGAATATTTTAATGAAATAAATTTTTAAGATTACCTAAGAGGGAAGAATGTTGAAAAATAAATAATGACATTTATTAGAAAATAATTTGATCCTTCTATAGATCTCCTAAGATATTTATATCAACATGTGAAGTTTATAATAAGACCAATAGTGATTCATAGTGACTTCCATTAGTATATTTTTATAATGAAAAAAGTTAAAAATTTAATTGGGAAAGAGATCATTTATCTAAAGACACACAAATTTCTAAGAAAATTAGTCAGATTAGAGAGTAAATTCATACATGATTATCAATATAAAGGATAAAAGAGAAACATTAAGATTAGGGATGAATGCTACCATAATGTATGTAATCCAAAACATCAAAATAAACTTAAAATATAGAAAGAAACTTAATTTGGATAAGGTATGTAATACAAATCATCAACATGTATTTGTAGAGTTATGCCAAACATATGATGATAGTGTTGTATGGACATATGAAGAGCTCAAAGGTTATAATCCTGAAGTTGTTCAACATAAAATTAATTTTTCTCCCAATGCCAATTATTTCAGTGCAAATTAAAAATTTATTCAACCTAATAAATCAACCCTCATAACAAAATAATTGACTAAGTTAGTTGAGGCCAATATTATTTTCCCCATCAAACATTTTTCTTAGGTTACAAATCTAATCCTCGTGAGATAAAATAATTGTTAAATTAGGATATATGTAGACTAGAGAAATTTGAGAAAATCTTCCTCAAAGACCACTACCCATTTTCATTTATGGATCATATTTTACAAATTATTTTAGGAGTTGAAAGGTTATGATTGTTAGATGGATTTTTATGTTATAATTATCTTTTTTCCACGAAAAAATGAATCTAATTTATATTCAATCTAGGATTTTACAAATATATAGTGGCTCTCATATAACCACTAATCTCAATATAGGTGATTTTTTACTCCACAATATCCTACGTAAGTTATATTAACAACCAATAATAATATATAAACTTAATCTATTTTTCACACATGAACTAATTCAAATAATAATATTGCTCACCACTAACTCAATCGAGCACTAACAAAGGATTTTCCTAACATTTCCCCCTTAGTGCGAACATGGTTGAAAAAAATTCACACTTCTTAGGAAATTTTCTTCCTTGTGTTCCCACAATCATGGTGTACAAATTGAAATGAAGGTAGATAACGAACACATAAAATTCTTATCAACCATGCACTATCGTGAACTAATTAACCAATCTAGTGTGGGAACTACATAAAGGAGTTATCTTCTTATCAAATAATCAATTTAGGTAGAAAATGTGACCTAATCAATGTGGGAACTAAAGAATGAACCATTTTTATAGCCTTAAATGGTTTTGGAAAGGTTAACCACAAACCTATGTTGAACCCATATTCATCCTCTGGTATGGACCCTAGTCTATCCTCAACAAGTATCATGATGTTGTATTTCATTTGTGATTTAATTTTTCCACCGATATTTTTACATTAGAGAATTATGTAGAAAAATTATGTTTATAATCTTGAACCTAGTGACACATTGAAAAATAAACAAAAATAGGAACATGTAAATAAAGAACACAACTAAAAATATCACCAAAACTTTGTGCAAAAATTTCCATCGGTGGTGACTTATGAGAGATCGCTATTTGAAATCTATCCTTATATGACTTTTTCCTCTAGTACCATGTTGATAACTCAACAAAATGTGATCTTGAAGATAAATTATTTCTAAATTTTTTATTATTCCTCCCACAATGTGAAATTTTTTAATTTTAGGACATCGCATAACACCAAAAATGTGTCTCATGAGGTAAATGTTTTCTAGATAATTTGACAATAACAAAATTTTGATACTTTGAAATGATTTTTACATTAAAACAACGACCAACTCAAAAAAATGACAATAAGACTCGGATGGTTTACAAATGACAAGACAAAATGATAATAAAGTATGAACATTTTCTAAAAAGTAAGCAAATATTACTTTTTTATTGGAGGTAAAAAGGGTTGAGGGAACCCTACCCCTTATAAATTATTACCATATCATTACAAAGAGGACAAGGGATTTACCATTAAATGCCAACCAAAATCCAAAGGCATCACGAACCAAACAGCTAAGAGAAACAACCACAAAACTAAGAAGTAAAGTAACTAAAAACAGAGAGAGACATAAGAACAAACAACAAACAACTATTAACTAACAGCAAAAACCATTATCCTATGTTTCTTCATCATTATTTTATCATCTCCCCTACCGTATTCATACAACCATTCCATTCTTTGACAAGGGAGGAAATATTATATTTCCAATACTTGTAGTTAGGCTTAGGAATCTCCATTTTGGGAATTTTCCTTCTTTTTATTTTTCCTTTGCAAGTTCCATAGAATGAATCATCTCTGCTAAGATTTTGAGGTGGTGGATAATGATTTTAACATTGAGGAGGTAGACATCATGAATCTATAGAATGATTTCTTTCATCTTCAACATTTCCTTTTCCATCTCCAGGATTCTTTCATTAGCATTTTTGAGTTGTTCACTAAGAACAATAGAAGATAACTTTTCCACTTTTTCAGTTAGTTCCCTTAGGTCCATGGACACCATATTGATCTTATGTCTATTAATATTAGTATCTAACCTGCAATTCTCAAATTCCCGCATGAAGGCATGTGATTTGACTGCAGAGTCTTAGGCGGTAAACAATTCCTTTTGGGTAGTTTTAAGAGCATGCAGGCTTTCAATGGCCTCCTCCGAGTTCTTTAGATAATTTCCCTCGAAGTATCTCGGAGATTTATCACTCTCCATATCATCATGGATTTCCCCTTCGTGAATCTTTATCCTTATTGGAATCATAATGGGTCCAGTTTCCTTCTTGGTTCTTGCTCAAGTCTAAGATAACCTCCACTTCTACAACCATCTTTGGTGACTCCTCCACCCTGCTTCATTTCTTGACTCCACCTTGACTTAGGTTGGATATGGTTATTTTTTCCACAGGTTTACTAGTCAAATCCCCACTAAAACTTCCCTCCTTGGGCTTTGAACATTCAGCAGCTGAAACCCCAATTTTTTCAGTTTTTCCAAAAGGAGAGTTCCCAACCTGATAAGGGATTTGATGATGCCTATGTGCAATGGTAAGGTGAAGGTACCTTTCTCGACCATGGAAATATATTTTGAGAGGGAAGTATACAAGAAGAAGGGGAAATTATAGGGCTTAGCATTACGGACATGGTTGAGCATAGGGAAGTGATATCCATATATCACTTTCTCGCCCCTTATAAGATAATGTAAGCCATAATCAATTGAGAAATTTCCTCAAAAGGAGGGGGAAAATTACCCCGAGCATAACCATTATGGAGAGAGATAGGCACCCCCTTACCTTACATAAAGCATTTGATCTCCAAGATATAGTCTGACTTAGGTTTTTAGATACATCTTCCTTCCAAAGCTAAACCCGCAACTTTGGCAATAAGTTTGGGGGTAATGGTTAAGGAGAAGTTACCGAACCGAACATGGCCTTCTTTCTAGGTTTTCACCATAGCTTCACTTAGCTTTTCATCGAAACCATCAAAGATGTTAAAGAAGGTTAACATTCCCACCTTTTCAAGTAGGATCTCAGCTTCTTTGGATATCTCCTGTCTCTTGCTAGGTTCTATTCACACTAAGTCACCCCCCATTCTTCTAAAATTGTTCTTCTTTCTATTCTGATAATGGTTACCTTCCCCAATCTTATCGTCCCACTTCCAAAAGTCAAAAATATCTAACCTATCCTTGCTAGGATTTGAAAGGAGATTTTGTACGAGTTTGGGAATCATGAGAAAGTGATGTCACAAGTTTGAGGAATTATTACCTCCTCATTTATAGGTGTATTATTAGGGATACCTTCCTTTTCATGATTTCTTTAAATTTGGCTTGCATCTTTTTTTATTAGAGGTAAAAAAGGGTTGAGGGGACCCTACCCCATACAAAATGTTACCAGTTCCTTACAAAAAGGCCAAGGGATATACCATTGAAGCCCAACCACAAACCCAAAACAACACAAGACCAACAACAAAGAGATACAAACATAAAGGAAAGTATCCAAATAGAAAATAAATAGAGCAATAACTAACAATGTAGTAGTACCAAGAAACTAACAACAAAATAGCTTAGAACTAACAACAGAAAACCAATATCCCATTTTCTTTGTCACTCTTTTATCAGGTCCCCCACTGAGTTCATATAGCCATTCCATTCTTTGACAAGGGAATTGATGGTAGCTTTCCAATGCTTATAGTTTGGCTCAGGGATCTCCACTTTGGGGCCTTTTCCTTATTTTTCTCTTTCCTTAGCTAGTTCCATGGAATGAATCATCTCAGCTAAAAGCTTGAGATGGTGGATGGTGCTCTTAACATTGAGGAGATGGACATCATGAATCTGGAACACAACTTCTTTCATCTTTAGCATATCCTTGGCCATCTCTAGACTTCTCTCATTGGCATTCTTGAGCTGTTCACTAAGGACCAAAGAAGATAACTTTTCCACTTTATCAGGATTCATGGAGACCATACTAATCATATGTCTATTAATATCAGTATCAAGCCTGCAATGCTCAAATTCCCGCATGAAAGTATGAGACTTGATAACAGAGTCTTGGGTAGTAAATAATTTAGATTGGGTAGTTTTAAGAGCATGCAGGCTCTCAATGGCATCCTCTCGAATTCTTGGAACGCTTATCATCTACAGAGTCCTAAGATTTCTTGCTTACCACCTCATCATTGTTATCCCCTTCAGTAGCAACCTTGTCCTTACTAGAAACCGACAAGTCCAGATTCCCATCTTGGTTTTCACCCGAATCTAAAATATCCACTTCCTCAACCGGTTTAGGATCCTCCTCATCCCTGCTACATTTGTTGATGACACCATGACTCAGATTGGATCTGGTTCGTTTAGCCACTAGTTTTCCAAACAGATCTTCACTAAGACTATCCTCCTTGGGCATCGAGCCTTTAGTGATAAAGCCCCAAATTTTTCATTTTTCCCCAAAGGGGAGTTCCCAGCCTAAGAAGGGATTTAATGAGGCCCTAGTGTAGAGGAAGGGAAAGGTACCTTTCTCGACCATTCCTATAGATTTCACAAGGGAAGTATATAGGAAGAAAGGGAAATTATAGGGCTTAGCATTACGATGTGGTTCAACATGGGGAAATGGTAACCATATATCACTTTATACTTGACCTTCTAAGGTAATGTATGACATAAAAAACTAAGAAATTTCATCAAAAGGATGGGGAAAATTTCCCCGAGCATAACCATTATGAAGAGAGATAGGTGCTCCCTTACCTTGCATGAAGCATTCAATCTCCAGGCTATAGTCTAACTTAGGTTTGTAGATGCATCTGCCTTCCAGAGCTAAACCCAAGACTTTGGAAATAAGCTTAGGGGAAATGGTAAAGGAGAAATTTCTAACCCAAACATGGCCTTCATTCCATTTTTTTCCACTACTTCACTCATATTTTCATCGTAGCCATCAAATATATTGAAAAAGGGTAACATACCCGCCTTTTTGAGTAGTGTCTCAGCCTCTATGGACATCTCCCGCCTCTTGCTAGGTTCTGGGCTACTAAGTCACCCCCCATGCTTCGACCTGTTCTTCTTTCTGTTCTACAAATTTTTACCTTCCCCAATCCAATCTTCCCACTTCTAGAAAACAAATATATCCAGCCTGCCCCTTCGAGGATTAGAAAAGAGATTTTGCATGAGTTCAGTAATCATGAAAAAGAGATGTCACGAGTCTGAAAAAATAATGCCTCCTCATTTGTAGGAGTATTATAAGTTATACCTTCCCTTTTCATGATTTCAATAAATTTGGCTTGCATCAAATTAGGATCCTCTACCACCTTAAGACCCCTAGCATTCACCCCCAAATTGGCCATAAAATCTGCTAGAGAGTTTCCTTCACGGTACACATGATGAAAGGATATGGCCTCAAAAGAGGATGCTAAAAGTTTAGTTTTATTTATGAAGTCCTCGATAGAAATAGAAGGTTGAGATTTTCCTTTCAAACATGAAATGATATATAAAGAGTCCCCTTCCACTTCTAGGTGTTTTAAGCTTTTTCCTTGGCTAACTTCACCCCCAAAACATCGCAGCTACCTCAACAACATTGTTAGATTGGAGGCCCAAGTCAAAGAAGTAGGAAAGAAGTAAGAAATATTCCAAGGGAGTCCCAAGAACACCTCCTCCCCCATCTTTCCTAGGATTACCTTTCACTACACCATCAAATTTGAGTTTAAAGAAACCTTCCCTAGGTGAATTCCATTTAATCCCCAAATGAGGATTACATATTTTGGGTTTAGGGTCACCTATAAGGTTCCAATTCTTAAATAAATGATGTTCATTGTCAAGGATTTCCATTTCATTTTTCCTTATGGATAGAAAAATTATTTCTAACAGCCTATAGGAGTTTGTTTATAGTCACCCTAATGGGAAGTTTCTTATTCTTGAAAATCCTTCTATTTCTTTCTTTCCATAATTCCCACCATAGGTGACCCAAACTCATGACCCAGAGATTTTTAAGTCCTCGACTGAAGAAAGGATAGTTCCATTGAATCCAAGCATCCTTGATCTCTTTAGGAATTACCTAGAAAACTAAGAAGCAACCCAAAATAGAAGAAAGCATTAGATGGGCATAGGGACATTCCAGAAGAAGATGATTTATAGTTTCCATATTCACTTCACACAGAACACATCTATTGGCCATCTGGAAACCTCTTTTAGCAAGATTATCAATAGTAAGAATTTTATTAATTACTGAAAGCCAACTGAAAACATTAACCTTTGGGGTTATGTTCTTGTTCCAAATCTTACCAGCATTTAAATCTTCTTCTCTAGTTTCTCCCTCAAAAATAGGGAATAGGCTGATTTGACAGAGAAATTACCACTTTGTTCTTTGTCCCAAACTATTCTATCTTGGTCCTTGTTGTTAGAAGAAACATATTTTTTTAGGAAATCATTGAGCCTGCTCAAGTGATCATTGGGTTCCTGTCTGTCCAGTTCCATGAGTTTCCATGTCTGAAAGTTGTCTTCATCAGCCATATAGTTAATGATTTTTTCCCCATATTTATCTTCGAGTTGACTAGAAATTTGGGGGAATTGATCTTTAAGGATAAAATTCCCATCCCATTTATCTTTCCAGAAGCTTATCTCATTTCCTTTTCCTATTTTCCACCTACTTCCCCTAGCCACAATTTCTTGTACCCAGTTAATAGATTTCCATATGCATGAACCATCAAGGATATCGATATAAAAATCCATTTCTTGTCATCAACATCCATCCAATATTTTTTTTTAGAATTTTGGTCCATACTCCATTTTATTTAGTTAATTTGGATTGCATCTTATTAAGATCCTCGACCACCTTAAAACCCTCGTCCCACCCCCATATTGGCCATAAAATCAGCTAGAGTGTTTCCTTCACGATACACATGTTGAAATGATATAACCTCAAAAAAGATAATAAAAGATTAGTTTTATTGATAAAGTCAACAACAGAAATAAATAGCAAGTTGAGATTTTCCTTTCAAACATGATATGATATACAAAGAGTCCCCTTCCACTTCAAGGTGGTTTAAGCCTTTCTCCTTGGCTAACTTCACACCCCAGAACAACACAATTACCTCTACAACATTGTTTGATTGAAATCCTAGGTCAAAGAAATAGGCAAGAAGAAATCTTCCTTGAGAATCATGAAAGACTCCTCCTCCCCGATTTCCCGAGATTACCTTTCGTTGCCCCATCAAATTTGAGTTTAAAGAAACCTTCCCTAGGATTATTCCACTTAATCCCCACATGAGGAGTAATCCTTTTGGGTTTGGGATCGCCAATAATGTTCCAATTCTTTAAATGTGTTGTTCATTGTCAAGGATTTCCATTTCATTTTTCCTAAGGATAGAAAAATTGTTTCTAACAACCTGTAGGAGTTTGTTTATAGTCAACCTAATGGGAATTTTCTTGTTTTTGAAGATCCTTCTATTTCTTTCTTTCCATAATTCCCACTAGAGGTGACCCAAGCTCATGACCCAGAGATATTTTAGCCCTTGACTAAAGAAAGGACAATTCCATTGATTCCAGGAATCCTTGATCTCTTTAGGGATTACCCAAGAAACCGAGAAGCATCCTGCAATAAAAAAATATTACCCATTAAATTGAGAAGCATCAAATATTACTTTT
The DNA here is from genome assembly GCA_018340775.1 of Taxus wallichiana var. yunnanensis. Taxonomy (NCBI): domain Eukaryota; kingdom Viridiplantae; phylum Streptophyta; class Pinopsida; order Cupressales; family Taxaceae; genus Taxus; species Taxus wallichiana. Next base: position 956,802,431 of record CM031234.1, read on the forward strand.
TACAATGACACTTTTGATGATTTTAATAGTTAGAAAAAAATTGAGACTAAAAAAATTATAAACAAATATAGACTTTTTAACAAAAGACTTTGATTTCTTAACATTCTCCACATATTGGTTTAATACATGGAAATATTTTTTAAAAAATAAACAAAAACTTATATATCCTACAACATCTTGACAATAAAAAAATAACAATGACATTTAAAGTGATAAAGATGACAATTTTTTTTTTTGGATTGAGGGTAAATTGAGGGTGTTTGAAAGGACCCACATCCTTGTACAATTGAGGATTTTTCTTGAGAGGAACCACAACCTGGTTACAATGAAGGGGACCACTATTTAGGAACCCAATTGGAGCAACCATGAAACCATAGTGAAGATGCAGTGACCAACAACAATGGCCATAGTGAGTGGGACAACTATCAGTGAATGGAGTGAGAGGAACAACCACCAGTGTCAACAGTGAGAGGAGCAGCCACCAAAATCAGCAGCAAGCGGAACAACCACTAGTGATAGTAGCGAGAGCATCAACAGTGAGTGGAGCAGCCACCGCATCAGCAAAGTGAGAGGAGAAGCAAGCATCAATAGTGAGAGGAGAAACCACCAGCGTCAGCAGTGAGAGGAGAGCCACTAGCATCAGCAGTGAGGAGTAACCACCAAAGTGTCGCAAAATCGGAGAAGTCACCTCCAACGACGAAACCACCTCCAAGGAGGATCGTTCCTTGGGGGATTTGAACCTGGGTGGGCAAGCACACAACCATGTGACTTGACCACACCACTCCCACCCCATCGGCGTGATAAAGATGGCAATTATTAAGTAATATTTATTTAATTTTTATGATAATAGTTGACTCTTGTTTATTTATTTATTTGAAACTTTTGATACGGACTTAGAATAGACACAATATTAAACCTAAATAAATATGAAAAAATTTAAAATGAAAAATATATTAGAAGAAATACCATGCACTGCTCACTCAACAATACATGAATTTAAATCCCAAGCTTGGTATACTTGGACCAATCTTTGAGAAGGATATGATTGGGTTTTTAAAAGGCTTGATCATGTACTTCTTTCACAATAGACTATTTTTTATTTTGACACACAAGGCTCCTCCCCTATCAAGGTTTGGTCAGATGTTATTTTTGCATATCATCATTAGATCTCATTTAAGGTTATTTGGTGCAGGGTCCCTTTTAAAGTCCCATCCAATCAATTACTTCCTAATATCTCTTTACTTGATGCATTCAGGGGTGGTCCCACTTATAGATAAGATTTGGAACATAGTGTCATGTCCTCCATTTTTATCAACTAGAATGAGTGGTGGGAAGAAATGATTCAACGCACCACCTCTTTCCTCTATTGTTTTGGAAAGAAGGTTGCTTGGGTTTATAAATGTGCTGACTTGGATTTGCACAAATAATTGATAAGGATTACACTTATGCTTGGGTCCAATCCTTTCAAAATTTCTCTTCGATATAGGATGTTGAAATTCTACACAAGGTCAAGCTCATTTAATCTCATTCGGCATGTGGTGCATAGATCTGCTCAAGTATACATTAGCTTAAGGTGGGAGAAAAAAATCAAAGCAATTTGATGTAGAGAAATTTAAAAACAAACATATATTCAATTATCAAGATGTTTACAAACTTAAATTCATCCATACTCTGTAATTTGAGGATCTCAAGCAAGTCTAAAATGTATTAACATTTGTAAAACTGAAAAATATGACCTTGAAGTGTATCATCCTCGCTTCCTCATCCCTATCATTCTCCTACCACTAATAAGGATCCATTTCACCAATTTTATCCATATATTGCTTACTATCGATTGCATAATAATGTAACCTTTGGGATTGGGCTTCTTTAACACTTAATCTGTTAGATCCCCTTCTCATACACCTCAAATCATAGTTAGTTGATCGAAAAGAAATGATTCAAAACAACCAAAATTACAACATTATTCTCCTTTGGAAAAATATCCTTTCCTCTTTAGAGATAGTGTGTACTTGGTTCATATATGGATGTAGATTTCTAGAGGTGCCTAGAATACCTCATAATCTTTAGTTTTCTATTTCCACATTTAATATGTACACAAAATTTTAAGGTCCAACTCCTTATAAAACTCCCTATAGCTCACCTTTTAACTTATTTCTCTCAATCCCTTGACTAGGTCTACCTCTATATACGTCATCCATATATTCAGTGCTTGGTTTCTAAAGACTCAAACAAGGAATTTTTGGCCACCTATTAAGTAATTTATTCAACCCAATAATTTTCAAAGTGTCTGACTCAAATCTAAGCACCTAGTTACTTTGTTAACTCATCCTTCCCATTAGGTCTCCAAACTAGGTGTGTGATCCTCCTATAAGCTATCAAACGTTTCTTGAAAATAACCAAATGAAATTTAAATATTCCTTTTGAATGTCCAAAGGGACTCACTCAACATCACTAGTTCAAATTTTCAAGTTGTAATTACTTGATTTGAGTCATCATTTTGTAATCCTAGCTAAGTCTTGCCTTTAGGGTACAAATTCTTGCCCAAGAGGAGTAGAATGCTTATAAATTTCCTCCTTGATGGATTTAAGACCTAAAATGTGTTCCTAATTTTTATGTCATTTTCCTAATTGTTTATATTTTTCATTAGTTCATAACAATAAGAATTTTTCCTTAAACCAATCAAAATATCCTATTATACATGATAGGGACAATGTTGTTTCACAGGTTTGCAAAATTAGAGTATCACCTCCAGAAGACCTCATTATTTTGTTCAAGACACACATCACTACATTCCACTTTAATGATGTCTTTTCCCTGTTCTCATTGAATATAGTGATAAGAGAGCCTAACCTTGATAAACTGGAAAATCATGGACTTAGTTCGGGGTTTGTTAAAGAAAACCTAAAATTTAAAATAAGATCATAGTTGCATGGCTTCAATTCCTTATATTTGGTCTCTCAACACACTCAAATATTCACTTAACCATAAAATGGCCACATGCCCATTTCCAAAAATCATATTAAGCACACATTTTCCTCACCATTTCGATACCACAACCCACCCATGGTTTCAACATGTATAGACATTTGGAATTGAGGGGAAAGTATTCAAGTCTTGAACAACATGACCATATAACTTGCTTAGCACAATATTCTCAACATAGTTCATAAATTATGTTCCTTGAATCATACAAATATGCTTAAATAATCACAAGTTAGTAGTACACAAGAACCACCAACATTCAAAGTATTAGCACTCAAAATCTCATCACCCTTCACCTACTAGTCATAGTCTCTCCTTTTCATGACATACATGTATTGATTCCTTACAGAGACACTATTTATCATCACAAAGGTTTTACAAGACTTACTACATACACTAACACACAAGAAATGAATTCAAACAAGAATACACTCAAGAATAACTCACAAGATTTTCAAATTCTCATCACCACATTCAAAATATCTTTTGATTAAATATGAGATTAAGAAAAACATACACGCACATAAGAAAAAACTGAAATCATACAAAAACTACCAAACTTGAGTTTCTCATTCAATAAAATCCTATAAACTTCACCTCTTTTGATTCATATCCAGATAGAATGCCTTAAAACAGTTACATTAAGCCTCATATACTCTCCCTCTCACTCCTTACTCAAGTTGTTTTCTCATTTGTGTTAGGGTAAACATATTAATTATACACTATAATTAGGTAGTTTAAATTATTATTTTATATGGTTATGATTATATAACCATTATATTTCTTTATTGCATTCGTGAAATTTTATTGTTGCATTATTGTTACAACAACATATTTTTTATACCTACTTCCCGAATGTATTTTGGAAGCTTATGTAATTATGTTGTACCTATGCAACATATTGTTTGTCTGTACATTGGTTGTCCAATATCTATAATTATTGCATCCTGCACCATTGTATTTGATTTGATTGATTATTAATAAAAGTGTGAGGATTTTGTCCCTCTTCTACACTTTCATTTTGTATCAAAGAAGGTTGGAGAGAGGTTGTAGAAGGAAGTTTCTTGATGAAGATATCTGAATTTTAAGAGAGCCTTTATTTCCTCTAGCAGCTTCCTAGACATCCCTGCATCCCCAAAACCTCTTGTTTGTTCCAGTGTCTGGAACACAATTTTTTTGTTTGCACTATTGCTCCCTTTACCAAGAAAAAATTGTTGTAGGAAAAGAAATTAATATATATATATATATATATATATATATATATATATATTATTGTTTCCCCTTTAGGGTTTAAGCTCTAAAATTAGAGGTTTTGATAGCCTCTCTGCTACTCCTGTAGCTAACTTTTGGATTTAAAGGAATCCCTACTAGCCGTGAAGACACCAAGCCAAACATTAAGCTATTTGAGAGCTCTCCATCGAGCTCACTATCGAGCCCGATTGTAACAATCTCACAATTGGACAAGTTTGGATCTAGACCCCGCAATGAGCTCCTAACATAACTTCTAATCGATCTAGCTAGATCCTTTGATAGATTGGGATCCTTTCTTGGAATGGGTAACTCATTACCAAGTGAGCTATCTTTGAGCCATTGTGTGACCCTCGCATTTTTGAAAACCGAGTTGGTCGATTCTTTAGACCGAGCTTCTACACTCGACGAAATGTATTTTAAATGTGTCAAGTGATTTTCATTTGAATTCCTCCACCAAGCCCTTGGTGATTCACACTAAATGAGTTTCAATCATTAGAGGTGATTTTTGTGCATTGGATATCAAATGGTTTTGCAGAGTGTTTGACAAGTTAGTGAACCTACTACAACAAGAGGAAGCTATGTAATATAAATATAATGAAGAGGATCAAGAACTTTATTCTCATCAGAAATAGAAAGGAAAAGGAAAACCTAATTACTCTCAAAAGTCCCAAACATAGTATAAGCATGGGGGAAAACAGAATAAGAATAAGAATAAATATCCTATCTCCAAAAGAGGACATGAGTTAAAATATTGTTGGTTCAATACCTATAAGAAATGTTCATCAAGAAACTCTGGACCTCAAAATCAACAATCTTATAAGGTACATTCTAACTACAATCAAGGGCGAAGAAGGGGAACTAGAAAATGAAACCCCATCAAGAAGGAAATATAGTTGAGCAATAAGAACATTTAGATAATGAATACTTCTTGTATAATGCTCGATCAAGTGAACCTTCCACGTCATCTAGTGATGTTTGGCATGTTGATTTAGGATCCACTTGACATTTGATAGACCACAAAGACTGGTTTACCATAATGATGGATATGCCTTCGAAAATTTATGTCTCATTAGGTGATGATTCTTCGTACACGTACGGGATTATGAACATTTCTCTTCCTCTTGATTCACACAATTGTAGATTATTAGATGTACTATATGTCCTTGGGTTGACAAATAATCTGCTATTAGTTAGTCAACTCCTAGATCATAATTTTAAAATTGATTTTGATAGTCATTCTAAAAAAAAATATTTTTGATTCGAGACAAATTGTGAGGCCTAAAAATAGTCTTAAAAGCCTCCATTGTGGGACGTATGTTCCAACTTGATTTTTTCCACAGAGATGATCATGAACTTGTGGCTAAAAACTCTACCTCTGCATAGTTGTGGCATCATAGACTTGGTCACATTAGTTTCAAGTATCTCAAACACTTCACCGGTATAACATGGTAAAAGGATTTCCATATCTCTAGAAGGATACAAATAAGTGTCCTCATAACCTAGCAGGAAAACAACATAGAGATTCATTCTAAAAAATTACTTATCGATCTCATGGTAAGATTTATCTTGTTCATACCATTCTTTGTGGTCTGATGAAAACGATTCATTCTAGATTTCAATACTTCATGCTTTGTGTTAATGATTATTCGAGAAAAATGTGGATATATTGTCTTCGTAAGAAAAGTGAATCTTTTGATACTTTCAAGAAGTTCAAATTGGCTATTGAAAATGAGACTGGTCATCACATCAGATCTCTCCACTCATATCAAGGGGGAATTCACCAGTAACGAGTTCAAATCCTACCTACAAGATCACAAAATTATTTAACAAACACCTCCTCTACACACACCGTAGTAGAATGGTGTTGTTGAGAGAAAAATCATACTATCATGGAAATGGTGCATTGCATGGTCAATGATTCTGTTTTAGTAAGGAAATTTTGGGTAGAAGAAACAAAAATAGTTGTATATTTATTGAATAGAGTGCCCAAATTTTCTATTGGTGGAGTAACGCCATATGAAGCATGGTCAAAGTGGAAACCATATGTTGCAAACCTCATAGTATTTGGGTGCAAAGAAAGCATGCACATACCCAAGAAAAACAAAAATAAGTTGGATATGAAGTCATAAAAACTCATCTTCATTGGCTATAGTGAATAAAATCTTGGGTACAGATTGATGGATCCAAATACTAGGAAAGTATACACCAGAAGAGATGCTGATTTTTTTGGGAAGAAGGAAGAAGATTATCCTCCTCCAGACTCACCTGATGTAGATTTTTCACCTATTGTAAAAATAGAAGATTATGTTCCCACAAATGATGATAGTAATGATGGGGATAATGATGATGATCAGATAATACCACGACCCACGGGAGTAGTACAATGTATGCCCAAGTGGTATATTAACATGATGTGAGATACAAAATTGATGCTCCACCAGATCCATCCACCACTGGACCACGGACTCATAGTAAAGCACGAGAAGAAGTAAAATTTTCTTTAATGAGTAGAGTTATTGAATCTGATGAGCCTTCTACAGTCTAGGAAGCCCTTCATTCAAAATCTTGGAAAGATGCCATGGATGTTGAATATTAGTCAGTGATGAAAAATAAAACTTGGCAACTTTTTCGATCTTCCACTAGGAAGAAACCCATTGGTTGTAGATGGATATTCAAAACAAAGTACAAAGAAAATGGGACCATAGAAAAGTACAAAGCAATACTGGTAGCAAAGGGGTACGCACAAAAAGAAGGCATTGACTATAAGGAGACATTTTCTCCTATAGCTAATATCAAAACAACCAGATGATATTTTCTCTAGCTACACAATTTGGTTGGAAATTCCATTAGATGGACGTTAAAAGTTCCTTTGTGAATAGATATCTACAAGAAGAAGTCTACATGACTCAACCTAAGGGATATGTTGTACTTGGTCAAGAAACAAAGGTATGTATACTCAAGAAATATCTGTATGGCCTTAAATTAAAGTGCATCTCATACAACATGGATTTGTTAGAAATCCATACAATCCCAATCTATACCTCAAAAAGAAAGGGGTGATATTTTGAGTATTGTTTTTTTGTCGATAATCTAGTCATCACTTGGTAGTTTAGTGAGGATGATCGATGCAACAAAGAAATATATTAACCGATCATTCAACATGACACATCTCAGGATAATGCACTATTCTCTTGGATTGAAAGTATGGAAAGAGGAGAATCACATATTTGTTTCTCAGTTTAATTATACCAAAACTAACCTCAAGAAATTTAGGATGATGGATTACACACCTATTTCTACACCTATGGAGAATAGATTATAGTAATCTCTTCGAGATCCATCTCCTGCAGTAAATGTAACTCTCTATCGGTAGTTGATTGGGAGACTCATTTACCTGACCTACACTAGACTAGATATCAGCTTTGCAGTGAGCTATCTATCAAGGTTCATGTAGGAACTCCAAGTTTTTCAATGGAATGCATCAAGGTGAATCTTGAGATATCTCAAGGGAACAATGGATCTTTGTCTAGAATACAAGAAGAATGACAACTTCTTCTTGACTGGATATTCAGATTCAGATCATGCAGGCAACATTGATGATAGAAAATCCACTTCAGGTTTTTTGTTCTTTATGATATCTAGACGAATATCATGGGGAAGAAAGAAACAACACTTTGTTTCTCATTCTTATACATAAGTCAAGTATCGTGTTGCGAGTGAAGTTGTATGTCAAGCGATATGCCTATGTCACATACTTGAAGTACTTGGAATACCACAGAAAACCGACCACCTTTTATGTACATAATGAAGGTGTTCTCAAACTTGTTTGCAATCTAGTATTTCATGAGATAACAAAGCACATTGAATTATAAGTTCATTTCATACGTAAACATGTCTTGAAACAAAATATACAGCTTTTAGTTTTTCCCAACAAATGAACAACGAGTAGATATCTTCACAAAGTCACTTGCATGTGAAAATTTTGAGTTGTTCAAAGAGTTCTCCTCATCCCTTGAGGAAATTCAAAATTAAGGGGGAATGTTAGGGTAAACATATTGATCATGTATTATAATTAGGTAGTTTAAATTATTATTTTTTATGGTTATGATTATATAACCATTATATTGTTTTATTACATTCGTGAAGGTTTATTGTTGCATTATTGTTGCAACAACATATTTGTTTATATCTAATTGCCGAATGTATTTTGGAATCTTATGTAATTATTTCATACTTGTGAAACATATTGTTTGTCTCATGTATTGATTATACAATATCTATAAGTATTGCACCCTGCACCATTGTATTTGATTTGATTGATTATTAATAAAAGTGTGAGGCTTTCATCCCTCTTCTACACTTTTAATTTGGTCGATTATAAGTATCGTTTATCATGATATTCCCTTCCAAATGAGTTACTTTCACCTAATAATGCCTTAAGTTTGCATGGAACATCTCTTTTTAGTACTTATAACTCTAGAGAGGGTCTAATTACCACATATGACCTCATTCTACCCTTACAAATATTATGAGCTTCAAGTACACACCCAAAATTCTCAAATCACACTAAAATTGACCTTATAATTTGAATTATCATTTTGGAGGGAAAATTCCTCATTTGAAAGGTCTAGAACCCAACATAGACAACTAAACAACACCTAATGACCCATGACACATTGTTATCACACTTGACAAGCTAAACTAATATCCTTATGACTTATTAATTGAATATTTCTACATCACACTTCTTCAAATCACTCTAAGCCAAGCATGTTCATCAACAGATCAAAGGTATCCATGATTCACATCAGTGGCTCATGGATAATCTTGAGATCTATAATTCCTTTGTTGAGCATTATTGGTTATTCTTACAAGCTCAAGAGGCTACGAATGAGCAAGATTCCTCCTTATAGAAATGTATCGAGGTGGTTCCGGATAAGATTTATTTTAAGGAGTGGGATCATCGTAATGCTCCTCTTTCTTTGGACAATATTTGTGTCATCCTATTGTGCCTTTTAGATGATAAACCTCTCATGTTGGATAGATTTCCTTGAAAATTCTACAAAGATACTTGGTCATTTGTTGGTCCCGATTTTCTACAAGTTTACAATGAAGCTATCTAATTTAATTATATTGGGAGTTTCATCAATCAAGGCAACATAAAATTCACTCCTAATGTTGGTGATCTGGAGTAGATTACTATTTGGAGGCCCATCACTCTTTTAAATGTATCTTACCAAATTCTTGCTAAGGCCCTATATCTTCACATTACTTGATCTTCTACCCAATATTTTTCTCCTTGAGAAGATGGATTTTATCAAAGGCCGATACATCATGGATAATATTATAGATTTACGGGAAGCCATGAAATGGGCCCAAATATTTATGCAATGGTCGTTATTTCTCAAAATTGACTTTGAAAAGGCTTATTATCGTATCAAATGGTCTTTCATTTTTTCCATGCTCACAAGTGCTTAGTTTTGAAGAATGCTTCACCTCGGTGGTCATCTATGTTCTCTAATGTGTCTTCTTGCCTCACTATCAATGTTCATAAATCATTTATGATTGGCTTCTTCCTCTCTATCAGACTAGGGTGCCCTCTTACTCCTGCCATGTTTTTCTTAGTCATTGACAACTTAGGCTATCTTATTTCTCATCATGTAAATTAGGTCACATTTAGGTAATTTTCATTCCAGATCATGCTACTCAACTTATCAATGGTCACTTTTTCAATGAATGTGTTAATACCATTGTTAAGTCTGAGTAGAATGTGGCAAATATTTTTTACTACCTTGATACTTTATGTCTTACTTCATGATCCAACATTTAGATGGAAAATACGTTGGGCTATCAAAAATTTATGGTCCTATTCCAAACTAGTTAAAATTTTACCCCTGGAAGTGGATTAGAAGAGGTGAACAATTCAAATGCTGGCATTATGTTTTCCTTTGACTTTGATTATGTCACGTTAAGGGAGTATGTGATAGATAAAGTCAAGCATAAAGTTTCTCAATGGTATTTTAAACTCTTTTCTTTGGTTAGAAAATTCCAGTGATTCTAGTGGCTACCCATGTCTATTATTCTGCATGTTGGTTCCCTTTTTGGGCTTCCTTTGCCAAGCTTTCCAAGCTGCTTTGGGACTACCTTTGGTGTAAAATTTCTAGCTCAATTGTATTTGATAGGGTGACATGTGATGCCTATTGTCTTTCCGGCGATGAAGGTGGTATGGAAATTATTGATGTGTATAGGAAAAGTGTGCATTTATGTTCTAAATGAGTTGTGTGATGTCCTTTAGGAAATGAAGCCTAGAAAATATTGCTTCAATAATGCATTGCTTCTTCTACTCCCTACAAGTAAAAAATATTGGAACAATATTGGGTTGTACACCTTAATTATTAGTAGGGTCGTAGTCAATATTTTTGGAACTTTCATTAACAAAAGCATATGAAAATCCTTTGAGTTGGTGAAACCCTTGTTGCATTGGATTGGTGATGGCTTTGATACTAGGCTCTCTTTCAATTCACAATATATACGGTGGTCTCCCATCATCACTGATGATAGCCTTTCACTTGTGGAAACTCCGCGATCAAAGCTCTCTAGCTCTCTTGCATAGAAATTCACACCATTCAATATTTAGTCTTCCATATATATTAGGTTTCATGGCTTGACCTTAGGAAACAATTTAATATTTTAAATTTAGACCTCCCATATATATATAGAAATCAATAGTTAATGCTTGTCATTATGCTCCACAAACTTCGGCTTAAAACCCTAGATGCTTGGTGGCGGGACTAGAAATGTCGAAATTACCTTCCTCCGTTACAATGTTGACACCATTTACATTATTTTGAGCCCCATCTAACCTACCATTTCTAAAATCAATGCCCATTGTGGCATGCATTCTCAGTAAATTCCTCCTAACTATGTATACTTTCACGTGCTTGGAATTTTTTCTAGAGGCCAAAGTTAATCATTTGTTTTGGTTCCTTATTTATAATGGCCTTCATGTCGGTGATTGATTAATAAACATTGGCATCCCTAATCCTAAATTCCCTTTTTGTTCCAAAATTGAAGCTTTGAAGAATTTATTTTGATCATGCCCTTGTTCCCAAGCCCTCTCGGTTTTAAATTCATTCATTTTTTCAACCCTTCCACCTAGAATTATTACATTGGAATATGGATTTGTTTAGGGATTTCAGCCTGTGGTATCATTATATTGATACTCTATGGAAACTATTTAGATCTTGAATTTTATTTCATATTTGGAAAGAAGAATTTTATGTTATTCCACAATGAGCATTTTGTTTCCTTTTTTTTCCACTAATGACAAAGTGGTTATCTTGTCTACTATGCACATATAGATGCAATATCAAGCGGAGAAAGTTTCCCTTGATTTTTCTCATTCACAGGAGTTCCTTGCACATTGGGGGAGTGTAGTATGCATGATGATTTGGGTCCATCCAAACCATTTTCCATCGCCACCTCAGCCATCTCTACCTCGGTGGCCTCCTCCACTAGGACCGTGTCGTAAGAGCCAATCTCATAGCCACCCATATACCTCTCCTCAGGGTCATCCTTCAACACTGTCCTATTCTCGTCTGGCCTTGATCGCTCCTCCAAGGGGGAAGGGTATTGTTATCTCTCCATGGTAAGCCTCTCCTCCACCTAGCATTCAGACTTTGGTTGATTATTCATTCCCTCGTTTGGGGATAAATGTTCTTTTACAGATGTAAATGCCCAAACAAAATGGTTGGCAGGTGGACCCTCCTTCAGATAAGCCATATAGTGGAGTGTACATCCCTCCTCAGGATGATACTCCTCCTCCTCCCAAAGTGGTGGCTCATGTCTAGTGCTCTATTTTATTTTGTAATTCTTGTGCTTTCTGCTTTACCTATGGGTGTTTTCTATTTCCTACGTGGAATTTTGATGGGACTGTGAGTAATCCTGTCACCCCCGTTAATGTAACTCTCATATATTTTTAATAATACAATGGAAAGTTCCAATACTAGAAAGATCTTAAAAACTATATATACGAATCGATTATAGATCAATAGATGTATAAAAATAAATTGTCTTCTCTTTACTAATCCCGACTGTGGTGGTTCGATGTTTTGATGTTAAGAATGATTTTTTGGGATTACATTGAATAGATAATTGAATTGCACTAAAAAATTTGTTTGAATGTATACTTGGAAAACTTTTAGAAATGCATATATTCATAATCTCTCTAATAAATTTTCATTCACTAGAACATGTGATTACGTAAACTACACATGATAATGATATGATCCTCATAGACACGAGATATTACTAGGATATGTGTGAAATATCATCTAATGAAAAATCCTCTTTTCTCGATCTTCACTCACTTCCTTTCTTATATCTCACATAGAAATAATTAGACAAAAATACCTTAGTTTTTTCAAGACTACATGAAACAATGAGGATATATTGTTTTTATCTTGCCATAATTTGGCAAAAATTAATGAAACCCCTTACGTAATCAACACATCATTTTGTAGGAACATTCTTTGATGCCAAATGAAACAACTCTAATTGATATTCAATTTGGTATTTTACAAATTTATAGTGGTTCTCATATAACCACTCACCGCATGATATGGGTGAGTTTTTATAACAACTCACATTCCTATAATCACTCCATAATCTCCTATGTAATCTATATCAACTTACTTATAATAATATATTAACTTCATCTATTTTTCACAGATCAAATAATTCACATAATAATATTTCTCATCGGTAACTCAATATGATTACTAACATATGATTTTCCTAACATTCCAAAAGTATGATAGGTATAAAACACCCTTCACAAATAAGTGGGGGACATGTTCCTTTCTCGGATGATTTATTTTGGTTTTTGTGATGTATGTTTACTTTTAAAATATATGTATGTATATTTTTTAAAGGTTTAATAAATGATTTCATCTGATTTTTCTTAGATGATATTTCTTATTTCTCCAAGAAGCAAGATGATCATCTTGGTCATCTTGAGTAGACCTTCATCATATCTAGGGAGTTTGATGTATCCATGAACCAAAATAAGTGTATATTTATTTTATATAAAGGTAAATTTTTGGTGAATATTGGGTAAAAAAATTCTTTACCATACACCCTCATAGAATTACAACCATTTTGGACTTGTCTCTCCCTCCTCACAAAAGTGAACTTCTATCCTTCCTTGGTAAGATAATTTTTTTAAGTAAATTCAGCATTAAATTTATAGGTTTTGTGAGACCTATAAATTTAATGTTGAATAAGTGATGTGATTTCAAATGGAAACAAGGAGTAAACCATTTTGAATAAATTAAATAGGCCATATCTAAATCAAATACTCTAATTAATTCATATTTTGATAAATATTTCATCCTCTATGCATTTAGGGGGATAAGTAACACTACTACCCTTTTAACTCAATAAAATCAATAAGGTATAGAGTATCTTATTAAATAAGAATGTGGATGATGCACTATAGTTAATCTAAGCTATGAAAATAGAGGATAGTTGAGTATGGGGAGATCAGCATCAAAATTACTGAAGAACTTATTGCGGAGGTTACGGGTCTGAGCCTAGATGGGGCTAGATTTTTCAGTAAAAGGGTTGACAAGAATGTTGAAGCCAAGAAATTCCTTACAGAAGGGGAAAATATTGAATTTTTACAAGTAGGTGTAAAAGTGGCCTCCATTCTTGAACCCTTTGACAAAATTGCAAGGATGATTGTCAGGTATGTAACTTTGGAAGGAAGATATGTGATGGTTCCTCTTAAACATCTAGTTTTCCTGAATCACTTTAGAAGGAATTTACAAGTTATTTTTCCACATTATCTTTTAAATTCCTTGGAGCATTCTATCCTTGAGTTTCAAAACCACACCCACGCCACCCTCCATCAAGGTCTCATTTTACTGTTACATCATCATTGTCTTTCCCAGCTTCATACAATCCCATTTTCCCTTGTCGGGCCCTTTCCCTAACACCAATTCCCCACCACCGCTCCTAAGTGTACAAAAATTAGAACTAAAAATCCTCTTTACCCCATCACCCAACCCCTCCTCCTAAAGGGTCCTTCACAGTAGTAAAGAGATTGAATCGGCAAAAATCTACTCCATATTAGCAACCCTACTGAATATTTTTCTATTGAAAAGGAGGAAGGAATTCTCAATAGAATTGCCAAGTTAGAAAAGGAAGTTAGCGACCTGAAAGAAGAGCTCAAACAGATGGGTAAGAGAGAAGGTAAAAGGAAGATGAATGATGACCCAAATATGGATAATGAGCAGACTTTGAAAATTTATAAAAAAACTTAATTCTATGGACAATAGACTAGGTTTGACAAAAGGAAGGCATGAATTTATTATTTCTATACTCAAGGATATATACAAATTCATGGAGAAACATGTCAAAAGTGTCTACATTCTCAGCGACATTCTTGTTGCCATCTGGGAGTTGGATTCAACAAGGGACCTAGTTCTCTCACAACTGGATAAAAATGACCCCTCCCATGTCACGGCCCTAGCATTATTCACCTCTCTTTAGAAGATAAAAACTAATATTGATAAAGTAGTAAAGTAATGTGGATTATTACTGCTTTCAGATTCCTGTTTTGATGTTGTATAGTTGTTGTGTTCAGGCTGCTTTGTTGCAGATTTGACTCTTTTTGCTCCCTCTTTATAGTTTTTTTAAGATATAGTTGGTTCTCATGGTTATCTTGGATTCTGATCCTTTTTGATGGTTTTACTACTCTTTCTGGATTTTGAGCCTTCTTGTATTAGGGCTTAGTCCCTTTAATACTTTGGTATACTTTTTGATGCACTATCTGGCTTATGAGCTTTTTGTAACAGGGTATAGTCCCTTCAAAACTATTTACCCCTAATAAAAAAATCTAAGCTATGAAAAACTATAAATATATTAAGGAAGTATGTAAATGACCCAAGCAATTAATATAATGAAAATAGAAACCCCAATATGCAAGAGAGAAGAGGAAAGAACTCAACTGAGTAGAAGATGCTTGCATGGACTATGTCTCAAAGGTGACTATGGAAACCAAGAAGGAATGATTGTGTAGGAGCCCCTAAAATGGATGTATCTAGGTTGATTCTCTAGACTGGAGCACCTAGGAGGGACTGGGAACCCACGGGAACTCGGTCTATAAAATGTGTGCCACGATTTGTGCAAAAGCTCTAGAACCGATCTTTACGAGTTCGAAAATGGTCTCGAAACCCTCGTTGTGTGTTACATCAAGTTTTTGTACCACTTCAGATGTCATTGTAGAAAATGTAATAGATGTGTGCATGGAATAGAATAGAATCCTCCCCCTATGTTGTGTGTGATGCGATGACCTAGCCTTGCATCTTGTGATGGAGCTATGGATGCAAGTGATCTCCAATGCAATAGATGGATGCAAATCTAGATGGATGATAGTAGTGACTAGTGCTTGGTCCCTCATTATGGTCTCATAACTTTATATTTATAGGGTTCTCTTAATCTAATTTCATAATTAACCCCAAAATGGTGACCACCAAAAAGATAAAGATCTCAAATGGCTAGAAAGATCCCAAAAAGTGGTGGGAAAGTGTGAAAAGGATTAGGGCACCCCAGGTGGGACCAGGGGTGCCCATGGGCATCCCTATACAATTTGGGTGCCCCAATCAAGGCTAAAATAACACAAAGTGACAAAATCTAACTGGGCATGTAGGTGTAAAAGGTCAAGAATGATGAAATAAAATAAGAGAAGATGGCCAAAATATGGGGTTAATTAGTACTTTCTTCACTCAAAAATATTCTAAATAGTAGTATGAGACCAAGACTAAATAATGTCTAAAGTGCATGATTTTGTGTCTACATTTCCCCCCACTTTATGTTGATGAGGATAAATCTTGGTAACATATAGTAGATAGAGATGCGTACCTGATGTCCATGAAGATTGTAGTAGAAAACATGTTAAACAAGTTGAAAAAGCATGGAATGACAAAAATATGATGGAGCGTGGAAACTATAGATGAAAATATGTAAAAAAGTGATGAGAGTGAACCTAGGGTAGAAACATGTGTATAGTTATTGATTTGTGTAGTGTACCTGCATGGTTAGTATGCAAAATGTGCTATTTTGAAGTGTTGTTTTTAAATTTTTGTTGTTGTTTCCCCCATTTGACTACTTGTTTCTCATACGATCAGACCTACAAGGAGAAAATGATCAAGTAGTCAAATATGTATGTATGTATGTGTAAAAACGTAATGTAAAATATGCATGTAAAAGTATGTAAATGTAAAATACACAAATGAAAAATGTAAATGGAACATGTGCACCTGATCCATGTTGAGAAAGAGAGTGTAGAAGGATATCCTATACTGCAAGTTTTTGGGTGATCTCACGCCACCCTAGCCGAAGAAGTGTAGGGAGAAAGTTGCATTATTCTCCTTCTTGTAACTACTTCCCTAAATGTGTGTGAAGATATCTTTGTACATCATGGTTTTTGGGAGATTTGATACCACTGGCCAAAGTATTGTAGGGAGGCACACCCATTATAACCTCCAAGCCTATAATTACTTCCTAGAATGCTAAGGACAACCATGTCCTGTAAAATCCATTGTGTATGGGGTTCATAGACTAGTCTAAACCCACTCGATGTATATAATTGAACCGAATTTGTGTAGAATATATATGTAGTGTGTAGAAAACCCCCAAATGATGCCCCCTCTTTGAGGGCACATGCAATGTCACTGATATGAGAAATGCTCCAAAATAGGACCAACTGTATGAACTTTGGAAATGTGTCCTATAGGGGGAAATTAATGCACTTGGTAGAAACCAAGGCACAAAGAAACAAGAGGATAGCCAAAATAAATTTTAGTGAAAACAAGGATACATATAGAAAAAATGTGTAAGCTACACAAGTAGTGTAAAAGCTACTAAGCAAAGTAGCAATGTAAAAACACAAGAAGACAAATAATTCACACAAAGAGGGATGCAAGCATGGGACATCACTCATGATATCACAAGACATGTAAGGCCATCATGGATGCATACGAACAAAAAACTATACACACCAAAAACAAGGAAAGTCCCACAAACAAGAGCAAATAATAGATAATAAATATAACAAACATTTATGGAAGAAAATATCCCCGCATAACAAATGTTTTACATGAAGCCCCGTTAGCATGTTATAAAGATATCTAGTATGTCGAAGTGTGTATAAGTGAGTAATATAAAGTGCTAAGTGTAAAATGAAACAATAAAACTCGTGAGAGATGAATGTGGATTACCCTAGTGACCAGGTGTAAGAAGGGTATTGTTGTTGCGAATCAGTAGCACCCCTAGATGCAAATTAGGTTTCTAAATTGATGTTTTAGGCATCCAGTGTGATTGCACAACATTGAAACCTCTCTCCAAGTGTGGGACTTGCAAAAATGAGAGAGGAATCTCTAGATTAGAGGCTGGTTCCTCAAACTCCTCTGATTAGATCTATTATTTGCACAACTACAGAGGTTCAAATCCTAATTTTATCCTAATTTGCAAGGAGACAGGGATAAGAAATGCAAAAATTGAAACTCAACTGATAAGCGTGATACACCAAAGGAGTGGTGAGCATTTCTTGTTCATGCAAATTGACACAAATCAGAAATTGCAACATAAAACATCATGCACAGGTTGATAAGCTATAATCAAGGGTTTGAAATGAAGCAAACAACACATACAAAGGACTGAAAGCATTCACAGAGCCTGCATTGTGATTTTCAACATCAAAATCCTTGTATTCCAACACCAAAGAGGTAGAAAAACCTGTTACAATCCCTGGAAGGTCTGATACTTCCAAAATCACTTGTTGAAGGTGAAAACAAAAGCTTGCTGTGCAAAAAGGTGTTCATCCTTTGAAAAATGAGCCAAATCTAGCTTTTACAGTGCATGGGTCGAGCCCAGGAGAGAGAAAATGTGAAAAAATGTGGGAGCCATTCCTCATTGACCAAAATGCATTAAAAACAACATGGGTGACCTGACAGACCCATCCCCTAACATTTTTGACCATGCTGGAGAAGAATGCGACCCATTTCGCATTAAAATTGGTTGTTGAAACGTCAATTCTGTCCATGGGTGCATACCAAAAGAGTTTTTTTATTTTCTCCCTCCAAACTGAACCAAAATTCAAAATTGACCATGGAATCATGTAGATAATTTTACCAACTTTCCATTGATATAAAGAATGCAAAAATCCGAGCTCTGGATCGAAAGTTATGGCCATTTGAAGATTTAGGGCAAAAACAAGCCCAAAACGGATTGGCGGGAAAAAAATTCGAATTTTACCTCTTTTTTGCATTTGGAAATTTTTTTCAAAATCCCCACGCTCCACCACTTGGATGCCACATGGCATGATGTGATTGGCCATAGGCTCATCTTTCCCTTTTGAATTTTTTGGCAAAAACTTTGGCAAAATTTTAAAACCTCCCCGAGCTCCGAACTTCCTCGCCCCTCCTGATACGTGGCATACTATCATTGGGCATGGGCCCTCCATTGAAAATTTTCATTTTGAAAAACTCTACAAAACACTTAGCCAATTTTCCATTTCTCCCCGCCACTCTGACTGATGAAGACACGTGGCGCAACCCAATTTGCCGCGGGCCATGCGGGAAAAAATTCACTTTTGAATTTTTCGGAAAAAACTTGGAAATTTTCTAACCTTTCCTCCGACGTCCGCGACCCTCCTCTAGACACGTGGCGAGTTCCTATTGGCCCGGGCCAAATTTCAAAAAAATTCTGCGCCAAACACTTGGTCAATTTTTTCACTTCGCCTCCCCTGCTGACACGTGTCACGTCCTGATTGGCTCGGCGGGCCGCGGGCAAAAAATTTCCTTTTTCAATTTTTTTCCAAAACTTGAAAAAATTCTAAGTTTTTCTCTCTTCTCCACCACCTCCTAGGACATGTGGCAGCTTCCTATTGGCTACGGGCTTCCAAGGGGAAAATTTCCCACAAAAACTCCGCCGAGCCATAACTTGAAAAATATGAGGAGTTAGGAGGAAAAATTTACCTTTCTGGAAAGCTAAGAGAGAGCTCTATCCAATGGTGCCATTTCCAGAAAGATTTGAGTGCCTGAAAATCAAAAAATGGAGACTGAGGCACAAGAGAGGCAAGAACACAAGGAGTTAGCCAGAAAAATGAGCAAGGGCACATTTGGGATAACAATTTTGGTGACTCACAGGGGTCATCTGCCTGCTAGATGAAAATACCAGTTGCCTGAAGTAGTCCATTGGGCATGGAGTCATCAAATTTTCTGTTTGGAACCCCAACTGACTTAGAATGTTGTAAGGAGGAAGATGGAATATCACCTGATGGAAGCAAGGACTGCAAAACATCTCCAGGGACAGCAAGCTATGCCAAAGCACTTAGGGAAAGCAAAACTAACCTACAACAAAACAATGTGCACAAGCACTTGAAGGAATGGAAACCTAAGCTAATATTTACAAGGTGGAGAATTTCCCTTTAGAAGCAATGCTTGAGATAGATTCCATTGACTGGAATCTATAGTTCTTCACCATCCAATGAAGCCAATTGGAAAGCATTGTTGTTCTTGCACTTCGTGACCATGTATGGGCCACTCCAAATGGCATCAAATTTTGAATGCCTTCCTGGTTTTGCTCTATCTGCATCCCATTTTAACACTAGATCTCCAACCTGGAAAGATCTACTCTTGGCCTTCCTGTCAAAGGTCTTCTTGATCAAAGCTTGATCCTTCTCCATTGCTTGGGATGCCTGATCTCTGATCTCTTGAAGCTCCATCAACTCTGCATATCTCACCTCCATGGGCTCAAACTCCAACAGCTCTAACTGTTTCATGAGTTCCAACGTTGGCAACTCAAGTGACATGGGCAAGATTTCTTCTCTTCCATAGACAAGCCTGAATGGAGAGTTACCTATGGATCTCTTGGGAGTTATTCTATCAGCCCATAAGGCTGATTTCAGTTTGGTATGCCAAGACCTCTGATTCTCATCAAGATTTATCCTAATGATCCTCAACAAGTTCTTGTTTGTAGACTCACTGCCATTACCTTGAGGGTAATAGTTTGATGAAGTACTTAGGTAAATCCTGCTCTTGACAGCCCACTAAGTCACCTTGAATCCAATGAATGCCAATGCATTATCTCGAGATTATTGTAGCAAGTATGCCAAATCTGGTCACTATGCCCTCATAGAAGTCTAAGATGCTAGACTCATTTTCCTCTTTGAGCGCTACTACTTTAGTCCATTTGGTGAAGTAGTCTCATGGTCATCAAAATCCATTTGTGCCCTTGGCTTAATTGGGATTGATTACTCTAATGAAGTCCAAACCCCATTGCATGAATGGCTGGTCAACTAAGATTGGATGCAATGGAAGGGCAACAAGTCTCTCTTTTCCTATGAAGAATGCATAATTCTTACACCTCTTGATCCATGCAAAGAAATCACTGAAAATCTTGGGCCAATAATAACCAGCCTTCATAATTTTTAGAGCTGTCACTCTTGGTGCAAAATGACCACCAGCTGGTCCACCATGGAACTCTTCCAACACCCTATGAATCTGATTTGTGCTAATGCATCTCAGCAGCACTCCATTCACATCTTTCTTGAACAAAACTCCATCAATAATGGCATATGGGATAGCCTGCAATCTGAAGTGTCTTCTTTGGGTCTTGTTCATCTCCGGAGGGCATAGGCCTATGCTTAGGAAGTGTATTATACCTTGGGTCTAGCAAGGAGTGGGGATAGCATTATTTTCTTCTTGAGTGCCACTTGGCTCATGGCTGTCTTGAACTGTCAAAACAGCCTCTTCTTCATTGCATACTTCTTTTTGCTTCCCCAAAATCAGCTGCTCACACAATCCTTTTCCTCTTACCAGCTTGGTGACCTTGATCTCAATGTCATACTCCATGACACGAGTGATCCAACCTGCCCTTTTCTCATTCAAATCCTTGTTGAGGAGGAAGTCTTTAACCCCAGCATGAGAGACTAGCAATTTGGACCTTGTTGTTTGAGACTAAATGCTTGAATTTCTTCAAGCTTCTGATTACTGCAAGTACATGCTTCTCAATAAAATAATACCTCACCTCATAGTCATCTAGGCTCTGGCTGAAGAAAGCAATTGGCTGCTCATCGTTGTCCTTGTTCTGTTGTACTGTACCAAAATGGTAGAAATAGTATCATTACCTCCAAATGCATAGAGGATGAAATCCTTGGAGAAGTCCGGGTTGATGAGAGTTGGTGCTTGAGAGATGGCTTCTTTGATTGCTTCAAAACTCTCCTTGCCTTCTGCTGTCCACTTGAAAGCCATGCTTTTCTTTAACATTTTGGTGATAGGTTTGACAAGGGCTGCAAAATCTGGGACAAACCTCCGAACAAAGTTTATCCTCCCCAAGAAACTCTGAAGGGCTTTCTTGTGGCTTGGCAATGGTAGTGCTCTTATGGCTTCAACCCTTTCTGGATCAATTTCTAATCATTCTTTGGAGATAATATGGCCAAGGATCTTTCCTTCATGTGCAAGAAAGATACACTTCTTAGGATTCAAAGACACTCCAAATCTCCTACACCTCGTGAAGACTTGTCTCAAATGAGAGAGGTGGTCTGCTGAATTTTTTGAAAAAACAGTGATATCATCAAGGTATATCGAACCATGTTGTTAATCAAACCTTTAAACGCCATGTCCATTGCTCTCTGGAAGGTAGCACCAGCGTTGGATAGCCCAAATGGCATTTTCCTGTATGCATAAGTCCCCCATTTGGTTGTGAAGGTTGTCTTGAACTGGTCTTCTTCCTTCACCATAATCTGATTGTAGCCTGAGTAGCCATCAAGTAGTGAAAACCTCTCGGAGCCAGCCACAACTTGCAAGATTTTATCCATGGAAGGGAGTGGGTAATGGTCCTTGAGAGATGCTCTATTCAAGTCTCTGAAGTCAACACACAATCTAATCTCTCCACTCTTCTTTCTGACTGGAACCAAGTTGGCAACCCAACTAGAATGCTTGATTGGGAATATGATCCTTGACTCAATCAGCTTGTTCAATTCTTTCCTCATGAGAGGCTCCATGTGTGGATTGACTAGTCTTTGTTTCTGCCTGACAGGCTTAGTATTTGGATCCAATTCAATGGTATGTTGAGCTAAGTTGGGATTGAAACCTTTCAAGTCTTCATAGCTCCAAGCAAACACATCAGGGAACTCTTGACACAACTGCATGAACTCATACCTTTCTTGTTCAGTTGTCATCTTTCCAATTTGCAATGGTTTGTTCTCTTCCACCAAGATGGATACTGAATCTTCTCTCTTGACCTGAATGTTTGCTTTCTCTTTCCTAAATTGATCATTGGGATTGAAAATGGACTCCAAAGTGATAAGTCCCTTGGGCAGCTTGTTAGTTCTCAGTTGTACCACTTGGTCACCATACTGTTGTTCCAATTTTTCTTGATTCTTAGCTGAGAACTCAGCTTCTTCTTACAAGAAATGGATGATTTGTTGGTCATTCTCAAACACTTGCCAACTGACATTGTTATCCGGCACTGAAGGCCTCACAATCACATGGATGTTTGGCTATACCTTGTCTTGTTGAATGCTTTCCACAATGTCAAAGGCTGCCCCTACTGCTGCAAGCCTGTCAGCAGCTTGGTTCTCTTTCCTAGGAATGGATTTGATGCCAAAACCCTCAAAATATTCAATGAGGTCCCATACCCTGTTCTTGTAGCACTTGAGTAGATCATTCTTGGCAGCATGCTATCCCTTGACTTGATTTACAATCAATTCACTATCACCAAAGACTTGTAAGTTCTTTATTCCTCTCTTTATTGCCCAATGCATCCCTTGCACCAAGGCTTCATATTCAACAGTGTTATTGGAGCATGCAAACTGAAATCTAAAAGCTGAATAGTACTTTACTCCTTGAGGTGAAACAAGCATGGCTCCACCTCTTACACCTTTTCTACTCCTTGATCCATCAAAAAATAGCTACCATACCTCATTTTCATCCTTATGGTTTGGCTTAGTGATGCTAGGAATAGGCTGATTTTCTTCATGTATGCAATAGACCCCTAGCTCAGATTCTTCTACTTCTTGATAAGGATCAAAAGCATGTACCTTGTTTTCCCATTCATCAAGAGTTAGATCTGGGATGCTTCCAACCATGGTGTCACTTCATCGGTGCTTAAGTAATCCTCTTGATCAAATGCCGAGCAGTTGGCATTGATCGACTTGGAGTGTAGGGCTCAATGTGGAAGTTTGCAATAGGTTCAGACCTTATTGTAGCTTTGGTTCCATACCTCGTTCTCGAACAGCATGTGTGACCAATCAATAGACAAATATCCTTCAATCTTGGTTGTGAAATCTCTTGACAAACATAGGGCAAAGAGTGGTGGAAGCTCTATAACTCGATACATCTTGTAAGACAACAACATTTGGACATGCATGCAAGGTAAGACTCAAGTTTCTAATCACTCCAACTATTGTTACTGCTATCCCATCCAGCTGCACTACCCCTTTGGATATGGTTTCATACTAGAGCCCTAGCTGATCAGCTATTTGTTTAGGCATCACCGAGCTACTTGCCCCAGAATCTATCGTGCAATTGTGCACTAGCTGATTTCCAATGATTAATGAAACATAGA
Source organism: Taxus wallichiana var. yunnanensis (assembly GCA_018340775.1). Classification (NCBI taxonomy): domain Eukaryota; kingdom Viridiplantae; phylum Streptophyta; class Pinopsida; order Cupressales; family Taxaceae; genus Taxus; species Taxus wallichiana. The sequence goes on from CM031234.1 coordinate 956,826,302, forward strand.
AAGGAGGGGGCTTCAACATTTTACCTTGTTGTCCTCCATGATTCCCCTCAGGCTAGGCAGCATTTGTGAGCACTTTCTCTTGCATCTGAACTTGTTGATTCGAAGTTGGCCAGTCCTTCATGGCAGCTTGTAGCAAATCTCTTTGGCCTGGGATAGATAGGGATTCCCACATTGATATATTTACATTTGTCTTCTTCATCTGATCAATGATACTGAATGGTGATGAAGGATCTCTTTGTTGTCCCTCCATTCACTCCTTGCATGGGCAGCAATAACTAGTATTTGAGTTGGTCTAGGAGATGTTCTTGGCTGCCCTTGTGCATTTGAAATTGGATTTTGTTTGTCAACCATTTGTGGATCCATAGAAGGTTGGAGATTGGTTTGAATTGATGGCTGTTCTTCACCCAAATTCCTTCTTTTTGACCTTTTGTTGGCTGCAACACCTTGAGAAACTACTTGATTCATGCCACAAAAATCTTCTGCTTGCCAGTTTACCAATGTGGTGTCATTTGGGGCTGATTGCTGTTGGAATGTTTCTTGTTGTTGGTTGTTTCCTTGACTGCCTTCACCCTCCACACCAATAATTGTCTCCATTAATGCTTGATTCAAAGCACCATTGAAGCACATAGATTGGTTATGAGGTTCATTGCATGGAAAACACCAATCATACTCCTGAGCAATGTTGTTTTGTGTTGGCACCAATGCCTTAGAGGTAGATATGGCATTAGGATTATAGGGCTGAAATGGTCTATTAGCAGGAGGCCTTGTTTGATTTATATTTGCAGCTGGATTAGGTGGTCTTTATGGTTGGTATGGCTACCTGTTAGGCTGAGCTTGGGGCTGATAAGAAGGTCTAAAACCTTGGGCTTGTTGCCTCTTGAGAGTAACCAACTCATTGCCTAAATTTTGCAATTGCTTCATGACTTCTTGAAGCTCATTTGGGGCACTTGGAGATGAAGTAGAAGCTTCATTTGAACTCTGATTTCTAGGAGTGGGAGAAGGAGCCAAATTAGGTGCTTGATTAGTGTTTAGGCTCTCTAAACTTGGAAACAATGGCACGGGAGGTCTAGGGGCTAGTTTGCCAGCTTGGATCAAATAATTTTCAGCCCTAATGGCAATGCTATAAGCCATAGGGATAGTTATGCCTCCCATGGACTGAATCAACATAGAAATATCAGAATTTAGAGCTTTGAGGTAGTAGAGAAAAGCACCTTCTGCTGTTGGCCTAACTGCCACTGGAATTCTCTCCCAAGTCCTTTGAAATCTGAAGTTGAAATCAGTCAGCTGCTCATTGGGAGCTCTCTTGATGGTTGTCAGCTGCTTCAAAAGAGACAAGTTGTCTCCCTTCTCTCCAAATTGCTCATGAAGTGCTATACATAGCTAGTTCCAATTCGCTATAGAACCTGAGGCAAGACTTCTAAGCCATTGCAATGCTTTCCCCTTGAATGAAGATGCCAGCAATTTGACAACCACTTGCATCTCATTAATTTCATGAATTACACAAAGGTTGGTAATGTCTTTAACATGATCACCTGAGTAGTCTAATTCTCTCCGAAGAAGTATGGAATGTTCTTCAAGGCTGCAATTGGAATTGGATGTTGTGCATTGAGGACAAGTGGGCTGCTGCCTGTGAAATTGACATAGGGGTTGTTTTGTGCCATTCTAATTGGTCTTAGAACCCTTGTTGGACTGAATGAAAGGCATACTAGGTGGAGGAGTTGAGAGAGTTCTGTTTGGTGGAAATGGAGACCTTTGAATCCTTCTTCATCTTTGCCTTCTTCTTGGAGATAACTGCAGTATTCAAACAAAACCTCTTCTTCTCCACTCTTGACCTTGTGGTGACTCTTCTCATGAGTTTTCGGCTGCCTGCACTCTGAAACCAGCTTGATTCTTCCCCTTGGAGTCGCCAGATGTGCAATTTATAGCCCTTTTCAAGCAAGAAAATTGCAATAGATGCACATCAACTTTGCTGCAATAAAAATGAGACCTCTATGTCCCACCGGTGTGCCAAAACTGTTGTTGCAAATCAGCAGCACCCCTGGATGCAAATCAGGTTTCTAAATTGATGTTTTAGGCATCCAGTGTGATTGCACAACATTGAAACCTCTCTCCAAGTGTGGGACTTGCAAAAATGAGAGAGGAATATCCAAATTAGAGGCTGGTTCCTCAAACTCCTCTGATTAGATCTATTATTTGCACAACTGTAGAGGTTCAAATCCTAATTTTATCCTAATTTGCAAGGAGACAGGGATAAGAAATGCAAAAATTGAAACTAAACTGATAAGGGTGATACACCAAAGGAGTGGTGAGCACTTCTTGTTCATGCAAATTGACACAAATCATAAATTGCAACATAAAACATCATGCATAGGTTGATAAGCTGTAATCAAGGGTTTGAAATGAAGCAAACAACACATACAAAGGACTGAAAGCATTCACAAAGCCTGCATTGTGATTTTCAACATCAAAATCCTTGTATTCCAACACCAAAGAGGCAGAAAAACTTGTTACAATCCCTGGAAGGTCTGATACTTCCAAAATCACTTGTTGAAGGTGAAAACAGAAGCTTGCTGTGCAAAAAGGTGTTCATCCTTTGAAAAATGAGCCAAATCTGGCTTTTACAGTGCATGGGTCGAGCCCAGGAGAGAGAAAATGTGAAAAAACATGGGAGCCATTCCTCATTGACCAAAATGCATTAAAAACAGCATGGGTGACCTGACAGACCCATCCCTTGACATTTTTGACCATGCTGGAGAAGAATGCGACCCATTTCGCATTAAAATTGGTTGTTGAAATGTCAGTTCTGTCCATGGGCGCATACCAGAAGTGTTTTTGATTTTCTCCCTCCAAACTAAACCAAAATTCAAAATTGACCATGGAATCATGTAGAGAATTTTACCAGCTTTCCATTGATATAAAGAATGCAAAAATCTGAGCTCTGGATCGAAAGTTATTTCTGTTTGAAGATTTAGGGCAAAAATAGGCCCAAAACAGATCGACGACAAAAAATTTCAAATTTTACCTCTTTTTTGCCTTTGGAAAAAAATTTCAAAAATCCCCATGCTCCACCAATTGGATGCCATGTGGCATGATGTGATTGGCTGCAGGCTCATCTTTCCCTTTTGAATTTTTTGGCAAAAAACTTTGGCAAAATTTTAAAAACCTCCCCGAGCTTGAACTTCCCGCCTCCCGATATGTGGCATACTATCATTGGGCGTGGGCCCTCCATTTAAAATTTTCATTTTGAAAAACTCAACAAAACACTTATCCAATTTTCCATTTCTCCCCCCGCCGCTCTGATTGATGAAGACACGTGGCGCAACCCAATTCGCCGCGAGCCATGCGGGTAAAAATTCACTTTTGAATTTTTCGGCAAAAACTTGGAAATTTTCTAACCTTTCCTCGACGTCCACGACCCTCCTCTAGACACGTGGCGAGTTCCTATTGGCCCGAGCCAAATTTCAAAAAAATTCTTGCGCCAAACACTTAGTCAATTTTTTCACTTCGCCTCCCCTATTGACACGTGTCACGTCCTGATTGGCTCGGCGGGCCCGCTGGACAAAAAATTTCCTTTTTCAAATTTTGTCCAAAACTTGAAAAATTTTCTAAGTTTTTCTCTCTCTTCTCCACCACCTCCTAGGACACGTGGTAGCTTCCTATTGGCTGCGGGCTTCCAAGGGGAAAATTTCCCACAAAAACTCCACCGAGCCATAACTTGAAAAATATGAGGAGTTAGGAGGAAAACTTTACCTTTCTGGAAAGCTGAGAGAGAGCTCTATCCAATGGTGCCATTTCTAGAAAGATTTGAGTGCCTAAAATCAAAAATGGAGACTGAGGCACAAGAGAGGAAAGAACACAAGGAGTTAGCCACAAAAATGAGCAGGGGCACATTTGGGATAACATGTATAAGGTAAACATTTGTGCTATGTGTAAGAGACCTATATCTCGTGATCACAACTAGAAAGAGACGTGAATGCACATGTGTAGATGATATATATAAATGAAATACAATTAATCTAACTAGCATGTGTAATAAAGTAACCATGAATAAGCAAAATTAAGCAAGAGTAAAAGTAACCATAATATGCAGTATGTTGTGGATGGATAATGTAAGATGGATTCATAGGAGATGCATTCCCACTAAGTGAATGGAAATGTATGTAGTGAGGTTCATTTAGTTTTCCCCCTCGACAATTAAGAATGAACCGTTAAAGAGAGTGTGTCATCAGGAAATGGTCGAAGTGTTTGTATTGTGTCTAATGCGTTGTGATGAATGTGTAGGTGTAGTGATGAGATGTGAGCTAGTGATGATGTGTGTATGAACCTTATAGCCGAAGTATATATCATGACCAAATGATCATATAAGTGATGATTTATCCTAAGTGCATATCACTATAAGATTCATGGATGAGTGATTATTTATCCCTAAGCATATATCACTACGAGATGAATAGAGGGAGTGGTGATGTGACCTAAGGTGTATACCACTATCAAATGATATAATGGGTTAACATTTAGCCTAAAGCATATGGTCCTAACCTAGTAATGTCACATTATGAAAGGTTGAATGATAAAATTGCGATGAAGAGAAGTTTCATGTTATTTCTAAACCCTCGCGAGTTGAGTATGGACCGAGGAACTAAATTTCATCATAGGGTAATGAGTTCAACACATAGAAGATGATGTAGTATGCGTAGTAATGATAATATATGACCATGTGATGAGTAGGATGTGTGATATGCAATATATAGTATGTAATTCAATATGTGTAGAGAGACCAAATGTGTGTTATGTAATATGTAAGATGAATAGGATGTAATGTGAGTGTCATAGATAACAAAAGTGTACAATAAATATGAGTAAGATGCATGATGTATAACTATGCAATGATCAAAGTGTTGTAGAATGTGTGAAGTAGGTTATGAGATGAGTGATGAAACACAATGTGTAATGGCTATTGTGTAATGTGTGTGGTTCATGTGTAGTAATCCCTCAACAATTGAGTGTGAATTGAAGCATAAGAGTGTTTCATTGGGTAATGATTGACACTAAGATGTATGTATGAATATGTAGCTTGATTTGATGCTAAGATGGGGGTGCGTGATTTTTATTCCCCTCAAGTATGTATGTGATGGAGGTATAGTCAAAATACACTAAGTGGATCAATGTATGGAGTATTTTCCTTAACAAAAGTGATGGGATGTGATAGAGGAGTATGACTATCGATGGTTCATCATCATAGTAAGCTTCATTTGGGTCCCAATCATCAACATATGTAGGGTCTATAATGGATGTTGGAATTACAAGCTTAACTTTAGGTGGTGATTGTTGAGCATGGCTTGATGATGTTGTAGATACCTTTGATGAAGGAGGAGTGAGATCATCCTTAAGAGGAGGTTGCTTAGTTTGACTTGGTAATACAATAGATGACTTAGTAAGAGGACATGATTTAGAGAAAAACTTAAGAAGTGATGACTTGTTTTGATTTGGTAATGTTGTAGAGGATGGGATAGGAGGAGGTGGTGAACTAATTTTGAGAGGTTGACTTGGTGATACCATAGGTGGTTTCTTAGGAGAATCTTGACTAACAAAGAAGGCGCATGAGAAGTGGTATGGTGATGCTCATTAGATGTAGAAGGAGCAAACTTAGGAGCCCGTTGAGATGTAATGTTGGACAATGAATGAGATAAACCCTTGACACTCAATATTTTTGAATCTACATTCTACAACATAGCAATCATTTTCAGTATGTCCATTGATTCTATGATATTTTCAATATGAATGACCATGATAATTTTTGGTCCAATAAGGAGGATAGTAATGAGTAGGAGGTAAAATGATCAATTGATGACTAAGGAGCGCAATAAGAATGACATGTTGTTTCATATTATACTCAAATATGAGAGGCTCAAGAAATGACATGACTTGAGGTTCATCTATATTACATGTAGTGGACATAGATTGAAGATGAGATGCGAGAGGGAGAACAAACATGAGCTTGCTAAGCATCGAGTTAAGTCGTTGGATTTCAGATTTTAGATATGTGATCATGGATTCCATAGCCATAAATTTGTCTTGAAATAAAGTATGTAAGCTTGAATTGAGTACAATAGGGGTGGATTAGATGGAGAAACACTAGGACTAGGGTCATCGATAAACGATCGAATATATGCCTTATTTCATGTGGTGGTGTGGTTTGAAGATGATATGTGGTGTCTAGGGGTTTTGAAGAGCATCTTGACAATTAGGATATATCTTATGAAAATACAAATCAGATAAATAAAATTTAGGGAATTTACAACCCATGATGTAAGAAATATGAGGATCCTAATCGTGAAATACATTGGGTTCACCAAAATGATTGACTAAGAATGTGGATAATGTAGTATAGTTAATCTAAGCTATGAACAAATGTAAATGTAGTAAATAAATGCAATAAGGAATTATGTAAATGACCCAAACAACTAATCTAATGAAAATAAAACCCTAATATACAAGAGATAAGAGGAAATAACTCATATGAGTAGAAAGTGCCCATGGGACCGTGTCGTGTCAAAGGTGACTGTGGAAATTGGAAGCAGGAATGACTATGTAGGAGCCCTAAAAAGGATGGATATGGGTTGATTCTCTAGATTAGAGTTCCTAGAGAGGGACCAGGGTGCATACGGGAGCTATGGTCTACAAAATGGGTACTCTAGTCTACAAGATGGGTTCCCTGGTCTGTGTAAAATTTCTAGAAGTGATCTTTATAGGTTTAATAGATGGTTTGAAACCCTCACTACTTGTTGCATCAAGTTCATCATATTGCTTTAGATGTCGCTGATATTCCAAGATGAATAGAAGACCTACAAAAGACCAAAGAGATGTATCAAAACCCTAATAAAAAAGAATGCAAATGAATGGGTCAGCTTGACCTCAACTACCGCAATTTTGGACCCAAATGTAGTTCTGGTGAGAGTGTGTATAATGTGCCCTAGGTTCTCTTCTATCAGTCACACTTTGTGAAGTAGAAAGACATAACCAGATGTAAAAATGTAATAGAATGTGTGTATGGAATATAATAGAATCCTCCAATATGATGTGTGTGATGTATATGACCTAGCCTTTTTCCTTGTGATGGAGTTATGTGGATGCAAGTGATCTCCAATGCAATAGATGGATGTAAGTATAAATGGATGATAGTAGTGACTAGTGTTTGGTCCCTCATTATGGTCTCATAACTTTATATTTATAGGGTTTTCCTGATCTAATTTCGTAATTAACCCCGAAATGGCTAACCACTAAAAAGATATAGATCTCAAATGGATAGAAAGAGCCCAAAAAGTGGTGGGAAAGTGTGAAAAGGATTGGGGCACACCTAGCGGGACCAGGGTGCCCATGGGTGCCCTAGTACTATCTTGGGCACCCCATTCGAGGCTAAAATAATGTAAAGTGATGAAATATGACTGGGCATGTAGGTGTAAAAGGTCGGGAATGATGAAATAAAATAAGAGAAGATGGCCAAAATATAGGGGTTAATTAGTAATTTCTTCACTCAAAAACCTTCTAAATAGTAGTATGAGACCAGGACTAAATAATGTCTAAAGTGCATAATTTTGTGTCTACATTATCACATTCATTTTATAATCCAAAATATTAAAGATTATGAGCTAAAATATTTTTTTTAAAGTATACATTTTGTATACTATAATCTCTCAAAAATTTCATGCACCTACCATCCAATGATAAAATGACAGGTTTTTACTTATCACAACACTAAACAATATATTTTTAGTGTAAAGATCAATGATAAAATATTTACTTTGATAAAAAAAAAAGATAGTGGAGTTTTATTTGGAGATTAGGTCTACTAAAAAAATATGAGAAAGAGTTATTTTTAGTTCTTGGATGAAGTTATATGGCCTTCTTCAAATTTGGTGTGTGTCCAATCAATAGAAGTTTTGATGTATTCACATTTTGGAAACCAATGGTTTCATTGCTTAGTGAATTATCTAATCATTTATAAATACCAAAGTTTTTAAAAAATCTAGAAAGATACATTTTATGTTTTAGGCCACTCATTATGAGCTAATGGATGGATTTATCTTCAATAAAAACATTGCTTGTGTCTACTTAGATGTGTTGAACCCAAAAATGAAATATTTCTCAAAGAATTTCACCAAGGCTTCTCTAGAAGCCATTTTACCTTTCAAATAATAAAGAACCATTATTATCAAAGTTGGATATTTTTTCCTTGCCATGTTTTTTTACTATCGTAAGTGGGTAAGGACCCACAGGAATTTTTATTTTTCATAGGAAAGAAGAATAAAGGTTCCTCTTTAACCAATTACAATAGAGACACACTGGAATTAGAGAACAAATACGGAAATAATTCCAAACCAAGAACTTGGGTCATATTATTATGAATATCAATAAGAGTAAAACAACTCTCACCCAATGTCTTCTCTTGCTCATATTATGAACTCACAACTCAAAATTCCAAAGATGTTAAACCACATCTAAACCACAATTGACACCCAATTTCTTAACCTTGATCACTCTTTATCACCTCTTGATCATTAAGACTCAAGACCTCTTGAACACTCAAGATATCTTCAAGATACCCTAACACCTCTATTTATAGGATTACAATCCTTTTAAGAAGTCCTAAAGCAACCCTAGAAGTTTGAAAGTCACGATATTTCAACTTCCCACGGCTGAAAAATAATCCCGATGTTAATGTAACCAATTAACAACATGTTAACAACAACATTACATAAACTTCATAGCGACATGCAATAACAACAACATCATAACAAATGACTACAGAATGCTCCTAAAGTCTCCAAACTTAACCGTTCAAGCTCCAACACTTCAACACTGATTCAAGAAGACCAAAAATAGCTCCACACCCCAACAATCTCCCACTTGGAGACTGTTTCCACTGAGAAAAGTTCTTAACCCTTCATTATCAACCATGAAGGCCAATCAAAGTCAACTTCTCCCTTATGACTGCCTTGGTCATCATATCCACAGGATTCTGACTGTATGAATCTTTTCCATCTTTAACTTATCTTCTTCCAAAGTTTCCCTGATGAAATGATATCTCAACTGAATGTGCTTCATCCTAGAGTGGAAAGCGGAGTTCTTCACCAAATGAATAACACTCTGACTATCACTGTGTAGTCTCCCAACTTCCTACTTATGACCCAACTCATCAAGAAACTGTTGTAGCCAAATCATCTCCTTGCTTGCCTCTATGGCAAGCAACATACTTAGCCTCTGTGGTTGACAAAGCCACAACCTTTTGTAACCATGAAATCTAACTCACCGTTGTATCACCAACCATAAATACATAACCTGTCATGCTCCTCCTGCTATTGTCCAAATCTCCTACCATGTCTCGAATCTACATAGCCACATAATGTAGTGTCTCGATCCACCAAAACACAATGCTTCTCCCATGGTCCCTCTCAAATACCAAAGGATCCACTTTACTACCTGTCAATTCTCTCTACCTGGATCACTCATAAACCTACTCACTACTCCCACTGCATGGGAAATGTCAGGCCTAGTGCATACCATAGCATACATCAAGCTACCAACTATAATGAGTATGGTACCCTGACATCTAGATTCTATCCTCCTCAGTCTTGGGACTCTGCTCCTTTGATAATTTAAAGTGACTTGCCAAAGGAGTACCAACCGGTTTAGCATCCTGCATACTAAACCTCTCCAAGACCTTCTTTATGTACTCTTCTTGAGATAATACCAGCTTCCTCTCCTTCCTATTCCAAGTTATTCTCATACCAAGGATTTTTTTGCTGCCCCCAAATCCTTCATAGCAAAGGAGTCACCTAGCTGCTTCTTGAGTACCTTTATTTCCTACATGTTCTTCCCTGCAACAAGCATATCATCTACATACAGCACAAAATAATATAACTACCATCAAGAAACTTCTTGATGTACATGTAATGGTCTGAGTGACACCTGAGTAACCCTTCTCCTGCATAAAACTGTCAAACTTCATATACCACTACCATGGAGCTTGTTTCAGCCATACAAGCTCTTCTTCAATTTTCACACTAACCTCTCCTTCCCTTTGACCTCATAACCCTGTGGCTGCTTGCATGTACAATTCCTCCTCCAACTCACCATGAAGGAATGCAGTCTTCACATCCAACTATTCTAAGTGTCAAGTCTTCTACTGCAACTAAACCAAGAACAGTCCTAATAGAAGTCATTTTAACAACCGGAGAAAAAAATTTCATCAAATTCTATACCTTTCTTCTGTGTAAATCCTTTGACCACCAACCGGGCCTTGTATCATTTCCTGCCTCCATCTTCCTCTTTGATTCTATACACCCACTTGTTCTACAATGCTCTCTTGCCCTCGGGTAGCTCCACCAGATCCCAAGTCTAGTTTTCCATAAGAGATCTATGCTCTTCATCCATGGCCTACTCCCACTTCTTCCTAGCATCCACCTACACTGCTTCCTCAAAGCACTTTGGCTCCACTATCAGTGAGCAATAAATAATTCAAAGATGGAGTAAATCATTCAGGTTCCCTTCTTACCCTAGAAGACCTTCTCACCTCAGAGTTTGGGGTTCCTAATGAGTAGGTACTGAACTAGCTGTGCCGAACATGTTGTACCTAAACCAGCCCCTTGGACACCTTGTTGTCTACAATGTCCTCTAACACTGTGTATTCTTTCTTTGATTCCTCTTTTTGTTCCTGCAACTGATCTTTATACATGAATTTTTCATTAAAGACAATATCTCTAGACCGAAATATTTTCTTGTCTTTAAGACTCCAAACACGAAACCAAAATCATCTTCACCATATCCAACAAAGGTGCATTTCTTAGACTTAGCCTCTAACTTGGTCCTATCATCTTTATCAATGTGAACAAATACCTCACATCCAAATACTCTAAGAAATGAGTAATCAATTTTCTTACCAGACCAAGCCTCCTCAGGTATACCTCCATCCAAAGCCATAGAGGGTCCTTTGTTAATCAGATAAACAACTTGTGCTTACCACTTCCACCCAAAACATGAGTGGCAAGCCCCACATGTAACCTCATGCACCTAACACGCTCCATGATTGTCATGTTCATTCTCTCTGACACTCCATTTTCCTGTGGAGTATTTGAACCGTTCTTTTCTCATGATCCCATTTACCAATAATAATCAAGAAATTCATTGCTGCAATATTCCCCTCCATTATCCGACTTGAGACATTTCAACTTGAGACCTGTTTCATTCTCAACCAAGGCTTTCCATCTTTTGAAAGTTTCAAACACATCAGATTTCTTTCTAATGCAATATACCCAAACTTTTCTAGTTGCATCATCAATGAAAGTGACGTAATAACATGAACCACCAATAGATTTTACCTTAGCTAGCCCCCATACATCTATATGCACTAACTCCAACTTACCCTCCTTCCTGGTAGGTCCAACCTTGAGGAATCTCACCCGCTTTTGTTTCCCATAAACACAGTCCTCACAAAAGTCCAAATCTAACTCCTTTAATCCATGGCAACCTATCCTTTATAATCTACATGCCCTTATGACTCATATGACCGAGTCTCTGTGCCACAAAGTTACATCTCCATCTATAGCAACTAAATTGTAATAATCAACACCACTGTTAAATACAAAGTACCAATTTTCTTACCTCTTGCAACCACAAGAGCTCCCTTGGTAACCTTCCAAGAATCCACTATAAAACTAACTATACAGCCATCACTACCCAGTTGTCCCACTGATATCAAGTTCCACCTCAACTTAGGCACATGCCTGACATCCTTAAGTAGCCATGTGTTCCCATTCTACATTTTCACCCGAACACAACCTTTCCCTACTATGTTGCATGGTTCATCATCACCAAGATATACATGTCCAAAATCACCTTGAAAAAATCAGTAAAGTAATGTCTATGTGGGGTGGCATGGAAAGAAGCCCCTAATCTAACACCCAAGATTCAACAATATTATCTAAAGAAAGAATTAAGGCATCTTGACAAACATCACCTGCTACCAAATTTACCTCTTTAGTTTCCTCCTTCTTGTTCTTCTTATCCCGAAGAGCCCAAAAATATTTCTTAGCATGACCAACCTTCCCACAGTGCCAACATTCTAACTTACTCTTGGACTTTGACCTTCCACGATCATTCGACTTCCCATGGTTACCTTTCCCTCTATTCTTTTTTGTCTCCCTCTTCTCTCCACTCAAAGCATTTCCAGAAGTAGAAGAATCTCCAGTGCTCTTCCTTCACATTTCCTCACTTAGGATCACACCTATTACATCCTCAAACTTCAGCTTTGAGTTATTAGAGACTGAATTACTTACAACCATAACCAAGTTGTCCTAACTATCTAGTAAGGAGCACAAAATCAACAAAGCCCTGACCTCATCATCAAAGTCAATTTTTACCAAGTTTAACATACTCACAACCATATTAAATTCATTCAAATGATCAACAATATAACCATTCTTAGACATCTTCATATTAAATAACTTTTTCATCAAAAATATTTTATTAGAGGCAGAGGGTTTTTCATATAACTTCCCCAACACACTCATGAGACCTTCCGTGGTCTTCTCCTGTGATATGTTGAAAGCAACCAAAGATGCAAGGCATAAACAAATTTCCCCGAGCACCTTTCTATCCAAAGAACTCCCAATCCTCATCCGACATGGCTATAGGTTTCTTTTGCTTTTCTAGCCAAAGGAACATGGAGGTCCTTTTGATATAAGTAATCCTCCATTTGCATCTTCCACAAACCAAAGTTCTACCCATTGAACTTCTCAACCCTCGATCTTCCCTCATCTACCATAGCTCCCACTCAAGCTAAACTTTCCCGTGATTTACAACTTCAGCAAAAAAACCACCAAAGCTCTGATACCAATTGTTAGGAATTAGAGAACAAATATGTGGAAACAATTCCTCAAACCACAGCAATAGGGAAACTATATAGCAGAATTATACTTGCAGAAATATAACAACATAAATGAATAATGCACAAAAGAAGACAAGACAAGATTTAACATGGTTCACCCAATGTGGGCTACGTCCACCAAGAACTTTCTCATATTTTATTATCAACAAGAGTAAAACAACTCTCACAGTCTTCTCTCAGTTATGAACTCACAACAGAATTCCAAAGATGTTAAACCACATCTAAACCACAATTGACACCCAATTGCTTAACCTTGATCACTCTTGATCACCTCTTGATCATTAAGACTCAAGACCTCTTGAACACTCAAGATATCTTCAAGATACCCTAACACCTCTATTTATAGGATTACAATCCTTTTAAGAAGTCCTAAAGCCGACCCTAGAAGTTTGAAAGTCATGATCTTTCAACTTCCCATGGTTGAAAAACAATCCCAACGTTAATAGCATTAACAAAGCATGTTAATCAGAATGTCACAAAGAACAAAGACAACGAATGCACAACAATGTCACAACAAATGACTACAGAATGCTCCTGAAGTCTCCAAACTTAACCGTTTGAGCTCCAACACTTCAACACTGATTTAAGAAGACCAAAAATAGGCTCCACACCCCAACAAATGGAGGAAAATCACATGAAGTGTAACACAAAAGTGAAGACTTTCTCATGAAAATATAGTATTGCACCCAAGAATACCTTTGATAACTCCCCTTTCATACTTATACAATGAATGGAATATAGGCTCCCTATTTAACTAGAGCTTCCATCCGTTGAGATATCTCATAGGCTATAGTTTTAAGCACCATAATGCTAGAACTATCAAAATTATAGAGCTAGTAAAATTGGAAGAGGTAAGAGATGTAACCAAAGGTAATCTCAAAGATCATAAACATATTGTTGAGAATTTATTTGATAATAAGCATCATCCTCAAGAATTAAAAAGAGGAGAAAAAATCCTTAAACAGGATGAAGATAGGGATAAACATGGGACACCAAAAAAAATTATTCCATTTAGAGTGGCCCATAACTAGATCATGAGTTATAAAGAATTGAATTCCTTTGATTGGGAAAAACTTGATGTTAAGATGTTATGTATCTTATTTAATGGGATTTTCCTCAAAATAGTATCTTTGATCTAGCTAAGCTCACCTATACATAGTGCATAGCTTCCTTTTTTTCTTCCTTGTTCCTTGTTTCTTCTTATTGTTCAGTTGTCTTCTAGTTTTCTTGTTGCAACTTTAATTGTGGGTATCTTCTATAGACATAAATTATAAAGCATAATCATTATACCTAGAACTACTTGATAGATATTATCCAAGATCCCGTATTATTGTTAAGAGGTTTTATTGCACATGATGCATTTTATCTCGAGAAATGTTTGTGTTCATTGTTTTTGTACATAAATTTTATAAATCACCCTTTGAGGAGCATCTTAGAGGTTATACTTTAAGTGTTTTAGTTTATCATAATATTTCCCCTTTGTAATTCAAAATTATATATAAAGGGCCACCCATCACATCACCCATATATTCCTGTAGATCTTGGAGAGTGCCATATATTATAATATATGTATTTCTCATACCACAAACCTAGATGAATATATAGGGTTCCTACCACCCCCACCCCATTGATGAGACCATAAATTAGCCATAAATTACCATTATTTTGTCCTTCCAAGTTACCTTTGAAAGTGGATTTAAATGTAATATAGGAACTTATAGTTTGCTTAAGATAGAATATAGGATGTATATCTTGTTCATTATTTAGAAATATTTTGTTATCTATTTTATTGACTAATCCTATTGATTATTTGGAAAAAGATGTAAAGTCTTGTGTATGTAGGCCATAAAGGAAATATAATGTAGTATTAGGAAAATTGGAACTGATCATGGATGGTATATATAAAATAAAAAAGTATTTCATATTTAGATTCCTCTCAGAAAATTATGCAAGTTTAAAAAAAGAATCATCTCAATCCAAGATTGCATGCAAAAGTTATATATGTTTTAAGTTAGCTCTGGAACTCACATATGGAGTTCCAGAACTCGTAGATTTAATCCCGGAAATCAAAAATTTAGTTCTGGAACTCACAGATTTAGTGCCGAAACTTGCAGATTTAGTTTCGAAACTCACAGATTTAGTTCCAAAACTTGCAATTCGTGGAAAAAGTAGATTTAGTTCTAGAACTTGTAGATTTAGTTCTAGAACTTGCATAAAAGGAATGAAAACTTTAGTTCCAGAACTTGCATAAAATAAATGAAAACTTTAGTTCTAGACATTGCATAAAAGGAATGACAAGTGTTAGCTCTAGAACTTGCATCAACGGAATGACAGTTTTTGAGGAATTGTGAAAAATCAGAGAATCCAATAGAAAATATGAGAGAGGTTTTTGTTCATAGTAATTTTTTAACATAAACCTCATTCAGATTTACTACAAGTTTTAACAATGAAGATAAATATAACTTTTAGTGAGGTACAATCTAAGAAAAAGTGTATCAGACAAGCACTAAAAGTTCCATAACCAGAAATAGAAATGTCAAATGGAAAATCTGAGAGAGGTTTTGTTAATATCAATGTTTTTAACAAAAATCTCATTCAGATTTTCTATAGGGTTTATTAATGAAGATAAATCTAACCTTTAGTGAGTTGTAGTCTAAGGAAAAGTGTATCAGACGAGCACTAAAAGTTCCATAAACAGAAATGGAAAATTCAAATGGAAAATCTAAGAGAGGTTTTTCCTCATAGCAATGTGTTTAACCAATGAAGAAATATCTAACTTTTAGTGAAATACAATCTGAGGAAAAAGCATATCAGACAAGCGTCAAAAGTTCCACAATCAAAAATAGCAAAGTCAAATGGAAAATTTGGGAAATATATTTGGTCAAAATCATCTTTTGAGGAAAAACCTCCTTCCAATAATATATGAGAATAAAATCATTATGATTCTTGTTACCAAAAATCAAGGAGAAGATTTGGGAGTAGATCTTTGTAAAATAAGTGAGATAAGACTTTGACTCCAATAATATATCTCTCTCCATATTTTGTGGAGATGGAGATCTTAGTTGTTAGGATTAGAATAAAGATAAGATCATATTGTATCTCCTAAAATAAGGAGTTGGTTGGATACATAAATTATAAATGCAACCTTCCACACTCAGATATGCAATGTTTTACCACCAAGAAATGAATTTGTTCTTTTCTCTCCAATATTTTGTAGTTTTGAGTTAAAATCTCGAAGCATGGTTTAAATCCTCTTCCAATGAATGAGTTGGCTACGCATTCTAAGTAATATGGATCTCTATATTTGTGTTTTTATTTTGTAATAATTTTTGTTTATTTCTTTTTCTATAAATATCACCTTGTTGTGTTGTTCTTCTCTTTGTATTATAACATTCAGTCTGTTGTAAACCTACAGGTGTTTCATTTAATTTTGCTTATTTCCAATTCAACAATTTCAATTTATACAAGTGTGTTTTCATTTCCTACAAGTTTGATTTCCTTTATGTAAGTGTGATTTATTTCATGCAAACTTTATTTCTGCAAGTGTGCCTTTATTTCTGCAAGTGTGCCTTTATTTCTGCAAGTGTTCCTTTAAATTTATTCAAGTGTGATTTATTTTATGCAAGTTTGGTTTGTGTTTAAAGGAGTTGTTTTCCAAGATCATATTCTCTTAATGCCTACATCCTGCAGACACAAACCCAGATTGACATTATTAATGGCAAGGATTGACGACCCTCATCACCCATCCCAACCTACCCCATATATCTTATAGTTATATATAGTTAAACCTTTCAATACTCTATTGGCCAAATTCTAAAAGGTAGGATTCCATTGGGTAGATTTATATCCATATCATCCAAAACCTAGAAAGGCATTCCCCACACCCTATCTATACTCTATATTTCCCATTGTATCCCTCATTTCCATTGTTATATATCATATATAATGATATTTTATGGTCCCCATATTGATCCTCTCCCCACTTTTTTATTCCTCAAAGAATCATGATGACATTTATAAATGTTATTGAGTTGGGAGGTAAATATACCATTTTTTTATTTTCCATTTATTGGTGTATTGAGTTTGAAGTGGATATCAATATGTAATGAATAAATAATAAAATTATTCTATGCTAAAATACTTTTTTATGAAATATTAAATAGATAGTGTAGACTCTATTTCCCAATAGATGTTAAGGCTACTAGAATTTCCACATATTAGGAAAATGACCTGGGTTTGAGTCATCATAAATTCTACCAAAATGAGCCATCTACCCATTATTGAGAAACCAAGATGAATTTTCATATTTTATCACACCATTTTCATGTTTCATGATATCTCTTTTGTGTTTTGTGATTCATATAAGTTATAGCTATGTACAAAAGTCTTGGGAAGAGTAACAAATATTATATAACTAGCTTATCATGTTTCTCTTCTTTACACTCCACTCTAAATCTCGTCTATGTTATGTACATTTTATAAAATGGATTTAATCTCATATGGTTTCATAGTTTATTTTAAGGCATTAGAGGTCTATTTACAAATATTTCATTCAATCCTTGATGAAATATAATCATTTCCTTTCTCTTACAGTCATATGTTATGTATTTGGAGCCTTTTATTTTCCTCACAATAAATTTTAATCCATTTAATTATATATATTTTACTTTATGAAATCATATTCACAATTTTATACCTTTTCATATACTTCACATTTATCTTTGGAGTGGTTTGAACTCTTTCCATAGGTCTATAGTTGCCTTTAAATGTTTATGATTAGTTTCATTATTTTGCAGTTGAGGAGTTAGCCTTTGAGATAGTTATATTTTATCTTGGTTCACCACTATGAATTTTAAGCTTAAAAATGGTGGCCCTTTGTGTTATAGTTTTGGGGATAGGTCACACATTTGCAAGAATATGTGAATCGATTGGGTTTATATAAAAAAATAATTCATTTCTAATTAGAGTGAAATATTCACTTACTCCTTTTGATCTAAGACAAAATAATCTATGGAATAAGGAGTGGGATTGATGACCCATGATTTGGCCATGTAGCAATATCTAAGTGAGGACACATGTCACAATCCTTAAAACTTCCCCAAAAAATTAAATAAGTAAAAATTCAAAAATTGGGTAAGGCACAAACAAATATCCTAGAATGTGAAGGCTTGCATTTGGTTCCATGTGGAAACAAGCATAAAGATTTCATTCCATGGAATTAAATTAGAATAAAGTATGGTATAAAAATATTCAAAACTAGTAATCCTTGATTATAACATTCTACGTTATTATTCCTATAACTTATATTGGATATGTAGTGTCGTCATGTGGCTTACATAATATCTCTTCTTTTCATATGTTATTCATTTATGATTTCATGTGTTTATTAGGTCGTCCTTGGTGTTTTCCATACCATAAGATTGGTATATATAGGTGGTAGTGATGAGTAGTTAATCATCATATTGAGAATTTGAGTCTTATTGTATGTTTTATAGGTTTCCCCCTCGAAGTATCTAAGTTATTCTACTTGCATATTGTGATTATTTATCTACAATATTGTGTTACTTGGTGTTCTATTACTAGTGGAATTTAGATTTATACAAGTAATTTAATTGCAAGTGGTACCAAGGCATGATCTCAGCCCAGTTGAGTCAAAACCCTAATTAGGAAGCTTCGGCTATATCTCAAAATTGGTAGCGAACTTTTTGTAATTTTTTGTGGTGTGGAAATATCACCAAGTAATCTCCTCTCTAAATTTTAAACATTTTAGACATGTTTTGAAAAAATTATAATGGTTTAATATTTTTCATAAATCAGCTACCTAGGTTGCATGTTTTGTAAATTTTCTAAGTTTCTTATATTTTTGGAAATATTTCCAAAAATTACCTAGGGTTTCTTCTTTATGATTTCCTTTATTCAGCCAATAAGTTTACAAAATTCTAAACCCTAAATTTTTACCCTATCTTTCTACCCCGAGTCCCAAACCCTACATCATGACCAGTAGATCAACTCAAGGCCAAGGGAAAGGTCAAGAAAATTTTATAATGACCCTAAATAAGGAAGATATGGATTTAGAATCTTCTAGTTCAAGAGTATCTAAGGTAGTCACTCAACTTCAAGAAATGGTAAATAATATGGTGAGTAAGGATGACCTCAAAAATGAGATTCTTCATATGAAAGGTAGCCTTTGGGGTGAATATGGGATCCTCTAGAAATACTCACACATGTCCAAATCACTCCAATTAAAGAGGATTATTTACACATTCAGGTGGATTTCCTTGCACAATGGCATTGCATTATTCCAAAAGTGGAAATGCATAAATTCAATGGAAAAAAATTGGCCAATTGTATTACCCAAATGGAAAATTTATTTGATCTCCATCAGATCCCATTAGGAAAAAAGGTGATCATGGCATATTTATATCTAAAACATAACCAATTTTTCTAGTATCATCGGTTATCTCGCTAAAGGCATAAGAAACGATCTAAGTGTCACATGGACAGCTTTCACTAAAGTGCTTAAATTAAACTATAGTTTTAGTGTGTTAGAGAATTACTTCTTCTAATGAGAAAATTTAAGGAAAACAAGTTCAAGTAAAAAGTATGTACATCAATTCCAAAATATTTCCTTATGTGTTGAGGATATTATAGAAGAGTTTCGAATGACCTATTTCTTGGGGTCTTAAGGACCACATTGAGCATGAGGTGTGCATGTTTAATCCACTCAAGGTTCATTATTCTATTATCATGGCGCGTATGGGAGAGGAAAAAATATTTCCGAGAAGAAGACAAACCTTCACTAACATAAAATATCATAACATCTTGCCAACATCGTACCATTGGCTAGTTCAACCGACACCTCAAAAATTGAAGAAAAAAGAGTAAAAGGGTTATGCTTTTATTGTGATAGAAAATATGGGCTAGGTCATAAATGTAATGAGAATAAAAACTTTTATATTGAAGGATCCAATGATGAGGAAGAATGTGTTGGGGTTAGCACACCGGTTGTACAGATAATATATCGATCTAAGCATACATGCAAATAAAATCGATATTCTATCGTAATAATTATACAAAACAAGAGACATAAATCAACACCGATTTAACGTGGTTCACCCAAAGTGTGGGCTACGTCCCACCAAGAAACAAGCCAATATATTATCCAAAGCTTTGACAAGATATATAATGAAGATTTACAATCTTCCACACCTCTCAGATGTTCAGTATTGTCTTCCTTCAAGCTTTTTCCTTCTTCACCAAGAATTATTTCTTACACAATTATCTTGTAATTATGATCAAATCCTCTCATTCTAAACCCTAGCTTTATGATTTAAATAGTTGTTTAAGAATTTAGGGAACTTAGCCATGCAATTGCATTCATTAAATCTATTCCAATGCTAAAAATAGAAATAAAACTCGAGATTTAATTAAAATCTCATCACACAAGTAACCAATGTTAGTTCTTCCCAACCATCATCGATTCCAACTTGCCCTGACCAATGCCAGTCACACTCTAACTAATGCCGGTCTTCCTTGACCAATGTTGGTTACTGTATTTTCCAGAAAGTTCCAAATACATGCTGAAACATGAGTAATTTAACTCCATACTCAACAATCTCCCACTTGGAGATTAATTATTGCATTATACCTATACAGTACCATTCTTGGTTCCTCCTTATCTTTGTTTCTTCCTCCTCAAGCCTCAAACTTGAAGACAACCGTAGTGGAGTGTAGATCCAACTTCTCCTTTGATAATGGCTTCATTAGCATATCCGCAAGGTTCTTGCTTGTATGAATATTTTCTAGATTCAATTGTCCATCCTCCAATACCTACCGTATGAAGTGATATCTCAATTGAATGTGTTTCGTTCTTGAATGAAATGTTGAGTTCTTTTCCAAATGAATTGCACTATGACTGTCATTGAACAGTTTACAATTACTTTTCTCCTTTCCCAACTCTTCCATGAACCTACTCATCCATATCATCTCCTTGCTAGCCTTTGTAGCTGCAACATACTCTACCTCTATAGTAGACAAAGCCACAACCTTCTACAATCTTGAAATCCAGCTAACTTTCATTCCACCTACTATGAAAATATATCCAATAGTGCTCCTCCTACCATCCAGATCTCCAACCATATTCGAATCAACATAGCCACATAATGAAATATCTGAACCTCCATAGCATAACTACATGCTAGATGTCCCTTTCAAATACCTGAGTATCCATTAGACTACTTTCCAATGCTCTTTACCTGGATTAGCCATATATCTACTCACAACTCCCACTACCTATGCAATGTCTGGTCTTGTACAAACCATAGCATACATGAGACTTCCAACTACTGAAGCATATGGCACTCGTGTCATGTATTTGACCTCCTCTTGTGATGAAGGACACTGATCTTTACTCAATTTGAAGTGTCCACCATATGTTTGTTAATGGGTTTTTGCATTCTCGCATGTTGAACCTTTCTAACACCTTGTAGATATAATCCTCCTGAGACATACAATTTCTTGTTTTTCCTGTCTCTATGTATTTACATGCCAAGAATTATTTTTGCAGCTCCCAAATCCTTCATTGCAAATGTGTGAGCTAGCTTTCTCTTAAGCTCACCAATGTCCTGTATACTAGATCCTGCAATAAGCATATCATCCACATATAGTAACAAAATAATATATCTCCCATTTTCAAGCTTCTTGAAATAAACACAATGGTCAGATTCACATCTCAAGTAACCATGCTCATGTATAAAACTATCAAACCTCATGTACCATTGCCTTGGAGCTTTCTTAAGCCCATATAGGCTCTTTTTCAACCTACACACTAATTTCTCCTTACCCTTGACTTCATACCCAAGTGGCTACTGCATATAAATCTCTTCATCCAAATCACCATGAAGGAAAGTTGTCTTCACATCTAGTTTCTCTAAATGCAAATATTCTACTGCAACTAAACTCAATACAGTACGAATAGAAGTCATCTTAACAACAGGAGAAAATATTTCACCAAATTCAATACATGCTTTTTGTGCAAATCCCTTTACTACAAGCCTTTCCTTGTACCTTTTTGTCCACCCTCTTCTTCCTTAATTTTGTAAACCCACTTATTCTACAATGTTCTCTTTCCTGCTAAAAATTTAACCAAATCCCAAGTCTAGTTCTATTCCAAAGAGTTCATCTCCTCATCCATGCCATGCTCCCACTGAACATGAGTTTT
The DNA here is from genome assembly GCA_018340775.1 of Taxus wallichiana var. yunnanensis. Classification (NCBI taxonomy): domain Eukaryota; kingdom Viridiplantae; phylum Streptophyta; class Pinopsida; order Cupressales; family Taxaceae; genus Taxus; species Taxus wallichiana. Next base: position 956,848,468 of record CM031234.1, read on the forward strand.
ATCCTGCATTGCTTCTTCAAATATTTCTAGTTCACCACTATCAGTCAATAATAGATAAAATAGAGAAGGTGAAAATCTTTCTAGAAGTTTACTTACCCTTTGTGACCTTCTCACAGGAGTTTGGGGTACCGGAGGCTCAATCTAGACCTCCTGGACATTAGTATCAACTTCTAACAATGACCGACGCCCACCTCTAATCGACCTCGGTTTGGCTAGCTGACACCAGTTCTAATCCTCTGTAACCATCGACGGTTCATCTGACCGATGTTGGTCAGGGCCTAACCGACCATAGTTACTGTGTATTTCTGTAGGTTTTTTTCAAAACCCAAGAGTTCATTTTCATCAATAAACTTCTCAATTTTCTCATCCTTGGGTACCAAAATTTGATCCCTATACATTCTCTTTTCATTCCATTCAACATCACGACTCCTAACAATTTTAGAATTCTCTAAATCCCAAAATGAAAACCGAAATCACCAGATCCATAACCAATGAAAGTGCACCTCTTGGATTTTACATCCAACTTTTTTTTATTTTCTCTATCAACATGCACAAAATCTTCTAAACCAAAAACTTTAAGAAAAGAAAGATCTACCTCTTTTCCGGTCCATGATTCCTCTGGTATTCCTCCATCTAGTGAACTTGAAGGGCCATGGTTAATCAAATAAACCACTGTATCAACTGCTTCTACCCAAAACTACAAGGGCAATCCAGAATGTATCCTCATACTTCTAGCATGTTCCATGATTGTCCTGTTCATTCTCTCTATAACACCATTCTCCTGTGGTGTTCTTGGAACCATTCTTTCTCTATGTATCTCATTCACTGAACAATAATCATTGAAATCCTTGCTACAATATTCACCACCATTGTCAGATCTAAGGAACTTTAACTTAGAATTTGATTCATTCTCAACAAGGGATTTCCATCTTTTAAAATTTTCAAAAACATTAGATTTGTGTTTAATACAATAAACCCATACCTTTCTTGTAGCATCATCAATGAAAGTAACATAATACTAGGACCCATCATGAGAAGCTACCTGAGATGGTCCCCACACATCTAAGTGTACAAGCTCCAATTTCTGCTCCTTCTTAGTTGCCCCAAATTTTAGAAATCTCACTCTCTTTTTCTTTCCAAAGATACAATGCTCACAAAAATCAAGATCTAAATCTTTCAAATCTAATAACTTACCCTTAGCCTTTAAGATCTACATTACTTTTGACTCATATGACCCAACCGATTATGCCACATGCATGCATCTAAATCTGAAGTAGATAATGTAGAAAAGGAATCAGTAATACAGGTAGATAAATATAATTTTCCTACCTTCTTACCTCTTACCACAACAAAATCACCCTTGGTGACTTTCCAAGAGTCTCCTGTAAAAGTAACCATGCAACCAGATTCACCTAGTTTCCCTGCAAAAATAAGATTCCTCCTAAGGCTTGGCACATGCCTCACATCTTTCAATACCCATGTATTTCCATTCTGCAATTTTAGATGAACTTCCCTTTACCAAGTAATACTGAAAGGTTCATCATCACCCAAATAAACATGCCTAAAATTTCCCTGGACATAATTTTTGAAATAACCCTTATTAGGGGTTGCATGGAAAGAAGCTCCTGAATCTAAAACCCATGATTCAATTCTATTATCTAAAGAAAGAATAAGAGAATCTTGCATTACCTCTAATGCAACAAGATTCACCTCTTTACCTTTGTCTGGTTGTTGGTTCTCTTTATCCTTTGACCAACAATCTTTCTTTGCATGTCCTTTATTTCCACATTTCTAACAAGTAATTCCCTTGCTTCTAGATTTAGATCTACTATCCCTTGACTTTTATTTCTTATTACTCTTACTCTAGGATCTCTTCTTCTCGCATACCCCCTGCTTTCTACATTCAAAGCATTTCCAGATGATGTTTCCTCTATACTTTTCCTGTGAATTTCTTCATTCAAGATTATACTAACCACATCATCAAACTTCAAAATATTATTAGTAGATGTTGTATTGCTAACAGCCATTACCAAGTTGTCCCAACTATCAGGTAAAGAACATAAGAATAAAAGTGCTTTTACTTAATCATCAAACGGTATTGAAACCAATTTTAACTGATTTACAATAGATCAGAAATCATTTAAATGAATAGAGATAGATTCACCTTCATGCATCTTAGAACTAAAAAGTTTCTTCATCAAATAAACTTTATTTGAAGCACTAGTTTTTTCATATAAATTAGCAAGAGATTTCATTAAGTCTACCGTAGAAGCCGCTTCTGTAATATTAGAAGCCATGGATGCTGCCAGGCTCAATCTTATAGATCCCAAAGCCTTTCTGTCAAGAATCTTCCATTCTTCATCAGTCATCTTTGTAGGTCTAGACTTCTCATCCAACGGTAAGTACAAATCTCTCTGATACAGATAATCCTCAATCTGCATATTCCATAATTGATAATTTCAGCCATCAAACTTCTCTACCTTGTATTTATTATCTTCTATCATTTTTATAGCTCCAACTCAATCAGAAAACCCTCTGTGAGTAAATTTTTGTCAACACACAAAACCTTCAAACAAAGCTCGATACCAATTATTGGGTTTAGCACACCATTTGTAAAGACAATTTATCATATCTAAGCATACATGTAAATAAAAGTGGATATTCTATCAGAATAATTATACAAAACAAGAGACATAAATCAACACTAGATTTAACGTGGTTCACCTAGTGTGGGCTACGTCCACCAAGAAACAAGCCAATCTATTATCCAAAGCTTTGACAAGATTTACAATCTTCCACACCTCTCAGATGTTCAGTATTATCTTCCTTCAAGCTTTTGCCTTATTCACCAAGAATTCTCTCGTACACAATTATCTTGTAATTATGATCAAATCCTCTCATTCTAAACCCTAGCTTTATGCTTTAAATATTCATTTAATACTTTAGGGCACTTAGTCATGCAATTAAATTCATTAAATCTATTCCAATTCTAAAAATAGAAATAAAACCCGAGAGTTAATTAAAAGCTCATCACACAGGTAACCGATGTCAGTTCTTCCCAACCGTCACCGGTTCCAACTTTCCCTAACCGATGCCGGTCACACTCTAACCAATGCCAATCTTCCCTGACCAATGTATCGGTTCTTCGTATTTTCCATTAAGTTCCAATTGCATGCTAAAACATGGGTAATTTAGCTCCATACTCAACAGAATGTGAGGAAACATTAAGTGATGAAGTGGAAAATTAGAGGAAGGCTCAAGAGACCCATCCCACTATATCATGACATGCTCTATTAGGTATTATCACTCTACAAACCCTTCGAGTCATGAGTTATCCTAAGAAGTAGAAGGTGATATTATTGATTAATTCAGGGAGCACACATAATTTCATCAGTCATAAATTGGTAGAAAGGACAAATTATTTCATCTACCCAACACCCGAATTTCAAGTAATGATTGAAGATGGTGGCATGGTTCAACGTCTAGGAAATTCCATAAAATCACTTATGATGGGTGACTACAAAATGGAATCTACAATGTTTGTTATTCCCATGGAAGGATTTTATATTTTCTTAGGCTTTCAATGGCTCACAAATTTTGGCACCATAGAGCTAAATTTCCAAAAATTGTTCATGCGATTTCATTCGAGGGTAGACAATTTGAACTTTGAGGACTATGAGAAAAAATTCTCGTGGTGGTTATTTCTCACCAAATGCAGAAGATTATTAAAAATGGGGCTGAAGGATGTGTAGCATGATTGTTCTCCATGGAAATTCAACCACCAATAATAGTAGTGCATCCTGATCTTCTAGAAGGTTATTGATCAACATGTAGTTGTCTTCGAGGATCCTAGAGGATTACCTCCTGAAAGAGATCATGATCATGCCTTACGATACCCATATGTGCAAAAGAATGAGATCGATAATATGGTGGAGAAATTTTTTGTAATGGGTATTATTTGTCATAATCGTAGTGCTTACTCTATTTTAGTGGTGATGACGTGTCATAATAATGGAAGGTGATGCATGTGTCTCAGACTACGAGATAACCTAACAAGTACACTATCAAAGATAATTTTCCTATTCCTAGACTTGATGATTTGTTATATGAGTTGCATGGTGCAATTTATGTTACTAAACTAGATCTACATTCTAGGTATCACCAAATTAGAGTAAAGAAATAATATATTCATAAGACAACCTTATGAATTCATCAAGGGCATTATGAATTTATAGTGATGTCTTTTGGTCTTACTAATGCACCATCCACATTTCATAGTTTGATGAATTCATTATTTTGACCATTCCTACATAAATTTGTCTTGGTATTTTTTGATGATATCCTCATCTACAGAAAATCCTGTGAGAAAAATTTACATCATGTCAATACAAAGATTAGAATCCCTAGAGAAACATCAATTATATGCAAATCCTTCGAAGTGTTCTTTTGGGGTATAGGAAGTGGAATACTTGGGCCATATTGTCTCTCATGAATGTGTTAAGGTGGACCCTCGCAAGATCCAGGCCATGGTGGAATGGGAAGTCCCAAGAACCCTCAAGTATTTACAAGGTTTCTTAGGTCTAACAAGGTACTATCGTAGATTTGTTAAAAACTATGGTAGTATAACAGCACCAACACAAGATACTCTCTAGTCTTAAAGATAAGTTGGAAAGGGAAAAAAATTGATGAATCAATAGGTTGATTAACATTGCAATGAGTGACACTTTGAAGAGAGTGAAAAAAATTTGTATGGTTGCAGCCATATAAGAATTTGTCTTTAAAACAACAAAATAAGGATAATAAGCTTGAACCTAATTAGCATGGTCCTTAATGAGTGTTGCATAAAATTGGTAGTGTTGAATATAAGTCTGGAGCTTCCTCCAAGAATTAAAATACATATAACTCCAAGTTTTTTGCTTGAATAAATTCATTGGACAACACATTTCCACCCATCAATGCTTCCCCAACCGGATGAGGAAGGAATAATTGTATTGGAACCTGAAGATTTTCTTTAGACACACACCAAAACATTGAGGACCATATTCATTACCGAGTATCTAATCAATTAGAATAATATGAATATTGAGGATACAACGTGGGATGATGAAGCATTTATGTAGCAACATCCAGGGGATTTCCAACATTGGGGACAATGTTGCTTTGAAATGGAGGGGCATGTTACACCCTTATTCCTACATTTTATATTGGATATGTAGTGCCGATATGTGGATTACATAATATCTCTTCTTTTCATAGGTTATTAATTTATGATTGCATATGTTTAGTAGGTTGGTCTTGGTGTTGGCCATAGCATAGGACTGGTATATATAGGTGGTAGTGAGGAGTAGTTAATCATCATATTGAGCATTTGAGTTTTATTGTATGCTTTGGAGGTTTCCCCCTCAAAGTGGCTAAGCTATTCTACTTGCATATTATTATCATTTATCTAAAATCTTGTGCTCCTTGGTGTTCTATTATTGCTAACATTCAGATTTATAAAAGTAATTTCATTACATAACATGTAGACTAGTCACAAAATTATGCAACCTAGGAGGTCGAGATGATAAATTTGGAATGATGTGTATTGTTAGATCCTATATCTAATGAGAGATTACAACATAGAAACCAATAAAAATATTCCATTTGGATCAATCACAAAATTCCAATTCCTATGAATTAAAATATTGAGCTTTAAAGTAACCATTGACACAAGATCTTATAGCCAATGAAAATTATCCAAGTGACAAGAGAAACTACTAAATTAAATTTGATATCAATGTGGCTTTCATCTATATTTTTATCAAGGATAAAGGGTTTTTAACTAGGACCCTACCCAATTACAAAAGGGCTAAAGCTAGCATAAGGCATTATAGTATAATGAAATCAAAAACCAAACAAAAGTGAGACAACAAAAAAATTTCATCCTAACCACAACAAAACCATACCCAATACACGACAAAACAAAACCAAAACACAACGAAACATAGCGTGTATGTATCAACAACAGGATTTACTTCATGGAATTCGGGAAGTCCTTTTTTATTCTTTTCAATCCATTTTTATTCTCTTTAATACTATTATCTTTCTTTTTATTTTTTTTTCCTTGTTATCCTCTAGCTGATGTGTGATAAGAGTTAATAGGTCAATTTTTCTTTTGAGAATGGAAAACATATCACATTGTTTAACCTTGATTTGTTCTTTTTCCTTTTCAATTTTAGAGACCCTAATATTTATCTACTTCAACAGCTTGTCATCCATTTTACTACTATCCACAAAAATTTTCTAACCTCTAATTTTTTCCTTGAGATCTCTAACCTCTTTACAAAGCCAATTGAGCATTTCATTGTGAAGCTCCACCTCATTCCTTATGTTCACTATTGAATATTTAGGGCATTCCAAATTCTTCTTGTTATACCCTAAATATTGGCTAAGTACCAAGAGGCACACACATAGGATCAGTAAATAGAATGGCGCTTAGGGAAAAGTGCATAGGAAAAGGGTTTAAGTGAAACCAAGGCATGTGTGGGAGGTAGAAAAAGGGTTTAAAGGACTTAGCCATATTTGGCATCATGAAGTCACTTGAGGAAAAATGTGAGGACCCGAATAGGCATGATAAGTGGATAAGGTGCTATCCTAGAACCTTGGAGGCAAAGAAAAGGATATTCCATATAGGGAATATTCCCAGAGGCATCATTACAAGTTAGTGGAAGGTTTTGTAAAGAGGATAAGCATTCGCCAATGGAGGACCACATTGACACTTGGCACGTGATCTGCTCATGAGAGAATTCATGGCGGTGGATGTTGATACTATTTACAAAATTGTTTGGGACAGAAACAAGAGGGAAGAAGGTAGTGCGAAGGTGCTTTAGAAGGTACGAGAATGCTAAGATAAGGAGGCTAACAAGGTGTTGTAGAAATGCTAGAAATGCTAAGGGTTTAGAACTCATGATGCTAGGGTTTAGAGTTCTTGTTTTTGAGGGTTATTAGGGATATCATTAATCATATGTATGGGTATTGGGGTCTTTAACAAGGGTTATAATGGGAAAATCATAGTTATGATATTTGATTAGATGAGTTTACAAGGGTTAGACCTCTGTCATTTGATGTATATAGTCTTAGATGACCCTTTTATGTAGTTTGGCTACTAGAAACTCTTTTAAGTAAATATATAGGGATCTATTATGTACATCTTGTTTATGGGTAAACCCGCATGTTTTTGGCTTATCATGACTCGAGATATGGTTCCTTGTGCTTTATATAATGTTTATTTACCTTTTGTGATGCATTGATGTGTAGATTTGTTAGTTATATCTTATGCATTTTAAGTAGATGCATGTACTTATGTTTCTGTAAATAATCCTCCATTAATGGTGGAATTTTGCTACAAAGATCACATTAAGGAGGGGCTCAACACCCGCACATGCCTCAGGTGAGCACCCAACATATGTTGGGTGATAGGTCAGCGCGTTTGGGGTTAGAAAGAGGTATTGAGGGTAAAATAATAATTGCATCTTGGTTATGTTTCGAGAGCTCTTTTAAAGCTATTTTGAGATATATATGTAATGGTGGAGTGATTGACCTTAGATAGTGTCGAAGTATGGCTCAAAAACATGGAGGATGATTTTTCTCAAAGATTTAACACTAGACCTAAGTTTGATGCATGTAAATGGGTATAGGATCACTTGTATTATGAGTTATATGAGACAAGTTTCGTTGTTTCCCAGAGAGTTGTATGAATGGCTATCAACATATACATCAAGGTCAAGTTAATACTATAGATCTCATGTTTATACCTAGGAGGAATATCAACAGTTGTATGATGTTGATCTGAAATGGACCTATGTTGTTTATCACCGGTGGAGTAGAGTGCTTGACTAGTTATACCTTGGAATACGCTATTACTACGTATTCTTTCTAGGATATTGCTGATTTTGAGTTCTTGAGGGAACCTAGAGGATCATTCTCATGTGTTATTCCATTGGATATCAATATCATGTTCATTACTTTGAGTTTAGAATCCTTTCTCATAGCTAGATAAACTCCTTCTAGGTGCAAGGCACAAAAGCTTGTGTGGTAGAGGATGGCATACCTTGTAGGATAAATGGAGAGAGAGGAGAGGTGGCTCAAGTATAATGAAGCCTAGGAAATGGAGTTGGCAATATATCGTGAAGTCAGTAGGAGTGATGAATTTAAGGAGGTAGATGTTTCGGGGAGGATTTGAGGTTCACGTGGAGGATGTGGAACCTAAGCAATCTGAGCTACCCCATCTTAGCAAGTGTGGAAGAGAAACCCCTCATCTTCTAGAGAGATATCATAATATGAAGAAAGGGTGAGATTCATAGGTGTGCATCTTTACCCACATGATGAATAGACCCTTGCACTTAGTTTTCCAGTTCCTAAGATAAGTTTTGATAATCCAGTTGGTATCGGTATTGGTAGTCAAGCGACACCTAGGAGGTATAATTTTTCATTTGGTACATCTATGGTTGCACAATCATTTCCTATGTTTGGGGGTATTTTTTCTAACACAAAATTTTGGCAAGGTGTAGGATCACAATGGTTGAGTATCGCATATGGGAGTAGCGTGGGAAGCACATCTCGGGAGTGGTTCGGTATCACGGACTATTGGCACATGGCTTAGCATGACGGTGGTATCACGGGGCACAACGTGTTAGGCCCCTTACCTATGACAGGAGGAGGATCTGGATGAGTTGCAACTAGTGGATCTGGTGGGTCTTTTGGTGGAGGCAAAATCGAGGGAATTAAGGTCATGGATCTAGCGAACAAGGTCTAAAACACCATCAACAGGTGTTTTATGAGATGTCACTCCACTTACCTAATTACAAAGGTGTTGAGGATGTCATGGAACATGTACACAAGTGTGAGTTACTATGGTGTGTGAAGGGAATCACTACCCCAGAGTGAAAGGAAATTCATTTTGCAACCACGTTGCAAGGACACATGTATATCTAGTACAGAAATATGACCCACACTAGACAGTGGTGGATTACATTGTGTTATGTAATGCATTTTTAGTGGAGTTCCACATACCTAAGTTTAAATAGAAAAGCATCAATGCATTGAAGGATATTTAACAAGGAATGGTGAAGAGTGTGTGGGAGTATGATGCACATTTCAAGACTCTCCTATCCAAGTTATCTTATGACATTCACCCTTCGTAGCATGCTCAGTGGTTCATCGGAGGACTGATCACACCATTTAGGAGGGTGATTTCATTGAATAATTTCACAGATACGCACAAGGAATTAGAGGATGCCTTACGTGTTGAGGCATTAGGAAGCATTAATACAAGATTTAATCATTCCTAGAAGCCCAAATTTATGTAATGGAAAAGCAAATTCGAGAAATTGTCTAAAAATTGGCTCATAAAACTTCCAAAGGTGGTTTATGGTGTATAGATTGTGAGGTATAAGGGAATACAAAGGGGATATTCCCTCAAAAATTGGTACGCACGATGATGGTAAACTATGATATTTTCCATGGAGATCATGATGCAAGTAGGTGTCCGCTACTACATTGCACGATCCATAAGAATGTGTCTTGATATTTAAAAATGTGCACCTCTACTACTCATGACACCAAGGATTATAGATTGATTGACCAAATATATGTTGTCATTGATACTAGTGTGGGCCGCACCCAGTCTTGCAAACAACTCTAACAATTATGGTCATCATTATGAATGGCGTGAGGATGGAGGAGCTCAAATTCGAGGCTTTTGAGGAGGATTTATAGGTCGTGGAAATCGCGGGGTTGGAAGGAGTGAATTCCCTCATGGAACCTGCTATAACTGTGGATCTACATAAAACTACAAGTGTGAGTGTCCCAATTTTTTGCAGTGCTCTTGGTGTGGGAAAAAGCACAAGTATGAGGAATGCCCAAAATTATTTGAACACATGAGCCAGAAGCAACAGAAGGATAAGGGCACTTTGGAATGGTGAGTGTAAAGCGTGTTGATCAAGTGGATGCCAAGGGTGGTGTGTTAGTCAAATTTAGAACATGTACTTGTGATGATGTGAGTTGAGGCTACGCCCGCCATGGAGATACCAAAGCAGATACTACTAATTACAAGAGAAGAAGTGGTACATGAGAAGTATCTAGACCCTACCCATTAGAAGGAAGTCTATCAAGAGACCATGGAAGTAATCAAAAGTCTTTAAGGGGAAATTTAGTGTCTAAAAGAGAAATCTAGGAAGTTGGAGTAGAAGAAAAGTGTTGAGGTCTCTTAGAAAGATATATATGATGTTAGAGAGGTGTGTAAGATGTTGTGCCAAGAGACTATCATCCCTCTATTATGAGAATGGTTAGGATATAAAGTACCAAGCACTTGAGGAGAGTGTGAGTGGTAGGTTTTGTATGTTAATATACCTCAAAACCTTGACTATGATAAGCAGATTACATTAAATGTAGTTATTGATGGATGGATCATAAATAATATTATGATTTACACGGGCACGTGAAGTTAATGTTCTCCCCCTAGACACATGGAATCAAATGGGAAGGCCTTCATTATAGCCATCTTCAAATGTGTTGTATATGTCTAATAAGACAAATGCAATGCCCATTGGTTTTTTAAAGGATGCAGTTATCACTATCCAAGGGGTGAAATTCATTAGATACTTGAAGTCTTCATGCTTGCTGAGGCTGAAAAATTTCTAGCATTACATGGGTGTCCTTAGTGCTATAAGAACAATTTTGAGTTACATTACAACAAGGGGTATATAATTTTTGAGAACGAGGAGGAACATGTTATCATTCCTTTGACATATGGGAAGTCGGTGCCCTATACTAGGCCTTTGGGAGAATAATACATAGATAGAATCTATGTGCGCACTATTAGGGACCATGTGGTTATGTAACCAATAAAATAATGCATTATTTAGTGGGAAGACGCTCAATCTATAAGTGATACAACTAGTGTGGCATGTGATAATTGGGCGCACGGGACATATGAGTTATTCGAAGGAATTTAAGAGGCTTTGTGATGAGAGTAATAAAGTCATGCTCAATCAATCACATGGGAGGAAAATGGTTACCAAGTTACACTTTGGGGATCTAATCCTAATGTTTTCCTATAATTAATGGATATCTAGTGGTAATGTGAGGTCTAAAGAAGAAGTATGCTTAGCTATAATTTTCTTGGGACCGCAACACATTGGTGGGCGACCCATCATGATAACCTTCTAGAGTGGCGTGAGGTGAGAATCACATTCTATGTTAGGTTTCTCCAAATCAATGCACCTATTACTATATAATATTATCATGGGAAGGAACTCACCTCGTTTCACATTCAGGCATGTGATAAGTCCTCGATAGAATGCATAGAAGCATTACCTCCATATTTATGGGTGCATAAGCTTTACTCCACCTTACAAGGATGCACACACACATGGTACATTTACTCTCTGAGCTACACCATCAAATAGGAAACTAACAAGAGTTGAAAATTGATCTCCTTCAAGCTTTTAAGTATCAGAGTACTAAACCATCATTGAATGAGGTGATACTAGTTATTCAAGCCTAACTATGGGAGACTGTGTCATGGTAGAGGATAGAGTACTGGAGTTTTTGGGTGAAACTAGCTTAGAAGCATGCTTTGAAGAGGAAGAATCAGAGGAGGTACAACTTGATCATGCATGCATGGAAAAAGAGAAAGGAAATTTGGTCTATGTGATAGAAGATGAAGAGGTGGAAAACTTATATGTTCACCATACTATCGGTATGTACAAGGTTATAGATAGTGTTGATGAGAAAGCACACGCCTACCATGAACCTTTGAAAATCAAGAAGGTTAACATTGATTTGGAGGTGGAACCTAAGGAAGCTACTATTGGAAATTACTTTTGGATAGAAAGGAGGTTTTGAATATTATTGCTTTTTTGCGTGAACTTCAGGATTTTTTCCACGTGGGTACCATGAGCATAAAGGATTTCACCACTCGCTTGGATAAATGAAGATCAAGTTAAATAAAGGTGTGTGCCCAATTAGGAAGAGACCTTATCGAATGAATATGAATCTCGCATGTCAAATTCAATGAGGAGATTGACAAGATTATCACATCGGCATCATTAAGGTTGTTGAGTAATGAGAGTGGATAAGTATGAAGGTCATCATCATTAAGAAGGATGGGAGGATAAGAATTTGCATTTATTACGGGGATTTGAATGTAGTGTGTGTCACTCGATCCTTTTCCAATCCCCTTCACCAAAGAGATCCTGGAAGGAGTAGCGTGAGATCTATTCTTTCACAAATGGATTCTCAGGATATCATCAGGTTAGAATTGTAAAGGAGGACCAAGAAAATACAACCTTCACCACTTAATGGGAATATTTTCCTATACAGATCATGCCTTTTGGATGAAGAACGCGCCTGTTGTGTTTTCGTGCATTGTGGTTCAAGCATTTCAAGACTTCATCCATAAATTTCTACAATTCTACCTAGATGACTAGATAGTATATGGATTAGTGAGGGACCATTGTGACAATATGAGGCTGATGTTTTAGAGATGTTGGCATTTGAGTATATCTCTCAACATTAAGAAATGTGTTTTTGCTACTCCATTTGGCACCTTGTTAGGATATATCATATATAAAGAAGGCTTACTTGGTGGATCCTGCCAAATTTGTTGTTATTTTGGGATTAGGGGATCCTACTAGCAAGAGCGTGGTTCGTAGATTCCTTTGGCATATGGGGTATTACCATAAATTTATTAAGGGTTATGCCAAGATCGCTACATTTTTGAAGGAGTTGCTAAAGTACAAAAGTACATTTCATTGGGGAGAGATGCAACATATGGCATTTGAAACATTAAAGAATAGGATTATCACTGCACCCATATTGTGATTTCCCACTTGGGATAAGCCATTCCATGTACATGTTGATGCTTCATGGATGGCGATTGGAGAAATCTTAGCATAACCTGGAGAGGGAGTTTTTGACCATCCCTTATGCTTTTCTATTAGGAAGCTAACCCCAAAAAAACATAATTATACTACCATAGAGTGTGAGGTAATATCGATGATCTACACACTGTACATATTCAAGTAGTATTTTCTAGTGATTCCTTTTATATTTTACACGAACCACATGGCATTAAAGTATTTGGTGAACAAGCCCATCTTTTAAGGGTACATATGCAGGTGGGTCTTATTGTTTCAGGAGTTTGAGTTTACGGCTTTTCTAAAAATAGGTAAGAGTAATTTGGGGCCTGGCCATTTATCAAGGATTGACTCAAGATATGACATGCAGATGATTAAGGATACAATGCTATATGCACAACTGTTTAGATTGTAGTGTGTGCCCTCTGACTTGGAATATATTGATGTGTTTCTCAAAATAGGTGTGGCACCAGAGGGAATGAATACTTTGGAAAGAAAATAGTTAGCCATACATTTCACATCCTACATGTTAATCATTGGATAATTATACAAGATAGGCCACTATGAGGTTTTGCGTTATTACAGGCTTGAGCATGAGTGCATTGCAATCATGGAAGAGGCTCATGGTGGAATTATAGAGGGACATATGAAGGGAATGTAAATGTGCACAAGATCCTTCTAGTAGGATTTTTCCGGGAAATAGTTTATAAATATTGAATCAAGTATTGCAAGACTTGTGACCACTATCACTCCTTGGTTAACTAGGGAAAAGAGATGATATTCCATTAAAACTGATTACCATTGTAGATTCATTCGAGAAATGGGCAATTGAATTCGTAGGCCCTATTTCTCTAGTTGCACGAAGGAAAGGTTTGCACTATATCATTACATGCACATATTACCTTACAAGATGGGTAGAAGCGGTTTCTACAGGGATCGCAGATGCAAGAAACAACATCTAGGTTCTTGTGGGAAAATATAATCAGTAGGTATGGATGCCCGCTGATTTTAACAAGTGATAGGGGTACTCATTTCTTAAATGAGACAATTAGAATTTTATTGGAAAAATTCATGGTGGCCCATCACAAGACTACCCCTTATCACCCATAAGCTAATGGGACAGTTGAGGCATTTAACAAAATGTTGAATCACACGTTGACCAAGATTTTTGATGTGGGAAGAAAGGATTGGGATGAAAAAGTTTCTGTTGTGTTATGGTCGTATCAGACTACTTATAAGAGACTAAACAAGGCCATACCTTTTCAATTGGTGTTTGGTGTAGAAGTTTGGTTACCTATTGAATTCATGTTACATCATTGTGTATCTAGAGCACAAGAGGGTTAGCTAATGAACAAGTGCTTGAGGAGAGGATTTCCAAGTTGATGTCGTTAGATGAGAGGTGGGCTATTTCTCATGAGTCAAAAACAAAAAAATTGAGGTAGAAGGCATGACATGATAGACACATCAAGAAAAAGTAGTTTAAGGTTGGGAAGATGGTTCTCTTATATGATTCCAAGTTTCTACACCATCCAGGGAAATTCAAAGTCCATTGGTTAGGCCTATATATTGTATCCTATATACTTTATTCAGGCACTTTCCAGTTATAAGCATTGGATGGAACACATTTTTTAGGTCATTTCAATGGGAGTAGACTGAAGCCCTACTTTAAATGAGTCTTCTTTATGTTTGTAAATAAGGTAGTTTTTCCAGTTAGCATAGGATTTTCAATAATGTGGTTTCCTTTCTTGTTGTTTTGTTTTGTGCACATTTGTGTGTTGGTAGCCACCTTTTTATTTCAAAAAATTTATTTATGTAGAGGACCATGCATCCATTTTTGTGTGGGGTGGAGTGATGTGACAAGTGCTGGAAGTTATGGTTTTTGATGGCCCAGGTTGAAAAATCAAAAACATGTGGATTGGAAGATCACACGTAGAAGATGTGAACATTAGGAAAGGATGGTGTCAAAAGTCTTCATAGAAACCACATAGAAGAACAAAAAGTGCATGAATAACATGAGGTAGGAAATTTCAAGAACAAGGATTAGGACATAGAGGAAGAATTCCTTTGGCATTATAAGCATGCGTGAAAGGATCTATGGTCGAGAAGGGGTTTCTACGTGCACCAAGGTTGTCAAATTTTTCAAATAGGATTGAGCGCACAGAAAAGTAGTGAAGATTGAAAATGGAAACATACACCTTTATTATGAAATAACATTGGTAGGTGGCATGGAATTTATTACGTATAAAAGTAGAAGTTATAACTAGAATATCGGGGTGTTTTATTTTTTACATTGTATTTTGAGTTATCAAAGAGATCTCATGAACTAGGGCATCCTTGCAAAGAATCTCTAAGAATATTTGTGAATATTTGCATGCATATCTAGTTTTATCAGTAAACCAGAGTGGAAAGGAGTACATGGGCATAAGTAGAGAAGGTTGTGTGGAAGGATCCCACAGTGTGTTACATCATCTTGTGGAAAAAGGGTTTTCCAAGTTAGGGTTGCATATATAAAGCATGAGATTTGGAGGGATTTTTACAAAGGAGTGGAGTTGCGAAGTTGATTAGAGCCAAGAGAAAGAGAGAGGAAGAAGTTTTAAGGACCCAATGAAGGAATGGCACCAAGGAAAGTAGCAAAAATTTAACCAAAGAAGGGTAAGGGAAAAGGAAAACAAGTCATTTCTACCAGTTTCAATGAATAATGGTACATGGAAATGCAATAGCCGGATGGCATATTACTTGGTAAGGAATGGGTGTCTTATGTCAAAAATATGATCATAAGTTATTACAACCATCAAATGAGCACCACGAAAATTAGATGATACAAGAATTGGTTTGCCCTATAGATAAGAGGACACCCGATGGAATGCCTATCTATGATGACGAAGTGAAGGTGAAAATGGAAAAGGATGGGTTGTTGTAACTCTACGAGTTGCACTATTTCAAAAATCCCGAGAAACTATACCAGCTTATTGATGTCACTGTGCATGAAGACCACTTCTATTTCACAGGTCGGAGGATGTGCATAACCCCCATCTGATTTCTAAGTTCACCAGTATTGTTTGCAAATGAGAATCATTGGATGATGATTTGGGAGACAAATAATCCATTAAGAAGACCATTGAATTTTATGACTACAAGGATTCACGCTACTTCAACATTTCTATAATCACCAACCCTGTGATGAGGATAGTCATGCATTTGGTCACAAAGTTGAATGGGAAAGAGAGATGGACACATATCAACAAGGCCAGTTGAATGTATGCTGCAAGATCTTGGAGGGGACCATTTATAACCTCTCATATTTTATTACAGAGGAGATTATAAATGTCACGCACTATGGAGAGAAGATCATGTTTGGTAATGTCCTCCTCACCATTATCTTTTTAGAGATTAGAGTACCCGATGGGCTGGATAAGTTTGTTTGGGAATACCCAGATGAGAACCCCTTCCCCACCAAGAGGTTTGAACAATATACTTATGACACCATGATGGTCACTTATAAAATGCACTTGGAAAAATGGTATAAGTGGATACGCAACACATTTGGGGCTGAATGGAGAATACCCGAGAAGTTACCTTCATTAATAAAAGGAGAGGTTGAGTTCTGTCGTATACCAACATTTTTGTATCAGCATATTTACTTTTATAGATGGCACCAAGAGTCCTTTATGTAAGTTTCCTTTCCCCTTCATAGGCAATACTTCCATGCCAGGGGTCAATCGATTCAAAGAAGAAAAGAAACTCAAGTTTGATCTAAGTTTATTAGATCAATATTACCACAAGTTGCGCAGAAGTTAATATACCCCAAGAAGCATGCCTATGTGGAGAAGTATGTCTCTCATGACGTGCACATGTTGAAACTAGTAACATTTCTTGTTGCGGGAGGAAAACAACAAGGGTGTATTTGCATGTAAGGCCTAAGTATGAAAATGACACTTATGTTGAAGATGATGTCTCCATTATTAATGACCCCACCACAATGAAAAAGGTTGTGCCAAGGAAAAGAGAAAGAGGGGAGGCTCCTGAGAAAAAGGCATTGAGTGTGTAGACAATACAAATAGTAGGGGCAAAGGAGTTGGGCATGGGCATAAGTACTTAGGTCCTCTAAGATGTATCCCATTAGAAAATAGGCATTGTAGAAGGAAGAGTTTCCGGTAAGGGAAGAGTCACCCAAGAGAGAAGAAAAGAGAAGTCCCTTAAATTGGAGTCACCAGTAAGGAAGAAGCAAAGGGTGAAAAAAGGGTCAGACTTAGGAGAAATAGAAAGCATGGAGGCTGAAAATGGTGATGAAGACAATGAAGAGCATGATGAGGCACAGAATCATCCTGTGTATGATGTACATGAGTCAAAGGAAGAAGGAAATAAAGAGAGGGATGAGAATGAGGAAGGTGCTCATGAAAAGGGGGAATGAGGAAGTAAACATGAAAGATTAGAAGACCCCGACCCCACCAAGGAGCAAATGGATAACACTATAGAGAGGTAGGTGGCATGTATTATCTAACAGTTTGTGGAGCAAAAATTAGAGCGAAGCACCAAAGAAGTGATGAAGGAAACTAAGGAGAGTGCAAGTGTAGGAAAGGAGTATGGGAGCATGGGTGGAGACCCCATCTTAGCAGTAAGCTTCCCAACAAACACACACAGAGTGGAAAGGGCACAGTAGTGGTGCAGAACATGATATGACTTATATTAATTATCCAAGAAAGGTACTACACACATGCTTCCAAAGTACTATGCCCACCAACCAACTCCTCACTTGGTCTTCTTTTGATGAAGAGGGTGCATACGCGAGCACGAGGAAAATTCTATCCTGCTATTTTGAGTCCCATTTTGATGAAATCAAGTTCGAGGTAAATCGTGATGCATTGATGAAGATACTAGACACCAAGCGAATAAACCCTCTTATAAATTCCTAGTAATCATTAGATGAGAAACTTTGTAACATGCTAAAAAAGTATTGGTGGATGTGGAAGCAAGACTCTTTAGCAAAAATGATATAATAAGGGTCATGGAGGAAGAGCTTGCGAAAAATAATGAGGAGATCATTGAGAGGGACAAAGAGATAAAATAGAAGGAATTGATCAGTGCACAGTTAAGGCGTGAACTGAGGGATGAAAATGCAAAGGTGTGTGAATTCCAAAAGAAGATAGAGGCCATTTAATATTTCATTATCTTGAGACACCTAGACCTAGCCCCACCTAAGCAGAAATATGAGTCAACCATGCACTGCTTGGAATATTTGACCTACATCCTCACCATGGAAAGGCAACCACTCGCATTAGATTCGATGAAAGAGGTGATGGAATTCCAAAAGGAGAAATAAAATTTGAAGACTGGGGAGACATTGACTTCTGAGCTCCTTGCCATAGTAAGGACCACCGTGTAGATGATCAAGTCGTGTATGAAAACTATGCCGATAGAGACAGGGTAGCAAGCATATTGGTTGCTACACATGAGGTGGATCTGAAAGAATTTCAGAAAAGAACAAAGGCAATAGGGTAGAGCATGATAAGATCCTGGCTGAGGTTGAGAAGAAGTTGGAAGCAATCGAAACCTTATGGGGTTTGATTAATAATAGGCTAAAGGAACTATACCCCCAAGTCACTCACAAGATGGATGCGCTAGACGATCTTAGAAATCAGTTGGGAAGCATTATAGATATGCTTTGAAAGCTAAGAGCGATGAACTAATTGTTGATGAAGTAAGAACATTAAAGGGTGACCTACTTCAACAAGAGCAAGGAGTAGTAGATGCTTGGAAGAAGATTGAGGCATCTGTGAAGGACTTCTCACTCCTCATACAAAGAATAACATATTCTTCCATTCTTTATTTAAATTATTTCAATTCCATTATTCTTTATTCTTTGAAGGAACAAAATGTTTCTTAGGATGGATAAAATGTGTAGTGTGGAGTGATGTTGAACCCTAAATATTGGCTAAGTACCAAGAGGCGAATGCACAGGATTAGTAAATAGAAGGGCTCTCGGGGAAAATCATGCAAGAAAATGGTTTAATAAGGGTTTAAGTGAAACCATTGAGTGCGCGGGAGGCAAAACAATGGTTTAAAGGACTTAGCTATATTTGGCATCATGGAGTCACTTGAGGAAAAACATGAGGATTTGAATAGCGTGGTGCATTGATAAGGTTCCAGATAGAACCTTAAATGCTAAGAAAGGGATATTCCATGTAGGGAATATTCCTAGAGGCATCATTACAGTTAGTGGAAGGTTTTGCAAAGAGGATAAGCATTCGCCAATGGAGGACCACATTGACACTTGGCACGCGATCTACTCATGAGAGAATTCATGGCGGTGGATGATGATCCTATTTAAATAATTGATTAGGATAGAAAAAGGAGGAGAAGGTAGTTTGAATGCGCTATAAGGTACAAGAGTGCTAAGAGAAGGAGGGTAATGAGGTGTTGCAGAAATGTTAGGAAATGCTAAGGGTTTTGAGCTCATGATGCTAGGTTTTATATTTATTTGTGCTAGATGTTTTTAAGGGATATCATTAAGCATATGTATGGGTACTGGGGTCTATAACAAGGGTTATAATGGGGAAATCATAGTTAGGATCTCGATCGAGATAATTTTCCGGGGTTAGACCTCTGTCATTTGATGTATATAGTCTAAGATGACCCTTTTATGTAGTGTGGCTACTAGAAACTATTTTAAATCAATATACATGGATCTACTCTATACATCTTGTTTATGGGTGTAAATCCTCATGTTATTTGGCTTGTCATGACTTAGATCTAGTTCCTTGTGCTTCATATAATGCTTATTTAGTTTTTTAGATGCATTTATGTGTAGATCTATTAGTTATATCTTTTTCCTTTTAAGTAGATGTATTTACTTTTTTTTTTACAAATAATCATCCATTAATGAAGAACCTCTCTTGCAAATCTCATATAAAGGAGGGCTCAAGACTGCATGCCTCGGGTGAGATCCTAGCATATGTTGGGTGATGGGCTAATGTGCTTGGGGTTAGAAAGAAGTATTGAGGGTAAAATAATGACTACACTTATTTATAATGGAAATGCGGACCATAGAAGCCTCATCTTCACCTCAAACGAGAGGATTTGAATGTAAACTACTCCCATCAATGTCCTTGGACACTTTTCTATGAAGAATATGATCAGAGGTAGGGGCATGAGATATATTGGAGGAGGAGGGAGGAATAAGGGAAAGGGAGGTGGTGGAAGAAAGAGTGTCCAAAGAGCGGGAGAAAAATGGATAGGGATAGGTGAGGATGGAGAATCGGGTGGCCAAAGTACTTATAAATCATAAGTATGACAACATTGTGAAGGGGATGAACCCTCTTTCCCAAAGTAACCAATTTGATGGAGTGTTCAAGGGAGTGTATAATATAAAAATGAAAACTAACAAGAGAATTTCTTCAAATGATTCAGGAAAACAACGTAATAATAATTCAATACCTTTTATATATTATTTAAGGTGATGAATTTCATCAAAGAAAAACCCACTCTACCATAAGGATTCGATGAGCGTCTCTCTCAAAACACCACCTTTAGTATGAATAACCCTTTCCCCAAATCTAGGAACTTTTCTCTTCCACTTCTTTGTCAAACTTGTTTTTCTAAAATTTAACCCCTTTCATATAAAGACCCATGATAATGGCGATAAGTTCCTTTATAATCTCAAAATCCCTTCCTTGTACATGATCTTACTATCTTTCCAATTTTTACAAATTCTTGAGAGATGTCCATATCATTCCCAAAAAATATGTCAATGAAGCTATTGAATCCTCATTTTCCCAAAATCTCTCATAAGTTTGCATCTTGTTTCCATTCATCTTTAATCACAAGTTCAACCTTACACATTTCTCCTCCCATAATGTAGTTAGAATCCGAAATAAATCTAATAATCTTTCTCTAAATGAAAAACAACTGATTTTTCTTCCCATTTCTTATGCCCTTGGAGATAGAGTCAATGAATTTATTTAAAAAGGAGTGCCAGTTCACAATCTTAAGCTCACGGGAAATCTTACACACAGGAAAGTTTTTATGATTTTTTTCATTGATGATGATGCTTAATACATTTGGAGGAAGAGGCTCACCTTGGAACCATACTTTAAAATCCCTAGAAACAACACCGATATTGGCCATCATATCAACAAGATTATTTTATTCTTTATATGCATGGTGTATAGTACAAATAGCTTCCCCACTTATATCTCGATAGTATTGGTGGAGTTTTTATGTTCCCTTGAATTTCAAATTGTGACCGTTGGAGTGAAGACCTAGTTGAGCAAGTTTGTATTGTAAGTATGTTGCCGACCTATATGGTCCTCTTATATAGTTTTTAATGATTTTAAAGTGTCTTATTATGTTTTAAATGAATGCCCTTTCATGATCATATGGTCATTTCTAACCTATATGGTTTTTTGGCATGAGTCGTGTTTCTAATTTTAGATAGATGAGATAAAGGAGATGTGAGCGAGCAAGATGAAGTGTGTTAATAGGTTAGAGGGCTCTAGATAAGTGTAGAGAAGAGGCATGAGGAGTTGAGAATAGAAAAGGAGTAGAGTTTCAAGGTCATATGACCTAATCAACAGATTTTGGTGCATTCATGAGCGACAAAGGAGGGAGAGAAGTATGAGAGGGTTTTAAGTGAAGAGGGATGAAAAAGTGATCACAATCATTTAATTGAGCAACAAGGACATCAGGTTATCTTCATATTCAGGTAGTTAAGTGGGTGTTTGGTTTTCTTGGGGGGTTATACCCTCCTTGTAGAGTGGTTTCACTACTAAATAGGGGTTGGTGCTCCTTTTGGGGTAGGTGCCTCACTACATATTTAGGGGTTGTTGCTCCTTGTGAAGTAGGATCTTCACTAAACAAATATTATGTTTTTAGTAATATATAATAGAATTTTCAGCGGGTTTTCTTCCCCTTGAGGGTTTCCCAATTACATCTTATGTCATTTTGTCATTTTCGCATGTGTATGTTTGAATGTGCATGGTTTAATCATCTTAATGTTTAAAGGTGTATAATTGTGCATGGTTAATTGAATGAATTTTTTAAAGAAATAATTCACCCCCTCTCTGTCATGGGTAAGTGCATGGAAATGGGGGCCAAAAGGGGGTAAAAAGGGACAAATTTTCCCTGAAATCAATGAAACCCGAACTTCATCTAATAATTTGGTACGCATATGCTCACAATTTGACAAAGTGATAAGAATTAGTACTTGTAGGGCTCTAAATCTAATCTCTAAACTATTTTTTTTTCGAAAATGGTGGAGATTAAGAGGGTCAAATGTGGTAAGCACACAAAGTATGTCTATTTTTTGTCAAAAAGATAAGAACATATTCTATGTACCCCCATTTTTCAAATTTTATAAATTATTTTTCAAATCCCTTCAATAGAATGTTAGGAAATTCCATGTACGAGGTCCCACTAATTTTCATAATTTTTTGATGAATATATAATTTTTTATTAATTTTCAAAGTGTACACTTCCCTGAAAAATTAAATATTTGTGTGTACACCCCCATAACTTTGAGAAAAAAAAGTCATTTTTTTCTTTTTTTAATGCATGTAGAATGGAGTTTTGAAGAGGAGTTTTTTTTAATTCGATGAAAAAATCATAAATTGTGCACCAAAATGTATGCATATGTTTTCGTAGAAAAAGAAGCCACTAGTAAAAGAAATTATGGATGAAAGCCTTAAACTAATCGGATTTTAGAAAGAAGCATATCGTCACCAAGGTAAAACCAAGCTTGACGTTGTAGTATAATTTTTTTGGAATATTATGTTATAACACATTTTTTATCAAGGTGTACACATGACATTTTGTTATTTTTTTGCAAATCACGGATTACACACCCAAACCTTTGGTTTAGATATCCAAGGAAAATAAAAGGCTATGGTTTGGTAATTTCATATCCAAACTAGATGAAACATGCGCGCATTCTTGTTTGGTATATGGTATATGTGTTTATGGGAGGGATATATTTACAAAAATAAATAGTTTAAGTATAATTTTTTCTTTTATTAATTTTTATACTTTATTATTTCTTATACTTATAAAACTGAAAGATTAAAGATTAATAAAATAAAATCTTATAATTTTTAATTTAGTAAATATAAGTTAGGGTCACTTTACACCTTATGGAACTAGTCTCACAGCTCCATCTATCACGATTTAGAAAGTTTTTTAGATTCTTATCTAGTCGGACATAGGTATTTTTCAGGATTTCATTATTCAATATTCAACCTTCAAGCTTTTAGGGTTTAAATTATATCATCGATATATGTTTTGTGAAAGAATATAGTCATTGTTTAAGTTTTGGGGCCTTTTGGATTTGTTATTGACATTTTTAGGAGTGTTAAATGTGTCAAAATTAGAATTTACAAACCTCGCAACTCTTAAAAGGAATGAAAACTAATCAAATATATGGACTCATGAATTTTCCCATGAACACGGAGTTGAATCCCTAATTTTTCTTACAACATGGTAAAATCATACTATGGTGTTGTCCCGCCTTTTGCAGGGGCAAAATTCAATAGAAATTAGGACAACAATACCCCTCTATCAAAAAAGTTCAAGATTTACTTTTCCAAGACACCCCAAGTCTACTCATTCTTAACACTAAACCTTACTCAGTCCGTGTAATGGTCCTCAATTTTATTTCCATCCAATCCCACTAGGTTATTTAAGAAATAAAAGTATGCCCCCTAGCTCATTTTAGGAGCTTGTGAAGAATGCCAAGTTTTGAGCAGTTTTGGGAAGGGCTACCACTGACCTTCCCGAGACTAATGCCTCCCCATAGAGTGAAACGAAGGATAAAAATTTAGAATGGATATGCATTCAAGTTCTAAGAGCATCCAAAAAAAGTTTTTGGGATATTTTTCAAAGATCCAAAGGTTTTGGAGCCGATTCAACGAAAAGTGGGTTTTTGGGCCTAAAGGAGCATACACCGCGAAGGAGTGCTTGAACTTCAAGAAAATATTATAGGATATTTATGAAAATTAAAAATCCTAATTAATTACATATGGAAGTTATTTTCCATGCCCTAAATGGTGTAAAAATGAAACATCGTGAAACATCATGCACTTCCCTATGCAACTCATTCTTCCTCGGGATGCAACCGGTGGTCCCAAGAAAAAATGGGTAATTTGGAGGTGATTCAGACAAAATTTAAGCTCCAAAACATCACCATTCATCTCATAAGGTTTTTTCCAATCAAATTCATATAAACTTTCACCTTTGAAATCATCTGGAAGCTCGTGTTATCGTCATCACAAGTTGGCTCAAGGTAAGAGTTCGATACTTAGCAAATTTTTAAAGTAGACACGTGTCAGCACCAGGATCCTAGTGATATTTTATGTCCCTTTCATCCATTAAGAAAAGTTACATAAGGGAAAAATGTTCCTAGCCATTTTTGACCCTTAAGCCATCAACGTGACCCTCTGCGTTTGTCGGGTCATCCCCGTGATCTAGTTAGAGCCTTTCCTCTCACTGCATGGATGATTGTCTAGTGTCACAACCTGGCCCGATGTGGAAATTGATCTCCCTTTCATCCCTTTATTAAAGGAACAAATGGAAAATAAATTCTCCCAACCCTACTTAGTCTCTTTATTCCACATACACCAGAAACTTAGCTCCCATGTGTTTCTCTCAAGCTCCCTCACTCAAACATACACCCAATCAAATATTGCCAAGTGTCACGATGAGGTGCAATGGGGAATTTTGCATCCCTTTAACAAAGTTACATCAGGGAAAAAAAAATTCCCATCCCCCATGCTTGCATTATTGGATGAATAAAGCATAACACTTAGTCATTTTTCATGCATGTTGCATCCCCTCGCATCTCCACACCCTATCAGAACTCTAGAAAATTTGTCTCGGAATCCAAATTTAAATTTATGCACTCAATATGCACTACCAATTCATTCTCACATTGATAATACATATATTTTATAGGAAGAATGGATCAAAAAAATTAAGAAAAAGAAAGAATGAAAATGGTGAAGAAATGAAGTTTTTTTGAAGAAACCCCAAGTCACCAGACGAAGATTCATTCATATATTTTGAACCATTTAATGGATTGAGATATAAAAAAATTACAGATATCCTCATTTTAAAAATACTTCGCGATGCAATAGATGGAGGGTCAAATGATGCTTCATCTCATTTTTTATAACAAAAACTCATTTTGGTGCTCTAGCTCTCATTCGTTGGATTTCCCACCAATCTGATAGTCGGATCGAGATAAAAACTTACACATGGACTAAAAATGAAAAAAATATTGTAATGGAGTTAATTTCATCATGATCGGAGGTAAAAACAAGACCTACAATTTTGAGCTCCATTAATGGCTACCATGACAACTCTATGCCCGAAGCCACTGCTAGGTGAAAATTTTAAATTTTATTTCCAAGCATTTTGGTAGGAAAAATCGAGTAAAATTCAGAGTACAAGATTGTGATGATGAGATAAGTCCAATAATGTGTCCCATCACAAACCGAGCACCAAAGACACACTTTACAAAAATAATAAGCTTTCTTACATAGGTTTGCTACTTTTGGAAAGTCTTCATCAGAAGCAGTAGTGGCGAAGACAATGTGCATCCAAGATAACCCAGAGGTCAGACTAAGTGTTCAGAGCTGAAAATAGTAAAAATGACCACATACTAAAAATAGTAAGTAGTCCCATAAACACCTGCCATAAATGGTAAGTTGTTCTTGAGGGAAGATTTCATAAAGGGAGCGTACGGGCAAGTTGGACATTCAAGTTAGCATCATCATCTGGAGTTCGAGAGGTGGATTCTAACGCTTACTAAAAATAGTAAGTCCCCATTTTGGCACTCGCTATTAATAGTAAGTCACACTCAAAGGGAAGTTTTGGCACAATGGGACATAGAGGGATGATCATTCAGTGTCATAACATTGTTATTTGGGATCATCATAGGCATTTATCATAGGGCATTTAAGATCCATCTCAAGGAACTCGACAGTGTCTTTTGACACTCACTTCATGGTTCAGGGCATAGGTATAACATGTGTAGGGTGGAAGTTTCAGTCATCGGTGAAACAAGTTCATTCAACTTGATAGGATTAGTTCTGAGCTCCTATCTCTTCGGAAAGTATTTTTATGAGTCAATGTTCATGGTCATCAGTGAAGTCATTTAACAAGTGTTTTTGAACACTTAACTCAAGGTGTCCTTAAACCATCCAAAGGAGCTTTTTGAGATTAAAATAGTTAAAGGATTCAAAGATCGTCACATTGGGAAATTTTATCAAGCCATCTGGAAGGAACTATGGACTTCATCGGAGGCGGGTCTTTCATCATCAACATCATTCTTCCCCCTTCTTCTTCCTTATCTCTCTCCTCTCTTCCTCCCCCTAACTTTCTCTCTCTTCAAATGTTCTAATCCTTTGTTGGGGTTTGCACTTTTTGATATTCCTTTAAGTTATTCAAAAAAAAAAACTTTAGAAACATAATGTAAATTAAGTCACCTTGATTATATAAAAGGGACTTAATATTTTCTTAGGAATATCAAGAGTCTAAAGTTAGAAAAAGGCATATGAAGTGTCATTAGGAAGATGAAGAGGCATCTCTCTTCTATAAATTGTAATGAGCCCCTCATTTGGGATTCTTCTTAGCTGGTTTTCAATTTGTAATCTCATGAGAGAATAATTCTTGTGAAGGAACAAAGAGATAGCTGAAATTCTTCTATTTTCCCACTCTTGCATTCCTTTATTCTTTCTATGTATAATTTCTCGCTTCGAGCATCAATACAAGAAGGAGGATTTTATAGCCTTTTTTGACTGAGGGATTTATTTATTCTTTGTGCTCATAAGTCCTAATTGGTCTTGTTGCCATTTGCAGGGTTATTTCTTCTTAAATTTAATGTGTGTTGGAAATTTCTGATTAATGGGTGTGGGACTCTGATTTTCTACCCACGAAATTTATCCCTTCTAGTAATTTTCTCATTCCCCTTCCCTTCTCTTCAAAATTACTCTCTATAAATAAATTTATAGCTTTTCCATAGGGTCATTGGAGTGCCTGCTGCTAGATCCTCGATCAAAATACTACCACGTAAATCATTTTTCACGTGCATGTAAACACATAAGTTACACCATTTAAGTATAGGGACTTCGATTCCCATAATGTTGGAAAGTGTGTGCATGTATACTTTGATTAATGCTAAATCAAATTAAGCAAGAACTACCACCTAAAATAGTTCTACAATTTAGCTAAAACAAAGCATAAACACCATCATGATAAGAATCAAACAAGGGTTCGATGCTAGCATTCATAAATACAAACTTTGAAACTAACAATGCTAAATATCTAAACTCATGTATTCTCTAACAAAAAATAAATGAATGGACCTAAGTAAGCTCCATGGCTATCAAAATAGTTGTCCTTAATGTTCCAAGAACCTAGGAATGGGGGCTAATCAAACTTGGGCTACAAGACCCTTTTGACACCTCCCATATGACCCAAACACTTTAAGAAAGAGGCTTAACTCTTCAAGATGATGAACTCTCAAAAGGGCAAGGTGCAAGCTCTTAGTCTCTTTGCTATATGCTTTGCATTTGCTCTCTAAGGAGTTTAGGTGTAAGTAAAAAGGTAGGTGGAGGGCTCTTTATATAGCCCAAAGGATAAAGGATTCAACACATTCTCAT
Organism: Taxus wallichiana var. yunnanensis; assembly: GCA_018340775.1. Taxonomy (NCBI): domain Eukaryota; kingdom Viridiplantae; phylum Streptophyta; class Pinopsida; order Cupressales; family Taxaceae; genus Taxus; species Taxus wallichiana. The sequence goes on from CM031234.1 coordinate 956,876,018, forward strand.
GAATGTGGGATAAAGGTAAAACATGATTAGGAATGGATAAGGTTGCTTTATTAAAGGTAACCTTACTTTAGAAGAGTTTAATACATGTTTAGCAAGTCATGGGAGTTGGGGGTGTTTTAATTAATCAAAGGTGATTAACTAATAGGTAGATGTAAGCTTATAGAAAATAATTAGAGGAATATTAGTACGATTTAGGCTATTAAAGGGGATTAAATCAATTAAATATTGATTTATTGGTTAAATGGAAGGGAAAGCTAATTAATTAATAATAATTAATTAGTCTAGGTAGAAGGGGTGATTTATTAATGGAAGGTCGTTAATTAGGGTATTTGTTGGATAGGAAACTTAATTAATTAGCTTAGTGTAATTAATTAATGATGATATGAGGGAAAATGAGTGCTTTTGATGATATGTCATTGATTTGTGAGAAAGACGATAATTAACACAATTTAAGTATTTAAATTGCTTGGGCATAATTATGGGTGTCTACAAAAAGAAAACCAGAAATTTGTCCACATGAAAAATTTTCTTGCCAAAAGTTTTTTGCACCCACCATGGGTAAGATTTACTAGCATCTGCACCCAAAAAATGACCTAGAAAATCACAAAAATCATTGAAAAATCTGAAAATCAAAAATTAGAATTTGAAAATTCACCCGAGCCTTATGTCTTCAAACCATGGATTTTCTGGGAAATCCTCTTGTTGAAAGACTTGAGTTACTTTTCCACATTCAAGAGGATATTGCTTCATATTTGTGAGAGGTTATTTGGCATAACAAGAAAATTTTCACCCAATACTTCATTGCCATGAGAGTATTTGACCTTGAAGAAGAACATGTTGTTGAATTAGAAAGACAAAGATAGATTCAAGCACCGCAAAGAAGAGTATAGATTTTCAATTTATCGGATAGAAGGTACACTCGAAACAAAATTGAGGAAAAACCGATCCCATCTTTGAAGAACTTCAAAGAAGACAAGAGCTACTTAGAAATATGAGGTCTCCCTTTATCAGGTAACTAGTCCCATTAGGAGTCCAAGTTTTTCAATCCATTAGACATTGATTTTCCATAAATCAACGAGAATCTTGAAGATTTCACCGATGTAGAAACCGAAAAGGAATCTAGAGAAAGAGAAGCAAGAGTTAAAGTAGAAATAAGAGCTCAAATTGAAAATATTGAAAGAGCTCAAGCTGAAGTAGATGTAAGAGTAGCAACTGAAGCAGTAGCCTTAGAAAGGTTGGAACCTAGAATGAGGAATGGAATGGCGGATCGTGAAGAACACAGGAAAAATGTACCATGGGGTGGAAACACCGGGCCACTTTCTCTCCCTCAACCACTCCATGAGCTACCAAAAGGCTTGAGAAAAAACTTCCCAAAATTTAGAGGAGATGGTTCTCAACTTCCCAAGGAGCATGTAGCAAGCATTCATCACCGCCCGTGGTATACTAGGCATTAAACACGAGGATGCTTCTATCTGAATATTTTTGGAATCACTATAATAGAAATATTTCAAATGGTTCTATATGATACCCTCGATGTCTATCAATTTCTAGGAATATATAAGAAGTGGATTTTAACATAGGTTCAAATTTATGAAGGATTGTCGAGATCTCCTGGTCTAGTTGGTGCAAATGAAGAAAGACGCTTCTAAAAAAATGAGATAACTTTAGATCACCAACTATAACCAAATAATAAGAAGGATTCCTAAAGATGTCATGCCTCCTAAAAAATAACTTGAAAAGGTTCTTTATCATTTCTCTACCACCGGAAGTTGGTTTCTTCCTCAGAATAGCCCAACCCAAGGATTTGAAGGAAGCATAGGAATTTGCAATCGAGACTGAATATGATTTGATCTTGTCTGGAAAATTGAAAGGTCCTAATGGAAAACAAAAAGGTCAAATTTCAAACTTAGTCACCACAGACCCAATGTTTCAAAAAATGGAAAATGACTTGGTTTCCATGAAGAAACAATTATCTCAAATCTCCATGTGGAATTCTCCAAGGAGCCGAATCCATCGAACCAGCCAAGAATCACCCCTCCTCCCCATAGAATTTTCCTCAAGCACCGCCGATAAATGTTACGTGTGACGCTAATGAACCATAAGAATAAGAATAAGGTGACAAAGACTTCCTTGAGGTCTAAGAAGTTAATGGAAAGACTCAAAATGGCCTTATTGAGTATGTCAAAGGAGACAAATATTATGTTGAAACTCCAAGATTCTCGTGTGTGGTGTTCATGCGAGCTTAATCAAAGAAAGCATCTTCATCTTCAACAGATACAATGAATAAGAAGAAAGAAGATCCTCCCATTGAAATTCCACAAAATAAGATCATCAGAGGGTCACCGCTACCACCGTCAATGGAATCAACCAAAGAAAAACTAGACCCACTAGCTAGCAAGAATCATGTCGTCACACCAAGTAAGTCTTCTAGTCCTTCCCCTAGTTCTAAAGTGTCTAAGAATAATTCTTCTTCAAATGTTACTCCCAAAATCATCTAAAGTAGCAACAAATTCTGCTTCCCCATCCCCTTCTAAACTATTTACCACACTTGTTAAAGAAAATCAAACTCCCAAGGTAACCACACCTTCACCATGTAAATATTCCATCACCCTCGAAACTCAAATTCATCCACCATGACCCCATTTGATTATGTAGAATACGTGAGTAAAGAAAAGGTTCGATCATAGAATTGGGGTATTTGCAAACACAACCTACTCAATTTGATAGGTTGGTCAATGTAGTCTGTGGTGGTAGTGATAAAGTGTCAAGCTCAAATTCTAAATTCCTACTCCCACACCATCCATGTCACCTTCACAAAACATGTTAGCCCTTAGTGCCTCCAAAACTAACAAGGTATAACCCTTCTACCTATCCCTCTTGATCAAAGGCTATCAACTCAATAACTGCATCATAGATTCTAGAGCCTCTGACAATGTGATGCCCATGAAAGTTGAAAATTCCTTAAGAATTAATTTGACCCATGCAAATGGCTCTTGCTATTCCATGAAATCCAAATAAGTATCGTTGGTAGGTAGGATAAAGGATGCTCAATTTTCTTTGGTCAACTTCCCGAGAAGAAAATACTTGCTCATAATTTTGGTAGCCGACATTCTATCCTCATTCGTGTTGGTCGTCAAATAGGACTTTTAAGAAGAGCAACAGTCAGGGGACAAGAAGTCCCTCCTCTTTAATGGGAGAGGTTCCCTTATTCAGAAATGAACTTATTTACAAATATACAAAACATGATTTTATGGTTGAACTTGGATATTACGAAAGTGTTTTCCACAAGGATCATCAATTACAAGGACTGAGGAAAGGGAATACGAGGGTGAGCAGAAGAGCAACATGCAGAATTATAGATAGCAGAATAATCCTTTATGTATGCGAAGTTGCAGTGAATTTAAAACAAGATCGTTTGCATTGGATGAACAAGATGAGATTACCAGACACAAAGTTCTGTAAATAACCTTCTTCAGATTCATTAATCAAGGACACAAAGTTCCTTCTTGGTTGTACAAGATCACTATACTCACAATATTTGAAAATATGCAATCAGTGAGACTAACGAACTAGAAACAAATGATCTTCACGAAATTAAATGAAAACACAGAGATAACAAAGATTAGATAGACAATGAATGGAAAGCCCTTTTGTATTGATTTCTCTCTGATCTATTTACACTTCCAGAAAATATGCCAAGTTCTTCCTCCTTTCGAATGACGTAGAAAATATCATTATATAGCTTACAAGTCGGTTACTTTTTGTAATCGCTTTTTTAACTAAAGAATAGTTAAGGACTTTGCCAACTCGCAGATACCTCAACCTATTACAAAGAAAACGGAAAAGAAAGGGAAGAAGAGAAAAGAATGGGGAAGAAGATAGGTGTCGATCACTGAGAGGGACCCACTGACTTCAGAATCCGCTATCTGAATCTCTTCAACGCCTCAGCTATGTCTCTGCCACGGGGAACTGACGTGTTGGCTGCCGACTGAGTCCAAATCCCCAGACATTTCTCCATCTCTTTATCAAACTCGACATGAGTATGATAATCTTTATTTGCTTCTTCGATGGCAAATTGAAGAGAGCAGATCTCCTTCATTTTTTCTTTGGAGATGGAGCTTTCCTTGAATAAATTGTCTTTTACAAAAGCTCTAAACTGAGCTTTGATATCTTGTAAGGAAAGGGGGGCACCAGAAGTTTCATATTGAAGATGACAATGTATATCTTTGAAAGCCGAGACAACCAATGTCTTGAAGGCTTTGCCCTTCTGCCGCCTTTTTTTTTCATTTCTCCCAAAGCCTCCTCCAAGACTCGATCTTCCAATCCACACTTTGTAGACCCAAGACTTGACAGTTTGTCCTTTGCATCATCAAAAACTTTATTCACTAGAAAAATGTTCTCATTTTTCTGTCCCATAAGGCAAAGGTCTACTATGCAATCGCTCTCAGATTTTGAGCTCTTTATCCATGGTATTGATAGTAGAAGAGAGCTTGATTGCATATTGCTCACCTTTTCATGGAGTTTGAAAGCTTCGCCGATGAAGTTTAACCCAGCAACAAGCATGTCTTCCACCATGGCTTCAATAGCTCTTCCATAGAAAGAATGCTTGTGCATATCTTTAATACTCTGCACTTCATCTTGGCTTAGAATTACAGGAGGTGGGAGAGCAGTCAAGGGGGTAGGGTCCAAAACTTTGTCCTTAGACAAAAGGGACTTGATGAAACTTGTGAGAACTTGGGCCTGTTCTTCCAACTGTTCAATAGTTTGCTGGCCCTTTTCTACCCTCCCAATGACTCTTGTGACTGTTTCCTGGAGGTTGTGAATTTCACCTTCAGGGGTAGACTCTCCCATTGGGATTCTTGAGAGCTCCAAGTCAGATGCCTGCAAGTCCTGCTCTGATTTATCCGTTGTAGGCTTGGCAATCTCCAGGAATTGCTGACCTTGAGCATCAGACACTATTCTGGAGGTGACTTTGGCTCTCTTGGCACGAGAAGGGGTGGTGCCCAACAAGGCTGCGACAACATCAAAATTTGATCCCGAGCTTTGAGAGGAGAATTTTCTCTTCTTTTTGTCGACCAAAGGTTACACCCACGCGAAAGAGGAAGAGGAATCAGCAGGAGGGGCAAGGGGACCAAGAGAAAGGGAGCTCATGACGCTCAAGGTCTGTGCAGTTGTTGACTCGAGTTGAGATGTGAGTGGGGCACTGGAAGCAATTGTGGTAGAAGGATCTACAGCATCTGGAAGCTCAGTGCTCTGGACTTCTTTATCTCTATCAGCTGGGTCTTCAGGAGCATTTTCAGGGGTTGGCATTTCGCTTTCTTCACTTTCACTAAGAACAATGATGTTCTCTGGCCCTATAGGCAAATTTGCCTATTTTTCCTAGAGGTCTTCTTCCACAGTGTTCTTTCTTTACTTCTTTGAGTTTCTTCTTATATACAGGTGGATGAGGAAGGAGTGGATTATGCAGTCCCCGAGTTGATGAGGCGGGAGGGGTCTTCACCGGTGTCTTAGACCTTGGAATAGATGCTTCTCTTCTCGGTGTTGAAGCATCCTTAGAGAGGATTCTCCCCGAATGCCTCCCGAACTCTCAAACTTTCCTGTCAAACCAGACCCTAGTCCTGACCAAAACTGGAGCAAGGATCTCAGCCAGGTCGTCCCTCTCTTTCCTGTTCCAATCCACGTCCTCTAAAGGAGTGTGCATAACCACATTTTCATACTCATACGAGTATAGATCAGAGTTTTCATCCTTTAGCCCTTCAGGAACTTGATATAGGCCGAGTTCTTCAATTAATTGCAAGGAGAATCTGCCATAGTGCCTCCTTCTAGCCTCAAAATCATCAGCACAATCAGCCCAATAGTCTTCTGTATCAACTCTATGATGATAGACTATTTTGATGTTCTGCCCAATGAACCTCTTCAAGTCGAAGCAAGTCCTTGGCTTGAAGAAGTGAACCGTGATGGGAACCAGGGCTCTTTCTACATTCTGTGCATCTAGGGCTGTTTTGCAGGTATAATTTCCCAAAGAGATGGGAAAGTGTAAACCAGTGATCCTCTTATCCCTGCAGGTTCTATGCAACTTGTCTAGTTGCCTGCATATCTCTATCAAGGCCATTTTATCATTACAGAACATGGGCAGTCTCAGAGGGGAGCCCTCATAGCCGGCTAACCTGATATAAGAGAACTTTCTGAACTGGATGAAGTAGGCACCGTAGTGCGATATCAGAGTCATAGCTTCATCAGAAAACCTCCTGGCAGTATCGCCTTCGAGCAGCCTGACCACGTACATGGTGAAAGCGTCGTTGACCCTTCTGAAGTTACGATTGCTGGTCTCCAGGGTGAACTGCGGGCAGTATGCATATATTGGATCATCTTTGTGTTCATCTATGTAAGAGAAACCAAACCACCTTTGCCTTGATCTTTGCCAGTGTACATCAGGTACGAAGTCATATAGAACTTCTTCGTTTGCTGCACGTTGGACAGTTGCTCCACCAAATTCATGTTGATGATCTCTGCCCAGTTGATGTTCTGCGTTCCTTCGCACACCATACTGATGAGCGGACACATCCAGAAATGGAATTCGTTGGTAGTGGGAAACCCATAACCCGAGCCAGCAGAATTATGAAATCGACAAACTCTTCATTGAAATCTGCCCACAAGAGGGTTTTGGTCAGACGAGAAGCTCCTTTCTTAGGGTTCTTCAGCCAGGACTTTGCCACCCGTGCTTTGTATTTTCGTTTTCTGATTGAACAGGCTCACATGCCGATCCCGAGAAACGACTATGGCATTATCCATCTCTGGGATTCTCAGAGCAGTGCTAATGGCGGCAGCATCTAGTTTGGCAATGAGTTCCCCGTGTATATTGGTCAATTCGCTCGAGGCGGGGTCGAAATGAGCTCCGCACGAAAGCACGGTATCAGCACACTGTACCGAGATCGGGAAACCGCCAGCAAAGGCCAAACCGCTGTCGTGAATCATTTGTGCCATTGGAGTAGGGTTTGCATCTGCCATCCTCACCCAAAAATCACCGAAATCGAGATGTCGAGCTTCACTGTCTCCGATGTTGAGAACGGCAGACTCTAGTGGTGAAACTTGCTCTTGTCCCTGGAATTTGATCTTCATACTGATAGTAGCTGAGAGAGAAATGCAATCTAGACTCGGGAAGGAATTGCAGTAGGGAACGGGTTTGTGCGCAGGAAATTAGATTGCAGGGGTTCGAGCAAAGAAGCAGTGTGAAAAATGTAAAAGGGGGTCTGCCCGTTATATAGCCGTTTTGGAGAGAGAAAGGGAAATCAATGCGCATTAAATTCATATCTACCAATTTTAAAGGCAACATATTCACGGAAAAAACCAAGTATGGATAGCCCTTGGTTCATCTGGGACATGTGAAACGTGAATGCGCGAAACACGCGGCTCGGGCGAAGCAGGAAGAAGGCGCATAAATGCATTTCGGGACTTTTGGGACAAGAAAGCGCGAAGTGCGGTTCGGGTGTTTCGGGCGAAATTGGAACAGAGCGCACTTTTTTGACTTGGGACATTTGGGTCAAAAAGTTCCGAAGTACGCGACTTGATCAATCCGGGTGAAAACGTGACAACAGGTCCGGAAGTGTTTGGGACATTTGGAACAGAAATGCGTGAAGTACGCGGCTCAGGCGTTTCGGGCGAAAATGCAACAAAGGGGCCCGTTTGAAACTGGGACATGCGGGACAAAAATACGCGAAGTACGCGAGAAACACACAGAATGACCCAGGAATGCAGATCTGTTACAACTTCTTGGCTTTTAACATTTCAAAGACAACAGAGAAGACATTCAATACTCAAAATTTTGAAAATTCACTTTTAAGTGCGGGGAAATTTTGAGTGGACAACAATTCGTAATGCTCCTAAGAAGAAGTTTTTACAAGGATTGAAGTGGTGAAATAAGAATGGATTGGTCCTATGAAACCATACCTATGAAAGGGGAGATGAAGAAGTTACTTCCAATGCATAAGATGAAATACATAGTACAAAAATCAGATGATCCAAGGGAGAACATTTTGTTTCAAGGTAGTGGTATAGGAAACTATTTCCTCACATCGAGAGAGAGATGAAAATTTTCCTTTCCTCACCATGAAAGAAGAAGAGGAAATTTTTCTTATGGAGGATGAGATGCAATATTTGTTCTGGCATGAAATACATCTCATCGGAGGAGTAACATATTCAATAGATGAAGATTCATGTTGCATAATGGATGATTTGATGCTTTCTGAAGACTCCACTGATGATGAAGAAATAAAAAATGATGAGTTTGGGGTGTTCATGAGTAATCTCTTTTCAGAATTTTATTTTTCAATTAATGATGGGATGGAGATATGTGAAGAAGAAGAGACAGTTGAGGAATCAAATTCTCTTCCCGATTCAATCATGGATGAACATATGGAGGAGGCCAATTTCATTCTCGAAACCAAGGAGCAGGATGATTATCACAAGGATGATATGGATTTTGAGCTCAAAGGTGTGCCATTTCCACAAAGCATGGACCTCTTCTCCTTATCGAAAGGGTTCATAAGGTATAATTATTTGTACCTACATGAAAGATAGCCTTGGGGAACACAAAGCATAGAAGAATCAAACAAATTTTCTTTGAATGAATCATGGGAAGGTATGGATCATATTTTTACCACTCCTTTGAGTCATAATATAGAAACTCTTTTGAAAACAAAGATGAATCTATGATGAATTTGGAAGAGCCATCTGTGCAATATATTTTGAAATTTGTAGAAGAAATTGAAAATCCTTAGCTTATCCTTGAACTCTTGACTCGAGCCATGGAGATAAAAGATAGGTGTGAATAAATGAGGGATCCTTTTTCGATACACAATTGTTATATGTGGAGATAGAGCACTTAGATAGGCTAGATAACTTCCTCAATGGAAATCATAAAAGTGGAAACATGTCTATTTCTCCCACATTGCACGAGGAAATTTGTGAATTTGTTGTCTCCCGAAAACCATTTTTTATTTTCTGAGTTAAATTTGAGATTTCAAGATCTCACCTTCCTAAAGTATTTAAGCCAAGTTGAAATATCCAAAGAGATGTAAAATTCCATGCCCTAGATTTGTTTCAAATCCCCAGTCTGCTTGTTTCGATAAATTTCCTATTTTTCTATCTGGACACATGAAAATTTTACTTTGTTGTCCTCATTTGAATGAAATTATCAATCTTTCTATGCCTCTGGATCATCAAACCTTGTATTGTTTTCAATTCCTCAGCTCGTAAAATAAATTTAAGAATCGGGCACAAAATGGTGGAGTCTTCTTCTTCTCTACATTTTTTCCATAGTTGGGAATGACGGAAAATCTTCCCGTTAAATTTTTCCTCAGGATCCACGGATAATATGTGGGTATATCTTATTGGATGTGGTTTGGTCATATTTTAAGGCTCGAGGATGGCTCCATGTGCCTCATCAGTGTATTTTCAAGACTCAAAGCCGGGGGCAGTCCTCAAACTTGCGCTAGTCCCCTATGTGTCCAAAGTACAAAATGAAGGTAAAACAGGATAAAATTGTTTAAGTATGGAAGGCTCAGTGGAAGACTTCATGTGCCTCATCAGCACAGTTTCAATATTCAAAGCCAAGGGAAATCCTCAACCTTGTGCCAATCCTCCATGTGTACCAAGTCCAAAAGGGACATAGTCGATCACTAAAATTGGCTAAGTATGGGTGGGTCGGTGGAGGTCTCCACATGCCACAATGATGCCATTTCAAAAGTAAAACCCAAGAGTCAGTCTCCAAGTAATGCCATCTCGCCACATAGCTAAGGAGACATAGTTGGAAATTGAAAAGTCTAACCCCAAAGAGAAGGAGACACACGTCGCCTTGGCATAATTTCTTAAGGTGCTTCCAAAGAGGAAATTCAAATCGAGTCAACTCTCCATGTGTCTAGGGGTCAACATGAGTCAAACAGAACAGACCCCGAGATCAGCTAAGTATGAAAGAACCCACGGAGCTCTCCATGTGTCACTGACGTAATTTCAAAGACAAAATCTAGAGGCAGGTTCCAAATGAGCACTAGCCCGCCATGCATCCAGGGTCAGATATACGGCCCCACCAAACAAAAGGTAAATAGTCAAAGCATCTGCAGGCCCATTCTAATCAATTCCTTCCATGTGGGTGGCCTAGATTTAAAGTTGTAAAAGCAAATCGAATGGCCCGTGTTTTAACTAGAAAAATAATGTAACAACCGAATATTTAAAAAAAAATTGTTTCTTTACTGCCATAAGTGTTTTTCTATGAACCAAGAAATGGAAAGCGCACAAAATTGAAGGGGCGTAAACAATTAGAATAGGTTGTAACTATTTCTTGCTCACCCAAGTAGATTGTAACCATTTCTTATGGGCTATATGATGGACTCTAAAAGTCATTATAAGGGCTGGAAATTGACCTAGTAAACTCACGAGTGCATTGTACTCAGAGAAAGCAAAGGAGTTAGCCATTTTTCTTCCATTTTTCCCCCTTCTTTCAATTTCCTCCATTTCTCCACTATGTATAGCTTCTGATTAAGCATCAATACAAGAAGAGGGATTTTGTAGCCTCTTTGATGAGGAGATTTTAGAAACTTTGAGTTCATGATATTATCTCATCTTGTTTCCATTTGTAGGGTTGTTTCTTCCCATGAATGCATGTGATGAATTTTATAATTAATGTGTGCAGGAATCTAATTTCCTACTTGCAACATTATTTCTCCTACCTATTTTCTCACTCCCTTTCCCACTTTCAGAAAAAATTTCTCTCTTGCAATTATCTACAAGCTTTGCCACAGGGTCAATAGAGTTCCCCTGTTGGATCCCCAGCCAAAACGCCACCACAAAAATCCACGTTTTCTCATGCATGCATATACGGTAGTTGCACTGGTCAAGTAGAGGGACTTACATTCCCAAAGCGTTGGCAAGGAGTCCACAAGTTTTCCCACTCGACAAATTTCCTCGCCAACGAGTTTTGGCGCCCACTCACTGGGCATATTTAGCAAGCATCTACACCCGAATGCCACTGCAAGGTCAAGAAATTCAAAAAAAAAGAATAGAAATTTCTTGGAATTTGAATGACTATATGAGCCACATGGATTCATATCATAGATACTCCAGAAACTCTCCCGTTAAAAGACTGTATTTCTCTTCCACATCCAAGAAGATGTTGCTTCAGATTTGAGGGAAGCTATCTGACATAATAGGTAAAGTGCTAATCACTACTTCATTGCCACAAGAATTCTAGACCTTGAAGAGGAACATGCTGCTGAATTGGAGAGGAAAAGATAAATTCTAGCACCATGAATAAGAACATAGATTTTCAAGCTGGTGGATAAAAGATACACCCAACAGAATAAAGAAAAGGAGGAAAAATTGATCCCATTTTTTAGGAACTTCAAAGGAGACAAGAGCTACTCGGAATCCAGAGGCTTCCTTCTCAAGCAACCGGTCACGTTGGGAACCTAAGTGTTGCCAATCCTTTGGATGGTGAATTTCCATACATCAACGAGAACCTTGAATATTTCACCGACGTAGAGACTGAAGAAGAAGATATAGAAAGAGAAGCAAGAACAAAAGAGGAAATAAGAGCTCAACTCAAAGAAATCGAGAGACTTCAAGCCAAGGTAGATGAAAAAGAAGTAGCGAAGCATAACCTTAACAAGTTTGGAAGATATAAATAGATATAGAATGGGATATCATGATCATGAGCGTGAACATGATCATGAGGCCCGAAGGCCTAACGTATCATGGTGAGGAAACACTGGTCCAATGGCTCTCACTCAACCACTCCATGAGCTACCAAGAGGCTCGAGAAAAACTTCCCAAAATTCAGAGGGGATGGTTCTCAACTCCCCGAAGAGCATGTAGCAACATTTATCACTTCTTGTGGTGTGTTGGGTGTTGAGGATGAAGATGTGTCATTCCAAATATTTGTGGAGTCACTTAAAGAGAAGGTTGCTGAATGGTTCTACATGTTTCCCTAAGGTATATCACCTATTGGGAAGATATAAGAAGTGCATTCGAACATAGGTTCAAGACCACAGAAGATTTTCAAGATATTTTGGTCCAATTGGTACAAATTAAGAAAGAAACCTCTCGAATCAATGAGGAAATTTGTAGAAAGATGCGATATAGTGATAAGAAGGATCCCCAAGATGTGGTGCCTCCTAAAAATAATTTGAAGAGGTTTTTCATCGGTGATTTGCCATCGAAGTAGGTTTCTTCCTCGAAAGAACCCAACCAAGAACATTGTGGAAATCCCAAGACTTTGCAATAGAAACTGGTGATGATCTAATCCTTTCCTAAAGGTGAAATGTCCCAATGGAAAGAAAAAGGGTCGAATTAAAAAAATTTCACCACAGATCGATGTTTCAAAAGATGGCAAATGACTTGGTTGCCTTGAAAAATCATCTATCTCATATCACAATGTGGAATGCTTCAGGAGACCAAACCCTTTAAACAGGCCAAATATTACTCCACCTCCTCATTGGCTTGATCTTGAAGCACCCCGACCAATGCCATCCGTGACACTAAGAGCCAAAGGAAGAAGCAAAAATTGATGAAACTGAAGAAAAAAACATGGAATATTATGAAAATTTTCTTGAGATTGAGGAAGTTGATATGCACAATGGCCTGATTGAGTATGTTGATGATGAAGATGAAGGTGATGAAGAAGTTCCAAGTTTCTCATGTGTTGTTTTCACTCGTGCTCAATCTAAGAAAGGGATTTCAGCCCCAACAATTGCAGCAAAGGATAAGAAGAAGAATAAATAATATTTTCCTCCAGAGGTTACACAAAATAAAATCATCAATAGAGGATCACCATTACCACCTTCCATGGAATCATCCAAATAAAAACCAGACTCACTAGTTTCCAAAGAGCATGCTACTATACCAAGTAAGTCATTTGATCCTTCTTCTAGCTCAAAAGTTGCTAAGAATAATTCTCTTCTAAATGTCGGTCCTGTAAAAATATCTAAAGTTCAGTCAAAGGCTACACCCTCACCCCCTTCCAAGCCAATTGTTACATCTAAAAAAGAGAACCCAACACCAAAAGTAGAAAAGTCTCTACCATGTCAATATTCCTCCATTTTAGGAGCCTCTTCCTTTCCCATCATTTCCCTATTTGAATTTTTAGAACATGTAAGAAAAACCAAATTCCAGCTCTTTGAAATAGAATGCCTACAAACACGTCCTTTCCAATTTGACAGATTCATCAATGTAGTTCATAAGGGTAACCCTATCTCTTCAAGCCCAAATTATAAAGGCTTACTCCCACTCCATCCACACCACCTTCCAAAAACATGTTATCCCTTAGTACTCCCAACACCAACATAGTTGAATCTTTCTACCTATCACTCCTCATCAAAGGTTTCCAACTGAATAATTGCATCATAGATTCTGAGCCTTGACAATTTGATTCCAGTCAAAGTTGAAAATTCTCTAGGCCTCACCTTGACTCGGGTAAATGGAACCTACTACTCAATGGAATCCAAACAAGTTCCATTGGTAGGAAGAATCAAAGATGCACAGGTAGCACTAGTTGATTTTCCAGACAAGAAGGTGCTCCTAACCATATTGGTAGCAAACATCCCAGCATCCTTTAGTATGCTGTTGAGTAGGATTTTCTGCAGAGACCTAGGTGGAGAAATAAAAATGGATTGGTCATCTGCTATCCTGCAAAAAAGGAGAGATGAATAAGTTTCGCCAATAAGAAAAATGAAGTTCACGATACAAAATTCTAATGATCCAAGAGCTAACATTCTCTTTCAAGATTGTGGGATAGGAAACTACTTCCTCACATCAGAAAAAGAGGAGAACCTACCACTTCTCATGGAGGAAGAGGAAGATCAAATTTGGACAATGGAATTTTGTGGTAGTCACTCCAGAGCAAGCTTAGGAGCCGGTGTAGTATTGTACTCTCCTTTCAATGAGTTGTACCCCTTTTCCTACAAGCTACAATTTGATAATACAAATAACACCGCAGAGTATGAATCACTACTCTTAAGCATGAGCACCATAGAGGACATGGGAATCAAGAAGCTGAGATGTTGAGGTGATGTAGAGGTCATAGTAAATTAGGTCCTCCAACATTATCGGTGAAGAATCCAAGACTTCGGCATTACGAAACAGAGTGGGGACTGCGTTGAATATTTTAATGCATTCTCCATAGAAGTTATTCCAAGGGAACAAAATGAAAAGTTTGACTTTCTTGCAGTGTCGGCTTCCTAGTGACACCTCATTTTTCTTTTCGTAAAGAAAAAGTGACCATTGAAATGGTATTCAAGCCTAGCATACCCCACAATGCAAATCATTGGAAAGTATTCAATGATGATAACCAAATTCTTTCCTTTTTGGAGTAAAGGGATAATTTCAATAGTCTCTTCTTGAAGGAGGCAAAAATCCACACCATGAAGCATCCCCTAAAGAAGAGAAAGAAGGAATTGAAGGGATTTATAACGAGGGAGTAATCAAATTGAAAGGGAATAAAATTCCCAAAGGCCTAGTCTCTTTACAAGATCTCTTTGAAAAACATGATAGATTCATTCAAGAGAAAGAAAAGGAATCTTCTCGGCACCTAAGCAGATTTTGATAAAAAAAATTGGTACCTCGGAGGAGCCAAGGATGGTCAATATTGGAAAATGTTGCTCACCTGAAGAAAAAAGAATGTTTGTTATTTTACAAGAAATACTCAGATGTCTTGGCCTACTCTTATGATGAACTCAAATCCTTCCAGCCAAAATAAATGCACCACTCAATTCCTTTGAAGCAGGGTGCTAAGCCCTTCAGGAAGAAATAAAGGCCTTACAACCCAAATATTGATGATACCATCAAGGAGGAGGTGAAAAATATGCTCAATGCAAGAATAATCTTTCCCATCCACCATTCTATGTGGGTAGCTAACATTGTGCCAGTGAGGAAGAACAATGGCGAAATAAGGATATGTATAGATTTTGAAATATGAATCGGGCATCCCTAGATTACAATTACCATCTTCTAATCATGGACCACATTTTGTAAGTAGTCACCTGGATCTGAAATTCTCTCATTGTTGGATGGATTCTCGTGGTATAATCAAATCAAAGTGGCGGAAGAGGATTGCAACAAGACATCCTTCACAACACCTTGGGGCACTTTTGGCTACTGACATGATGCCTTTAGGCTTAATCAATGTAGAGCTAATTTCCAAAGAAAATGGACTTTGACTTCAAATATTTGAAACATTTCATTTTCATATATCTCAATGACCTCATGGTATTATCAAAGAAGATGGGAGATCATATTTGTCACTTGAGCAAGTTCTTGTAAGGTGTAGAAAACATGGCATATCACCGAATCCAAAGAAGTGCATTTTTGGAGTCACAGAAGGAAAATTTTTGGGGCACATCATGAACAAACATGGAGCACACATTAATCCTGAGAGGATTAGATCCATTCAATCATTATCCCTACCCACAAGCAAGAAAGGAGTTCATTCTTTCTTTGGAAAGGTAAAATTTCTTCGTTGTTTTGTGCCTGAGTTTGCTGAATTGACAAAGCACATCACTTCCATTATGAAACCACAAGCAGGTTTCAAATGGAATAATGAAGGGAAGTTATCATTTGAATAGATCAAGAAATCCATTGCCAAAGCTCCAACTCTTGTATCTCCAGATTTCAACAAAGATTTCATCATGTATTGTTATGCATCAGAACATACACTCTCTGTTGTTCTTGTTCAAAAAAATGATGAAGGTGTGGAAGCACCTATTTCTTTCATGAGTTGTCCTTTGAAAAAGCATGAGCTAAAGTACATTCAATTGGAGAAACATGCCTATGTAGTGGTCAAGGCTGTAAAAAACTTCAGGTTTTACATTCTCAATTCCCATACTGTTGTGTTGGTCCCTGGCAGTGCAATCAAATCCATTTTGACTCAGCAAGATCCTGGAGCTAAGAGAGGAAATTGGATTGCAAAAACTCAAGAGTATGACTTGGATATTCAAACCTCTAATCTGGTAAGGGGAAATGGCTTGTGCAAGTTGATTGCTGAAGATGAAATACTTAAAACTCAGCATGGTGAAGAAAATTGTGCCTGCTCAACTTGTTCAGAAGACAACCCACAGTTCTCTTTGTCACCACTACCGATGAGTGGTACGCTAATATTGCCTACTACTTGACTTATGGAGAATTCCCTCCCCATCTTGATTACAACCAAAGAAGAAAACTCAAGTTGAATGTAGCTAAATTTGTAACTGGAATCATGTGCTCTACAAAAGAGGCCTGGATGGTTGTTTCCTCAAAGTGTAGAGATAAAGAGGAAAAAGAAAAGTTTCTTAAAGTATACCATGACCAAGCATGTGATGGACATTTTTCAGCGATGGTCACTACACACAAGATCCTTTGAGGAAGGTATTTTTGGCCCACCATCTTTACGAACACACAGGATTGGGTTTCAAAGTGCAAAGCATGCCAACAATTTGTTGGAAGGCCATAACTAGCTACATTGCCACTCAGGATTATGGTTATTGAAGAACCATTTCAAAAATGGGGGCTGGACTTCATTGGTGCTTTGAATCCTCACTCAAGTGTAGGGAATACCTATGTGCTCACAGCAAAAAACTACTTCACCAAATGGGTGGGAGCAACTCCAACCAAATAGGCCAGCACTAAAACAATATGCAACTTCATCAAGGAGAATATTATAGTCTGTTTTGGAGTGCCACGGAAGATTCTAGTATATAATTCTACCTATTTCTCTTCAAGGGAGCTCACAGAGTTTTTTTATGGCTTTAGAATGTCCCTATCTCATTATTCTGAGTACTATCCCTAAGGAAATGGGAAAGTTGAGTCAAGCAACAAGAACATTGTGACCATTGTTCGTAATCTTGTATTTGAGAATCAAAGGAATCGGCACAAAAGGTTGTATGATGCATTTTGGGTGGATAGGATCACTCCCAAAAAGGCAATACGTATGTCACCATTCCAACTGATGTATGTAGTTAAAGCAGAAATTCCTCTCACAATTGAAATGTCAGCTCTCAAGTTGTTACAATCAATTATAGATGGCTAGTACAAGTATTCCATTAACAAGAGGATCCTATTTCTAGAAAATCTAGAAGAAAATAGATCCCAAGTGGTGGATCAAATCAAGGAGCATCAGTTGAAAGTGAAGAAGATATTTGACCAGAAGACCAAGGTAAGAGAATTAAAGGTTGGAGACTTCGTTCTGCTATGGGATAAGAAAAGAGAACCTAGAGGCAGCCATGGAAAGTTTGATTCATTATGGCTCGGCCCATTCCTGATTCATGAAGCTTGTGGTGAGAACATTTTCCTTCTCTCATACTTGGATGGAACACCACTGGAATTTACTCAAAGTGGGAAATACTTGAAATTATATCATCAGTAAAATCAGGTTGTCCCATCCTTATACCACAGGTGTTTTTCCCTTTCCGTTGTGTGGTTTTGTTTCCCCTTTTTGTTATGTGTCGTGTGTTTCCTCCCGTTGTGTGCTCATGTGTTTCCTTCTTATAATATTTCTTTCTCAAAGTTGTTCATGAATCTACAAGGCTCAATGGATAAGGCATTGGTCAATGAATTATAGGGTTTAAAAATTGAGATTCTGGATCCTCATATCACATCTTCGCCACGCTCAGTCCATGCCATGTCCCCAAGCTAGATCCAGTTGTTGTCTCCCGAAAACCATTTTTATTTTTCGAGTTAAATTCGATATTTTGAGCTCTCACCCTCCTAAAGTATTTAATCCAAGTTAAAATATCTGAAGAGACGTAAAATTCCATGCCCTAGAGTTGTTTCAAATCCCCAGTCTGCTTGTTTTGATAAATTTCCCGTTTTCCTGTCTGGACGCGTGAAAATTTTACTTATTTCCTCATTTAAATGAAATTTTCAATATTTCGATGCCCCTGGATCATCAAAACTTGTATTGATTTCAATTCCTTGCCTCGTAAAATAAATTTGAAAATCGGGTGCAAAATGGTGGAGTCTTCTTCTTCTCTACATTTTTTCCATAGTCGGGAATGACGGGAAAATATTCCTTGTTAAATTTTTCCTCAACATCCATGGATAATACGTGGGTCTCTCTGATTAGATGTGGTTTGGTCATATTTCAAGGATTAGAAAACGGCTCCACGTGCCTCATCGATGTAGTTTCAAGATTCAAATTCGGGAAGTCCTCAAACTTGCGCCTAAGTCCTCCACGTGTCCTAGGTACAAAATGAAGGTAAAACAGGATAAAATTGTTTAAGTATGGAAGGCTCGGTGGACGGCTCCATGTACCTCATCGGCGCAGCTTCAAGATTCAAATTCGGGGGTGGTCCTCAAACTTACGCCAGTCCTCTACGTGTCCCAGGTCCAAAAGGGATAGAGCTAAGCGCTAAAATTGGCTAAGTATGGGTAGGTCGGCGAAGGTCTCCATGTGCCGCAATAGCACCATTTCAATAGTAAAACCCAAGAGTCAGTCTCCAAGTAGTGCCAGCTCGCCACGTAGCTAAGGAGATAGAGTTGGCCATTGAAAAGTCTAACCCCAGCGGAAGGAGACATGCGTCATCTTGGCACAATTTTAGAAGGTGCTTCCAAAGTGGAAATTTAAATCAATGTTGGCTCTCCATGTGTCTAGGGGTCAACATGAGTTAAACAGGAACTGACCTCGAGATCGGCTATGTATGAAAAGAACTCACGGAGCTCTCCACATGTCATCTTAACACAACTTCACAAACAAAATCTGGAGGTAGGTTCTAAATGAATGCTGGCCCGCCACGCATCCGGATTAGATTTACGGCCCCGCCAAACAAAAGGTAAATAGTCAAAGCATCTCCAGTCCATTCCAATCAATTCCTTCCACGTGAGCGGCCCAGATTTAAATTTGTAAAATAAAATCGAATAGCTCATGTTTTAACCGGAAAAATAATGTGATGGCTGAATTTTTTTTTAAAAACATTTCTTTCCACAATAAGTGTTTCTCTGTGAACCAAGAAATTGAAGGGGAACAAATAGTTAGAATAGGTTGTAATTATTTTGCTCACTTGAGTAGATTGTAATCATTTCTTACAGCTATATGATTTACTCTAAAATTCATTGTAGGGCTATAAATTGACTCAGTAAACTCACGAGTGTGTTGTATTTGGAGAAAGTAAAGGAGTTAGCCATTTTTCTTCCATTTTTCCCCCTTCTTTCAATTTTCTCCATTTCTCCACTATGTACAGCTTCTGATTAAGCATCAATACAAGAAGAGGGATTTCGTAGCCTCTTTGATGAGGATATTTTAGAAACTTTGAGTTCATGATCTTATCTCATCTTGTTTCCATTTGCAGGGTTGTTTCTTCCCATGAATGCATGTGATGAATTTTCTAATTAGTGTGTGCAAGAATCTAATTTCCTACCTACAACATTAGTTCTCCTACCTCTTTTCTCACTCCCTTTCCCACTTTTAGAAAAAGTTTCTCTCTTGCAAGTATCTGCAAGCTTTTCCACAGGGTCAGTGGAGTGCCCTTGTTGGATCCCCACCGAAAGGCCACCGTAGAAATCCATGTTTTCTCACGCATGCATATATGGTAGCTACACCGGTCAAGTAGAGGGACTTAGATTCCCAGAGCGTTGGCAAGGAGTCCACAAGTTTTCCCACCTGAAAAATTTCCTCGCTACAATGTAATGTAAAATAAGAAAAGTCCTCGAGTCTCTTCATAAATTTCTAATTTTAAAGGTAACACTTTCATTATTGTAGGATGTGATAAGGAAAATATTGATTCGACTCTCATGGAAGAGATTTTCCTGTTGCAGAGCATTAGGAATATGTTCAAAATCAACTTGATCACATCACTTTGGAACTTTCTACAAATATGGTAATGAGAAGAGATCAAAATATTTAAAAAATTGAACAAAGATCATCCCTAGAATGATCATGAAATGTTCAAAGAAATATCAATGTTATGGATAAGAATGGAAGGCAGTCAACACTCTAGAAATGATCTCAAAGAATGTAAAGGAAAGGAGATTTTTAGGCAAATGCCTGAGAACAAAAAATCTCATGTAGGCTCACTCCTATGAAGTAAAGGACAATCATGAAAGCACCTGGATTTCATAGACATTTAAGGAAAGGAGGATACTTCCTTGAACCAATCATCAAATTCGCAAGACATTGACATCTAGTGTTACCTCTTCGGGGTAACTCCTAAAAGGAAATTTCTCTAGTGAAAGTGGGTTTTCCCCACATTTTACCATAGGTTATTATTAGGTTATTTTTCCATTCTTGTGTGTGTTTCTTTCCCTTTCCGTGTGTGTTGTGTGTTTCCTTTCCTTTTTTTTGTGTGTGTTTTCTTCCATTCTATCTCTCTCATATAATTTGTACATGACTCAAGGCCCAATGGATAAGGCACTAATCAATATGTTGTAGAATGAGATTATAGGATTTCTCATGTCATATAATTTCTGTGGTCATCCTATATCATTCCCCCAAGTTAGAGCCAGTTGTCTTGCATTTTTGAAGGGGCAAAATTCAATAGAAAGAAGGACAACGATACCCCTGTGTCAAATTTTTTCAATCTTTACTTTTCTAAGACACCCCAGTCCACCCATTCTTGACACAAAACCTTACTTATCCCATGTAATGGTCCTCAATTAGATGTCCATCCAATCCCCTAGGTGATTTTTTAAGAAAATTGATTCCCCTTAGGTGATTTTAGGAGCTTGTGAAGAATGCCAAGTTTTGAGTAGTTTTGGAAGGGATACCACTGGCCTTCTCGAGAATAATTCCCCCTTCGAGTGGAATGAAGAGAAAAATTAGAATGGAGATGAATTCAAGTTCCAAGAGCATCCTCAAAAATGTTTTGGGAGATTTTGGAAAGATCTGAAGGTTTTGGAGTCGATTCAACGAAAAGTGGGTTTTCGGGCCT
This sequence comes from Taxus wallichiana var. yunnanensis, assembly GCA_018340775.1. NCBI lineage: Eukaryota > Viridiplantae > Streptophyta > Pinopsida > Cupressales > Taxaceae > Taxus > Taxus wallichiana. Next base: position 956,896,903 of record CM031234.1, read on the forward strand.
AAAGGAGCACACACCGTGAAGGAGTTCTTGAACTTCAAGAGAATATTATGGAATATACATGAAGATTCAAGATCCCAAAAAGTACCTATGGAAGTTATTTTCCATGCCCTAAATGGTGGAAAAAATGAGACATCGTGAAACATCATGCACTTCCCTAGGCAACTCATTCTTCTCGCGTACAATCGATGCTACCAAGAAAAAGGGGGTCATTTTGAGGTGAATAATTATGAATTTAAGCTCCAAACTATCCCCGATAAATTTATCGAGTATTTTCCAATCAAATTCATATAAAATTTCACCTCCAAACTCATTCGGAAGCTCGAGTTATCATCATCACAAGTTGGCTCAAGGTAAGAGTTCGATACTTAGCCAATTTTTGAAGTGGACATGTGTCAGCACCAGGATCCTGGAGGTATTTAATTTCCCTTTAATCCCTTTAGAAAAGGGACATGAGGGACATAAAAATGTACCCAACCCTTTTTTTCCCCAAGACACCAATGCAACCCTTCGTATTGCTAATTCAGCCCCCATGAGCTAGTAGAGCCTTTCCTCTCACTGCACAGATGATCGCCAAGTGTCTCAACTTGGCACAATGTAGAAATTGATGTCCCTTTCATCCCTTTAGTTTGGTAAAGGGACAAAGGGGACACAAAAATGCACCCAACCCCACTTAGCCCCTTGATTCCTCATACACCTGAAACTTATCTCCCAAGTACTTCTCTCAAGCTCCCTCGCTCAAACACACACCAAATCAAATATTGCTCAAACACACAAGTCCAAAAATATGTGTCCCATCACAACTTGAGAACTGGAGACACTTTCAAAAAATAATAATTTTTCCTACATATGTTTGTTACTTCCGGAAAGTCTTCATCAGAAGTAGTAGTGGCAAAGATAATATGCATCCAAGGTAACCCAAAGGTCAGACTAAGTATTTAGAGTTAAAAATGGTAAAAATGACCACATACTAAAAATAGTAAGTAGCCCCACCCCCTAAACACCTGCCATAAATGGTAAGGTGTTCCTGAGGGTAGATTTCACAACGGAGTGTGCAAGAAGTTTGACATTAAAGTTAGCAACATCATTTGGAGTTCAAAGAGGCAGATTCTAACACTTACTAAAAATAGTAAGTGCTCATTTTGCACTCGCTATTTATATTAAGTGACACTCAAAGGGTATTTTTGGCATAATGGGACATTGAGGGATGATCATTCAGAAAATAAAATTGTCATTTCATATCATCATATCCATTTCTCACATGGCATTTGAGAACCATCTCAGGGAACTTGATAGTGTCTTTTGACATTCACTTCATGGTTTGGGGCACATGTATAACATGTGCAAGGTGGAAGTTGTGGTCATCGGTGAAACAAGTTCATTCAACTTGATAGGATCAGTTCTGAGCTCCTATCTCTTTGGAAAGGATTTTTATGAGTCAGTGTTCATGGTCATCAATGAAGTCATTTAACAAGTGTTTTTGAACACTTAACTCAAGGTGTCCTTGAACCATCCAAAGGATCTTCTCGGGCTGCAAATAGTTCAGGGATTCAAATATTGTCACATTGGGACATTCCATCGAGCCATCTGGAAGGAACTATGGACTTCATCGGAGGTGGATCTTTCATCGTCAACATCATTCTTCCCCCTTCTTCTTCCTTCTCTCTCTCCTCTCTTCCTCCCCCAACTTTCTCTCTCTTCAAATGTTCTAATCCTTCATTGGGGTTTTCAATTTTTGATATGCCTTTAAGTTATTAAAAAAACAACTTTAGAAACATAATGTAAATTAAGTCACCTTGATTATATAAAAGGGACTTAATATTTTCTTATGAATATCAAGAGTCTAAATTTAGAGAAAGGCATTTGAAGTGTCGTTACAAATATGAAGGGCCATCTCTCTTCTATAATTTTAATGAGCCCCTCATTTGGGCTTCTTCTTAGCTAGTTGTTAATTTGTAATCTCATGAGAGAAAATTTATTGTGAAGGAACAAAGAAATATATGAAAATATTCTATTTTACCACTCTTGCATTCCTATATTCTTGTTATGTATAATTTCTACTTGAGCATAAATACAAGAAAAAGAACTTTATAGCCTTTTTTAACTAATGGACTTACTGATTCTTCATGCTCATATTTTGTAATTGGTCTTGTTTCCATTTGCAGAGTTGTTTCTTCTTAAATTTAATACGTGTTGGAACTTTCTAATTAATGGGTTTGGGACTCTTATTTTATACCCATGGCATTAATCCCCTCCCTATTTATCTCACTCCCTTTCCCTTCTCTCACAAAGTACTCTCTAAAAATTGAACAAATTAGAGATTGTTTATATTTCAAAAGAGGCCAAAGAGTCCAAAAAATTATTTTTTTCAAATCAGCCAAGAGAGCCATTTTATTTTTACAAATCGACCACAAAGCCAAAATTGTAATAGGGCCAATAGTGTAAAAATTCATTATACACGGTGAAAAGGAGCCCAAAATAAATAAAATAATATTTTTGGGTGGGGTGTGCATGTTTTAAGGGGGAAAAGTGTTCAATTTTTTCTTCTACTATTTATCACTTTTCACAATGGCAGCAATTACGGAACCAAAGTTCTTTTTTCCAGATTCTCAACTTTTGTGTTATGATAATTATCCAGCATGGAAAAAAAATCCACACAACTAGATTTTGAAAATCTATGGTCTGTTGTTTCTAGTACATTAACAAGATCTGCAACATATATTTACACAACAAAATACATTTGATCGTGCAAATCAAAAAGCAATATAATAAAAATAGTATAGCCCAGACTAATCTAGGGATGTGATAACTAGATAATAGCTAAGTAATAGCTAAGTAAGTTAAAGTAATTAAATTTAATTACTTTAACATTAAAACTTAGTAAATGATGAATTAACCTAAGTTTATTCCTAACATTCCCCCTTAATTCATCATGGTGCAAGTGAATCGGAGAGAAAAAATAACTCTAAAACAAAAATATGTTTACATGAGGTAAACATTTATTAGCACACACATGCTAAAAGAAACCTATTCTAAGGTGAATCAAATGACTTTATCATTCCCCCTTAATTTAGTATGGTCTCTCTGGATCTCATCTGAACAGGAGTAGTTGGATGAAGGTACTTCCTCTGAATGGTGTGCAAGAGATGGAATAGGCTCAGGAACTATCTTTGATGTCTGGAACCTCTTTTGGGTTGGCACGTGTGCTCGAAAAAAAAATGAGTAGCTCTGAACATTTTGAAAACCTTTATTGGGTTGGCTCATAGCTCAAAATTGGCACTGGCATGAAAAACTACCCTCCATTCACTTTGCTCTAATCCACAAGGAATACCACTTTGTTGAGCGATCAATGAAGAATTTGTAAGTCTTTCATCTTTTCCCCCTAAATTTTGAGTGAAAAGTGAAGACAAATAGCTCCATGAGAATGAAATTTTTTTTTTTGGCACTTTATAATGATAGTGCGATTACAATTTTGTCTCTTCTTCTATGGAAAAATTCCTTTTGGGATACATTGTGAGTACAAAATTGTAAATTTTATACTTTTTTATCTTATTTCAGCCTTTGAATTTTTTAAATTTTTTACAAAACAAAGCTTATTAAAATTTGGATCAATATGTAGAGATCAAAAATCACACACTTTAAAAAAAATAGCACCTCAATTTGAGGTACCAGTTGAAAGTTACGACTTGTTTAAATTTCAATTTTAATATCTTTCCGGGCCCCTTTACAAAAATGGAAAATAAATTTACATCCTTTTTCTTTTCCTCGAAAATCCAAAAATGGAAATTTTTTTAAAAGTCAATTTTTTTAAAAGACCAAATCGCTTACCTTGGTAGTGCTCATAATTTTCCACATGTCTAGCAAAGTGGAGAAAAGGTGGTTTAGGTTTCTCAAAAAATGGTTTTACTTTGTTTATACTCCTTCGTCGCTATTTTGTTTTCACTACACCATTTTTCCTTTTTCATGGACACCTTTGCTTTGTTCTGGTCTACTATTTTGTGTAGGTTTGTACATGCTTCATCTATATTTTCTCATCACTTTGGGTTGTTGTTTTGTTGTTGCAGGGTGCTCGATCGTCAATTTGTGAGTGCATTGACGCCTTTGATTTCTTCTCCCTCTTCCTTTCTCACAACAAGACCTTCGTCCACCACTTGCATCTGCCCATAGATTTATGGGATCGACTTTGAGATGGTCAACACAAGTGGGAGATCAGTATCTATTTGAATCTCGATTGGATTCTCTAACTCATGTGCAGGTTTTCCTATGGATCACCCTTACCTCTGCAAGGAGGTTTGTGGACTCACGGTCAACTCGGTGTTTGGGTCGATCTCTAACTCAATGCTTGTCTAACATGGTTCAAACTTTCCAATGAATGGAATCAAGTAACTCAACTCGACAGTGATGGATATCAACGTATTTAGGATGGAATTAATGCACAAAACAATGTTTGATCAAATACAATCTGGCTCACCAATAACTCGGTATAGGAGTTTGAAACCCAACCAATGATCAAATCGACCTCCCTCTAACTCGGTGAGATTTTTCTGAAGCTTGGTCAAAACCTAGATGACAACCAACTTGATCAATGCTTGCAGGAGCTCAATGCAACTCTATTAAACTCATTCACTAGCTTGGTGATGTGAAACTCAGTCTTAGCATTTGTAAAACCAACTCTTTGCACATATTTAAAACTCGTTGGCCAAAAAATTCATTTTTGTAGCTAGATGCGAGTAATGCACAAACCTCCTCCAATCTGCCAAATGTAGTAGTATTGTCTATTTTTTTAAAACTACAACAATTATATACGAGATCTGCAACTATGTGTAAAAATATAGTGGTGATGAAGTAGGGAAGGTGCTTCCAAGAGGTTGGGGATAGCTATGGTGCCTCTAAGATCAAAATTTCAGTAATGAACCCTTAACCTTCTACAACACACTCTCCTTAGAGGATGAGGGATCCTCATGAGGCCCAGGATCAACCAAATTTGATACCAAATCTTCATAATGTAATATTCTGGAAACCCTTCATATTATCAAATGAAGAAGTTGTAATGTTTATAGACATTAAACAACAATAACAACATCCACGGAAAGTGGATCAAATATACTAACTATGGAAAATATGCAGAAATAACATATTGCCCCTAACTAATCACATCTAGGAACATCCGGGAACTTTCCAAAGCAATAAACTAACAATAGTATAGCCCCCACTAATCTAGGGATGTGACAACTAGATAATAGCTAACTAATAGCTAACTAAGTTAAAGTAATTAAATTTAATTACTTTAACATTACAACTTAGTAAATGATGAATTAACCTAAGTTTATTCCTAACAGAAATTGCTAGCTTTGCCACGGGGTCAATGGAGTTCCCTGTTGGATCCTCGGTCAAAACACCACCATAGAAATGAATTTTCACGTGCATGTAAGTCACGAATCTACACTGTTTAAGTAGAGAGACTTTGATTCCCAGAGCATTGCTAAGAAACCAACCAATTTGTCCACATGACAAATTTTATCACCAACATATGGAATAGTACCTACTTTACAAGCTTAGGGAATAGATCTTTTGCTTCTGGTCATGGTATGTCTTTCCTCTAGCCAACCTACCTCAATACCAATCTCAACCTAAATCAAAAATAATTATTAACAAGGTTTTTTTAATTTTGTTTCAATGTGCAGAGATGATTGGATAAAATGATTGATGAGTTCGGTGTGACTTGATGGAAGATAACTTCCTTTAGAGGCCTAAAAGACCATTATTAGCTAATAAAACACCCCAGTGGGAGAGTTCAAAAATACATTAACATCTAGAGGTGATTTCTAAGAATATTTGAAGTGTTGGACGTAATTTAGGAAGATTTAGGAATATTTTTTAGGGTTTATGGATCATGGTTTAGGGTTTACAGTTTAATGCTCAAGATTTAGGGCTCAATGTTTAAGGTTTAACGTTTAGCGTTTAGGGTTTACGGTTTAATGTTTAGGGTTTAGGGCTCATGGTTTATGGTTTAAGGCTCAATGTTTAGGTTTTAAGGTTTAGGGTTTAGGGTTTAGGGCTTTTGGTTTATGGTTTAGGGTTTAGAGTTTAGGGTTTATGGCTCAGGGTTTAAGGTTTAGGGTTTAGGATTTAGGGTTTAGGGTTTAGGAATTAGGGTTTAAGGTTTAAAGGTTAGGGTTTGGGGTTTAGGGAACATGATTTAGGTTTTAGGGTCTAAGGATCATGGTTTATAATTTAGGGTTTAGAGGTTATGGGTTAGGGTTTAGGGATCGGGGTTTAAGGCTCAGTGTTTAGGGCTCATGGTTTAGAGTTGATGACATAAGGTTTAATTTTTAGGGTTTAGGATTCAAGGTGGTAAAAATAGGGATTAGGATTTATGGTTTAGATTTTGGGGTTCATGGTTTAGTGTTTAGGATTTAGGGTTTAGGGATTTTGGCATATGGGTTAGGTCTGTGATCATATGAGACCTCTCCATGTGTAACTCTCCTCTCAAGGATCATATTCATATTCAGTGTATCGTTGTCGAAGATGGAAGTTCCCTTTTCAAATCAGTTATTACATATGACGTGGAAGATTAGAAAAGCAAATGAAATCTGGAAAATTAGATTTCATGGGTAATTAGTACTAAGTATCAACAAGAGTAATATGACTTCTGACTACTCGACTAGGAAGGCATGACAATATTAGGACCATATTTCCTAGTCTCATGTATAAAACCATCATTGAGTCTTCTTGTACAAAATAAGAATTGCAATAGGGGAATGGCTAAGAACACAAAATGGTTATCGGTTGCCTAGTAAATATTAGTTTTTAGTTTTGAATGGGAGTCGGTTGGCCTACGACTTAGTGACCTTCTATTCATTGATAATTCCTTTTATGATAAACCCATGGATGCTTTCAAAATTTCCTTCAAAAAGATAGGGGTAGTCATCAAGCCTAGTGAAGGGTGTGATGTAATTTTGAAACAACTTGAAATGTATGCAGATTTAGAGGTCATAACACGAATTTACAAATATCTCTATCATTATAAATGGAAGCCAATTAACAATGTCTCCATGTATCCAATGATCAAGGAATAATGGGGTTTGTGGCAAGATTAGAAGTTAAAGAATCATCGAGTGTCCGAATCGAATGTCGTTGCATCTAGAGAAACATTCTCAAATATTGGAGTAATGCATCTTGGAAAATCAAATTGAACCTTAGAAATTCTCTCAAATTTCTAGTCTAGTTCGTGTTCTTGGTCTTGTTTCTTTTTTGGTTCTAGTTCTAATCATGGTCATCGAATATGGATGTTTTAGGAAAGTAATCCACACATGAATAATTATTTCCATTTAGATTGTTGGAAATTCCAATGACAGTGGTAGTTCCTGTGGAATTCTGTTTGTGGAAGGTGTGGTTGTGCCCTTGTTATTTTTTTCTCATGGCATCATAAGTAGCCTTTTTGGTATTATCAGAGAGAACTCCCCATGTTTTTGTGATAAGTTTAAAATATCCCTTGGCTCCTAGGAACTTGTCTTTATCGGGATGCAATAGTAAGGCTATTTTTAGCAGTATTAACGAAAAAAAAAAAAATTGACTGGAATTACTTACAAATGAATTCCTTCACTTCAAGCTTATTTTTATAATCGTAATCCAGACTTTACAAGTTCTCAATATTTTCCAAATTTGGAGCGAATTGAAATTTTGGACCTTTGAAAGCATGAAGAAAATGGCGAGTTCATTTCCCCCAACCTTTCTTGAAGTGAATTTAAATGAAATGAAATTTGGAATTTGGAGGTGGCATGTGGTAGACATTGATTTTCCTACCACCGATTTACTTATTGATGATTAATTCTTATTAGTTGGATTTATTTTCCATTATTATGATAAGTACATTTTTGAGATTACCAAATCACCGTCAGGTTTTTTCATGAGAATACAATTATTATTATGGCACGGTGGAGTAAAATCCTTAAATCCTCCCATAATTATGAATACCTCTCTATGGAACATCATAAGAGTGAATATATGTTAACCAAACTTGTCATGTCTCCTTGAGATTGAGAAGGGTGTTTAGAGATGCTTTTAGCTTGTATGAAGAGCTTTCACATTAGACAAACCAAGAAGTGACCAATGAACCTTTTTCTTGTGCAATACAAGAGGAAATTTTGGTAAAGGCAAGTGAGAGGAGTCTTTGGATGAATTTGTCGAAACTAGATGAGTGAAATAGGTGGGTTTAATGAGGAAACAACCCAAATTGAACTAGTCGGGGTGGAGTTGGACCAAAATAGAGCACCATAGGAAATTCTTGGGATAGGGATAACACTAAGATAATGAAGGAAGACTACATGATTTTTCAAATTGAACCCATTATCCTCATAATGTTTTAGATCCTTCACAGACCTCAAGATAACCATTCCCTTGATTATTCGAATCGAGAAAAATGTAGGGTTATGGTTTAGGAAACAACGTTTAAGGCTCGCCATTTAGGGCTCATGTTTTAAGGCTCAAGGTTTAGGGTTGATGTCCTAGGGTTTAATTTTAAGTTTTATGGTTTAGGGTTTAGGGTTTAAGGTTTAGGTTTTAGGTTTTAGGGTTTAGAGCTTAGGGATTATATTTTAGGTTTTAAGGCTAAGTGTTTAGCATTTAGGGTAAAGGGTTTAGGGTTTAGGGTATAGGGCTCAGATTTTAGGGTTTAGGGTTTACATTTCAAGGTTTAGGGATTAGGGTTAAGGGTTTATGGTTTAGGGTTTAGGGTTTAGTGTTCGGGTTTGAGGGTTTAGGGTTTAGGGTTTAGGTTTTATGGCTTAGGGCTTAGGGCTTAAGGTTTAGGTGTTAGAGCTTATGGTTTTAGGTTTTAAGGTTTAGGGTTTAGGGTTTGGGGTTTAGGGTTTAGGATTTAGGGCTTATGGTTTAGGGTTTAAGGCTCAGGAATTAGGGTTTAGGGTTTAGGGTTTAGTGCTCAAGGTTTAGGGTTTAGGGTTTAGGGCTTAGGGATCACAATTTAGGGTTTAAGGTTTATGTTTTAGGGTTTATGGCTTAGGGATTAGGGATGAAAATTTAGGATTTAAGGTTTAGGGTTTAGGGATTGGGTTTATGGTTTATGGTTTTGGTTTATGGTTAAGGTTTTATGGCTCATGGTTTAGGGTTTAGGGTTTAGGGTTTATGGTTTAGGGGTTCGAGTTTAAGGTTTAAGGTTCAAGGTGGTAAAAATAGGGTTTATAGTTTAGGGTTTAGGTTTTGGGGTTTAGGGTTTAGGATTTAAGGATTAGGTTTTAGGGCTTATGGCTCAGGGGCTTAGGACTTAGGGTTTAGGGCTTAGGACTTAATGACCTGAATTGATGATTATCATATCCTAACTCTACCATTGTGTCCAAATCTATTCTATAAAAAAATAAAAATGAAAAAAGATGTGTAATATTCATTTCAAGGCACAAGGTGGATGCCATATCCATTTAGTTACTTCTCCCACCCCTCATAAACAAGGTAGTTGTATAAGCAAACTCAATGATGATTCTAGGCACAAGACTAGGAAATATGGACCTAATATTGATATTTAAAAATATGAACTCACTCATGAAACCTACTGGAAATATATGAGGTTTTCCGATCCTTGTATGCAGAAGATCAAGAGCATTTTTCGCTTAGTAATCGATCCTGTAGACTAGAGGGATTTTAAAAAATCTCTAGGTTTCCTTGTGGTTGTCATGCCCTCCTAGCCAATTCATCCATAAAATTGAAGTTTGTTTGATTCAAAATAAAGGAAGAGTTAGTGAGAGTGTGAGAGGAAGAGAGAGAGAGAGAGAGAGAGAGAGAGATTGATATTATGTGTGAGAGAGAGAAAGAAAACATGAGAGGGAGAGAGAGTGAGAGAAAGAGATAAATATAAAGCGAGAGAATGATAAGGAGAGAGTGAGAGTGAGAGATAATGTGAGAGAGAGAAAGAGAGAAAGAGAGAGAGAGAGAGATACAACATTCAATAAGCCACTGAAATTAATCATCTAAGCACCACAACACAGTCTCTAAGTAAAACAGTCTCTAACAATATAAAGAGTTGAATGGTTTCATGTTAGTCTGAGCATGGTGAAACAATATAAAGAGTTGGAAGGAGAAAATGGAAGAAAAATTCCAAATTTGTGCTTGATTTGGAATTAGGACACTTAAAACTAGTGAGAGGAATAGAGTGGAAGTATGAGAAAATGAGGTTTTACAAGAAAATGAGTCATTTTAATAGTTGATTGGGCTTGTGTAAAAAATGTGAGAGCAGGATATGGGGGTTGGAAGGGTAAGTTTTAGGTTGATTGTGCCATTTTTGCATATTTGAGCCTATAGAGCTTGTTGGAAAGACTTCTAAAAACAAGATACTAATGAGAATGATTGAAATTGGTTGTTATGAGTTGATGAATACATGAAAATGTGTTGGATCTCTACATCACCTCATGATGTTTCAGATCCTTCACAGACCTCATGATGACCATTCCCTTGATTATTTGAATCGATAAAAACTTGCATATGTGTTTTGATTTATTATGTGTTATAAGGAATTGCATGAGTCCATATATTTGAGAAATTATTGCTACCTTTAGGAGTTGTGAGGCTTAAAATATATAGTTTTGACACATTTAACACTCCTACAAATGTCAATAACCAATCCAAAAGGCCCCAAAACCTAAACAATGACTATATTATTTCAAAAAATAGATATCAATTGTATAATTTAAACCCTAAAAGCTTGAAGGTTGAATGTTGAAATCTGAAAAATACCTATGTACTGACCATATTAGAATATGAAAAACTATTTTCTAAATCGTGACAGATGGAGTTGTGAGACTAGTTCCATAAGGTGCAAAGTGACCTAACATCTTATATTTACTAAAATAAATTCAAAGTATAAGAAATTATTTTATTATTATTATTTATAATAAATAATATATTTTATTTTATTATCTTTTTTTTTATTATTATTTATTATAATAAATAATAATAATAAAATAATTTCTTATACTTTAAATTTATTTTGGTAAATACAAGCATACCACAAGCACATATACCACATAACGCTCGTGTTATGGCATGACCCTGAATTTTCTTTTTCAAGTTATAAAATATAAATAATAATAAAATAAAAACTTATACTTAAACATTTATTTTTGTAAATAGAAAGCACATATACCACATAGCACATTATAATGCGCTCACATTATGGCTCAGTTTACCAAACCATAATGTGCTCACATTATAGTACGACCCTAAATTTTTATGTCGCATTATAACGCGACCAAGCCATAACGTGAGCGCATTATGCCAAAAATGGATTTGTGTTCACTTTTTGGCCCCCAATTTTCATTCACGTACCTTCATTGTGACTCTAACATCTCGTGCATCGTTATATGTGCACATTATTTCTTCTCTCTTTGCTTCCATCTAAGTCAATGCCATCCTTTCCAACCCCTTCCCATGTCCCTTCACATGGAAAGTTTTTAGCTATCCATTGGCAAGTTTTCAAGTCTCATTTCAATCATTAAGATCTTGATATCTAACAAAGAGCACACATACATATGATCTCCACGGGTTCGCGTAAAATGGAACTCTACTTCTTCCAGGAACGAATATGTTGAGATCATGTACTCCAAATTGTAATTCCTCAACACTCCTTCCCATCAATGATCTACATCTCACATCCACGGATCCTCCAAGTCGAGAGAGTTTTTACTTTTCCCAGATCCATACTTGCTTCTTTCCCAATCGACTCCCTCTATTTTGTACGTAAGTTGCTAACCAATCGTGAAAATATCTTGGAAAAAAACTAAATAATGTCTCGTATAGTGCATCATACAGGTTGTCCTCTACCCATTTTTGTAGATTAAAACTACAACCGGTGTTATATATCTATGTAAACTTGTACTAGCCTTCATGTACCCAATGCTCAATATTATCCAATGATAATTAGAACACCATGTGCATGCCATAACTTGAAATCCCGAATAAAAGAATGTCCCATAAATTAAACCAAAATGTATTCTTAAAATTTAACACCACTTAGTCGGGCATGTTGGCACATCACTCAGATTGATGTTCAAGTGGTCACTCGAAGTGTGTGCAGACCTATCAATTCCCTCCTTGTTTAGACCATTCAAGATGTATAACCAACATTTAGTATTGCGCAACATATAATAAAATACAATATAGCATAGATCATAATAAATACATTAATAGATTAGAGCTTTGATTATTCATTCCTCAATATATACAATCAACAACGATTTGAATGAATAATACCACATTTATCTCTCCTAATCTTCGCAATCCATATCATATTCCGGACACATAACATGATCTCAAAAATACTATAGACTCGGCATAAAGCCATCACACACTTTATCTCTTCTAATCATGGCTCTAGTTGTGGATTTATTCACATTCTTGATTACATAGAAATGACAATTATATATAGGTGGCGGAAATTGTCCTTCATTGCTTTACAATGCTTTAATATATTAATATATTATCTTATACGTAGCCCATATGTATCTTTATTCGTGTGTTTATCCCTCAATTGGTTGTTTTATTTCCATCCATGTTATTAATAGCTTTCTTTATCCTTACATCATGTTATATTTAGTTGTATTTGCCCATGTGTATTTTATCTTTATCCAATGTTCTGCATGTGCTTTATCCTTCTCTACCACTTATTTATCCAATTATATCTTTGTCTTTCTCATTATATAAATTCGTGGTTTTCCTATTTTTAGCCCTCTCTAAAATTTTGCCAACTCATGTTCATTTTTTCCCATGTGCACGAACCTTCTCCATGTCCTCTTCTCATGCCTCCACATGCACCTTTGCATACTTTTGTACACTTGTATCGTTTCTTCCTTTTTATCACGTACACCTTTGCATGTGGATCATACTTAGCCATTATTCCCAATCCAATAATATAGGGTGTCACCAAGATATATATTGATAAGGCACCCCCTATATAGATAGATTATTGTCGACCAATATGTGGGGAGGGTCACCTATTGCTATATGGGGGTCACCATTATGGAGAGAATAATTGAATGGCCATGTAGTAGTATCGTTTGAATGAAGAATAACCCCTATCTATATAAATGTTGTGATGTGTTTGAATATTTATGCATATGGGTACATAGGCCATTCGGAGTGCCTTATAACTATAATATAGTGGGGCTGATGATAGTTCATTGAATTAGACTTATTTTTATAGTTTCCCTACCGCATAGATATAAAATCTAGTTGGTCATTAGCCTAGCCAACAATTCCATGTTTAATCCCCATATAGAATATATATGGGGTTCAAGTATTTTTATCATAAAATAGTCCACTTCACTATACGTGTAGTTGTAGTGTGGTCCACTCATGTTACGTATGTAGATGCCCACCCTATCCAACTTTGAGTAGCGAATCTAAGACTATATGGGATGCCCATGGGCTTTCTATCCATATAGAGGACATATACCATATAGAGCCCCCTCCCCTAGATATGAAAAGGGGATGGGAGATAGGATATAGGAATGCCATATGTGTATAAGGTGTCCCATAAATAAGGTGACTAACGTCATATAATCTCTATAATGCATAGGGTGTTAACTAATATCTATATAGCCTTTAGGTGTCACCCAAGTTCGGATGGAGTACCCATGATAAGGGAGTTCCCTAAACCGAGTTATATGACCTAATTTAGATGCTTATCTAGATATATTTAATCATTACCTAAGGGGAAAGTAGATAAATATGGAAAATGTTGTATATACTATTTTAGAGGACATATCTGGAGTGTATATCCAACCTTTCCCTACGGTGGGTGGTAAAAACTCATATACGATATTGACATTGTTAGCCCCATCCCCGCCTCTTATATATATATATATATATATATATATATATATATATATATATATATATATATTCCATATATATATATATATATATATATATATATATATATATATATATATATATATATATATAAGAAATATCATCTCCCATATAATTTCATCAATAGCCATAGAGGTGGATTCTCACTTTGATCCCAGCTACCACTAAATACATTCCATATAGAATTATCTATATGGAGGGGTAATATCAGTTGTATCATGTAGAGAATATATACAAATAGAATATGGATGATCATATGTGATGAGGCTTCCCTACCGGGTTTTTATATATATAAGATATCTAGGGGTTGTATATATATAAAAAATATCATCTCCCATATAATTTCATCTGATCTCCTTCCCCATATGTGTGTATGTATGTATATATATAGCCAAGATAGAGGTGGATTCTCATTCATGATCCCACTACCATTAGAGAGAGATTCCATATAGAATTATCTATATGGAGGGGTAAGCTCAACTATCTATATATCATGTAGAGAATATATACAAATAGAAGATGGATGATTAGATGTGAGAAGGCTTCCATACCATATTATAGGGTTTTTATATATATAAGATCTCTCATCTCCCATATATATTCCATTCAATCTCCTTCCCCTATATGTATATGACTCTTCCATATAAAGAGAGTGGGAATTGTCTATAACTATGCATCATTAGGATATCTATCTAAAGAGTGGGTCCCACTAAATATCTATAGTATAGGATTCCTCTTTATAGATAGATAAGATATAGAGAAATATGGGGAGAGGTGGGGCTATAGGTCTCATATATATAGAGGAAGTATCTTATCTTATCTTATATTCATGTGTTATGTATATATATAGGGTAGAAGGTCATCTATATATGTAGAACCCAATTATTTAGATCTAGAGAGAACCTAAAGAGAATATCTCTTTATTCTATATATATCTATAAATAGGTGGTTCTATCTATAACTATCTATATGGAGGGTCCCCTATATATATGTAATCTTTTATGTATGTGACATATTGATGAATATAGGAATTTATATATATGTTACCCCTATATAATGTATATATGCTGTATATATGTATATATGTATGGAGAGGGCCCTAGAAATTATTTCCATATCCATATTCTATTATATACATATGGGTTTCCCTCTAAATTTCCCTACCTAAATATCTAGATATATATATGTATGCCCATCTATATATCCACCCTGTATATACAACCCATTATATATATATATATATATATATATATATATATATATATATATATATATATATACATATATATATATATATATATATATATATATATATATATGTTGATGGTATATATAAGTAAGAGTTATCCTATATATCCACTATATAGATATAAGTAAGAGTTATCCTCGACCCCTTTAGATATCGATTTATTAGCAAGGTCACTAGATATAAAGGGAGGCCCTAAGAGAATTATAGATGTTAGAAAGTTGTTCTCCCTATCACGAAACCCTATATAGAACCCCTTTTTATCTCTCCTATATTATATGGAGGCCCCCAAGATCTATCTATAGTGCCATGATATTCTATAAAGGGGGCCAATGAAATAATCTCGTCAAGGGGGGTGGTTTATGGTTGGAAGAGGTTGTAGTGCCCACACTTTTTATAGCTCAGTAGCTTGTTGTTTATTTTCTCATAGACATGTTTTGACAGTGATTGGATTATATCTTGGACTTTATATTTAGATATTTGATCTTATTAGACAGGTGTGGACATTTAGGCGTATAGCGCCAATTTAGCTTAATTTCCATATTGTCGCATTTTCTTGTTATGTCATGGAAACTAATGAATATGATGATGTGTTTGGAACCTAATTATAGTGATGGATAATTGTTGCATGGTGGGATTATATGTCACTTTATCATCTTGTCTAACTTTTGGAATATGGAATATAATTGTGCACGTTGTCGCATCTTGATTTCAGTAGGATGTTAGGTTAGTTTAGAATGCATTGATATCTTACTATGTCATTGAATTATATTGTATCGAGACAGGTGCGGTTAATGTGTGTAATGAGTGTGCAGGTGACAGGTTTACAGGAGAACGTGGGATTCAGGCCAGCTACTCAATCTTGCACAAGCAGCCCACGGGCCGAGTCCTAGCCATGTTCATTGTGTGAAGCCTTAGTATAGGAGATTATTAATTTTGGGCACTATGAGTGACCCCAATGTATGTGATGTATTGTGCTTTGAATTATTAATTTTGTTTAGGGTTGCTAGTGAAGTTGTAAACTTGTTTTGGGAGTTAATAACTCCTCTTTCATTTAATTTTTGGTTATGTTTAATGTGTCTCTTAATCACAAGGGTTTAGGGTCACATGTGAGACCCTTGGGTGGTCCCCACACCCTCTACCCTTGTGCCAAAAATGTAAAACCCGAAATTAGGGTATTTTGGGCATTTTTGGGGACCCCTTTGTAGCTTGGGAGTCCCCCTATCACAAAAATGAGCCCTTGGACCCTACCTAATGGGTAGGGGGGCTTATTTTCAAGGCTAGAGGGAGTTTTCCCTCCCTTTTTACCTCTTGAATAGTCACATCCATGTAAGGGATGTGGATTTGTGTGTTTATCAAAAGTTCCACTTATTTTGTTTTACTTACATTTAAGGGAATTTGGGAGAAGAGGGCAAAAAGATAATTTTACCCTTTCTCTCTTTTGTTTTGGCATCTTTGACCTTGATGAGGGAGAGGGGTGACACATGTCACCCCCTCATTTGTGAGGATGCTTGCTTTCTCCTCTTCAAATTCCCATTCATGGGAAAAGAGAGGGACTTTTTTTAACTTCTTGCTTTGGATGCTTGTGGATTTTGGAGCTTGGAGATTGGCTTGAGTCAAGGTGTGAAGACATTTGAAGTTGGAGAGATTTTTGGAGAGCTTTCCTTGAGGTAGGCTCTCATGTCTTTTGTTGTGTTGTTGTCTTTTTGTTGCTAGATTTGTTGCTTAAAATTGTTATTTGTTGTATGTGGATTTTGGTTGCTTGCTTGTTTTCTTTAACTCCCTCCATCATATGACATGATGGAGTTTTGGAGTGTGGGGGAAGAGAGAGGAATTTTCCTCTCAATCCTCAAGGCTTGATGGACAAGCCTTGTAGGATCTTATTGTTTTTCCCCTCAAATGGTTGAGGTGGGGAAGTTGATTCATTTGGCTTGAATCTCCTTCCCCATTCTTGGTAAGGAAACCCCTTTTGGGGTTTGAAAATCCTTCCAAGGAGGACTTGGAGAAAGGGGGAGGAATAAGGAGGGTCTTGTTTGAATAAGGAGCAATAAGGAGGATATGAAGATGTGTTTATTGTGCAAATAATATTGATGCATAACTTTGGAGAACTTTCTCCTCTCTTCCCCATTTTTGAGGATGAACATGGGTTCTCCTCCTTGTAAATTTTGGAGTCTTGTTTTGTATTTGTCCTATTTTATTTCGTGTGCTTGCATCCTTGTTAGTGTACCCTTCATCTTGTGCAAGTTTTGGTTAGCTATCCTCTTTCCCATGGGCTTGGGGGAGGCTAGCATGCATCCCAACCTTGGGATAGGCATGTGATGATGCCTATGGTTGGGTGGCAAACAAGCTCCTTCTCCTTGTTGGATCTCTTGAAGTCATGAAGGGTGTATCCCAAGCTTGGAATCTATTGTCATCTTGGTGCTCATTGTCTCCTTCATTTTGTTGACATTCCTCTCTTTGTGACTCTAACTATGGCTATTTGAAGAGTGATCATTCTTTTTGTAAAGTATCTTCCTTGTGGATTGGAACCCACTTGTAAGAAATTGTATTCCTTTTTGTAATTTAAAAGCTTTATTTCAATCTTGGGAAGGAGTTGCTAAGTTGTTTCCTTATGTGTTTTAGCATGGTTTGAAATGAGATGTTTTAGATGTTATGCAAAGAGCATTGAGTAAAACATAGCATGTGATGATATGTAATCCACTTTTGAAATGAAAGAATATACTTTTGAAAATAGGCCTTCTTGTTAAAATGTATGCACTTCTGGTTAAGAATCTCATTTATTATGAAAATATATATATATATATATATATGTTTGAAGTAAGTTTTGTTTAAAAAAACATTGGAAAAGAAGAAGAAATTTTAACATTTGATTTCATGAAAAAATATTGATTGAAATACTTCCTTTCAGGCCATTATTTTCTTTTCTTTCTTGTAACTAGGGCAAAATAAATAGTTAAAATGAAGGTTGGATTCCTTTATGAGTAGTGTGGAAACTATTCTATTAAGTACAAAAAAAAAAGAAATAATAAATTTGTATTCATTTTATAAATTAAAAGTATTAAAAAAAGGTTGGATTCATTTTACCTATTTTATATATTTTATATATGTGTATATATGTATGATAAATGGCAACCAAAGATTGATTTATATTGCAAAAATGAAAACACCTATATATAGTGCATATATATATTCATATTTAATAAATCATTATATATATATATATATATTTATATATCTATATATATATATATCATATATTGTATTTTTTATATATATAATTTACATTTTAAATATATATATATATATATATATATATATATATTTAAATGTAAATTATATATATAAATACGGGGGTTATATTAATAGGCCCCCTACGCATATATTGCACTTTTTATTAAAAAAATATATATACTAACCGGTGGGGGTTCGAACCCCCACCCTTTACCATCCACGGGGGTGCTGCCCCCCTGCACCAACTTCGCCCCACCTCTTGACCACTCGCCCCACCCCTATACACCCGCCTTTCCCCTCAAACCCCGCCACCTCCAAAATTTACCCCCCGCACCCCACAAACCGCTACACCACCCCCTCCTCCAGGCCTGCTCCCCGCGCGCCCCAACCTCGGTCGCCTCCCGACCCCGTTCGCCACTCTCCACACGGATGCCACCACACAACGCCTCCTCTACCACTGTGGCCACATTTTTCCCATACACACAGTCACATTCTTCACAAACCCACCCCTCCTCTTCACAACAAACAAAACCAATAGTAGTATGGGCATAAAAAAGGGAGAGAACCATTTTTGTTTTATAAGAAATTTCAAAACTAATGCCATGTTTGGTTTGATAAAACTCCATAGTTTTCTCCAACCTGCACAAAACAAACAGAAGCAAAAACAAATGAGAAATAGAATGAAAAGAAAGAGAGGGAAGAGAATAAAGAGAAAAAGAAGAAAGGGGGCTATTAGTGGATTAGGGCTAACTTTAGTATTATTCCAAATCTAGGGCCCAGAATGGTTTGATCCTAGGGCTCAAGAGAATCCCTACATACTTTTGAAAATGAGTAATAATGTGGGATTAGCTTTTGAATGGGGAGGAAATATTAATTAAAATGGGTAGCTATTTTCTCTTGTAGGTTGTTTTAGTCAATAATATATATGTTTTTTTAATGTGTGAATATTGTTAAAAGTTGGATAAATCAAAGTAATTAAAAACAATGTCTTAGCAATATGGTTAAAATTATATCATTAAGAATATAATTACTTAATGAAAATGTACAGCGAAACATTAGATCGCCTTTCAAAAAAAAAAAAATTTACCCCAAATTTGAGAAATTCCTGGTTTGGTTTGTTGTCCCAAGAATGGGCATTACAGAGGCCCCCGCCCTATATCTCTTATCTAATTTATGGGTTTCCCGGCATGGCACTTTGTGTGTGTGTTTGAATGGAGGGAAATTTTTTTATGTATTTATGTGTAGCATGTGAGAGCCGGTCGTAAGAATGGAATGGTATTGGATGGTTCCCCATTATTCTTGGCATGCATGAGCTAGCCTTAACCTATATATTTGATCTAGAACCATACGAATAGGTGGATCGAAGCATTCTCATGATGATTTTATCACGGTAGTGGAATCCCCATCTACATATATTTAATTAAGAATAATTGAGGGGGTATTGATCCTCTATATATGTTTTATAGATAAATATATAGTGGATATAGAATATAATTGGGATGTTACTATGAAGATTGGCACTTCTTTTATTGTTATGAGGATTGGGATGTTTTTCAATTTCAATTTTGTTATGAGGGTCACTAATCTAAATTTTTGCACTCACCCACCCTATACGAGATTTGGTGATCCAAAAATAAGTGCTTGAAACTAACACTTTTAATCATTTCAAAGGATCTTCAATTTTAATCAACTTAAAAGGATTTTAGACTTCCAAAAACTGATTAAAATCTGATTTAGGACTGAATTCAAACTGAAATTAAGTTTACAATTTACTCAAAATTTCATTGTTTGATCGAAGCCCCAAAAATCATTGTTTCAGATTTAATTGATTTCCTAATTTTATCAATTACTGATTATAGTTGCATCCATATTCATATTCTGAATTTAAATTACTTGCAAATATCATAAAACTAAAAATAAAAATTAGAACACAACACCCAAATTGTTTACGGGGTTCGAATTCCTACGTCCTAGGTTCGCGGTGAACTGATCCATTAATAATGTTAAAATGTAAATACAATAAAATTTACATTCAACCAATAATGAACTAAAAACCTGCAAAAATGTGATATTAGACCTTGAAGGACATTAATGGAGCTTAGTTGTTGTCCTTCACCTTCTTGATCCACTTGCAGTTGTGTCTCCCTTAGGTTCTACGCCTTCATGTGACTTTAACAAAAATAAATCTATCACAAAAGCTTCAAATCGGGAAAATTATCACACCATCGTGATCATCTTAAAATTTTGAAAACGTTTCATATATAACTCAAGATCCGGTTTTGAGTGGAAGGTCCTCAAAAATCAAGTTTTCTAAAAGTAGGTTTATTCTGCCCTCTCACAGACCTGTCACTTGTCTTGTACAAAACCCAATGAGCTCCTTTTATAACAATTATCCAAAGGTGGTGTGTTGGTAATTCTGCCTATTCTTTTGGCACAGATCAAGGGTTCAAATCCCTTTGATTGCATTATCCACTATACATAGCAAATGGAAATCTTTTATCCTTATATGGGAATCAATCCCATAGTCCACGAGAGATAATTTTATCCAAACCTTTTAATAAGGCTAAACTGTCCTATTTTCATGTGGAATGGCTACACATAGCATTTTTCTACCAAAATTAGAGGTCCACATGCTCAAATGGAGTGGTGCCATGTGTCAGCATGTGATTGGTTCACCTTTTGCCACGTCACTTTTTCCCGCAAGTTTGACCTAAACTTTGACTGACCATATCTTTCACATACGAACTCGGATTTGGTCTCATTAAAAATGCGTCAAAAATATTATGACAAGATATACACAATAGAAATGATTTTGTGAGATTCCAAGACAATTAATTTTTCAGTTTGACCACCCATTGACCAAACTTTGACCGGATGTATCTAGAGCTCAAAGTGTCTATTTTCCCGTTATTATATTTTTTGAAAAGCTCTCTAAAGGATCTACTACATTGGCATGGTTTAGGGAAGTTTAGGGAACATTTGAAACTGAAATTTATCCCCTGATCATTTGGGGAGGGTGATGATTGGGACGTTTCTAAAAGGATTCGTAATGCCTAATATTTTACACCCAAATTAAATCGGTGTAAAATGTAAAATTATTTATATTATTATGTTTAACAGGGATTTTCAGTTCCACAACTACAACCTCAACAACAAATTATCAAGTGCAATTTAAAATTTTATTTAAATCTTTCAAAATGATTTTTTACGTTTTAATATTATATATTAGTTACCATGTCAATGTGTAATGACATTGCACGTGTCCCGACTTAAGATTTAGCCATCATCTAGGATAACATGTTTACTAGTAGTTTGTGGAAAAAAGGTTTTCGTACACCAAATTAATGGCACAAATAATCATTTATTTAATCATTTTTAACTAAGAATGTAAATTATGCTTTAAGTGCAATAACACAATAAGTTTCTTCAAAAAAATTTAAAACAAATCTTATTTAAGCATCAAGAACACTCCTCTAATAAATTAGATTAATTAAAACTAATAAGGAGGTTCCAAGTTAATTTAACATTCACGTTTACACAAGTCAAATTTTGAGTCAAAGGTCACAAGAGGCCAATATAGGGATAAAGGAGAGCCCTTGGATCAAATGGCTCTCCACCATATAAATTAGGTTTCCAGTATTTACCCTAAGTTTCCTTATGGGTTACATAAAGTCGTATTTTTATTCATGTTTTAGGAAATGAAAGTGTTAATGTTCACATTAATTAATGTGAAAGTATATTGTTGCGTAAAGGTGAATTCAATAATGTATTTGAGTCGTTAGTAATAATTGATAGTTATAATATATTCTAATCTTAAGATGTGAGATATTGTAGTTTGTATTTGGTGAGTTTTTTTACTATTGGCAAATAGTTTTTGAAAGGGACTATACCCTTGTGTACAAAAGAAGGCCTAGGAGCCGAATAGGAATAAAAATCAAAAAAGAAGGATCGAAATCCAAGTGTGACAATGAATCCCAAAGTAGCCAAAAACAACTACCCCATCAAGACAAAACAACAAAAACTCTGCAAAAAGTAGCAAAAAGACCGCAAAAATAGCAAAAAAACAAACAAGAGCAGCTAAAGCATCTACAACTATTTCTTGGCAGCTTTGTCGATGTTGGCTTTGATGTTCTTCCAGGATTTGAACATTCCCAAAGTTGTCATGTGGGTAGCGTCAGTCTTATCCAGCTGATCAATGGTCCTTTTGCTTTCCTTATCAGTGCCCCAAAGCGTTGTTGGAACTCCGCTGAGATTGGAGACACTTCGGACATGCTGCTCAATGAACTCCTCAATCACACTAAAAATGGCCATATTGTAATCATGCCGAGTTTTGGCCTTCCCTAAACGGGAGTCTAAGGAGTTCAGCTTCTTGTATATATCTTCAATCTGGTTGTTATCAATAATCACTTCCTCCTCCTTCTTCCTCTTACCTTTCTATTTTGCCAAGTTCTTAACCTCATCCTTCAACAGCTTCATATCAGCTTCTAAGGCTTCCATCCTTTTTGTAGAGCTCTCCATATGCACATCCCGAGGACTAGCACTACTAATATTCAGGAGGTCATGTGCAATTTCAATTTCATGAGGACCATTCCCCATAGCAAGAGTATCGAGGTTAAGCCTTCTAGAGGACCTGGTGACACGCCTAGCCGAGGTGGAAGCGAAGAGGGGGCGGGGTAGCAGAGGGGGAATGGAAGATGAAGTCCGGACGGCCGGTAGAGGGGTGACGATGAGCGGTGGCGGGGACAAAGCAGGGAAGATGAAGTTTGTATTTGGTGAGTTCTTAATATAACTCAAGAAAATTTTCTATGAATAAAATAATATATTTTACATTATTTTATTGAAAGCTTATTGCGTTTAATTTTTTCAATCACTAACCAAAATTGTCATCAATAATTTCATTTTGATTTATTTTACAAGTTGACTTTAGAACTTTCATGGAGGATTTTGAGTTTTGAGCATGAGAATATATATAGCCACAAAGATCAATTTCTCCTTTTAATGTAAATATATATTTACTTGAATTAATTTAAATAAAAATCTCTTTATATGTTTTTAAGTCTTTATATTAAACACACTATTTATCTAAATTTATGATATAGGTTTTGCTAAAATTTGACATTTTTTATTAACATAGATGAAAACCCTTTAAATTATTTCTTAATACGGTTTGTAGAAAATAATTTATGACCTATTTCACAACCAAATCTATTATCTATTCTTTTATTTTATTTTGAACCCAAGATTACGATAATGATTTCTCCTACTTAGAAAAGTGGGTTTTACTAATTTTTGCATATTGTTTTTAACGTAGGTATTTTAAAACCCTTTGTTTTTTTATAATCGAGCTTATACAAAAGTTATGAGGTATTGAAGTTGGTAGATAAATATATCAATTTCACAAGATATTTTCTATAAAACTTGAATACAACTAAACTATATGATGAAGTTTATTTTATTTAAACTTCCATAAATATATGTAGATAAATTTAATTTGCATGTGTGCGTGTGTGTGTGTGTGTGTGTGTGTGTGTGTGTGTGTGTGTGTGTGTGTGTGTGTGTGTGTGTGTGTGTGTTTATTTTATCAACAACCATTTTATTTTCTAATCATAACTCGTAGATTTAAACATAAACAAATTTATTCACTTAAGAATATATACAAGTAATGTTTTTACTCTTTATTTTTAATTCTTTCATTTGATATTAGGGAGGAGAGGAAAAAGAGAGAGAAATATATATTTCTAATTTATTTCAAAACAACTTTCATCTCAACTTCCTTCTTTGCAAGTTTAGAATATACAAAATATAATCAGCTCTTATTTGATCGTATGTTCACATAAGTTACAAAATATAAACAACCAAATCATAATGAAACTTCATTCAAAATAGTACATAATCCAAAATATCCACTCCATTCCACAAAACACTTAAAGAAGAATATGAGGATAAGCTTTCTACAAAACTCCTCTTATGCACTAAACTTCGAGGAAACCTATAATCAAATAAAACATATGGCCCCGTGCTTTGAGTAATGTTCCAAGCTACAAGAGACCAAGAGGACACAAATACTTGTCCACCTAACCAAATGTCATCATCACAAGTATTCTCACCAAATATGATACTTGCATAGCCTCCCACCAAGCCCAAGGGAAAGAGGCATGTCACACCATTTGCATAATAAGGTAGGGAAATATAGAAAGAAATAAAGGAGCACACAACTAAACACAAGAAACAAGTAACACAAACCGACACAAAGACGCAATCACTGCATCCAATAGGGGAAATAGGAGGAAACACACATACATAGTGTCAAAATACATGAGATTTATCTTTATTCACAAGTCCAACATTTACAACAAACCAACTTATTTTCTTTTCTTCCAATACTCAAGTGAGATTTAAGGATCTAAGAACACATAAATCTTATAAGAAACCCAAATAACCGACATAAAAATAAAAGGGAGGAATACAAAGAAACCGAGAATCAAAGGGGACGTGGGTGTGGGCGGTTGGAGGAGCGGGGCGAGATACAAAATTCAAAAGAGGTAAAAAATCCTGCCTCAAAATATATCACCTTCTTGAATAAGCTTCAACAAGATTTTTTCCAATCCAAATTCCAATCCACCCAAGAAAAATAATTCACTCCAAAAATTCTCTAACTCTCACAAAAACTCTCCAAATTATGTAAAGTGAAAAATCCTCCCCAAGCCAAAATTTGGTGAATAAATAAGAAGATAAAGCAAAACAACTCTAATAGTGTTGCACAAGTGCCCCTTCAATCCCATGGAATAATATCCTCTTACACATGTACAAGCACTACTTATAATTCACATGAGTCTTGATTTTCCAACTCAAACTTCACATGGTCTCACACCCAATCACATGTGCTTACTCGGCGTACATTTTTCAAGGCCTTCCAGTGGCTCAATGAGCCTTAAAAACCCCCAAAATATATCGGAAAAATATCTCCATCCTATTGGGATAATACCAATGACCTCTTTTAAGGAGAAAAAAGTCATTTAACTTGTCAAACACTCCTCCGAAAGGTGGTTAGAAATCAAAATTCGAGTTTTGAGAGGAAAGATGATTTTTTTCTTGGGGAAAGATCCCTCTAAGCATAATTAAATTTTTCTTGAAGTTGTTTAGGATAATGGGGTGATATTAACAATCAAAACAAAAGTGGTGAATAACCCCAAAATAAGTAAAATAAATAATTCCAAATACATATACAACGGAAAAAGAACCACACATATATGACAATGATAAATTACAAGGGAAAAACATGGGACATGGCTAGGTTGTTTATGCAATGGAGTGGCATGACTTAGTCCTCGCATATCACTTTGGTTTCACATGTCACATGCACACTCAATGCACCCATTAAATGCATCCAAAACAATACATATAAACCATACAATTTAATAATCAAATGCAAGATACATGCACCATTCAACAACTTTGATAAAATAAGTCAATGATCTTCACATTCAAAAAATGGTAGCTAAATATTAATTTGGCCAAGGATTAATTCTCTAATCATCTATTGCATGACAAATACTGAAATCAAATATATAACTATTCTAATTTCCAAGGTCACACGTCCAATTAGGCATCTTACACCCCAAATAAAACATTGAAATTATCACATCCATATGATAGTAATACTAAATTCCTATATCATCATAGTGCAAATGAAATTAGCATCCAACAATATTGAATATATTTGTTAGCATCCAAATATGCAAGAAATAGACTAATAAAAATCAAGGGCTAAAAAGATGGCATCGTATCCATACTTACACATGTCAATTGCACACATTCTTACCACTAATCCATTTAAACTAATATACTCACAAGTCATTATAGTTCAACATCTTTTCCTATAACTATGCATTAATAAATTTGACAATTATGTTCACACATAACTTGATTCGATTAAAATTCAAACTAGTTCAATTCTTTCAATTTATAATATTATATAATAGTCAAAATACAAACAATTAATAAACTACTTAAATATACAACCATCAAATCATCATAATACTTGGTGACTTTAATCCTAAAATTACACACATACTACCAATACATGACATATCCAAGACTTATCCAACCTTGTGAATATTTCTAAGTTTTGTATTCATTTCCTTGTACATGAGAGTTAACCAGTGTACTAAGTTTAGAGTGAATTAACAACAATTGTTTACATGTCTAAATAATTTTATAACATCCAATTAATAAGTTTATTAAACAGCCTCTCAAACCTTTTCATAGTAGTTTCAATTATTTATCCCTTATATTTCTTTAATTAATTTTTTTCCAATATTTATGCATTAGAGAGAACCCATTGTTTACCTTAATCTTTATACACAAGGATCAATATTAATTTTATTATAATTAAACTAGTTATATATATAATACTCGACCATGTTTGGTAACCCAATAAAATTCTCTCAAAACACGGAATCAAATTAGGCACTTCATTCCAAACCAAAACATAACAAAAAGGAGTGTATCAAGACCACTAGTGGTAATCTAATAGTAGTCGAAAAAGAGCCATAAGAAGGTTGGCACTACATCCTCCTCCCCTTAAACATGACTTCCTCATGTAAGTCACTAGATAGAGATACGTCACAAAGTTCTCTAAGAATGCCATCATCTCTTCTTGTTATGGTTCCAACTTCTTTACAAACATAATCATACTTTGCATCTCTACTTGTTACTCATCCAAAGATACCCACCTACATGTAGGTTAACTCATCCTACAATGCAAATCATAGTTAGGGTAACCAAACAAATTGTTAAACAAAAACATAACCAAGGGCACGTACTCATAAGTATGTGGAAGCTATATGTAAAATACATTTGAGAAACTTAGGAGGACCCCATATTCTTGGGTGACCACAAGGCATTTAATTTTGGAACCCAATATAACTCTTACTAGGGATACTCTAATAACACAATACATTTGGGTTAGAATACAATTTTTTATATCATGAGGGTGTCCATTCTTGCTAGAATTCAAGAAATAAGTAAGAATTCCAAATTTGTAGGTCCTATGAAGATTGGCAATTCTTTCTTTTTAAATTAACCTTGGAAGTTTTAATAAAGCACTCCCCAAGCCAAGGTAACACAAAAAATTCTCTCAGGGGTCTCGAACACACTTATTATCATAGGGTTTCACATTGATATTAAATTCTCCAAGTGTTCAAATGTAATTATCTTATCTTGTCACAATTAGTTGATTCTAAGTTGTTGATTTATTATATACTCATTAACTTTATACTTTACACTTATTCACTAACAAAATTTTATATCTTGATAATTGAGTTTTGGGTGTTTGAATTAATTACCAAATTATTTTACTCTTTTATACATATTAATTTTATCCCTTAGTAATCATCCATGATTTCCAACTCTACATATTTTATTTACTTCTCAAATATTGCTCTAGACTTTCACTGTTTCTAAATGTTTCAACATCATTGCACTATGCATTTGTTGACGTAAACCAATCATTATTATTTAGTTTATTACAATTATCTATCCATTGAAACTCAATTTATCTTCTATTTCATAGTTCCTCAATAGTATGTCTTAGTTAAGGTTCTCATAAATTCTTCGTTTATGAAAAATTAGTACCACCTACGGTCTTGTTGGTGAGAAAATTTGTCAAGGGACAAATTGGTGGATTTTTGCCAATGCTCTCGGATTGAATGGGGTAGATATATTTATTGAAAGCAAGGAAATGAACCAATCTAAATTAATTTTGTAGGTGGCCCGTAGACCGGGGATCACATTGGAATACTTCCCTAAACCCATGGTAATTGCTTGTAT
Source organism: Taxus wallichiana var. yunnanensis (assembly GCA_018340775.1). Classification (NCBI taxonomy): domain Eukaryota; kingdom Viridiplantae; phylum Streptophyta; class Pinopsida; order Cupressales; family Taxaceae; genus Taxus; species Taxus wallichiana. The sequence goes on from CM031234.1 coordinate 956,925,086, forward strand.
GTAATACAACAGAAGAAAATTAATTAGTGAGTGAGATAAGAGAGGGAAATAAGAAGGGGATTTTAATCAACAAATAGCATGGTTGATTTCATTACATTAAAATTGGAATATTTCTCTCTCATCAATGAGAAGAAACCATTCACAAAGAAAGAGGAACAATAAAAAAGAAACACAAAGTTTTATTACATCATGTTGCACAATTTACAATGCTTCGTGGAGTGAAAGTTGAGATGGAGATAAAAAAATAATAGACTAGAGAAATAGAGGAAACACAGTTTTCTAGAGAAGAGAAAATTTGATCCTTTGATATGACAAGAGAGATCTCTTAAATAGTTTACATTGTGGCCATTCTCATTCCCGTATGACTATTCACCTTCCTATGTTATGCAGATGCCCGACTATGTCTTATTGTCGCACAACAACATATTTTGAACACGAAAAAACATTTGGACACTTCCTCGATGCAAGACAAGACTTTTCTATTACTTGTCTAGACCTTCTTGTCGTACGTTAAGACCTTTTTGTTGTTGTACGTCAAGACCTTTGTGTTACATGACCAAAATTCAATTCTTCATTCTCGGGGTCAAAATATAACAAAATTTGTCCATACAATATATGAATATTTATGGAAAATGGAAATTGAATCCAATGGGAATATTTAGAAGTCTTGAAAATTAATTATTAATCAATTTATGGACATATCATCAATTTTTTCTCATGTTGTGCACCGGTAAGCTGAGTGGAAAGAATAGTTTTTGATGAAACAAAGAAAACCAACTTATGGATAATGGAGAGAATTAAAAATACCCTCATTTGGTATTTTATTAGGCTCATAAATCATCCTAGAGTGTCTGGAACCTTTAGATCAAGTTTCACCCCATAAGAGAACTCTTGAGCTGCATTGTCGAACATTTTTCCACATCTTAATGTTCCCAAAATATTTCCTTGATCATTCCACCATGAAGTAGGATCTTTTATATTTCCAATGCCTGGGATATGAGCTTTTAAATCTTCACAAGGCTTATGAAACTCTTCAAATAAGGTGACTAGCTTTTTAAACCTGCTTTTCCCAATACCTTGCTCACAAAGACCCGGTTTTGCATAACTTGTTCCTAAACCTTATTTTTCTTCCAAAACTTTCCTAAACTACCTCATATGATTACATAGTTTTGTCACACACTTCTTGGATACTTCAACTTGTCCCCGTATGTTCTCGGGGAACTCACCAGTGTAAAAACTATGAAAATATGCATTTTTGGGCCTTCGGGAGTAGTTCCTTTAGAGTGGATAAAAATGAATCCACGAATTGCTTCCCACTATCTTACATGCACATGAAATTTTTTAAAATTCCAGTTAGCACATCCATTTTAGCCATGATGGGATTTACATAGTCATTATTTGGTCGGAGGGTAGGTTTACATTTCCCGGTTCAAGGATTTTTCAGCATGGCCTTAGTTGTCATTGCAAAAGTTTTCAATTTTTCATGCTAGACATTTTAAATGACAATAGTTGGCTCTAGCTTGTGGACTTGTTTTGGTTTGAACATGGTGAGACCGAAGCAAGTAGGAATCCTATAATCTCAAGATACTAAGAGGACTAGTGCCTTATCCATTGGGTTATAGGAGTCATTACATATCAAGGATGGATATGACAAAACTTCTTTATTGAACACAACACGCGACAAAAACAAACACACAATGAAAATGAAAACAAACAATTGAAATGGAAACACACATACCTATATTCACCTATGGTACATGTGGGGGACAAACCACTTTCACAGTTTGTATAGTTTCATGTATTGCCCACTGCAAGGAAATTCCATGTGAGTGTCATCCAGATAAGATAGTAGGAAAGTATTTTGTCCTCATGTGTCCCGTATCTGAAATGGGCCAAGCCATAATGAATCAAACTTCCCATGGCATCCCTTTGGTTCTCTCCTCTTATCCCATAGCAGGAAAAGATCATCGATATGAAAATCCCTCTTCTTCACCTTCTTATCAAATATTTTATTTACTTTCAATTGATGGTCATTTATGTTGTTGATTGTGTGTTTGTGTTAACATTGATGTCAACCCTATTGATGTAAAAGGGTGTCATGTGGTTATGTGAGTCCACATATGATGTTATTTAGGTTTCAAGTATGAAGATTGAGTGGTTGTGTCAAGTTTGGTGAAGGCCTATAGTGTCTTGGTGCATGGTTGAGTATGCTAAGTCATGGTTTGAGTCTTCCCAAGTGATTTGTTGAGTGTCATGAGGTAAAGAATGGTCCTAATGATGTGTCATGAGTGATTATGGTTCTGCATGAGGTCAAAAATGTCATTACATGGGTTGTTAGCATTGAGTTAGGTCATTCGAGGCTTTTTCTAACCCTAAAGCATACGTAATGAGTTAGAGATGTGAGATATGGACCTAACCAATCTTACCATAAATAACCCAAGCGCATCGACACATCACTTAGCCTAGACCGAGTGCTCACCCAAAGTGCACAATAGTATCGACCCCTCTTTAGGGTTGCTTGTGCAGAGATGTTTAGCAAGATGAAGAGTTGATGCATTCAGATCCATAAATAGTATAAACATTCTACATAGCATATTCCAAATCTAGATCTAAGGAGTAATGGATTTAAACAATAGCCATAATGAATTCAACCATGCAAGAACTAGTTACGATCATGTTTAACACCTTGAATCACTCAATACACTCCATTATGTTAAACATAGTAAATACATAGAAGCTTCTTACAATAATTAGTACCATAGCTCATGCGTGTATCAGTTCCAGCAACATAGCTCCATAATATCTCACTACTCAACACTCTCTCTAATCTACGTAGATTACTACATATTTATAAGGGTGGGACTTTCCCTTCACCACTTACATAATTCCCAAAATAGGTCACATGCTGAAAATAGCCACGCACCTTTACAATAATAGACACACATGAAAGTGCGCTAATAATATATCTCTTATGGTTAACTAGTAGTAGTAATTCTATTATTAACTCGAACCCATGCAAAGCACTTAGTAGACGCTCTTCCAAAAATAGCCTATGCATGTCGCACAAGTCTTTATCTGGTTTGTGTGCTCTGCATGCTATCTCCCAAAATAGCCCATAATCATGAAAATGGCTAAGTCCCAAATCTATCCTTGTCTTTCACACGTGTGTTTCCTTCCCTATCCTTTTACACCTTTGAATGCCCTATTCCCACACATGAAACTTTATGTGTTCCTTTTGTTAAGTGTCATACTTTGTCTACTCAACATTACCCCACACTAAACTACATTTTCACCCCAGGAAATGGTTTCCTCTTGATACTTTAAAGAATAAAGAATGGGAATGAAAGGAAATTAAAGAATTACTATATAAATAATGAACTTTCACCCTGCAATGTCCTCCTCTATTTCAACTAGAAGAATTAACTCCAGATATTCTTCTTTGATTTCAGCCTCTAAGGTTTTCCAATCACTTAGCGTGGCTTTTCTACCTTTTCTAGGAATATCTGATGCAATAGAATCTAACTCCTCTTGCAATCTCTTCCTTCTCATTCTGCAATACTATAACAATGTTGGACATTGTAGTTACCCTTCCTTCTAGAAGATCCATCTTCTGCACTATAAGCTTCCCAATTTCATCCATCCTTTCCTTATGGGGGTCTTGGTCACCTGTAAGTGCCTCGTACTTTTGCTTTACCAATGCAATCATTCAACACGTGCCCCAATGTCTCATCTTTCATCACCTTTAGGACTTCATTGTCTTCTACCATTGTCTTGATTCGGATAACTGCTTCTGGAGCTGCACAAATATTTAATGCCTGGTCTGCTTTCTTCATCTCTTCCTACAAAGTTTGGAGCAAGGCTTCATATGATGAAATATTTCTAACCATTGAAGCCTTTGCTCTCTCTGCTTCTGTTTAGGTCCTTTGGTACTGGCATCTGAATCGGTCCATCCTCAAGCACCAAATCAACTAAAGTACGCACATAATGCATAGCCAAGGGAACTTTTGGGTACCTTGGACTCCAAGTGTGTTCTTGCCTTCAAGACATGATCGCCGATCTCCTCTGCCATGTTAATGAGGACCCCATTCTTATTTTTCTCTAGGTCCTTCTCTCCTTTTAGACACACTATTTTGGCATCTTTTTCCTTGTTTTCTTCTCGTAGAGCTATAATAGTGGCAGCCTTATCCACATTCCTTCGTGCCACCTCTATAGATACTTTTACCAAGGCATTACTTACCTTCTCATCGACATGAGAGTGGGATTTATAGTTATGTGCCTTTTTCTATGGTGCCTTCTTCATTCTTCTTGATACACATGACTCTTCACATACATCAAAATCAGGCTCATCCATGTGAGTTTGCATCGACCAGACAAATATTTCTTGGTGTGTGTGGTTTCCATGTTTGGGTCCATCAACTCCCATCCATACAACTCCTTGAGGCCCACTATATTCTAGAATCAGGCATGAACAATTTTACTTTGTCCTCATCATAGCCATATGTGCACTTTATAATCCCCACTTTTCGCTTCATTCTTGGCCCTTAGGTACCTGAGCACCAAGGTTTGGAGTTGGATCTTCTATGTTCAGAGTGGTATCATGTTCTAGTTCTCCTGCCTCTTTATCTTTTATATCTCCATCCCTAGGTTCTTCCACTTCTTCTGGTTATACAGGGGATCTGAGCAAGCTCTCTACAGACTCCTCTACCTCCTCATTCAGCTTTAACTTCCTCCTTTTCCTCTCATTTGTCTCTTTTTGAGAGAGAGAGTCATGGTGACCTCCTAAAAATTGAGGATTTCCCATGCCTTGTGTCCTTGTTCTTCTAAACACCCTCTTGAAACGGAACTCTCCTTGGACTGCTTCCAAGTCCTCTTCTTCTTCTTATACCTGAGGTGGGGTACTTGCGCGCTTAGCCTCTACTCTGTCCGTGGGTTTCCTCCAGCCCCTATGTTCTAAGTCCACCACTATCTTCATGCTCTTCTTCCTTGTCATCTACCTCTATAGGTTCCTTGGGATTTGGAGCTGGCGTTCTCCACTATATGTTTCCCTTAGGTGGCCTTGGGAGCGTGAACTCATTCTCCACATATTTTTTATTCTCCAACTTGGTCTTAAGATAAAGGTATACGAGCGTTTCTCAATGTCCCCAATTTCCAAGCTTACAGGCTTCATGCTTATAACATCTGAAATGAGCCTCTCAACATAGGTAGTCCGACATGGAAATACATATGTCTTCCTCAGAGTGTGGTAGTCATAGTCTACCTTATCTACAATAAAATTTAGGCAGCATGCACCAGTAAAATGGTGGAATGATGCTTGGAAGTAGCATGTTGTGAAGGCATATGGCATTTTTCACCATGGGCTCCAAGTCCCATCCTCATAACACACGATGCAAAAGTATTCGTACACCGTGAATTACTTCCTTTCCCACCACTGATGGTAACTCCTTAGGAATGCACCACTCCTCTTCAAATGCCACATGGAGCCTATCATACCACATCTCCACCCTCTATTTGAATGGCCCACTCATCGACCCTTCACATAAATATTTGTCAAACCTTTCTGCAAGGGATTTTTCTCCATGGGATACTCCTAGATCTTGTCTTTTGGCCCAATCGGCACTCCAATTTCCATAAATACTAAAGAAAGTAAAATAGCACCAAAATTGATTTTATCACCTATGTGCACTTCCTCGATAATGTTCTCTCAATGTAGCCTTTGATATGTTGTAGATCACTCCTAGAACATTATCCTCATGATATGTAGCCACATTGTATTCACTTGCGACCACCTCTCTTGGTCATTCAACTTTGTTACTAGATGTGTAGCTTCCTAACCACTGGGTACTTCTTCAACTTGTCAATGTCCATCCCGCATGGACCCTTTGTATATCCTAACTCTTTCCGTGTTTCCATGATCATTTCCTTATCATTTAGATAACTAGCTAGGTCTACCCCTGTGCCTTTTAATCTTGTCAGTGTTGTAATCAAGGGTGGCTATGATTCTGACCCTCCATCCAAAGAAATAGAAGAAGTCCTCATGGACTCTACTCATTAACCACTGGTATAATGGTTCATACTTGCCAAAATAAGGGAGCTCGTACAACTAATAGACTCCAACCTTCTTTAACAACTTCTCCCAATGTCATCATATACTGGCATGTCCTCCGTGTGTGCTTTGTTGGTCTTCATGCTCAACAACACATCTAACTCCTTATTATCCGATGTGTGGTGGTTGTAATCACTTATTTTACACTTACGGATGTGGGAATCCCATTCTTTCCCAACTATAACACCTTCTGGGTACTACATCTCTAAAAATTACTCTCGAGTGTAACTTCAACTTCTACCTCCACTTTCTTCTTTCCTTTAGCTCCTATAGTAGGTACTTTCTTTGGTGCCATCTAAAAATATCACCTTCTGTCCTTTATAATGTGAAAATGCTTCACTTTATATTTTCTATAAATGAGTAGGTCCAAACCCTAGCTCAAATCTACATGCCCTAGTTTGAAATCATGTGCCCTAGCTCTTTCACAACGCATCTTCTTCACTCAAACCCTTCACCAATGGGGATGCAAGCTTCTTCTGCACACAAATTCACTCTCCACGTCTAGTTTCACACTCTTCGCACCTCAATACTCTTTTCTCAACTCATTACACTTATCTCGTTCAAATTCTTATGATTACAATGGTAAAAAATGAACTCACATCACGTCCTTATATAGATTTTCAAAAAGTTAGTGCATTTATTACTCCTTCACCTACCAAAAATTCTCTCATTAATTGACCATTTTCATAATTTCCATGTAGTACATCTTCGCACCTCAGCTATAACCTTCTAGCGTGCCTTCCTACCTTCTGGCTACAAACTTCTCTTTAGCATGCTTCCATGTGCACCTGAGTACCTCGCCACTACGCCTTCCCTTGGTAGTCTCCATGGCCTCTACTTACCTCACGTTATATTATTCCTTCATTTATCTCCATCTATGGTCCTTGTTTGGAAGTAATCTTCTTTCCAACAACTCTCCAAACTTGAATAACACATGTACAATTTGTTCCTTTATGTGTACCCATTTTTCAATAGCCACCCCACACAAATGGTATGTGCAATCCTCTACGCATAAAAATTCTATAAATGGTAATTAGCTTCTAGCACGCAAACACGCTTATTACACAAAACACCAACTAAAATGACAAAGCATAGTGACGAAGAAGGAAATACATTAAGGGAATACATAAATGAAAACCTAATCTAAATGGCAACACTTCCTTATTACAAACACCAAGAAGTCTTATTTATAGTAGGGCTTCAACCTACTCCCATTGAAATAACCGGGTAACCGTATTCCATCAAGCACCTCTAACTAACAAGCACATGTTTCAAGTATGTGAGTGATAACATATGGTCCTAACCAATGTACTTTAAGTTTTCCTGGATGGTGCAAAACTTAGAATCATAAAGAAGCACCATCTGTCCAATCTCAAACTTTTTCCCTTGATGTGTTGGTCATGCCATGCTTTCTTCCTAGCCTTTTCTTGCTTCTAACTCCAACGTGTTATTGCTCATTGCTCATCTAGTTTGGTCAACTTTTCAATTCATTCTTCTAATGCTTGCTCATCAGCTAGACCTCCAATGTGCACAATACACAAAGAAGGTAACATGAATTCCATAGGAAGAATTGCTTCCACGCCAAACACTAACTAAAACGGTGTGGCTTTGTTCAACCTCTTATATGTTGTTCTATACCCAAAGCACGATGAAAAAACTTTATCATCCCAATATTTCCTTCCAACATCACATATTTTTGTCAATGTCTGGCTCAAAATTTTATTAAAGGCCTCAACAGTCCCATTTTCCTGAGGATGATAAGGGTAGTCTTATGATGTGCAATCATAAATTCATCCAATAATATCCTGATTGTCTCATTCAAAAAGTGTGTGCCCCTATCACTTGTCAAACTTAGCGGGCATCCATACCTTGTAATAATATTTTCCCATAAAAACTGGTTATTGTAGTTGTTGTACAATCCTTTATAGGTGTTGCTTCTGCCCACCTTGTCAGATAATATATGTAAGTGATGATGTAGTGTGATCCAGTCCTACACGTAGCTAGAGAAATAGGACCCACAAAGTCTATAGCCCATTTTTCAAATGGTTCTACACTTGGAATAGGTCATAAAGGAATTTCATCTCTTTGCCTAGTTTTCCAAGGTGCAAAATGATCACACGCCTTGCAATATGCCTTACAATCCTTAAATAGTGTCTCCCACCATAATCCAATGAGTAGAATCTTGCGCAATGGGCGTCACTTACATAGTGCCCACCTACGCATACACACCATGAGCCTCTTCCATGATATCTGTGCACTCATGTTCCAGTACACATCGGCGCAATACTTCATCTCGGCCTAACTTGTACAGGTCACCACTAATCAACATAAAATAGTGTCACGCGAATGGCAAGTTTTTTCTTCTCTAAGGATTTCATTCCTTCTGCACCATACCTATACGTAGAAAGACAACAATGTCCTCTAATTCCAATGGCGTGCATTATAAACCTATATAACTTGTGCATCCGGCATTGTATCTTCAATTGTCTGTGTCTTCTTCCCTGATCAGTATTCTTGATAAATGGTCTCAGGCCATAATTACTTTTCCTTGTTTTACCACAATCAAACTCAAACTCTTGGAATAAAAGCACCCATCGACATATTTGCACCCCTGTAAGATTGGATTATTTACCAAATAATTCAATGCCATGTGATCAATATAAAATACAAAAGGTGTTGCTAGTAAGTACTGTCTAAATTTATGCAGTCGCGTAGATCATCGACAAGGCTTCACACTCAGTTGTTGTATAATTATGCTCTGTAGGGGTCAACTTTCTACTAGCAAAATAGATAGGATGATCTATAATACCTTCTCTCAGGCTGAGCTAACACTACGCCAATGGCCATTCCAAAAGCATCCACATGTACATGAAATGGTTGGTCCCACGAGGGAAAGCGCAAAATAGGCATTGTAGTAAGTTTCTCCTTCAATGTCTCGAATGCGCGTTGTTGTGGTTCCCCCAATAGAATGTCCCTTTTCCTTTTAGTAACTCCTCCAAGGGTGCAGTGAAAACCTTAGCATATCCTTTGATAAATTTTCTATAATACCTAGTGTGACCCAAAATCCACACACCTCACTTTGACTGGTAGGCTCTTCTAGGCCGATAATGACTTACAACCTTAGTTGGATCAACCAACAAACCTTCCTTGTAGATGATGTGCCCTAACAATGTGCCAAATGGTGTAGAAATATGCATTTCTTGATGTTCAAAGAGATGCTTAATTGTCGACATCTTTTAAACATTAAGCACAAATTGTCACAATGATCCTTAACAAGTCCATACACCATCCAATCATCTAAATAAACCTGCAAGAAGTTGTGAATAAAATATTTGAATGCTTGGACAACTATGCGTGAAAATACAACAGTGCATTTTTCAAACCAAAAGGCATCACAGTATAGGAAAACTTCCCCATTCAGTGGTAAAAGTTGTTTTCTCTTTATCCTCTGTGCAATTCAACCTATGATGATACCTAGAGAATCCATCTATAAATGAATAGATTTCACGCCCTGCAACGCCTTCTAGTATCTCCTCTATGAAGGGCGTAGGAAAGGGATCAATTACACATGTAACATTTAGTTCTCTATAATCCACACAAATCCTAATCCACCATCTTTCTTTATACTTGATAACCATGGGACTAACCCACTCTGATTCTTCTAGGGGCTTGATGATGCCAAACTTCAACATCTTGTCGATTTCTTCCTTAACCTTTACACGCAGTTAGGATTCATTCTATAGGGTCTCTTCCTAACCAAGCATGCACCTTCCTTAAGCTTGATTTTCATCTCCCCTAATGATTCATGCACACCTTTTAATTCATGGTATCCCCTAGGAAATAAGTCCTAAAATATCTCATAGTAACTCAATGATTTTTTCCACTTCAGAGTCAAACCAATAATCCCCAATTATGGCCTCCTTAGGTTCAACATCCGTGCCAATATTCACTTTCTTTGTTTTCATAGGTTCATGATAGGTGCACATGGTCTTATCTGCACTATCCAAAACCTCACGCCTACTTCTGTTAAATGATCTACATCCAGATTTTCTACTTCTTCATCATCCACTAAGTAGACCATCTTTCCTTTTTCTTTCTCAAAGCAAGTCATGCTTAAGTAGTGTGGCATCTGTCCCTTATTTTTCATCAAAGTGCACTTCTGAGTCTATCCCACCAAATAGCTCCTGGATGAGTTCTTCCACCTTGCACTATCTCCCATAGTTAAGCGCTTTATAACCTTTAATGCCTCTTCTTCTAGAGGTTTAGTAGAGAAGTAGTCAAAAGTATGGATCATTCCTGTAATCAAATCCTACCAATTTCCAGTCTCTCTATGGAGTTTCCACATATACATACCAAGCATGTACACAACCTTGTAAAGTGGAATAAAATTTGTGCACCCAGAGTGAAGGTGGTAAAGCTTCCTGCCCCTCTGTCCAGAGTCTCTCACACTAAAACATGGTGTTGAATAGGTTGATTACCATGATAAGTGCATATTTGAGTAGGTGCATTGCTCTCTAAAAACCAGTAGAAAGAGCAATCCTGATTTCATCCCATTCTGTAAGATTATCTCTATGAACCACCCACCAACACGTGTGATCCCACATAGGGTATATGTCAACATATTTCTTCTCTCCACTTGGTCTGTCCATTATTCCTTCATGGCACGTAGAAATACCGTAGGATCTCCTTCTCCAGTGTACCGAGGTACCGAGTTGTTACCTATCCTCCTGATACAATGAGGTCTACTCCTCCATGCAAATGTGGTCCTTACTTCATGCCCAACTAGTTCATAAGTACCATGGGCCCAATTATCACAAGAAATACTCATAGTGTCACTAATAGACTGTGCATCTTCCCACTGAAGGATACCCTCCTTAGATGGCTCAAGGACCTCTGGGTCCCAAATGGCGTGCACATAGATCCGGTTCAAATCTTCTTCACTCAAAGGCTCAACATAGGGCATAGATTTCCCATTAGTTAAAGGGATAATAACCCTTTCCTCCTTGTTCTCAAAACTGATATATCCCTTGTTGAACCAAAGATCAACATTATTTGCATAACACCAAGGGCACCAAGCAAAGTCTGAAACTTTCTACTTCTATAAGCACTAAAACCTCAAAATCCCCAGTGAACTTGGCCCCTATATAGTAATGGATGCATATTTTAAAAATCTGATAGGAGTGGCCTTAGTTCGATTAGCCATAAATAATACATTAGAATATGGCTGCAATGTAGGTCTCCCCATCTGTACCCATGCATCTAAAGTAAGCACATTGACTTCCGCGCCTGTATCAATCAATATATTTCTCAAAATCCATCCATCCACAACAACATTCAGAGTGATTTCCTTATCGTAGTCTAAGCTATGGGGGAAGATTTACATGCAAGATCTGTCACCCATTCTCAATATTAGCGTGCAAAGTGTTTCCTTTAGCCAACTCCCTAGTAATGGAATAATATTCTCCTGGCACAACATTTTGCATACCTCCTTCAAGTCATCAATATCTAACTGGACCATCTCTACCTCCTTCTTTAGTTCTATCTTCATGATTTCTCCTTTAAACATTGTATTTCACCCTGAAGATTTCTGAGTACCTCCATGGTTTCCTGATAAACCTCCTTCTAATGGGCAGGATCTGGGTACCGTGCATATAGAACCTCCTTCTTAGTGATGGTAGCTTCCTATATAATTTTTTTGGTGTGCACTTCAAGCGCATGTAGTAATATTTATAGATAATTATTCAGATTCTGGTGTCAACTTTGGCATCCACTAATTTTCCACAACGCGTTATATCCTAACCATCCCTATGCCTTTTTTTCTTGTTTATGTTTCTTACTAAGATGCTCATATAAGTCCGGTATTCCTCATAGCTATGATTCTTTCCACAAAAAGAACATGTAATATTCTAAGGACATTCACACCTGTAGTGGTCAGGTGATCCACATGTAAAGCATGTTCCACAAGGGAATTCACCTCTTCCCCCACCATGGCCTCATCCTCCAAATCCTCCATGGTATTCTCTACCTCTCGCCACATGGCCTCTTTCATAACATCCTTCATTCTGATCATAGCGCACTTGATTGTGATCCTGATGCTCACCCTTTCCTTTAGAGTTATTTATACTCCCTTGTCACACACCAATATCTATAGCATCATGGATCTGACCAATCAATCTACAGTCCTTCTGTATCGTGAGTCGTGGACCATGAAAATATTTACAATAGCAGGATACATTCTTCCTTATCGCGTGTTGTAATAATGGGAAGTGGCTAACATCATGGTTTAAATGACATATCTCATAGTCTAGTAGCAATGAACGTACTGATCTATGGGGACAACTATCCTTTGTGTGACCTTCCACTTCACAATATGTACACCAAATCCCCATGCATCTCATGTGCTGAATTTGCTATAGTTTCTCCAACTGCTTCCATAGCTGCAATCTGTGCCTCCAAGAATGGACTGACTCCAGTTTCTATACTCTTAAATTGAATCGCCTCAACATGTAAATTTGCTTCAAGTGCTTCACATGGATCATTGTATGTCTTATGTGACAAAGCCCTTCTAAAAGGTGTGATCAGACCTCCAACGAACCATTACGCATGTTGGCTTATGAATATCATAAGAAATCTTAGATAAAAGTGTTTTGAAATGGGCATCATACTCCTGACACTTTCAATAGTACCTTGTTTAATATCCTTGAGCATGCTTATACTCTTCTAGCTCAAATTCAAGGATATAAAACTCTTTAAGGAATGCATCTTTGAATGTTGCATAATCTACGCAAGTTTGATCAGGGTCAAAATTCCTATACCAACTATGTGTGCGTCCCTGTAATGTAGTTGCAAATTGACTTGTCTTTTTCTCAAAATTCATGATCCCTTTTGCGCCACATAGTATTTCACACATGTGCACATGCTCAAGCATCATCTTTATGCCCCTATACTGAAGAAGATGAAGAGACATCTCCATGTAAATATTTTAGGGTTGGTGTGGACCTTTCCCACCTAATCCAGAACCCCTGTGTTGCCTCTACCTCCAAAACCACTAGATCCACTAGAACTAGAACCACCTACACCCCCTGATCCTCCACCCGTAGCCAAAAGTGGACCAGAAGATGTACTTCCCTATGTCCCAACAGTAGTACTATATTGAACTCCTATAGTCTACATGGTGGTACTACCCTAGAAGTGAGCCCCAAATTCTACATGCTCACATTTTGTGTAGATGATGCACCTGAAAATGTACCTCCAAACAACAACGAAATATTTTTCCTATCATTGATGTACTTGCTATGTGATATACTCATGTTTCCCTAATACCTAAATTAGATTGTTGACTACTTGTTGTACTAGTTATTGAAAATCAAGCGCAAGGGCTAGGTTGCCATGTAGATTCAGATGTGCGCCCGTGGCCCAGTCATCTCTACCGGTGTGCTTCCATGTGAGGCCAAGGGGGGTTCCCTATCATGCATTTGCTCAAATGGGGAGTTCATTATGCTCGCTCCACGCCTTTTCGTGAGCTCCAAATCCTTCATGAGCCATCTCTCTCCTCAATGCCATTCACTCCGCAACATCATCCCTTCTTCTCTATCTCCCTCTCGTGCCTCATTATACTTAAGCCACATTTCTTCTCTCTACCTTTCTAGCCACTAGGTCCACCATCTTTCACCAAACCTTCTCCTACCCCCGCATGGTGGGGTTTAGTTAGCCATCGGTTTGCTTTCCAAGTTCAGGGTCACCATCAAGATCTTAATCACTAGTGGAATGCCTTGCAAGTAAGTTCCCCTGGATACCGTAAAAATGGAATTCCGCTACCTCTGGGAAAGAATAAGTGGAAATTGAGTACTCCAAAATATAGCTATTCAGAACACCACAAAACTAAGTATCCACAACACATGTCCAAATTAGATCAACATCATAAAGGGCCTGAAATTCTTCCTATGTCCAGACAAGTGTGTGATACCTCCAATTCCTTTTAGATGCATAAGTAACCAGCCACTCATACAGTTTTACTGAAAAGATAGCAAAGAATATCTCATACAAACAATCATACAAATTCTATTCCACCCACGCGCATGCGTTAAACTTAAATCCAATGTTGAACCTCCATGCGTACTCTTCTTCTAGATCTTTTATCCACTCCTCAACACTTGTTAGGGTCAACTAGTATGTCTTCATCATGAAACCATCCTAAAAATAATGAAAAAGAGGTCCCAGCAATGGAACCAATGATGCAGCCTAGAATTTACCAAAAATAACCTAGGCATGCTGGCACATCACTCAGCCTAGACTGAGCACTCACCCAAAGAACGCAAAAGTACCACCCCTCTTTAGGTTTATTGTGTAGGATGTTTAGCAAGATGAAGAGTTGATGCATTCAGTATCCATAAATAGTATAAACATTCTATAGAACGCATATTCCGTCTCTAGATCTAAAGAGTAATGGATTTAAATAATAGCCATAATGAATTCAACCATGCAATAACTAGTTACGATCATGTTTAACACTTGAATCATTCAATACACTCCATTATGTTAAACACAATAAATACAAGAATCTTCTTACAATAAATAGTATCATACTCATGTGTGTATCAATTCCAACAACATAGCTCCATAATATCTCACTACTCACTCTCTCTAATCTATGAAGATTACTACATATTTATAAGGGTGGGGACTTTCCCTTCACCACTTACATAATTCCCAAAATAGGTCGCATGTTAAAATAACCCACGCCTTTACAATAATAGACACACATGCAAGTGCACTAATAATAGATCTCTTCTAGTTAACTGGCAGTAGTAATTCTATTATTAACTTGAACCCATGCAAATCACTTAGTAGACACTCTTCCAAAAATAGCCTATGTGTGTTGCACGCAAGTCTTTATCCAATTTGTGTGCTCTGCACGCTATCTCCAAAAATAGCCCGTAATCATGAAAATGGCTACGAAATTTGAAGATGTGCAAGTTTTGTTGAAATCGGGTAAGTTTGAGGGTGTTTTTAGAAAAAAGTGGACCTTCGATGCTCATTGTAAACTATATTATTTGAATGGGGACATGAGATATTTGACATAGATTCTTAGGTCAGTTATGAATGTTTCATAAAAATAATGAGGTGGTTTGATCATCATGTTTTTATGAACGATTGTTAAGAAGGTAAGTTGGTTTGAAACCCTAGCTAGGAGCATCTTGGAGAAGATTGATTATACCATCCTATTTTTATTCTTTTTTCCAAATGTGAGGATTGTACGTTGTATATAAATTCTCCATATTTCCATAAAGGTATATTAGAGCAGGTGACAGTATGTGGGCTCCACCTGAGTTTATTTGTTTATGCAGAGTTCCAGTTTGTGGCAAAGTCACCCAAAAAAGGTAATGACTAAATTAACATTTATGTTATCCCTAGAATTAATATTTATGTATATGAATTTTTATATCATGGTTGTGATGAAAAATTGCAAAGTGTTCCCTATTTGTGAAGACTATTTTTGGGGCAATTTGGAGCACTTTCGGTAAAAAAGTGGAATCGTAGGAGCTATAAGATGAGTTAGAAGTTGATTCAAGTTTTTTTAAAAGATGGTTTATATATATTTACATTGGTTTATGAAACTAGATGATTGAAAAATTTATGAAAAACTATGAGATGTTCTTTGAAGGTCAAGTTTGAAGGATGTTTGATCTAGCAGGGTGTACATGGCTTCAAGAGATAAAGTGATTATTCCGAGTTTTTAAAGATTGGTTAAGGATTTTGAGTGCTTAGAAATAATTTCTAAGTGTTTTCCATGCTTTTAATAATCTTGGAAGTTATTTTTGAGGTGATGGAGCAAGTTGGGCTCATAGTTAGTTCTTGAGTCCAAGTAGGCATAAAAAGTAGTTTGCAGAGAGTGACTTGATTAAAGGCCTTCCACTTCGAGTTGTAAGGATTTTCAATATGTTCTAGAAAGACGATTCATATATATTTCCAATGAGGTATTTATTGTCTCATGATAAGGTGTTTTTATTGGTCATTCATGTCCATTTTTGAAGAAGAAGGTATGCTTTTAGATTTCGTGAAAGTTTTTGCTTTGAGTGAAAGAATGAGTTGGTTGGAGCATTAACTGGATGAGTTGATGCTTTCCATCACCTGGAAAGTGAAGAGGGGTTAATTTTTCATCTATAAAATTCATTTAGAGGTCTTGAAAGTGACAGAAAGGGTGAAAACTAGCTGATTTTGCAAAACTAATTTTTGGCCAAATTGTTTTGGTGAAGACAAAATTTGCTCTAGTTTGAGCAGGTGGATGTTTTATGAGGTATAACTTGCATAGAATTGTTCTAAAAGTATTGGTATTTCTATTTAGTGGTCACATGCTATATTTTAGGTGTTCTTAAGTGGTCTTGAGGCCCAAAGGTGAAGAAAGGGTGCTGGAAATAGATTATTTGTGAAGGTAATGAGCCACTGGGCCCATTAAATGAAATAATTTGATTGGTTAAAGTAAAAGTGTGACCATTGATGATGTTTAAATGTCATATTACACATGTGTGGTGATTTTTAGATCTTGAATAAAAATAGTTTTGGTATGAGGGGATTTTTCTCATTCTAGTGATAGGGTTTTGAGGCATTTTGGTGCATGATAAGTGGTTTTTGGCATGACCGACCTATATGGGTCATTTTTGACCATTGTAATGGATGTAATGGAATGTTGTAAACTTATATTGTTTTAATTAGTCATTTAGGACCTACCTCTCTTGGGTTAGAAGGAAGAGAAGGCTATAAAAGTGAAGTTTGAGCTCATTTTGTGAGCTAGTTTTACATGGGTGAAAAAGTGTGACCTAGAGGAGATTGTTTTGCAGGTATGAAGGTATGATTTTAAGGTTGATCGTATTTTTTTCAGGTTGAGGAAGGTTTGAAAACATTTTTGCAAGTGTTTAAAGGCAAAACAAGTTGATAAGGAAGAAGATAAAGCATGTTTGAAGACCTAGGGATTGAGAAAGGGATTGTGAACTAAATTAGAGATCTCTATCAGTTGTGGTAAAAAAAAAATTAGAGATCAAACATCTTCAAGTGGTTGAGTTAGTGCTTAGTCAACCTAGTGTTTTGTAGCCTCCTTGTGGAGTGGCTGCTTCATTAAATTAGGGGTTGGTACTCCTTTTAGGGTTGGTGCTCTACTAAACTAGGGGTTGATGCTCCTTATGAAGTTGGTGCTTCACTAAATTAATTTATTTTGAGTAATATCAAGTAAAGTTTCAGTTTTTTTCTTCTCATTTATGCTTTCACACTTAAAAATGATGTTCATGTGTCATCTTCTTTTTTTTCATGTTGTTGTGAATGTTTAACACACATCTAATGAACACCTATGGTTATGGGTGAATTAATCAATGAATGTATATGATGGTAAATACATTAAAATATTTGTAGGACTGATTCACCCCCTCTCTCAATCCATTGTGTTTCTAATAATTGGTATCAAAGAAGGTCCTTGAGAAGCAAGTCTAATAGCTTGGAGGAGATCCTAGAAGCACAATATGGTAAAGAAAATCAGGAGTTGAAAGCCATGGCCAAGAAGGATGAAGAAACCATAAAATATCTCAAGATTTAGTTGGAGAAGGATATTTCATATTTGAGTTCAAAAGAAGAAGAATGTGAAAGATTGAAAATCAATCCTTGTGATGTGTGTATGCATGGACAAGATGATCTCAAAGAGATGGTGATGGATCTACAAGAAGATTTAGCATTCCATAGAATGGAGAACATCAGATTGAAGTCTGAAATCAAATATATGAAAATATTCTTAAGGCCAAGGAAGAAGAATGTGACAAGCTTAAGGAAGAGGTACAAACCCTAAGGGTCAAAGGAGATGAAGATCCTAATCTAGCAGATCAAGGAGTTGTTCCTAGTTCCAAAGGAAGTGAAGTTGATGGTGTTCATGAAAAGAATATTTATTCAAGACCTAATCCTATTAGAAACCAAATGCAATAAGGTATGCAAAAATTTCATGGTTATTTTAATGATTTAAATAGTTATTGTTATAGAGCAAGGGATTGTAGGAAGTTTTTCAGTTGTGTGTACCCTTGGAGAAATGGAAAAGACCACAAGAGTGATCATTCAAGTGATAAGTATGAGGTTACTTTCCAAAAGTGTCATGTCAAGGTTCATGTTGCAATGTTTTGTTTTCATGAATCATCAAGGAAAGTTAAGAAGGTTGTTTCTCCCAAAGAGAAGGAAGTGTGGATGCCAAAATTAGTCGAAGGAGAATCAGTTTCAATCAAATTTAGTGATCAAAAGGCAAACAAGGAGAGTTCAAGTCCAAGCAAGGATGTTAAGAATCCTATTCATGCAAATAAGATCAAGAATACTTAATCAAGGGTTGAAGAAGACCATATGTGCTTGAATGCAATTCATTCCCCTGTACATGAGAAGTTGAGAATTATAGGATTTTAGAACACATCAAGTGTTGTAAGGTATGTTATGTGATCTATTCATGTATTTTTGAGTCCTTTATAGGTGTAGGTGTCAAAAAATTTCATGTTATCATTATATCCAAGTTGAGCCATGTCTTGAAATGCGTGTAAGGATCTTCATCATGGTTTGAAGATGGTCATATGCCAAGTGTGTTATGACATTATTGCGGTTTTGTCATGATGTCAAGAAGGAATAATATGAGTGAGTTGGTCAAAGTATAAAGCTTTTTGAAGGCTTGTCAAGGTCACTTGAAACACGAGTCTATGATTATATTGTGTCTTTGAAACATCATGAAGTATGTCACTTGGTTATGAGTAATTAGTATTGTCAAATATGGTCTCTACTTTCACTCCATGTCCTATATCTATGAGCAAGTGTCAAAGTAGTATGTGTGGGTTTTGCAATATATACAAGCATATTTCATGTTTGTCATAAGAGATTTAGGGCATATTAGTTGTCTATGTTATAAAATTTATATTCAAGCAGACTTACATAGTGTTTATCTTGATTAGTGGTGTCCTTGAGCAAAAAAGGTGTCATACTTAAAGGATCTTAGGTTTTGTGTGTGTGAATACTGACGACAATGATAAGTCTTTGAGTCTATTCCATAGTTGTAACAAGGATGTTAAAGAATGTGAAATATAGAATCGTAAAAGGGTGTAAATTTGTATAAATTTTGGTCTATGCGTAAAGGAGTGACAGCTTTGTCAAAGAAAACAAGTATCTCAAAATTATATGTAGTTTCAAAGGGTAACTTTGTGTAAACAAGTTTCCTTCACCACTGTGTGTGTCTTGGAGTCAAAACTCACTTAAGTCAATAGTTTAGCATGATGTGTTCATAAGGGAAAAGAGTTTATGTTTCATGATCAAATTGTGTCTTCTCAAGGGTGAAAATTTAATAAAATATTCTAAGTGTGTTGAGGTCATTGTCACGAGCTAAGAGGAGTGTCGAGACTATATTACCTTGGTCATAGGTCTCTTTAGTTTTTATGGGGTGTCAAGGATTGTATTGTGTTGGTAGTAACGTCTAAAGGGTCCTAATGCCACTCTTACAATAGTGGCTCATCAAGATGGTTTTGTCAAAGCTCATTAAGAGGAGCTGCAATGTAGAACCCAAAAGGAGCAAGCTACGAGGTCTATAAGTGGGTCTTAAGTGCAAAATGGTGTCTCCCATGAATGGTGCAAGTTTTCAAGTGTATAAAGATGTGTAATTGAGGTTACAGGTGATTAAAAGGACTTATAAATGGATTTGAAGTTTGGGTACTCTTGCATGAAGATTGTACTCACCTAGGGGGAGTTATGTATCATTGAAAGACATCAACAACTACTGAATGAAATGCAAGTCTTATCACAAAAAGATGAGTTACAAGTATAGGATTATACGGTCTGAAATAGAGGTTGAATATAAGGATTTTTATGTTTATTCATGAGTAAAAATGAAACACAAGTGTACTTCATCATTGGTATGAGAATAAATGTACCTTTGCAGGGTGTTAGGCACCATAAAGGGCATAAGGGCATGAAGTACTATTGTTTTATTATAGGATGGTTGTTAGTATACTATAAATGGTCAAGGAGTGTGTCTCAATGAAGTCTAGAAGTATGATAAGACAGAGAAATTTTGATCTAGGTGTGTGTAGATTGACAAAGATATGAATAAGGTCATTGTGTCTCTTCAAAGACCTATATTGACTGAGAAAAACAAATAAACTTAGGACATATGACTAGTTTTGAATAAGGTTCATCAAAGGTTGAATGATGATATAAAAGATGCAAAATGTTGAGCTATAGGTTGTAGAATGCATGAATGAGAAATTGACATGTCTTGGGTAATTTGAAGGTATTTGATGTTTCCAAGAGAGCTAGTTCACTAAGATGGTTCTAACTGAGTTGTGTGTCTTTGAAGCATGTTCAAGATGGTCAAGAAAGTCTCTGTTTACTGTGACTAACGAATATTTTTGGGATCAAAAGTGTTTTTTCATCTCTGTAAATATGTAATGGTGTCTCGAAATTATGTATAGGCTAGTATTAGGGTTTTTTGGTTCAAAACTAGGGAGCTAAAATGGTTTGTTATAGTTTTGAGGAGTTGTAAGAATTGAATGAGATCATTAAGAGAAAGTGTAAAAGTTTGTCTCTTAGTTGATGTGAACTGTGTCAAAAGATCAGTATGAGAATAATTATGGCCTACTTTGAGATCTCATTCTAAAAAGATCGGGCATTAATTAGGTATGTTCTCGGAATTCATCTATTGAAGTTGTCTTAGTGATGAAAGGAAGATGTGTTATCATAAGATCAAATAATGAAGAATAGTATGAGCTCCCACTTACATGCCTAATCTCTTTAAGTAGTACTCTATGATGAAAGGTTAGTAGATTCAAGCATTAAGTGTGTTGATAGTCAAGTATGAGGTCATTCCATGATTTCAAGTTCATTCTAGAATTATTGTAGGGGTAAACTAAGATTGTGAAGAAGAAAAATGTGCTCATCTTGTTAAGAGTAGAATGTAAGGAACATTGATTCTGTGTTCTCACAAAGTTTGAAACAGATGTAATATTTGTTAAATATGAGAGATCTTGATCCTTGGTTATCATGAAATCATGAGAAATAAGGCGATCTTGTAAAAGGATGTTTGAAACAATTTTCTACAACTAAAAGATGTCTATGTGACAGTGTTACTTGTAGTGTGTCCATGCTTGATCCGAGATGTGGTTGCAGAGAAATGAAGGATGAAGAGATGTCTAAATCAAAGTTCATCTTCAAAGAAATCAAGAAATCGAGTAATTATTTACATGATTAAGGTTTGTGATTGTATATCAAGTATAATGAAGGGTCTCTTTCTGAAGTATGTCATGCCATCATATCAATAGTAAGTACAATTTCAAGCAATTTTGTGTAAAAACAGAGGTTAGTAGTGTAAAGTTATATGAGGGTATTTCAAGGTCGGGTTGATCAAGACATTGTATGCTCATTAGAAGTCAAATATGTTTCTTGAGGTTGTCTTCTAAGAAAGAAAGTTGATGGTGTGTCAAGAGTTTCGAGTGTGAAAGATTGCGGACTCTTGTTATCAAAATCGATGATGTGACAGTGTATAATTGCAAAAGTGCATGTCTAACAGAGGTCCTCTAGTCAGGGGGAGATCCAAGAGATTCCATAGTTGACTTCAAATAGGGGCTAAGGTGCCAAGTAAGTATAATAAAGTAAGATAGAAGGCTGGTAGTTGAACAAGAGGAAAGAAATATTGGTCTATGGCTAAACATGCATATCTCATCCAAAGAAGATCATAAAAGATCAAACAATTTTTAGGATAGTGGCAAGGTGATGAAGTCATTCTCATGGCAAGGAACCAAGGTAAAAATCCTAATTCTTGTTTTTTCCATTTGAGAGGGATGCTACAAGCCCAAGGGGAGATTGTGATGGTAGTTTTATATGCTTGATCTGATTCTATGGCTGATATAAGTTTTCAAGAAGGCACTAAAGAGATTGTTCATGGACAATAGTCCTTAAAGTGAAAAATGTTGAATTTGGAGCCAAATTGTGTTTTTGAGCTTGATCTAGACCTAGTGGATGGTGTTGAATGAGAATTAAGTCAAAATATAGAGAGAATATGTTCAGGAGGAGCTGGTTTGTGGCTCTTTACAAGTCCATGAATTAGGTTTCATTTGTTGAATTCAAAGAGGAGAGATTTCAGTCCCAGGGGGAGCTATTTTGTCAAGTAAGTTGGTTTTGAGAATTGTTGTCATTGTTCTTGTCTTGTGTTGTCTTTTTCCATGTAGTAATATCATTGTAGTATTTTTCATAGATGGAAAAGGGGGAGAGAAGCATAAAAAACATGGGAATAAGGCCTAGTAGGTGTGTCGGTCATGTTGGTTGCCATTAATGTTTCTGAAGGTGGTTGTCATCAATCACAAAGGGGGAGATTGTTGGTCATTGTGTGTTTATGTTGTCATTTATGTCAACCCCATTGATGGAAAAGGGTGTCATGTGGTCATGTGAGTCCCCATATAATGTTATTTAGGTGTCAAGTACGAAGATTGAGTGGTTGTGTCAAGTTTGGTGAAGGTTTATAGTGTTCTAGTGCATGGTTGAGTATGTTAAGTCATGGTTTGAGTCTTCTCGAGTGAGTTGTTGTGTGTCATGATGTCAAGATGGTCCTAATGATGTGTCATGATTATCTATAGGCTTGGATGAGGTCAACAAGCTTAATTCATGGGTTGTCAGCATTGAGTCAAGTGATTCCAAACTTGTTTCTAGTCATAGAAAGCATACAAAATGAGTTGGAGATGTGAGATATGGACATGATCAGTCTTTTCCAAGCATGGTAGAAGCATGGTGATGGTATAAAGGGCATGTATGGTAAGTTTTAGGTCTACACTCAGTGGTTTGGTGCTTTTATGAGGTCATTGGGAAGCAAATAGGTGAGGACAAGAAATTTAGTACATGTAAGTCTTAATGGATTAAGAGTTTGAGATGCATTTGGGCTAGATGGTAAGTATATACAATTAGAGGATATTGTCATGATGATTCATGACAAGTTTTAGGTCAAAGTATTGAAGAAAATTTTAATATATGAAAGTTTTGGTGAAACCGAGTAAGTTTGAGGGTGTTTTTAGAGTAAAAGTGGATGTTTTGATGCTCGTTTTGAATTGTATGCTTTCCATGGGGACCTGATCTCTTTGGAATACCTTCTTAGGTCAGTTATGAAGGTTTTAAAAAATAATGAGATGGTTTGATTCTCATGTTTTTATGAACAATCGTTAAGAAGGTAAGCTGGTTTAAAACCCTAATTAGGAGAAACTTGGAGAAGATTGAGTATAGCAGCTGTTTTGATTCTTTTTTCCAAATGTGATCATTAGATGTTGTAGAGGACTCCTCTAGCTTTCCAGAAAAGGTATATTAGAGAAGGCGATAGTATGTGGTCCCCACCGAATTTTCTTGTTTATGAAGAGTTCCATTTGTGGCAAAGTCTCCCAAAGAAGGTAATGACTAAATTAGCATTTATGTTAGACATGGAATTTTCTTAATTTCTATGAAGTTTTTCGATCATGGTTGTGATGAAAAAGTGCAAAGTGTTCCACATTTGTGAAAACTAGTTTTAGGGCGTTTGGAGCATATTTCAATAAAAGTGGAATTACGGGAGTTACATGAGCTACATGATGAGTTAGGAGTTGATTCAATTTTTGTTGTAAAGGTGGTTTAGAGACATTTCCATTGGCATATCAAACTTTATTATTGAATAAGGTATGCAAAATTTATGACTTATTCTTTGAAGTTCAAGTTTGAAGGATGTTTGTTCTAATAGGGTGGAAATGGCTTGAAGAGGTAAAGTGATGATTCTAAGTTGTTCAATCTTGGTGAAGGTTTTGAGTTCTTAGAAATAATTTCTAAGTGTTTTACATGATTTGGATAAGCTTGGAAGTGATTTTGGAGGTGATGGAGCAAGTTGGGCTCATAGTCAATTCTTGAGTCCAAGAAGGCATAAAAAGTAGTTTGCAGAGATTGGCTTGGTTGAAGGCCTTCCACTTGGAGTTGGAAGGATTTCCAATATGTTATGGAAATATGATTCATATATATTTACAATGAGGTATGGCTTGTCTCATGATGAGGTGTTTTTATTGGTCACTCGGGTCAATTTGTGAAGAATAAGGTATGTTGGATTTCAGGACAGTTTTGCTTTGGCTGAAATAATGAGTTGGTTGGAGCATCAAATGGATGCGTTGATGATTTTTATCACATGTAAAGTGAAGAGGGGTTCATTTTTAATCGAGTGAAGGAATTTAGAGGTTTTGAAAGTGACAACAAGGGTGCAAACTAGCTGATTTTGCAAAACTATTTTTGGGAAACTTATTTTAGTGAAGACAAAAGTTTCTATGGTTTGAGAAGGTGGATGTTTCATGAGGTCCAACTTTCATATAATTGTTCTACAGGGTCTGGAATTTACATTGAGTGGTCACATGTCATAGTTGAGGTGTTCTTGAGTGGTCTTAAGGCCAAAAGGTAAAGACAAAGGTTCTTGGAAACAATTGTTTTGTGAAGGTAATGAGTCAGTGGGCCCATTAAATGAAATAATTTGATTGGTTAAAGTAAAAAGTGTGACCATGGATGATGTTTAAATTTCATATTACATATTTTTGGTGATTTTTAGAGCTTGAATTAAAAAAATTGCATGAAAGGATTTTTCTATTTCTAGTGATAGGGTTTTAAGGCATTTTGGTGCATGATGAGTGGTTTTTGGCATGACCGACCTATATGGGTCATTTGTGACTGTTGTAATGGATGTAATGGAATGTTTTAAATTTTTATGGGTTGAATTATTCATGAAGGACTACCATCTCTTGGGTTAGAAGGAAGAGAAGGCTATAAAAGTGAAGTTTGAGCTCATTTTGTGAGCTAGTCTTGCATGGGTGAAAAGTGCAACATAAAGGAGAGTGTTTTGTAGGTATGAAGGCATAATTTGAAATTTGATCAGATGTGTATAAGGTTGATGAAGGTTTGGAAACATGTGTGCAATTTTTTAGAGGCAAAACAAGTTGAGAAGGAAGAAGATAGAGCATGTTTGAATAGCTAGGGTTTGAGCAAGAGTTTGTGAGTTAAATTAGAGATATCCATCAATTGTGGCAGAAAAAAAATCAAAGATCAAACATCTTCAGGTGGATGAGTTGGTTCTTAGTTAACTTATGGGGTTATAGCCTCCTCGTGGAGTGACTACTTCACTAAATTAGGGGTTGGTGTTCCTTATAGGGTTGGTGCTCTACTAAACTAGGGGTTGGTACTCCTTGTGAAGTTGGTGCTTCACTAAATTACTTTGTTGTGAGTAATATCAACAAAGTTTCAGTGGTTTTTCTTCCCTTTAAGGATTTTTGACTTAAATATGGTGTTCATGTGTCTTCTTCTTTGTTTCATGTTGTTGTGAATGCTTAATACACATCTAATGCACATATATGGTTATGGATGGTAAATGGATGAATGAATTAATGAATGTATGTGATGGTAAAAAAATTGAAAGATCTCAGGAAAGATTCACCCCCCTCAGTCCATTTTTCTTCCAACATCTTAGTCGGTCAACCACCTTCACTTTATCTTCACATAGCTCTTCCAAGTACAAAATTCTTTTGTCAAGTGAGTTTGGAATTGACCACTTCTACTACTTTAATAAGATGTAATGTTGGTAACTCTACGGTGATTGGAACTTCTATATTCATCCCATACATGAGTTGGAATGGATACATACCAAGATCCCTTTTGGGAGTGGTTTGATCATCTCATAGTGCATTATATAGCTTCTTGTGCCAATTTCTTTTATTTTGATCTACAAGCTTTCACACAATTGTCACAAGATTCTTGTTGTAGCTTGTGCTAGACCATTGCCATAGGGTAATAGTCAGATGCATGTGCTAAGGATATTCCATATCCATAGTAGAACTTAGTTAATTCCATAGAAGAGAAATGTGGCATTATCAACAACTATCTTTTGTGGAATGCCAAAACGGATAATAATATTTTCTTTGATGAAATTACATATTGTTTTTTAATTAGCTTACTTGACTGGTATGGCCTCCACCCACTTGGTGAGTAGTCTATTGTTGTGAGCATGAAGGTATGATCTACACTGGAATGAGGATTAAGAGCCTCCAAGAAGTCTACACTCCATTGTTGGAAAGGCTCTTCAATCACCACCGGTCTAGAGAGGGAGTGCGGCGAGTTGTGGTCTTCCCACAAACTGTTGGAAAGGCTCACATTTAGAATCTCATTGTTGAGAATATTGAAAGAGAGTAGGCCAATAATACCTCCCTTGAAGAATCTTGTGTGTGGTGACCACCACAAGGTTGATCATGAAAGGATTTTAGCAATTATTCGTGTTGCTCTTTGTCTACACACCTTAGGAAGCATCAATCAAGGGATTTCCTGTACAAAACATGGTTCCAAATCACATACATCGCAACTTTGAGCTTGAGGGTTCTCTGTTGCTTGCAATCCATGTGTTTCAGACAATCACCATAAGTGAGAAAATAAGCAATATATTTATACCACTCGTTTGTGGTATTTACAAAGAGTACCTGAGGCAAATCTTGACCTAAGTACTCAAAACATCAAAATTCATGTCTTTTTGACTCATAAAGATTCATCCTCAACCATTAACCTGCATAATTATTTGCCTCTAATCAAATTAGATGGCCTTATATCAATGTCGTATGCTTGAATTTTTGATACCCAGTTACCTCTTTTTGCTTTGAGGTCTTGCTGAGTAAAAATAGATTTTATAGCTGATCTCGGAACCATCACAATGGTGTGAGCGTTTAGGATGTAGAATCTAAAATTATTGACTACTTTAACCACAGCATAAGCATGTTTCTCCATGGTAGAGTATCTGAGCTAATGATTCTTCAATGGACAACTCATAAAGGCAATCGGGGATTCAATCCCTTCTTCATTCTTTTGAACTAGGATGGCTGAAAAAGTGTGTTCAAATGCATAACAATACACATTAAGATATTTATTAAAGTCAAGACATACTCGAGTCGAAGCTTTGGCTATGGCCCGCTTGATATTCTCGAAGGCTTCTTTTCCCTCTTTACCTCATTTGAAGCTCTTTTGGTGCTTCATCATATTTGTAATATGTTTGGTCAACTCAGCAAAATCTTGAACGAAACGACGAAGAAAGTTGACCTTACCAAAGAATGAATGGACTCCCGACTTACTTGTGGGCAAGGAGAGTTTTTGAATGGCTTGCACTCTTTCTGGATCAATCTTTGTTCCTTCTTTATTCACAATGTGTCCAAGGAGCTTGCCTTCATCTCCAAAGATTGACTTCTTCGGATTCAATGATATGCCATGTTCTCGACATCTTAACAAGACTTGTTCAAGATGTATCAAATTTTCTCTCCTCTTCTTAGAGAAGACTATGAGATCATCGAGATAAATGACAATACATTTTTTCTTCAAATCCTTAAAATCCAAGTCCATTGCTCTTTGAAAAGTGGCCCCAGCATTGATGAGACCAAATGGCATCATTTGTGGCGAAGGTTCCCCATGGAGTTGTAAAAGCAGTCTTATATTGATCTTCTTGAGAAACTTCAATTTGATTGTATCCGGAGAATCCATCTAGAATAGAAAGCATTTCTGAACCGGTGACTGCTTATAGAATTTGATCCATGATCGGGAGTGGATAATTGTCCTTTAGATAAGCTTGGTTCAAATTTCAAAAGTCTACACAAATCCTTATTTCTCCATTTTTCTTCTAGATAGGGACAATATTTTCCACCCACCTGGAGTGGCGGTTCGGAAAAATGATCCTTGCATTTAGCATCTTAAAAACTTCCTCTTGGATTGTTTTGGAAATCTTGGGATTATATTGCCTTTGTTTCTACCGAAAATGATTTGTTTCGGGATTGAGAGGTATAACATGTTGTATCTCTTTTGGTTTAAAATATTTCAGCTCATCATATGAATATGCCAACACATCTGAATACTTTTTCAACAATGAAACAAAGTTTCTCTTTTCCTCCGGTGAGCAACACTTTCCTATATTCACAAATTGAGGTTGCTTCTTTGTTCCAATATTTACTTTCTCAAAATCAACAATGCTCCTAGGAGATTCCTTAGCTTTATCTTTCACAAATCTATCATGCCTATCAAACAATTCTTTAAGTGAGACTAGGCCCTTAGGAATCTTATTACCTTTTAGCTTGAGCACTCCATCGGAATCAACCTCTTCAACTTCACCTTTGTCTTCTTTTGGTTAAATCTCGGGCGAAGTAGTGCTTCCTTCAAAGAAAAAGTTATTGAAGTTATCTCATTGCTCGAGAAAAGAGAGGATATGATCATCATCGTTTAATACTTTTCAATGGTTGGCGATGTCGGGAACACTTGGCCTCAAGACCATCTTAATAGACTATTTTTCCTTGTCAAAACAAGGGTGCGATATTAATAGAGAAGTTGACACAAGAAGAGAATCAGCTCTTTCATTTTGTTCTCGGGGAACAAATTGTATAGAGAAGGCATCAAAGGATTCAAAGCAATTCCACACTCTATTCCTATAATTTCATAGACATGAATTTTTCACTTGGTATTGATTTTGGACTTGTTTCACTATTACCTCCGCATCTCCCAGAATTTCAATTGTTTGATGCCCATGGACTCACCAAGGTCCATGCCCAAGAGATGATATCCATATTTTGTAGTATTGTTTGTACTCTCAAATTGAAGCTTAAAGGAAAATGGAAACAACTCACCTAATGAGGAGATCATAACCACATCGGCTCCAAAGCATGTACTAGAATGGCTTACTTCAAATTCCATAGTCCAAAGTTTGTCTTCATCTTCTTATGAGATAAGAGGCACATCATCATCTCCTCCATAAGTCATAAAGTAGTTCCCATGTCCATTGTCTTGATAAAGAATATCATCTCTAAGATCTTCTGATTTTTGTACTATATACTTCATCTTCCTCCCCGGCAATAATTTCTTCATTTGGCCTTTGACTAGAATAGTTGTTGAAGAGCAATCCATCTGAACTTCTCCTCCCAAATCTCTCCAGAAGCTTCTATTCAACAACATTTCATATGAAGCTAGAATGTCCGCCACTAAGATTTTCAATAAGACTTTCTTTTCGGAAAAATCAGCTAAATTTTTCCCTCAAGTGGGACTCTTTTAGTCTCCATAGAGTAACACCGGCCTTTAGCCCGTGTTAGGGTGAGACCAAGGGCATTAGCTACTTTGATTGGCATCACATTATCAGAAGCACCTGAATCTATGATACAATTGTTCAATTGGTATCCCCAACAAGAAGAGAAAGATAGAATGGTTTAATCTTTTCGGTCTTGGATGCACTTAATGCTAACATGTTCGATATTACAGGGAAGGATGAGTAGGTAACAAGCCTTTGGAAGAGGGTGTAATAGTATTGAGCTTTGGGTTACTACCTTTGATAAACCAGACTAGTTTATCAAACATTTATAGATGGGTTTGTAAATATTCGCATTGAAAAATTTGGACTTTAGACCGTTTGACATGGTCTATGATATCAAAAGAGGAGGAAGTAGATGTCTCTGGGGTAATGGAAGCTTTAGCGAGCGAATGAGACAACACTTTTGAAGCAAAGGGCTACTTGGGCAACAAAGGTAGGCTTGGGAGACTTGTTTCACGGAGGTCTTCTTAAGCGCCACAAGACTCGGCTTTTCTTTGGCGAGTCCATAGAAGGTGGAAGTGCAACTCCTCTATTGATTATTTTGTTAGGTAGAGTCACCATGGGAGGGTCTACATCTTTCTTCTTCTTTGGATTGGCAGCGGCAAAATTCTTCTTTTGGGATTGTGAATGAGTGAACACCGCACAAGAGAAACTTGGTGCATCACCCTCTTCACTTTCATCTCCGGATGAGTATTCGAAATACCCGATCTCAGCATCATCAACTTCTTCAATTTCAAGCCCATTCTCTTCTTCTTCATCCTCCTATTGTTCATCTTCTTCAACATCTTCTTGTGCATCACATGCATCATTGATAGGGGAGCCTCTAGAGCAAGTCTTTGAGGAGGTGTTGTGATTCTTCTTTTATTCTAAAATTTACTCTTCCTTGGAGCATCTCTCAAGTTAGTTTATGTAATGTGTTTTTTTATTGCAATCGATCGTTTGCCAATTTCGAACTAGAGGATCCGTGGAGGCGGAATTGGAACTTTGACCTTTTGGTTTACCATTTGGATTCTTAACTTGCTCGGACATAATTAGATCATCTCTTGTTTTAATGGCATTGTCTTGAGCTTCCTTAAGAGTTCTAGGCTAAGACCTTCTAAGAATAAACCCGACTTGAGGTAGTTGAACACTTATAAAGGATCTTATTAGTTAGTGTGTTGATGTGCAACAACACCACGGTGTCCCGACCGAGCTCTAATGTTCGTCTAGGATTATGTTTAATATCCGTTTGCAGCGAAATGTTTCCATACACCAAATTAATAACACATAATAGTTTATTTAACCATTATTTACCTAAGAATGTAAATCGTCCTCTAAGTGCAATATTGCAATAAGCCTCTTTAGAATTGCTTTAAACATTTCTTATTTAAGAGCACTCCTCCATTAATTTAAATTAATTTACTTACAAAATTTACCACCATGGCCATTTACCCAAAAGAAATAAAATTAATGGCCATTTACCCAAAAGAAAATAAAATTAATAAGGAGGTTCCAAGTTAATTTAACATTTCTACTTGCACAAATCAAAAGTTGAGTCAAATGTCACAAACGGCCATAGTAGGGATAAAGGAGAGCCCTTGGATCAGATGAATCTCCACCATAGATATTAGGTTTCCAAGATGTTATCATAACTTTATTTATGGGTTGTATAAAATCTTGTTTTTATCACTTTTATTTTGATTTTTTTATACAAATTGACTTTAGAACTTTCATGGAGGTTTTTTAGTTTTGAGCATGAGCGCGCACGCACACACAAATTCATTTCTCCTTTTAATGCATATTTATTTCCTTGAATTAGTTTAAACAAAAAATCTTTGTATTGCTTTTCCAAAACCTTGTATTAAACTCACTATTTCTCTAAATTTATGATGTGTTTTGCTAAAAAAATTGAAACTTTATTATTAACATGGCTATCTAACAACCTTTTAAATTATTTCTTAATCCAGTTTGTAGAAAACATGGTATGACCTATTTAACGATTTGGATATATTTGTTGTTGGATACCAACCCATGAATCTAGAGTTGGATACCACAAAAGCAAGATCTTAAGCACAAATTTTACAAGAAACAACAAAAACCTCTTCTATTGATATGAGGAAAAGATTACAGATTTTAGCACAATTGCTATACACACCAATGACGGTCTTATGACAAGACTTTGCAAGAATTCTCTACATCTTCCAAATGCATGGTCTATCATAAGCATGCAACCTCTACAAAGCTTCTATAGAACCCAATTTGGCTCAATTTGGCAACTTCACAATAGATGTCTCTTGATAGGAGATCGATGAACCCTCAAAATGGATGAAAGGTATGTTCCTTATACATTCACAACTTTGTTTTATATATAGAATATGTAATTATTCGAGTGGAGAATCAATACACCCTTTGCAAGTAAAGACAACCAACAAATTTCTTCGAATGCCTCAAATCGCCATTGATCTTCCCAACCGGTTTACAATTAGCTTCCCATGGATTCTTGTCCATTGGATCAAGTTTCATCAGTCATTCGATTTGTCCTTACATTAGGAAAATGGATCAAGGCCCACATGTGTCTCCCTAACTATATTGATGTTGAGTTCCAATCATGGCAACATAAAGCAGCGGTCACACATGATTTGAAAGACTTCACGACGTAAGCAAGTGCTTGGCGGCATCCAAAATGCATCTCAACATTGTGAAAGACTTCACGGCTTCCGTGCGCCATAAAACCAAGTGTTTTGAGACATGAGACAATGTCTTATGGTTTTGCATGACATCATTAGGCATTCCCGGCACTTATCACTTTTGTGCAACATAGCTAGGGTTGTGCAGCTACTAATAAGTTTGCGCAGAAAGGGGAAAACCTTCGTGACTAAGATAGGTTTTTGTGGCATGCGTGGAAAAAAGACGAGGCTTCAATATTTGCACAAAATATTCAAGATTGGTGCGGCATTGCACAAGTCTTTATTCAACTAACAAGTGTTTTTGGGTGATACAAGGTTGCAAATGAACCTTGATGCTTCCGCATCACATCTCGAGATGTGAAAATAGTTAGCCTAGACTTCTTGCCAAATCACTGGTACCCTAGAATTCTTGTTTTCTCATTATTTTGAGAAAGGATTAATTCCCTTATCCTTGTTTCATGTCTGTTTGATCAGCTCTCTTATTTTTTTGCACTATTTGTAACTCCTCAAAATTCCAGTAACCCTTTTTAAGTATGCATGGAGTGATAAAGTTAATTTAATTTATTATATTTAAATTTTAAGAAAACAAACTTCTACTTGACTAATTAACAACACAACCTTCATGATGGTAAAGAAATACTTTGGCTGAAGCTCAAAACATAGTTTCTCATCATTTACCATTTGAGATGTAAAAATGTATAAATGACAAAGCTCTACCAAATAGATTCTGTCAAAATATCGCCTAGGAGAAAAAAGAGGTATACATTCTGGATATAAAAATGTGAGAACATAGATAGCAAATAGAAAAGGCTGCCATCTGAATATTTCAAATATGATATGGTGGTTCCATTCCATATTCATGATCATTGTTACAAGGATTAATAGAAATGTTCCTAGTACAATACAGCAACAGCCAATGATATGCCTGCCAAAAATGAATAGGAGGACATCACATATATCCAGGGAGACATGTCCATATACACTCCAGTTTTCCATATTAACAAGCAAGTGCCTCTGAGAAACAATCTTTAAGGTCAAACTGGTCATCTTCGTAGATGAATATTCACAACTGTGCTCACTGATGGTTGTGTAATTGATTGTTGAATTGATATTGCAAAGGGAAAAGTTGGGTGGAAGATGAAAGATGCAACTCTTTTGCACGTCCATCACTGCCACCAACTTCTAAACCTGCCCAATAGTGTAAATTCAACCAACTCAGAAACATTATGTTGAACCCAAAAGCTTTCAACTTCACATACATTCAATTTTGCAATAACATACAATAACCCTAATCCCGTAACAAAAATAAATAAACAAGGACAAAAACTGCTTTCCAAAATAAATAAATTTTCTAAACACTCACATGATTTTACATGTATTGATATAACAAACGCAAACTTAGATCCGACAAGAACCAAATAAATATCTAGAATCTTGGAGAAACTAAATACTAATTAATTATAATCAAGATCATTAAAGAAGATATATGTATGACAAGAAGTCAAAACCTGTTGAGTTTTCCAAATCAGCTTCCGCACAAAAAGGTTCTGGTTCAGGATGACAGTAAGGATGTCTATACTCGAAGAACTTCTCTTAAACAAGCGATTAGAAACACTAGAATGGGAAAATACTCAACAATCGTGCACACTTTAGACATCAAGGGTACAGGGCTTCCAAGGAAAGCCAAGTAATATTAAACACAGTTTATTTGTTGATCCGTGCAAGACAAATCCAATGTAATCAGATTAAATTGTAGGTACATGTTAGTCCATAACACCATATGTTACATTTAACAAGTATATATGTGAGACTACCTTCCGTGGTAATACTTGCACAAGAAACGAAGAATATAATATTATGCTTTCTTAGAAACATGTTTCCAAGACATATATCAAAGTCACAACACTCACATGGCAACAGCTTGGCATGCTTGGCAAGCCAATGCATACCATCGGCTCATGTTGTCACATTAACAGATCTATAAATTATTCAGAGTTTGACAATATAATAAGTATTGGCAAGTTTGAGGCTTTGTGACTTATACCCAAGATTTCCATCTTATGGAACAATGCTCAGTGGAGTTAACATGGCACATTTTAAGTTACCAAAAATGGGAAACAGCAATATGATAAGAGACGAGGATGGGAAGGCTCCCACAGGAATTTCTTATATCTGTATTGTATATGAAAATGCATATATAGTACAAATTTACTTTATTTTTTAAATGAAATTACCATTCATCAATGATATAAACTAGACACAACCCAATCATTCTAGAAACATACATAACATCCAAGAAAGGACCTGCAAAGTCCTGAAACAGAGAGGAGATGGCTTTTGAAACATAATAATCTTAAGCCATTTCAGGAATGTGTTTCGAAGCAAAGAAAGCAACAAAGACCCAAGGAATGGCCTTTCCTATGACATTTATGGTTATAGAGAAGATGCGCCTGAAGACGACACTCCAAGTTTGTCATATCCCCCTTGAGAGACTTACTATTATGCTTGTATTTTGATATTAGTTCCTGTTTATGTCTTTGTCATGAGTAACATTGTGAACATTGGTATTGAACTACTGTTGTGTTTGGCATTGGTACATTATCATTCAATTGGCACATTCAATTTATTTGTTGCGAGTTATTATAGTTTCTATTGAGTACATGATGCAGTACTACCTATGATGTAGTTATTATTATGATCCTTACAGTTTATTATTACCACAGACCAGCAGATGCTATTGATGTATTTTGGGTTGGTCGTATGTGTAGGTACAAGCAGATTATGGGGTCATGGTATAGGGTGGCTATGAGTAGACTTGCTCCTCTACTATAGTACCTTGGCAGTATGTGACATCACCTGATTGAGATACCTCCACAATCCACATATCTATTTGTGTTTCTGATGATGTTTTATTTTCTGCAAACTTGGTTAGTAGTATGAGTTGTGGTGATGTACTTTGCTGTTGCGATTTGTTATCTGTTGTATCGTACATTGCTTGTTGACTCTGGCAATCAGCTTATCTTATGACATATTGATATTGGTCGATAACTTATCAATGCAGATAGTCTTCAACTATTGCATTAATAAACTTATTGATTTTATCATTGTCCAGTCTTTTCGATTTCAGTTTTGATTTTAGGCTCATACATTGACTTTGTCGATGTTTTGATTCATCTTGGCTTTGATTTGCATACTCGCAGAGGACAGTCTGTTTATCTTGTTTGCAACTTCTTTGTGGCTATTGTTGTAATCACATGGAATGTTGTTTAAATATGGTTTGACATTGCTTTCGACAAGAAAGTTGCATGGCTATGGGCCTTTGACAATGCAATGGTTTCAAAAAACTATGTGTTTTATGGCTGCAAGGGCCTTGGAAAATTGTTATATGCTAAATTTAAATGCTTAAGATATATGTTAAATGCCTCATGGACCAAATAAAATCATGGCATGTTGGCTTAGCAAACTTAGCAAAAATTAGAATTTGATTTATTAACTAAGTTTTAAGCCACATTGGCTCAAATGACTTTGAATTTGTGTAAAGCTCTCAAGGAAGCTATCAGTTTTTGGTATTAGAATATAAGGCTTATAAATTAGTGTTATGTTAATATTAGTTAAGTGTTAACTAATAAACAGTTGTAACCACTTCAACCATTTTGTAACCATCTCTCACATAATAAAAGGACGGACACAATGAATAACGTGTGCATTCCAGTTACTCTTCATTCATTCTTTGTACATTCTATTCTCTCTCTCTCCACATTTTCTAACATTGGTATCAAAGCGGGGCAAGCAAGGAGAAAGAGAAGGGAAGAAGTTCAAACCAGTCTCATTAGGGCACAAAAGAGCAAAAGACCAGTTCAAACGCTAGACGCAAGAGCAATATTGTAGGGCAGCGAGCAATAACATAGGGCGAAAAACATCCATCAAAAAGGGCAGAAAACAATTTTCAGTTCGAGGGCACTTACAACGAACATAACCACAAAACACAGTTGACGCCATTGCAAGGTGCGAAAAAAATTGAGGGCACAATTTTGGCTGTGTTTTCAGACAAATTTTAGGGCATTTCAAAGTGCTAGGGCACAAAAATAGGAATTTTCCATTTTTGAAGAATTTTTGGGGTTGTTCGTGCAATTAGGGCATGAAAATAAGACATTTTTAGGGCAAAATGTGACACATAGAATGCAGGATTTAGGTAAGTTGCATAAAATACAATCCAGGATCACAAGCAAGAGAAAAAAATGTGATTTTCGAGGGTAGATAGTGAAAAAAAGAAAATAATAAATACAAGCATGCATTTCCAGATTTGCAATTTTTCAAGGATCATTCGTTGTTAGGGAACACAATTTGCCTATTTTCGGTGATGATCAATAAATGCAGGGCACAAGCTTGCGTGGTATAATTTCTTGCCTTTCCTTTAAAAAATAGTTTTTAAAATCTTGCTACATTAATTTGCGGGTCATTCTATATTTTGGGAAAGGGTTATTTTCTTTGAGGTATTTTGTCTAAGAATGGAAATTCCATT
The DNA here is from genome assembly GCA_018340775.1 of Taxus wallichiana var. yunnanensis. Classification (NCBI taxonomy): domain Eukaryota; kingdom Viridiplantae; phylum Streptophyta; class Pinopsida; order Cupressales; family Taxaceae; genus Taxus; species Taxus wallichiana. Next base: position 956,961,508 of record CM031234.1, read on the forward strand.
AGACAAATATTTTGGCCTCAACTTTCATACTTGGAAAGTAAAAATCCAAATGAAAGACAAATCAAATGAAGTTAATGTAGCCATTGTTGAAAATCCACTGGATGTTGAAAGTGATGAACTCACTGATAGAGAATACATATTTTAAAAGAAGCCTCACACTTTGAAGACAAGTAAGGGATCCAGTGTAGGTAAAACTCGACATGGATGGTTGCCTAGATAGTTCGAGAGTCTATGGATCTCGGGAATTTACCCTTACGAGGGTCATGAGACAACTTGATGGAGCATTATGGGAGTAGCTTAGTATGGATGGTTGTCCAACAATTCGGGAGATTCTGTAATTTGAGAGTTTGGGGAGGTGTAATTCGAAACTCGAGAACTAACACCTTTACGAGGGTTGAGGCAGCTTGATGGAGCTCTACTTGGTCAAAGCATTGTTTTCAAAGGGAAAAGCTTCTAAAGAATGTGTGGTCTTGTTTGGTTCTGTTACTTTAATGTTCTGTCAGTATGTTCTATAGTGTAAGCCTTAAGAGGGGGTATTAGAATATAAGGCTTATAAATTAGCATTATGTTAATATTAGGTAAGTGTTAACTAATAAACAGTAGTAACCACTTCAAACATTTCATAACCATCTCTCACATAATAAAGGAATGGACACAAAATGAATAACGTGTGCATTTCGATTACTCTTCATTCGTTCTTTGCACATTCTATTCTCTCTCCACATTTTCTAACATTTGGGACAACCCAAACCATGGTTAAGTGAAAAGGTGACTTGATGGGGTTGTTTTTTGGAAAGTTGTTTTTTATTTTATTATCTTCTTAGAGCCATCATTGTTTGTGTGGCTAATAGTTCAAAGCGAAGCCCTTCCAAAATGGAGAGTGAAATCTGATTGTAGTTTGCATGGATTTGAGACAGCCATACAGCCATCATTCATCTTTGGACTTGCACTTTCTACGCGGTCCTTTTTGTGGTTACTTTGCATTGAAATAGTATTGAAGTTGGGAAGGGCTGCATCACTCCAATGTTACATGGGAACATGTGCCCTAGATTTTGGTGACCCCAGATGTCTTGATCATTCCAGGGGACTAGGGGACTTGGAGGGTTGTCCCAAGTGTTTTTAAAAATAAGAAGTTATATGACATTTTTACTTCTAAAAGCTATTATGTTTACCAAAAACATTGAATTCTAATCTTGAAAGTACCTATAATACATTAAATATAGTTTAAACCCCTAAATTTAAATAAATAAAGTTAAACTATTTAAATTTTGATTTTTATATATTATTTTGATCATAGTATACAACTCGAGAGAGTACTCGCAAGATTTTTGGGTGGGAAGTAATTCCCGAGAATAACTCACAAGCCCTATCGTTGAGTTTTAGACAAGTTTTGGCAATTAATGGCGGTGAGTACTCGCGAAGACTCAACAAGTATGACTGCCGAACTTGTCAAACGCGGTAGAAATGCAAAACACAGAAAAAACACAAGTTTTCCTCCTTTATAAGCCCCACACCCCCATAACTTGTAATCACATAGCTATTCAGCATGCTTTAAGTAAATTGAAGGGATTTTATAAGCGACTTTGAAGAGCAGATTTGAAGAATTTCATTTGGAGGTTAGTTCTCTCTTCTTTTTCTTTTTCTCAAGCATGTAAATTTTCTATATTGTTAAAAATAGGTTTCCAAACGTGATTTGCAAATTTGCAAGCATTCCATTCAATTCCTATTAATTTTAATAGTGATTTATGTTAGTTTATTATCACTAATGAACAAAATTGTTGGAATGTATATTTCAAATGTTTTTTTTAAATTTTTGTCTTTATTCTTGTTCATAGGATTTACTATTACAATTACATAGGGTTTTATTGTTCTTAGGGTTGAAGGTTGACAATTACAAATTTGTGGTTTTTTTATGTCTCGTTTTTATTTGAACATGTTGCAAGTTAAAACTCAGCATACAATGCCATCCGGAACCGGATTAGGTTCAACATCAATAGCAAGAAACGTTCCCACTAATTCTCATACTGCCGCTTGGAAGTATGTTGTATGCAAAGTAGTCGAGGGGACTATGATTTGCAATTTCTACAAGAAGAACATTCTTGGAGACATCGATTGCCTCAAGTACCATATTGCATGCATTATTCGTTGCGACGTCATAGCTTGTCCCAATGCTACAGAAGAGGCATGACAAGAGTTGAAGGTAGAGCTTGCATTGTTGGATGAAAAGAAACTAGAGAGCGCAAGGATGTAAGGTGTCATAACAACAACCATTAGACCTAAAATGGCGGTTGGATCACATGGAAATGCAGCAACGATTGTGGGCTCTAGTTGTGGTCCACAACTATGAGGCACATCCATTTCATCGAATTTGAGAAAAGACCCGGATACATAGTTTTTTTTTGCCTAAAAATACACGGAGATCAATCTTCACTCTGAAGGTACATGCTTTAGAAGAATGAGATGCATGGGGAAATAGATAAGGTGTGTGCAAATTTCTATTTTTTTTGGGTAACTCGGGGTGTCCCTGACCCAAATTTTGGCGACCAAACCCACCTTACCTTGGTCTTACTTTTTATTGCCAAGTTGGGGGCAGGAAGGAGCGAGTTGGGGCGAGACTAGTCCCCTGAGGATGCACGAACCGCCCGCAAGCCAAATGCATTGGGTAAACCTGAGCACCAAAGTCGAACTCAAGACCTCGGGAAGCAAACCCAAGACACAAGCTGCTACGCCACTCATGCGCAGGACCAAAAATTGGAAGGTATTCGCTTTTATTATACCAGAGCTATGAACTGGAGTGGTGGAGGAGCACTTTCTCTAAGTGGGACATGGGGGTGGGCTTGGGTCCTTAATGTCCGCCGAGCGATCCGCATTCGGAGCGCCCCGCTATGTTCCGCTTGGTCCATATGGAGAAGTTCGACCCTACCTCAAGGTGTCCCCATGGCCACTTATTGAAAGCATCTAATGAACTCAATAGGAATGAAACTTGGGTTGATGATTACAAACTACTTGTAACTCACCAATAGCCCAAGACCTTGAGTGCAAATTGCTATTATTACAACAACCTTCCCTTGATATTTGCGAAAGAGCCCATATTGGGAGTATTTGGTGGCGGCATTGATAATCGCATGCGGCGGGTACACAACACCCTCTATAAGAAACATAAGTGGGGGCTTGCTCAAGGGTGCGATTTTAGCTGCAAGGTCAATTCTAGACGATCAAAAGAAGCAATAGCAACGATTGGATGCACCATTCTTTCGGTGGTTGGATGGATGGAAGGAACAACATCCTCATCAATTTTTTGACGGCTTCAAATGGTGAGATGATTTTTTTGAAGTCAATTAATGTCTCTAACACAAGTAAAGAAAGAAGAGTCTTATGTTGGAGTTTTTCTTTGGGCATTGAGAATGTTGAGCAAGCTTTCACTAACAATGCAACAACATATGTGGTGGTTGCAAGACTACTTTAGGAAAGGCATCCAAAACCCTTTTGGACCCCTTATGTTGCCCATTTCCTGACCTTCTTTTGGAGGACAAACAAAATTGATTGGGTGAGACCAATTGTAGAAGATACGAGAAATATAACAAAATACAATATAATCACCCTTGAGTTCTCAACTTAATGAGAGAACACACCAAGAAAAAAGAGTTTATGCAAGCAGTTGTCATAAGGTTTGTGACTAACTTCCTAACATTGTACAAAAATGTAGTTTATTAACACCATTGAAGCAAATGTTTGTGAGTCAAATGTAATGTCCCCTTTTTCAAGTCATATTTAATTAATGAAGGTTGATATTGGTGTCCCCAGATTTCACCTTGAAATCTGAGACTACCCCATGTTAAAAATTTCGTTCTTTTAAAATAATGGGTCGTTTTGTGTTTTTATTGCCAGAAAGTTCCTGTATTGTGTCAAGATATTCCCAAGGAGCCATATTAGCCATTTTCGCCAAATACCCAGATGCCTAAAATTGTTATATTCTGTCGTCGGGATTTGCCTACGGAAATTTGTATTTAATTATTTTAAGCCCCGTTTGAGGCAATTTGTGCTCCGGTTTAACCCTATTGTGATCGTACATATCATTATTCCAGTATACCAGTAGGGTTTTAACCAGGAATGAGTCCTGGGCTTTATTTGTAACTTCTGGCAACGTTTTGTGTTTTTGTGTTTTTCCCATTTCGTTTTCTGTGAAATTTCTCTAGATCAATTCCTTTGCCGATTTGGCCTGATTCTTGCCCTGGAGTATTTGGAGATCACATACGCACGTTGTGTCAGAAGGAATTCACCATCAGAGGTCTGGTTCTTTGGGAAAAGACGAAGTCGTGCACCAAAAAGCCTCTTCAGGTTGGCTGCATTTTGGAAAAGAAGGTTTGAAGTGGATTATGGGATTTTGGAGGCAACAGGGCGGTGGAAATTTTGTACACTTTGCAGGGTACTTTTTCCCATGAAGCAATGTCACTTAAGTTATAATGGGAAAAGTAGAGGCAACAGCGGCGGGAATTTCTTACCTGCCTTGCAGGGTAAAAATTCCCATTGTGGAATAAAAGAAAAATCAATTGGGTGAATCATGGGATTTTATTGCACCTTGCAGGGGTAAATAATCCCATTATGAAAGTCAAACGACTTAAGTGAATCATGGGATTTCGGGCTACCTTGTAGGGTAAATAATCCCATTGACATCGACCTTTAAAAATAGAAATTCTTTATTCCAAAAGTGCGACCCACCTTGGGTGAATAATAAATGCATTAAATAAATATTTGTTAATATTTATTCACCCAATTTGGCACCCAGGACTTGTGGAAAAGTCAACAAAGATAAATGGACAAAAAGAGGTTAAAAATAGTACATTCTAAAATTAAATAAATAGTATTTATTTAATGCAGCCCCTTTATGTCAAAAAGTGCGCCCATTTTGGGAGATAAATAATATTTTTAAGTATTAAATGATTAAATTAATTCCTATTTTCAGTGGCTAAGGTCAAAGCATCTTTGTGAGGCTTGAGTTAAGTGGAAGCAGAAGTCTAAAATTAAATAAATTTATTTTATTTAATGGCAGCCATAAGCATGCACAAAATAGGTGCCCATTTAAAGAGTGAAGCTTATTAATTAATTAATTAATTGCCAATAATAGGAAAGGCATTAAATGATTGGTTTCAAAAGCCATATACTTGAAGAAGTCAACTAATTCACAGCCTAGAGGAAAAGTCAGTAGGAAGGGTGCTTTCAGAGGAAAAGTGAGATAGGTGCTCAAAAGAAGTGCAAAATAAAGCTTCTAGGTTCAATTTTTGTGTCGGATAATTGTTTGCATAAGTTACAAGTGCTCGCAAGTTAAAAGTCATGCTCATGCATGCAAATAAGAATCAATTTTTGGGGCAGGAGAGATTATCAGATTTTTCCATTTCCCACTTCCATCATGTGCCGAATTAACTAAAAGCTTCCATTGACTATATCCTCGAATCGAGGAATTATCTCTACATTCTATAAGTAGAGGAATCCAAACCTTCGAGTAAAGGAATCAAAATTTGTTTTTGTAAGCAAGTCATCCTTGTGTTTTGTGCATGACTTTGTCTTCCAGTTGAAACCCTTGAGAGCCACTGCTTTCCAAAATTTTTAATGCTCAAAAAAATTAAATGATGAGTTATATACATTGCAGTAGATTTCCTTGGAGAACTTTGTGTCACGGTGTATTGTGTTTTTTAGCTTTTATATCTTGGATCTTTTAATAGACTTTGTGTATTTCAAGATCTAGATTTAGACAAGATTGCATTTGCTTATAATTATGTGTTTATATTCATTTGGTTTCTTACTGTGCATACTTGCAGATCAACTCAAAATAGAAGGTTATTTTCGATTCTATTGATGTGGGATGCAGGAGATTGTCATCTTTCCCCATTTCTTCTCTAAAAAGTTTATATAATTCCCTCTTCTTCTATAAACATTTCCTTTCTTAAGGGATCAAAATTTATTTACTTTGTCTGTCTGAAACCCTTGAGAGCCACTGAAACTATGGTTCATGAGTAGATTTCCGGAGAACTTTGTGTCACGGTGTAAAGTAAATCTTGGATCCCCATATAGACTTTGTGTACTTCAAGATCTACTTTAATTGACATAATTATGTGTTTATATTCATTGGTTTCCTCACCGCTCAAATGAGGGAGATTTATCTCATATAATTCCCTTCTTATAAACATTTCCTTTCTTAAACGGCTATTTACTTGCTACAACCTAATCTAAGTTTTGTCGCTATCACCGCTAAATGAAAATCTAGCTACCTAGGTTTTGCTTTATCACGAGAAAATCTAGCTATGAGATATCTTTTAATCCACTTTAAAGGAATTTAATTGGGGGAAAATCAACTTTCCCTTGTGCATTTAAAATTAATATTAATTATCTTGGGCAAGTCAAATTATTGGGAAACAAATTGATTTATTTTATGGGCCAATTAATTATTATTTGAGGGTAAATCGATTTAATTAGGCAAGTCGATTCCTATAGTGCATTTAAATTAATATTTAATTCCTCTCTTGTATTTAATTTAAATATATTTTTGGAGGGAATTAATATTTGGAATTGGAGTTTGACTTTTACAGGCCAAGAAGACTATTTTTAAATATATCTCTCCTATCTAGAGATTGGCGCCAAAATTGGAGGGAAACATTGGAGATTCAAATGACAAAGGCTATAAAAGAAGATGTGGCATCCCCTTTTTGGCATGTTGACGGTTTGATAAACTTATCTTCATGCTTGAAGAGGGATGTATGCCCAATTGTGATCACAAACAAAGGTGCTTGTAAGCACCACCATTGTTGTGGAGTGTGTGAGATCCTTCCAAGCTTTGCATTGATAATTATTGCATAATATAATTAATCTATGTGAGGCGCCATTATTGGAAGCATATGTGCATGGTTTATGAGGGTTATTGAAGAGTTTTTATGATGATTTTAATCTGTTGTAGCTGCTGATTTATTCTAGATCAAGTCGACTTGCATTGAGGGCTTTTGGGGTGTGTTTGAGTGCATTTCAAAAGGGGTTTGATATCAGATTTGTTTTGCATATTTTTCCAAGTCTAATGCACATATTTTGATGAATTTTGGGCTCTTAAACACTGCTGGAATTTATTCATGGTGGATCGACTGGGTTGGGGTATTTTTGGCATCATATTTGAGGTGATTTGATAGATTTACAAGCTGCTGTCATTAATTAATTATTTCAGATCTGTGTGTTGGTGTTTTGAGGGTTTGGAAGCAAGAAGAAGGGCTGATATTATTTTATGCATTTAATCCTAACCCTAGCAACTTGGTTTCAGTTTTTGGGATCAGATTTAAGGTGGTTTCGGTGTGCAGAAAAATCAGATTTATAGTTCTTTGGAAAGATAAAATTATTAGCTTTCATTTGCATTTCATTTCATGGAAAAATATTGAGTTTTGGTAAAGTTATTAATTTTTGAAGTTTCAGCTGGTTTTAGTGCATATTTATTATTTCCACTGCTGCAATTAATTTCTGATTTAGAAAGAATTAAATTCCAACTAGCTCTCTCATCTAACCCATCACCTTGGCTCACTACAACCCCATTTGGGTTGCATTGTAGCTGACACTAGGTTATTTGAGGTCGAACTAGAAGGGTTTTCTCTTCTAAATTCGATTGGAAATAATTTATTTTCAAGTTTTAATTAATATCCCACAAGGGGATATTACATCAAACATGGCTAGACTCGGCATATTAAAAGAAAGTCGATGGAGAGAGGACCACAAAGATAGTTTTTATGACGTATTTGCAAAGATAGCAATAAAGATCATCAAGGTAGCTTCAAACTTCAATTTAAATTTCAAGTCAATTCCTTTATTTTCAATTTTTATTTTTAAATGTATTATTATTTACTTTAATTGTAAGTTTGTAACTTTAAAGTTTAATTTGTTTGTAGGTGTCGGAGCCTTTGGTGAGGGTTTTGTGCTTGGTTGATGGAGAGCAAAACCTAATAGAATACATTAATGAAGTCGTAGCTAGAGCCAAAGAGGCCATCCAAAACTATTATAAGGGGGATATAGCTAGAATTTGTCCCTTTGGGAGTTAATTGATTGGCGGTGGAACAATCAATTCCACTAACCCATTCATGCAACGTATAGCACCTCGGCCCCAATTTTTTCTTCTCTGAAAGCTTCACAAATGTTAACGAGGAGGTTAGGGAGAGCCTCCTAACATGGATTGAGAGGATGAAACCAAAAATTGAGGTGAGGGACCTCATTATTTTAGAGTTGCATGATTACAATCTTAGTCACGGGTTCGGTGATTTTCGGGCGGAAGTTTAAATCATGAACTTTATTCAAGCTACAAAAATTTGCAAATATCTACTTATATTCATCTTTAAAATACCCTAAAATTTATTCTTATTTTTTAAAAACAATGGTGAGTATACGTTTTCTCTATTTGGTTCGAGCAATCGAAGTGCGAGTGTGAGTGGAGAGTTAGTCTTTGAAGAGCCACTGCAAAGCGGAGAGTGCTTTGCGGTTTGTATGAGTGGAAAGTGAAGTGTCGTGGTTGAGTTGTGAGTGGTCGAGTCATTCACTACTAATCTAGAGTTCAAGCCCACCATTCTAGAGTTCAAGCCCATTGTGAGAGCAAACCGAATATAGAGTGAGAAGTTGAAAATAGCGACCATCATAGGTTAAAATTGCAGCTGTTGTGGGCTAGTGTCTATTCGCCTACGGTTTGCAGCTAGAGTTTATAGTGCGACCCGCCATTCATAGCCAACCTACTAAGAGAGGATCTGCTCGACTTTGCCTAAGTCATCATCAATATGTATGTTAAAAACTTGAAACTCTCTCTCTTTTCTTTTAACTTTGCAAATAGGTCATAGGTTGATTAGGTTTACAATTTATAATTTAAAATTGATTTATATTTTATTTGTTTGTTGTCACGATTTATTGTTTTTCACTCTATTAAATTTTTTATTTTGATAAAGTTATTAAACATGAAAAGTTTAATTGTATATATTTTAGTTTTTAAAATATAACAAAATAATTTTCATTTAACATTTAAAATTTAAAATATTAAACATGTATATTTTTAAGTTTTTAAATATATAAAACAATAAGTTTCATTTAACATTTAAAATTTTAAAATATTAAATATAAAATTAAATTTATATTTTGATAATATTTTGAGGGTATAATATTATATTATCAAAATATTACTAGTAAAAATATTTAACATTTTTATATCTTAAAATTTAAAATATAAATGAATTTTAAAGATGTTTATTTGTAAAATATAATATTTTTTTATATTTATAGATTTATAGTGCATTTAAATTTTCAATGTAAATATTTACAATAATTAAATTGAATTTTGTAAACTTAATTATATTTTAATACTTATTATTTTTATCATATATTTAAATATTTAAATTAAAAAATTTGACTTATTTATAATGTATTTAATTTTGGTTTATTATTATTTATTTTTACGTTATTTGAATGTAGATTGTAATTCAATGGGTCCCCCAAAATAGTGTGTTGAGGGATGGAAAAATGTGACATGCAGCGTGATATGAATGTCAAATGTCGCCTATGGTCATCTTTTTACTAGAAGTTTGACAAGGTTAATGGACCGCTTGGTATTTTTGGGGGTCGGGGAGGGGTGTTGCTCCATGCGGATTAGTGACGCCAGAGATTAGAATTGCTCTAGAGAAAGATCAATCCTCTTCTATTGCAGGAAAGATGAAATCGGTGCAAAAGAAACAAAGAATCCAAGAGGACATGTCTAAGTTCACAACATCATTTGTGTCTTCTTCTTTTAGTATGCCCAAGGCCTCGATAAGTGGATCGACGGGAATGGAACATTGAACAACTTGTGGAAACTAGTAGAAAAACATGTGGATGATGCATTAGCTAATCTATTTTATTCAAGTGCCATTCTATTCAATGTAGCCAGGAATCTACATTTTTGAAATGCAATTCAGAAAGTTGCAGAGTTTGGCAAAGGCTACATACCTCCCTCTTTAGAGATCAAAAGAGAGTGTAATCGCCAAATTAGATGAGGCCAAAGCCTCTTGAAAAGCAACAAGGTGCACAATATTGAGTGATGGATGGTTAGATATATGTCAGAGACCATTGATTAATGTTCTAGTGGCTTGCCCTCAAGGTGTCGTGTTCTTGAAGGTGATTGACACCATGAACCATAAGAAAACTTTAGAGTATATTTTTCAAATATTAGAGGAAGCCATTCTTGAAGTAGGTGTGGAAAATGTGGTTCAAGTGGTTATTGACAGTGCAACAAATTGTGTGGGAGCTGGGAAGCTGATTGTAGAGAAATACCCACAAATATATTGGAGCCCATGTGCAACACATTGCTGGATTTGTTGCTTCATGACTTGGCAAAATTCCCATGGGTACATGAAGCAATTCACGAGGGAGGGCAATTGCAAATTTCATAAGAAATCACCGTCTCACATTGAACCTTTATAGGAAGCATGCATCGAGGAGTTGTTGAGGCCATGTGAAACAAGGTTTGCTTCATTTTATATCACTTTGAAAAGAGTGGTTGAAGAGAAAGCAGCTCTAAGATTTGTTATTTGTTCTAATGAGTGGGAAAATTTTGTCATTTCTAAAGGTCCTAAGGGGAAGAACATAGAACAAATTATTTTAAACAACAATTTTTTGGAAAGTTCAACGAAGGTTTTAAATGTGTGTGAACCAATTGTTGATGTGTTTCGCATGGTTGATGGCGACACCCCTTGTCTCGACATGCTTTATGAGAGCATGGACCATTGCGGGGCGTTGTTCAAAAAGCGCTCAATAATGTGGAAACAGACTACATGGAGATCTAGGATATAGTTGATTCCAGATGGAAAATGATGCACACCCCTTTACATGCAACAACGTGTTATTTGGAGCCTAAGCTATTTCAAATTGATAGACATAGTGATTTGGAAGTTATGGTGGGGCTTTACGAAGCCATTGAAAGATTTGAACCAAAACCGGTAACCATGAAGTCGATAAGTGATCAGTGTTGGAAATACAAGGCAGAAGAAGGGATGTTTGGAATGTTAATAGCCAAATATGACATGTCACCAGTTGACGTGCTTGGATACAAATGGTGGAGGTCCTAAGGAGCACAAACACTTGAATTACAACACTTTGCCATTCAAATACTGAGTCATGGAGCAAGTTCATTAGCATGTGAGAGAAATCGGAGTTGCTTTGACCACATCCATTCAAAAACAAAAACAAGTTGCTATCTGGAAAGTTGGGAGATCTTGTTTACATTCGCAACAATTTACAATTGTGTATGAACAAATCAACAAAAGACTCCACATTTTACTCGTACAACTCGAACAAATTCCGAAGACAAGGCAAATGCGAGGCGAGCTTGACTTTTTGATGATGAATTGAGTGGTGCATCTAGTGATGATGATACTGCATCAACTCAACCATGTGCTCTTAATGACTTGGAACTTTTTTAAGTTTTAGCCTTAACTACTAATTGTTACTTTTTGGCAATTTCATATGTTTCTTATGGTTAAAACTTAATATTATGTTTCTCCTCTTTCATTTAACTTTGATAAGTTTATCATGGTTTATAAATGTGACATCTTCTTTATATAGATTTCAAATCTATTTAGTGATGTTTACCTATTTTGACAATTTAGTGGTTCTACTTCTTATATTAAAAAAATTGCAAATTATAGTAGTCAAATTTAATCACGATTTTTTTCCAAATTAATCATTGTTGAACTTAACCCAAATTGTATCTTCGTTGAACATGAACCTTGTGACTTGTATAATCATGCTACGGGAGGCTCTTTTCTTCGGTGTTAGTTATCTCGAGTGTAATGTCCCTAAATGGACATTTTTAAATAATTCTGGATTCACCGAAATCCTAGGGCAAGATTAATAAAAATTGATTTTTATTGCAAAACCCTTACAACAAAATTTACAAATGATGGAAATAATTTCTAAACCCTAGGAAAAATCCAAATTTGTTGCATATAATGACATCCATAAGATAAAATTGAAACCATATTTTTCAAATAAAAAGTACAGCTGCCCATATAGATGATATTTTGTTGGATTTGATAGCAATCTTCAGCCACACTGAAATTGGAATTTAATTCTCTACAAGATGAGATCTTCCATAATTTACTTCAGTAGTACTAGTGACATTGTAGCAAGCTGAAAATGACTTCAATCTTCCCTAATTTACTGTAGCAAGATGAAAATGACTTCTCAAGCTGATTATTTGATGAAATTGATTTCTGATATAGACAGATCTGAAGTGCATTGATCCAAAAATGGATCAGGAAAAGCCCAATTCTATGTAATCTCTATATTTATAATTGCTCTACAGGTTCTCGGCTCATCTTTATCTTCACAAGATGGTCTAGTCAGGCTAGGGGTGATCCAGACACCTCCGAATGACATTTTAGGCCATTGATGTTCTGTTCTAGGGGATTTTTAGTTGTCGGTTACACAACCACCTTGGCGGTTATGTAATCGCTACTTTACTGTCTTGAGCAGCAGCGGTTACGCACCGCTGCAAGGGTTACACAACCGCCGATCTGCAGAAGGCAGCGGTCCTGTAACTAACGGTCCAGAAATGTGGGGATCTCAACGATTCTGAAATGTTTGGGCTTCCAGTGGTTCGTTTCAGCTTTCCACACCTCCCTGAGGTTGAACATCTATAAATTCGAGCCTTTGCAAGGTTTCAAGCAAGTGAGTTTGGGTGAAAGCAAAGTTTTGAGCAAGATTGAGGAGTTGTATTCTTTTCTTATTGTTCATGTTGGAGAGTTCTTGTGTTGAGAGATTGTAAGCAAGTAGATGCAATTAGGGAGAGTTGTATATCTTCCTTGAAGGCCAATTGGCAGTGAATTGTATCAATTGAGATTACATAGTGGAAGGGGAGCTAATTTTCTCACCCACTAGAGTTTTTCCCACACCAGGTTTCTCTAGGATAAATCTTGTCTCTCTCTTGCTTCGTTTCCTTTCAATTTGCAGTTTTAATGGTTGTTGAAGTAACACATTAACTGGTTAATAAAGAACTCTTGTATGTTTCATTCATTTTCACAAGCATAGTGATCTGTAGTTGTTAAAGTTAAGAAGTTTACGGATCACACATATGTCGTCCCTAGATGGAACCACCACACAAAACCTGAGGGTTTTTTATCCCCAAGTTTGTTCCACATGAGGGTTTTCGTCCTCGATGCTCCACATTAGAGTTTTCGTACTCTAATACTCCACAAGAGAGTTTTTGTCCTCTAATGTTCCACAAGAGGGTTTTCGTGCTCACGAAGCTGAAAGCTAAAGCGAAATGCTCAAACTCACAAAATAAGAATATTTGATTGAAAAGTGATGCGAAAAGACCCCAAGCATCTCACTTTTATAATTTTACTTTCACACTTTTCAAGGAAAAGCAACCAAAAACAACATCCTTTTCTTTTATTTTTACTTTTCACTTTTCTCACCTTTTTCTTTTATTTTTACTTTTCCCTTTTCAAACCCTTTTCTTTTATTTCTAACAATAATAAAGTAATATTAAGTTGTCACTTTTTTTTTTTGAGAGGATAAAACCAAAAATTGAGGTGAGGGACCTTATCATTTTAGAGTTGAGTAATTACAATCATGTTATGGGGAGGCTCTTTTCTTCGGTGTTAGCTATCCAAGGGAGATCCACCCAACCACTAGGTAACAAAAATTAGAGTATTTGCTTGTGTTACAAGTTACAAATTTACAATTATTAATTACTTACAAACTTTTGATTATCTTGTTTGTAGGTTCTTGGTGGGAAGATTGGGGTGGAAATACCCAAAATCTTCAAAAGCTAGCCCTCGAATTTTATCTCAACCTTGTAGCACTTCCGAATGTGAGTGCAACTAGAGTTTGTTTGAGGCCATTCACACAAGTGCAACAAGTTGACTCAACGACACCTCAATGACCTAGTTTTTGTGTGATACAATATTTGGCTTCGCACAAGAAAGGAAGAGGACACATCGCAAACGCCTATTTGATTCGGATGAGACTAATCCATACAACGATTGGATTGTGCAAGAGAGATCCCCACATTCACAAATAATGAGATTACTACTTTCAAGAGGGAAGCTATGGAGGGTGAAGCAGAAGAAAGAGAGATTGGATTGGACGACATCTTTGTAGATGACATCGAACATGTGGCACCATCTACTACCAAGGTTGAGCTATAGTCACAACAGGTGTGTGGAGACTAATAGAGTCACTAGACTCTCTCCCCAAGTTTTTTAGAATGGGGAAGAGGAAATTGTAAATTATTGTAATTTGTAACTTGCATAGATATGCAATTTATTATAATATTTTTTAATGACAATTATAATAAATTCATAAGTCTTATCAGTTGGATGTTGTACTCCCATGAGAATGCGATTTTGTACTTAATTTGTATTCAAATCTGATAGAAAACGCTTCCCCAACAGTTTACAGACTCATTTGATCCATTTTGTAACTATATTTTCCAAAAAAACTATGTTTTTTGAAGAAATTTAGATTTTTTTAGTTGTAAAGTATTTCCAAGTCAAAAATAATAATTGTTTGTTGAGTATCAAGTGTGCGAACAATGATTTTAATAGTTGTTTCCCCTACTGTCCACTAAATTAGGGAAAAAAATTGCCATCCCAAAACCCCGTCCGTCCATCCCTAAGACTTAGATAACTATGATTGCATGGAGGTTTTGTTGAGGGAAACAAGTTCAAATTCGAGCTGTGACTTGCAGTCCTTGGCCAACAATTTGAAGTCATACAGGAATAAATGGATGATGTGCGGTAAAACTGGTTGAGAAGGGTTTGGATAGAGCTATCAGTAAGAACGAAAAGGGAAAGAGGAACAAAAACTTCCTTTCCTGCACCCTGTGTCTTCATTAATACAGGCATGAATTTCCTTTCTGTTAAACCCTAACAAGTTATTAAATAGTTGTTAGTGCATAAATCTGGAAAGCATAAGTATTGTTTAATGAAATGGAATGGGAATATTTCTAGGTTATTCTAGAACCAATATTTCGAGGAAGAAACATATGCATAGAGATGTGTATAAATATAAACACACATGGGTGTGTTTGCATCTAACCTCGTTTTTTTAACAGTGGAATGTATCTGTCCCCTTTTTCTGTTCTGTAGTAGCATTACTATAAGATTGGAATCTTTCTTTATGTTGTTTTGTTATAAACGTGAAGTATAGCTTGAGTAGCTGCAGTGATTCCTTCCCGTGATTGTTCCTGTTATGAACATTGTAGATGTTAATTACTTTCATGGATGCTTTCTGTTATAAACTTGGGATAGAAGCATGGATAGAAGATAACATTTCTTTAATTGCTGTTATATGTCTGGCAAGGTAGTAGGAATAGATAAAGGAAACAATTACATTTCTTTCCATTTCTGGACATATTTCCTGAATGGATTGTTTCCATTTCTGTGGCTTGGAACATTGATAATTGATTGTTAATTTGTTGAGATGGTTGTGACAAGCAGTGCTTTAGGATCCAGTCTTGTTTGGATTGTATTTTGTGCCTGTTTGAAGATCCATTTTTCTAGTCCTTGTGACTGTCTATTCGGTCATGATGAGCAATGTTGGTATGGTTGGAACAATTGTTCTCTTTCGGCTATAATGAATAATAGGATAATAGATTTATGTGCAGTGCCTGCTATGAAATTTTTTATTCTGTTTAAATGTGCATGTCTTGTAATGCATTCTGCAATTTAATGACATCTGGATCTTCATGTCTGAACCAAGGAATGTTCTGATTTATAAAAGTTATGATTAAAAATGTTTTTTCTGCCTTTTCAAAAGAAAGAGTGAGGGACTCACCTTTTTATATGATTTATTCATGTGTCCCGCAACTAACAACAATACACAAGGGACTCACACATGAGTGCTAGTAGCCCACATATAATTGTTAAGGACCGACAATATAAACAATTCATACATGCATACGAGTTCCTTTAGTTGGTCATACGAGGGACTCAAGAGGTTGCACACTTTTGAAATGGCGAAGCTTTTGATTAGAAGCTGTGTGATGTAGTTTATTTGTGGTAAAGTGGATTGATTGTTGTACAATATGTGATGAGTTTACTTGTGATCCGCATGTGAGTTCATATTTTTTTTCGGTTTTGTGGTCTATTGAGGTACACTCATACAATAAGAGTTGATGGATGTGGTGGTGAACAGTCGCCAATGGTTGGGATCATTTGACCCATTCTATACCATGACTGCGACATCACTCATGGCTTCATCATTTCTGCAAAATGTACTTTTGTTGTATTACTATGCACAATGGAAGGATTGATGTTGTAATTTATATACTGCTGATTCAGTATTCTTGTACAACGTTGTGGACTAAGGACTTGTGCAATGTTTGTAAATTGTCCTAGCTAGTATTGTAAGAAATATGTAACTTGTAATGTTACTACATTAAGAATTGTGAAAGAATGTTAGCAAGCTTGATTGTTTAAACATTAATTCTAGTAAAACAGAATAAAGGAGATATTTACTAAGTCTTGATTAAGGTCTTTACTAGTTTGTGGAAAATTTGAGATGTAATATATTAGCATCTTGTGATATAATCAGAAAATGAATCAATGCAATACCTGATTGTGAAGTGTTGCAAGAATCATTATAAATTTCTTGAAATTGATTTTTACAAGTTTTTAACAACACTATTCAATTTCAATTGGAGCTTGATTACCTCATGAAAACATTGCGTTAACATGGTTTATGAAAAGGACTAGAGGCATGTTAAATAGTAAGGGGTTATAAAATTTAGTTGCCCAATTGAATTTTTATACCAATCAAGCGGAATTGATTGATATTTTGTTATGACTCTTCTAGATGATTGGTGGGGCTTACACTTAAAAGGACAGCATTGGAGCATTGGATCTTCGGAGAGTCAAGAATAGGAGCTAAGCCAACAAGGTCAGCCTTAGTCTTAAGATCCCACAACTTTGTTTTACTTAGGTCTTCTTATCTTTCATGGCCTTCACCACAACAATCTCTCACAAGGTACTACAAGCCAAGGAGAAAGATCTAGGAATCCGGTACACCCATGTGGGGCTAGGAAGCAGTACGACACGTATCCAATATGTGTGCATGCCATAATGAGGCGGGGGGCATTCAGGTACTTGAGATAGTACCTATGTACATCCGTATGTCCTGGTAATGTTCCATGTACAAAGAACGCATTTCAAACAAACCCGCAAGAAAAATAGTGAAAATGGGGTCTTTTCTTCTTTTTGGTTGAAAAAAATCAAAACGACTTTTAAAAAGTAAAAAAAAATGGACGACCGAGCTAGGAGCGGCACTACTACTCGTTGTGGTTCTTATGAACCACACGATGGTTCAACTTCTAATGAACCACATGATGATTCTAGTGATGCTCTTGTTGAATACATTGGAGAGCATTATG
This sequence comes from Taxus wallichiana var. yunnanensis, assembly GCA_018340775.1. NCBI lineage: Eukaryota > Viridiplantae > Streptophyta > Pinopsida > Cupressales > Taxaceae > Taxus > Taxus wallichiana. Next base: position 956,978,921 of record CM031234.1, read on the forward strand.
ATTATGATTATAATGAATATGCTGATTTATCTCGTCTTTTGAGTATATATTGTAACATTTGCACATGTACTTGTTCTATGTTTGACAAATAAATATCATGACATTTGGCATTGAATTATCATTGGGTTGTGTGGTTATTTAGCTTATTTTGTTTAGTATATGCATATTATAAGGTAATTTTTCTTATTTAGCTATATTTTATATATTTCTTGTATTATCGCACCTGAGCTCCGATAAAACGAAATCGCCATATCGGCATACCAAGTCCGTCCCCGTATTCGTACCAGTATCAACTACATAAAGAGAGATTAATGGACTAACAGGTCAACAAGAGGTAAGTATCTCTAACCCTACATTCATGATTGATTGTTGTATCCTAAATAACCGCATTTGCCGAACTTGAAGGCAAAAAATCGATATTCATCGAATTTAATGCAACAAAAAAATTGTTGAAAACCATGAATTTATTCATACGAAAGTCGGATGTGAAATTTTTATTAAATTTGCTCCAGAATCGTGTTTAAAATTCGCCAAAAGTCATTTTAACAATCGAGAAATTTGTTTTAGGGTTTAACTTTTTTGATTTTAGGGTTTTCGACCTAGGGCATCGTCGTTTAGGTATATAACCCCTTGTCGTGGTATATTATCTTGCCATTGTTTTCCAGTTTGTTGTTTGGACGAGTGTGAAGTTCGCAGTTTGACGCTGGAGCTGATTGTTTACAACCTTAGACACCATTGTTGGAGCTTCATCTAGTTGTTTGGACGCCATTATTGGAGGGGTTGTATGGACGCCATTACGCCATTGTTGGAGGGTGCACAGAGGTTGATGAGTCTCCATTCGTGCCCAACTGTGCAACTTCTGAGCTCTCACAGGTAGGTTCGACACTGTTTTTTTTTGGTAAATGCTTTGAGGTTTTAAGTTTATAAATGTTACTATTTAATATTTATTAAGTTTTAGGTTTAGCTTTTACAAATTAGTTTTGTTAATATATCATATTTATTTTATAAAATATATGTATAATTTAATACATAATCTAAGTAATCGCATACAATTATATATATTTAAGATATAATTTTATATGTAAATGTATAATATAATATTTAATTTTATGTATTATATATATTTTATTAAAAAATTATATTATTAATTGAATATATTTAATTAAGTTTTATAAAGTTGATAACTTATAGAGTTTTAGGTTTTCAAAATTCATCCCGTTATGATATTTAATTTATTATAAACTATTAAATTTTATAATATATATGTAGTAATTAATCTATATAAATTTGTGTATATATATATATATATATATATATATATATATTTTTTTTTTTAAATTCTATAAATCGTAAAATAAACGCAATTAATAAATAATTTTATACAGTTTTATGTTTTAAAAATCATTCCATTAGTATATTCAATTTGTTATAAAATATATATAACAATTAATCTATATAAATTTGTGTGTATATATATATTTAAAAATTAAATATTATATCGTTAAAATAAATATATTCAATTTAATGATATGATATTAATATATAAATTATATATATTCATTTTTAAATCATGTATTTAATTCAAATATTATTTAATAATTATTATTATCATACATTTAAATTAAATACATGATAATAAACATTTTATAACTTGATTTTTTAGTTTAAACTTTTTATTTTATTGTATTTAATTATTTATTTATTTTTCCAAAAATGCAGGTTATTGTATTGGAATGGCACCTCCAAAATCAAGTGCAGAGGGGTGGAAATATATGAGCCGTGAGGGTCGGACAAACAATATAACATGCACTTTATGTCAACATTCTTTTATTGGCACATTAACAAGAGTAATGGACCACCTTCTTGGCATATCGGGTGGTCAAGAAGGTGGTGTTGAAGCATGTTGGAATGTCAGTCCTAAAATAAAAGCAACATTGGAGAAAGACTACAAGCATTCATTAGTGTTAAATCAACAAAGGGCACAAAAAATAGCGAATCCAAGGGGAGCTTTCTAGGCCCAAAGTGTCGAACACATCTTTCTCCTCCACCATGTCCACAAGCTCTACAATGCCACTTTCTAGAACCTGGGTAGAAACAATGAACAACTTTTGGAAACTTGTAGAGAAAGAGAAAGTTGATGATGCATGGGGTGATTTCTTTTATGAATCTACCATTCCATTCCATGTCGTTAGGAGTCTTTATTTCAAGAATGTAGTTCAACAATCAATTTCATTTGGCAAAGGGTACACAACTCTAGGGTCAAAGGCTTTGAGGACTACACTTTTGAAGAGATCAAAAAATAAGGTGTCTGAAAATTTGGAGATATTAAAGATTCTTGGAAGTCAATGTTAGGAAATAAAGGATAAAATATGTGGAATAATCCCTCACGAGAATCGCAACAAAAGTAGAAACTAATATGCGTAAAATATTACGATCTCAAATAAAAGTGCGAATAAAATAACACAACACAAAGAGACAATATTTAACGTGGTTCACCCAATTTGGGCTACATCCACCAAGAATCACTTGCTTAGATTTTATTATAAGTGACCGCTCTCTCAATACAATACCCAGATCTGTTTGGAGCTATGCTCAACAAACTCTCAGAAATTCACACCCAAATTCAAAACACATCTCGTAATGTTACATTATTCTACCATATGCATAAAACCATATATATAGAAAATCGCTAAGCGGTTTTACAAAACCATGGGTATCAAAACCATGGGCCAAAACCGTCCCATAAACTTATGGGTCAAAATCCCACCCATATGAGAAAAACACGTTTCCCGGTATATCAAGCATGTTTTAAGGCCAAAAAAATTTCTCGGGGTTGTGCCCCGAACCCTAAGAAGACAACGTGGAAAGTGTACAATTACTCTTAGTGTATAGTCTTCAACACTTTCATAAATGAAAACAAGCTCCACAACCTAACAATCTTCCACTTGGAGACTAGTTTTCTTCTGAGCAAGCTTCTCAACCCTTCACTAGTTTTTGTGAAGACCAACCAAAGCTGAACACAACTTTAGTTTTTCCTTGTGACCACCTTGGTCATCATGTCTCATGGATTCTTATTGGTATGAATCTTCTCCACTTCAGCCTTCTCTTCCTCCAAAGTTGTCCCGATGAAATGGTACCTTAACCGTATATGCTTTGTCCTAGAGAGGAAAGTAGAGTTCTTAGCTAGGTGTATAGCACTCACAGGGTATCACTATGCGCTTTCCTTCCTCCCGCTTATGCCCTAACTCCTCAAGCAATTGTTGTAACCAAATCATTTCTTTGCTTGCCTCTCTGTGGCGTGAAGATACTCGATACTCTGTGGTTGTCGAAAAGCCACCACTTCGTAGTCGTGAAATTCACTTCTTTGTTGTCCCACCTACGGTGTAAACATAACTGTCGTGCTCCTCCTGCTGTCTACATCTTCACCATATCTAAATCTACATAACCACACAAACCGGTGTCTCGATCCACTATAGCACAAAACGTCCCCATAGTCCCCTTTCAAATACCAAAGAATCCACTTTCTCGTCTGTCGCTGATCTCTACTGGATCACTCATAAATCGACTCACCGCTCCCACCGCATGGGCAATGTCGGCTGGTGCACACCATGGCATACATCAAACTACCAACACCATGAGTAAGATACCTTGGACATCTGTTTCTCTCTGCTCGCTCTGTCTTGGGACACCGCTCCTTTGACAACTTGAAATGCCCCGCCAAAGGAGTTCCAACTAGTTTAGCATCCCGCATATTAAACCTCTCCAAGACTTTCTTAATGTACTCTTCCTGAGATAAAATCAGCTTCCGTTCCTTCCTATCCCGAGATATCCTCAGACCAAGGATTTGTTTGGTTGCCCCCAAATCCTTCATAACAAAGGATTCACTTAGCTACTTCTTGAGTACTTTTATTTTCTACATGTTTTTACCTGCAACCAACATGTCATCCACATACGAGAAAGGATAATATAACTACCATCCTCAAATTTCGTTGTATACACACAATGGTCAAAATGACATCTAATATAACCTTGCTCCATCATGAAGCTATCAAATTTCTTATAGCATTGACATGGAGCTTGTTTCAAGCCATACAAGTTTTTCTTCGGTTTGCACACCATTTCCTCTTTACCTTTGACCCCATAGCCCTCTAGCTGCTGCATATATAGTTCCTCCTCCAAATCACCATGGAGAAATGCGGTCTTTACATCAAGTTGTTCTAAATGCAAGTCTTCTGCGCTGCGCAACTATTCCTAGAACAGTTCTAATAGAAGTCATTTTTACTACAAGAGAAAAAATCTCATCAAAATCTATACCTTTTTTTTCGTGCAAACCCCTTGACCACCAACCGGGCCTTGTGTCTTTTCTTGTCTCCTTCTTTCTCTTTCACTCACGAACACCCACTTGTTCCGTAATGCTCTTTTGCCTTCGTGTGCTTCACCAAATCCCATGTCTGGTTCTCCATGAGAGCTTGATGCTCTTCATCCATGGCTTGCTCCCACTTCTTCTTGGCATCTACTGCATTGCTTCATCAAAGCTCTCGGCTCTCCGCTATCGGTGAGTAATAAATAATAAAGAGGAGCAAAACGTTCGTGCTCTTCTTACCTTAGAAAACCTCCTCAATATAGGAGTTCGGGGTTCTGTTGAGGGGGTTCTGAACCGATTCATGTGTCACTTTCCCATCCTAAAGATCCTTTACCACTGCGCATATTCTTTCTTGGATTTTTCCTGTTTTCTTACAATCGCCGCTTATACATGACTTTCTCACTAAAGACGACATCCCTAGATCAAATGATTTTCTTGTCCTTAATACTCCAACATTTATATCTAAAGTCAACACCACCATAACCAATGAAAGTATATTTTTCTCGATTTAGCCTCTAGCTTGGTCCCATCATCCTTGTCTATATGGACAAACACCTCACATCCAAAGACTCTAAGAAATGAATAATCAACTTTCTTACCATACCAAGCCTCCTCAAGTATTCCTCCATCAAAGCACTTGAGGGTCCTCTGTTTATCAAATACACAACTGTGTTTACATACGCTTCCCCAAAAAGAAAGAGGCGGTCCCGCATGTAACCTCATGCTCCTAAAGACGTTCCATTATTGTTTTGTTCATCCTTTCGACACCCCATTCTGCTGCGGAGTTCCCGAACCGTCTTTTCCTGCGCGATTCCATTCTTAGAACAATAATCATCAAATTCATTGTTGCAATACTCCCTCCATTATCCGACTGAGACATTTTAGCTTAAGACTGTTTCATTCTCTACCAAAGCTTTCCATTTAACAAAAGTGTCAAATACATCGATTTGTTTCTAATACAATAAACCCAAACTTTCATTGTTGCATCATCAATAAAAGTAACATAATAACTTGAACCCCCAAGAGATGATACCCGAGCCGGCCCCACACATCGAAATGCACCAACTCTATCTTACTCTTTTTTCTTTGTATGTTCAACCTTGAGAAAGCTTACTCGTTCTGCTTTCCCATATATGCAAATTCCTCACGAACTCTAAACATGTTTCGTATATCCAGGCAAATCCTTCTTTATGATCTTCATGCCCTTATGGCTCATATGGACCGAGCCTATAGTGCCACATGTTGTAAATACTTACAAGCCACAATATTACAAACATTAGTGCTATAAGTGGTTAAATACAAGGTTCCAACCTTTTTACCTCTTCTTTACCACAAGAGTACCATTGTTAACCTTCCAAGAGTCCGTCAGTAAATATCACACTATAACCATCACTTCCCAACCGCCCGCCGATATCAAATTTCGTCTTAATGTAGGCACATGTCCGACATCCTTCAATAGTCAAGTATTCTCATTCTCGCATCTTAACTCAATGGCAGACCTTTTCCAACTATGTTGCAAGGCTCATCATCACTAAGAAAAACATGCCCAAAATCTCCTTGAACATAATCAACAAAATAAGGTCTATGTGGAGTAGCATGGAAAGAAGCCCCGAATCTAAAACCCAAGATTCGAATATTGTGCAAAAGAAAAATCAAAGCATCCCGACATACATTACCCATTGCCACATTTGCCTCGTTTTTCTTCCCGTGTTTCTTCTTGTCCCAAAGTTCTCAATGATTCTTCTTTGCATGCCCAAACTTTTCACAAGTGCAAAGATACTATCTTGCTTTTGGATTTTGACCTTGCCCGATCTTTTAATTTTCCACGGCTTCCTCTATTCTTCTGTCTCCCTCTAGTTTCCACTGTTAAAGCATTCCCTAAAGTAGAAGATTTACCAGAGCTTTTTCTTCTCATTTCCTCGCTTAGAATCACCCCTACAACATCCTCAAACTTCAACTTTGAGTTAACCGAACCGAGTTGCTTACCGCCATTACCAAGCTATTCCAACTCTCAGGTAAAGAGCACAGAACTAATAAAGCCCTAACTTCTTCATCAAATTATATTGTAACCGAAGCTAGCATATTTACAACCATATTAAAGTCATTTAGATGATCTGCTACTGAACCATTCTCAGACATCTTCATATTAAACAACTTTTTCATTAAAAATATCTTATTAGAGGCGGAGGGTTTTTCATACAACTTCCCAAATGCATTCATTAGTTCTTTTTTTGTAGTCTTTTCCTTTGAAACATTAAATAATACCGAAGATGCAAGACACAGTCGGATTGTCCCAAGTGCCTTCCTATCTAGCAAATCTCATTTCGCATCCGTCATGCTTGAGGGTTTGTTCACCTTCTCAAACAACGGAATATAAAGATCCTTCTGATAAAGGTAATCTTCCATCTGCATCTTCCAAAGATTGAAATTATGCCCGTTGAATTTATCAACCCTAGATCTTCCATCATCTGTCCATAGCTCCCACTCAAGATAAAACTTTCCTTGCGATTCAACACTTCAACAAACCAAACCAAGCTCTGATACCAATTGTTAGGAAATAAGGGATAAAATATGTGGAATAATCCCTCACAAAAGATTGCAACAATAGAAATTAATATGAAGAAAATATTACAAATCTCAAATAAAAGTGCAGAATAAAATAACACAACACAAAGACACAATATTTAATATAGTTCACCCAATTTAGGCTACGTTCACCAAGAATCACTTGCTCATATTTTATTAATTTAAGTGGATAAAGAATCTTCCTAAGGGAACCCCGGATCATTGGCAAGAAGGCCAACACCTTCTAAAATTTAGTCCAAGTGAAAGTGAGGGCAGCAAAGAAGTGATTTCAAAATGTGTTGTTGCCTTTCCTTGGGATTATGGGAAACACAATTTCGGTGAAGAATTGGGCAAAGCATGGGGATCATGGACAACAAAGGGTTCGCAGCCCGAAGACTCTTTTCCGTGTTACAAGCTTTTATATGTGGGCAAGAAAATGATCTTCTACAACAAGGTAATATTTTTGATCAGTTCTTTTTGAAAAACACAAGTATGTTACCTTGTCCATTCTATGCTAGATTCAAGAGATGTTGGGAGATGCAAGTTGACGGAAGGCAAAGGAAGATTCCCACAAATGGTAAGGGTGAAAACTTGATGAAGCACAATGGAAGTTATGATTTTATGTTGACTAATCTTGTTGCCTTCCACTCCTTTCCAGTATATATGAGTGATTTTCAGTTTTACATCATGAGAGTAGATGTGGGAACTTGGAAACATGAGTTGTCAATTTTGTTGTTTGTTGCCATACAACGTAGAATTGCTATGCCTTCGATTTTTCAGTTGGTTATCTCTTTGGTTTGCTGCCCAACATGCTAAGATTAATGTTTGGGGAATAGATGTTCAAATTGCTATCATGATTGAGCACATTCCAGTCTTTATGTTGCTAATTTTGGAGCATAACAGCTGCTGCCATAAAATTTTATTTGTTGTCATAACCATTCTCAGCTCTTTGGTTCCTCCTACAGTTCAATGTATTTCACCATTCACATGAAGAGTTCATGGCACATGGTTGTTGTATGTTGCATGACTGATTTGGGGATGGCAGCCCCTACATCTTGGAGGGAAATGTACAACAGTGAATGGGGCAGCATAGTGACATTTGGGGGCAGCCCATACATGAAGGAGACTTGTGAGCCATTCACACCATGGAGACATATTGGAAAAGTGTTTTTCAACACTTGTTTTTTTAATGAGTTTGTTTCATGTGCAAGTATGAAGACACACGAAGATAAGATGTTGACTTTCAATCTCCACGAAAGTATCTTTGAGTGGGCAACATTGGAGCTTAGTAAAGCTCACCCTATTGTTGGCTCCACATCCCATGATGAGGACACCATCACTTGGAGCACATATTATGGAGATGACTACACACCCACTTGGATTGGAATGAGGGAAGGAAACAAGTTCTTCCCAATGCTTCACCATTTGACCGACACCGGTTCGAGACTTTGGAGGCACCACCCCACATCTTCTCTTTGGGGCTTGATACATGGATCCATGAGCTTGCTATTTCTTGAGGGCAAGCAATCTCCAAGAGGGGAGGACTGTAATGTCCCCTTTTTTGGGGCATTCCTAAGAGTTATCTTTTGGTCGACTTTGCATTGTGACCCCTTGGCATGCCTTGCGCTACAAGGGGGAGTTGTCTCTTAGTGGTTAATGTGCACATAGGATAACAATTTCTTAATATTAAATTAAGAAAATAAATAAAGTGCACATAGTCTTAGTTTATTAAATATTTTATTATAATGAGAGTTTATGTTTTCTCTCATTAGATGTTGACCCTCTTATTCAATAATCGCCATAAATCGCCGATAAATCGCATCCTTCTTGCAAAACGATTAAACTTACTAAAAATCGCGATTTTTGAAATCTGATAAATCGCGGTCAAAAACCCTTGAAAATCGCGGCTAAAATTGGCGAAAATCGGGGGAAAAAACGCGGCCTAGGGTATAACACGAAAATAAACTAAATCGATTTGTTTTTATGTTGTTTTCTTTCCACGAGCTTGTTTTTATGCTTTGCGACTTTCATTTGGCATTCGATGCGTGAGGGCACACAAATACAAATCGACATCCGTAGTAGGGCATTCGACGCATGAGGGCACGCAATACAACTTTCGCGACAGTTGTTTCGCGGCCATTTTCCAACATTTCGTGCGCATTTTTAGCAATTCATGACGATTCTAGTTTGTGGCGATTGCATTTTCTTGCTCATTTCCAATTCATGGTAGCCTGCAGGGATTAATATTGTATATTTATTATTAATGTATGTTAATATTAATACTGTTACATTGTATAATATATATTATAAATAGTAAATATTGTAAGTGTAAAACTGTAAGTGTATACTGTACAGTGTACACTGGTGACTGTATACATATTACAGTGTATAGTGTATACAACTGTATATTAATATTAATAAATACTATAAGTATTAATATTAATATTATGTATTATACTGCTAACTATCAAGTATAAATACTGTATATTCTGTATATTAAATTATTAATAATAGTATATTCAAGAATCAATATTGTATAACGATTTTAAAAATATTATCTATGAAATTATCATGATTCATAATTTACTAACGTCTTCATTTTCAATATCGTTTTTTCGTAATTTTTTCTTCATGCAATAGCAATTTTATTCTTAATTTCGTCATGGTCATACAATTTAATTTCTCCAAGGCCTGTAAATCTAAGACAATTGTTTTTTGTTTTGTTTTGTAGAATGGCATCGGGATCCGGTTCCCGTTCAGCTGCTCGTAGTAAGCCTAAATCAAATGACCCCTCTTGGAAGCATTGTGAACCAGCAGAGGGCACTTGTGTTATATGCAATTATTGTGGCATGAAGATGAGTGGAGGTGTTTATCGCCTTAAGTTCCACATTGCACGGATACCAGGGAATGAAGTGACAGTGTGCAATCAAGCACCGCCTGAGGCTCAACGAGAGTTGTCTGCTTACCTTGCAACTTATGCAGAGAAAAAAGAAGAAAAAAGAGGAAAGCTGATGCACTTGCAGCCCTAGCAAATAGAAGGGAAGCGAGGGAAGGTTTTGACGTTGAGGCATCTTCTAATGCCGCAACTCCACGAGGTCAAACACTGGGACGGGGTTCATCCACATCCACTAATAGTAGTTCAGCAATGTTTTTTGTTCCTCGAAATACACCTGGTTCACAACCTTCACTCAAAGGTACTACTTGGAATAAAGAAATGCACAATGAAGCAAGAATAGCTGCGGCAAATTTTTGTACTACAACATTCCTTTCAATGTGGCAAAAAGTTCATATTGGGAGAATTTGATCACTGCATTGACTGTTTGGGAAGGGGTTCAAGGCTCCTACTCCCCATGATTTGAGTGGCCCATTGTTGGAGGATTTTGTCGCACATACCAAAACTCTTGTAGAAGAGCAAAAAAAAGTGTGGATAAAAAAGGATGCACCATTTTGTCTGATGGGTGGACAGATGGGAAAAACCGCACATTGATTAACTTCCTAGTGGCATCAGGTGGGCAGTTGGTCTTCCTGAAATCAATTGATGCCTCCCACCAAGTGAAAACTGCAATCACTTTGTGTGATATGTTAGATGAGGTGGTGAAAGAGGTGGGTGTGGGAAATGTTGTCCAAGTTGTGGTGATCGATAATGCGGCAAAGATATGTAAGCAAAGCAGGAGACTTCTTTGAGGAGAGGCACCCTACACATTTTGGACCCTTGTGCAGCCCATTGTTTGGATCTCTTATTGGAAGACATAGGAAAACTCTCATGGGTGAAAAATGTGGTTGAGACGCAAAAAATATTACAAAATTCATCTATAATCACACTTGGGTGCTAAACTTGATGAGAGAGCACACCAACGGAAAGGAGCTTGTGCGATCGTGAGGTCACACGATTTGCCACAAACTTCATTACATCGCAGAGCATTGCAACCTCATTAACATCCCTTAAGCAGATGTTTGTGAGCACGTGATGGTTGGACTCTCCCTATGCTTAAGAAGACAAAAGTTTGAAAGGGTTGTGAAGCCTATTTTTGATGATATGTTTGCGAAAGCAAATGGAAGAAATCATGAAGGTAATCTAAACTTGAATATTTTTTTATTTATCATTTGTTATATAATTTTTATTAATTTCAATTTTAAATATATATATGTTATTTTGTTTTAGGTGTCAGAGCCGTTGGTTCGAGTTCTACGGATGGTGGATGGGGAGAAAAACCCAATGGGTTATTTGTATGAGGCTATGGATGTGGCCAAGGAGGCCATAGCTAAATATTATGGGCACAATCAACGAAAATATGAACCCATTTGGCATATAATTGATCGCAGATGGAACAAGACACTTCATCGGCATATACATGCAGCGGCGTACTACCTGAACCCGAAGTTTTTCTATTCCCCATCATTTAAGGCTGATGAGGAGGTTATGGATGGCCTTAATACGTGCATAGAGAGGATGATATCTAACGAAGATATTAGAGATGCCATTGTTGATGAGCTGCAGATTTATAAGACTACAGAGGGGAGGCTCTTTTCTTCGGCTCTATGTGTGAAAAGAAGAAACACTTCTCAGCCAGGTAAAAACAAATTGAGTCATTTGTATTTAGTCTCATTACACGTAGAACTAGAAACTAGAAGTCTAGAATTATTTTATTTATTCAAGCTTAGTTAACTTACAAAATTATAAATGTTTTATTTGCAGATTTGTGGTGGAAAGATTATGGTGCAAAAACACCAAATCTTCAAAAGCTAGCCATCCGCATTTTGTGTCAGCACCATGCAGTGCTTCGGATGCGAACGTAATTGGAGCATGTTCGAAGTTGTTCACACAAAGAAGCGCAACAGGTTGACAACACAACGCCTCAATGACCTTGTCTTCGTACGATACAATCTTCGTCTTCGTGAGACAAGTGGAGGGGGCACAGAGTTATGATGCAATCGACTTGGCTGACATTGATCCATATGATGACTGGATTGCTGAGCCTGATGATGCGGAGCCTATGTTTACTACAGAGGAGATAGCAGCTTTGGAGAGGGAGACTGAAGAAGCAATACCATCAGGGACATTAGAAGTTGGTGATGATCCAGATGATATATTTGCAGATGACAATGTTGGTGTTGCAGAGGAGGAATATTTACCTTCCACTTCCACGAGGCAGCCTCCAGTGCAACAGACTTATTTTAGGCGTGCATAATGAAATAGAATATTATTGATATTTGATAGTGATACTTCAAAAGTCACATGTGACATGACTCTATGAGCATTTTTGTTTGCAAACTTTGTACTCTCTTTTTTGGTCAAAACTTAATCGAAAATATGCATATGGGCCTATGGCATTCTATAGAGTCACTTCTCGCATCATTTAACATTGTTTTTACATTTAATTTAAGTATATTTTATGAATTTAAATGTTTTTAAAAGTAGCGATAAAGTTGCCGATTTTTTGCCGATTCCCGATTTTCGATTCAAAATTTGGCCTGCCGATTAATCCCGATTTACGATTTTTTGAACTATGGTTACACCCTTTAGTTCTATAAAAGGAGGTCGCATTTCCTTTAGTGGGTTATGTTGATTGATCATTTGAAATTACTCCATGCTTGGAGAAAAGGGATGTATGCCCTATGTTGCTAATTGCTCTCTCTTGTTGAAGTTTTTATTTGCAAATTCATTGCAGCTGGTTTGAAGATTCAATTGAAGCCCTCTTATCTCATTGTTGAGTATATTTGTGCATGATTAAACCCTCCTAAGCTTGGCGACTTGATATAAAGTGTGGCACATTTATTTGTAGGAGAAATCTGCATGTTTGTTACTCCTTTTGAGGTGATCTTTGAAGGGTTTGGGTTCTTTTTTATCTGTTGTTCACTGCTGCAATTATTCCAGCCATGGCGACTTGAATAGAAGTTTGTTTTAGCATGTTTGGAGGGTATACGGGTTAGATCTGCAATCTGTGTTGTGTTGGCATTTATTTCAGAGCAAGGAGACCTTATTTGGAGTGTTTGGGGGTTGGAAAAAGGTTGAAATAATTTATTTAATTTTTCTCTAACCCTAGCGACTTGGTTTGATATTTCTGGGTATGTTTTGGTGAAGATTTAATGCTCAGAAAATTCAGATCTATAGTACATTGGAAAGCTCTTAATTTCTAGTTTATTGTGCATTTTATTTCATAACAAAATATGAAATATTGAGCGAGATATTAATCTTTGAAGTTTCGGTTGTTCGGGTGCCATTTGTATTTACTATCTACCGTATAAAATCAGATCTGGAAAAGAATGGGTTTCCAATTGGTTCTTTCATCTAACTCAATACATTGGCCTATTCCAACCCCATTTTGGGTTGTAATAATGCTTGACATTGGGTTATTTGAGGCAGATCTAAAAGGATATCATCCTCCTAGGTCGGTTTGGGTTAGAGTGTTGCAAATTTCTAATATTCCCTAAAGGGGGTTATTACACAAGAGAACCCCGTCACTATGCTCAAGGTGATTCCGAATGAATTAATAGCACATGGTGTTCCTTTGTGTTTTTATTAATCCTAAATATCATAATTCAAGGACCCAAATTGCTGTCTATGTAAAATTTAAGATAAAAAATTTTTGTAATTGATTAATTTTATGCCAAGGCTAAAATTTGGCATAAAATTTCTTGGTGATGACTAATTTTATGCCAAGGACTAAAATCTGGCATAAAATTTCTTGATAATGACTAATTTTATGCTAAGGATTAAATTTGCCAAAAACTTTCTAGGTCAAATTGTATTTTTTAAAGAGGTTGTTACTAGTTGTTATGGGGTTGTAGAAATTTGAAGCAGATTTTATTAAAACAATTGAATAATTGGATAGTTTTTTATCAATGTTGCATGGAGACTCATCTCCTACCAAAAAAGGCATCTTGAAGACAAGTACTTGTTGGCACTCGCCTTGGAGACTTGCATTTCAATGTCGTTAAACAATATATATTTTGTACTCTTGACCCTATATATGATGAGATATCATATAACTACGATTATCTTTTGTTAACATGTAATATCTTTACTTTTAAAAGTTGTTAATATTTTTCTTAGGTTGTATAACATTGTTCTCTCTAAAATTTACTTATATATTTAAATATGTTTACAGAATTATGTTTATAGAATAATATATATATCATATAACTACAATTATCTTTTGTTAACATCTAGTATCTTTACTTTAAAAAGTTATTAATGTTTTTCTTAGGCTGTATAATATTGTTTTCTCTAAAATTTACTTATGTATTAGAGAACACATAAGTAAATTTTAGAGAAAACAAGGTTATACAGCCTAAGAAAAATATTAATAACTTTTAAAAGTAAGGATATTAGATGTTAACAAAAGATAATTAGTTATATGATATATATATATATATATTTATATATATATATATATATATATATTATTTGACATCTCCAAGTACCCGTTTCCTTTTTTTTTTCGAAAAATGGCATACCCATCCGCATCTCCTCATACGGTACCAGTACCCGTCCCTGGTACTTATGCTTTTATAGAAGCCAACAACTTGAGGATAACAATAATTGTACAAGTAGATAATAGTATGGTTTATGCAATACATCTTGTCGAGAAGATGATAAGATGCTACATACAAATAACCCACATTGTGCTTCACTTTACAAATGTTATTACCCTCTTTTTATCACCTTTTACGAATTAAAATCTGTTTTTGAAATTATCCATGTGCTAGGCATATCAACTAAGTTTAAACACTTCCGGATAATATTCTATTCGCTCGATTCTCAATATCCTTGGTATCAATATTATCCTTGGATCCTTTCTTCGACAAATTTGAAGCTATAGTCAATGTGCATATTTGAAAGGCTTCCAAGAAGTATTATTATCTGCATGAGAGAAATTAGTAGAATGTTTTTTAAAAAAAGAACTGGGAAATCCTCTTGTAGAATTTATATTATAATTCGAGCCTAAGACGAAAAATCTACTATACCACTTGTGAGAGTAATGATGGCATTTTAACAATCTAAGTCTCTAGTGCCAAAATTTTGTATAAATCATTAATTTATGGAGCATTTGACATACAAGCCATGCGGCGTTTAATTTTATCTAAAGTCCCACAAAGAGGCTATCTCTAGCAAGCACTCCATATATACTATTATCTTATTACCCAAATATTATGGTATTAATTAGTGTGTTGCCATAAACCCTCTTGTTCTGGATTTGAGGTAGAAAGAGTGGAGCTTGTGATGACCATCATAACTCTATATTCCTAAATATCATATTTCCATAAGAAGTGGGCTTGTAAGAAGCATTTCACCGAAAACTCATTAAAAAGTTTTTGCATTTCTTTCATTTATGGCATACCTTACCAACAACTCAAAAACTGCCCCCCAACCCCAAGTGTCACTTTAGAACATGCATTTACAATTTCCCATAATACTCTATAAGACAAAACAACATACTATGTAATATACCTGGATTGATCTTAAACTTCAAGAAATTGGGACACCGTTTCGAAATAAATTTGATTGGGTGCTCCATGCATGGTCTATGTCTATCCATTGCTGATATCAACTGCAGGAGTCAACACAAAATGAAGGGAATATAAGATTGATTATCACGAAATTCAAAAAAATAAATAAAGAGTTGGCATGTTCATAAGAATTTTAAGGCACCCTTCAAACAAGGTTTTATCACACGAAAACGTCAGATTGCTGCGAAACACATCAAAGCATATGTATGATGTTCTATAGTGTGAGAACCGACCACTAGAACAACCTCCGTAGTAAGCCAGTTCTTCCTATCATAGTGCTAAATTGAAAAATTCTTGGGGGTGAAAAGGGAGAGCGATGAATAACAAAAATAGGCAATGCACTAGAATAGAGTGATTGACTCTTTTACCGAATTATGACAGAGCTACTTAAAACATACAAGATCTGTAATTTATCAGCCAAATATAAATAAACAAAACAAAAGGTAAGATCTAACCTAAATTTGGAAATATGTTGTAAAGTGTTAACCACAACGCCTTTTATCAATTGTAGAGAAACAAATACATAATTGTCTTCTGTATTTTTAAAAGAGATTGAATATTCTTAGCATGAAATAGGAACTAAGGCTGTAGTACTATAAACACAAAATAGGGATTACAACAGATCCGAGGAAGAGATCCCTAAATATAGAGAGACCCTCTCTAATTATTCCAAATTAGAAGAACATAAGAAGATATTAAGAAGTACAGAAGAAGTGTGCAACCTACAATGATTGTAGAAATTCCATATTATCCTCGGAATAATCTCCACTTGAATTCTATCAAATATTTTAATATTAAAAGCTTAATATACATTTTCAAATAAATTTTTGCATATCCAAATATATTAAATGCTTGGAAAAGCTTTTAACTTAAGTAATTAATTAAAGAAAACACTCTCGATAATTATCATCCATTCATTGCTTTTTTAGTTCTCTTTTAATTAATTTAAATAAAGGGTCACATTTATCCATTGCACCCTATTAATTAAATAAAGAATTGATCTTTGAGTAAGGTTCATCTGCAGTCAACTTAGTAAAATTGTTTGTCTGAAGTTTCGATCTTGCTATTGGATCCATCCTCAAGGAAATGAAGATGGATCCAATAGTGGGATGCAAAGTAGGATCCAAAACTTCTGACATAAGCAATTTTATGCAATTGAATTCAAAGAACCTTACTCATATATACACTTCAAAGAAACTAATGTCGAAATTAGAATAAATCTAAATGTTTTGTATACAAAGAATATTTAAATGGGATAATCCATATATTTAAATCAACTCTTACCTTGAGAATTAAAAGGTTGAGAAATTATGTAAAGCACATTTCACATAGTACTTTTCCCTTAACTGCTTTGATCTCGTTACCGATGACAATTCCTTTTTGACTTCTTTTGACACTTGTTGCCCTCATTGTACGTATGTATCAATGCGTGTGTATGTGTGTGTCTATATATATATATATATTCGGAGGCTTGCATTGCCAATACAGTACTATCTTGTTTTTAAACTTTTCTATTTCACTTCTCAGCCAATAGGACTGGCATAATACATTATCTGTCTTTTGGATTATATATATGTTGACATTAGACGTTTTGGTAGTAATTGTAAGGTGATATTAGATGTTGGATTCATTAATATGTCTTGTATGAGATATCATGTGTTTAATATATTGATGAGTTAATTATTTACATTTTGTTGCTTCAGCTATATATCTGGGATCAAACCTTTTGATGGGTGCATTAAGTGTACAATTCACAGGTTAGCCAAAGCATGGATTCAAGACTACACCAATCATAATCATATCAAAACTTAGTTGCCATGGATTTTATGGTTAAGCCTTATTGGCGGTTGCCTTCTTGGTTTAATTGTTTAATTAAATCATGTGATTTAATTGTCTGATTAAATTGATTTGTTGTATTGTTGACTTCAATTAATTGATTTAATTATGTGAATCAATTGTTGATTAAATCAAATTAATTGATCGATTGTTTAGACAAGTTGTTTAAAATACTTGATTATTTCGCATTATATCATTTTAAGTAAATTCATTGATTTAAATGTTCAATTTGTTAATTGTTGTATATGGATTACTTCACCCTTTCCGAACCCTATCTCCTACACCCTTGGAGTTCTAGAAGTCGTTACTTGAGTCAAATGGATGGAATTTTAGTCAACAAAGGTGGCATGAGTTGTACAAAACTTGGATGGAGATTCAAAGGTCAAATTAAAGGGGTGTACACTCTATATTATCACTCCCTCTTGTATAAATTTAATACCCTTGAACTTTAAAATGCATGAGAAAAAATTAGAGATATTATAGATATTTGTAGCCATCCATACCTCCATAAATGCCATCCAATTAAGAGGAGGTAAGAAAGACTTTCTCACCCCCGCTCATGTAACAAGTTATTACATTTTAGGTGGTGTAATGGGATGGGGGAATGATGGAACGAGGGAACTGTTATGTGGGTGTCGTCTGGGGCTGATATCACCGCGATACATTGCCTTGCATCGGATATGGCAGAGTTTCGAGGAAGTGACGAAACACGGGAACCGTTCCCACGGGTGCTTTAGTCGGTCGTCTCGGGGTTCGGGAAACCATTGGAACCTTGCACTGTTCCATAAGTGCCTTAGTCGGTCACGTCGGGGTTTGGGAAGTGACGAAACAAAAGAACGGTTCCATTTGTGCCACAAAAGAGCAAATTTGTCAATTTATACTAGTTAGCGGTGAAGGGGTCGAGATAAGGCGAAATGCAGAGAACACATGGAACTATGGAAAATTCCAAAGCATTGTGCCCAAATCAACCATTTCACCAATTTAAATGAAGAATTCGATCAAGGTGGTAAAGCGGGGAACAGGAGGAACTCATGAACTGTTCCTCCTGTTCCACCAAAGGCAGATTTTGCCCAGATTTGTCCAATTTAACCCAAAATTTCACTTACTCCTTAACAAAGTGAGACTTAGCAAGATGGAGGACAATGCCCAAAACACTGAAATTTGCCCATAACTTGTAAACATTTGAAATTTCTTTGATCCAAGACAACACCATGACTTGTCAAAACACCAAAATACCACGGGGTTGATTTTGATAACAATCTTGCGACCCCCGAGGGACATCTGCCTGCTAGATTTGAGTTCTAGTTGACTTGAAGTATCCATTGGGCATGGAGTCAAGTATACACTTTGAAACTTTTGAGATCAAGCTGCCTTTCACCCTAAAACAAACAAAAGGAACCAAAACTTGTGCATCCAATGCACTTATTCAAATGATCACCACAAGGATTAGGTAAGAGCACTCAATTAGTGATCATTTACACAACAAAAGAAGGGAAGCTCCAACAACAAAAACAACAAAGGAAGGAAACACCACAAAAATTGGGAAATCATACATGATCCAACTGGAAACATGTAGAGTGTGCACAAACACTTATTTTACAAGAAACTAACCTAAACTACTCCTAAGCGAAACAAAAAGAAAGGAAAGATAAACAAAACCACATACTAGTTGGGATAAATAACTTCTTTTTCTTACAAAGTGTGGCCATGAGATCAGTTTCACAACTAGATCACATGGTGGAGATGAAGACATGGTTTGCACCTCTGATTTGCTCAAAATATCAGCCAACAAAAGTGTAATATCCCTTTCCCATTCAAAGACCTTTGGCCTATTTTGTCAACCCGATGGTCAAAGGAAAAATATAAGGGTGACAAAATTAAGTGCTATTAATAAAAGAAAAATATAGAGAGAGCACTTATAAAAATTTATATGACTTAATTATTAAATCTAGGATGGAAAAGGCCCAAATATAAATTGCTATCCATCCTAGGTGAAATGACGACTTGCCTTAGATGGGGAATGGGAACTTTGAAAGCTAAACGCCCATTTCACTATGTATTCCCTCTAGGAAAATGCAACCAACTTTGGGAGGGAAAATAATTATTAAATGTCTTTTGTATTCTCCCTAAGGGAAATGGCGACTTGTCCTAGGAAGGGAAAATGGAGGGTAGAAATTGCATAGAGAAAATCACTACATGCTGATTGGATATTGTGGAGGTTGTTTTGGGTCTCTTCTCTCCTTAAAAGAAGTTGACTTGAGGAGAGGCATTTTATTCTATGATTATTCTACAATTTCTGATTTGTGTCTTAAGCTTGTAGCTTTTGCATAAATAAATTTTAAGGACGAAAACCCTTAGTATTTTCCCTCTTGTGGACGAAAACCCCAAGAGTTTGAGAGGAATTTCTACACAAGGAATTCTATTGGGCTTTCACATATTTCTTTTGTTTTTCCAGCAGTTGTTTTGAAGAGATTTGCAGAATTTTGACAAGGGTTTGAGTGGAGAGATTGCAGTTGTGACCTGCCTATAATTTTCATGTGGAGCGACCCATCTTTAAGCAAATCTGGAATGTTTGAGAGTTGCTTTTAATCTGTTTTGGACAGCCATAAATAAAGCTGGTTTTAGAGATCAAATCTGGTCATTTTCAGATATATTTGGTGTTCAAAGGTACTCTCTTATTTAGTTTATAAGTGCAGCCTGTTTTGCTGATTTATTAAATTTATATCAGCCTCTTGGTACCTTTAAATCTATATGTTTCTTCACATATTGGTTTGATAAATGCAATAAAACAAATTGGAGTGAAGATCTATTTGTAAGAGGGCAGATTTATGTGGGTTTAATGCTGCACCCTAGTCGCATTTTCTAAAGGAATTTTCAGATCTGCATAATACATATTTTGTATCTTGTCTATAAATTGCATTTTAAGGTTGGGATTTGCCTAAAATCCCATTGGGGCAAAAATATGTCCATTGGGGACATTACAAAAGAATAAACACCTCTATAGGATTTGTACTTGGTCTTTGTAGATGTTGGCGCTAATCTTTGGCAACTTGAAGCTTTTCCAAATGCTCTTAGGTAAGCACAACTGATGACAACTCTGTTTGTGGCTCTAGGCTAGCCAAATATCTCATTGGACAAATGTTCCTTGTATCTGATTGACTGATCCTTTGGGTTTGAATTTCTTTGCTGATTTCCTCCTTTGTATAATTGTTTGCAAGTTAATTTGAATTGTGTTTTACTTCTTTTGCAAACAACTCAAGTTCCACACTTGGGGCCTTATTCTTATCTTCGCCCCCAAGCAAAAGATCTGATAACTCAAACCTATTACCCTCGTCAACATGAAGCTCTAGCTGATTTATTCCATTGTCTAATAACCCTTCTTTATCTACCATCTCAAATTGATCTTTGTCTGGATCTGATTTGTCTTTCTTATTTGTGGATAGCTCTTCTTGCATGGTTAGCACATTCTCATCTTCTAAATCAGAATTATGCAAATCAACAGCTGTGATTGAATCATTTTCTTTGCTAAAACTGATTTGAGAAGGGTATGAGACACTAGTAAAGGGTTGCTCCTTAATTCCACTTCCAAACAAAGATGATATAGGCTCAAGATTGTTGATTTTGTCATTAGAAACAGTCAAATATTTGTAAAAACATGCTCCTTACTTTGTAACTCGGAGATCTGAAAAAAATTGTCTAACCTTTTCTTGTTGGTCATAACTATCCAGGACAGTTGTATGATGTTGCATGGTGAGTAATTCTTCCTTTGGAAAAGATTTAGAACAATCAGCAACCTATAAGAACATAGGCCCATCATGGATACTGCATTCAGAACATGTAGATTGCTGATCATCCTCTTCCACGTGCTCTTCAACTTCAAACTCCTCCTCTTGGAGCTCAACTATTTCATCCTCTCTTGCTGATTTTTAATAAAAAACAGGTAGTTCTTCAAAAGATGGGGCCATTTCTTCAACCATACGCTCAGAGTTAGTCCATTTATCAATAGATGATTCATGATTAACCACAATGGAGCTTACCTCAACTGATTTTGATGGATTTGGTTGATTGATAGCTTCTTGATGAAGAACTTGTTGGCTGATTTTAAACTCTTTCCACCAATTCTTGGAACTTTGAATCTGTTCTCCTTTGCTTGACTCCTCCTCAAACTGATTTTGGCTATTAATTTCATTCCAAAAGGGGTTTGGAAAACTAAGGAGAGAAGAGTTTGGTCTTCTGAATGATTTTGTGTAGAAATGCATGATGGAGAAGGTATAAAATTCTCTTGTGGAGGAGAAGGGATGTCAAGGGAAGTTTTACGAAAACTAGGAACATGAAATTTGGGCTGAGATTGTGTAGGTTGGGAAGTAGGAATGGGAGGGCTATAGGATGATAGTGAGGAATTACCCCATTGATAGGGTTTCCTACAACTAGATTGGTAAGCTTCCATTGATACATTCCACTCTAATATCTATGGTAACAACCCAGACATAAAGTCTAGCTTCTCCTAAGGGCTATGCCAATTTGGCATAGGACCAACCCATGGATAGGGCACCCTAAAACCAAGCTTGGATGCTTTGATGGAGCATGTTGCCCTCATTTGTACCATCTTTGCCTCCATGAGTTGTACCCACATCTGAAAATCATCATTGGGCATGAAATTGCCTCCATAATCTCCATATTCCTGCTCCTGAAAAACACCATGATCAATAGGATAACCATATGGATTAGTAAGGTTTGAATCATGGGCATACTCATTATGATAGGGCTTATAATACAAATCGCGAGAGGATTTTGGGAGAAAAGAGGTGGAGGGGAAGATAATTGCTCTTGGAACTGAGAATTCCAATGGGGAAAAGAAGTCATGATTGCACAACCTCATAAATGGATGAAAGGATGGAGGAAATGGCCTAAAACTGAGAAAATGGGTCTTTTTGAATCAATGGAGTCACCAAACTCTTTGGATGAATGTGTGTGAAACATTGATACTTTCCAAGAACAACATCAAATCTTTAGCAAACTCTTTGTTTTGTTCCACTTTGGGCGTGCCAGAAAATTGTTGTCGATTGAAGGCATGAATGTGGTTAGAATGTTTGCAATGGAACACTTGAAAAATAAGAATAAAATCTAAACAAAGTGTCCCACCGGGTGTGCCAAAAATGTTGTCACGGAGGAGTGCACCCTTTGGCGAGTAATGTGATGTCCTCCCTTCCAACTAACAAAATGGAAACACCCTTAGCTTGTGGGTGACCTATATGCTTGGAGTGAATCTCCGAGAGAGGGTTGGTTCCCCTAGCGTAACACGTAAACTAACTCTACTCTACTGCATGAAATGGGAAAGGGAGAAGGAAAGACTGAAAATAAAAGGGGGGTGATCCACTACAATTGAGGATCCCATACTTGTTTGAACCACACAGATGGATCAAAGGAACTAGCACACCTTGCACAACTCACAAATTGACAAACTAATGCATAAGTGTTTCAGAGAAAGGTTTGGAAGTTATAACAACATAGAGAAGGGGCAACAAATAGCTCTAGAAGGGAAATTTGGTAGACTCCACAACTGAATCCTGCAAAACTTTAGTCAAACACAAGCTATGACTTGCAAATTAACATGTTACTGCAATATGGCATGGAATTTAGACTACAAAATCAAGGATAAACAATATCACAAGATCAAAATCAACTTAAAAACACAAACTTGCACAAATTATAGGTAATGAGAAGGAAAAATAACTCCTTTATTGATCCAAGAGGTGAAACAAGTACAACTCACAAGGCTCGGCCCTAACCAAACAGAGATCTCTCTTGACCCCTGCTCTTCCACTCAGAATGCTAAATTACTCCGGGATTATGAGCGAAAAATGTAGAGATTCTTTTTACAATGAATTCCATGGAGTTTTATAGAGAATTGAAAGAGAAAAGAAGAGGAAAAAGTGTAGACATGCAAGTTTGAAGCGAAGAAATAGAGAAGCATGTGATGTTTGCATGTGGATGTTACTCTTCTATTCAAAAATAATAATGCTCAAAATAAGAAATCCACACCCGAATAGCAAAATGTGTGAAAACATGCAAGTAAACACTCTGCTCTACTCCTGCATAGATAATCATGCTTGAAATCGACGGATTATACATGGAAATGAATAATTTGTGCCCAACATAGCAAGGCACACGCTCAAAAAGTGATTATGCATGCCGAAATAGATTGGTGCCCTCTTGCATGCTCTTAATTTTAATGGTCTTTGCATGATAAAAATAGAGTTATGCGGCATGATTGACCCCTTCTTACATTTGCATGATCTAAATTTGCAATCTTTTGCATGATCCTGCCCCTTTTAACCTCTACATGCTTTAACCTCTAAAAATAGCTTCCTAAGACGTTTACGGGCGGTTTGTCGGGCTGTCAATGAATCGAGGAGACAGATCGAACGAGGAACGTTTCTCGTGGGCCCTCAAAAGCTACTTTAACTGATTTATGCCCTTGTGCGAGAGATGCAGAGGGTCGGGGAATGATGGAACAAGGGAATTGTTTTGTGAGTGTCATCTCGAGGACAATATCACCGTAATACATTGACTTGCATCGGATATGGTGGGGTTTCGAAAGTGACAAAACGCAGGAACAGTTCCACAGGTGCTTTAGTCACCGTCTTTGAGGTTCGGGAACCATTGGTACCTTGGCATTGTTCCATAAGTGCCTTAATCGATCGCATCGAGGGTTCGGGAAGCGACGAAATAGAAGAAACAGTTCCATTTGTGCCCAAAAAGAGAGCTTTTCCATTTGTACCGGTTAGCGGTGAAGGGTCCGATAAGGCGGAAATGGGGAGAACGCATGCAGAACCATGGAATTGTCGATTTGTGCCCAAATCAATCGATTTCACGAATTTAAATAAATAATTTGGTCAAGGCGTCAAAGCGAGGAATAGGAGAAACTCGGGAATAGTTCCCTTTTCCTCCAAAGGCCAATTTTGCCCAAATTTGCCCAATTTGACCCAAAACTTGACTTACTCCCTAACAAAGTGAAACTTAGCAAGATGGAGGACAATGCCCAAAACACTTGAAATTTTCTCATAGCTTGTAAAACTTTGAAATTTCCCTAATCCAAGACACCAACATGACTGTCAAAACACCGAAATAGCCTAGGGTTGGTTTCGATAACTTGATTCCTCTTTTAAAGAAATGAAGAAAATATGGGTATGCATGCTTCATGTTGTGCATATTCTCTTTCCCTTCCCATTAAAAAAGGTTTTGAAATAATTATTTTAGCATGTTCTCTACTCTTTTATTTTCCATTTTGAGTGTTCTTTAAGAGCCTCAAGAATGTTGATTTAAGTATCTTCTTTTAGTGTTTGAGTGATGGTTGTATCACAACTCCCGTTATTTTGTAAGTTTTCTTTCATTTGAAATGATGCTTTTGGGAGTATTATGGCAAGTTTTTTCCTCTACACTCTCACACGTTTTTGAAATTAAATTTTGACTTTAAATGAAAAGGTTAGACTCGCTAAAATTTTCATGTTTTACTTCCTTGCGAATGGAGATATGTGGTTGGGTATCCCGATTGCTTTGGTTATACAAACAACCCACAAGTGGGATGATTTTGGTGCCTATTTTCCCACTCCATCTTTCCTCACCACTTATTGTGGTGTGTTAAATAAATTAGGGAGACTTGGCCAATCTTCCTCACCCCTATTGTTGTGGTTGTGGAAATTAAATGTTTTTGTGTGTATTGGGGCGGTCGGCTTCGCTCCTCTCTCCTTGGAGTGAGATGAGCCCCTCCTTGTGGTGGTGATATGTGATGACTTTATTGTTTGGGACTTTTCATACCCTTATCTCCTCTTGGCTTGCACCACTTTGTGGACAGCCTTGTCAAATGGATGTGATGTATTGTGTTTATGCTTATATGTGAATGTATGTGGTTTTGTGACAAATTGTGGACCTTGTATGTGGAATGAGTGTCTTGCTTTATCTCTTTTGCTACCCCATTTTGATATGACTATGGTTAGCTCAAGGGCGTTCGGGTGTACCCTTGACATTAGAATAAGAGGGAGCCTCTTTCGGCCTTGGCCAAAGATGGAGCATTTAGAGCACATGAGCAAGGAGCAAGGAGCATGGAGCCTTTTCTTGGAAAATTTTAGACTTGATAAATCTATTAAAACTTCATGAAAATGTGTATTTGAACACTTATAACTGGTTAAAAGTAAACCTCTTGTAAAGGTAAATTTGGGTGTTGTTCACCCCTATTCCACTTGAATATTAATCTCTCACTTGTAATATTGGAATAATGAGAGATTTGTGGTTTTTCTTTTCTTGTTTTGATGTGAGAACCATGCTTTTAAATGGGTTTTTGATGTGCTTGACTAGTTGCAAACAATCTATCTTAAGGGCCTAAAAGAGCCCTTTTCCTTTAGCAATTTATATATTTTTTTATCTCTCTCAAATATGTTCACGCACATTTTATGCTTCGTTGTAGAGCCACATACATTTACAGATTTAAAATTGTTGTCCCAGTTTGAAAGCTTGGTTGTTTTGAAGTTCAAAACCTGAATTCTCGCTAAATTTCTCATGTTCCCGAGGACCAAGTATGACCATTAATTTCCAACTTTTGGTCCTTAACAAACTGTCAAAATTTCAAGTAATTTTTTAGCAATCTGGATAATTTTTAATAAATGCCACGTAGGGCTGATGCAATATAATTTAAAAATTAAGACGCCATCAGCGCGGTCTCTTAAAAATAAAAAGTGACCAACGACATCGACTGCCAATGCCATTGGCTGGTAAAAGGCCTAGCCGATGGCATCAAATGGGTAGATGTTGTTGGCTCTATAACTAATGTCACCGATGGCATCGGTTGATGCCATCACGTTTAATGTTTCCCCCTCTCTTGGGGCACTAAAACAAACAAAAAATAACCCCTTTCAAGATTACATGCCTTTTTATTTATTTTTAAAAATTCCTTGAATATGCCAATCTGACCTTTGCCTATATAGTTATTTTGGATATGGGTTATATACCCTTAGACACCTCCCATTCATATATTTAGAGAACTAGGTTGGCGGTGGCCACCTACCCCCATTTATAACTAGTTGGGGCATTAAACTTACCCGTTGTGTTCACAATGAAATTTGTGAGGGTGTGAGGGTGTACCTTAAGTCGCAAACACCATGGGACCTTGGAAGTATAGCACCTAGTAACCCACCTTGTCACATTATGGTTACGAATTGTGTTGGGGGCAATGATCTAATAGAAAAACCTAATTGTAAACTGAAATGAATGGTGTATGAGGCATGTTTACATATTCTCAATAAAAAGTTATTTTAACCTTTGAACTAAATGATGCATGAAAAGAACCTATGTTTATTTCATGTGAAATTTACTGACATGACATTTGGGATGAGAACTAGGGTTGCAACACCGAGAGCTCGGAATGAATTTTTGTTCAATTTTCCACACAATTCTAGAATTTTGTTGTCTCTTTTGCAAGACGGCTCCACAACTGTGACATGTGAAATGGGTTGAA
Organism: Taxus wallichiana var. yunnanensis; assembly: GCA_018340775.1. Classification (NCBI taxonomy): domain Eukaryota; kingdom Viridiplantae; phylum Streptophyta; class Pinopsida; order Cupressales; family Taxaceae; genus Taxus; species Taxus wallichiana. The sequence goes on from CM031234.1 coordinate 957,005,707, forward strand.
GACTCTTAAGGACTCACTACTAGAACAGAAGCCCTAGTACACTATCGTCTGCAAATAATACAAAGTTACAAACTCTTCAAAGCCAGATGATGAAAAGCCCTACAAAGGAGCACCCATTTTTAAGAGGCATCAAAAGGATGTTCCCTAAGCCATCTCATTCTTTCCCTAGTAGACACTGGTCCACAAATACTACGAGACTCTTCAAAGCAGATGATAGGAATCTTGTAGAGATCTACCTCCTTTTAGAGAGGCATCGAAACAACATTCCCCTCAACCATCTCGGGAGGGTCATAAAACAGATTGAGAGCGGTAGAGAGAGGAGGCGGAGTCCATGATGATAGCCTCATATATAGAGAGATAGAGAGAGAGAAGACACTTAGCATGTTGCACCAGCACATAGAGGGTGAAAGGTCCCAATCACCTAGGCCGAATCATTTCGGGCACAAGGTGAGAAATCACCGCCATCATGAGGCTAGGAAAGGATACCACATTCACAACCTAATGAGGTGACCACTGCCTTTGTAGGCACTACTCTAAGGGATTTAATGTAGAGGCATGGCTTCTAATCCTAGCCTATATGACAACTCCAACAATAGGTCCCATTTGGTAGTTTGCCCACCGAGAAGTGCAACACTAGTTTGGTGGAAGAATGAGGCATGCAAACTTCACCGTACACCTACTTCGACCACTTAGGAGGAGTTTTGAGGAATATTTCGGGGCATGATTATCTAAGATATTTAAGAGAAAGGGGGTGGACAAGTTCCACAAAATCAAGGAGGAAACGACACAATGGCACAATATGAGTGTTAATTTTTGGATATGTAGTAGTATGTGGACTATTTGCGGGATGAAAAGATGTAGGTAAATTTCTTTGGTGGAGGTCTAAACACGGATTAAGATGGTGCAATACGCATTCTATCTCCACCGACCTTAGAGAAAGAAATGGATAAGGCCCGACTCGTAGAGAAAGCAAGGGAAGAATCAAGAGGCTTCGGAGAAGATTCGGGATCAATTATTTGCTAGGTGAGACGAACAATCCTTGGATGTCCAACCTACACCTAGAGGACTTAGAGCTTCATTCTCAATTCCCAGAGCTCCACAATAGCAACATCATTATCAACGAAACCACCCACGGTAGGGCTATTCAAGATTTAGGAATCAAAATCAGCATTGACCAACCATAGATGAGAGGGTGCACAATAGTTCGTTCTAGCACAATACTAGCAACTAGGTTAAGATAAACCATTAGGGTCGGTAGTTTAGTGTACTTAGGCGAGCAAGGAGAGCCCCACAGGAGAAAGAGCGGACTAGGGGCACTTGTTTTATATAAGGTTTGCCAAATCATTATGCGAACAAATGCCCACAAAGACCATCGGTTATTACAAAGCAAAAGAAACCTATGTCCAAGCAAACAATAGGTGACATGGGTTGCGCATCCATTGTATGCACCGGTGGGAAACCGCAAAGAAGAACACCAGGCTTATGTTATTGAGACCATAGGTATAATTAATGGGATTTTAGTTAATGTTATATTTGACTTGGGAGCTTCGACTCCATATCCCCTTGAATTATAGACCATTGTAGGCTAGTGGCTTCTAGGTAGAGGGAGTGTTGGGAAGTCAAGATGGCCATTAGCGATAAGTTATTTATCACGTCCCTAGTGAGTTGTTTTATTCTAGATTTGGGTGGCTTCACCACTACTACTAACTTACTCGTTATACCATTGGGCTTTTACAAGGCTGTTTTGGGTATGGATTGGCTTTGTGCACACAAAGCCAAAGTTGATTTCTCCAACAAGATCCTTGACCGTGTCAATGCCTTAAGAACTCAAATGATCATCACGGGGGTTTAACAACCTGTATCCTTTCGTATGATTTCTGCAATATAGCTTGAGTAGAACATGTGGAAGAGATGTCAAATGTTTGCTTTAACGGTGAGCGGCAGATGAGAGCAAGAGTCAAAAAATCCCTCTTTAGACAATCTTCCTCTTCTTTGGAAGTTTGCAAACGTCTTTCCAAATGAGTTGCCTACAGTCCCCTCCTAGAGGTTGATTTGAAGATTGATTTGGTCCCGAGGACTAAACCTATATCTAAGGCACGGTATTGAATGACAACATCGGATTTGTGTGAGCTCATGTTGTAGCTTGAGGACTTGTTGTAGAAGGGTGTCCTTCATCCTAGTGTTTCTCTTTGGGGAGAACTTGTTATCTTCATAAAGGACAGATCCCTTCGACTTTGTATTAACTACCATCAACTAACAAAGTAACATCAAGAATCGTTATCCCTTATCTAGGATCAATGACTTGTTTGACTAGATGCAAGGAGCCAAGGTGTTCTCCAAGACCGACTTGAAAATATGGGTACCATCAGCTCTGAGATTATAGAGGCAAACATTGACAAAACCATGTTTTGAATGTGTATGGGCATTAGGAAATCACATTCATACCCTTCGGTTTGACCAATACCCCAACAACATTTAAGAGCCTCATGAATGGAGTGTTTAGGACCTTTCTAAATCACTTTGTTTTGGTTTTCCTAGATGATATTATGATATATTCACGGAATGAGGAAGAACACGAGGACCACTTACGGTGGGTTGCGAGTTTTGAGAGGAAACAAACTATATGGAAACATGAGAAAATGTGCATTTGCACAATCCAAAGGTCAATACCTCGTGCACATCAATTCCGAGGAGGGGATCTTTGTATACCACTTTGATTCTCTTTGATTATGGAGTGGCGGTACCACTAGCGCCAAAGAGGTGTGGAGTTTCATGGGTTTGGCAAGTTACTACCATCGCATGGTCAAGAATGCCTCGTGAGTTACGAACCCTATTACATCCCTTCGAGAAAAGGGAAAACATTTGTGTGGATAGAGAAGTGTGAGTAGGCCTTTCACCTTTGAAAGAACATCTCACTAGCTCACCCATTCTTATAGTAGCTAATCCACATGGCAAGTTTCTTGTTTGTACATATTCATCCTTAGATGGGTTAGGAGCAAAGGTGCTCATGCAAAATAGCAAAGTGATCGTCTTTGAGTCTCGTAAACTAAAGGACTATGATTTGAACCAAACACATGATTTAAAACTCGCAGAAGTGGCTCACGTTTTCCAAGATGACAACATTTCCTTCTTCGTCACCCATTTGTAGTCAACACAGATCATTTGAGCTTATAGCATGTGTTTGCGCAACCCAGTCTCAACATTCATGAACAGCATTGGATGGAGTTGCTTTGTGAGTATGATATGGATATTCAATATATCAAGGGAAAGAAGAACGTGGTCATAGATGTGTTGAGCGGGAGATGCCCCATGTTAGCAGCAATGATACTTCGAACCGACGTGTGTGGCTGCATTCTTGAACAGCTTACTCGATGGCAAGTTCTCTTAGGAGGTCGACAAACGATTAAGGCACAAAGGGCCCTTAAGGGAAAATTTGTTGGTTATACTCTTGATATTGATGGCCTTCTTTAGCACAAGGGGCACATCAACGTGCCCAAATCTAAGGACTCGTGCAATGTTATTTTGTCATCGGTTTATCAAGCTCCCTATGTAGCACACTGGAGTGAAGAAAATGCATGTTCAATTATGTCGCTTGTTTTAGTGGCTTGGTTTACAACGGGACATGCGAGGCTATGTCGCTCATTGCCTTGAATGCATAGTTACACCGAGACTCCGGGACGACGAGACATAGGGACAGGGTTTCCAGGGACAACAAGTTTTTTCAAATTTTGGGGATGGCGGGGACGGAAAGGGGATGGCTGATAAAAATATATAATTTATTAATTTTACAAATATAACATGAATAATTCAATAAACTAAGACTTAAAATTGAAAGTTTGAAGATATTGCATTTTGGACCTTGGCTTATGTGATGAATAATTGAAGTTTGTGACATTAATTGGTTAAGCAGAGGTCTTAGATGAAGTTGAATGATGATGTACAGTTGATTTCTGAGTTGCAGCGAATTGGAAAAGGTGTAATTTGAAGTGAGCATAGGGAATTGGGTGCAGAACAAGCAAGATGGGTTGTTGTAGATGACAGTGGCCTCGTGAGCTTGTAACCTTGCATTTTTGGTGATAGTGAAAGAAGGCACAGTGCCTCTTGCTGGATTGTTTACCCACACTGGGTTTCTCCAGGTTTTGTTGTTGTGTGTGTGTGTATATGTCTGCTGTTGCGATCTCCTTTTCACGTGTCACATTCAATTCCTCATAACCTTCATAATACTCTGCAGTATGGACAAATCTACGAATGTTGGTGCATAAGAAAAGTACTTAAACTTGCTCATAGTTTATGTAAATCAGTTATAGAATTAGTAGAATCCATGTTCATGAATTAGACAATGGTGTACCATGTAACTAGGCTAGTTACGGATCATTAAGAGTTTAATCCACTGTGAATACATTAGATGATAGTGATACTTGTCCCTTTGGCTAGTTATTTTCTCTAGTAATTTAGTAGATATCCACACATTCAAATTGATACCTCGTCTCATGTGCAAGGTAACTATAAAGCTATATACATGTTCTTACTTCTTGATAATGATTACCATATACGTCATTCTGTAAAGCATTAAATTAAAGTTTTTTTAATGTTTTAATGTGTAAGACATAGGGGACGTTGTGGCGTCCCCGGACATCCTCGCGTCACGGGGACATCATGGCGTCCCCTACGTTGTCCCCTAAACACTGTTGCATCTGGACATCACGGGTGCATCCCCTAACCTTAAGGGACGTCCCCTCTTTTTTTTCAAAATCCAACACGCCAGGAAACATCCCGTCCCCGTCCCCAAGTCCCCGAGAAGACTAGAAAAGGGGGTGCGCGTCCCACGTAACATTAAAGGGTCGAGGCCGAGCATCAACACCTAGCGAGAATTACTCTACCCTCATGAAATTTCGAAGTGGAAATGGGATACCAATTCCATGGACTTCATTGTTGGGCTTCCTATGTCGGCTGATCATCATGACGCGATCATGGTGACCATGGACAAGCTCAGGTAGCTCAATTTTTTTAGACAAAGACCACTTACAATGCTATGCCATGGTGAGGGTCTTTCTAGAAGACATTGTATGGTTACACAGGATCCCCATTACATCATTATGACAGAGAGCCTATCTACACTTCAACTTTCTAGACTGTTCTCCATAAAGCGTAGGCACTTTGCTCAACCTAGTGCTTCCTACCATCCAAAGATCAATGGTCAAATGGAGAAACTCAACCGGGTAATCAAAGACATGCTTCACATGTATATGATGGACCAGCAATCCCATTGGGACATTGAGAGGACTATCTTTATCTAGTCGAGTTTGCGAGATAACAACAATTACCACCGTTCATAGACATAGTGCCCTACAAAGCGCTATATGGTAGAGTGCAGGACACCGTTGAAATGGGATCATATTGAGGATAATGTAGACATTTTTCCTATTATGTTGCGGGACATGGAAGGGCAAGTTGTGTTGATTCATGAGCATTTATAACGGGCATAGGAAGGGCAAATGAAGTACTCGACACAAAGGATTAACAAACATTTATCTCGAGGAGACAAGGTTTTTCTTCAAGTAAAACCTAGGAAAAGCTCGATCTTTTATGGGAATGGTTCTAAGATAAAGCAACCCATTTTGTGGGACCTTTTGAGATCTTGGAGGCACATCTTGTTCGTTATCACTTAGCCTTGTCACCCAACCTAGCACGAGTCCACAACACTTTTAATGTTTTTTTCTAAGATGATATATCATAGATAATATCCATGTCTTGGATTGGACAAATTTCTAAGTAGAGGGAGATGAGCATCGACTTTGAAGCCTATGAGGATTTTCACACACATCTAGTTGAGCCTTTGAGGACGAGCGCTAAACTAGGTTAGGGTCTAGTGGGATCACTATGAGGAGACAACTACTTGGAAGGACGTGTTTCCTCTACAAGTCTTGTACCCCCATCTCTTCCAATGATTTCCACGAGGAAGTCTTCTCAAGAGGAGGGTAATGTAAGGATCATTTTCACACAAAGGTTTTTCCCTTATCTGTTTTGATCTCGTCCTTATAACGAATCCTTTTTGAGCTCTTTCGGAACTATGGTAAAGACAGAATTTACATGATAATCCCTAAAGAGATAGGTGTTCACACTTTATTTCCACCTCAAAGGATCTATTATAACCAAGGATCTATTATAACCTCTTGCACCATTTATTCTCACTATCCTATCACCTAGACTATTAAACAACTTGTATGAAATTCAATTATTCAAAATGGTGGTTTTGGAGGGAAACTCCAAAATCACATTATTACAAGCCTAGAGGGACCCATATGGACTTGGATCCATCCAAAAACCTAATAAGACTCCCTAAACCTAACACACCAATGAAAACCAAAAGTTTGATATGTACAATGAAATGATGCACCTACATCATACTCCCAGTGGGGGAAGATTTGTACACCTGCACAAATTTGACTTTTTCTTCCAATTGTGTTGCACCTTTAAGCTCCTTTTTGCTGTACTATTCTTCTCTTCATCAGCAACAAGTTTTCTTTGTTCTTCATCTTTTGTCATCTTCTTCTTTATATCTTTGTCCTCTAAAATGAGGATTTCAAGTTTCTTTCTCTTCATTTGAGCTCTTTTAAGAGCTTCCTCTTCTATGAATTTCACTTCTTCATCAAGCAAACCTGCACATACACAATCACACAAAACATTAGATGAAAAATATTGAGACTTTTGAGTCTCCTCATGTACTTCTTTCACTTCTTCTTGCTTCTCCGTCTTCTCAGTTAGTGTTACCAGAGCTTGATGAGGAGGGACACATCATCTTGGAGCCTAAAGGAATCCTATAGACATGCACTAAGAAGTTGAGGACAAGGGTCATCACCGAGTATCTAATCAAGTGGAAGAATTTGGACAATGACGATACAACATGGGAAATTGATGCATTTCAGCAACAGCATCCAGATATTACCAACATTGGGGCAATGTTGCTTTGAAGGGGAGGGGCATGCTACACCATTAATCCTAGGTCATATCTCGGGATATGGATGGCCGACTTGTGGCTAACATAATCTCTTATCATGTGATATCACATTCATGTATACTTTCATATGCTTAGTACGCTGGCATTGGTGCTTTGCATAGCATAGTAGGGTATGTATAGGAGCTAGTAGCTACTAGATGATCATATTGAGCACTAGAGTCCTATTGTATGGTTTGGAGATTGCCTCCTCGAAGTGGTTAAGTCATTCTACTTGCATATTGTGATCATTTCTTTATATTTTGTGTTATTTGGTGTTATATTGCTGCTGATATTCAGAGCTATCTAAGTAATTTCATTGCAAGCCCAGGTTGGCACAACAAAACCAGAGGAAGGTCATGTTACAGAGGGAACTCCTGCACCCACGCCCACAGAAATGTTTTTACCTATTGACGAGGATAGGCTTCTTAAAGTAGTCTCTCCTGCAAAAATGCTTGTACCTACTAATGAGGAAGGGTTGCATGCATTAATTTCTTCTTCAAAGTGCATGTACATGGTGAAGAAGAAAAATGGCTACAGAAATTTCTGTTGTAAAAATGCCTACCCCTGTTGGTGAAAACTAACCCAGTGCAATTGTTCCTTTAGAAATCCCTGCACCCGTTGATGAAGAAATGTTGCATGCAGCAATTAACCTTGTGCGTCTCGGTAAATCTATCGTAACTGCTCTTGCACTTATTGGTAAAGAGGGGTGAATTGTAGCAACTGCTCCTACACCTGTTGGTAAGGAAGATCAACCTATAGTCGTTTGCATTTCACCTTTTGGTAACAAAATACTGCCTGCACAATTTTTCCTGTAAAACTGTCTGAACCTATTGATAAGGAACATTTGCACGCATTAATTTCTTCGGCAGAAACGTCTATATTTGTTGACGAGGAAAAAAATCTAGCATTGCTTGCTCCTATAAAAATTATTGCACCTGTTAAATAGGAAACAGTTGACGCAATTGGTCCTGCACAAGGTTATGAGAAAAAGCGATTTGTAGCAATTGCATGCACAAATGAAGAGGAACAACCACCTGCAGCAATTGATATTATACATGCGCATACAGAAAGCTCTACCCATGTTGGTAGAAATACAACACGCAGCAATTGGAATTGCGCCTTTTTATGAAGAAAGGCAACCTACAACAATAAGTTTAATATACAGAGATCTCATACTTTCTGCAAACAGAGATCATCAAAAAATAGCAAAAATAGTGCATTATCAGCGCAATTTAGACATGGAAAAACACAGAACTGCTTTTGCAATAAGAGATTTCAAGGCTGCGGAAGAAGAAAAATGTACCAGCCCAAGACTCCTGCTTCCAGTTCCAAAGACATTAAAATTTGTGGGGGAACCACGACGATTGAAAGTGATATTTCAGCTCTTCTTCCTCGTCGATGCAGTTCATATGTTCTTATTCCTCCAACAACAGTGTTGCAACCACGTGTAGAGCCTATTCCTCTAGCGGGGAATGAAAGTATAATTGAGGAATTCCTGGAGGGAAATTTTCAAAAGCAACTAGAAAATGATGCTTCAATTATTTATTGCCTGGATTGCTGCAAGGAGGAAGCTGAGTGTGGATGCCAAGACACTCAAGAAAACAAGGACAACATACAAAAGGAATTACTAGTTGCAATTGGAGATAAAAATAAACAAGTCTACCCTGAAACTCAAAGAAGATTTTGGCCACCAAGGCAAGAAAATTCAGGTATTCCTTTTAACCATTCGTCATTTATCTCTTATTATGTTGCCCATTCTCATAATTTCTATACATGTCATGCTCGGAATCACATACAACCATTATCTTAGCATTTTCCAAACCATTACCACCCACCACACATTCAATGGCTGCTATGTCAAGGCCAATCATTGCAGCCACCACCTTGAGGCTATTTACCACAAAACATTGAGTTGCTACAACACCTGCAACCACAAGAGGTTGTGTTGATTTAATTTGCCTAAGAACCCATCCCAACCTTACCCTCAAAACACCTCAATTTTATGCCCAATCTTCACATAATCATAGAGATAAGTTGGCTTAACTGATTTATAATAATGTAATGATGAAATCCCCACATTTCAACTATATTTGGTAGAGTTCCGTCCTCATTCAAGTATTGTAGCAGGACCATATCCAATGTAGTGCACACCTATTTCTCTTTTCCATTTTGGACTATGTTGGCTCATTGTATCATTATATTACGTTGATAGAGACATTGTTACTATGTTATTTTCATTTTGGTGCGGTTTTTGTTATATGATATGGATATATATTAGCATTAGGATGCTAACTCGTTTTGGACAGGTTATTGATGGGGAATATGATGCCAATATTCGATTTGATGATATGATTGGATGGATTATGATTGCGTGATTATCTATTTTCGTAATCTCTTCTTGTTACATTGGATGATTGATCATAGTATGATGTACTTACCTTAGCTAGTTGTTGATCTTGTATGGATTATCGTCATGATATATATATTATATATGTGTGTGTGTGTGTTATCGTACCTTTCAGTTACTGGTATATTGGATAGGTATGATGTTTGACTCGAGTGTGCAAGTGACAGGTTTAGCCATGTGAGAAACGTAGGACTCGGTAGACATACTCTAACTAGCACGACAAGCCTTGAGGGCCAAATTTTCCTTTCCTTGATGATTGTGGTATTTTGTTCACCTTGTTTAGAATTTGGTTTATATGTGGATTTACACTCCTATGTGCTTGTATTATCCTATTCCTTTACCCTTATGGTGGTGTTCACCCCTTTGATGTCTTTTCTATTTGTTAATTTTAACCCCTCTTTGTATTAGTGGTTGATCTTGTTGCTTAGTGCTAACCTCTTGTCATTTGGTGGATTTGACTTTGGGTTGTTTGCTTATGCTAAGGAGGGATTTGGGGCACCTAATCTTGGATTAGGTGAGCCTAATTACCCCTCCTAAATGCCACATCTTTCCCAAACTCGGATTTGGGAAAGATGTGTCATTTATGAGGTGTAGAATGAAAGCAAAGGACTTTATTTACCTTGAAAAGAGACCCTAGGCCCTACCCCTATGGGTGGGTGGGATCTTTTCAAGGCAAATGGAGCTCATTTTCCCATTTTGCCTCCTTTCACCCACCTTCTAATGATGATTCTTGATTTGGGGTTTTGTTTTGGAATTTGGGAGATTTGTTTTTCCTCTTTTTGATTTTGGGGTGCAATTTTGGAAAGTTTTGGTTGGTTAAATCTTTGGTGGAGGGTGACACTTGTCACCCTCCCATTTGCTTGTGTTGTTGGTTCTCTCTCTATTTTGATCCCTCATGTTGAAGGGAATGGGATTCCTTTCGGCTCATTTTTTTGTGGTGGTTTTCGGAGAGCTTGGAAGCAAGAAGAAGCCTTGGGTGGACAAGCTTGGAATTTGGACTTTGCTATTTGCTTGTAAGGTAGGATCTTGTTCCTATTTTGCTCCTTGTTTGTTTATGAAATTGTATTCTTTCATGGTGAAATTGATTGTTTGAAAGCAATGTAATTGTTTGTGTTGAATTTATGTTTTCTTTTACTCCATCCACCCTTGAGGGGAGTGGATTTGGGAGAGTGTTGGGAAGAGGGAGGAATCCCTTTCATTCTCACCCTCATTGCTTGATGGTCAAGCTTGAGGGGTTTATGTTTTCCCCCTACATTTGGTTTGTAGTAGGGGTTGATTTCCATTTGATTTGAAAATCACCCCTATCTTCATTCAAGGAAACTTTTAAGTTTGAAAATCCTTGATGGAGAGGGGTATGGAGTGATAAGGGGTGAAAATGGAGAGATATGGGGGATATGGGGGAGGGGGAGGCGGGGTCAGGCAGGGGCAATATATGGAAAAATAAGTAGTTTGAAGGTTGTATTTTGGAAATTTCTTGGTTATCATGATTGAAAAAATTGGGATATCTTCATCCCCTCTTCCCATGGAAAGAAGCTTGGAGCTTCTCAAAGTTGTGTTTACTTTATGTTTGGCTTTGTTATGAAATTGTAAGCCTTGTATTTGTGATTGATTTCTTATCCTAGTGTTGGTTAGAGACATGTCTTCCTCTTTCCCATGGGCTTGGGGGAGGCTAGCATGCTCTCATTGTTCTCTTTGAGGCATGTAATGATGCCATTTGGTTGGGTGGTCAACCAAGTTGTTCTTGTGGTTGTTTGGGAGCTTTTATGAGTTATTTGGAGCATGGATTTGCAGGTTTTTCTTGTCGTTTGGGAGTTGGAAATTTTCCAAAATTTTGTCATGTTGTCTCCACTTTGTGGAGGGCTTGTAAACTTGTATTTTAAGAATAATTCTTCTTTCTTATGGTTAAGGATTGATTGTAAGAAATGGAACTTTTAAATCTGCATTGTTGTTAAAGTTGAAAGAGTGTTTTGAACCTCTTATGAAAATATATAGTGTTGTTTTGGATATGTTATAAATTTATTGTGAAAGAGAGTTTTCATCTTGTACAAAATGATAAAAACTGTTGTAAATACATTCGTATACTCTCTTAACTCTTCCTCTTCAAAAATGAAAGTAAAGAAATTAGAATAGGGATAACTAAATAGTTTTGTTGCTACAGAAAAATTGAAATTGGCTAGTTTTTCCCTTAGCTAAATCTGAAATTGTTTCATTTAATTCTCTTTTCAAGGAGAAATCAGAAAATTGCATACTTTTATTTTATGTTCGCTATCTCTGAAAATGGAGATGCATTATTGTTGTTTGTATTGAAAAATTCTGGAAAGTGGGTTCACTTATATTTTTGTTTGTTTCTTGTAATTCTCTGAAACCCAAGTAAACAAATTTTATTCTTTTGCCAAGATGATACCAGAAACTATACATTGAATGATCCGAGGTACACATATATATACAAAAAGCTACTTCCCAAAACAAGGGAGGGGAAACAAATTATTTCATGAGTTTATGGAAGCTCTTCTTAACATCATCTAACCTCTTTTTGATATCATTGAAGCTTGCATGGATTTGTCTCTTCCTTTTTGGATGTCAAATTGAGAAATGAAAAGTGAAAGGAAATCCATGGTACTCTTCTACATGCTGAGGATGTCACACTGTTTGGTCTTGATCTTTTCCATTTCTTTTTCAATTTTGTTGACATGATTGCTAAGATCAATCACAGTTTTTCTGTCAACCATCCATCTACACTTTCCAACTTGCATGCATCAATTTTACCCTTTAGCCTTTTGATTTTTTCCAATTGGATATCCGACTCAGTAGTTGTCTTCATGGCAGCTGCTTTAGAAGATTCATGACCATCTTTGCCGATTGAGAGTAGCCCCAAAATGGCCTCCCCTTCACCAATAATTGGATGGGAAGAGACATGAGCAGTATGGGAGGAATTAGGATTGCTCCTAAGGGGCCTGCCAATAAAAAGGGCACTGGATCTCTTACAAAAGAAGGGGTCAAAATCACCGGGATGGGGAGGAGGAACAAAGATGGACGGCAGAACATGGGTGAGATGGGAGGGATCAAGGGAGGGGAGCAGGAAGGGTGAGTCGAATTGCAGCGTGTGTGGGGGAGCAGAGGAGGAGTGATAAATTAGTAGTTAATTTATTACGAAAAATTAGTAGTTAATTGTTCACTAGCACTTTACTTTTTTTTCATGGTTATAGACACAATTATATTTTTATTGGTGTTTGAACTTCTCATCTCAAAGGCGGTAACGTGTGAATTGGTTAGATAAGCTTTGCAAATATATTTCGATATGTAACGGGTTAAAACCTCCTCCACGTATTATTATTTTAACGCATTGTATAAGTGCATTATGAATGAGAAAGTGCAATTAGTTTTTGTGGATTATGATAATTTTTTTGACATGTTTTTCTAACACTTTAAATAGGAATTTGTCATGGTACCAACATGCAAAACCCCGGTATACTGAATTTTAATCTCTTAGATAAAACTATGGTTAAATAGCATTCCTTCAATTGATCTTAATCGAATTTTCAATTAATTTCAGCTAACATGTCAACTTTTTGGTAGGTCTAACACTACCTTTATGCACATTTAAGGAGTGTTCATACGTCAGTGATTAGAAACAAATCAAAAAGTATATCCTAGAGCTAACCTTGATTCCTTTTTGAATCCAACAACATGGATCTTTTGAAAAAGAAGGCTAAAGTGTTATCTTTTAGGTGTCATTCAGCCAGCTTATTATTATTATTATTTTCCTGATCTAAGCAGGTAACTATGATCAGTGCTTATTATTCTATTTAACTAATCAAACAGACTATAATTTGGACTTGAACTTCTCAATTATGAGATATTGTTGTCTGAATTTTAGCATTTTGAAATTTGTACATTTCTTTGTTTTGAAAAACCACTTTTCCTGTTTCATTTTCTTGCAAAAATGATCTATATAAATCAGTTTCTAGCACATTTGTATGAAAATTGAAACACAACTCTCTTTTAGATAAAACTTTGTGATCGTAAACTTGGATTTGCACTTGGAATCATACCAGATTTTTCATGTGTGCAAAGTTGTTTATTTTAGTTTGTAAATTATTGAAAACATTTGAATCATGTTTCAATATTTTATGGTTTTTTCAAATCAAGACAAATGGTTTTGAAATCTAAGAAGGAAAACAAATATTTTAATATAGGCTTCATGGATGCCTTGCTTTTATTCTTGCTTGTGACAATTTGCTAATTTCAGAAATTTAGCAAAATTTTCCTTTGCGGTGATCTTCCAAGTCTTTGGTGCTAAAAACTGGCTTTTTGCATTTGGTGTTAGCTTAATTGTTTGGTCAAAACAACTTTTAATTAATCAAAATTTTAGGCATTTCTTTACATTGTTATCAGCAACTGTATATGATGTTTGGTTTTCTTTTTGAATCCATCTTATGCCTGGTTTAAATTCTCAAGTCACTTGTGCAACACATGAATATTGGAAAGGATTTGCTTTAAATTTTATTCGCAGTCCAAATTTGAAATACAAAGGATTTTTTCCATATTACAGTTGTTTTTCTGCATCCTTTGCACTATGGAGAACAATATTTCTGCCTTCAGCTTTGCATGTGACTATAAATAGGTGGGCACAAATTATGATTTTTGAAAAGCAAGTTTGCAATTGAATTTAGAAGTGACATTGTTGGATTCTTTGATATATTGTCATTCTTTCTCATGGTGAAAATTTATATTGTCTTCAACCTTGAAAAATAAAATGGAATTAATTGGTGGAATTTAATGCCTGACAATATATATAATGTCATACACATTGCCAGTAAATCTTGGATGTCCAGATATAGAAGTTGTTTTTATGTAGTTTGTTTTCCAGATTTAGAATAGCAGTTTTTTATTTAGTTTGACTTTGTCTATTTAAGGGCGTATATCCCTAGGATGAAATTAGGTCAAGGATTGATTTAATTTTGGGATGGATCAATTTAAGAATCTGGCCTATTTTTAGGGTCTCTTTTCAGCTATTAAAGAAGACCTATGGTAGGTGTTTTTTCATTCAGTTTGTATTTTTCTAGAGTGTGTTCCAAAGCATTGTAGCTTCTGTTTTCTGATTAATAAAATAATGATGTGATTTGGAGCAGATCTAAGTATTTTTCAGTTAGTGTTTCTCTACTATATGTGATTGTAGATTCTAGCATTTAAAGTTCAGCAGTTTTGATTGGCTTTCAGTTTTGAACTATCTAGTTGAGGGTTCTTTAAGATCATAGTTTGCTTACCATGGTGTAGAGTTATTTTCAGCGCATCCTTCAATTTATAATATCAATGACTTATGGTTGTTGGCTGACACAACCATCAACACCCGAACATAACCAACAAGAGTCGTTACAAACTAAAATATGAATTACACTAATAACCATGACAACACTAATATAACGATCTACACTATCCCCCTCTAAACAAGTCAAAATTTCTTCTAGCACAATCCATAGACAACATGATGAAAAAAGAATGAAAAGAAAATAAGATAGTCCAGCTACAGATAAAGTAGAGAATGTTGTAGCTGGAATTGTTGGATAGATTGTCAGCTTTTATTGGGCCATGGAATCAAGAAATATCATATTTCACCCAATGTGATCCTCATCCAATTTCCTCATCTTTAAAAAGCAAAGCAAGGGTCTGAGGGTTGCGTCGAGAGAGAGCACAACGCACAGTGTCTAAGGGCAGCTCTGGTAATCATTTTGGTCCTACTATCCTTGAAAAACCATGATGATAAAGAAATTTCTTTGAAAAAAATTGCTTTCCAAAGCATTTGAAAATGTTGCAGATGTACAATAAGCTGTAACATCACATAAAGAGGCGACTTCTTCGGCAGATCAAACACATTTGGCAGTTGCGGTAATCAATTTGGTCAACCCACTTTCTACATGGCAAAATCCCTTTGTGCCTTGTATTAGGCTGCACGGCTCTTCACCAACATGATTAGCACCCCATGGTGCTTCTAATATGCTGTATCACTATTTCCTTGGGCGTTCAAGAGAGGATAGACTTTTTGGTGAGGGTGAATAGGTGAAGCATGGTTGCGTCATTCTGCAAAGTAATGCATAACATCATGGAGCTTATGGCAGCATAGGGATAAGGGAATGCCTATATATGGCCATACAGGCATGTTGTGTTCAACGGGAGACGTACAAGTGGGGGTTTCCATGGGGTCATACGGCTTACGCATATGATCTTTGCTTGAAGGCAGGGTTGTATGCCTGATATGTGCAAAATAGGGCATACGGACACTTGGGGGTCCTACAACCTGGATGTTTAAACACTTGTGTTTAGTTGATGGCATACAATGAGGTCGTTCAAGAAGGGCGTTCAAGGTGTAGTGTTTAGCAATAGTCTGGGTGTTGGATAATAAAGAAGAAAGTTCAAGCTTTATCTTTTGAGTGGAATGTTCGGCATGGGTGGGGAAAAAGTTGATTGGGTTTTTCAGAGAACTGAATGGGATATATATGTGTTTATTATTATTATTTTCATCAAATTCATTATTTTTATGAACCTTTCCCGTGTCCTTGTGTGTCTCGTGTTCAATTTATTTGTTGCATCGATAACTTTTTAACTTTGAACCATTCCCCTTATTCATTACCAAAGTCCCATTCAATTTTGCAAAATCCAACCATAATACTTTGGACTTACCCAACTCAATTTCACACATCCCTTTATACTTTATAACCATGCCTCCAACCTTTAACTTTATCCATCGGAGATGTTTATCGTGGCAATACTTCCATTTTCTTTTTGTGACTTTTTATGCACCATGCGCCATCACCCGTTAGAACCCATCTGCAGTAGCTCGCCATGTTTCAAAAATCAATTGTGCTTTAGGTGGTCATACCTCTCCATCTATTAATTTTTCCCTTGCTCTCCTCGTACACAATCGTTGAAGTTGACACTCTAGACTTCATGTCATACCCACTTTAATCGGAGGACCGATTTTCAATCGAACATTGTATCCTGACGTTGTGTTTGTAGAACTCCAATGGATAAGATATTTGTGATGTTGACGGTTCAAAAAGACTTATCATTACTAACATTTGCTTGACCCCGTCAAGATGCCAATTTTAGCCATTTGTAAAGTCAATTATATCACAATCTAGTTGGAACACTTCATAGTCTTCCATCTGCCAATGGAATAGACATTTGAGGGAGCTTTTCTCGTCTTGAGAACATGACTATAACTCTAATACCCCTTTATCCTCTAAATCCACCATGCCTCGGTTCTTGTCAAATGAGAATCCTTCTTCCAAGTCTGAATCCGATGCATCTAATGAATGTGCTTCCTCACTTATTGCCTAATTCTTTAAATCTATGACATACTTCCATCCCTTGTTTTTAATGGAGATCAAATTCTTTTTCTAGTTATGATCATCTTTCACTGTTATCAACTAGCATCGACCCAATAGTGCACTTTGTAGGCTTTGTTCTTCAATGCGATGACTGTAAAATTCAGCAAAAGGGTTGGGTTCCAATAACTAGTTTTTGACACATCAATACACCCAAGACTTTAATTCCATGCTGATCTACTTCTACCAATTGGAGCGTTGGTGGCCACTAAGCTGGCTTCCCAAGACTCATCCAAGACTTCTCTACAAGAAAATTCACACCTAAACTGCCACTTGACTATGGTGTTTGTCAAATTCCTGCTCAAAATTTCCATGCACAACTATCAGTTGTCAAACTAGGTTCATCATCAGGAGCATAGGATCAATCATTTGGTCACCTGACAAGGGTTTGAAATCATTCTTATACTTTTTGCTCTCCCCATCACCCAATTTCCCCATGTTCGAGCTAATGTCTTGTATGGTAGCGCTACGATTATTCTTGAGTTTTGGGATGGTTTGCAATAAGCCAACTAGCTTAATAGGTAGCATGTTTTGCAAGACATGTCATGCAATAACTTTGGCGAGACTCTAAACTACTTGTCATCGTGTTTGTATGTTCATTGACTAATATTCTTCAACCATGGCCCTCTCGATTTACACCCTTGTTTTGGCAAGCCTTTCCTTCTCAATACATGGGTCTAAGTGATTGGCTTTTCTCACTTGTTCTCTGGTAATTACAAGAAATTACTTTCCCTTGGCTATGTCAATCATATTAATGTTGTCTTGCTTTGGACAACCGCCATCTGTATGGTCCTCAAGCCTACACCATATGCAGAGAAGTCTCGTGTTATTTTGGTTGCGACAATCTCTTAGGAAATGGCCCCACTTATTGCACTACCAAGTTCCCAACACAATACAATTGGTCATCCTTAGAAGTCATTTTGAATTTGAATCCTGACCTCTAATATTATGTCGTCGTGAAGTTCAATGTTAGCTTGATGGATAGTGTCATGGCTTCCCTTGTGTTAACAATACTTGGCCGCATCTAATCCAAAAATTGTATGGAAAATCCTTGACTAAATGCCTTGTAGCTTGACAAATTTCAAACAATAGTTCTTTGCCATTCTTAACATCTCCCTTTAATTCCTTCATCATCCGGAGCATTTCATTTCTCAAAGCTCGCACTAATCCAAGTTCACTTTCATTCTCAAAGTTTGGGTCATTTTCTTCACATCCTTTCGAGCACGAGGGTGTCTTTTTCAATGTCCACGGCTCATTTTTCACACATCTTTGTATTATGAGGGCAAAACCACCTTCATCGTCCTCTGCGGTGAGGGTACCAAACCTTGAATGAACCATCGCTTCTTGAAGTTTGTTAGTGGGTTCTTTTTTAAATCTCCCAATAGTTCTCTCGAGTCTTTTGTTATAGGCATGAACATTCCATGTTTACCCTATGGGTCATTATAGATTTCAGCAAAAATCTCAATGTCGTGCCTTAAGAGTTTGAACGCTTTCTCGAAATCTTTCTCGAGTATTTTCCGTGTTGCTTTGTCTAAGATTGGAACATCTATGTAAATAGTCAATAGCCATTTCTGAAGGGTGCTAGTAAGCATCTTAACCACATACATTCATTTGTATGCCCATTTGTAGTCCAAATGGTGATGCACGTTTTGCATTGTTGTATAGGATCCTTCGATTTGTCATTGGCGAACTTTGGCATCTTTTGTAATTCTGGAGATGGCATTGATGTGGTAACGATGGTTATGGCATGGTTTTTCAATACAAGTCTCCCCCCTAAGAAGGGCGGCGTGGACACTCCTATGCTCTCTTATCACTATCAAACATATCCCTACACTCGACCCTTTTTTCTATAGGGATCCATAGATTATCTTACACGTTGTCACGTCCATTTTCGTAAATTCCAAATTGTTGTCCGGTGGTCGAGCACTTTCATGTGATTCCCTTATAGCAGACTCGACTCAAACTACTTAGCAAGGTCCACACTTCCTTCCTCCGAAAGGGGCTATGGTAATGTCTACCCACTTCTCATTGAGAATGGCAAAGGGTCCACCAATTCTCGTTGAATGCTTTAGCCTTGGCTTGGGCTTAAACTTCATGCTTTTTACTTTCCTTGATGTGTTTGTTTGAATTTTCTACTCGTCACACCTTTTTCATTTTTTCTTGTTGCTCCACCAATCGAAGAAACCATTTAAATAATTAAATTCATCGTCCTCTCCCACTATATGTCTCTCTAGCTTTGTTTGAAGTCAATAACATGAATTATTGCTCATACGCATTGGTTTTCTTATTCGTGAACTCTTATTCCGTTCTTTTGTCTGTTTCACAATTATGTTCGGTATATAGATCTTATAAGATAATAGGATGCTTCATCACACTTCTCTTCTCTTTGAACTAATTTTAACTTGACCCGACGTTCTCTAAGGCAATAATGCCAAAATGTGGAATACCCTAATGTGTAATGAGGTATTAAACTATCAATAGTGGTGTACACATAATAGTAATAGCATAACATACCATGGCAGGGTAAAGCATTTGAAATATATCAGCTTGTATTCATAAAGGATAAGTCTCAATACAATTCACACAATTATAGGGAGGACTTGATACAAGCACC
The DNA here is from genome assembly GCA_018340775.1 of Taxus wallichiana var. yunnanensis. NCBI lineage: Eukaryota > Viridiplantae > Streptophyta > Pinopsida > Cupressales > Taxaceae > Taxus > Taxus wallichiana. The sequence goes on from CM031234.1 coordinate 957,025,110, forward strand.
CTTTTCCCAACGTATATCCTTCTATTTATAAGACCAATGACTTATGGACAACGTCAACACCCAAATATAATGACAAATGTGAATTACACTAATAACCATGACAATACTAATATCCCAGTCTACACGTATTAATAGCAATTTTAACCTCTAACCATGCCCTTCATCAAAGCTAACATCTTTGTTGACTAGTCTTACTTTCTTGTGGTTATTTTTAATGTTTGTACTATACAGCATTATCATTTTGGCATGTTTATGGTTTTCCCCACCTTGGGATCACTCCTTTAGTAGCTAGGCTCTCTTTTTTTCTTTTTGTTTTATTTTGGATTATAGCCTCTTTTTGCAGCTTCTTTTCATTCCCCCATGTTATTTATACTAATTGTATGGTCAAATCCCATTGACCTATATTTGATCATCCATGGACATTACTATAATTTCCTCTTTCTTTATTTCTTCCGTCTTTGAAGAGACATGAAGCAGAATGTGTGCACCATATGCTTCCTAGTTGTATTTTCTCAAAACAATCTTCGATGATGTGGCTACCACATCAGTTATATCTATATATAGATCTATCTATATGAGAGGAAATCCAGATTAGAAAATTCAATCAGCTAAAAGATAAGCTATATCAGTCAGCCTTATGTCTTGAGTTTGCAGATAAAATTTGGAGGGGACGACCCTATGTTAAAACAATACAAAGATAATCAAACTTTCTTGTGAACAGCTAGGCACTCTTGAGGTCAAATTATGTTAAACGTAGTTTCAATGTTCACAGTAAATGAAAAATAGTGATGTTATAACATAATGAGCAAACTATTATATATTCTAAGATGCCACAATAATTTACCTTCTCATCAAAGTGAAAAAGAGATTGATCAAAGTAGGGCGAAGGACTCTGTGACTGAGAGTTAAAGGGTAGAGATGCCAATGTCTTCTTCACAAACTGCAATCAAAAATTTAAGAAACTTACAACTTTTCCTACAAATACAATAAAGAATTTAGGTTGCATCAACCATAAAAGTATAAAATATTGAATAGTTAAGATCATTGAATGCAGGATCATAAATTGAAGCATCAGCTAATAAACTGTGTAAATCATATTCTAGCAATAACAGTTGGATGAAAATTAAGGTAATGGTTGGTTTTCCAAATGAAGGGTCGGTTCCATCAGTCCACTTCCAGGCTGACCAAATATAGGAATCAACCCAGATAAATTAAGTTGATAGCTCTTTAATTAGCTACAATAAATTAATACCTGTGGATAAAACGAGCACTTAATGGATAACAATAAATTAATGAAGTTTGTAGCCATACAAGCAAGAACTTATGGGTGATCCTATTTTACAATTTTTGTAGCTTTAATTTTTCATGTTCACAAATTTACCTGATGAAATTATGTAGTTTTCAAACCCTTTATTTTGTGATCATTACTAGTTTGAATATCCAGAGAGATTTTTTCTCACTGACCTCGTTTCTTGTGTCTTACAATGTTATTGTGAATCCCTAGCTATTTGATAAGCTGTTATTAACCTAATTATGTGTCGTTACATAATAACCTTTTCCATATAGAGTCATGGCCTATCAACTCATAGAGACATAACTTATCATGCATGTCCTTTGGTTCATATTTATATTCTATCACCCCGTCTTTCATGGTCACCTATCAGATTATATATTCTATTTCTTATTTAATATGTAATTATGCACATATTTACTATGCATGCCTAGTAGGTATGTGAGAAGTGATACCAGAGCCAACAAAGACTCCTCGTCTCCTTGGACCCCAGACCTGTCGTTCAGTTGCATTTATGTTGGGCCTTTCAGGCAATTCCTTTGGTACATGGCCAAAACAGACGTGTTTAGGGATTAATTTTTTTAATTATGAAAAAACTTAACTATAAATGAATGTTTATAAATTTTATTCAAAAGAAGTGTTTTTATAAAAATTACACTAGAACAAAACTATGAAATCTATCACACTTGGAATACTAAACTTTTAAATGATACAAAGGTTCCTTGCTCCATATTAAAAAAATAAAAAAATAGAACATTCAAAAGTCCAAAGTCTATAAAATACGTAGCATAAGAAAAACATATGCAAGCTATATATAAAACTCAAAGGTTAGAAAGTGTGCCCCCTGATAATGGGTCTAGCCTGAATGTAATGAGAAATTCGACAGAGGTATGGAAACCCCCAGCAGGATTCATAAAACTTAACCCTGATGGTGCGGCTAAAGGGAACATTGCTCTGTCAGAAGGTGGAGGATTTATTTTGGAACAATCATTGTCAACCAATTCTTATCTATGCCTTAGATGTGATGTTAAATACAAACAGTCAAACTGAAGCCATACAAAAATAAGCCTAATTATGAGTTGTATCATTATGATTATTAGATGTTGTCTGTGGTGCAAAACTTAGTTGCTGATATTTATTTTCAGTAAGCTGTAAATGTTTAATTCTGTCTCTTTCAAGTTAATTCAAAAGCGAGTATGAATTCTTCCCTTTTCAAGGAGTTTATTTGGATTATTAATTGTTCTAAAAAATAGTATAGAAACCAGCAATACACAGCAGTATTTATTTCAGTACTTATTATGATGATCAAGTTGAAAAGACTGAATGAGTAAAAGATTTGTTTAACATTGCTATTAAGTTGTCAAAAAAATTGCGCTCTATTCCAGTTAAATATAGTTTTAAGTAAATGAGTTTGTTACAGATATTAGTTTCATCACCCACATAAATAGAGTTTGTGGTTGAGGAATAGGCAGAATGTTATACGTTTGTGTATCCAAGAAATTAGGATCACAACCTATATTGTATAAATGCTCCTTTGAAGTCCGGATAATACATCCTGATACAAGCTTTATTTGCCAACATTTGGTATGACAGTAGAAACCTGAAGAATCCATGAGGAAGCAGTCTAGGGTGTAGTATCAAGGTTATCATATTTGTTAGCACATTGTCCATGTTCAATGAGATCTTGGTTATCATAATACTTATCAACCTTCTATTGCAGATATTATATAACTAGGTTCCAGTATGAAATTTTGTGTGTGAATTAAAGAAGTGTTTGTTGTACAGTGATTACGGTGCGTTAGATTTAAATGTTTTTGTAGGCTAGGTGGTCTAGGTAGGTGCAAATCTGTGGGTACAATTAACTCAATGTCTTCTGGTTGGCAATGAGTTAGAAGTCAAAACTTTGCCTAATAGTCTATCATGGTGTGTCAAAGTCATTTATGGAGGTAGTTTGGGCTTCATGTTGTTAGTTGGGAAAATATTAGTTATTACATCATAGTATTAATCAAATAAAAGACTCGGGATATGGGTTTATCTATAAACCTCTCTCTGTGTGTGTACAATCTGTTGTAACAACATGGGTGTAATTGAGATAGAAGAGTATTTGTAGTAGAGAGATGTGAGTTGACTCCTCTGTAGTAGGAGATTGTTGTATAAAAACATCTCCGTTAAATGAATAATATTGTGGCTATAGTCACTTTTCTCATTTGGTATCAAAGCATGTTTCTTGTGAAGAGCAAGATGATGTTTTGATTGCCAAGGGGCAATTCAAACTGTTTTGTTTCCCTGTGGATAATATTCAAAGTTTGACATATTTGTCTTAAATTAGGACGTGTTTTTTTTTTTAATATAATCATCAATAGGACTTCATATTATTTAAAGCTCAAAATTACATATTCGGCTATGCCAAGCCTGAAAGCTATTTGCCCAAGCTTGAGCATTATACAAGAGAAAAGCAGAGAAAACAATCATGATGGAGAATCAAGATTAAGAATAAGTCTGATATCCTCCTGAATCTTATTAGACCACCATGGAGGGGGCCATCCATAACAAAACAGGTCCTTGTTGTCAAGAGCCCAGTTAGCAAGTCCATCAGCAACTTTGTTCCTCTCACGGGAATGTGACTGAATTGAACCTCTTGAAATTTACCTTTTAGTTGTTTTATTTTCCATACCTCTTTAGCAATACGCCAATTAGGAGGGGAATGCCCTCTATTATCAGAAAGCAAGTGGATAATAATTTGGGAATCCGATTCAACCTGGATTTTATGCCATCCAATTTTCAAGGCCTCTTGCATGCCCTTGTAAATAGCTTTCACCTCAGCAAGATTGTTGGTAGTAAACCCAAGATTCTCAGCAAAAAGGAACTGCATCTCACCTTCAGCATCCCCACAAATGTCTACTATAGCAGCTTTCCCAGGATTACCTAGAAGCCCCATCCGTATTTATCTTACCATGTCCTGGAGAGGGATTCTTCCACTGACCATTGTTGAGGACTTTGTTTTTGTTATGTATCCTAGGGCAGGAAACATCCTTAGGATCAATATTCAGTTGCTTACAAATGTCTTCCCATTCTGGGGAGAGATCACGAGGCAAAGATATCTTATGTTTCAGGCTTTCCGATATGTTAATTTTGGTCTTCTCCCACACAAAAGAGTTGTCTTTACTGGTTTGCATGAAGATTCTACTGTTTCTTTCCTTCCAAATATTCCAAAGGAGAAGAGAAATACTACTCCATAGCACAAGGAGAAGATTTTGGCCTGTAGGGAGGGAATCCTGCCAAGCTCTAAAAATCTGCTCAAGAGAATCAAAGTTTATCCATTGTATCTTAAATAAAGAAGCAAGAAGTCGCCACAACGGAATAACCCAAGGACATGAGAAAAAAAGATGAGGAAATGACTCTTCAACATGAAGGCATAATGCACATCTAAACGGGCCATACAAACCTCTCTTTAGAAGACGGTCTCCTGTTAAAACTCTTCTGTGTATGAGAAGCCACAGAAAAAAACTGACCTTAGGCCACATACCCGGATGCCAAATGTGTTTAAAAAGATATTGAAGAGGATGGGGATTGTCATTCACCAAAGAGGCATAGCCAGCAACAACAAAATAAGTGTCAGTAGCGTCCCTTCCCCATCCCTTCTTATCAGGCTCAAGGGATGAAGAAATAGACCGTGTTTTCAGGATATGAGCAAGCAAAAGCTGCATAGGAATTGGCCATTCCTCAGGCGGAATCCAGGAACTCCCAATCTCCCATAACTGGTTAGCTGGTTTACCGTAATGGGCAACCCTGATCCATCCCAGATTTTGCATCTGTTCCATTATAGGTTTGAGTTGGGGATATTGATGGATGATAGGGGCTTGCCCATCCCATGAATCAGTCCAGAATTTGGCACATTGTCCATTGTTAACAATCCAAAAAGTTGCTTTTTAATCATATCTTCTCCCACTTTGATGAACTTCAGGGTGGGAGATCCCTTAGTGGGCAGGGTAGATCTAATAATTTTCTCAAGAGGATTATTCTCAGCATACTTGGCTCTGAACATGGCAGCCCATAAATCATTAGGATAAACCAGCATTCTCCAATATAACTTGGCTGCCAAAGCCTTACTTTGCTTAGGCGAAGACCTAAATCCCAAACCTCCTAGCATTTTTGGCCGACAAATAACATCCCATCTAACCAATGACCATTTTTTCTTATCTTGAACTCCACTCCACAAGAATTTCTGGCAAATAGTATCCACCTGTTTCAAAATAGCACCAGGGATGTTTAGGACCGAGGCAACATAGATTGGCATAGCTTGAAGGACCGACTTAATCAAAGTCATCCTTCCTCTAGAGGAAAGCCATTTATTAGTCCACTTACTTAATTTGTGTTATGTTATCCAATTTTTCCTTGGGACAAGATTGGACAACGAGGATGAATTGGATCCCTAGTACCGGAAAGGTCTTCATGAAACATTCCGAGGCATTTTTGGGAAAATTTGGTGTTCGGGGGCTCGGTGCTTGCCTAAGATGAAAATTGGTTCTGCGGGCCTACTTTCAGCCATTTTGGACAAAAATGGTTAAAAATAGATTAATTTTAAGGTGTCCTATTGTACTTTCATTGTGCTCGGAACTGAAAAATCCCAAAATTTTGAGAGTTCGGTGCACAATTTGAAAAGTTGTCAAAATGGGTCATAAGGGGTTAAGAGTTGGTAATAGCTCACCGAGCTCACATGAGTGTATGATGTGACTTGCTCTGCATTTAGAAGGCCGAGTCATTCATGGACTCGCGAGCCATTTTGAGGTATGCACGAGTTGCAAGTAAATAACAACGAGTTGAGCTCGCGAACAAGACAGGTGAGCTTGGCTTGAGCTTGAGGCCATGAACGTAGGCTTGGTGAGTCAAAGATAGCCCCAAGCTTGATGAGCTCATCGCAACAGCAAACAGAACTCGAGGTGATAGCGTTTAACATTTGGCATGTGCCTGAAGCATTGAGAGATTGCATGGCTCATTGTATCAAGTTGGGGCAATATAGTTCGAGCTCAATGACGAGCCAAATGGGTTCAAGTCGACGTCACAAGGAGTGTTGTAAAGCATCGTACATTGACGCAGAGCTCATTAGGCAAGTCACGGTGACTCGGGGTAATGTGGCCGAGCCACGGCAGTGGGGAAGATTTCGAAGGTTTGCTTGGAGACTCGAATGGTAAATGGCTCGAGTTGGAAGTGACGAGTAGCTGAGCGTGGTCGCCGAGCAATGGAATTGACAAGTCGGCGACCGATGAAAAGAGTTGCGTATGGCAAGGTGAGCACGGCATAAAAGGTCGGACCGTGGAAGAATAAGCCAAGTTGAGCTTGTGGCCGGTAATGAGCCGAGTTATGTCGGCCAAGTCATAGGGGAAACACATCCAGATTGAAGCCATGGTGAGAGAATCATGTGGTAGCTCATTGCAAATCGTGCGAAACTAGAGTGAGGCGTCGATGGAACTCGGCTCGACAAATAGAGGAGATGTTCGGGGGCCACGAGTTTGAGGATTGTAGAAAAGAATTGAACAAGTCATTGTTTTGGGTCGGGCTCACGGGTATGTGAAGGAGATAAATACGGCGAGCTCATGTTGGATCGAGTCGCGAGGATGAGATGATCGGGATTAACTCGGTGCCATCAACGATGGCGTGGCACGATTGGGCTCAACACTATCGAGCTAAGTGGCGAAACAAGCCTCAATGCGGGGTTAATGATGCATCGATGAATGGAGCTCGGCTCATAAACTAGGTCAGCTCGATAAATAGCTCGACGTGTGGATCGCAAAACGTGAAGGGAAGTCATGGTGAGCCGAGGTATAGGGTTGAGCTATGTTCGACGTAGCATGGAGTTCGGGAGCTTCGATGTTGGACTTACCGATGGGTCGAGCGTTGAGGAGTCATCTCGGTCGTAAGAAAACCGAGCAAAACGCAATCTCATGAGTGAGTAACTCGGCACTTAGCTCAACGTAAAGCCGCAGAGGTGTTTGGGAGAGCGCGCGAGCTCGTATGGAATGGCTCGCAGGAGGCATAAGCGAGCTAGACCAAAGACCTTGTAGACAAGGAAATGTTCGTAGAACCATAGAAGTCACCGCAAGCAAACATGAGCCCTTGCGAATGGGCGAGTTCAAAAGCCGACAGAGGATACACGACAACTCGGTCATGGCCAAGCTACTCGGCGTAGGGAACTTAGCATGGCGAACAACGTAGGTCGGCTCGGTCGGGGCTCGTCGGACGTTGGGCGCTTAGCACTTTGGAGAATGGAGGTGTCGGGCTTATGGAGATTATCGGTTTATCGCCGGGCGAGTGGGTAAAATGGTGGGTAAACCTCAAACTCCAAATACCGAAATGGGGAGTTTCGGGGGTCCATGGCATGTCGGAGGTTCGAGGTAATTGGACCAAATCATCTCGGACTACGAAGTCCGAAGGATGTCGGGCCCACCGGGTAATGTGGTTGAACCATGACTATGGGGATGGCATCAAAATACGAGCCGCATGGGGAACGTGCGAGGTGAAATCCAAGTTGGAGGAGATGGTTTTCGGTGGGTTATTCAGGGGCTAGTGAGAAGTGTCAAACAACTCTTGAGTCGATACGGTGACCAGTCAAAAATAACTCGACGCGAAAGGACCCACCATTGATAAAACGTGGCGATAAGGGACAATAAGAACCGAGTCGGTCGATGGGCACATCGTCCCGGTAGTGACCATGATAAAAGGCGAGGCACTCGGCTAATAGATTGATTGTGGAGCGAGTTTTTTTAAGGAGTCGTCGACGATGTTGGGGTAGGGATTCTGTCGGCTCCACGAGTCTTTTGAGGAGCACGCCACGTAATGTCAAAGCCATCGACCAATGAGTAGAGGTCGAACCTTTACCACATTTCGATGAATTTTGTTGAAGAGGCACGGGCCCGACAAATAAGGAGTTATTCTGACGAGTACATTAATGACGAACATGACATTCAATGCAAAAGGGGAGTCTAAACAACAAGCCCGCCAAGCAAAAGTGAAAGCGAAGGATAAAAGCGAATAGCTCACCGTATAAAGCACAAAGAGCTTGCTTTGCAAAGGAGCTCGCCGACCCGACTCGACGAGTGGCTGGCGATGAGCCATTCACCAAAACAACAAATTGATTCCCCCAAATGCAAAAACAAAACTTGCGAGTCCCACCAGTGGACCTAGGGTGACTCTAAAAACATATTAAATATTATTTTTAATCATATGGAGAAGAATTCAAATTTTTGAATTTATGAAGGTATGGAGGTGGAGACTTTTTCCGGTATCATTAATGATGCTGAAGCAAGGCATGGTCTCACTGTTTACTACAATTTTGCCTAGATTTGTAGGATTTCTTCCTGCTTTCTCTCACCACTCATATTTTCTATAAATGTAAATGGAAAACACATTTTAAAGGGGTTAGACATTTTTTCCAAGTTTTCCTTCTTTTCACAAGCTGAGCTGTCGTGAATTTAAAGGTTTTCAAGCTTTTCTTCCAAAGATTGTAATGACCACCCTTGCCTCTTCCTGTTGTAATGATGCACTGTGCATGTGATTGAAGTAATAGAAATTATGTTATGTGACTAATTATTTGTCCTTTCATCATTTTTGCTACTTCTTTTGCCTCTCTCATGTTTGTAGGTATATTGTGCAATCTCAAGTTTCCATTGCAAGTTTTGAGAGTTATTGTGTTTTTATCTTGAAGTTTTGTATGCAGTTGGGTTTGTGATGCATGTCCATCCTTCCCATTTTCATCCTTCTTCATTGGAAGACAGAAAAAATTCTAGCAAAACCCTTTCTTGGTGCATCACCATTCCTAGTGTAGGTTTTATTTCTTGCAAATCTCTCTCCCTAATCCCCTGGAAATGTTAGTATAGGTCTAGTTAGCTATTTTTCTTGCATTAGGAGTAGTGTAGTGCTTAGTTTAGGAAGAGGAAGTCGGTCTTCTCCGGAGGTTCACCTCAAGCCCGCAAGTCCCACAACTTGAGAGGTGATCCCATGTTACCCAATCACACTGAATGCCCTATTCATCACTTGGCCATTTGGGGGTGCAAGGTGATTTGGTAATAGCGATTTTAACACGCTTTGGTGGGACAGAGTTGGTAGTTCTCTTCATACTTGTACGAACCGAAGTACCTGACCACTCCATATCTTTGGACTTCAAGTCTCAGTGTGTTAACTTATGCGAAGAATTCGACAAAGAGCTTCTTCAAGGAAAGGAAATTATCGACATATTGAGTTATCCTTGTCCCCTCCAAGAAGAAGGAGAAGAGGCATTTTAGTATCATTGTTTGCACATCACCCTATAGAGGTCATTCGACCCCCTTATGGAAGGTTTCCTCCATCCAGAACAACCAACCCTCATTTCTATGGCAGCCCCTGTAAGGAACCAAGTTTTCCCTCCTTTCAATGCAAGCAGTCCTCTCCAATTGGCTCAATGTGATCCTATACCTGCTGCAGCACTCAAAAGTTTACCCTTTTACACAGGGGAAACTCATATTACTCATGTGGAACATATTCTTGATGTGGCTAGTATTTCACGCAGTACATAATATTATAGAAGACAACGTTGCGGTCAGACTCCTTACTACTTCCTTTAAAGGAAAAGCACTTCAGTGGTTTTGTGATTAGACGTTGGTACTATAACCACTTAGGACGAATTGGGAGAAAAGCTCTGCAAACAGTTCGAAGACAAGAGTGATCACCTATCACTCATGGAACAACTCACTACTATAAAGAGAGCCCCTCAAGAGTATATGAGTGATTTCAACTTCCGATTCCAAAAGACTTGGAATAGGATTCCAACACTTATAAAGCCTTCTCCCGATAATGTGTTCTTATACTATTTAAGAGCTTTAAACAGAGATGTAGCGAGTTATGATCCGATCTATGGAGGGACTACATTGCACGATGCTTACGACGTTCTTTATAAGAGCGAGAGAATTCTTTGATTCGGAGCTAGAAAGATAGCTCCAAGACCGCCAATGTCGTTGTATCTAGAGCTCCCAAATAACCAACCTACCATTGCTCCTCTTCTTGTAGCCTCTAAGCAACCAGCTCAGTCCACACCCACCCCTTCAAATGATCTCTTTGAAGTTAAGTCACTGCTCCAAACCTTTGGGAATGAACTAGTAGCTCTTTAGAGGCAACAATCCCAGTATACCCGTCCTTACCAATCCCAAAATCAACAGTACCAGGCTAACCACCCACTTTTTCAAGGAAATAATCAGTCACAAAGCCAAGTTGCAAATGTTAAGCCTCTAAATGTTAAGAATCCCTTCATTGTCGGTTCTCTTAGAGATCTTGTACCGTTAAAATAACTTAGCCCAAGACTATGAATGGTGTTATCCTTGTTCTCAACCCCACAATCAAAATCTTTGCTCCAATGGAGTTTTTAGTTAGGCCCTTATTGTTCAAAGTATATTTGCTCCGCCAGAGCCAACGAAGAGTTCATCTACACAAGAAGCGATAGATCAGCCATGCGCTGAAGAAACCACTTTGCTAAATTGGCAAGCAGAAGATTTTTGTGGATTGAATGCGGATTCTTCTCCAAGTTCAGCAAACACTCGTTTCAAAAAGAGGCGATAGAAACTCTGTCTCAGAAGGTTGATCAGGCATCTTCTTCTCAACCTCAGGCACAGTTGGTTACCAAAAAGGATGAGGAAAAGTCAACGGAAACACAGGCTAATCAGACGGTAAAGAGAGGAAGTTCTTTGGGTGTTACATTACCAAACAATCATCTCCCACAAGAAGACTCTAACGCTCAAAGAAATGTTAGCTAAGTAGGAGCAATTCCCTTCAGTATTGTAGAACAGATGAAGAAGACCAACCTAGAGTGTTACCATGTGGGAAGCACTCTCAATTCCTTCTCAAAGAAACCTTTTGCAAGAGGCTCTGAAAAGTTTTGGTACAACTGACGGAGCATTGGGTCATGGGGCAGCAACTACTACAAGTTTGTGTCAACCGAAAGGGAAAATTATTCCTAAGGCGAATAAGCCGCCACCATTCTATATTTCTCTAATTATTGGTGAGCATTTGGTAAATAATTATGATTGACTCGGTGCCAAAATTCAGTCATGCCCAAGCAAATTGCAAACGTCTTTAGTAATCCAATATACACCAGTCTCTAGAGGAGTTGTTCAGTTGGATGGTACAACAATCCGAGACCATTCATCAAAGGACTTACTTATCCATGCATGTCCCGACTTGTCGTTCACACAAGACATATCGATTATTGACCTTCCCCCTCTCTTCGCCATATGCTTATCACGAGACTTCACTGCCAAAATGGGCGGTTACCTATAAGCTGATTGGTCACATATGATCCTTAGGACTCAATACGGTACTAAAGTGACTATAAGGGCAGAGCCAATTTGTCATAATCATGTGGAGCCCTATACCGCTGGTCCTATAAATGGAAATTATACCATTCGTGATCCAGAGGAAGAAGTTGCTAATCATGAACCAACCACTCTTGTGGAAGAGGTCCCTGATACTATGTTGGATGAGGTAAGTGTAGAACATCAGTTTGATCCTTATGCTTGATGCATTGTCGGAAAGAAGCTGGTTTGCTGCTTTTAGAGGAGACGGGGTTGGGTATGTATTGTATTCACAAATAAGGCGCAGTCATACCACTTGTTAAAACCCAAAATAACTCAGGAGGGATTTGGCAATTGTTTTTGATGGCTTGAGGAGTAAAAATGGAGTAGGTGTTGGTGTCATGTTAATTTCTCCAGAAGGAGGTAAATATTTCTCATCTTTTCGGCTGCAATTTTATTGCACTAACAATGTTGTCGAATATGAAGCTCTCGTCCAGGAATCCAGCTAGCTCAAAGAAAGGGAATCAAGGCATTAACTATCTTTGGAGACAAGTGAATTGGTTGTACATCAAGTAAGAGCTCGTAGCGCGTCAAAAAATTATTTACTAAGGTCATACAAGAACCGAGTTTGGATCTGATCGAATATTTTGAGGCTTTCGAGATCTATGTGGTCCCTAGAAATCAAAATCAAAGTGTTAACAGGCTTGCTACGGTTGGCTCACAATATGATGTGTCGGTTGATATCATGAAAGATGAACGACAGTCCATTAAGATAGTTGTCCATCCTGTTGTTCACGATAATGCGAGTAGTTGGCAAGCTTTTGATAGTGATAAACAAATCATTCTTTTCTACGAAGAAGCAGAGTTTGCTTGAAAGAATCAAGCTAAGTTGTAGGAAGCATATAGTGATCAGATTATACAATTGAAAAGCAACAAGTTACCAAAAGGTTTGGTTACTCTTGAGTCGATCTTTAATTTAGACGATCAGGCTAGAAGACAGAATGCTAACATGGTAGTCAAAGAGGATGATTTTGAAGAAGTTGAGGTAGCAAATGAAAAGTTTCTAAAGATTGGCAAAGTGTGTACCTAGAGGAGAAAAAGGCTTTTGTCAAACTTTGTCAAGAGTATAATGATGTTTTTGCATGGAGTTATAAATATTTGCGTGGCTTTGATCCAGGTTTGGCACAACATACCATCGAACTTGATCCTAATGCTAAGCCAATCCATCAAAAAACAGCAGCCGTTAATCCCAAAATTGAGCCATTGATGAGAAAGGAGCTGACCAAGCTTATTGAGGCTAGCATTATTTTTCCAATCAAACATTCCTCTTGGGTAGTTAACCTAGTTCCCGTGAGGAATAAAAATGGAGAAATCCGGTTATGTGTGGACTTCAGGGATTTAAACTGGGCTTCATTAAAGGACCATTATCCCCTTCCATGTCTATGGAGAAAATCCTTCAAATGGTGGCAGGAGCTCAGAGGTTTTCTTTGCTTGATGGATATTCGGGTTATAACCAAATTTTGGTTAAATATTCCGACCAGTTCAAAACAGCGTTTACTACCAAGTGGGGTACATACGCCTACAACAAAATGTCGTTTGGATTATCTAATGCTGGAGCTACTTTCCAACGAGCTATGGACATGGCATTTAAGGGGTTGATCAATGACATTATCTTGGTATATCTTGATGATATAATTGTGTACTCCAAGCATCCAGAAGATCGCATTGCACATCTAAGGAAGGTTTTCAAGAGGTGGGACATGTGGTTTCAGCATAAGGATTTTCTTATCGACATGTGGTTTTAGGGCTATGATAGGATTCGTTCAATTTTGTCCCTATCTCTCCCAAGTCATAAGAAGGGTCTTCAGAGTTTTCTAGGAACGATAAATTTTGTGCGGAGATTCATTCCTCAATTCACATCCTTGGCTAAACCATTAACAACCATGTTGAAGAAAAATATGCCTTTTTCATGGACGAGGGAAGGAAAGGAGAGATTTGAAGCCATTAAGACAACCATTTCTCAAGCGCCTACATTGGTGAATCCAAGGTTTGATAAGGATTTTATTCTTTATGCTTTTGCAAGTTAGGAAAGTATTTAGGGATCCTCACTTAGCAAAATGATGATCTAATGGAACAACCAATTGCTTTCTTCAGCCAATCTCTAAAAGACTATGAGCTCAAATATTCATTTGTTGAAAAAAAAGTTTTTGTTGTCATTCGAGCTTTGAAAAAGTTCAGGCACATGTTGTCCAATAATAGAATTCATTTGATGGTGTCTCATCTAGGTGTTAAAGATTTTGCTAAATAAAGATATGAATGAGAAACGTGTTGGATGGATTACCAAGGTGATGGAGTATGACATACACATCAAGGTTACCAAGCTAGTCAAAGGTAAAGGTTTGTGTCAACAACTTGCTGCAGATTTGGAATCGAAAAGTGATGAGGATGTGATGCTTCTAAATAATGATATAGGAGATGATCAAGTTGACTGGTTATCAAAGATAAGGACCTTCCTTCTCTCAGGAACATATCTTGTTGACATGGATAGGACTCAAAGATGGAACTTTCGTCTTCAGTCTATTCCTTATGTTCTGGTAGATAATGTTCTCTTTCACAGGGATTTAAATGGTGTTCTCCTTCATGTATAGGACCGGAGTAGGTGAATAAGATATTGGAAGAGTTTCACAATGGTTTATCGGGAGGGCATTACTTTGCACATGAAACAACTACTACAAAAATCATGAGGGTTGGCTACTATTGGCCGGATTTATTCAAGGATGCCCATCTCTGGGTAAAGAAGTGCAAGGAATGTGCTTTTTCACTGGAAACAGAAGTTATCAGCCCTTCCCCTTCAACCGATTCAAGTCGATCAACCCTTTGTTCAATGGGGGTTGGATTTCATTGGGATGATTAATCCTCCATCCAGTGATGGACATAAGTGGGTCCTTACTTGCAACGGATTATTTTACTTGATGGACAATGGTTGTGGCCATTGAAGGAGGGCAATGAAAAGGTTGTTCTTGATTTTTTAGAAAGCATAATGACAAGGTTCGGTGTTCCATTTATAGTTATTTCAGATAATGCAATGGCTTTTCTTGGTCTAAAGTGAGTGAATGGGTTGTTAAGAATGGGGTTTATCTCAAAACTTCATCCAATTACTATCCACAAGGAAATGGATTGGCTGAGTCTAGCAATAAGAATCTCATACGGATTATCAAACACACAATGGAAACCAATAGGAGGACTTGGCACACACAACTTAAAACTACTTTATGGCAGATCGGATCACACCTAAAAGGGCCATCGGAAATTCTCCTTTCATGTTGGTATATGGAAGAGAAGCAAAACTTCCGCTATCCTTGGAATTACCTTCTTTGGAGTTAGCACATCAGCTTGAGGTTATGGAAGAGATCTTATGACAGTCAGGTTTGCTTGAGCTCATGGAGTTAGAATAAGTGCGGAACAAGGCAATGAAGAGGAGCAACATCAGGCTCAAGTTAAGAAATCTTTTGACAGGAAGGCGTCCAACAAGCATTTTCAAGAGGGAGATTTAGTTCTCAAATGGGATGTTGACAAAGCCAAACTAGGCATGCACGCCAAGTTTGACGCTCTCTGGAGTGGACCATATATTATTACAAGTTATAAGGAGGAGAATTTGTTTTTCCTATCTAGGCTCAATGGAGAAGAATTGCCCATTCATGTGAATGGGATACATCTCAAAGCTTTTTTTTAGAGTTTTCCACCCTTGTATAGTTTAGTTAGGTGTTTTCCTCTAAGTGCTTTGCACATTGTTTGTTGTTTTGTGTATTTCCTTTTCTATTTTTCTTTCCTCGTTGTTTGTGGTGTTGTTATGAGTAGTTTTAGAGGTTCTAGGACTCATTTTCCCAATGGATTTTTAAGGCTACTGGACTAGGGCTTAGCAAGCAAGCATCCAGTGAGGTCGCTAAAATGTTATCCAATTTTTCCCTTGGGGCAAATATTGGACAACGAGGATGTATTGAATCCCTAGTACCGGAAAGGTCTTCATGAAACATTTTGAGGCACATTTGGGAAAATTTGGTGTTTAGGGAGCTTTGTGTTGCTTAAGATGAAAATTGGTCCTGCGGACCTATTTTCAGCCATTTCGGGCAAAAATGGTTTAAAATAGATCAATTTTAAGGTGTCCTATACTTTCATTGTGCTCAGGTTAAAAATCCCAAAATTTTGAGAGTTCAATGCACAATTTGAAAATAATGTCAAAATGAGTCACAAGTGGTTAAGAGTTGGTAATAGCTTTCCCGAGCTCACATGAGTGTATGATGTGACTCGGTCTTGACTTAAGAAGGCTGGGTCTTTCAAGGACTCGGCGAGCCATTTGAGGTATGCATGGGTTGGAGGTAAATAACAAATGAGTTAAGCTCACGAACAAGATAGGGGAGCTCGGCAAAATGGTCACCACCGGGTTGGGAAATGTGGACTCGCTTGAGCTTGAGGCGTGAACGTAGGCTTAGGCGAGTTAAAGATAGCCCGAATCAACATGAGCTCATTGCTGAATGGAAATTAGAACTGGGGTGATAGCATTTAACGCTCGGCATATGCTTGAGGCATTCGGTGATTGCATGGCTTGTTGTATCGAGTCGAGTGAGGGAATATGGTTCGAGTTGAATGATGGAGCCAAATGGGTTCAAGTCAACATCACGAGGAGTGATGTAAAGCATCGAACATTGACACATAGCTCATTGCTAAGCGATTCAAGGTCGGCTCGGGGTAATGTGGTCGAGCCACAACATTGGGAAGATTTGAAGGTTTACTCGGAGACTCGAACGGTGAACGGCCTAAGTTGGAAGTGACAAAGTAGCGAAGAACGTGAGGTTGTCGAGCCATGGAATTGGCAAGTCAGGCGAGTGAAAAGAGTTGCGTAGCGAGGTGAGCTTGGCAGAGAAGGCCGGACCATGTAAGAATAAACCGAGATAACCTCGTGGCAGTCAGGTCAGAGCCGAGCTATGTCGGCTCGAGTAGAGTCATGCGGAAACACATCGAAGCTAAAGCCATGGTGAGAGAATCATGTGGTAGCTCGCCAAGTGACTCGTGTCAGCACCGGTGGGCGTCGATGGAACTTGGCTTAACAGATAGAGGAGATTTTCGAAGCCTCATGAGTTCGAGGATTGCAGAGAGAAGAATGAGCGAGTCATTATTTCGGTCAAGCTCACGGGTATGCGAAGGAGATAAATACATTGAGCTCGTGTTGGATCGAGTCATGCAAGTTTAGATGATTGGGATTAACTCGGTGCGATCAACGTCGGCGCGACACGATTAGGCTCGACACTATCGAGCTAAGCGAAACAAGCCTCAACATAGGGTTAATGACGCATCAATGAATGGAGCTCGACTTGCAAGCCAAGTCAACTCGCAAAAGGGCCTTGGTAGCTCGACGTGAGGATCGCAGAATGTGAAGGGAAGCCGTGGTGAGCCGGGCGTAGGATAAGCTATGTTCTACATAAGCATGGAGTTCGGAAGATTTCAATGTTGGACTTAGCGATGAGTCGAACGTTGAGGAGTCATCTCGGTCGTAAGAAAACTAGGCAAAACAAATCTCACGAGCCAAGTAACTCGGCACTTAGCTCGACGTAAAGCCACAGAGGTGTTCAGGAGAGCGGCAAGCTCGTATGGAATGGCTCTCAGGGAGGCATAAACCGAGCTAGACCGGAGACCTCATAACAGGGAAAATGTTCGTAGAACCATAGAAGTCACCGGTAAGCAAACACGAGCCCTCGCAAATGGGCGAGGAGTTCAAAAGCAGAGAGAGGATACACGGGAGCTCGGTCATGGCTGATCTACTCAACGTAGTGGAACTCAACATGGTGAAAAACCAGGTCGGCTCGGTTCAGGGCTCGTCGAGGCGTTGGTCGCGTCGAACTTCGGAGAATGTTGGTGTCGAGGCTTTCGGAGATTATCGGTTCACCGCCGTGGCGAGTGGGTAAAATGGTGGGTAAACCACGAACTCCGAATAACGAAATGGGGAGTTTCGAGTGCATGGCATGTCTGAGGTTCGGGATGATTGGGCGAGTCCTCTCGGACTCGAAGTCCGAACTAGATGGATGTCGGGCCCACCGGGTAATGTGGAGCAATGACAACGGGGATCACATCAAAAGACGGGCCACGTGGGGAACGTCTTTGAGGTGAAGTCCGAATTGTGAAAACAAGGTGTTTGGTGGGTTGTTTTAGGGGCTAGTGAGACATGTCAAACGGCTGAGCGAGTGCAAGACAAGTCGGCCAATAACTCGGTGCAAAGAAAGGACCCACCATTGTCTGATGTGGTGGTAAGGGACAATGAGAATGGGCGATTGATGGGCACGTCGTCAAGGTAGTGGCGAGATAAAAGGCGGGCGCTCGGCTAATAGTTGGCGGTGGAGCGATTTTTTACTCATGGAGCCGTCGGACTTGAATGTTGGGGTGGGATTCTGTCTGCTCCACGAGTCTTTTGAGGAGCACGCCACGTAATGTCAAAGCCATCAACCAATGCGTGGAGGTCGAACCTTGATGCACATTCGATGAATTTCATTCAAGAGGCCCAAAGCCCGGCGAATAAGGAGGAGCTCGCTACGGCGAGTTGTTAATGAAGGAGCCCGACATCCATGCAAAAGGGGAGTCTAAACAATTAGCATGAGGTGCCAAAAAAGTGAAAGCGGAGGATAAAAGCGAATAGCTCACTTGCACCATAAAACGAGAAGAGCTTGCGGAGGAAAAGGAGCTCACCAGTGACTAGCTGAGCCATTCACCTAAACAACAAATTGATTCCCCCAAATGCAAAATAAAATTTGCGGGTCCCACCAGGCACTTCAGTGGACCTAGGGTGACTCAAAAATATATTAAATATTATTTTTAATCAAATGGAGAAGAATTCAAATTTTTGAATTTATGATGGTATGGAGGTGGAGACTTTTTCGGGTACCATTGATGATGCAAGCAAGGCATGGTCTCGCCTAATTGCTACAAGTTTGTGTAGATTTTAGGATTTCTTCCTTCTTTCTCTCACCAACTCAAATTTTCTATAAATGTAAATGGGAAACACATTTCAAAGGGGTTAGACATTTTTTCCAAGTTTTCCTTCTTTTCACAAGCTGAGTTGTTGTGAATTTAGAGGCTTTTAAGCCTTTCTTCCAAAGATTGTAATGGCAAACCCTTGCCTCTTCCTGTTGTAATGATGTTGTGCATGTGATTGAAGTAATAGAAATTATTTTACTGTGGCTAATTATTTGTCCTTTCATCATTTTTGCTACTTCTTTTTCCTCTTCTCATGTTTGTAGGTATATTGTGCAATCTCAAGTTTCCATTACAGGTTTTGGGAGTTATTGTGCTTATCTGGGAGTGAAGTTTTGTATGCAGTTGGGTTTGTGATGCATGTCCATCCTTCCCATTTTCATCCTTCTTCATTGGAAGACAAAAAACTTGTCTAGCAAAACCCTTTCTTGGTGCATCACCATTCCTAGTGTAGGTTTTATTTCTTGCAAATCTCTCTCCCTAATCCCCTGGAAATGTTAGTATAGGTCTAGTTAGCTATTTTACTTGCATTAGGAGTAGTGTAGTGCTTAGTTTAGGAAGAGGAAGCTAGCCTTCTCTGGAGGTTCACCTCAAGCCCGCAATTCCCACAGCTTGAGAGGTGATCCCATGTTACCCAATCACACCAAAAGAAAATATTAGACTTTCCATGATTAATAGTCTGACCAGTAGCAACTGAAAAAGTATGAAGAACTTTTTGAAACTGTTTAGCTTCCTGTTGAGTAGCCCTTCCCATCATAGTGGAATCATCAACAAATTGAAGATGAGAAAGCGGATGACTATTTGTGGCCAATTGAATACCATATATTTTTTTCTTGACAGGCTTTGCGAGCCAATCTACCCAAACACTCAGCCATAATTATGAATAGGAAGGGAGATAAGGGATCTCCTTGCCTAATACCTCTAGAAGCTCCAAAGAAACTGGAGGGAGACCCATTCACCAACACAGCAAAAGAGACTAAAGAAAAACAAGCTCATAGAAAACCCAAATCGATCCAAGATTTTACAAAGGAAGCCCCAATCCACTCTATCATAAGCTTTGGAAAGATCCAATCTAATAAACATAGCTGGAGTTTTCTGAACCTCCATAGAATGCAAAATTTCTGAGCTAACACAATCTCATCGTGGATATGAGGCCCAGGAACAAAGCCCCCCTGCTCAGGAGATATAATCTTGTACAGAATGGGTCTTAGTCTTTCCGCTATCACCTTAGTGATAATTTTACACAATAGATTGCATAAGGCTATAGGTCGGTAACCAGAGACATCATCCACCTTATTTGCCTTAGGGATCAGGGCAATGTATGTTTTGTTAATGTGCTCAAGAACATTATTAGCCATTCTAACTTCTTCAAGCACCTATAACAAGTCTCCTTTGATAATGTCCTAAAAAGTTTGGAAGAATTCAATAGGAAAGCCATCCGAACTAGGGGTTTTACCTTTCTTCATTTTGAAAACAATTCCTTGTAGTTCTTCCGTAATCGGTTGGTTCAAGTATCCATTATCCTGTTGCGAAACATGATTAGAAAGAACATGTAGAAGTTGTTACGAATCCATATCCAAAGATTGAGAAGTAAACAACTTCTGGAAATATTGAGTAGCCACTTGTTGCATCCCAAGCATGGAGTGAACCTTTGAGCCATCATCCTTAGAAAGGAGTGTATATAATTGTGGGCCCTTCTAGCTAAAACAGATTTATGGAAAAAAGAAAAGTTTTTATCCCCTTCCTTTAGCCATGAATCCTAGCTTTTTGTTTCCACATTATTTCCTCCCTAGTATCCCATTCCTGTAATTCAGCCTTTAGAAGACATTCTTTCTTAAAAAGCTTTGGAGATAACCCAGAATGTCTATGTACAACATTAATATCTTCCAATTGCGAGAGAATCCTCTTTTTTTGCTCTTTAATGTCACCAAACTCATTCCAATTCCAAGCTTTAAGCTTGAATTTGAGGAAGGTGAGTCTCTTGACAAACTTGTACATAGGATTACCAAATCTAGGGTTTCCTTTTGTCCACCACTGTTGAACATATGTAGCAATGTCTTTATGTCGGAGCCACATCAACTGAAATCTGAAAGGGTCTTACACGGAGCCGTTCTACCCATTTCCAGGCACACCGGCCAATGATCAGAACCAGTATTATTAAGAATCATGGCCTTAGGAACAAAACCCTATAACCTCGGTCCAATCTTTCTAAGATGCAGTCCCGACCCTGCCATTTGTTAGACCATGCCATCATACCATTGGAAGTAAGCACATCCACCAAGTGATGGTTCTGAATAAAGTGGAACATAACATTCGAGCTAGCATCTAACTGGGCATTACCTCCTTGTTTCTCTTGAATGCTCAAGATTGTATTAAAGTCCCCACCTAAGATAACAGGAATCTGAGAACAAGACTGTATAATAGAGGAAATACTCTGCCATTGCTACCTTTTTTCCTCCGTGACTAGAGGGGCATAAATATTAAACAACAAAAAATCTTGATCCTCTAATCAAGAATAGACATGCAAGCATAACACACCTTTACTCGCAGAGGAACTAAGGACAGTTATCATTCTAGGATCCCAAAGAGAAACAATCCCTCCTGAAGCTCGCTGTGAGCTTAATGAAAGGTGTTCAGCTTTAGGCCAGATATTTCCAATAATCATTGACATGAGATCAATGGATGCCTTGGTCTCCTGGATACACAAAATCATAGGATGGTCAGACTTAATCATTCTTTTGAGCTCTTGGACTTTTGGAGGATCCCTTCAGCCCTCTTATATTCCAAGTAATCACTTTCATTGGGAATGATTTTGAAAAAATTGGGATAAATCCCTAACTGTTCCCATATTGCTCATTTTTGGCCTTCCTGTTGAATCTTAGCTTGATTCGTCTTTCTACCACTCTTCAAATTAGAATCCATTTTAAGTTTCTTGTTCCTTTCTTGCTCTATGCCCAACTCTTTGAATCTATCTGTTGAATCATACTGGAATCTCTAACAATAAGAGCTTTTTCCAGCCCTTCTATTTCTTTGATTTGTTGATTTTGTTCCTGGAATTGCTCATGAAATTTGTTCTTACGCTGATAACTCTTCACCGGGTTACTATTTTCAGTCTTATTTGGTTGGGCCTGGAAAATAACCATCTGATTTTTGTCTTCTTTATTTGGATATGTGTGAGTTATTTAAATTTGCACCTTTTTATTATAAGAAAGTATATTGTTCAGATTTAAGTCCCACTTGAAGAACAAGGCGATCTTTTGACTGCCAACAGGCAAACTACTTAGTTTCCCTATGGATGATATTCTTAGTTCGAATATCATCGAACTATGAATAAGTATATGTGTGACTTATTCAGAATTTGAATTTTTCGTTCTATAAGAATGTTTAGTTTTCAGATCTAAGTGCACACGTGACAAAGGAGAAAAGACGCAGTACGTGAAGCACAGCTCAAAGAATATATTATCTTTGATAAAAAACATTTTTAGCTTAATGGAGGCATATCTTTGTGAAGCATCTGAAGAAGCAAGGAGGTGTCCCAATCTGGTGAATGGCACCAATTTGAAAGGCAACGTGTTTGCAGCCAAATCCTGAAAGAAATAGAGTCTGCTCTTCTTGCAGATCTGTCTTCCTTCAATCTTGTTAGCAACTGAGGCATAGCATAAGAATAAATCATGAACACTCAACAAAGTCCAGCTACAACTTCATCCAAGAGGAGGTGTACGAGAAAGGTAACTGTGGGAGAAATGCACATCTGTGAACCATTTCAAGGGGACTGGTCAGACCTGAACTTGTGCAGATCAATCTTATTATTTTGGTCATTGTCCAATAAATCCAACACATTTTTAAAGGGCGTTGAAGTTGCTTGAGACTTTTGGACACTTTGCATTGCTCACAACAAGAGAGAATGCCATTATTTTTTTATTTATTTTTGAAGATGCTGCTTTTGTTTAGAAAATTAAGAAAATGAGCGGGAGCTTGGAACACTGGCTTGTGGGAGACAAAAGTCATCTTCCATGAGAGCACCTTCACACTTTCTTGACTGCTCTAGCTGCAATTTTGCTTCTTACTGGTTCTTTGTGTGTCTTTGTTTATGTTGCCTTGGTCTTTGTGCTTGTGTGCATTGGTTTTGTGCTGGTGTGGTTGACCATTGTCCCCTTCTTCTTTTCTCTGTGTTTTCTTTTTTAATATTGGAGTTGGGGTGCAACAGTACCCGTTAGTGTCAGTTTAGTATTAATCCTCGTGGGGTAAGGTAAGGTCTCTAATGCAGTCCTTGACATAACTTATATTTCACGTCTATGGAAGCTCCGGAAGAGCTGACCGCACATGGAGAAGACAGCGACTAGACGGATGCATTCAATGGGAAGCTTGAAGGAAACAATGATACAAGCGACAGAAAAGATAAGCCAAATCAAGGTGGTGCTAATCAAAATCCTCCTACGGAAGCTACTAGCAAAAAGGATCCAAAATAATCATTCAAGAAAATTTTGTGGAAGGAAGAAGCTTCTTTGCATTTGGCAGGAGCAGAATTCGCCATTTCAGTGATGAAGCCAAGGGAAAAGGGCAAGCAGACACAAGTGATGGAAAATGGTAAGAAACCTACCATCTTCGTCACTCTTTGCCCTAATGAAATAATGGTTAATGACCTAGAGAAAGAAGAAGATAGGTTAAAAAACCTCGGTATTTTTTTGTGTGCATGACTGGGAATCAGTTTCCATCAAGAAAATTCTTTGATGATTGGATTAATGTTGTGTGGGGCAAGATACTAGGTCTATATGTTTAATTTTTTAGAATGGTTCAAAAGGGAGTATTTTTAGTGTTGTCTAAAAATCCGATATGCAGAAGCGTGCCTAGCTAGAACACTTTGGAATTTGGGAAAATATGTCTTTAGGGCCTTGCGTTGGAAACATGGGATGGATTACGAGGAGCTTGTGATCAAAACCACTCCTAGTTTGATTGAACAAAAGAATGTGCCTCTGCAATTATGGAATTTTATTTTGAAGGCACTTAAACCTCTAGGATAGGTACTCAGGATGGAAGACACGAGGTCCACCCTATCCCACATGAATGCAAGAATCCTAATTTCTCTCAAGCCATCTAATGCCTTCCAAAATACCCTTTTCTTCAAATACATGTAGAACACGTTCTACTACCAAATTGAGGGCCCAGGGGGTCGAATGCATGCTTCTTCTGTCAAAACGATGGAAGTGGTTTGGGGTTAATGGATGCTACCACTCAAGGCTGTATTCTTGCAACCAAATGGGTGATCCGGTGCTTGGAGTGTTCTTCTTGGAAGATTTTTATGCGGCATAGATTATTCTCGGCCCGTCATTTGGGTAAGATGAGAGGCTCTTTTGGGCTCTATGATATTATTGTCAATCAAAATAGTTTTCAGATTGAAGGATCTTTTGTTATTCAGAGTATTTGGGCTGCTTGGAAAAAAGTACAGGTTTACTCACTTGGAGAGTAACCGATAATCGAACTGATTGGGATTGGCTAATAGACTAATTTGGATGTGGAAAATACAAGATATGTCTATACCCAATATCCCACGTTTTCAGGCATGCAGGCTCAGTGAGACAGGAATTTTTTCCTAGAGTGCTTTGTGGGATGCTAAAGCACGTAACTAGAAAGAGTGGAGGCCATTGGCCCATGAGTTTGCACTATCCCCTGTAGATCGGTCTTCCATAAAAGAAATTCAGAACCTTATTCCTTAGGAGGACCTGTTTAAGTTGAACCTGGAGATGAAAGGTCCCATTTGGCGAGATTGGAGATGGATCTTTGGACATCCCAACTCTCAATATAACTTGCATCCACTTTATCATCTGCTACATAAGAAATGCACTCTTGCACCAGTTCTCAATACTAGATGGATTGCCTTTGATGTAGAAGCCTTGTGGGTACGTAGACTCCATAGTGTGTGGACAATTAGGGTCTCATACAATCTTAAGAGTTTTTGTTTGGCTTGTGATATATCAGGGGCTTCCTAAAAAGGCTCATTTATCCAAGAGTGGTCTTACCTATGGTCTATGTCTTTATTGCTCTAAACTGAAAAATATTAAACACCTTTTGTGGGATTGTCCTTGTGCAAGATCTTATAGTCAGCTTGTGGTGTCTAGTATGATACTTATTTTTCGAAGACCTCTTCATCAGCGGGCAGCTTTATTGGGTGATTCCATTACTCTTATACGTGGTCTTTTTAGGAGTATTTAGAATTGTGTGTGGGTTTCTACCTTGTTCATTATCTGGAAACTAAGAGGCAATTATGTCTTCAAGAATAAGGTATGCATTTTGGATGACTCTTGTTACACTTGGAGAAGAAAATTCTAATGCAATTACTTGCAAAAGGATTTCTCTGACAATAGTTACAATCCTGGTATGGTTGACGCTGATATTGCAATGGTTGACCAGGAACTGGCCCCCTCACTTTCTCCTTGATCTCCTACAGAAGATGACAGCAAGAAATCTCGTAACTGGATTGATAATCCTACCTTTTCTTCAAAAGGTGAGCAGCAATCTGGTTGTCCCCTTGAAGACACCATGGTTTTATGTGATGAACCAAAACAGTCAAACCCGCTTAATGAAAACAGGAAGTCTAATTAGTGTGAAATCATATTTGCTACAAGTTTAGAGCCAGGAATTTGTTCCAATAGTGTGGAGAAAATCTCCGAGTTGAGTGGCCCTGTGAATGGATCTGAAGATGGTGGGGGCTCAAGAGATAATACCAAGAAACAGTGCAAGCCCCAAGGGTGGCCCCCAGTTGGATATCATGTTTTTAAAAGATGGCGCAAAAGAATGGTGGGATAACATCAACTTAAAATTTAAATTGAATTTAACCTTAGATCAAATTGTAAAAAGTTCTTAAACAGATAGTTGAATGAACGAAAATCGTGGGATAATGGCATTAAAGTGTAGATTAAAAGAAGAAAACAAAGGAAATTTGTAAATGTAAGACTCTAAATCAAAATATCACGAAAAAGCTATCAAAGAAAGATATGTTAGAACATTAATATTAAGTGTTGTAGTTATATGTAAACTATAGTTTATAATTAAATAAATTAGAATAAATTATATTTTAATTTATTTAATATAAACTTTATGTTTATAGTTAAATTGCTTTTAAATAAATCAATTAATTAATAGTTGGGGTATTTGGCGAGAAGTCACACCCGGTTAAACTATTTTAATTGCCCTATTGGCTGAAATAATTAAATGCAATTCACGTGGGTGAATTATAAGTGTGGAGAGGAGTGAGGTGGATGGAGATTACTACTAGACTGTAAATGTTTGAGCTGATACAGTGGGATTCAGTGAGGATAGCTTGCTCTAGCAAGCCTATACAGGTGCCTAGGAGATGTAGCTTGGCAAAGTATGAGCTTCTTGGATACTTGGGAAGCATGTTGACATGATGGCTAGCATGTTTTGAGGGTGCTTGAGCAATCGCAGCAATGACATAATACAAGTATAGGTGGATCATCATGTTATAGGTGCTCATTGGGAGCAGGTATGGCAGCTTGTAGGTGTGACAGTGTGGTTTGGAGCCATATGAACTCATGGAAGCATGAATTTAGGTGTATCATGGCATATCAGGTATGTTTGGGTCATTTGCAAAGGTTTCTTGATGAGTTATTGCATTATTTTAGTTGACTCTAGCTTCTATAGTGAGGATCTAACATGCAAGCATAGGTAAGTCTTAGTGACTAGAGAGATTGAGGTATAACATTGACATTATGATGATTGGAGATGTTAGAGGGATGAGTCATGATGCTTTGAGAAAAATTTCAGGTGCCCATGATGTGTATTTTGCCAGATATGACTAATTTTGTGAGACAGGGTGAAAATCAAGTCATTTTCCAGCTCGAAGTTGAACTTTAGATGCTCATTGTGAACAGTGTGCTTTACATGGGACCTTGTGCCTTTCAAGGAAGCTTCTATGGTGAGTTTATAATGAGGTTGTTTGATCGTCGGGATTTTATAAACGAATGTTAAGAAGGTAAGGAGGTCTAAAAACCTAGTTAAACACTAGCTAGGAGTAGTTACGAAAGTGAAGTATCTTGACCAAGTTTTTTATTATTTCATCAAAAGTGATGATTGGATGTTGTAGAGGACTCTGTTAGCTTTCCAGAAATGTATGGTTGAGGTCATGGTGATGAGTGGGCCCCACCTAAAAATAGCAGTTTCTAAAGAAGAAGGTTTTAGGACAAGATGGTCCAAAGGAGTAGCATGAAAAATTGATGTTTCATGATGTATTGGAGTTTTTCTTGATGTCCATGGAGGTTTCAGGACAATTTCATGCATGTACATGGTGTTTTGAGGTCCAAACAGGTTGACTAGTCAAAGGGCAATTTTGGGGTCTCAAATAGCAATGCTCAATAAAATGGGCATAACTTGAGCTACAAGTGGAGTTTTGAAGTGATTCAAGTTGTGTTGGAAAGAGGATTCAAAACTCTTTCTAGTGATATGTGGTTTGCCTCATGATGAGGTCATTTGATAGGGTTTATAGGTCATTCTTTTGACAGGAAGATTTTTAGCAGTTTAAGACAGGATGTGTTTTGGTAAAGGCAAAAGTAGTTGTGGTTTGAGCAAGAGGTCGATGCAAGGCTTCTAACTTTCTTAGAAGTCTTTTACGGGTTTTGCCATTTCCATCAAGTGGTCACATGGCAAGGTTTTCTCTTGTTGAAGTGATTTGGTGATCAAATGAAGTTTCTGCAGTGTTTGTAGGGTGTAGGAAACATGAGTTTTGAGAAATACAAAGACAATCTGGGCCCATTAAATGAAATAATTTGATTGGTTGATCAAATGTACGACCATGTATGAATGTAAAATGATATTTTAATCATATGTAAGGGGTTTTGGGTCATGAATATGTATACATTTAATGTAAGGGCATTTTTAAGAATGTGCCCATGGGGTTTTGAGCCATTTTTGGCACTTGTAATGAGGGTTTTAGCTAGGCCGACCTATTTGGGTCAAATGTGACTATTGTAATGGATGTTCTTGAATGTTATAAGTATGTATGGGTCGAAATTATCATGAGGGACCGACCTCCTTTAGGTTGGAAGAAAGAAAGCATATTTAAGTGTTTGTCTTGTTCATTTTTGAACTAGTGCTCTTAGAGGGAAGAAGTGCGACCTAGAGGGAGATATTTTGCAAGTAAGTATGAGAGCATGATTTGAAGGTTGAGGAAGAGCATGACGGGTTGAGGAATGATTGAAGGAATGAGAGAAAGAAGTTAGAGCAAAAACAAGTAAAGAAAGAGCAAGATTTTAAGAGATTGAAGACCTAGTGTGTGAGCTAGGGTTTGTGAGCTGAAAGTGTGATCTCATTCAGTTGTGGCAGCAGCAAAATCAAAAATCAGATATCTTCAGGTGGCTGAGTTGGTGTTTGGTCATCTTTAGGGGTTTGTAGCCTCCTTTTGGAGTTAGTGCTTCACTAAACTAAGGGTTAGTGTTCCTTGTAGGGTTGGTGCTCTACTAAACTAGGGGTTGGTGCTCCTTGTGAAGTTGGTGCTTCACTAAATTACTTTTCTTTGTGTAATATAAGCAGAGTTTCAGTGGGTTTTCTTCCCCTGAGGGTTTCCCACTTATATCTTGTGTTCATGTGTATGCTCTCTTGATTGTGCTTATGTGGTTGAATGTTTTATGTTGTTAATCACACATTGATGGATGGATAAATGTTAATGGTGCATGTATGGTAATCTGAAAATTGTTTTAAGGAATTAAAGAACCGATTCACCCCCCTCTCCAGTTCATTGTGCTTCCAACAATTGATATCGAGCAAGTCCTTTGCAGAAGTTTGACAACTTGAAAGGAGATCCTTTGAAGCACAAGCAATGGGTAAGTCTACAAATATTGAGGCTATATTGAGAAGAAGGAATGAAATAGCTCAGTCATGTATTGAAGCCTATCAAAGTCAGTTCAAAGATATGGAAGCTAAGCATAGTCAAGCCATTCTTGCCTTGGAATCTCAAGTTGAAAGTTTGTCCAAAGCCCTAAAGGAGAAAGAAGATGCATGTTCCAGGTATGAAGACAAGTTGAAAGCCCTTGAATCAGATTTGAAGGATGCAACTAGTGAGTTGAAGATGTATGAAAGATTTGAGAAGAGCTCCAAGGCTCTTGATGAGTGTTTAGAAGGACAAAAGGCCATAGATGACAAATCAGGCCTAGGGTTTCAAGGAAAGCATGATCATGAAGCTAGTCCAAGCACTAAACCAGCTGAGAAGGTGACTAAGAAGGCTGATCCAAGAAGGTCTAACTCAGTTAGACAACCTAATGCTATGAGGT
The DNA here is from genome assembly GCA_018340775.1 of Taxus wallichiana var. yunnanensis. NCBI lineage: Eukaryota > Viridiplantae > Streptophyta > Pinopsida > Cupressales > Taxaceae > Taxus > Taxus wallichiana. The sequence continues at coordinate 957,054,017 of CM031234.1, forward strand.
ATGGCTCTTTATTCAATGGATATTGTTTCGTTTGCCATGATTTTGGTCATAGAGCTAGAGATTGCAAAAAGAGGTCCATTAAGAGTGATATAGCTCTCTTCAAAGGTGAATGTTATTCATGTTGTGAGTATGGTCATAGAGCCAAGGATTGTGGTTGGAACTTGAGTGTGTTTGAGCCTAGAAGGAAGAAGAATGTTGTTTGTTTCAATTGTCAACAATCAGGTCATATTGCAAGATTTTGTCAAAGCAAAAGGAGGTTCATTATAAGGTCTTATCCTATGGTCAAGAGAGAAGTTAGGTCAGATTCTAAGGGCAAGAAGATGGTTAATCAAGCTAAAGATGCCAAGAGAACTAATGCTCAGTCCACCATGCACAGTATGAAGTTTGTCAAGAAGGATCCTAGTAGGATAAAGGTTGAAAACAAGGTCAACATGCCTAAGTCAGCTCAAGAAAGTATGTTTTCACTTGTTCAAGAGGATCACATGTGTTTGAATGGTTTTCAAGTTCCCGTGCAAGACAAATTGAAGAAACTTGGCCTATGGGATACCACAAAAGTGATAAGGTATGGAAAATGACTCTTCCCATGCAAATTTGAAGTCCTTGCTGCTGATAGGTGTCTGATATGTTTCTAAGTCCTTGAATGTACCAAGTCTTACATTGTCACTGTTATAAGTGAGTTAGCATGTATGACAGTCTCTGAAAATCTTGTTGAAGTCTTATCTCAATATGTTATGGCTTGTCATATCTTAGTTCTGAGTGTTTGAAGTCTGTGATTGTCAAATAGTCTAATATGTAGCATTGGTGTCATTTTATTGTGCATCTAGAAGCAAAAGATTACTCTTGAGGTCTGTTATCACTGTGACTAAGTCTGAATAAGGTGTAAGGATGTTGTTTTTACTTTTTAGGTCTTGTTAGTGATAAAAGGATTCATATTGTCTGTATTGTACTAAAGAAGGGAGTTCATGATGGAATGCTTAATGCCATAATATGAGTAGTTCATGTCTATGTATGTCACTGGTAAGGTTTGGAAGTTGTGTTCATATGTCACATAGCAGTGTTTCAAATGGTCAAGGTCCTGTATGCATCCTTTTCTTGTCAAGGTAGTATGTATTCTATCATGTCAGGTCAGTTGTGAGTCTTTATAAACGATGTCTACGGTTATTAATATCAAAAGTGTCTTCAAGAAAATGTTCAATCATCTATGCCTGAGTCTGTCCCTCCATCAAAGTGTCTGCAATCTTACAGCTCTGAGAAAAAATATCAAGCTTCTTAAACATGTTGAAATCAGTACAAGGAAGTAGTGCATCTCAGAGTTACTAAAGCTACTCAGATTTGAAAGTTCTTACTGAGTTGAGTGAGAGGAAAGCATTTCTTTTCTAGAAAGTACTTGAAGACCTCAATGCAAAACTTGTGAAAAGGTCTACTATCTGGATTGTTCTTATGATGTCAAGGTTACTCCAAATGAGTGTATGTTTATCAATGCCTCCCTGTTATGAAGTATGAAATAGTTCTTAGGAATACAATTGTTGTGCAAGTTGGTCATAATCAGTTTGAAGATATAAGAGGGTATCTTGAGTAGGCATCTTCAGAACTACAAGGTCAAGAACTTCTTGAAAGGTTGTCTCAGAAGGTTTGAAAACTCTTTTATTATCTGAGATGTGTATATTGAAGGAGTGCACCACCAATTTCAATGCAGAGTCTTCCTTTTGAACTAATACATCTACAGTTAGAAGTAAAAGAGCCTTTGATCAGGGAATGTACAAGGTAAGGAATGCTTCAAATCTTTATCCTTGCACAGACTGATAACTCAAATTGAAAAATTGGCATATCACTAAGGTGGAGACATGGCAAGGGTCTTGAACATTGAAACCCTGACATCATGAAGTTCTGTGATGCCATGAAAAGGCTAAACTGAAGTGTTAAGGACTGTCATGTTGACTAAAAGCTTAAAATGTCTTGATCATTCGTAAATGGTTATTTCCCTGACTGAGATGGCAGAGAATGCACTAGATAGTGTGAAAGTCGTCCTGTAGAATAGTCGTTGATGTGCTCTTGACAAGAAAAGATCACCTACAGGTCTAGGAGAAGAATAAAGTCTGTGAAGACCTTATGAGGTAAAAATGAAGAGCTACAGTAATGGCACAGAGTATCAATGATTTGTATGACAATGAAGAAGCAAGAAGCAAGCTACAGGATCGGAGTTTGATCTAAAAGACATCAGTGACTTCCACAGGCATGAATGTTCTCCTCAAAATACATATGGACCCTAGATGTATGTGTCTTGATGGAATCCTGCTTCAGGGCTCTGAAGAGTTCATCTAATGGAGGTTTTCATCTGATAAGTAAAGTTTCAAGCATGAAAATGTCATTCTCCAGTCTTATAAAGCAAGGAACAAGATGTATGAGGTGTCTCAGTATGTTAGTTAGTCTCATTGTCATGTCAATTGATGTATGTAAGTTGACAATGCTTCAGAATCAAGAAAGTGGTAAGTGGAAGTGTGATTTGTATCAGAAAAGTTGATCACAGAGCTATGGTGATCATACAATGCTGAAAGTCTGTGTCAAGTGTTTCAAGTGAAGGAAAGGAATCACTGAGCTTCAAAAGGATAACCTACAACTTTGTGATGTACTGTGTCTATCAGTGAAATTCTGAGTCTTTCATGATGCCCGCAGGTCTACAAAAGCATGGAAAGCCTAGTCAAGGACTTCAAGAGTATGCTACAGGTCAGAAGGTAGAGTTCAAGGGCTCTTGACAGAGGAGAAGCATTATCAGTGGGTTAAAAAGGGTTCTTTTGGAATATGAATGCCAATGTGATATGCTACAGTGGTCTATGGACTGTGTCAGATTAGTATGAAGGTCTACAGGTTTGAGTCTTTGCAAAATGAACAGTGTTAGATGAGTATGCTCAAGTCATGTTGTTTGATGATTGAAAGAAGTGTCACCAAGATGTAATGAGCACAGCTACAGGAACTGCAGGAGCCTAAAACTGTGTTAAGTATGCAAATAAGGTTAAGAAACAGAGCATCAAGGGGCATGAATCTCAAATGAGCATCTACAGATGGAAGAAGGGAGATTCAAGGCTTGAAGTTGACAAATTTTATGTTTTTGAAGGTACTCTATTCCCATTGATGACTGCAAACATGAAAGAAATGTGCATCTACAGATTGATAAGATGGAAGGAGGTAGTTAAGGTACTACCAATGCAAGCTACAGGGATCTACTTAGGTAAAAATTGCTACAACAGAGGGGCTGAGGCACAGAAGGCAGAGTATGGTGTTACTAAGTGATGTATAAAGTTGCTCAAGTATATACAAGGCCTTTATGATAGGGGAGCTTGAACAAGCTTTCTAGAAGGTGAAGATAAGCCTCTCGGGCACACGGTATGATTTCATTTGGTCATGCACGTCAAGATCTAAATTGCTATATTTCAGTCAAATATGAGTGTTAATGACTGAAAAAGGTGTTTGGGACCTAGTAAAAGTCGTCTAGATGATTTCTAGCCATGGTAGGAAGGTGAGTTGCCTAAAATTGTGCTTGGAAGCTAGGTATAGTGTTCTTAAGCTCAGGGGGAGTGATAGATTGATGAGACATATCTTGAATAGTGTTATTTTGCTTGCTAAAATTGGCTCTAAAAGCACTGAGAAGACTGTTTAGGGCTCTATGCCTCAAGCATGGTATGGTGAGCAAGAATATGCTTGGTAAAGCTTGTTTTAGACCTAGAGATGATGGATTCTGGTCAAAAAAGGAGACATAATGCCTTGATAAGTTTGGAACTAACATTGTTGGCACGTTGAAGATGTGGATGACTCAAATTTCAGACTGCTACTATACTCCTATGAAGGCCAAAACAGGGGTAAAGGAGAAAATAGGTATTTTCAATACCTAGAGGATGGAGAATGGTGTTTTTGCTCCCAATAAGGTATGATTTTTGTTTATTTCATAAGTTTTGATGATGTTCACATGTTGGAGGTGTTTGTTCCTGGGGGAAGATATTTGCATGCTTGAAATGAGGCTAAGAATCAGTTTTTGTGTAAAAATCAAGAGATGGAGCTTGTTTGAGACCTTTGGTTGATGTTTCTAACCAAAGCATGATGGTATGAAGCTGAGGTAGGTGAAGAAAGTAAGCTACAAGTATGCCTTTGTCATTAATGTAAAAAGGGGGAGAAGTTCAAGGTGTTTTCCATCAATGAAAAGGGGGAGATTGTTGGCATGTGGTCCTAATAGGTGTTTTCATTGATGCAAAACCACATTAATGACAAAGTGAATGTTGTATTATGATGTTATGATGATGTACTTGATGCTAACATACTGGTTCAAATGTGTTTGAGCTGATACAGTGGGATTCAGTGAGGATAGCTTGCTCTAGCAAGCCTATACAAGTGCCTAGAGATGTAGCTTGGCAGTATGAGCTTCTTGGATGCTTGGGAAGCATGTTGACATGATGGCTAGCATGTTTTGAGGGTGCTTGAGCACTCACAGCAGTGGCATAATACAAGTATAGGTGGTTCACCATGTTACAGTGCTCATTGGGAGTAGGTATGGCAGCTTGGAGGTGTGACAGTGTGGTTTGGAGCCATATGAGCTCATGGAAGCATGAATTCAAGTGTATCATGGCATATCAAGTATGTTGGGTCATTTGCAGAGATTTCTAGATGAGTTATTGTATTCTTTCAGTTGACTCTAGCTTCTATAGTTAGGATCTACAATGCAAGCATAGGTAAGTCTTAGTGACTGGAGAGATTGAGCTATGGCATTTTTAAGAATGTGCCCATGGGGTTTTGAGCCATTTTTGGCACTTGTAATGAGGGTTTTAGCTAGGCCGACCTATTTGGGTCAAATGTGACTGTTGTAATGGATGTTCTTGAATGTTATAAGCATGTATGGGTCGAAATTATCATGAGGGACCGACCTCTTTTAGGTTGGAAGAAAGAAAAGCATATTTAAGTGTTTGTTTTGTTCATTTTTGAACTAGTGCTCTTGGAGGGAAGAAGTGCGACCTAGAGGGAGATGTTTTGCAAGTATGAGAGCATGATTTGAAGGTTGAGGAAGAGCATGACAGGTTGAGGAATGATTGAAGGCATGAGAGAAAGAAGTTAGAGCAAAGACAAGTAAAGAAAGAGCGAGATCTAGAGAGATTGAAGACCTAGTGTGTGAGCTAGGGTTTGTGAGCTGAAATTGTAATCTCTATCAGTTCTGGCAGCAACAAAATCAAAAATCAGATATCTTCAGGTGGCTGAGTTGGTGTTTGGTCATCTTTAGGGGGTTGTAGCCTCCTTGTGGAGTTGGTGCTTCACTAAACTAGGGTTTGGTGCTCCTTGTACAATTGGTGCTCTACTAAACTAAGGGTTGGTGCTCCTTGTGAAGTTGGTGTTTCACTAAATTACTTTTCTTTGTGTAATATAAGTAGAGTTTCAGTGGGTTTTCTTCCCCATGAGGGTTTCCCACTTATATCTTGTGTTCATGTGTATGCTCTCTTGATTGTGCTTATGTGGTTGAATGTTTTATGTTGCTAATCACACATTGATGGATGGATAAATGTTAATGTGCATGTATGATAATCTTATAATTGTTTTAAAGGATTAAAGAACTAATTCACCCCCTTCATTGTACTTCCAACAAATGAGCTTTAAATATTTTAATTTAATAAATTAATTCAACTAATGGTTCCAACCCTTGGTGGGTGGTTATAACCCACGGAAATAAATCCCCCTCCATTTCAAAGGTGACATCCTCTCAGAAATTCTCCTCATGAAAAATAATCTACAATGGTATTTTGGTTGGTGTGTTAAGCACTCTCCGGGGCCCTCGTCTTCACATAGGTAGTTTTATTTTGTTTAAATACTTTTGCACAAAATTAATGGGTTTTTCCAAATGTTTCAATGTGCACGAAAAAAAATACTCCAAGGGTAAGTTGAAGGTTTCCCAAGATGGAGACAACCCCCACAAACATAGTGCTCTAGATTTTTTCGACTAGGTCAAGCATGAGGACCTTGGAATGGGCACCATTTTTGTGGTGCAGCTTATATGTGTGTGTGTGCGTTTTAAATGCTTATCTAAACCCTAAACCTATGCCTCTAACTCATCGACTCCTATTTTCAAGCATTATGTTTATTTAAATGTCTTAATAAAAATTTAACCTATATGTTATATGTTGTTACGTGGCCTATACATTAATTTATTTAATAGACATTAAAACCTATCCGCTACTCTTTATAGTTCATTGCCTTTTTTATGTGGTCGCCCTATGCGCATAAGCTTATTAAAATAAGTTTAATTTAATAAACGCGCCACATCCCGATTCGGTGGATACTTCAACCCATACACCACATACATTGCTCGAACCATTCAAACCATAACTCGCCAAGACAAAAGGAGCATTTGTGTGACCGCAAGGATTCGAACCACAAACTTGTCACGCCCAACTCGGGCCCTCAACCAACTCGCCATGCATGCGTGGCTAGTAGATACGTTGGAAATTTGCCTCTTATTGTGCCCGATTTTGCTCGGGTTGTGGCGGCGGCAGCCCTCATGGCTCGGCTAATGAAATGTTACCCGAGACCTAATACCACATTGGCGCAAAGTGTGACAGGTGTTACGGCTTGAAATAGCTGCGGCGGAGAATGGTTGTTGTGGCTTAGGCCACGCCTATACATTGTTTTGTTGGTAAAGCCAACTCGCGTCGCTAGCTCGGCTTGGTTAATCGCCCGATGAGTTGTGCATGTGGCTCGGCCGTGAGGTGGTTGGTTGATGGATGGTTGATAACAAGTTGGTTAAAGCGAGTTGGTATGGTTGGTTAGATGTGATGGCATTGTTTGTGAGCTTTCCCTGAGCTTGGCGACTGGCCAACTTGGTTTATTCAAATGACATGGTTAATAAGGAAACCTCTTGGTTTGGCCTCGCTTGGTCCCGGCACGTCGAGGTGATTTGACTCAGCCAACTTGCCCATGATGTGTCGCTCATCCCACAACTCGGAAACCAGCTTGGTTGTGAGCTCCATCCTAAAGAGCATCTCGGTCTCCTCACCCAATTTTTAAAAATTCTTTCTCATAGAAAATTAATTTTTTAGGATATTTTTAAAGGGAATCTAAATATTATTATATTTTTTATTCTTGTTTTTTCAAAAAGGAAGTTATCGCAAAGTTTTTTATTATTACGACAGCTGGGTAAGTGAAAATGTCGTAATTTAGGGGCTAATTTCAAACTAGAAAATTTCATTTACAATTTATTTTTTTATAATTATTGACAAAGTTGCATGTTCTTAGTAAGAGTTTGTAACACGTTAATTTCGGCGAGGAAGAGGACAAAAACTCCGAAATTCAACGTGTATTCTCACTTAAGAACAATAGGGGATTTTCTAAAACCCTTTGCAATTTTTGCCTTCTTAAGAACCTAATTTTTGAAAAGTGAAGAATAAGGCTTTAAAACGTTCAATTATCGTAATAAACTTGCTTTTTGCTCTTCATTTGAATTTTGAAAGCTTAAAAATGGGGTCTAATCACTTTAACATTGACAAGACGCAGATGTTGAACGGGACAAACTACAACATCTAGAAAATCAGACTGAAGGTGGAATTCATGGCATGCAAACTCTGACAATGTAAACACCTTTAACAAAAGATGGAAAAAGCACCGACCGACAGACAAGCAATAGCAAACAACATATCCGCATTTCAATAGGAAGTGAAAAGCAATGTCTATCTTATTGCAAGCGTGTGGATGACTTCTACTTCACATTGGAAACCAAGAAAGTCTCGAGTGAAGCTTAAACACTGTTAGAATCAATGCACGAAGGTACGTGTTTGTCAAAAATTATAAAATTGATTCTTGAGTTAATGACAACTCCCATGAAGGAGATGAAAAAGTAGTCAATTTTCTTGAAAAATTTAAAAATTAAATCTCAATTAGATGGATGTAATTGTAATTTGATTAATGATAAACTGATATATTTTATTATTTAAATGAACATCCATGAGAGATTTAGGAACTTTTCTATTCTAAATTCAAAATATCAAACTGAACAAGATATTTCCGACCTTTCTACTCTGAGTGCTCTCCTAATTCAAGAAGAGCAGGTCATGTTAAACTTTGATTCGAAGGAGAATGCCACTCAGGCACTTCTTGCACAAAAACCTAAGAATAAATTTTCTAGGTTTAACAAGAATCAAAAATCAAACTTTAAAACCCCTAGTAAAGAAAAGAAATCGGGAATTTAAGAGTCAGTTTGATGGGAAATGTCACAATTGTGGGAAATTTGGTCACAAAAAGGAAGACTATAGGGTAAACAAAAACAAGCCAAATTTCAAAAATCAAAAAGGGAATAAACCAAATCAGAATCAAAACAAAAATCAAAAGAATAATCAAAAACCTAATGTAGTTGCTTTGTATGTTGCATTAGTTATTGCCAAAGAAAACGAATGGATATTAGACAATGGTGCATCTAGGCACATGACATATAGATCTGATATTCTAACTGATATCAAGAGAATGTAATGATCAAATCTATCTAGGTGATCATTCCATTCTCGATGTTTAGAGTCAAGGAAAAGCAAAAGTTTTCAATGGTTTTATAAATGATGTTTTGTGTGTTCCTAAATTGAAAATGAATTTGTTTTCTTGTTCACAACTAACTCAAAACAATTATAGTGTAATTTTATTAAAAGATAAATGGTTTATTAAGAATGAGTTAGATGTTACTATTGTTGAAGGCATACAAAAGAATGGTTTATATGTTTTTAAAGGTTTTTCTTTTGTTTCATGTTTGTCTACTCAAAATAGGAATGATGTTCAGTTGTGGCATGAAAGATTAGGTCATGTTAATTTTAGGAGCATGTATGACATGTCTCGGCTTAACCTTGTTACTAGTCTGCCACCTATCTCTCATGCTCATGAAACATGTGAAGGGTGCTTACGTGGTAAGCAATCAACAAACCCCTTCCATAGTCATCATGAAGCTAACTCCTCAGAACTTCTAGAACTTGTCCACAGTGATGTTAGAGGACCATTAGAAGTTCCATCCCTAAACGGTTCTTTGTATGTTGTCACTTTTATTGATGATTATTCTCGCATGATTTGGTCTTTCTTTATCAAAAATAAATCAGATGTCTTATCAAAATTTAAAGAATTTAAAGTTTTAGTTGAGAATAGTTCTAGTCGTAAAATCAAAAGACTTAGAACAGATAACGGAGGAGAATATATTAGTAAAGCATTTGATTCGTTTTGTATCGAATGTGGTATACAAAGGGAACTAACTACTCCCTACTCTCCTCAACAAAATGGTATTGCGGAAAGGAAAAACCACACCATTCTTGAAATGGCTAGAACCATGTTGCACTACTCAAGTTCCTAAGTTTCTATGGGCTGAAGCAATGAATACGATGTTCATATTTTGAACAAAGTGCCTACTAAAGCCCTGTTTCAATCTACTCCCTTAGAAAAGTGGACTAATAAGAAACCTAGTATATCTCATCTCATCGGAATTTTTTATACTATCTCGAGGAAGCCCAACCTCTATCTTCATTCCTAAAGCAAAAAGGAAGAAGTTAGATCAAACCTCTTATCTATGCATTTTTGTAGGCTATGGAGGAAAAACTAAAGGTCTTAGGATCTATGATCCTACAAAACATGAAGTTATTAAGAACAAGAATGTTAAAATCTTAGAAAAACCCTTTTGTTCTTCTTCATCTTCTTTTGTTTCTATTGTTTATAATGAACCTCATGTAGGCTAGATTTTATGCATAGCTAAAACATAGGTAGTCATGATATAAATCTCCCTCATTTACCTGAGGCTCTCGTGTAAGATTTCTATAATTATGTATTCTAATAACTATCTCAGTGGGTTTTACTTTAATCTCTGCGAAGCTCATTAACCATAGTTCAGCAATTTTGCAGCAAGTAAGCATTCATGTAAAGAAATATTTGTGAAGGGGAATAGTCATAGTTGCGGGGGACACGTCACGGGCAAAGATGGTACACGTCTGGGTACGTCTCCCGTACGCGGGAACCTTTGTTAACGTCTCCTCCCGTCTCCCCACACACAGATTTTGAAGATAAAAAATTACTGCGCATTAGTGTGTTTATTACTGCCTGCAGAATTAGTGTGTTTATTACGCGCCCGATGAATTCTTGGACTCCGGCATGGAGAACGTGTCGATGAGGACTTTAGTACGAAACAACAATGAGAACCTGCATCTTAATACAATTAACAATAAAAATGAGCTCGAAACAAATTTTGAGATCATAGTCATGACCATAAAGGATGAAAACACGCACTTCTCTCCCAATTCTGCACCTCACCATGCACACGCAGTAGCCTTGTGCTTGATTATGAATGCATTAAATCCTGAAGTGCAGTTTATTCTTAAGATGGAATCAATGTCTTATGTGGATACTTAGTAATCTATAACAGAAATAGTGCATTCTGAATCTAAATAAATTAATAATGTACAATAGTATTTTTCTAGTAATTTCATATATATTTCCGTCTCCGCGTACCCGTCTCCCACTTTTCTAAAAAATGTTGTACACGTAATCGTACCCGTCTCCACGTACTTGTACCCGTACCCGTCTCCACGTACCCCTACCCGTACCTGTCTCCTAGTAACTATGGGAATAGTTGAATACGGAAAGAAGGAGAAGAAGATGTGTAATCCAACCAATAGTTTACAGAGTTGGTCTCATACACATAGATAAAACAAATAGATCTCACAATACAAAATCAAAGGAAAGGAAATTTTCTAATCTAAATCTTAGACAATGCAAAGTTTATCTAAAGATCTACACAGAAGTAAGAAGCCAATGCACCGTTGACACAAAGTTCTCCAAAAATATGCCTCTGTTCAATTCCTCAGCTTTCAGAAAATATCAAGGGTTTCAGCACAAAGTCTAGAACTCAAGAATACTGATTACAAATTTTAATCCTTTAACACGTAGGCTCTTCCTCTATTTATAGTGTATAGAGGGCAATTACAAATACGAATTTTTAATGAATTGCCACATGTGGAAGCTATGAAAAGAGAAACAAACAATTGCAATCTTCCTCCTGGAATTCCTCTTTGCATGACATGCATGATTTATAACTGAAAATAGAACCTTCTATTTTGCATGTCTGCCACCTATTTCCAAGTAATTGACTTCTTCCAGTAACTTGAAGTAACGGCTTTTAAACCAATCACTTAAGTTTTACAATTTAATTGATTACTCAATTACTTTGTCGGAGAAAATAAGAGAAAGAAGAAGAAAGAGGAGAAGAAATTAGAAGAAAGTTGCAACACTCTCAGTCTTGTTCTTCTTCCATACTCTGCATGTTGATCCAACTCTGTATTGCACTTCTGCTTCATTCACTTTAGCAATGAATGATCTGAATGATATCTCTGCCTTGAATCTGAGATGTCTTTTTCTCCCATATGTTGTTGAATCATTTCCTTTGATTCTCACCAAACTAGATCTGAAGCAGCTGACTATGATTTTGCTTGTGGGTGTTGCCTCTGACTTGTTTTCCCTCTTATCCTTGAAGCTTTTGCAGTTCTTTTCCAATACGTGCACCAGTAAAATGCTTGCCATAAACAATTCAGACAAAACTCGTCATCTTTTATTTTTAATTGCATATGAGCAATTTTAAATTCTGGACATCACTCCAAAGGAAAATACAAGTAAATTCAATGAAGGCTTCAACTGAAGATTGGGAGCACATGCACAAGCTCCTGAAAGGAATTTTCCATGCAATGAATTCCACATGGGCTGCATTAGAAACAAGAGAATGAATTTTTGCCGGAAGTCTTTGCAATTATGAGAGTTGGATCTATTTCTTCCTCTGATTCTAAAGATATATTCAATGTATCAGACATTGACTTCTGCTTTCTTCACCAATATGGGCATAAATGAAGTATTCCTACAAATAATTCAGACACACATGAAGCTCATAGCATGAATATCTAATTTCTTCACCAAGATCTGATTATAAAGCTTGTTGCCCTCTATTTTTAGACTTTTCTTGCATGCCAAGCAAACTAAAAATATTATTTTATTCACCTGAGCACTTATACCAACATGCAGATGCTCTAAATAATAAAAAAGAAAGCTTCTCCAACCCTAGGTGCCAAAATTGGATGCTTCCCGGCAATTAAAAAAAAGTCAGCTTTTAGGCATTTAGCTATGCTAGAATGGGTCACACTTTTTGGCTAGAAGATATGCTAAAAATAAGAAGTCAAAGCAATGGAAATTTTTACCCTACCAAGCAGCTCCAAAAATCTCATCCTTCACTTAAGTGATTTGTCTTTAATGATGGGAAAAAACAACCTTCCAGGCAGGCATAAAATTCCCACCTGCCTGCCACTACCAAAATTCCCATTGGCAGCTTAAAGCCTTCCTTCCAAAAAGTGTGACTTGCATAAAAAGAGCTTCTTTCTTAAAAATGTGACTTGCATGGGTGAATAAAACTTCCTTGATGGGAATTCTTACCCTTCCTGACAGCTCTAAAATTCTCATTGGTACTTTAAGTGATTTATCTTTCATAATGGGAAAAAACAACCTTCCATGCAGGCATAAAATTCCCACCTACCTGCCACCACCAAAATTCTCATTAGCAGCTTAAGTGATTTGACATTAATGATGGGAAAAAGCAACCTTCCAGCAGGCATAAAATTCTCACCTGCCTGCCACTACCAAAATTCTCATTGGCAGCTTAAGTGATTTGACTTTAATGATGGGAAAAAACAACCTTCCAGGCAGGCATAAAATTCCCACCTACCTGCCACTACCAAAATTCTCATTGGCAGCTTAAGTGATTTGACTTTAATGATGGGAAAAAACAACCTTCCGTAGGCATAAAATTCCCACCTGCCTGCCACTACCAAAATTTTCATTGGCAACTTAAAGCCTTCCTTCCAAAAAGTGTGACTTGCATAGAAGAAAGATTCTTTCCAAAGTGCGACTTGCATGAAGAAATTGCTCTTCCCAAAAAGTGCGACTTGCATGACTTCTGCTTTTAAAGTCGCGTGAAAACTCACAAGTATAGAATAAAAATTTCATTTTTGGAAAGGGTTCGGGAAGATGTAGCAACAAAAACTTGCAAGTGCCATAACTTTCACTTCGTGGCTCCGTTTTAGGTGTCGTTTTCTCTAAAAGTGCATATTTTCTCAAGCTCTACGCATTGATGGCAATATTTTTCTTATTTTCATAAAATCCATTTTTGCACCTTTTTGGACCAAGCGACTTCTTGTAATCTCCTGAAAGAATCCTGAGCTTTGATCACCTTTAGTCGATTAGTAATTAAAAATACTAGATAACTTTTCAAAACCCTAGGCCTAGGGAAAGGTCTAGCAGGAAGAATGAATAGGCTACGGGAATTGCTAGAGAAAACAAACCAAAACACAAACAAAAATAAATAAAACAAAACAAAAATAGTTGTGGGCAATTGCTGAAAAATTTCTCCACTTTGCTAATTTGCAAAAATTCTCCCCCAAGTGAATGTTCTATGGTAATAATGATGGGGTGAAGTGCTTTATATAACCTAAATCCTCCAATTTTAGCTCAATTTATTTTTAAAAGAACTTTATTTATTTAATAAATAAATAAATAAAACAATTTCAGAAAAAGTCTGGTGAAGGGTTTGAGTGAGTTTTGGCAGGTGGCTATTTGTCGAATTTGGCTTTTATGACTCTCTGGAGATACCTTAGAGCAATGCAAACAACTGCAAGCAAAATAAACACAAAACGACCCATTACTTTGAAAAGAATGAATTTTTTTGCAGGGGTAGTCCCAGCATTTCAAGGTGAAATCTCTGGGACATCGTAACCTAATGAGTTAGAAAACAATGATCTTAATAATGATGATTGTGATGAACAAATAGATGTTAATAATGATTCTATAGTTGAAAAAGAGTCTCTTCTTGTATCCTCCATAACGAAAAGACCTAAATGGGCTCAGTCTCTTCTTCAAAATTCTAATCCTGATAACCTTAGTAAGATGACTAGAAGTCATCATACCTATCATGCCTTAATGACTATGTATGAGCCGAAACCCCAATCTTTCAAAGAGGCATCTCACGACGAAAGATGGGTAGAAGCTATGAAAGCTGAATATTCTACCTTAATCAAAAATCAAACTTGGGATCTTGTCCCTCCTCCGAAAAAACATAGTATTGTTGGCTCTAGGTGGCTTTACAAAATCAAATATAAATTAAGTTCAAAGTCAGGTTGGTAACTCACGCATTTACTCAAAAACCCGGCCCGACTACGTAGAAACTTTTGCATCTGTTGCAAAAAAAAGAGCACAGTTAGGATTCTTATTTCCTTAGTTGCTCAATATGGTTGGGAAATCCACCAGATGGATGTTAAGAATGCATTCCTAAATGGTGATTTAAAAGAAGAAATTTACATGACTCAACCTAAAGGTTTTGAGGAACTTGGAAAATAATTGTATGTGTGTAAACTGAAAAAATCTCTATATGGCTTAAAACAAGCTCCTAGAGCTTGGTATGCAAAAATAAATAGTTTTTTCAAAGATATTGGTTTCACTAATTGTTCTTTTGATAATGATCTTTTTGTTAAAATTGAAAATAATCAGATTATTCTTATTGTATTGTATGTTGATGATTTGTTTATTACTAGAAATTCTAATAGTTTAATTTTCAAAATTAAAGCTAAATTGAAACAATACTTTGAAATGACTAATTTAAGACTATTGCATCATTTTTAGGCATGGCAATTTTTCAAGATAAAAATTCTATTGTTGTATCTCAGTCACAATATGCTACTAACTTGCTTAAAAGGTTTAATATGGTAGATTGTAAACCAGTTGTTATTCCTATTGAAGTTGGTTGTAAACTTGATCCTAAACCTACATGTGAAAAAGTTAATCCTACTCTTTACAGGCAACTTGTAGGTAGTTTGATTTATCTTACTATTACTAGACCTAACATTGCATATGCAGTAGGTATTGCATCCAAATTCATGTAAGAACCATATCAAGATCATTGGAAGTTAGCCAAAAGAATATTAAGATATATTAAAGGAACAATTAATTTTGGTTTACATTATACTTCTTCGATAATGCATGTTTATATGGATATTGTGATTCTGACCATGTTGGTGATGTGATAGATAGAAAATCTACAACTGGATATGTGTTCAAGTTTGGTACAGGTACCATTACTTGGAGCAGCAAAAGCAGTGTGAAAGTCTCCATCTCTTCTACTGAGACAGAATATAGAAGTGCGATGGAAGCGTGAAAAAGAAGCCATGTGGCTAAAGCGGTTGTTGGAAGAGATTCACATGAAATTTAAAAGTACTCCCTGTGTGATGGTCAGAGTTGTATTGCTCTTGCTAATAATCCATTCAGCATCAGATAATGAAGCATATAGAGATACATAGGTATTTCATCCAAGAAAAGGTGGTCTGCGGTGATATAGATCTCCAGTACTTCCGAACTGAAGATCAAGTTGCAGGTATGTTTACGAAGCCATTTTGTGCTATAAATTTATGCAAGTTTCGTGTAGTGTTTGGCCTTTCGCATTGTCATTGAGGGGGAGTGTGCATGACAATGTCACCTCCTAACATTCGGCCATGTATTTTCTCCTTCAACTCTATACTTCTACTCCAATTTAAAAGCATTGTAAAAGATCTTTTATATGATCTTAGTAAACTTATAACTCTAAGTTTATTGTGTAGTCCAATAATGTTGCATCATGTTGTAAAGGAGGTCCTTATTTTATAAAAGGCTCTTAGAGATGCTAGTATAGATTTTCCATGAGAAATTGTGAGATGTAGTCTCACAAATCATGCTTAACCTAAATCATAACTTTTGATTTATGGATTCCAAATCTTTTTGTACCAAAAGGTAAGTTTAGCATGATGAAGGTGTATAAATCCTTCAAAAGTGATATGCTAGCCTAAACCTTAACTATGGTTTAAGGATTGTAAATCTTGTTGTATAAATAGGTAACATTGGCATATGATCCCCACTTAATATTAAGGGGGAGTGTTAGAACATTAATATTAAGTGTTCTAGTTATATATAAACTATAGTTTAT
Organism: Taxus wallichiana var. yunnanensis; assembly: GCA_018340775.1. Classification (NCBI taxonomy): domain Eukaryota; kingdom Viridiplantae; phylum Streptophyta; class Pinopsida; order Cupressales; family Taxaceae; genus Taxus; species Taxus wallichiana. The sequence goes on from CM031234.1 coordinate 957,070,044, forward strand.
AATTAAATAAATTAGAATATAAACTACGACGAAAGAAGAGAAAGCCAGATTTCTTGAGGGAGATGAGTGCCTTACGCATGTCAAGAGCGGTTTTCTACGGGAGTCTTTGCGTAAACCCTATGACAAGGTCAATCTTGTTTTAATGAAGTATCTTACACTTGAAGGGCGGTTTAAATTCACTCCCTATTTTCATTTGGTGTTGCTTAATCACTTTAGAAGGAATGTAGCCATTAATTTTCCCTTTTATCTCACATTCCCTGAAAAACTCTTGTGAACCCGTAGCTCGGGGAAAAGAACCAAACCTTTCCACCATGTTGTTATCATCCTGATCTACGAGCATTTTGATCTTCTCATTGTGAACTCCTATCCTGCGGCCCCTCCCGCTCCTCCCTTTGCCCCTGCTAAGAGGCCCCCTCCCCACCATGTCGATTGTTGTTCCTTCACAATAAGAAGGCCAATGTTAACCCCATCACTGTCCCTAATCCACCTACTTCTCCCTTGGGCGAGAGTGTTGCTTCCCTAAGTCTGTTGGCCATGGGAGGTAAGAGGCCTGATAGAAACAAAGCTCAAACTAGAAATCTAAGAAATGAAGTGGATTTGCATAATGATATGATAACCTGGCTTAGAAACGAATGCCGAGTTTTAAAAGAGAAAGTCAAGGGCTGCAAAATTGCCATTGAGAGTGGCAAAAAGGATGATCATTTCTTTGGAGGAAATGGAAAAAAGGATTTCAACCATTGAAAAAGAGCAGGCAAACTTAGAGGAAAACAATGTGATATCATCTCCATGCTTAAAGGAAACATGGACATTCTTTCCAATATTACTCATTTGCTTTGGAGACTAACAAGGGCAAAGAAAAGTCCAAGAATGATACTTCTCTCAAAGAAATCAAGGATAAACTGGATAGTTACAAAAAGACTTTTCCAAGGTCATGAAAAGAAATCGGGAATGTCCAGCTTTCAAGATCCTTAACGACTATATCTTTTTGATCTTGCTCAAAATTTTGCTATGGTAAATCTTTGCTAGGTTTTGTTGTGGTTAGGTCGTTGTTCTATTGTGGTTTTGCTGCAGTTCATGTTGTATCTTCGTGGTGTTGTACCTTTGTAGTGCTTTTTTGTATTTTGTTGCTTTTATTTGAATATCTGGGCTTGGGCCCCTTGTAATCTGGTAGGATCCCAGTCAAAAATCTTTTACCATTAACAAAAAAATTAAAAAATAAAATAAATTAGAATATATTATATTTTAATTTATTTAATATAAATTTTATGTTTACGGTTAAATTGGTTTTTGTAAATCAATTAATTAATAGTTGGGGTTCTTCACGAGAAGTCACACCCGTTTAAACTATTTAAATTGACCCGCGGGTCGTAATTAAATGGGATTCACTTGGGTGAATTATAATTGTCGAGAGTGAGGTGAATGGAGATTATTACTTTGATCAGAAATGTTTCTCTTGAATGGAATCTTACCGTTTTGACCGTGTTTTTTTACCCTTTGGGTTTTCCAAGTTAAGTAATTGTGTCCTATGCTATTCACTTTTATTGCATTATAGTTTAATGTTATGTATTTAATTAATACATGTAATATTTAATTTGTTTAATATCGAGCTCGGACCTCACAAGATATGGAGATAACATGTCTTCATTATCATAATCAAACACTTGTTGATGTAAAACAATGTAAAAGAAGAAAGAAAGGTATATTACACTAGAAAGATAACTACACCACAAATAAGCTTCCAATCTTATGAAAAAAAATCATTGTTAGCAAAGAATTTCGTACCTCTCATATAAATAAATTGCAAACTGAAAATAATTTAATAGATATTGATGTTGTACCATGTATGAAACAAGTTGTTATTATAAAACCAGTTGAGAGTGTAGATCGAAAAGAGCAATCTAAACCTAGATTTGAACCTTATTGATACCCTCACTACTATTAGAGTATTCAAATCTATCGTGAAATTTCTAAGGGTAATGATCACACTAACAAAACATGTACTTGGACTTCTAGTCAAGGATATTCAAGTTGTCAAGTTTTGGGACATATCAAACTTGATATTAATTTACAACAATTATCAATACATATTCAACTTGATCTAGGATGAATTGATCCCAATTAGATGCATCGCCACCGCAGATCAATCATAATATTTTTCTCTACCATACTCTACATGTGCTTCAAGTCAAGTCTTTCTAACACAAGCGGGAATGTTATAAACCTAATTAAGTGTTGTTAGTTATCAATGGTCACTATCTAAACCGGAGACCTATCACCTCATTGAAACACAACCTAAGTAAGTTTCCTTCAATTCATATTTATATTCTATCACCCTACCTTTCATACTAGCCTGTCATATATGCATATTTACTATGTACCTGGTCAGTACGTGAGATAAGCCCAATAGAATAAATAAGAAACCCACATGATTGCAGTTTTTGCGGATTTTTTAATGGCTTTCCTTCCACAGCTTGCATGCCATTATTGAAGCAGTCCTTTCTGAACCTTCCAATTCAAACTTTTTGTGGGTTTTCTCTCTGTGGTTAGCTTTTGCCTTTTACATTTTATCTTATGTGTGCCATTAGCTCTTGTATTGCATTTTTGTGGTGATTGATGATACATTTTTCAGCCCTTCTGATACAAGTTAAAAGCAGTTTTGATCTTCAGCCTTGGTCTCCAAGTTCAGATTCTATTGGATTCATTAAGGAGCCTTCCTCTCACATGGTTATTTGTAATTGTACCATATGACGTTATCTTCTCCAGCTCATCTAGGGTTTACCCATTTTGGAATCAACCCTTCTAGTCACAGCCTTCCACTGTCTTCATGGTAATTATTTGTTCAACTCCTAGAATTCTTTTTAACAATCCTCATTTAATGTACTTTTGAGTTTCAATGACCTACTTTGGTCATTCAAGGCCATCAAAAGTATTTCTTTCTTTGTTTGGAAGCCTTGATTTTGGTTATCTCGGGAAATTTCATATTTTGTGGGTATCAGTTACCAATTTGTAAGTAGCTATAACCAATTTACTGGTAGCTTCTGCAGTTAAGAACCATGAGTTTCTGCAAATAAATTCCTCTTCAAATACTTTGGAGAGAATCTCACCTGTAGTATTCTACCCTAGTTCATCTTGACCTCCTGATAATGATTAAGGGGCATAAAAGATGAAAAATATCGACAGCAATTTCCTGCAGGTTCAGTATAGTTGGAAGAATATTTAGAGACAGAAAGAAAAGATAGTGAAAAACAATCTTTCTGGTTCAAGTAGAAAAGAAACTTAAACAAGGAATTAGTAGTATACAGGACCAATTGTTTCTCCTTGATTCTGTTAAGGCATTGTTAAGAAAGGTCGAGCTGAGCCTGGCTAACAAAGAAGAAAATGGCTCAAAGTTATATTCTTTGGGGCCTAGAATCTTAGGAGGAACCTCATATGGAAGAATAAGATGAATTAGACTTTAGTGGCTCAATTCTCTCTTTTCAACAGTAATCTAGGGTTTAGGGATACTGTGTTTCTAAGGGCCCACATACAGATATCAGTGCTCACAAAAATAATATCCCAATTTATTCTTTCTCCAAGCCGTGTGAATCTGGAACCTGGTGCCAGAGTTGTGGTGTCCCAGATTCTGAATATTTAGTCTCCTAATGCGGAGTGCAAAGCACAATACATCTAGACGAACCTTGATTACCAGTAATGCCAGCAAGTTTAAATTTGTGGGAAATTAAGTGTTTAAATAGATATGTATCTCTGACAATTGACAATGAAACAAGACAAGTTAAATGAAATTAGTTCACAAGAAAATGGAAAATCAACTAACAATATCTTTTGCAAAAAAAAATGTAGGGATAGTCTCAATGATAATTATTAGTTTTGCAACATTTAACAACTTACTCATTAACGTGAAACATATAGAAGGTGTCCCGCTCTAATAAATGCACTAACCCAACAATGTGATTTGCGTTAATCCTAATTTTAGTTCTTCCGCATGCTCCTAATTAGAAATTTTGACGGACTATTATCATCTTCCAATTCTCATGTAATTAACAATCCCATTGTTGACTTTAAGTTGACAAAAATAACTAACTTCCTTCTAAATGACTGTCCTCCTATGAAAAATAATTTATTCAAGATCAACAATCCCCTTGAAATCAACATTTATACTGTTCATCCTTGCTGTCACTTGAAAATATAATTATATAGAATGATGTTTCTGTAAGCTCTGTGAAAGTGACTGTCTTCACCTAATCGATGACCTCCTCAAAAGCAACAATCTTCATCTACATAACAGTTTTCCAAAGGATTAAGGCCTCTAAATAAATATCCGTCTTTGGTTGACTAGATGCCCACTAGAATTTGACAATCCTTTGAATACAGAGTCTCATCAAAATTGACAGTCTACCTTCAAATACTTCCAGATCAGTTGATATCAATTTATAATCACTAAAATTGATTAGGAATCAAAATTAGCTTCCACTCACTAACCATATAATTTCAATTTTGACACATGGACCAATAAAGCTTGTGTGCTATTCAAATTTTGGATTTCAGTGCTTCACTTTTCAAGACATCTAATTGTATGGCCAGATCATCTCACTCTAAATCTAGCAGGTTTTATTACGGATTCAGCTTTCTAAATGTGATCATGCCGATGATTTCTTGTAGGTTGAGCTACTTTAGTTGCTCATTATATAGATTAAGGAACCCAGTAAACTTTGGGTAACATAAATCTATATCGATTGTCCTATGAATTTGTTCTTGGGAGACTACCCCATCTCAATGAGGGTCAATCAATCAATAAATGTTTTTGAAGTCACACAACTCATATTCTAATGACTCAGCAAAGTTGAAGAGTAAGAGTATGTGTATGGCACCCAAAAACTCAGAGTGTAAGCAGAAAATGAAACTACGAATAAAATTGAAATTTTCAGAAACATGAGATATTACCATGCCACTATTCAAAATACTTTTGCCTCAGATATTTCATGCATCCCCACTACCATCCATTTCAGAATCGCTAGTTAATATCCTTCCAGGTCATGCATCTCCCCCTCTAAATGGATCACTAAAAGTTCTTAGTCTTTTTTTATACCAACTCATGGCCAAACAACCTCTAGTCAAGGCCAAGGGTTTATTTTTAAATCTAAGGTTCCACCAAAGAGATCTAAAGCCATGGCATCTAGTGTCAAACCAGGATAAACTGAGCTGATTCACAATCAAGGATTTGGTTTGATCCCAAGCTTTCCAGATTGAGTGAAATATAGCAGAGCCTAATGGTTTCACGGAGAAGGTACCAAACATTAAGTCAACCAGGTGTAATCCTTTCCATTGTTTGTGCCCTTTGGGATGACCATTCACCATATTGAATATGATCAAGACTTTCCATGGTTTATTTCCACTTAGTGATCTTAAAATCCATTTGGAGGCCAAGGCCATACCTTGTTTTCTGAGGTCTTCAAGTCCTATCGCCCCTAGCACTTTAGGCTTACAACATACATCCCACTTCAGCGCATGTCTCTATTTACTTCCTTTACTATCAAACCACAAATGATCTCTTATCATTTTGTGGATTTTTTCCACGAGGGAGCTAGGGAACCGCCAAGATGTGGAGTCATAGATGGGAAAAGAAGACAACACTTTTTTACAGACTTGAACTTTACCAGGTAAGGATAAGGCACGCCCTTAATATTTGATGAATTTTTTAAAGATTTTATCAAAGATCCACTGTCACATTATTGAGAGAAGGTCCCAGTGCAAAAGGATCCTCCAAAATCTCACCTATTTATGAGGGTCACCCCATGACCAACCAAGATCCTTCGCCCATTAGGGGGTTTCGTCCTAACCAAGAAGCAAAGACTTGGCCACGGAGATTTTGGACCCCGAGGCAGAGAAATAAATTTCAGTTTATCTCCAATCCAATCCTTATAACCCTTGTAGAACTCGATCAAGAAGCCATCCATTCCTAGAGATTTTTCATTCTCAAGTTCATCGATAACATGTATGATTTCATCAATAGAAATATCCATTTCCAGATCCTAAGCCGTTTTTTTTTGTCACTTTTTGAGGAATACAAGTTGAACAGAGATTTTTGTTCTTCTCAATATTTTCAGAGGAACCCCACACTGAAACAATGTTTGATAGAAGGAGAAGAAGGCTTGTCTAATCTCAGTAAGGGTTCTCAATTAGTACTCCCCCAATATCAACCGCATTGAGTCTCTCCAATGTGTTTCTCTTTGAGCTTCCTAAAAAATTATTTTGTAACTTTGTCTCCTTGCTTTAGCCACATATGTCTACACCTAATCCTAGCTCCTAACCGATATAGAATTCATGTGCACTCTGTTGATGTTTAATACCAATCAAGTTCTTCAATAGTGCTTCATCAACCGGAGAGCATAGGATTTTCTTCTAAATATTGCTCAACTCCTCCTAGATCCTTCTATCTTTATTTCTTCTTAATCTAGCTTTTATTTTTTCATAGCTTCTCATAAAATTTTGACATGAAGTGATGCATAGATTCCAAGCGCTAGCAGTAGAGGGGAGAGTAGAAAAGTTCTTTGCAATAAACCACGAAGTTTTGAGACCTGACAAGCATTGTTCATCCTTCAAATGTGAGGTGTTAATTTTGTATAACCCCTTCCACTCCTTATCTACAGTTACAAGAACCGAAGCCATTTCAAACACCATTTCAATGGGGTGATGGTCAAAGAGGGAGTAAGGGGATACCTTGACAATATTATTCTTATCAATTAGAGGGATGAGGAGGTGTTCATTATCCACTAGAAACTTATCAAGTCTTACATACACTATGTTTTCCCTACTTGGTTGTTGCGCCATGCGTAGCAGATCCCTTTGTTACCCTTCTTTCCATTAAACAATGGGTCCACTAATCTCAACATTCTCTTCATCTTAAGCCACAATAACTGCTTATTGCCTATCCAATCTTGAGCATGTCCGCTTAATTTGTCCTCCTTGTCTTCCACCATGTTGAAGTCACCATCAATTATCCACAGAATATTTTTTAAGTTATTCAGAAATATCAATAATCTCCAAAGTTTATCTTTTTCTCTGTATTCATTTGGCACATACAGAGAACAAATCCCAAATTCATTCTCTTTGATCTTCAAAAAGATCCAAACTATCCTATTACTTAGAGAAGTCCCAAAATCATGAATAAAATGGGCCCAATAATTGTTTATCAACACAATCACTCCTCCTTTGTCTTTCGCATGGTTACTGGCAAAACAAGCTTCCTAGGCAAAATAAAAGATCGTGTCGAGTTCAACGTGAACCTGGTAGCTTTCACTTCCTATAGAAGCAAGAAGTCCAGTCCCCCTTTAGCTCTACATAACCTTCTAACAACTCTCCTATCATGGGCCTCAAGCCCTCTAACATTCCAGCTGAGTACTTCCATAAATTAGGGTGATCCAAGAGGTTTGACCCCTCCCGCAAATATGTAGAGGCTTTCAAAGCATGAGGGTATTTTTCCTCCTTTCCCTTTTTACGAAAGTTATCAATCCCACTATTCTCATCACCTTTCCTTTTTGGCATCCTCATTAACCCCAGTTGGGGCATCCTATGCTTCAAAGGCACCCTCCATTAACCATTTAGACCTGTGTTTAGAGAGCAAAGGGGCCTTTAAAATTGATTTTTGAGTGGCAGCTATGGCACCTAGTTCCATATCACTCTCAGAAAGCAGGGGAGCAGTGGCAGGGGGAGTCAACCCATGTTCTCTTGGTTTGACACTAGAGGTCAATTTTTCCCAATCTCTCATATGCCTTTCCAGAATATCATCTGCAAATTTTTTGGCTTCATTCTCAATTTCCTCATTTGTTGTTCTAGTCAGGATGACCACATATTATTCCACCATGTATCCCCCTTTACGAGGGTAAATTTCTATCACCCCTAGTTTTGAAGGTAACATGTTCAAGGTTGCTTTCGAAAGGGTTTTCGGTAACAATACCTCCTCAAGTTTACTTGGTAGGACCCCACTTATTTTCATTATTAGTATCATCATCCCCATCATTATTATCAGGTGTAATTCCAGTTTTTCCATACCCACCAGAGTTTCAACCCATGAGGACACAAAATGCACAATTCCAAGGGGGAATGGCCCTTTATGAACAAAAGGACAATCTTTTTGAGATGCCCATATTTTTGCAAAAGAAGCATGCATTCAGCCCCCCAAGCTTAGAGATAGTGCACACAACATCATTATTTTGCAATTTAATGACATGGGTCTCATGGGTAAACCGACCAAAATTTAGAAAAATCAACAACCTTGTGTTCATGTGCAACAAGGTAACTCTATATTCTTCTACTTACAGCACCTCCCCTAAAGGTTTAAAAATATGAAGTAGGAGATGCCATAGTTGTATGGGAACATTAGAATTCTCAAGCCATTTCGGTGCAAATTGCACCAAGTGTTTATCCCATGACATTTTAAGAACCCGTGGCATAGGTTTAAAATTGATCTGACCACATTCCAGAAGGACTGAGAGATAGCCATTTCTTGCATGTTTGAGTTTCTAAATAGAACAAGAAATACCCCAAGTTGTATCATACAACAGAAGCAAACAAACATTCCCAATTTTTTCCCCACACAAGCAATCCAATCATCAAAAAATTATCTAGAGGGAGATTCGTTTTGGTTCAAATAAACAAAAAAAATACTAACATTCTTGATTATAGCCTCCTCTTTTTAATTACATCTAGCATCTCTCCAATCGATGCCAAGATAAGACAATGTTTATTGGTAAAGGGCTTACTGTTGGTTTGACTTTTCAGTCTCTGCATTCGAACTATCCATCCTTCGTTCCCGCTCTAGAAATTTCAAAGGTTGTACAAGTCAATAAATCCATCCTCATCTCCTCCCGCACCACGTCCCTAAAGGATATTCTCTTAATATTTTCTTCTTATCAACTACCTTCAGCAAGATAACCCCTATCATTGTGAATTTCATCTCGATTAATGTCACCATCCTTTGTACCTTCCTCATTCACATCACTTTTGACCTCTCCCATGCACGAGAGATCAAAGAAAAATTGCCTACGTTTTAGGCCAAAGTACCTAAAGTCTCATAAAAATCAAACAAGATAAAAACAAGTGGAGACCTTAAGACCATCCAAACAAAAGACGTGGATCACTCAAACAAGCAGCCAACACAAATCCCTAGGCAGTCCAGACCTATCACAAGGACTAAACAAGTACAAAGATGCAAGACATGTCACACTAAGACCACATAAAGGGAAGCTTGAAGGTGCTCTTATGAAGGATGACTTTTCACCTCCCAAGCGCAAAGCTCCAAACATCCCCATCAAAATCTGTTTAATAAATATCCAACACATGTTACTCTTCAAAATACAAATCCAATTATAAATAATTTCCAAATAGAATGTCATACATCTTTACCTTATTTGTTTTCTTGAAATAATCTTGTCTCAAATTGATTACTCGATAAGATAGACATTCTCAATTTCGATCAACATATCAGACTTTTGTTGTCCAATTGCTCATATGTTTCTTAACCTTTGAGGTGCATAAAGGATGTTAAATGTTTGCAGCTTGAAGAGAGATGTTTGGTGCTTCGCTTGTCGTATCTTCTTCTTTTGGCCACAAATTATTTTAATCAAAATTCCAAGAAATAGAGTTTTTTGAAATAAAATATTATTTTATATTTTAAATGTTGTAGCATATAAATATTACTCGTTATCCCTTAACTACCTATTTAATGCTTTATTTGTAAAAGAATGGAAGTAACCTCTATTTGGACATTGTAATGCCCCTTTTCTGGGCTGAAACTGAAAATCAAAGAACTTGCACAAATCCAAATAGTAAACTGAAGCAAACTGAAATTAAATTCCCAAACCCTAGTAACAAGCTGTAAATATAATTTTTATGATAGACATCAGCTATAAATTTGTTGAAAATAATTTTAAAACCCTTCAAAATAATATTCTTCAAATCTGGAAATGATTGCAAGAGAAAAGCACCGGAAAATATATCATTTTTACCAATTTAATATCAGCTGGAAATTAATTAACAGCAGTGAATACCCTTACAAATATGGCTGGAAATGAAGGATTCCAAGCCCCAAATTGAAGTACAAATGAAGATTCCAGCTGCTAAAATTGGAGGAACACAATGATGGTTGAATTTGAAGTTGTCATGCCCTAGAATACCCCAAAATCTGCCTTTCGAGAAGTCGCCACCCTTGGGAAGGGCTGGAAATGCCTTCAAAACTGAATACAACTCCTTATGAGATCACCCTTTTGCAAGCTTGAGGGGTTTCATCCTCAAACCAGCCCACTATTGAGAGGTTTTGTTCTCAATAGGTCTTCCAAGAGGGTTTTCGTCCTCAATGGATGAGAGAGAAAGCAAAACGTGCTCCAACTCTAAGAGAATAAATTCCAAAAGCAGCATAACCTCTTCCAAGCCAAGCGACCCCTTTAAATAGCTAGAGGTGGCACCAAAAACCAAATAGAATCCTCTAAAGAGGACCGACCTCCTTGGGGACATAATAGTTCATTTTTCTTTTATTTTTCAATTGGCTTTTCTCCTTTTCCTAGCCGACCTAACTATACTTAGAAAATTACTTTAAAATAATGCAAAGCTCACAAAAACAACTAAAAATCATGACATTAACTTCCTTGCTCATTCCCTTTTTAGCCCACAAGAAGTGGAATGAGCCCAAGGTCTTCAAAAAGAACTAGCGTTGAGAAGGGGACATTACAATCCTCCCTCCCAAAATTGCTTGCCCTCAAGCTTGGATGCTCCAATAATCTAGATCCATGACTATCAAATGAAAGAGCTCTTGCCAAAACAAGCTCATATGCCAAAGTACCATCATGCTATAATATCTAAATCCCATAGTTGTCAAGTGGAACAACCTCCGCCAACAATTATCATGGTGTCTACTCCATCCATCACCCACATCTATATGCTCCCCTCAATGAAGCCTTCTACCCAAAGCATGAGAACATCTTTCATACACTCCCTTAAGGCCAAAGGCTGCCCCAAGTGCTCACTACCATGTTCCCGAGGTACCCATTTGCTCTTCTCTTGTGATGAAGGATCACATACACTTGCTTCATGACTATAGCCTTGAGCTCCAATGGGTCCCATAATGTTACTAGTGGGCTGATCCCTCCAAAGCATGGCACAACACAACTTGCATGTAAGTTGGAAACAAATTATAACAGCCACAAGTCACTTGGAATTCCATCCAAATCAGCACTTTGGGATGGCTAGGAGGATTTCCTTCAATAAGCAGAGCCCCTTCACTAACATTACCATGCAAGGAGATCCTCTCAAATTGCACAAGTGTACAACTGTTCATGACTGAAAATATTAAGACCAGCAATATAGAAATGATATAAATATGACGAACCCATGTAAAATTCAGTAATGTGATAGATGTAGAAGCGATGGGAACCCATACAAGGACTGAAAAACTCTCCATTAGTCATCACCAACTGGAAAATGTTCTTTCCCATGACTGGAAACCCTGGAAAATTCACTTGTGTGAGTGCCCATGGACTGGTGCGGTGGCTGGCAATTAGGTCCATAGCTGTCCAAGGTATGCTTCCGTTGTCATATGATGATATCAGCTCATCATTATTCCCATATTTGTCACCATGTGCTTCTAATGCTTGGAGAAGCATTTCTTCCATCCCATCGTCATTGGTTGCAACATCATACTCTACCTTATTTGCTAAACTCAACTGCTATATCACATCCTTGTCTTCCTTCTCCTTCATACTCTCTACCTCCCTTCAAGGTTGTTTACACTTCTCTCTTCTCTCCATTCTTCTACAACCCATGTTCTGCCAACCTCTCCATCATGCCTCATAGGCATGTTATTCAACTCTCTTCCCATGCTTGCATCCCTTTCATAATTCTCATTCTTGAGATGAACTTCCAAGGGTCCATTCTTGCTGCCCCAAGCATGGTTGTAGCTGTACCATTGCAATTTCTCGCTCAGAATCAGCATTGTGGTGGCTGGAAACTCTTCTAAAACAGCGGCAAACAATCCCTCATTGATGGTAGGCGGAAAATCCTTCCACCTTGTGACTGAAAACACTTTTGTGATTGTCATAAAAAGTGTTAAGGGGCTGGTTCTGATGTGGACAGCAGCAAAAAGGATAGGATAACAGTTGTCATACTTCAAATTTTTCACAAAACTCAAAATGACAGTGATATAGGGGTTGGAATCAACCATATAGTGACTGAAAATGCTTCAACAACATCAACAAACTGAAGATTACTCCAATGTATGTCTGAGACTACTTGTATGGCTGCAAGTACAATGTTGGGAAAGCTGAAAAAAAAAGGAACAACAATACAATTTTTATGACAGCATGTTTTAAAACCCATAAAACATGACTTCTACTACTTACAATCATACCACCAATTTCCAGCTGGGTTACAATGCTTTGGACAACAAGATAACATCCATCTTTCTCACTTCTCAACGCAGAATTCATGAACTCAACATCAACCCTTATTAAAGGACTTATTCTAAGAGCATGTGTATTGACTAGAAGTTGAAAATTTCTATGAAGTGACTGTTGTTTTAAAACTGAAAGTGTAGGGGCTGTCTTACCATGTGTTGCCCATAGGTCTTGCCTTCTTCCAGAAGTTCTTTCCATCCTCTTTGCTATAGCAACTTGAGGATCTCCACATGTCATTCCTTGAAGCACAACCTTTTGACCATCAAGTTTGAATCTCAGCTCCATAGTTTGATAGTTTGATAGTTTTGGGTAAATTCACCCATTGAACCCCAAGCACTAAATCTTTCTCCTTGATACCAACAACATAGAAATCTTAATTTACCTTGGGCATTCCCAAAGCAATATTGAGGTGTTGGACTCTTTTAATGCGTAGGGTGAAGAACTTATCTGCAACGCAAATATTGGAATTACTCTCATGTTCACACAATTTAGAATTTGTATGAGCGGATCTATGTGGCCTTTTCCATTCAAAGTGTTCTTCACTCTATCACCATTTCCCCTATGTTGTCCATGATGACCCCACATCTAAAATGACTTAGTAGGAAACAACAAATCCACAACACTTTCATACCTTTGGCTTTCCACAACTTGTTCACCTTCCTTTGCCAAATGAAGAATGTTTGAGATATCTTTAACACCTCCATCCTTGTGACTCAAAATTTCTGAGTTAGGATCAGCATTCTTCTTCCTCTTAGACTCTTCACATTCAACAAGTGAAGCCCTTTCTGCCTTGATTTCATCCATACTTCGTTGAAACATGTATGCAACATCTTCATAGTTTTTGCTAGAGTCATGAACACCATTAACTTGCTTCTTATATGTTGTTCTAAAACTTTCACCCATCTGAAAATCAACATTAGCAACCGGTAAAGCTCTTTTCTCATGTGCATGCCCTTCAATATGGTCTTCTTGGGACTCCACTTCAAAACCCTCTTATAAATTTGATTGTTCTTTTTTTGGTTCATGCCCCATGATTCTTTACATGACCTCTTGAGGTGTTGATGTATTCGCTACCTTTGTCGATTCTTTTTCTTCTTTCAAGAGAAACTCTTTTGGGTTTGGCTCCTTGGCATATTCTTGTGGTCTAGGGTTTAACCCTAGCATCTTCATCCATACACTGGCTATCCCTTTGTTGGAACCCTCAAATGGGGAGAGTCACTTTCCCCAAGGCATGTTGAGGATCCTTTTGTGGCGCTTGAGATCTAGGCTCGGGTCTCAACTTACCCTTAGTTACTCCTATGAACTCCACAAGCAAACTGGCATCATGAATCTCTTTTGAAAGAGCCCTATACTCCTCATAACTGACCGCAATGTTGTGACCCACCAATGTCGTGTTTCAACCTCCGAATGACTTCTTTATTTGGTAAGAGCTTAGGTCGGCAATCCATGTTCTCTCTCCTAAGTTCTGTTGGATAGATTTTCCGCATAGCTGAAAACGTAGCGATCATGAGATAAATCTCCTTCATTTACCGATGAGGTTCTCGTAAGATTTGTCGATTAAATATGCTAGTATCTATTTGTGGGTATTACTTTAACCATGCAGCTCATGAACCATAGTCAGATAGTTTTGCAACCAAAGTAAGCAAATTTGTAAAAAGGAAATATTTGATGAAGAAGAAAATAGCAGAAAACAGGAAGAAATAGGAAGATGTGCAACCCAATCAATAGATTACAAAGTTGATTACATGCACATAGATAGAACAAATAGATATTAACATACGAAATTATAAGCAAAGGAAACTTTCAAGATCTAGATCTAGAATAACACAAAGTTTATGAATAAATCTAAGACAGAAAGTTAGAAACAATATGCATTGTTGACACAAATTTCTCCGAAATATGCTCCTTTCTATTCCTTTGCTTCAAATAGCTATCGAGGGTTTCAAAGACAAATTCTGGAGCACAAGAATGTTGGTTACCAATTCTCCTCTTTAACCCATAGGTTCTTCCTCTACTTATAGCATGTAGAGGGAAATTACAAATAGAAAGCTTTTAGTGAATCGCACATGTGGAAGTTGTAAAAGAAACAACCGAAATCTCTCTCTTAGAATTCCTCTTTGCATGACATGCATGATTTATAATTGAAAATAGAACCTTCTATTTTGCATGTCTACCACTTATTTCCAAGTAATTGACTTCTTCAAGTAACGGCTTTTAAACCGATCACTTAAGTTTTATAATTTAATTGATCGCTAAATTACTTTGTCGGAGAAAAGAAGAAAGAGGAAAATGAATTAGAATAAAGTTGCAACACTTTTGTTCTTTTTCCATATTCTGCATGCAATTGATTCTTTTGCCCTTGATTCTCACCAAACTGGATCTGGAAGCGGCTAGATCTGGAAGCGGCTGGATCTGGAAGCAAGTGACTGTGATTTGTTTGCGGGTATTGCCTTTGACTTGTCTTCCTTCTCATCCTTAAAGCTTTTGCAGTTCTTCTCCTAACTCATCATTTTTATTTTTAATTGCATATGAGCAATTAAAAATTCTGGAAAGCACTCCGGGTGAATGCAAATTCAATGAAGACTTCAACTGGAAGATTGGGAGCACATGCACAAGATCGTGGAAGAAATTTTTCATGCACTAACTTCTACACGGGCTGCATTAGAAACAAGAGGATGAATTTTTGCTGGAAGCCTTTGCAATTTTGAGATCTGGATCTGGATCTAGGCCTATTGACTTCAGCAAATCTGGAAGCTATGCATGATTTTGCTGATCCTTTTCTTTCATTATACTTTGCCATCACTGGAGCAATTTTTTTCTGAACAATTCTTTTTCTTTTTATTCTGCCAAAATTCTTTGCAATTGGTGCAGATCTAGGGATTTCTTCAGATTCGGAAGATATATTCAATGTATCTAACATTGATTTGAGCTCCCTTTCACTTATATAAGCACCTGTAATGAATACCTGGGCACCTGTACCAACATGCAAATAATCATCAAGGCTTAAAACAGGCTCCTCCAACCCTAGGCGCCAAACTTTGAAGCTTTCCGGCAATGAACAACACTTTTGCAAGCAAAAATCCTCCTCCTTTGGGCGCCAAAACTGTCCGGGCTGCAATCCTTTGCTAAAAGAATTAATTAATTCATCATTATGGCAACCCCTGCTTATATAACCCTCAACATTCTATATTTAATAATTGTCTTTCCTATTCCTGACAATTAATAAACATGTTTTTCTCCTTAACTTGGGCGCCTAAACTTGTATGCTCATGGCTGCCATTAAATAAATTAATTTAATTTATTTTTAGCCTTCTTCCTTCAGTTCTCTTTGACTTCACATCATGCATTCACCTTCTATTTCTCCATGGCACCAAAATTAGGAAGAACTATTAATAAATGCATTAAAAAGCATTATCTATTCTCCAAATGGGTCGCACTTTTTAGCATGCTTTAGGGCTGCATTAAATAAATAAATTTAATTTATTTTTAGCCTTCCTCTTCCAGTCTTCTTTGACTTCTCCTCATGCATTGACTTTTCCTCATCCCTGGGCGCCAAAATTAGGAAGGAAAACTATTAATAAATGCAATTAAAGTTATTCTTTAATGCCCAAAGGGGTCGCATTTTTGACATGGCTGATTTCTATATTTTAAAAGTCAATTTTGATGGGATTATTCACCCTGCACTGCAGCTCCAAAAATCCCTTCATCCACTTAAGTTGTTTGACTTCCATAATGAGATTTTTTACCCTACAAGGTAGGTAAGAAATTCCCATCAATGCCTTAAGTGATTTTTCTTTATTTTATGATGGGAATTTTCATCTGCAGAGGCGTAAGAAATTCCCCACTCGCTACCTATAATTTTCCCGTCGTAACTTAAGTGACTTTGCCTTCATGGGAAAAAGTAACCTACAAGGCAAGTACAAAATTCTCACCTGCATGCTGCTACCAAAAATTCCACTGCAACTTAAATCCATCCATTCCAAAAAATGCCACTTTCCTGGGAGAGGCTTTTTTGTGCACGACTTCCGTCTTTTTAAAGAGAAGTTGATTTCTAAGGCCGATTCCTTCTAAGCATGGCGGCCGTAGATGATCTCCAAATAATCTAGGCAAAAAAACAAACTGTACTGGCGAAGGAATTGACCTAGGGGAATTTCAAGGAGAAAAACACGCAAAAATAAAATAAAAACGAAAAATGTTGCCAAAAGTCACAAACAAAGCCCAAGATTCATTCTTGGTGAAAACCCTACTGGTATATGTGAATATTGACATGCAAAACTTCAACAGGGTTAAACCGGAGCACAATTTACTTCAAACGAGGCTTAAAATAATTAAATAAAAATTTCCCACAGACAAAACCTAGCGAAGGGATAAAACGAGTTTGGACATCTGGGTATTTGTCGAAATTGGCTCATATGACTCTCTGGGAATATCTTGACGCAATACAGGCATTTTCTGGCAATGAAA
The DNA here is from genome assembly GCA_018340775.1 of Taxus wallichiana var. yunnanensis. Taxonomy (NCBI): domain Eukaryota; kingdom Viridiplantae; phylum Streptophyta; class Pinopsida; order Cupressales; family Taxaceae; genus Taxus; species Taxus wallichiana. The sequence continues at coordinate 957,086,951 of CM031234.1, forward strand.
ACACAAAACGACCTGTTATTTTAAAAGTACGAAATTTTTAACATGGGGTAGTCTCAGATTTCAAGGTGAAATCTGGGACACCGATTCACTTTCACTCATGTGTCCATTGTAGATTTGCCTCAAATGTTAGCTTTTTTTGCTATGATACCATAGTAATGCCCCTTTTCCGAGTTGAAACAGAAAATCTAAGTACTTGCACAAATCCAAATAGTAAACTGAAGCAAATAAAATTGAATTCCCAAACCTTAGCAGCAGGCTGTAAATATATTTTTTTATGATAGAAATCAGCTACAAACTTGTTGGAAATAATTTAGAAACCCTTCAAAATAATATTCTTCTAATCTAGAAATGATTGCCAGAGAAAAGCACCGGAAATTATATCATTTTTACCAATTTAATATCAATTGGAAATTAATTAACAATAATGAATACCCTTACAAATATGGCTAGAAATGAAGGATTCCAAGCCCCAAATTGAAATACAAATGAAGATTCCAGCTGTTAAAAATATGAGTAACACAATGATGGTTGAATTTGAAGTTGTCGTGCCCTAGAATACCCCAAACTCCACCTTAGGGCAAGTCGCCACCCTTGGGAAGGGCTGGAAATGCCTTCAAAATTGAATACAACTCCTTATGAGATCACCTTTTGCAAGCTTGAGGGGTTTCATCCTCAAACCAACCCACTATTGAGAGGTTTCGTTCTCAATAGGTCTTCCAAGAGGGTTTTCGTCCTCAATGGATGAGAGAGAGCAAAACGTGCTCCAACTCTAAGAGAATAAATTCCAAAAGCATGATAGCCTCTTCCAAGCCAAGCGACCCCTTTAAATAGCTAGAGGTGGTGCCAAAAACCAAATAGAATCCTCTAATGAGGACCCACCCCCTTAAGGACATAGTAGTTCATTTTTCTCTTATTTTTCAATTGGCTTTTCTCCTTTTCCCCGCCCCACTGACTATACTAGAAAATTACTTTAAAATAATGCAAAGCTCACAAAAACAACTGAAAATCATGACATAAACTTACCTTGTTCATTCCCTTTTTAGCCCACGGGAAGTGGAATGGGCCCAATGTAACATCCCCATTTTAAGATACTAGAACAAGGGAAAAAAAAAAAATTATACAACGTTCCCTGTTATGAATTATATAATTCAAACACACGTTCAAGTTTTAATAATTGTTCTCTGTCCAAATAATGCAGTTTGGATCACACAATTTCCTTTTAAAACTAATGTTCTCTGTTCACATATTTGCAATATGGAACACACATTCAGTGTCATTCAATCATATAACAGATTCCATATGCTGCTGTAAATGACTCGAAGAACTACCGATCTCCCATTTTATGGCTCGGAGTTTCAGCGATCTCTCATTTCATGACTCGGCGACTTACCGATCCTTCATGTTAATTCATGCATAGTATAATGTATATACAAGGTTCTCTTACCGTTTCCGGTTATCGAAGTGATCCATTTAAGAAGCCTATCTGAATATCTGTTACTGATATTCATCTGACATCCTGCATCTTAAACTAGGTGATTAGGACAACGCAACCAGCACTTGCGATACTTTGGCCAAAGATTTTCACATGCTTTGCATGATCATATTCCTGGATGTGATACACACCAATGGAATACGTCCTTCACCTCACTTCGTCTGTTATCTAGAATGGTCTTTCCTGGTCTCTACCAGTCCTTCCAATTAAGGTCAAACTCTAACCCCAACTAGCAATATGAACGAGTATAGGAAGTTACTCATGGTAACTAAAGATACGCAGACATACGGTGTCGTCCCTAGACGACTCCGTGTGTCTAGTTACCTTTAGTCCTCCGGAGTCACTCCGTATACGTGATCACATTCCTATCCCCAGCCAAGAACTTAGTATCCAGCTTATGTAATCTTGATGATTTAATTCGGGAGGGCATTGTAATATGTCAGCTATAACATTGTGTCGTCATGAAGGCCCCGCCTTCATGAAGACACCATGTTGTAACTGGCGTATGTCAATGTCCTACGGAATCCTCCCATCGAGAGTACACATCCAGCTCAAGTGATTTGGTTATGATCTTAATATTTAAGATCAACTTTCAGCAGCCATGCTGATCCTTTATCCTCGTTCTTGTTACAGTTGTATGTAGCTAAGAGAGACTTAATCCGTCTTCTAGCTTACTACGCATCTCCTCCTTCGTACCGAAGGGTTGCATTTTCTCTACTTGGTTCTTTTCTTAATCCTTGGACTAAGCAGCCCATTACCGATAAACTTAATAAGTTTAACCTATTAAACTTAACCAAGTTTTTCCACAACTGTAAACAAATTCAGAATTCCATCTTATTAGACGTCATTTAAACGAGGTCTAATTCTAAATGAATTTATTCATTTATTCTCCTTAACCTTACATAGTTAAGGTCTGTTAACCATGGATATGTTTTCCCATATCCTTATTTTCTGAATTTAACATTCGAGGCTATTAACGGAGTCCGAATACGAGGTTCGGCTGCTCCTAAATTATTTGATATTCCTTAGCTTTCAAGCTAATCCCGAATACCTTTCAATTAAGAGATCATGTTCTTCCTAAATCCTTTTTAATGTCAATTAAAAATTCATCTTAACCCAAGTATGAACTAATTGCACATTTCAACGTAAAAGTTACATTTAGGTAAGAATAGATGTCATTTCCTTTTAAATCCATTCATGAACATTTGAATAATTCCAAATCAAGGAATAATGTTATATTCCCAACTTATTCAACAATATCAAACTGATACAGTCATTAAAATATCACACTTGTATTTGTATTCATCCATCCGTTTTATAATCTATACATTTGCCAGTCCAAATGACTGGACTTTGTTTATATTAAACAACATTACAACACATAAGATAGAAGAATGTAATTTCTTCTTTTCTCAATTCCTCGTAGAGGAGTAATAGCTATCAATTACAATCCATCTTCAGTCAATCAAAAGAAGTATCAGAAAACAACCATGTCTTCGTTTATACTCAAGTTCCATCTGCAAAATTACTTGCACGGGTCAGTTCATTGAACTGAGCATATTAAGCACTTGTCATTAAAATGAGGTGCTTTTAATTAACTGTCTCAATAAAAGAACCCTGCTTTTATGAAACGTTACTATGAACATCATTCAAGAATTAAGTATCAAAAAGAATGAACAGCATAACAACTGAATCATCTAATTACCATCCCAATCAGTCAAAGGATTACTGCCCTCTTTCCCAAATAATCATTACAAGAAGTAATTTCCTTCAAACAGTTCCAGATTACAACATCTGTAAAAACTAGGAACACAAGTATGCATACTGCTTTTTCTAACATAACTTCTATCAATTCCATTCCCTTACATTAGTAATAATTTCAAAGGATAAAATTTGACTGAAATATAAACCAAATTACTTTCCTTTCAGTTCATGCAACTCATTTGATTTCAAGCAATCAAATACTGATGAGAAAAGCAAACAGCAATAAAATGTAGATGCTTAAACCAAAGCAATACAAAATTCGTTCCTTAACGATTACAGATTTCCAACTGTATGAGAGAAGAAATGATCATTATTCCAAGTTATCCATCCACACTCCTTTTCCTTTCCTCATGACTGTACTGAAAATTTAATCCAAACGAGACACCAATCAAAGATAACAGTTCAGAGTGAAACTTAAGAAATCAATAACCGAATACAAGGAAGATGGCTCATATTACCTCTTCTCATTGTCTAACCAAATATCCGCTATTTAGAACAGACACAATCCAATAGTATGACTCATTCTGCTTATTATATTTCACTCAACGGACTTTCTTGTCCAGCTATAAACAAGCAAGAATATACAGCTAGTCTATAAACAGTGCTGCGTCAAAACAAGCATTTCAGCTAGACCTGAACAATAATAAAGTACAGCTAGCTATGAAATCATGATTCATACCATAATAGTAAAAAGAGTCATTTTATATTGAACTTTCAAAGTAAGAATTCCGTTTCGATTCAGTCTTAACGAAACAGCAAGAGTTCAGGCTGCGAATGGAGTATATATATAATTTAAAACAAACGTATTTATATATATATCAAAAAAAAGTCAAACCCAGCTTAGTCTGGAATGGTTAAAAGTTCCGCAGCATATTTTCATCATATTTTCTCCAAAAGAAGGAATGAAGAACCAGTCACGTTCTTTATTTCCAAAAGAAATATTAAAACGTTTTGACCAACAAAGGAAAAACGATGAAAGGAATTCCCTATCCATGGAAAGATCGAATTCAATGCAATGAAAACAAGCAGGAGAATTTAATTCACACAACAGTTCCTCTGCATTAACCAGAACTTGTTTTTCCCCAATCTTTTCCTCTTACTGAACTCAGAAATACAATATTCACATAACAATACCTTTATCAAGGCAAACCCGCATAGGGTATTAGATGCGCAAGCAAGGTACAGTCAAAACAGTCTCAAACAACAAGCCAATTCTCATGTATTTCATTCATTTGCACAGAAATACTAAGCCATGATCGTTTTCACGATGACAGTTTGAATTAGAAGATCAAACCGCATCCACAAAACACAATAAAATCAACTTTCCATCACCTTCTGATTTCAAACAGCAAGGAGAAAACATAGTTCATTAATAAATTCAGTAAGAAGAACAATCACTTTCTTCAACACCCAAGAATACCCAAGTCGTATTCATCCTTCCATTTTTACAAAAGAAAAAGCACAGCACTCAGAAATATTACTCGCATAGCTAATACGTTCCACCACTCAAACCCATATTGGCAATAGAACGATTGTTCAACAATGTCAAAACAACTCACACAGCATGTACAATTTCATTCAATATACCCATTTGCAAAGAAATACCCAATTCGAGTTCTTTCTCAACAGACATTTCAACCCGAAAATCTCATTCTCCTATTTCACAATGATGCGTAGAACTCAGAAATGATTCACGCACAGCTAAGTATTCATAAGCACAATTTCATAATATAAAGAACGAATCCCCAATATTGTCGAACAAATCAACACAGCATGGGCTGTATTTTCAACTCAATAATTATGCAAAGAAAGTTTAAGTCGCAACAGCAAAGAAAAACGACTCTACCCAAAATCATCTCAATCATAACAGCAAAATCGAATAAACAAAACCCCCATCAGAAGAGCAGGGTTGTTTTAATGAGACGATTAAGCAAAAGCAAGCAGTTTAAGGAGAAGGGCTTAACATGCCTGAAATTTTTCCTTGAAGCTCGAAGAAAACCACGCCTACTGGAGTTGTTTCCTTCCACGGCGATAGTAGTAAAGCTTCCCAAACAATCACCTACCTCTACAGGCTCAAAATAGCCTTAGATTTTCCAAAGAAAACAGAGATAATAATCAAACACAGCTGGTTCGACAGAACCGTGAAGAAACCAAATGCAGAGCAACTTCCAAAACCCGAAAGAACACAATGACCAACAAAATTTCCTCTATCCTCTTTCCAAGGCGGGCTGGTCGCGAAGACCAAGACAATTAATGCATTGAAGGCACTGCCTTTTTCCTTTTTCCTCACGCCACCGCCGACTCAGGTTGGCGAATTTCCAAATTTCAAATTTTGCATGAAATCAAAGTTTAGTCTCATAGCTAACTGGATGCCTCTATCTTTTCCTTGTTCCCGCCAAACTTGGCGCTGCACATGCCAGGACCTCATTCATTGCCCTATTAAATTTCCTACCATCCTTCCTTATCCTTTCCATCCACATGGGTCTGTGCGTCCCCTTCCTTAGGTTAGGATTAGTTTAGGATTTTTAATAGTGTCCATATCTAGGTCATTCGCCTAGTTCATAGGTTAATAGGATTTAGATCTATTTTCACCCTTATAAATTTAAAAATCCATATAGGATAGTAGTTAGGGTATAAGGTAGAACTTAGGGGTAGGTTAGGGTCTAAGCCCCTAATACTTAATTAATCAATTTCCATACCAGATCTTTCCGCCTGACCGTTATATTAACATTAAGCAGGACATTTCGTCCCACGTTCCACATACCTGAGCCACCCGCATCCAGGCCTTTGTCGCCTTACGTGGTCTAGCGTTACAATAGTGTATGGTTCGAGAATCGAACCTTTTCCATTGGCATCTACGTGCCAGATATTCATACCTGAAATCAGGTGCTGCAACATTTATATCAACCTTCAGTCTGGTTTAAAAGTAAATCGACAAAGCGATTACAAGAAGGCCACAACATACCTTGGATCAATGGAATTGATTCAAGGTGTGTTGTCAATCAGCGAATAGAGTTCATCAAGCATACGACAAATCTGTTGTCACATCAGCAAACATACAAGCAATAATAACTGCTGTCCCAAGTAAACAAATTACAGCATACAAGGGTCCAGATTAGCAACACATTCCTTTAAGATCAAAAATATATCTTAACATGTTTGTCTTCATTTCAGCAGTTACAACATTATGAAAAGTAATCACCATGATAACTTACAAAAATCAAGGCATTACACCCAAGGTCTCGCAAAACGAACTAGCGTTGAGAAGGAGACATTACAAATGCAACATTTGATGCAGTTTTCTTTTCTTTTTTGTTTCATAGCATCATAACTTTCTTTTTTGTTTGAAATTTTCTTTTCAAGATGAAGTTCATTTTTCTTTCTTTCTTGATTTTAGTTTCTTTGGGAAAATGACCTAAAGGAGTCTTATTTGGTATTGGTTTAGAGGTCACTGTTTTAATTTACGAAAATTGAGATATGAACACGTTGTGGCTGAATAAACTAGCACTACAGAAAACGTTATGGGAAGGAGGAACCATATGTGGCGTGAAACAAGAGGGGAATGTCAATGAGCATATGGGTGGGAAGCCAATTTAAAGTTTATTTTTTTATTTATCAAAATGCTAAGAAATTATTAATTAGCCAAAGGCTGAAAATATAAAATGTGGACATAACCTAGGAAAAATGCTAGCAATCAATCTGACAACCACAAGTCATTGAAACGAAGGCTTCGATACCACTGCAACGTAACAAGTAGGTATGCAACAGAATATGTATAGTATACATATTTAAATATGTATATATGTGATATGAAAATGAAATAAGAATATATCAATGAATGTGTGTGTGTGAATAGCGGTGGTGCATGAGAGGACATAAACCATCATTAGGTTACTCCTAAGGGAGTCATGTCTATAGGACATAGCCCTTCGTAATGACTATAATAATTATGCCCATAACATTGTGCTAAGTTTGGCTACTTTCGACTAGATGAGCACAAGTGACTTGAAGTTAAATATTGTGAAAATAAAAAATATGATATTGTCATAATTTTCTCAATAGTATGGTATTGTCATAAATGATGGTTGAGATTTTAGATACGGTCATCTTTCTCCTTTACTTCTAACTCAAATATTTTGGCTGGTCTCTTTTTCAGCCCACCTTCGATCACCTTGAGGATGCAGCTAATGGCTTTGCTATCTAGTAAAGGCCGGTTCTAGGCCATACTATTACTAATCAAAATGAATGTTCAATATAACACAAATCCATCTCGCCACAAGATGCCCGACTATTTGAAAATTTGACCATGAGCGCAGAGAATTTGCACGCAGACGAACCATTTCCCTTCGACATGGTTAAGAAAGCATATCCATAAAACAACTTACATGGACAAGCATATTAATTAGAGAACAAAACATTGACATGAAAGAGTTATGATTCTATGGAGCAAAGGAATGTTAAGTCTCGACAAAGAGCATATGACTCGCCTTCCAAATCTAGGTTACGTATTAGGAGATATCCACCAAACGAGAAGGATTGAGTGTCTATTGGAAAATGCAACCAAAGACTTATCCACTAAACACAAGAAATGAATGTCTACTGGAAAAGGAAACCAAGAACTTATATCCTCGAGACATTTAAAAGACAAATATGTTAGAGAATTGTTGAATATATAGCATAAACATGTACGGTTCCAAGTAGTTGTTGAGATAACCAACAAATAGTTGTAACTAAATGTAACTGCTCCTCTCTCAATAAAATGAATCTGCCTGGGTCATTCGGATCAGTGCAGTTTTGTGCATCTATTTCTTCTTGTTGTTTGTCTCTATGCTTCTAATACTAATAGTGGTATCAGAGCAATTAGTCACCATTGGAGGAAGCCATTGAGAGGTGAGGTCGACGAAAGGAACGGTCGACGCAGGGGCAGAAGAAATCGTGGTGCTGGAGGTGTAATGTTCGTGTTGCTCAGAGAGTGCCAAATTTGTGGGTTCCTGGAGACACGTGAACCGGTCGTGTGAAGGCAGAGTCGTTGGTATAAACAAGGGCAAAAGTCCAGTGGCATTGAAATATCAAAGGCAGTCACGCTGTGAACAAAAACGTGACCTGCTAGTGTGAAAACGTGCCCTCCTCTGTGAATATAACGTGCCCAAAATTGCAGAAATCCAGTTCCCTGTTGAAGGCCATACGTTTGGAAAAAGTCGTGGCAGAAAACGTGGGGCAGAAACCAGTCGCAAATGCAAAATCCAAGTCGTGAGGGCAGAGGTAAAATCTGAAGTCTGGGAGCAAAAGATTTAATAAACTATTTTTGTATAATTTTTTTCTCCCCTTGCCACGTATTGGCTGTTTGAATACTTGCCACGTATTTGCATAAAATACTTTCCCAGCCACGTATTTGCATAAAGTGATTTTGTTTTATTTGGTGGGCAAAATACTTTATTTCCATTTTTATTATTTCCATAATAAAATGGCGAATATTTCAAATCTTATTCTGCCTGACTCACAAAAGTTAACGGGCACTAATTTCAATGTTTGGAGTCATAAGATTTTAATGGTCACGGAGTTTCGTGATTATGATAAAATAATCACGGGGAGTGAAAGTCGACCAGCGACAAACTTCGCAGATTATGACAAACATCATAAGGAAGCATTATTACTCCTCAAGTTGTCGGTGTCGGATGATTTGATACCGGAAGTGCGGAATGCTACTATAGCAAGCACATTGTGGACCAGTCTGACGGATAATTATTAAACATCATAAAAGAGTCGGGTTTTATACCTAAAAAATATGCTCTTTTCCGTAAAATTACAAGGTGGATCGCTATCTGAGCACCTACTTCGATGAAAGATCTCTGAGACCAGTTGTCTTCCATAAATAAAAAGGTGGACGATGATGATATGGTGGCTTTGGTTCTAAATAGCTTGCCTTCTTCGTATGAGTCATTTGTGGAGGCACTTCATTTAATGGCGGAGAGTCAAACTCTTACGTTTGACAAGGTGAGTTCCTACCTGTTGCAAAAGGAACGAAGACAGACACAGGATCAAGAGTCCACTTCTAGACAATCTGAGAGCGATTTTGCTTGCTCGTCTAAAGGAAAGTGTAAACGCAATGAGCCGAGTGAGACATCCTCTTCCTCTCCTAAATATCAAGTAAAATAATATTATTGTCACAAACTTGGTCATGTGAAGGACTATCAAAAACGACTCAATGCCCTGAAGAAGCGTAGGGGGCAAGCACATGTGGCTATTAAACACGAGTCGAAGAAGAATATGCTCTCATGGCATATTGCATGGGCAATGGCAGCCCTACTCGATCACTTGGTTCTTTGATTCTAGAGCATCATGGCATCTCACGTGTCAAAAAGACTAGTATGTCAATTTTAATTCTTGTTCTTGATTCATTGCTTTAGGATATGGAAGATCAAATGTTGTAGAAGGTATTGGGGATGTTCGTATTATGCTCAATAATAATACCGATTGCTTGTAAAAAATGTTAGATATGTGCCTAACATGAATAAGAACTTGTTATCTATCAGTCAACTAACTGATAATCCCAATATCTCTGTAAATTTTTCTGGTAAACAATGTATTGTGTCTAACATCAAGCAAAATAAGGTTGTTGCCTCTGGGGATTGGGCATGGTGGTCTATATAGACTTGTTGATCCTGCCACGGTCAACTTGCATGCCTTAGTTGTGGAAGGCAATACCAATGTTTTATGGCACGAAAGATATGGCCATCTCAACCTTCAATATTTAGCCCGCCTTCATAGAGCCAACATGGTTGTTGGTTTGCCTCCTATTCAGGAGAAACAAGACATGTGTGTTGGTTGTTTTGTAGGAAAACAAAAGCGGAATCCTTTTCCCTCTGAAGGTGCTTGGCATGCAAAGGGGTTCATGGATCTTTTACATGCATATCTATGTGAGCCATCATGGAAGACTCCCACAGTCCTTGGTGCACGTTATTTTCTCTTGCTGGTGGATGATTATTCTCGGAAGATGTGGCTCTATTTTTGGAAGAAGAAGTCTGATTGCTTTGCTTCTTTTGTCAAGTTCAAGGCCTTGGTGGAGAATCAAACCAACCGGATCAAGACTTTGAGATCCGATAATGGGGGTGAGTTTACCTCTAAACAATTTGCAAATTTCTGCAGTAAAGAAGGGATTCAACGCTAATTGACAGCCCCTTATACCCCGCAGCAGAATGGGGTGGTAGAACGGAGGAACATAACCATCATGGAGATGGCTAGATGCATGATGCACTGTCGAGGAGTGCCCTATAAGTATTGGGGAGAAGTTGTTAACACAATTGTGTATATACTCAGCCGGAGTCCTTGCAAAGCTTTGCAAGACATCACACCAGAGGGAGCCTAGTCCACCATCAAACCATAGGTATCAGCATTTCGTATTTTTGGTTCAATTGCTTATACTTTGGTTCCAAAATAAGAGTAAATTAGATTCCAAATGTTCTAGATATTTTTTTGTTGGTTATAGTGATCAATCTAAAGCCTATAGGTTGATTGATACTTCCACTAATAAGATCATTATTAGTTGAGATGTTGATGTAAAAGAAACAGAGTCTTTCTTTGGTTGTAATCAGCAAGGGGACCAACCAAGGGGCAGCGATCAGCAAGGGGTCATAACAGAACTTTGGTACTTTTTCCTTGCCTAATCATGAATCCGGTTCTTCTCATACTCCACCACAGACTCCAAGACAATATGTACAATCTCCCACTAAGATTGTTGAGTCTCCAAGAAATCAACTTGCGTTGGTTTCTCCTATGAAACTTCCGTTGGTTTCTCTTCCAGAAGCACCACAACCAGCCACCACATCTTCAGTTCAGCGGAAGCCTAAGTGATTTTACTCCACTATTCAGAATTTGAGGAAGGAAGAATTGTCTCCTCTCTTAGATGGAAGGTCTCAACGAACTGGTAAGCAAATTGATTATTCTAAGCACGCTCAATTTGCTCTTGCTTCTAATCTTCTTCATATTCATGAGCCACAAAATACTCTGAAGCACGAGGCATACCGGAATGGGAAACTGCCATGCAACTAGAGTATGATGCCTTGATTAAAAATAATACCTGGAAGTTGGTGCCATTACCTCCAGAAAACACACCATTGGCTGTAAATGGGTGTATAAAATCAAGTGCAAAGCAGATGGTACTTTGGATAAGTACAAGGCTCGACTTGTTGCAAAAGGATTTTCGCAACAAGAGGGGATAGATTATGAAGAAACATTTGCTCCTACTACAAAGATGGTCACTTTTCGACTTCTTCTTTCTTTTGCAGCTCAGTTTGGTTGGAAATTATATCAAATGGATATCAAAAGTGCTTTCCTGAATTGGTATTTGGAGGAAGAAGTGTATATGACATAGCCTTTGAGGGTTTTCGGGCTGTGGTAGTGAGCATCGGTATGCAAATTGATTAAGTCCTTGTATGGACTTAAGCAGACTCCTCGAGCCTGGTACATAAAAATAGATAAACATCTCAGAGATTCAGGCCTCACACGGAGTCATTCTGATCCAAATCTCTATGTCAAAAGTAACGATGATGACATTGTGATTCTTATTGTGTATGTTGATGACCTTGCCATCACCGGTGGAGATGCTGCAATTCATAAGGTAAAATCAGATTTCTGTGTTGCTTTTGACATGACTGATTTAGGCCTCCACTATTTTCTTGGTGTAGAATTAATAACTTGATCACTTGATTTTCATTTCTCAAGTTAAGTATGCCACTAACTTGCTACAGAAATTTCAAATGTATGATTGTAATTCTTCTTCTACACCTATGGAGGTAGTGTTGAAACTTTCAGCTCATGATGATTAACTACCGGTCGATGAATCATTATACAGACAGTTGGTGAGTAATTTAATCTAACTACACACGACCGGATCTATGTTTTCATGTCAGCTATCTCTCTCGGTTTTTATCTAAACCGAAACTCATTCACTGGGACCAACAAAACGCGCTTCTACGATATGTCAAAGAAACTCTTGACTTTGGCATTCTATATCAGAGAGTTGCAGATTTCAGGTTGATTGGCTATACTGACTCTGATTGGGAGGATTTGTAGATACTCGATGATCTACCACAGGATATATCTTCTCTTTTGGTTTAGGAGCTTTTTCTTGGCAAAGTAAACTTCAACCTCATCATTGCCATCTCTTCTACGGAAGCAGAATACAAGGTTGTTGTTAGTGTCAGTTGCGAAGCAATATGGCTTCGTCGGATTCTAACTGATTTTCAGTTTCCCCAGGCTGCTGCAACACCTATTTCACTCTTTTGTGATAATCAAGGTGTTCTAAAAATGGTGAAGAATCCTATCTATCATGCCCGCACTAAACATATTGAGATTCATCATCATTATATTCGCCAGTTGGTTGATTCTGGTGAAATCTCTCTACATTTTTGTCCTTCTGCAGATCAACCTGTTGATGTAATGACTAAACCTCTTGGTCCTTTGTTGTTTGTCAAGTTCAGAGATAAACTTGGTGTTGTTTCGAGGTTAGTCATTAAGGGGGGGTGTTGAATATATAGCATAAACATGTACGGTTCCAAGCAGTTGTTGAGATAACCAACAAATAGTTGTAACTAAATGTAACTGCTCCTCCTCTCAATAAAATGAATCTGCCTGGGTCATTCGGATCAGTGCAGTTTTGTGCATCTATTTCTTCTTGCTGTTTTATCTCTATGCTTCTAATACTAACAAGAACAAGTGCCAAACAAACAAGCAAATGGAGTCGTTCACTGGAAGCAAATACAAGGCAGAGCTTTAATACTCAGAGATACTCGAGAATGACAATCTACCAAATAAGAGGAATACAGTTCACTAGAAACCACAAACGGAAGGCTCGTCAATAAGAAAAAAACATAAATTATGGTGAATGAAAGCCCTAGTGGATAGATGTTACATTCTTAAATTAACCATCAGAATAAGCAATGGGTTCATATAATGGATGCAAATATGAGAGGTCTTTTTGTCAAGAGTTCAAATGTAGCACAATGTATGTCCTCATCCAACAAAAGGAGAAAGATTTACATTTCACTTGCGGACTGACCATTTGCGCTCACATTACAGTCTCTGTTTATTTCTTGCCTATCGGAATAGAGAGGTCTCAATAGAGCACAGAAAGGAAAGAGAAATCCATACATGCAACTATTGACTTAGTAGCAGCCCCTTAAATAAATTATATTCGGACATAAAGGCTATAACATTTCAGCAAAGCAACCTGTTGAATCTTATGAATTACGCAAGGCAGCAAATTTCATCTAGAGCATGCAAATGTTGAATTGATAATAATTTTGGTTTTAGATACATAACCAAAGCTATGGAAAATAAGGAAGATAATGGTGTTCCTTCAACAATTTACTGTCCTTGATGATAGGGAAAACAAACTGTAAAAATTTAAAATGTCATAGACGGAATTGGAGGAATGATAAAGAGGATACCTGTGAAAAACTACTAGATTTGTTCTTAATGCAAGCATCCTTTTGCTTTCTTAGTTGCTCTCTTGCATGGACATTATTGGAGTATGAAGATATAAACCTCATGTACAAGGGATATGGTGATGGTACACGGAATTGATCGCAATATTGCTCAAATAAAGACAAAAATTCCTCTGAAGAATTCTGCAGCAATAACAAAATAGAAGATGGGTCCCACCTCATGTAATTGTAATGTAATAATCTATATAAGAAGCTCTGGATCTGTAATCTTTCATCATTCTAATCCTGAAACATCAATGCCACCCTTCTTTTACACAGTTTTTCTCAAATAAAGTTACTTATTCAAAACAGAAGATATCAGGCGTATAAATTCCTAAAAGCCTAATAATTTTCTGTTCAACTCTATGGCTATGCACATAGACAAGCAGCCAAAAGAAGTCTACCTGGTAAAAGCAAGAACTTCAGTTGTCTCCATATTATACACAGCAAAAAATGCAGTCTGATAATCTGAGCTTCTCGACACCTGGCATCACAAAGCAATAAATATGAAGTATGAAACAGATCCATACACTCATCTAGAGACCTTGATGAAATTGATTGACTGGTCCTAAAAGTACAAGATTTATCCAATATAAACACCTCAGTCCTTTGAAATTATCTACCGGGTCGCAGAAGCAAGCAAAATTATAATTTTTCTTGTGGGAAATAACACTGCAGGCACGATAAACATGGCTGTAAAAATATCTGCATTAAAAAATTTATTATAAAGAATAACTCACCCCTCCATCTACACTACCAAACTTGATGAGGAGATGATGCCGGTCTAAGAACTGCACCTGACTCATCATAATTAAATATTAAATTAGTTAATGAGGATACAATTTGATGACTATTGCAATCATTGAATCAACATTCTGTCAAAAAGGGGAGTCAATCCTCCAAAACACCAACTGAACATTGCATCACTCTTCATACAAATCTAAACATTTCAGAATGATTTTTACCTTCCACATTACAAGGTCAACATAGTGTTGGAAATGGTAATAGAACCTCTTCAAATGCCGAGCCCTCTGAAGCCATGAAAACAGATTTTCTTAACACTTCAGTTTATGCTATTTATTAAGTTGGTGTCTCAAGATAGATACAACTTCAGCATGCACTAGAAATACTAGATGAAAGGAATATGCATGCCATGCAAGAAGATATCCTTAAATACAGAATCAAACGAAATCCACATGCAAAAGTTAAGCCAACCATTGAAGCTTCTACATTTACTCAAACATTTACTTTTGTATTATGATCCTAATTATGCTATTATTAATGAAGGGTTATTTCCTAGAAACATGACCCCCTGAATAGTTACCTGATGACAGGTCATGTCCTCTCGTACATGGACCCACATATTCCATATTGTATTCTTATTTCATATAGCCTATCTATTAATATAGTCCTATTTTATAAAATATGTAGCTATTACATATCTATCATGTATGTAACTATTCGGTGCATAATAGTGGCAATAAAAACAATAGTTCCTCTTGACAAAGGAAAATCAGCAAGCTTTCAAAGCAGCATTAAATAGCAAACCTCAAGAAAGAGAAAGTAAAGGAGCCCCTGTCACTAGTATAGATTTCCCTAAGAGCAAGAGGCTAATGCACACCATTCAAGAAGCCCTAAACATGTGCATGAGAGCTAAACCCAAAAAAGTAAAGAAACAGCTTGCCAGCAAACCTGCGGTATGATGAAGAGTGCAAGGCAGCGTGAAGAACGTTAAAGGAACTAGCTAGTAGAACAAAGGCAAACAGAAAAATGTATAAACAACTGGTGAAGACAATAAAAAAGAGTATACTAGAACTAGAAGGAAGGAGCTGATTTACTTAGGGAAGCATGAACCAAAGAGGTTTTGGAGGGAGCTTTGCAGGGAGAAAACACAAACAGAGAACAACATAACAGCAAGTCAGTGGATGGAATATTCAAAACAGCTATATGAGCATGAAAATGAACAAGATACTCCTCCCACTATCTTTGTTAATGAAGAACTTTTCACAATTGAGGACATAATACAAGGGATTAAAAAGCTAGCAACAGGTAAAGCCCGTGACATAGACAAACTTCAAGTGGAGCATCTAAAATGGGGAGCAGATATCCTTGCACCTCAAATCAAAGCAATTTTCAATGAGATCATCCAAAACGGGTTAGATCAAAGCTTAAGTCGACTAAATGTTTTATAAAAATATTAAATCGACGGGTATTTGGTTGAGTTAAAGAAAGGCACGATAGTGGCTTAGTTTTTTTCTTATATCGTTTAACAAGAAGCTCCATTTGACATGAGATTTGAACCATTAGAAGTGTCTTGGAGAGGGCTTTTTCATGACAGAGTTAAAACACAAAAGAAGTCAAACGAGCTAAATTTGGTTGCTACATTGGCAATCATGATCTGATCAGACAAGTGACAACTCAAACTTCTCTAATCCTCCTGATTTCATGGGATAACCATGATACTCTCACAGGATCAACTCTCAAGCAAATATCTACCTGTTTTGGGGGAATTCATTGTAATTCATGGAAATATCTTCTTCCAGCTATTAGTTTAGGTTTCAATTTTAGTTTTTCCCACTTTCTAGATTAGCTTTCTTATTTGAAGGCTCCAAAACATGTAAAGGCAATGGCTAAACCCCATTTGCCTATAAATACCCCAGATTACACTTTACACAACACTCTTGACTAAATTCAATACAGAGAGGAAAATTTGGAGCTTCACATGTTTTCTTGTGGGTTGTCAAGTTGTTTTCAATTGAGAATTCATGTTTCGATGCCTAGACATTCATCTCTCTTTTTGTTTATTAAGTAGAGATTGCACTTCTAGTTTTAGTTATGGCTGCAAGGTAAGAGATTGAGCTCTGCTAGTCTCATTTTTATGACTTGGTGCTTCTTAGTTTTGATTTCCAAGATGTGCTATGCAATCATGGTTATTAAATGGTTTAGAGGTGTTTACTCATGGATAATTGCTCTGTTTTGTGTTGAATCTGGTTAGCTTGTGCCAATGCTATGCTGACTAACCCTGTCATGATTTACGTGAATGTACACCAGTTATTTGCTTGGGTTTATGCAGAGTTGTGATTCTTTGCATTTACCTCCTTTGACTGATTGCCTGGAGTCTATTTAGAAATGAATCAATTCTATTTCTTGTTCTCTCTGGTTTTGTGTGTGATTTAACTGAGATCATGGTATATGCCATGCTTGAAAAGAGAGAGAGAGAGTCTAGTTTCTTTTCTGCCCTCCCCTTCTCCACTTTTTGAGTTTTTTGGTGAGATCCAAGTCACCTAGAACCATTGTACATATCAGTAGGTTGAGCATCATACAAATCAAGATTTTCAAATCCGTTCAACCCAAATCTAATAGGTGGTCTGCCTAGACACACCAGTCCCTCCACAGGTTAACACCTGGCCGTATAGTCTCCCAATTGAAGTTGTGTTCTGAGTATTCCGTACCTTGAACCAATTTTCTAGTAAGGTTCTAAAATGAATGAGGGCGAAAGGATTAAATCTCCTTGACCTTTCTTTTTGTAATGTTTTCTTTGGTGTGTACAAAACACCAACCAACATTTTTGGCGCTAGAAAGAGGGCCTCCTTTGGATTGTGGTCTTGGTATTGAAGAGTTTGGAGGTTGATTCTTTGTGCTTTTTCAATCCACTACCCTCCTTTCTACTCATCATCTTTGTCTTGTGTGTATTCCACACACAAGCCAACATTTCTGGCGCTAGGAGGGTTGTTTTAAATCCGGTAAGTGGAAATGTCTTTCAGCTCTATTAATTTGGTTTTAAGCTCTTGTTAGTCTAGTTTTATTTTCAGATTGTGGTTACATTGGTTTTATTTTAATATTTGTTTCTTGAGATAATCTAATGTTTTGTTTAATTTTTTCTTTATTTAGTTCCTCTTCCAATGTTTTGGAAAATCTCACAACTAAATAATGTCATGGTTGGGAGACTATGTTTAATTTGCTATTGAACATGAATTTCCCAAGGATGCTTTCAGATTTTGAACTGCTGACAGGCATGTTCTTGTTTTCAAGAATGCTTCAAGTGTTTTGAATGTTATACATAAAGATGTGGCTTGCAAGTTATTTACATTTACTTTAAATGATCTTGAATATAGATGGTTTATGAGTCTAACCCTGGTTCAATTTCTAGTTGGAAGGAGTTAGAGGATGCCTTTATTGCAAACTTTACACAGTTCATAGATCCATTCATAGTCATAAATCATCTAGTTACAATTAAGAGACAACCACATGAGGCACTTAGAAGCTTTAATGTCAAATTTCAAAAGATTCTTAGAAGCATTCCAACCAACCACTTGCCTCAACAGGCAGCACTTGTAGACATCTACATCCTTGCTTTGAATTCACTCTTGGCCACATTTGTGAAGACTTTCGGGTGCATTCTAGTCTCAACTTATGCAGAAGCAGTTACATTTGATAGGAAGCTATCTTCTTTTGGAACCAATGTTGCACCCTTTTTGAATGTTCTCCAAAGTGTTTCTAATGTTAAATCAGATTCGATTCCTCTTTTAAATCAGAATTTTGCGCATAGTCAACTTGTTGAGCCAATTGGTGCATATGTTGTGGATGAAAGTGAGTGTGTTCAAAGTTTTGTTTATTCTGATGATTCTAACTCTGAGAATGATGCAAAGGAGAACCGCGAGCTACATGAAGAGGAGCAAGAAAATGGGGAAGAAACCAAACCTTGCTTTGAATTAAATTCTGAGTTACTTTTAGAAACTGATTCATTAGTAGTGATCGTTGATTCCTTGAATGAAAATGTTGCCAATACCTTTGTTCTTGCAGATTTAGAGGAGTCCTTTGTGTTTGAACAGCAGGAGGACGTGTTGGAGTTTTCTTTCGTAGATTCAACACTGCCTTTTGTGGATAAACAAATTGTCCAAGAGACCATGGTTTCAGTTGGGACAAAGGTTGAGATAGAAGAAGATGAAACAAACCTAACGTCACAATTTCTAGCAACAGAGATAACGAGTGGATAGATATACTCCATGGCCATGATAAATGGAGGAAAACCAAGTTGCAAAAGTTGTTGAGACAAAGCTTGATGGAGAAGAGCTTCCAATGGGATTCATTCCAATGGAGCCCACATCCCCACAAACAAACACGGTTGAGGTAAAAGAGTTTCAAACATTTCATTGACCTAATTTTGAAGCAACTCTTTGTCAACCCAATATATTTGTTATTTTTAACAGAAATCAACATCCTTTTAGTTGGAATGTGTTTATTGCTAAATCTTTGGAATGAGTCTCAGTGTCCCCCAGATTTCATCCTGAAATCTACGACTACCCTATCCGAAAAAATTTCATACTTTTAAAATAATGGGTCGTTTGTGTTTTTATTGCCCGAAAGTTCTTATATTGCGTCAAGATATTCCCAAAGAGCCATATTCGCCTTTTTGCGTTTTGTATTGAGTGGGAATTCTGTGTTTATATCTATTGGATTCTTCTATGTGCGTGCAATCATCTCTGCTTTCTATTGATTGGGATGCACATCTTCCCCATTTCTTCTCTGTATTTATAAATACGGAAAGCACTCGGGTGAATGCAACTTCAATGAAGGCTTCAATCGGAAGATTGGGAGCACATGCACAAGATCCTGGAAGGAATTTTCCACGCACTAACTTTTCACGGGCTGCATTTCTTCATATTCGGAGGATATATTCAATGTATTGGACATTGATTAAAGCTCATTTTCTTTTGTAAAGCACCTGTAACGAATTCCTGCCGAGTAAGAAGAAAAAGAATTGTTCAAACAAAGATAGACACAAACCATGGCAAAGAAGGATGAAAAAGAGAGCACAACGGAGTCATGCATCACTTCTAAATTTGCAGACATTGGAAACACAGATCTAGGTCCGGAACCTCTTTCCGAATTGATTGACAGATCCAGAGCTGGAAAGACTTCCCTCATGCGTGCAGTCAAAAGCAGTGGAATCATTCGAGCTGCAGCATTTCCATTCACATCCCAGCTGCCAGAATTCGTTATGGAGTGTGCTAGATCCAGATCCAGATTCAGATCCATAATTGCAAAGGCTTCATCCTCTTGTTTCAAATGCAATCCATGAAGAAGTCATGCGTGGAAAATTCCTTCGTGATCTTGTGCATGTGCCCCAATCTTCCAAATAAGCCTTCATTGCAATTGCATTCACCCGGAGTGCTTTCCAAATTTTTAAATTGTTCATATGCAATTAAAAATAAAGAGTTATGGCAAACATCAGACCGATGCATGTACTGGAGAAGAACTGCAAAAGCTTCAAGGATAAAAATGAAGACATGTCAAAGGCAATACCCGCAAGCAAATCACGGTCACTTGTTTCCAGTTGCTTCCGGCTTGTTTTCCAGATCCAGCTGCTCCTATGTCCAATTTGGTGAGAATCAAAGGCAAAAGAATCAAATTTGCGTACGCAGACATGAAAAAGGACAAGACTACGCTTTCCTCTTCCTTATTTCCTCCGACAAAGTAATTGAGTGATCAATTAAATTATACAACTTAAGTGATTGGTTTAAAAGCCATTACTTGAAGAAGTCAATTACTTGGAGATAGGTAGCAGACGTGCAAAATAGAAGGTTCAATTTTCAGTTACAAATCATACATGTCATTCAAAGAGGAATTCCACGAGGGAGATTACCAGTTATTTCCTTTCCCACTTCCACATGTACCAGTTCAACTAAAAGCTTCCGACTTGTAATTGCCCCTCTATATTCTATAAGTAGAGGAAGAACCTTCGGGTTAATGATGAGAATTTGTAAGCAAAGCAACCTTGTGTTCCAGGACTTTGTCTTTGAAACCCTTGAGAGCAACTTGAAGCAAAGGAATATACATGAGCATATTTCCAGAGAACTTTGTGTCACGGTGTATTGTGTTTCTTGTTTTTTATCTTAGATCTTTTAATAAACTTTGTGTTATTTCAGATCTAGATCTAGAGCTACCTTTGCTTAGAATTATGTGTTTATATCTATTGGTTTTTTCTATGTGCATGCAATCAACTCTGTCATCTATTGATTGGGATGCACATCTTCCCCATTTCTTCTGTGTTTATATAATTCCCTTCTATAAATATTTCCTTTCTTAAACAGCTTGCTTACTTGCTGCAAAACTGTTCAGTTATGGTTCATGAACTGAGTAGTTAAAGTAAAACCCCATTTAGATATTAGCATACTTTAATTGACAAATCGACACGGAGCCTCACCGGTAAATGAGGGAGATTTATATCATGATCGCTTAGGTTTTGTCTTTATGTAGAAAATCTAGCCAACATATTACCCGACGAAAGTTCTTGTATTGCGTCCAAGATATTTCCAAAGAGCCATATTAGCCTTTTTTCGCCAAATACCCGATACGCAAAATTGTTATATTCGTCGTCGGGATTTGTCTGCGAGAAATTTGTATTTAATTATTTTGAGCTCCGTTTGAGGCAATTTGCGCTCCGTTTTAACCTTGTTGTGATCGAACATATCATTATTCCTATATACCAGAAGGGTTTTAACAAGGAATAAGTTTTGGGCTTTATTTGTGACTTTTGGCAATTTTTCGTGTTTTTGTGTTTTCCCGTTTCGTTTTCTGTGAAATTTCTCTAGATCAATTCCTTTGTCGGGTTAGCCCGATTCTTGCCCAAGTATTCGGAGATCACATACGCACTTTTGCCGGAAGGAAGTCGCCATTGAGGTTCGGTTCACTTTGGGAAAAGGCGAAGTCGTGTACTAAAAAGCCCCTCATGCGGGTTGGGCGCCATTTTGGAAAAAAAAAAAGGATTTAAGTGGAGCATGGAAAAATAGAAGCAGCAGGCATGTGGGATTTTATCACTTGCAAGGTACTTTTTCCCATGATGGATAAGTCACTTAAACTGCAAAGGTGAGAAAATTAGAGGCAAGAGGCAGCGGGAATTTATTGCACACTTGCAGGTAAAAATTCCCATGGCGAAATAAAAGAAAGGTGACTTAAGTCAAATCATGGGATTTTATTGCACTTTGCATGGTAAATAATCTCATTGTCAAAATCAAATCACTTAAGTGGATCATGGGATTTCCGGGGCTGCCTTGCATGCAAGGTAAAGAATCTCATTGTCATAAATTCTTAAAAATAGAATTCTATTATGCTAAAAAGTGTGACCCCTTTAGGGAGAACATGGCAGCCTTTAAGTGGAATAAATTAATTATTTCTTCTTTTAATTTTGGCGCCTAAAAATGGAGAAAAGTCAACAAAGCAAAGGGGAGTAAAAGAGATGAAAATAGATTGATTAAATTAATTAAATCTAATTTATTTAAAGGCTGCCCCATTCATGAAGAAAAGTGCACCCATTTTTGGGAAATATATAATGCTTTTAAAGCATTAAATGATTAAATTAAATTCTATTTTCAGTGGCTATGGTCAAAGCACACTGTGAAGCTTAAGTGAAGTGAAGAGTGGATGATTAAATTGATTAAATTTAATTTAATGGATGGTTGTCATTAATCATACAATTTTAGCACACCAGCTTAAAGAGAAGAGCATGATTTTTAATTAATTAATTGTCAGGAATAGAAAGGACAATTATTAATTATAGAATTATGAGGGTTATATAAGCATGGGCTGCCATAAGGATGAATTATTTAATTCACAGGTAAAGAAGTGCAGCCCGGAGGAAAAGTGCGCCCCATTTGAAGAGGATTTTTGCTTAGACAAAGGTGAAATCAAGGCTAAAAGCTTCCAATTTTGGCACATGCATTGAAGGAGGTTGATTTGTGTTTGCATAATTGTTTGCATAAGTGTTACGATGCTCAGTGAAGTTGGAAAAATTCATGCTCTCTTTGCATACAAATTAGACATCAATTTTTGGGGCAGCTTTGGATTGAAAAGTGCAGATTTTTACAAATAAAATTCACTATTCATATTCCGGTGGCCATCTTTGTCTCGAATTAACTCAGGAATTCATTACAGGTGCTTTACAAAAAGAAAATGAGCTCTAATCAATGTCCAATACATTGAATATATCCTCTGAATCTGAAAAATTATCCGAGATCTCGCACTTTTGATTTGAAGAAATCCGGCCAAATAAGAAGAAAAAGAATTATTCGACAAAGATAGACAAAGCCATGGCAAAGAGATGAAAAAGAAAGCACAACGGAGTCATGCATCACTTCCAAATTTGCAGACATAGGAGACACAGATCTAGGTCCAAAACCTCTTTCCAAATTGATTGATAGATCCAAAGCAGCAAAGACTTCACTCATGCGTGCAATTAAAAGCAAAGTGGAATTATTCGAGCTGCGCCTTTCCATACACACCCAATTGCGAGTTTGTTATGTAGTGTTAGATCTTACCATCCTTCATCCGATCGGTGCGAGATGCACGGGAAAACAATAATTCAATTGGACACGAGTTCATCAATTATTGTTTGAAGATTCCGATCGAAAGGTGGTGACTTCCATTAGCCTTCGAGATGCCGGCAGCAGGTGGGAGAAGCATAGAGTTGATTGCGTGAGCATAATGAATGGCAGATACATGAAGAAGCCCGAGATCTCCTTCTAAGTTCCCAAGAACTCTTCCGCGGTCCAATTTGGTGCAGGAGGTCGATGATATTGTCAAATTGTTATGCAAGATTAATGGCAAGGCGAATGCTTACACTTTTCCGTACATGGATGTATGCTTTCATCGTGACCATTGAAGTCAACAAGGTTGATTCCATAATCAATTGTCTGAAATTATTAAAGCAACAACATCGGTGAGCAACTCGAACGTAAGCGTACTTTCGCCTTCAAAATGACTTCCTACTTGGTGTGCACGCCGACTTCACAAGGCATCTTCTCCAAGTTTGGATAGATGTGGCATTCTTTCTAAGACCCCATTTTCAAGTGTTACCCACACCTTACTATACCGCGCGTGCGAAAAGGATTTCAAAGTGGTCAATGATGGATTCTTCTACGACTTCATTTGCGAGTGCATACAAGGACCTAAAGGCCAACAAGGTAAGCAAAGAAGCGTGGGAAGCCGTATTCGAGATTAGCAAGCCTATTCATTCAGGTTTGCAGATTTCACATACCTCAGCTTACGGGCTTTTCTGGAGAACCAATAAAGATGCCCAGATATCCGAGTGATAGATTGATTGCCATGGAGCTGAGCAGGCAACTTGTGGAGATACACGACCTTCAGTCAAAACGGCACAAGTCTACTAGATTCTTTCCGATCACTGTCGGACATTATAGCTGCCAGAGCATTCATAGAGCTCGAGGGATGGAGACGCAGATGTTATCCGAGTATGAGCAAGAGTTCTTCACGGCACGGCTGAACTTCGATCCATTTGGAGTAGCCAGGAAGACGATCTCCCAGGAGTACGCACACGTGCCTTCATTAGAAGATTTCTGGATGAAGTGCAAAAGTGAGTACGAGGTTAGAAAGAGGGATTTCAGCAGGCTATCAGCAAAGCAAGTGTTCGACTTTGGACTAGCGCGGATACCTGCGGATCTTAAAGATGATGGGAATGTGTTACTTGACACTTACCATCAAATGGGAGGAGATAGAGCCATACTTCAGGATAACGTAGGAGGCTGCAACACGATTGAAGAAAGGTCTGGCGTTGTTTTGGTGAATACTTCAAACTGGTTGCTGACGAAGGGATATTGCCTTGATGAAGCATTGATGAATCAAGTCACGGCAACTTTGGCGCAGGAGATTCCCTCAAGCGGAAACACGGAGGAGAAAGCAGCAGAAGGTCCGAGAAGTTGAAAGTACACAGAAGATCTCAATCAAAGGAGAAGATCACTTCTACGACTATGACTTTAGTTCCGGTTTCTCCAAGATTTCAAGACTTCACCAATCACACACCGCACAGACGCTTCCATGCCTCTACCGAATCCGCGACATTCATCTTCTCTCCTCTCGCCACTCCATTCATCAACTATTTCAGAGACGTTAAAGCTGCAGATGGCGGAGTTCGAAAGGGCTTTCTCCTTGGATGATTCAGAGGATGGTAGCCATAACACTGTGGCACTTTCGGATGGAGAGGATGCAAAGCGGGAGATGGTAGTGCACTCAGTGACTTCTCATTCTCTGAGAAGTAACTTCTCAGAATGGTTGGCTTCGCAGTTGGTTCCAGAAGCGAGAGTGGAGATGAACTTGGAGGAACACGACTTGCAGCTACTCCAGAGTCTAGGCGGAAAAGACAAAGCCTAAAGTTGCTAAGGTAACTTCTAGGTTGATCATCGAGAAGTCGAGCGTTTCTTTGAGATGTCAATTTCGGCGGAAGGAAAGGAGGATGAGCTCACGGCGGAAGATGTGACAAGAACTGCAGTACCCCTCGGCCCACCACATAAGGATTGAAGCAGGACACGCAGACATTGATAGATGCTCTATTCCTTAGGCTTGACAGAGAAAAGGCAGAGAAAGACGAGCTTCAGAAGCAGGTATCTCAGTTGTGCGAGATCATAGCCAAGGTTGCTAAACCTTCCATTCAAATTTTTCGGAAAGCGGTGAGTGATCATCTTATGCACGAGATCAAAAATGCAAGCAATCAGTGCAAGCTATCGACAAATGGAAGAATTTGATTATTCGTCAAGCTTCTCAGACAACTTGAAGTGCCAAAGCGCATCTAAAAGTTACGGATGATGCGAAAATCAGTGAAGCAATCGGTGACGAGCATAGTAGACATGAACATAGTTGCTAAGAGTAACTCTGAAGTACTTTGGCCAAATCAACAAGTCAGTCGGGAGATGTATTGGTTACAGAGCAAATTGTGCTGACGGATCGGTCGAGAAGGGGAAGCAAATTGAGTTTGCGATCCTTCCATTTGGAGATCTGTAGAGTTTTGTTGAAGAGGATGCAGGCACTTGAGAGTAGGACATCATCCTTACCAGACAGTATCATTTCTTTCACTGAGGAGAAAGTGGTTGGGAATGTTACTTCATACATGCAGATCGTTCCTAGCAAAGTACCTAATTCCCTGGAAGGGTCTCTTCTGATGGTACAAAAGAGAATTGATAAAGCTACTAAGCCTTTCACGATGAATTCTATTAGTATACTGGTGGCGCTGCAGGTGGATATTGTGAGGTTTGGGCCGAGCTTGGAAGATGTGGAAGTGTGCATCAAAGTGTTGAATGAAGGATTACTGCAGTTTAGGACAGAGAAGGAAGCAGTGGTTAAAACAGATGGGAAGATGTTGAATCACATGTTCGACAAGTATATCCGATATCAGAACAAAAAGAAGACATAAATGTTACAGCTGGCATGACTTCTTCTATTTTCTATGTTCCCGGATGAAATTGTAAAACTTTAAGTTATTGGTTTTACAACCATTACTTAAAGTCATGTGGAACAATTCTATTAGTTAAGTGATACATGTGTCACTTAAGGAGAAGTTAATTGAGGATGATTGTCAAATGTCATTTTTACTTGTTTTTGTGTTTCAGTTCAGTTAGACTTCCCATTTGTACTTTCCCTCCTACATTCTATAAGTAGGAGAAGAACCTCCGGGTTGAGGATCAGAATTTGTAAGCAACAACCTTGTGTTCCAGACTTTGTGCTTGAAACCCTTGAGAGCCACTTAAAGCAAAGGAATATACAAGAGCATATTTCCGGAGAACTGTGTCACGGTGTATTGTGTTTCTTACTTTTTATCTTAGATCTTTTAATAAACCGTGTTATTTCGATCTAGATCTAGAGCTACCTTTGTTTAGAATTATGTGTTTATATCTATTGGTTTCTTCTATGTGCATGAAATCAACTCTGCTATCTATTGATTGGGATGCACATCTTCTCCATTTCTTCGTGTTTATATAATTCCCTTTCCCTTCTATAAATATTTCCTTTCTTTAAACAAATTTCTGCTTACTTGTTGCAGAATCGCATGACAACTATGGTTCATGAGTTTGAATAATTAAAGTAAAACCCCATATAGATATTAGCATGCTTTAATTGACAAATCGACACGGGAGCCTCACCAAGAAAATGAGGGAGATTTATCTCATGATTGCCTAGGTTTTGTGCTATGCAGAAAATATAGCCAACAAGTACAAGGATTTGGACGTTTTTAAGGATTGTTAAGAATGTAAATTTGTTACCGCCTTGCATTTCAAGTGCATCTCGCCATCGTTGTTGTATAGTTGTTAGTTTAGATATAGATTACATATTGTATAGCTTTCTTGCTTTCATAGTTAGTTTCCATGTTTTCTTAGGCTAGTTCCTTTGTGAATCAATAATACAATCATTATGTTTTTTATTTTTTTTTGTATGTATGTGTGTGTATACATATATTGTATTCTTCTGCATGTTAACTTTGAAGGCCTATGTGGTCAAAGGTTGTTCATAATTGTATTGATGTGTATAAACTACACACCCAAAGGAGAACGCAGAGACTCTTATGTCATCCTCTTTTCAAAGTTAAATTGTAACTCGATGCACGAGTCTGCAAGGCATTGATCTTTGAGATCAATGGAGAGTGTTTACTGGATCTTTAAACCCTTCTAGCGCCACTTCCTACACCTTCTTCACAAAAATTGCCAATATTCTATATATCAATCCAGTGGCACAACATTGGACGATCCGTCCAAAAGATCACTTTTGAAATATCACAAAGTCATCTCCAACACAAAAATCACTTTGGTCTATGCCAAACAATATGGCAAACTCACCTCACAAGCACAGATATTCATATTGCTCATATGGTTCTCTCAGAGACACCTATGCGGGAGAGAAAGCATACATTGGCAGCGCGCACTACGCAAACATCATCACAGCAACAACTCGACAAACAAAATTCTTCTAGCACAATGTGCATTCAAGCAACGCATAAATTTGATTCTTGGAATCCCTCTTCCAAACACCCCCTTTGTATTACAAATCCATTTGGGAGTGATGAAGTTCGACATCAAATACAAGAGCTCCTAAATCAAGGCAAGATCTGGCCTAGCTCTTCTCTTTGTGAAAGTCCGATAGTTTTTGCACCCAAGAAAGATGAGACACAACGTCTTTGCATGGCCAATCGGGCACTCAACAAAATCATGGTGAAGAAGCAGTACCCACTGCCACACATTAACAACCTCCTATACCAACTCGAGGCACACAATACTTCGACAAAATCGACCTAAATTCAAGTTGCCACCAAGTTTAAGTCCATCTTAAAGACATCTAAAAGACATTTTTCAAGACATTGGTGGGAGTCTGCAAATGGTTGTTTATGCCTTTCCGTGTGACCAATGCACCAACAACATTCATGTGCTTGATGGACAATCTACTTACGCCCTTCCTCAACTCCATCAATATCTACTTGGATGATAGTCTCATCTTCAGCAAGACTTGTGAGGAGCACATCTCACCTGTCTTAGACACTTTGTGCAAACACAAGTTGCTAACGAACTTAGCAAAGTGTACGTTTGGTGCCATGCAGATCCAATACTTGGGCTACATAATTGACCACACAGGGATTTGTGTAGATCCTGGGAAGATCAAAATCTTCCAAGCATGACCTACTTTGTGCAATCTTGTAGAATTGATGAGTTTTCTTCAAGTCACAAAGTTCTAACACAGGTTTGCCTTTGGTTTTTCACACATATCATGGCCTCTCGGTCAGGTAACACGTGCAAAGCCAAGTTTGATTGGACTCGTGCGCAACAGTGAGGTTCACAAGCAATGGCTCAATGTAGCACCTGCTCTTACAATTCCTGACATTGCATATCCCTTCAAACTTCACACCATTGCATCTAACTATGCACTCAGCGTAGAACTCAAGCAACATAGACATTTGGTTGCATGCCACTAATAAATTTAGTGAAATGGTGCAAAGGTACTCCACCTATGAAAAGAATTTGTACGCTATTGTGCAAGTAGTTAAGCAATTGCACCACTATATCTTTGGTGAGGAGACAGTTATTCATTCTAATCAAAAGCCTTCTACAAATGCAAAACAACTTGGAGAATATGCACCACATTAAGTTGATGGCCTGCCTGCAACAATTCCATCTTGTGATCAAGCATTGTAAGGGAAAGAAAATATGGCCACAGATTGCCTTAGTAGGCCATCAGTTCATGCATTCATCATAATGTTGGACAGACGTGGCCACAAATTTTAAGACCAGGCATATCTCTACTCAGTTGACAAGGACTTTGTGGATTCCCAGATTGCTCTTTCGTTGGGTCAATAGGTTCAATACATCTATTGGGTGACAAGTTTCTCTATAATTTTGGCCATCTTTGTGTTTCTAATGACACACCTTCCCAAAGACTCATTTGAGAGAACACACCACGCCAAGACATCAAGCCACATTGGCATTAGAAAGACACTAGCCACATTGCAATCCCATTTCTATTGGCCGCAGATGCACACAAACATGCAGCACTACACCAAGTCTTGCATTCCTTATTGCATCGCAAAGCCCACGAACAAAAAGTTGGGACTTTGCACACCTCTACTAATTCCATCTGGACCATGGGACTCCATTAGCATGGATTACATGACTAGGCTGCCTACGACAATACACCAAAAAAATTGGTGTTTATTGTAGTGAATTGGTTTTCAAAGATGGGCATTATTATTCCTCCCATGAAAGGCATCGTCATAGTTGCAACTACTCATGCATTCTTAACCAATGTTTGAGCTCAGTTTAGATTCCTAGCATCCATTGTATCCAATCGAGATCCTCGTTTTGTTTGTCATTTCTGGCAAACACTATAGGAATTGATGGGTATGCAGTTGAATTGGTCAACAGCATGTCACCTCAAATTGATGGAAAAACAAAAGTTGGCATTGGCACTCTAGTTCATCTTCTACATATGTATAATTGTGTGCATGCTCACACTTGGGATGTTAACTTGTTTTACATCCAAAGCTATTCACAATTCTATGAGGCATAAGTCCATTTAGACATGTTTTGGATTTCAGCCAACAAGACCTATAGACATCTATCACGCACCAGATGGCTCTAAGTCACGCACACAGCAAAATGAAGTAGACAAGAAGTTTCTACAACACATACAATTTGTTCATTAACACGTTCAATAAATTCTCATGTGCTCCCAGTACAAGTACAAAGCATGTCAAGACACACAACGCACACCTCATGCATTCCGACTTGGCGATAAAGTCTTGTTGCACCTTTAGAATGAATGCTCCAATGGTCCACACTAGAAGATCAGGCCTTTGTGCTATGGTCCTAACACCATACTCCATGCAACTGTTGAAAACGCCTTCGTTTTTATCTTCCTCCATACTTGAGAAAGCACCCAGGTGATCAATGTGGAACTCCGTAAGCCTTAATTCCCTCCACTTCTTGAGTTATTTAGTGGCACATCATACAACATCCTTCTAATTTGGATCATGAGCATTTGCACCCCGTAGATAAAGATCAGGTTATTGAAGTGAAAAATACATGCATCCATTGAGCACACATCAACTTTTCACAATGGTCAAGGCAGGGCAATATGCTAATCAAGTTGTGGTATAATCTTTAGCAACTTCCAAGTAAAGCTCCCATGACTACGTTTGGATGCAATAGGGACCATTTCTCTTCAAGAAAGGGTGAATGATCCATACGCAACCACATACACTTCTCCTTTGCGCATTTGCACAACCTATGCACTTCTCACTTTGGAGTTTTCTTCTTGCATCGTGCACCCAACAGCACATGCACTTGGACAAGTCTCACAACTTTCTTGAGCATGCTTGCAGCACCGTGCAAAACTTGCTTCCTATACAAAGCCTCCTAACCTCGCACAACTCCCAAGGAATCTTGTGCACCGTGGAGATCTTGCCCCACTCCACGCCCGTGCATCACCTTTGCGGAAAGCGCTTACACAAGTCTGTATCGTTTGGAGCAGCTTCTCACAACATCAATGTGGCAACTCTCTATTTTTGCATGGCTTGCCTAATGGCACTTCCCATTTTTGTGACACGTCGAGAATCTCATCATATAGCTTTCTAAGCCAAAAGATCAACCACCACGCACTTGCAAGAAGTTCAACCATCACATAGTTGGAGGGCGAAATGACTTGTATTTGTAGAATAAATATATAGCATACTCATATCCCTAAGGATCAACATCCTTGAGAGCCAAACGAGATAATAGTCACGATTCGCGTGTCACGAGTATCCACTATTTCTCAATCAAATTTGTATATGCACGTTTAATCTAGGTAAATCAAAGGAATTGTTTCCCCTTCATATCACAAGAGCTTGCTCTCCTAGCCTTGATGTAACCTTGTTCACCCCGTACTTATTCCATATTCTTTGTTATTGAATACAAGTTGCATTTCTTGTAAATAAACTTCCACTTATTGAATGTGTGTTTGGTTAATAATATGAATTAACTTTTACGCACTCTCATAACTCTTGCAGCTATCTCTAAGCACAAGATTGTCCCTCGCACAAGGTCCTATGCTCCGTAGTGTGGATCAAAATGGTTCTCCACGGAATTTTGCCTTGTTACTCAGAAAATACAATCACATTTGGCATATTTTTGGCATAATATTTTTAACCATGTTCCTATTGATGGAGTTTTTTTGTTCTTTAAGAGTTAGTTATCTCCAACGTCATGCTTCAATTCAAGTCTAGGCCATGAAAGTTCAACTAGAGGTGGACCACTTACAATCTCTTCTAGATCATTAGGAAAAAGCTCCATGGGTTATGAGCCACATGCCACCTAATTCCCTCACCGACGGTCACCTTCTCATGGTGGTGGGCATGGGGCCATGAGCATCGCTACTCTTCGAGCTAGTGAAGTTTCTCTCCACGCTCTCAAGGAGCATCTCCTAACCGTAGCAGGGGAGGTAGTGGTTTTCATCATGTGGTTCCTAATTCTAGTGGGCGAGATGGCACCGTCACAAGAAAAGTTGCCTCGGTTGGCCCTCCTATTTCCCTTACCAAGCAATTTGAGCATGATGAAAACAGAAAAATCTAACACTAATGATGGGTGAGAGCCGATACACGATACAACAAATCCTCTCGGTGGCGATAGTTGAGGTGACAAGCCGATGATCCTCTACCACATGTAACTACTTTGATTGTTCTTGTCACTTAATATTCATTTATGGTGTTCTTTAATTGCTTGAGGGGCCTTTAAATGTTTATCTAGACTCTTTTTCGATTGAAAAGGTTTTATATACGATTATATTAAGTGACTTTAATTAACTTCATTCTTATTGTGCCTAATTACAATGATAGTTTCTTAAGACTTTTGAAACTCCTTTCTCGATCTGGAAGATCAATGTGATATCCTCTTTTGGGAGTGATTCCATTCTACTCTTCTTGTTACTAATTATTGTGCTAATTACTAATTATGTATTTTCTCGATCCGGAAGATCAATGTGATATCCTCTTTTGGGGAGTGATTCCATTCTACTCTTCTTGTACTACTAATTATGTATTTTATGTATGCTTAAAAGAATGTGCTTTTCAATCAAAAACAAATAGGAAAACCTTTAAAGACATCCCTTAGAGAAGTGCTAGTTTAAAGATAAATCGAGATTGCGAAAGAACAATCATCAATTACAAAAAGTTAGTTTCAATGAAATATCCCTTGTGGGATACCACTTGAAAATGCACAAATTATATGAAAATTGCAGCAAAGTAAAATTTCTGATTTTTACAGAAAATGACCAGCTAGGGCAGCGAATGGTATTTAATTGATATCTCACAAAATATTTGCCCAAAGTGCATGAAATTTTGAGGGAAGCTTGCAATAATAATAATAAACACTAGAAAAATATTTTTGGAATTTTTGGAATAATATATTGCTGCCAGAAAATTACAGCGTGCCCTAGACAACTGGAAAACTTCTAAAATTCGTAACTCACCAAATACAAGAGCAAAAATTAAGAGTCTTTGGAAATAACATTAACAAATATAGGAAATGACATTTCAACCTTTAGATCTGAAAGGGGCCAACTGGAAACCCTCCAAATAAAGGCTGCAAGTCGCCTAGCTTGGAAAGGGGTTGGAAATTGATGAAGATGCCTCCAAAGTGATGTTGAGCCCTGCCCAAACAAATGTCGTAACTCTGATCTAAAAACCCTCTGATTATCTTCCCCAAATGCCCCCAAAACCCTCAAAATCTTTCCTCTGAAACCTCTGATAATATCTCTGTAACACAGCCCTAAAAGCGGCTCCAAAATGACAAACTAGGGTAGATCTCTCACTACCAAAGAATGCCCTGCTAGCTAGGGACGGGTCTCTCACCACCAAAGCTAGGGTCCCTGTGGGATTTCACTCCACAAGTTGTAGATGCACAAACAACAGTTGCACATGAAGGTAAATAAAATGTATGCAAAAAGTCCCTTTCCTTTCTCTCCCAGCTCCTTATATACTTCTCCACAAAAAAGAGCCCCAATAACCCTAGATGCATTTCATTCCATGGAGGGGCCAATAAAATAAAAGTAACTAAAGTTACTTTTTTCCTTTTTAAGTCGCCATGGTCCAAAAGTGACCCCCAAACGCAAAACTTGAATATTAGAACCACGTGGCCCCTTCCCAATAGCTCCCAGCGTCCACAACCCCTTGGGTATGACCACGGCTTGGACTCGACTTGGCCCTTAGGCCTTTGGCGTAGGAAAGGGGACATTACATATGACCAAGGCCTGGACTCGAATTGGCCCTTAGGCCTTGGGCGTTGGAAAAGGGGACATTACATTCAATCCAACGGAGACATCCAATCCCAAAGTGTATCATAAACCTTGTTATCCCAAAGTGCTTTTGCCTTCTTCCATTCATTTTCAAATTCAATTGTTCCTCTAATTTGATGTCCTCAACAATGATACCACCAAAATCCTACTCTTAGTCACCCACACTCATAAAAATCGTGGTTCCTCCAAAAGTCTTTGAAAAAACTTGATTCCCCATCTTTCATGCCATCTTTGATAGCTGATTTTGAGAATTGGTTCATGGTAGTGTTTCCACAATGCTCAAGATCACCAAAGACCTCTTGTTGATTAACACTTGGTCTTTGATCAAAACAGCCCCTTCCACATAAACCACTTTATTTTTCACTGCTAGCTGATATTATGACTGTGGTATTGTTCACATTGTGTCTCGTCCTTTTGAAAGGAAAATGAACATAAGGACGGGGCAAAAATAGAGATGGCCCCACCCTCCTAGTTAGCATTATGAACTACGGTACCTATCTCCATTCTTAAGACCTCTTTCTTGAATTGGATCATCTCGAATAACTCTTGCATTCTACCATTCTTTAATTCACCATCAAAGAAGTTTCCTTCAACAAGAAAAGAGAAGCTCTTGTATTCAATCAGCAAGTCCTCACCGTAAATCTTAATGAGATGATTGGAAACAAGCATTTCATTATGCCAAGCTTCACCGGATCTCCCTCCTTTCTCATGATCAATATCATCAATCACTTTCTTGCCACCCATTTGCAAGCAATTGTGCCCATGATTTATATTAACTTCATGTGAAGAAATAGTATCTGGACCAAAAGAAACACAAATACTTTCAAACTCAAAGGCCCACGTATTATCTAGATGTTCTTTAACTAGTTCCAGTGCATTCAAATCTTCCTTTTTCATCACAATATAAGACCCATAGTTTGTTCTTGCATATAAGATATCAGCTCTAGGATCTTCCAGTCTCAACACTATGTACTTGGCCTTTGGCTCATTACATCAAATCTATGATCATAGCATATGACCAATCTAGTAGAATTTCTCCTCCAAGATCTTTGCAGAAGTTTCAACTCAACAACATCCCGTATGTTTCCGGAACATCAGCCACAAGAATAGTTGTTTTCAATTTCTTCTCCAGATAGGCAACTAGGGAAACTTAAACATCTTTGATTTGACCAATCAAAGGGACTTCTTTGGTTTCCATGAAGAAATATTTTCCAGTTGTCTTAGGAAGTGTCAACCTAAGGGCATAAGCAACTTTAGCTAACATTACATTGTTCGAGGCTCTAGAGTCAATAATGCAATTCTGCTAAGTTTTGTATCCACCAATGAAAAAAACATAGAATGGCTCAAATCTTCCAGAGGTGGAGATGGATGAAGCCATGAGATTTTGAGAAGTTTGGGTTTTAGAAGTAGACATACTACCCTTTGTGGGGTCTTTGCAAAGCTAGAGAATTTCTCTTTGATGAATGTCATCAATTTATCAAGTTGATTTTACCTAAATTGGTTATTATCTCATAGGGCATAGTAATCAAAGGTAGATTATCCTAATCAATTAGTTTCCAAAGCTAATTACAACAATATCAAGAATAACCATATGAACAATACTAAACAAATATTAACATCAAATAGATAAAGCACTTACATTGAGAGAGAGAAAATGAATTGGCTGATATCTTGCATTGTGTGATGATATGGGCTGGTCTAATGACTGAAACAGGATGGAAATGACCTAACAGAGCCTCATTGTTGAAATTGTGTCTGAACTCTTGCACAAACCAAAATGGATGGCACGGACCAAAACGTACCCCCACTATGGCCCTTTCCGTAAGCTCATGTCCATTCAAATCTTCTGCTCCTGATATTTCGGGGCTTGTGTATTGTCTTCGGATTTTCTCCCCGTTTGGAATTAGGACCTCCGATATTGTGTGATGCTCGTTGTGCAACTGATTGATCCTTCAAAACCCTAGATAGCCAAGAAGTCCTACAAAACAAACATTAAGTGGGTTGTGGCACCCCTATGTGCCGACAACGTTGCCACTACTTCAAAAAGGCCCAAACCGCACGTCGTTCTCGCCTAGCATGTGATCTCTAAAATGTATGCAACCAAATAGATAACCATGATCTTGCAACAATGAGATTGTACTTGCACTTTTCCCTAGCTTGACTTGGAATGATAATATGTTCCTTGTATTTGCAGATCCAAGTGGATGACAGCCCTAGAATGAACATGCAGAGCATATGAAGCTCAAGGGAGTTTTAGAATAGCCTTGCCTATGATTTCTCTTAGTGTATGCTCATTAAGATCTTTGAGGGTCAAGTGTGCATGATCTCCTCTTTGATAATGGATGAATAACTAGCTTATATATGCATTTTGGATCTAGAAATCTCGGATAAGGATGACTAGAAGTGTCCCAAAGGAATTTGAATTAAGAAAAGTGTCGTTGGAGGGAAAGGGACCAAAGTGAATGGGAAGGGCCGTAGCGTATGGATGTTATGGCCCTTTTTCGGCACTATGGTCCGCGATGCATTTGCAAATGCTTTGAAAATTGGGATTGTATTATGTGAGGGTTTAGTCTGATTCTATGGACTAATATGACTGTTGTGTGAACAAATGAGTTGTGTGCGCAAGCAAGAATGAATGGGATATAACTAGAGATAGCATGGTTGACCAAATTGGATAAGTGTGGACTAGTGCAAAGGCATTGTACAATTTGTGTTATTATAAGACATGTATTGCCAAAATGAGTGTCTACATATGGCCTCCCTTAAGTATGGAATTAAAAATTGCATACTTAAAGGGAAAGTCACCTGAGTGTGTAGACACACTTTGTCTTTGCTCGAGAGCGCGCTTTGTGCTTGTGCTACGACTTTGTATTTGTTCCGATTGTGTTTGTTTTGCCAGGATGCATACCTACAGACAAAGAGTGTAGTCAATGTCCATAGTATAGGAAATCAAACTTTAACATGAAAATTTTGAACTTAGTATGAAAATAGCAATATGTAAATAGAAAAGCAAAACAAAGGAAAGAGTACACCTAATTGTTTTGCAAGAGAGGGGGAGAGAGTACTCCCGCTACCGTTGCCATGGAGATTTGTTGAATTGTGTTGGATCTAATTGAAAGGACTTGGGGGTGATCAGTCCCCAAGTGGAATGTGCCAAGGATAATAAAAAGAAGTGCAAATGCACCCCTGCATGGTGAAGAGAACTGTATGGGGAGCGTTCTAGTTGCTCCACATCCCTCCACAAAAATATGAGAAATGAGAAGTCTAGCCTACAAGGATAACAATCACCTCGATACAAACCAAGACCCACGGATAAGTGTCACTGCAGATGAACAAAACCCAACTAATTTGCAAATGATGACACAATGTATCATTGCTATGCTAAAATGCACATATCCTTGGTTCCACCACAATTTGACTTGTCAGTGAATTATGTGATTTAACCTTAGTAAAAAGCCTATGGATGTTCTTGAGAAATTGTACCAACCGGGAAGTTTATGTGAATTTTCCCCCAAGACAAAAGCATATGGAATGGGTGATAACTTCCATACACTATGGTACCGCTTTACGATTTGGTCAACAATTGAGGCACTCGAGGCCAACAAGCAATAAGCAAATAATGGAGGGCATTGCTCGTAAACAAGTAAAAACATAGATCAAACATATAAAACAAGCAACAAGCCAAATATGAAAATGATTTTGGTTTGAAGTGACTCTATGCAAAGCGTACACTACACATGAAGCACCCAATAACATGTTAGAGTAGTAAAGAGTTTGACACAATGTATGTATTGAGTAAATGAAGTAAGAGGAAGTAAAGTAGTAAATATTAGGATGATAGCACCTGTGTGTAAGAAAGTGTAAAGTGGGTGCCCTCATTTGTCGTTGAAACAATGGTAAAGAGCAATTTCAAGCATCCTGCATCATGTAACAATTTGTGTGTAGCATGCATTCAACTCAATGTACCACATAAACACACGTGTATAGAAAAAGGATATAGCATACTATGTATCAAGAAAACATGATAAGTAATGTGCAACATGAATAATATAAGCATGCAATAAAAACAACCAAGCAAGAGAAATGCAAATATTTTTGGATGTTTGTATATATGTGAATGTTTTTAGATTTTTAAGCATATTTGAATGTTTTTGGATTTTTAGGCTGAGGGCATAGATGAAAACTTATTCTCCGAAGAGAAGGAAGGGTGATCCAAGAATGCTCCCAAGGAGGGGAATATATAGATTTTTAGTGCTTTTGATGAATTATAGAGTGTGTAAGCAGAGGTGGGAAAGCAAGGTTGCCCCCAGTGTGTGTGTGCAAAGTGAGGTTCAACCGTGTAGTTGTTCCTTCAACATTGGAGTTAAACCTATAAACCGGGTGTGTCATTGGGTAACAAGGGGAATCGATGCCCCCAGTGTGTGAGTAGTGTATGAACTATCCAATGAGAACCTCCTAAAGAGGTGGAGAAGCTACCAGGAGAGATGGAGGCTTGGCCTCAGTTGTGCAAAGAATGTGACTCAAGTGCATATGCCATAGAAACTTTGGAAGGAAAGCAGGATGCACTAGATCCACAAGAAGCCACGTGTGACTTAGATGAGTGGTGAATAGGAGTATGAGGGGAAAACCCTATAACAACAAAAGGCTAAACCATGTATGAATTAATCACCAAGATATTATGAGGAGGAATGTGAGAATATAATAAATACACAAGAGACTCAATGTAATGAGGGTAGCTTATATCAACCTTAGGAAGAGGGAGAGACATAAGGCCAATCACAAGTATAAGAGGTGATGTAGAAGTATGAGGAGCAATAAAAACATACCAAGGTGTGCACAAAATAGCATAGGTAAGATTATCATGAGTAGCACCATGTATACATGTATTGGCCAATATAGCATAGAGAATTGCATCAATTGTAGTGGAAGTAAGCTTATGAACCTAATTTTGTAAGTCACCTACAACATGCATTAGAGAAAGGACTTCCTATAGAGGAATAACATGGGCAAAGAGGAGGCTCATTGAGTGGATGTGTCTTGTCATTATATGTAGACATGGGGACACTATTGGGTTGGCATTGCAGCTTTGGGTCAGCTAGTGGAGATGTGGTAGTGGCACTTTAGGAGGGCTACGAGAAGGTTTAGAAGGAATGGAAGCTTGGACACCCTTATCAACAAATTCCTTAGCATGGGAAGAAGAAGAAGAAATACAAGCATCATTATGTTCACCATTATGTAAAATATCCTTTTGAAAAGTAATAGTAGAAATACATACATCATTTGTAACAACATTTTGTTCTGACAAACAACTAACATATCATGTTACTGAAGAGAGAGGGAGAGAGAACAGTAGCATAATTTGTAACAACATTTTGTGCATGAGTAGATACAATATCATTTGGAGGAGGAAGGAAGGAACACATGTATCATTTTACAAACCTCTTTTTGCGCACAAGTATTTGAAAGACTCTTTGGAGAGGAAGAAGGGATATCTCGGTCAAAAGGATGTGCATCAAGGAGATATTGTATAATGTCCCAATTATAAAGATGAGTAGAGCCTTGATGAGAACTTTGTACACCAGCGGGTGCTACGGTGAGGTGTGTAGCATGTAACCAAGGTCGACCTAGAAGAATATTATAATTGAGATTATTAGGCATGACCTAGCATATTACATTAAGAGTGCAAGGACCTACTATGATGGGGAGAGTGATCTCCCCCAATACCCATTTAGGCATATTGTCAATCCCACGAATACATAGGGAAAAAGGAGTTAGGTCGTTAGTAGAAAGTCATATTTGATGTAAAAGGAAATGTTGCATATGTTAAGGCCAGAGCCACTATCGACAAGACCACATTTGACCAATATTTTATGAATTTTGACTTGGATACACAATGGAGGAGCATTAGCCATGATGCAAAATAATAAAGAACCATTAGAAACCCTATGACCTCCAACTAGATAGAAAAAGGATAAGAATAAGCATATAGTGGGCCGACGATTAGGAGACAATGGGGATAAAACTCAAAAAGTGATGTAGAGCACAAAGCAATCGTTGTCAAATGAATAAAAAGCGACCATATCTCGAAAACGAAATTGAGTTTTACAAAACAATGAAAAGGTATTATTAAATCAAATAAATTGAAAGAGAACCCTTCAAGGATTTTGTAAAATGTGTATTTTTTCTTATGCCCTAATTACTAAAATAGTAATTTTGAATTTCCGAAAAGTGTCCTAAAAATTAAGGCAAACAAAAAGAGGTTTTCATTGAATGTGTAAAAATTAAAAATAACCTCAAAGGAATAGGAAAAATAGAGTTATGCTCAAGATATGAAACAGCAAGTGATTGTAAATTAGGAGCCCTGAAAGTGACCCAAAGAGGAAGACCGACCCTCGGACCTTCGGGATAAATTTGAAAATTAGTTTGAGGTCAAGCAAAAG
The DNA here is from genome assembly GCA_018340775.1 of Taxus wallichiana var. yunnanensis. Taxonomy (NCBI): domain Eukaryota; kingdom Viridiplantae; phylum Streptophyta; class Pinopsida; order Cupressales; family Taxaceae; genus Taxus; species Taxus wallichiana. The sequence continues at coordinate 957,126,730 of CM031234.1, forward strand.
GATGGAAGCGAAATAATCAATACAATCCCTAGAAAATTTTGATATATTTGAAACCAAGCAAGAAGAAGAAGCCCTAGGGCAACTAGGGATCAATCACGAGTAGGGTTCACTAAATGATTTAACCTAAATTGTTATTATCTTATAGGGGGTAGAAATCGGTGGTAGATTATCCTAATCAATTAGTTTCCAAAGCTAATTACAGCAATATCAGGAATAAGCATATGAACAATACTAAACAATGATGAACATCAAATAGATAAAGCACTTGCAATGAGAGAGAGAAGACGACTTAGCTAATATCCTGCTCTATGTGATGATTTGGGTCAATCGATGGTTGAAACAAGCTAGAAATGACCTAACAGAGCCTCACTATTGAAATTGCTTCCTGAATTGTTGCACGAACCAAAGCAATGGCATGGACCAAAACATACCCCGCCATGGCCCTTTCTGTACACTCTTGTCCCTTCAAATCCTCTCGCTCCCGATACTTTGTGGTCTATGTATTGTCTTCTAATATGCTCCTTTTTGGAATCGGGACCTCCGATCTGTCAATGCTCGTTGTACAACCGATTTGATCTTTCAAAACCCTAGATAGCCAAGAAGTTTTGCAAAGCAAACATTAGGTGGGATGTGGGCACCCCTGTGCACCACCGACGTTGCCACTACTCCAAAGACAATTCAAACCGCACGTTGATCTCACCTAGCATGTGATCTCTAGAATGTATGCAACCAAATAGATAACCATGATCTTGCAACAATGAGATTATACTTGCACCTTTGACTAGCTTGACTTGGAATGATGATATGTTCCTTGTATTTGCATATCTCAGTAGATGACTGCCCTAGGCCCGAACATGTAGAGGATATGAAGCTCAAGGGATTTTTGGAATGGCTTTGTTTATGATTGCTCTTAGTGTATGCTCATTAGGATCTTCGGTGTCAGTGTGCATGATCTCCTCTCTAATAATGGATGAATTATATGTGTTCTGGATCTGGAAAACTCGGATAAGGCCGATTAGAAGTGTCCCAAAGGAATTTGAATTAAGAAAAGTGTTAGTGGAGGGAAAGGGACCAAAGCGTATGAGAAAAGCCATAGCATTCGGACACTAAGGCCCTTTTTCGGCACTATGGACCGCGATGCATGTGCAAATGCTTTGAAAACTGGGATTGTACTGTGCGAGGGTTTAGCCTGATTCTATGGACTAATATGACTGTTGCGTGGACAAATGAGTTGTGTGCACGAGCAAGAATGAATGGGATATAACTAGGAATAGTGATTGACCAAATTGGATAAGTGTGGACTAGTGCAAAGGCGTTGTACAATTTGTGTTGTTGCAAGACATGAATTACCAAAATGAGTGTCTACACAAGTTGATCCAAGTCATTTTGCAAGTATTTGGCCTCGAACATATAAATTTTGGACCTTTTGACATGGTCAACGATGTCAAAGGTTGGAAAAGAGGTAGGAGTGGAAACTTCAACATTTGAATGAGCTTAGGCATTGGTCTACATGGTGCTGGTCTTTGACACACTTGAAGTGAATGGAAATGGAGATTTTACCTTCTTCTCTGGTGGCTTGTCCTTAGGTTTACTTGGTAAAGGTGTCCCTCGACGAATGATGACTGGTGTTGTTTTGGGAGTTTCTTTCTCTTTTGCTTTCTCCTTAACTTGCTCAACTTCTTTCTTCTAATTTTGAGCTATCATGAAAATAGAACATAAGAGTGACTTTTCATTTCTTCAACATCATCATCATAATCTCCACCACTTGATTTGTATTCCAAATAATCAATATTGGAGTCGCCGTTTGGTTTTTCAACCTCAAGTTCTAAAACACCAAAAGTTTCTATATCATATTCTTCTTGAACTTCAAAGGAAGCATTGATGGGAGAAACCTCAAGATGAGGAGCTTCAAATGCCAAACATTGTTGAAGGGATGGCAAGTGGTTGCACCTGTTGTTGTGATTGCCAAAATTCCTCCTTGGAACATCTTTGTACAGGGCTGTTGGTGCATTTTGAGATGCTTCTTTAAGACAAGGAGATTGGTTGCCAGCTTTTCCTCCGTAAGGTCTATAGTACCTTGATTCGAGCTTTGACCTTTGTTTTTTGCATGATCCTTTTTCAGCTTTCTAGCCAAGATCGGATCATCTTTAACGTCAATAGCCAATGATTACAAGTTCGACACTGAAGATCTTCTCAAGGTAAACCCAACCTCATGAAGTTAAGAATTGATGAAGAAGCACTTTTGATTTTGTCTTGTAGGTATGGCTGCTTGAGATATCCTATGCAAAATTTTGTTAAATTTGGCAACAAACTCTCATAGGTTCATCTACCTCTTTCTTCAATTGAGTTAACTCAGCCAAGAGGACATGAGCATCTTTTGCTGAATCAAATCTTTCTTCAAACTTTGTCCTCATGGTATAGCCTAGTCGGTGATGGAATGAACCGATAGATGATAAAACCATTCAACTGGTACATCTTGTTGTGTTTCCACGAACAACCTTACAAACACATCCTCATGTTCAACACTTAAATCCCCACATGTAACAAAAATGGCTACAACGTGTTCATCTAGGTGTTGTTTTCCATCACCTCTATACTTAGGAAAAATGTTTCTCAAACCCACGGGAAGTTTAGGTAAGGGTCTAGCTAGAGCCAATAGCCCTATGGTTAGTCCCTATATGACGGGATAAGATGAATTCCCATGGTTTCCCTCTTGTTCTCTCGATAATATAACTAGGACAACCAATCATGGGGATCAAATCTAGGCCAGCACACAAGATGTAGATACAAAAGATGCTCAAGGAGCAAAAGGGTCACAATTCTAGAAGATGATAACCCTCACCCTAAGATAGCCACAAGTTTCCAATGCCTATATCTAAATTAGAGAGGATCCGTAAGATAGGTAGATACGTGGATAAAGCTAAGGTGGATAACATAAATAAGACAAAGCAATAGAGTAAAGAAAACACAAACCTATGCTAATCTAAAGCAATGAATGATCAACCATCCGGATACTAATAAACATAAGATAAAGGATAAAGTGGGATTAGAAATACTTTACGCCAATCTAAAGTAATGAATGATCAACCATCTGCATACTAATAAACATAAAATAAAGGACAAAGAGGGGTTAGAAATACTTGAGTTGTGACAGTTAATGCATTGATCCTCACCAGAGACAATAAGACTAAGAGAGAATTGTTATGGGTAAATAAGGGGAAGCATAAGGAGAAAACCTCCAATCCTAACTCTCTATGTTGACCCACATGAAGAAGGCAAGCTCCAAAACCTCAAATCCAACAAGTAAGGGCGAATATATGCGACAATATCGAGTGTGTTTATGTGATATGATGATTTGATAGTGAAATGACAAGACAAGATGTATATATACATGGATATCTAAAATATGTCCGACGGGATCGACCTTGGTCGATCTTATCAGCATAAAAATCACAGAGCCCAACAGATCAACCATGGTCGATCTCATTGGCTTTGGGTGAAACCCTAGAGTCAAGGGTGTAAATCAATGGGGAATGGAAGGCAAAGACATGAGGAAGGTCCAAGATGACAGAAGCAATTGGAAAACTAGAAATGGGTGTAAACAAGTATGAGAGAAGTGGACATCATGATGGTAACATGTGAACAAGGGATTAAACAAACGAGGGTGGGGTAACGTGGCATAAAGGACAACATTGTGATATCTCTTCAAGGTGGAGTTCTCTAGCCCATGTGACCAAGTCCAATCACCCCAATTGCGGCAGGTCCCTTGGGGTACGCACTCAAGAGGATAATGCATCAGCAGCCCCTACAAAAGAGAAAAGGTTAGCAAGCATAAAAATGAGGTGCATACAGTCCCTGTAGTAATATTGTCATTGCTAGAAACATCACACGTTGAGGTAATACATGTGCTTGATTAAACAAGTGCTTTGTTCAAACTAGTCCTTCAACTCCTCTCTTTTTTATTCGACAGAGTTCTTGTTGATTTCTTGTTCTTACTTCTTTAGCTAAATTGGAGAACTGAAAATGCTTGGAAACAATAACTAGGACTTCTCAAGTTCCAAAGATTCTTTATAGGTTGCATGCAAGGCATAAATGTTTCCCAGCAAAGCCGCCAAAAACTGTTAGGCAAAAACATTAATGTATGCAAAATATGGCACTTTGAAGGCAGAATTTTTAACAGTGTGTGGGACAAAGTCCCTCCTCTATTGTGAGGGGAGGCGCCCTTTATTGAAAGCCAAAACCAAACAAGAAAGAATATGTACAATATCTATACTAACTTCTCGGGTAGGATTTTACTCCCGAGGAAAGGAATATAAACTGAAAAGCAAGAAGAAAGGAATGGAGAAATGAGAGAGAGAGAGAAGGAGATGAAAACTTGCATTTCAAATAAGTAAACTCAAAGCTTATTCTAGTTTGCAAGGAGATCATTTAATATAAGAAACACTTCTCATTGGAATCTTACCACAAAAAGAATAAAGAAAGGCAAAAATCTAACATAAGAACACATGCTACCACCAAAGAGACCATAACAAATAGTTTAGAAAATCTCATTGTATTTCTTCATAAGGATGAATACAAAGCTTTATACCCTCTTTTCTTCTCAAACAAGCTCTCGAACAAAATTCCAGACAGCACAAAGTCTACACAAAAATCCCTTCAAATCTTTAGCAGTTCAAATTCGCTCAAGAAATGTTAAAATGGCCTTTTACAATATCATGGACAGCACAAAGTCTCTCCAAATATCAATGAAGAAATCCCCTCAAGAATTCTCTTAAAGTAGTCCCTCCAACCAGTAAAATCTCCAGTTGTGTAAAAGTTCCCATACAAATGGTTTCAACACACATATTTATAGCCAAGAGTGACTAACTAAACCTTGACCAAGTCAAATTTACTAAAAATAGAAACCACAGAAACAATGTGCACTTTTCACAAAATAAAGTGACATCCACGAAATACAAAAATTCACAACTCAAAATCTGCAAAAATGATCATGTGAAAAAGTTGTTTCGGGGAATCAAAGATCTCAGGCAGTTTAACAGATTCAAAGAATCGGAGATCTCGGGCAATTTTGTAGTTTTGGGGACTCAAAGAATCAAAAACCAGAGTTCATTTTGCAATTAGCAATTTAGTTATTTAACCACTGCAGATTTCCAAACTCTGATTCCCAAAAATCCGATGAAGGCAAGAAATCTGAACTTGAATGTTTAGGACCAATTTGAAATTTAATTAGCCAACAACTCAGGATCTCTGAAACCCCGATTCCCGAAACCCATTGAAGGTAGGGAATCGGAACTCGAAGTTAAGAAACAATTTGCAATTTAATTGCAAAAATGCTTGAAAACTCTAAAAGTCCAATTTTTCCCATTTCTTTTAATCACTTAGCCAATTTTCTATTTCTAGAGCCCTGTAGACTTATAAGATTTATTTCACAACCTTAAATTGATGGAATTTGATCGATTGTGACCAAATTTACTTGGTGGACTCAATTTTTACCCAAGTTCAAATTTGGGGACAAAGGGAGGAAAATCAAAATGAAAAATGATTCCAAATCAATGTCTGGTCTGTTTGTTATATTTTTCCCACCACCAAGCCAATAGTTGTGACCTGTATTCTAAAACTCACGAGTACTCAACTGATTAACATGGAATTTTTCCTAGTTCAAGCAATCGTGCAACTACTAATAGCCGAGTAACTAACTTGGACTCGCAAGTAATGACAAGTAATTACTCGTGATTACTCTCCATTACTCGTAAGTCTAATTCTGTTAGTCAGCTACAGCAAAATACAATCTCTCGCAAGGAAGAAAATAACTTTTTCGCATACACTCACAATTTACTGCATTTTTTTCTTTGCTAAGGTGATTTTTGTCATTTCCCGGTACTCTTTTTTGGTCTAAAATTCAGCATTGTACACTTTTGGTTGAAAATTAACATAAAAACTTACTTATGTTCTCTCTACATCCATTTCTCATGTCATTTAACAATGTTTTACATGTTATTTAAGTTTATTTTATGAATTTATAGATTTTTTCAGTAACGATAAAGTTTCTGAGTAATTCCTAAGTAATTGTCAAGTCCCGTGTCCAATTCAAAAAAATTGGCTACCAAGTAATGGCCAAGTGCGAGTTTTTGAACTATGGTTGTGACTTTAAGGTCATTCAAAAACTAAAGAACTTTGAATGAGTTGCAAAAACTTGGCCGAGTCAATCTAGGTCAATTGATTTTTCCAACAAAAATCACAAGTCAAGCTCACTCAAAATTATTTAGAGGCCTGAAGCTTAGTATTACTCACATGTTGAACTGACTCGACTCGACATGAAGCAGGTTCAAGTCTGACCCCGAGATTTTTCAAGTCAATTTTGAGTCTGGATAATATGGGGGCACTCAAAATTATTACCAAGGAGAAAAGCACTGGTACACAAAGGAGAAGCTTTTTGAATGCATGTCAAGAATTTTCTTTAGGGAGTGATACAATAATGAGAATGCCCCAATGTTTAGGAAAATCTCATCAAAGGGGAAGGTTTAAAAGTAGACAAGTAGTGTGGTTCTAGGCAGATAGCCAGAGGTATGTGAGGCAGACTTATAGTCATTATTTTGATACGATGCATATAAATAACCCATGAGGAAGTATGGTGTATCAATCAAGAAAAGAAGAGATCATTATTTTGAAACGATGCATATAAATAACTCATGAGAAAGTATGGTGTATCAATCAAGAAAAGAAGAGATTGTATGGCAGAAACCCAAGTCTGTTGTGTGCAACAGATAATAAGATACTGAATATTTTTCTAACAATTTGTCTCAGATTGCCAGTCACGGAAGAAATATATATTCAACAAAAGTCCATAATTGAAGAGAAAACAAGAGTATAATAGTTGACAACTTCCTTAGCTGCTTAAAGATTTTCTTTTACCTTATCATCCTTCAGCAAGGTCCTATGACCAAGAGAAACCATCAAATTGAATCTCACCAAATCTATAATTGTTGAAGTGTAGAATAACACGGGACGATACACACTTTATCACTTCACCATTTTGGGAGACCTTTGGACTTCTCGAGAGATATGGAGCCTTGGTCCATAATCTTTTGTTTTTAAACTATAAAACACAAATATAATGAAGCTTTTGGTGACTTTACCTGAATGAATCTCGAATTTGTTTAGACTATCATATAGCTCTCCATTGTGTACTTAAGTTAAATAGGATCTTTTGTAATAAAGTGGTGTATGTGCTTCTGAAATCAAAATAGTTAAGAAATAACCAAGTTTGGTGAACCACCTAAAGTGAAACAATACTTGAATCATCAAACATCCAATCATCAATTATGAGAATTTCCAACGTGTAGTTTAATATATAATCGACAATTATATCAAGAATGTTATCTTTAGGTGTTGGCGAGGGGTAATCTTTAAGTGTTGGTGAGGGGGATATCTTTAAGTGTTGGTGAGTGGGTGCTCCTATCGTGCCAATGCCTAATGGGCACTAAATCTATATGAGCACTCATCATTGAATTTTGTTCTTTATGACCATTTTGCGGTGGGGAGATTATGAAAGAGAGATTTTCTAAGAGACTCATCACGACAGGGCTTCAAATCCCACTGGGCGGTCACCCACCAATGAGTATTTCTAGGAGTGATATCAATATAAATCCACTATATAATTATTCACATTTTGCATGTCAATGTGGTGTGATGTCTATGCTCTATTGCAATTTATTAACATCAATCACTTGTGTTCCCATCAATATCAACACTTTGCCACACATCGACACAATCAACTAGTAACATGGAACTTATTAACCTACTTGTAGAATGAAACAAGCAAATAACACTGGACATTTTAATTCCATCCATGCATATCAAAAAGTAAGCACACAAGACTGCTATAAGATCCACCACTCTATCATACTCATTGATCACTAGGGCTAAACACATAGTTACCTAAGACGACGAGACGGCGGGACAAGGTTTCCGGGACGGCAAAAAAATCTAAATTTTGGGGACGGCGAGGGGACAGCTAATTAAAAATTATATAAATATTTAAAATATAAAGATATAGTGACTAAACTATATAAATAAGCTGAAATAAAACCATTTGAGATTTAAATAAGTTGAAACTTGAACTCATAAACATCAAATACATTCCTTAATATCATAATATCAATATGTTAATGTAAGTTACATATGTCATATTTGAATTTTGAATTTGAGACTCAAAATTAAATAAGCTGAAATAAATTATAAAACCATTCTAAATTATGATTGATCAAGTGACAATAGCTGATATTCATATCATTAATCTCATATCCAAATACACCAACAATTGTCTATTGTCAATATTACAAAAAAAAGAGGACAACTACAAGTATCAGCCTAAAAATCAGAATCAACATCTGAAGCAATATCCATGAACTCCTCGTTGGAACTAGCATCCTCGTCCTCAAAGGTAAGCCCAATCAATCCCCGTTGCACAGTATTGTCCTCTTCAACCTGCCTCGGCTCCTCGGGATCTACATCCCACCGTAATGTTGGGGTCTGTTTGTACTCAGGTGTCTTGCGATCCATAAGACGCAAAGCACTGTGTACAACTACAAGCTTCTCCGCTCTCGCAGAGGTAAGCCTATTCCTCTTAACAAAGTGGATCCAACCATATGTAGACCAATTCCTCTCAGAGGCGAGGAGCTAGAAACCCGGGAAAGGAGGCGAATGGCAAGTGGTTGCAACCATAGTAGGAAAACTCTGCCAAAACCAAAACTACTTAGACCCCAAAAAAAAAAAACTCACTAAAACTCGCCAATATTCGGCCAATACTCGGAATACTCGCTGACTTAATACTCAAATTTCTTTAAAAACATAAATTTTAAGCAACACATAGCTACAAAATGTATTAAATGAGCCCATAAAATGTTGGAGAAGTGTTTTCTATTAGATTTGAATACAAATACAATACAAAATCGCATCATCATGCGAATACGACAACCGGCCGATACTAGTCCCCACACTGGCCGCGTCTCCACGCTCCTCCTGGAAGGCTGCGAATGCGGCTCGATCATGGAACTAGATGATGGTCTTTGGTGGCTCCTCTCATGCATGTTGGAGATCACCTCCAAAGATGTCATCCACCCAATATCTCCTCGAGTCCTGCTTCATGCTTCTCCCTCCATAGCCTCCCTCTCAAAAGAAGATCTCACCTCAGAACGTAGGGTTTCCTCTTCTCGCCTGTGCCACTCACGGTATGGATCTATCTCATCCAAATCAATGAGCTCCACCGATGTCGCCTCAACTTTTTTTGTGCGAAACCGAGATTGTATTGCATAAAAACCAATTGTTGAGCCTTTTTTGAGTCGACTTGTTGCGCTTCTTCGTGTGATTAGTCATAGCACGGAGAATACTTGTCGAAGTTTCGCAGTACTCTCTCGAGTTTTGGAAATGCTACCCAATATTTTTAATTACTAATCTTCTACAGGCAATCAAAGCTCATGATTCTTTCAAGATCAACTAAGAAGTCGCTTGGTCCAAAAAGGTGCAAAAATGGATTTTATGAAAATAAGAAAAATATTGCCATAAGCGTGGAGCTTTCGAGAAAATATGCACTTTTAGAGAAAACGACACCAAACGAGCCACGAATGAAAGTTATGGCACATGCGAGTTGTTCTTTCATACATCTTCCCTACCCTTTCCAAAAATGGCAAATTTTTTTCTATACTTGTGTTTTCTTCACACAAAATCCAAAAAAGGAAAGAAATGCTTTGTCTTTGCGAGTTTTTGCGCGAGTTTTTCTAGCGAAGTATTTCCATGAAGTTTTTGGCGTTTACGCGAGTATTCCAACTATACTCGTGAGTTTTTTTTGCATTTTTTAAGCCTTCCATGCGAGTTACTCGTTTAGCATAATTTTTGCGAGTTTTTCTAAACTCGCACGAGATTTTGAAAATATTCCATCTATGGTCCAAACCGGCCCATACAAATGCCACCAACTCACTTTCTCAGTGCCATTTACCCTCTCATCCTTTGCTTTGATGTTTTGTACCCATCAAGTTCAGTGAAGTCAAGCCACTCCAACCTGATCTGTGAAGCCTCCTGTGGATTGTACATTTTTTAAAGGCCTTCATAAGGCCCTTCTTCACCTCATCATCATCCAAAGGGATAACTCTACCTGGCCTCTCCACATACCATTTGGGATTCAATGCATACGCAGCCATATGAAGAGGGGTGTTCAACTTCTCCCATCTCTGTTGAATAATGGGTCAGTATATGTTCATTATAGAACTCCAAAGTGGGGTCCCTCACCCAAATAGTTGCCTTCATTTTCCCAAGCATGTGTTGTCAATATACTCATAGATCTCACCAAGATTGGGGCTATTAGAATCCCCATATTTGATGACACTAAAAATTGAAGCTATGATTGATATGATGCATTTCATATCAACCCAAAAAGTTTCCCTCAACACCACTTCCTTCACTCTTTTCCCTTGCTCTGCTTGGATTCGCGCCACCTAGTCCAATCCCGTGTCATAATCATAATGTGCAGGGGCTCCTGCAACTCAAACATCCTCTCCAACAACATAAAATAGGATGCAAAGGGGGTGTCAACTAGTTTCAGAAATTCCTTCTTTGAAAAATTTCAACAAAGTGCCAATGATGTGTGGTGATTGCATATGAACTTTTGCGCACGTCCCTAGCCTCGTCACTATCTCGGTCGACTCCACCGAATTTTCCCTACGTCTTTCAAAGGCATTGTCCATGGCATGCACACAACATGGAGTCCAATAAATATGCCTATACTCCCACTCCACTAGCCTGCCTGTTGCTCTGCACACATAAGCTACATCTGTGACAACTTGTACAACGTTTCAAGGTCCAACCTCCTCAATGGCATCCTTCAAAATTTGATACTAGAACTCAACATCGCTTAATTCCGCTTCCCAAAACAATCAATTGTTCTCAAGAAGTACAATCCATCTTTAAGAGGACAATGATATTGATGAGAGGATGGTGTCTAATATCCGTCCACCCATCCATGATAATGCTACATCCATTCGACACCCATGTGACCTTCATCTCCTCCATCAACAAATTAACCTTAAAACAATTTCTATCCAAGATTATTGTCCTCGCTTTTTGTCTCTGGAGGCACATAACTTGTACTACTGCTTTGCAACCTTAGCCATAGCCTTCTTGTAATAAGGAGAGCGAGCGGTATTAAATTGAATCCCCACATCATAGAAAAATTTCCCAATAACATCATCTCATTCTTCCCTTGCCTTTGAATCAAACAAGTCCACAATCAATTTAAGGGCTACCCCACGGCCTTTCTCTTCCTTGGGCTCATGATAACAAATCTTATTTAAGGCGTATATCAAAGGTAAGGCTAGGATTATTTTGGCTCACCGAGGACCGGTCACATCATCTTCGCCGTGAAACGGCAGATGGACTATTCCCAAAGTAAAGTGGGAAAGGAGAACTTGTCTTTTATGCAATACAGGGTTGTTGAAACAGAATGGCACTTCATCATGGAATGCTCAAAGATATGATGACATTCGCTTCAAAGATTTAAAAATGACTTACAAGTGGACAACCTAGATGAGTTATTTGAAGAAGCAAAGCTTCAAAGGATTGCCATTTTTGTGCTCAAGATTCACAAGAGAAGAGAGGATTTGGAAAACAACTTGGTTTCAAATTAATGTTTCGCTTTTCTTGGTCCCTTTGACTTTTTAGTCACGTGGACGTCATTAAAATCTTTCTTCTTCTTCTTCTTCCACTTCGACACTCCAAAACTAGGACCAGCCAAAGTATTACTATGTTTGCCACTGCAGCTTTTATGAGAGCTCAAAGGAGTATTAGCCGCAAACCATGAACTTCGGCACATTGTCCGTGATATTTCCATTGAAGATTCTCACCATCTCAACTCTCTCGAACTAGTGGAAGGCCCTTACAAATGCCAACCCCCTTCCCGTGTAAGGTGCAACAAGTGTGCATTAGTCTTGGTGATGTTGCATGCCAGTCGGTGCACATAAAGTTTGCTCCCCCTCTAGACTTGGTATTCTCAACTATCTCAGGCAAATTGTTGCAGAATGGCTTCTTCTTATCAAATGGTCCAATGGCAAATCTGGACAACATTTGAGAGGGGCAATTGGTAGCACTACCAACTGAACTACCAGTTGTCATTGCCACTACATTTTGTCTCCCTTCTCCACTTTCCCCCATTGTGTCATCACCAACACTTCCATGGCCACCTAACTCAAGTTCCTATTCAACCCTCTCCTGCTCTGATTCATACTCATACTCATACTCAAAAGAACTCATGGTGATGATTGTTGCAATGAATAAAAACCATAACTATATGATTGATTGATTATGTAATGAATTAATTTGTTTTTAAAGTATAAACAATGATCATAATTTTAATTTTAATTTATAAACAATGAAAACAACCACAAGTTACAACCAAACCCTATGCAATATGTTTTATTTTTAACTTTTAAAATGTAATTTAAAAAAACGTAACCAATATGCATTTCGTAAAAGCCTACAAACTATAAACATGATTACATTGTGAATGTAGATACAAAAACTAAAAAACAGCCCCTAAATTTTAAAAAATTAAAAACGTAAATATAATGCATAAAAAATTTATAAACATGATTACATTATGATTAAAAAAAAAACAACCCCTAAAAATGTAAATATAATCTAAATTTTAAACTGAAATTAAAAACGTAATTAAAAAAAAAAAACCAACAGATGCAAACCCTATATGTATGCATTTTTAAAATCCTACAAACTATAAACATGATTACATTGTGAATGTAGATACAAATGCTAAAAAACAGCCCCTAAAAATGCAAATAGAATCTAAATTTTAAAAAAATAGAGACTTTAACAAGTGTTGTAAGCAAATAAAATTATAAATACCTCTTGCTCTTGCTCTTGCTTGGTGTGAATATGAAATGAGCCCATAATGTAAATTTATAACATAGAATTGCACTTTTAGGGTTAGGGTTAGGTTAGGAATTTTTTTAAATTATAATTACTTTGCAATTAAAAAAAATAGTTTAAAGTGTTTAAAGGCTACTTTTTTAATTAAAAAGTCGCAAACGTTGCAGGGACATCCCCGAGACGTACCTCAACCATCCCGAGGACGCCCGACGCCCCTCGATGTCACCCACGCTTTTCCAAACGTCCCCAACATTTTCAAACGCCCCCGGGCGCTTATAAAGACTCCGCCAAGAGGGAAACGTGGGGGAAACGTTTCCCCCATGTCCCCAAGACGTCCAAGACGCCCCGGACTTGTGTTTTTGGGGGACGATCCCCGCATAACACTAGCTAAACATCCTACAATGCCAACAATCCCTAAGAATGTAAAATTTTAGTAGTTGTTGGAAAAGAAGGTTTTAAAACTAAAGTATTAAAATATTCTAGACATGCTACGGTCCACCTACACAATAGATAATTTCGAGGATGGAAAAGGATAAGCTCCAATGCCACTTCTCTCTCTCTCTCTCTCTCTCTCTCTCTCTCTCTCTAGAGTGTAAAAATAAAGGTCTTATGAGACAGAGTGATAGAAGTAAAGATAACCCTAATTTAGAACACAATGGAATGGACAATATTAGAACATCTAACTTCTCTTTGACAATGTTAGGGCTTAGCATTCCAATTGCACACACAAAAACTATGGATTATTATATATCTGAATTTTTACTTATATTGATTATTATGAGCTTGTTTCGGTTTTTCCCATCGAGCTTATGCAAATATATTAACTAATATCAATGTACTATATAGCTCTTGCTAATTAATATATGTTTCCAAAATAATAAGGAACTAATATGTAGATTTTCAATTTTATGCTTTGATAAAATTCTAATTTATTATGAGAGCAAGAATTCGGGTGATGCACCAACATAGGATCTGTGTCTTCATTCCATATACTCCGAAAAATAAATGAAAGTTAGCACAAGATAATACTGAGAGGGGGGTGAATCAGTATTATGATATTTTTTAAATTTAACACTTAATCTCATAACCGTAATCACAATTAATCAATTTCACAGTGAATATATCAAAGCAATCAATAAATGCAAAGCAAACCAACACAATGCAAATAGACACAAATTTACGTGGAAACCCTTTCGGGAGAAAACCACGGAGAAAATATTCTTTATTATATTTCTCAAATGTTTGTAGGCACCAACCTACAGGAGACACCAATCCCCAAATTACAATTTTGTAGGCACCAACCTACAGGAGCACCAACCCCTTTGAATTCATGAGCACCCACTCACAGGAGCACCAACCCCTTATCAAAAATTTCTCTTACCACCGTGGACTTGTTGCTTATTCAACGAGTGATGGTTTTCTTATTTGGATCTGCACTTCACACTTTTATTTTCGGATCTGTTGTACTTCATTACAAAAAACCGTTTTGCTCGAATACTCGGTCTAATTATCCCAGCACCTTCACATATATAAGTCACTGCAATTTTTCATCTTTACACCTTTGAATCTGCTCTTCTTCTTATTACTCTTCTCTCTTCACTCAAAATATTCAATGTGTGTGCTTGTCTAAATCAAATGATTCTATCTCCTTATATATCCTTCTCACATCCTTTCGAAAAGACACATCATTCCAACCAACACAACCTTTCCATTATTTAATTAACACAACATAATTAAGTGCATTAGTCAGCTAAGACCAAAAGTAATTAATGCAGCCCATAACAATTATTAAATGCACATTAAATAATGCAATTAACCCCTTGATAGGAGCGCTGCCCCTCAAATCTGATCATCTTCTTCCATAACTTGCTGAATATTTCTGTCACCTTTCCGGCCATAATTCCGTTACTTTTTACCAAACTTCCATATCACGATAGCTGTTCAAAATCAGATTGTACCATAGTCTTTCTTGCACTTAATCGATCATATCTATCCATTCGAAAATGTCTTTTCGAGGCTCTTCATACTGCTGGTTATTTCCGTTACTTTCTACCATTTCCGTCAACATCCGTCAGTAGTTCCGTCAGCTTCCGTTACACGATTCCGTTAACCAAATACATCAATGATTAAGCCTTTGACATCAATGACAATATTTCCAGCATACTAACTAATATCAATGTACTATATAGCTCTTGCTAATTAATATATGTTTCTGAAACAATAAGGAACTAATATATAGATTTTCAATTTTATGCTTTGATAAAATTCCAATGTATTATAAGAGCAAGAATTCGGGTGACGCACCAGCATAGGATCTGTATCTTCATTCCATATACTCCGAAAAATAAATGAAAGTAAGCGTTGCTTAATACCACCCAAAAAGGTGCTGCTTTGCATTTGATGATTTTGTTGCACAACATTTTCTGTATGGTCTGACGTTGCTTCTTGATCCATTTCATTTCCTTGATTTAAACATCCCTATACAAGGGTAAAGGGGGCGTATAATAAGTATTACATGGAATTTATGACTATTCACGATATGAAATGATAAAAACAGTAAAACTCTAACAATTAAGATGCATTTCAATGAAGATGAATGAACTACAGATCCTACTACTTATATAACAAAACAAAATAACTAATATCTAAGCAAGTGAAATAATCCAATAGAAAATTTGCCCCAATAATATTTTAGCTCTAAAACATTCTTGCATGCATTGCATGAAAAAGGAAAAGTATAATCATTGCCACATTGATACATATGTCATCTAAGAAAAGAAAATTAATCCATCTGTCATATCATGAATCAATGTTCATGAGACGCATGATATTATCATGCCAACAGTTCACTTCCGAGACTCCTTGTTGCTTATTTTCTTTTTGGAAAAAAAGGTTAACTATTAACTACAGATAGATGGGAAAGTGTACAAAACGGCGAGTGCTTTTAGAGAAAATAAGGCGATTCACAAAGAACTTTTAAAAATTACGAAAAAAAGGGACTCCGGCTTGCTGCACTTTAGGATGAACCCACTTCACATCTTAGTATTACCCTAGCTTGATCCATCCCTTTTCCCTGATTACTCATACTATCACAAATGTTATAACCATTTAATTCACTATAGTTGCTGACACTGGTTTGAAAGCTACTACAAAGGTACATAAAAAGCCAAGAGAGTACAAATAAGCTTTACAATTTATATCCAACATTAAAAATTCATGTCATGAGCTCCTTGGGAAGAACCACTGTCCTCATTGGAGTCGAGAGGATTCCATGCATGACCAAAGGTGGTGGCTTGAGGTTTGAACCAGATTCCTTTCCAGGCAGATCCTCGTATGCCAGCTTCTATTGAACAATCAAAATTGCAGCTTGTCTTTTAATCCGGGGTGCAGCTTCCTCCTGATGTTGAATGACCTCTGCAATTTGTTGCCTTGTTTTTTCAGAAAGAAGAATTGTGTTGATGGCCTGCAGAATTTTTTCATGTTGTTCATATCGAATATAATGAATATATTTATATTCATACATGTTAGTTGGGTATACAAGGTCAAGCTACCTCCAGGAAACAACCCATTGGATGCAAATGGGTATACAAGGTCAAGTGCAAAGCTGATGGTACTTTGGATAAGTACAAAGCACGTCTTGTTGCGAAAGGCTTCTCACAACAAGAGGGAATAGATTATGAGGAGAATTTGCTCCTACTACAAAGATGGTCACTTTTTGGTTGCTTCTTTCAATTGCAGCTCAATTTGGATGGAAGGTTTTTCAAATGGATGTAAAGAGTGCCTTCCTGAACAATTATGCACCACCATCTTCTACTATTTTCGCTGCCAGTATAGTCAGGAAGGTTTTCAGAAGTTATGCACCAGCAAAGTAGTGGATTATGAGGGCCTTCAAGTGAATTTCTCAAATATGGTGTAGATTCTATTGCATCACTATTGGAAAAGATTTTTAATGAGGTTGTTTTCTCGGATCTCCCTCATTCTTGGTTCCAACACATTATCCATTCCATTTGTAAGTCTAGGGAAAGCTCCAACCCTAGCAACTACAAGACCATTATGATCGGTCATACATTTTCCAAACTTTATGCCGTAGTGTTTGACATGCAACTTTCAGAGCACTTGGAGAGAGATAATCTTGTAGTAGGGGGCAAGCCGACTTCAAAAGAGAATACCCAACTATTGACCACATTCAGTCTTTCAAAGTCTTTTTGTTATTTGTATGCTTCCAAAATACCTTTAACTCCTTTACGAAACATCTGCTTTTCCAAAAGGTGCATAACATCAGCATTCTTGATTATCTCATTACAATCATTTGGAGGCTCAATGAGATAATTACCATGCACTTTCAAACTTCTCGCAATCTTTCTAGCTTTGTGAAGAGTACCATTGGGGTCAAGCAGGGATGCCCTCTCTCACTAACCCTCTTCAACATTTACATTGATGAGCTAGAGGATTTTCTTCTAGACGGTCATACTTATTTTTTTCGATGTCATTGTTCTCTTTCACTTCGCCAATGGTTTAAAGAGACAACTTGATGTCCTTGCTCGTTTCTACGACCTTTGTTAGTTGGTGGTCGACCTTGACAAAACTAAGGTCATGATTTTTAACACCTCCAACAATTCCCTTTCCTCTACAATGGGGAACCTTTTGAGATCATGAGCCAACACTTATTTCGTAGGTCTAATTTTCCAAACCTCCTTTCAATTTGAAGCTTGCTTCTTGTCACGTCGTTGTAAAGGATATGCCTCCCAATTTGTCTCGAAGTGCCAATGGTTTCGCACCCACTTCTAGAATATACCTTTGAAGATAAGCCTCTTCGATACAATCATCAAGCCTACAATTTTGTATGGATTCAAGATTTGAGGACCTAGTTTAGGGTTAGTTGAGAGGGTCCAAACTCTCATGATTCAGAGCATGATCTCAGAGTAAACAGATTGTTCTTCAATGCATAGTCCAAGGCTCCAAGCTAAGTTTTCCACACGACCTTTGCACTTTCGAGACTATCTTTGGGCTTTACATTCGCAAACTTAGAACCATGCAAGATTCACTTCAAGACATGAGAGGTATCCATACTTAGCCTTATGTTCTTTAGAAAAGATGGCATCATTAGGACCTAATAGACGTCAATGTTGTTGGTATTTTGAGACTAGTTCCCTTCTCCAATTTATCGACGTCTCTATTGATAGATTACTTCCTTTCAACTATTTTCTCACCAACGGCGGAGTCGCCAAAAGTTGTTGGTGAGAAAATTTGTCGTGGACAAATTAGGTGTCTCCACCAACGTTCACAGGGCTACGCCCCTCTACATTGAATGGTACAGCTCCCATTATTGAATGTAACTAATCCTAATCCTATCTAACTGTTGTGGGTGGCCAAATTAGTCGGGGATCACACAAGGACACTCCACTGAACTTGTGGCAAAGTGCTTGTATGGGGTACAAGGAGGAAAATCACAAGTGATGAGGGGGAAGGAGAGAAATCAAGAAAGGAAGATTACTACCATGAGTAGATTGTAGAGCTCACACCCAGTAACTCGGAATAGTTTCACATTCAATATAGAAGAAAGCAACAATGAAGCTAGCGGATCGATGAATTAAAACACAAAGTCTTCAGGTTCATCTACCAAAGATACAAAGCTCTTGCATCACTACGCTTACAAAGTGCATAAACGAGAGAAGTGGAAGAAACATAAGATGCTTATAACAAACCATGTTTATTTCATCAACGATGAGAGGAAACCATGCATACAAAGTTGCACACATTCATACATCTTGGAAAGCAGAAACTCTATTCCTTGATTGACATTTACACAAGTTGTACAAAGCAAGGGAAAAGAAGAAAGCATGTAGTAGAAATGTAGCTTTATTTCATGTATATGGATGACACAAAGTCCAACAACATATCACAATCCACTATTGCTACAAAGTGATAGTTCTTTGAAATCTGAATCCCTTGGAATGGAGAAGCCATCCCAATTTATACAATTTGAATTGTCCTTTCACCTCCCTCATATGAATTTGTTTCCATATTCCACTTGTGACCTTTTGTTTTCCATGAATTAAGTATTTCTCTTATAATTTTGAGAAAATACTTTTACAAATTTAAAATAGGTCACTTAAGTGAATAGGATGAAATACAATGATTATGCTCAATGAAGAATTAGAAAGGAGAGAGAAAGGAGAGGGGGAGAAAGAGAGTAGAAGAGAAGGGAAGGATATTTCTAATGAAGTAGCATCCTCTTTGAAGAATTTTGAAAATTAAACCTCCGAATGGGGGTCCTTTGGAATGGGCACCTGTTCCTTGAATTCTCTCAATGTGAAACCGAGTTATTGCAGCTATCAAATTCTCTTCTCTAGAATACAAATGCAACCAAGTACCTTGATCCATGTGCCTAGAACATCCTTGATTCTTTGACATTGATGAAGCCATTCTTTGTGATCCATTGCAATTGAGGCAATGCAACTTCAGATACTGGCTAGGGACTCTAAATTGTTATTGTTTAAGGACAGAGGGTCACCTACCTCCTTCTTGACCATCTCCAGGAATGCGATGATGAGCTCCTCCGATAACGAGTCCTCAGTGAGCGGAGGAAGCTCGAACCTTTGAACACAGTGGTAAACTTCATTCAAGATTTTGGAAATCAGACACCCATTGGAATCCAATTCAGATGTCTCTTTTTGGCATTTCATACCATGTGCATCTTCTATTAGCCAATTTGGAAATCTGAAATGAATTTAAGCTCTTCTTTGTGGTGTGGCTGAATCACCTTGCTCTTTCCAGTTCGTCAACACATTCTTCTTAAAGATCCAAAACTCTTGTGGGCTACGACGTCATGGGCAAAGCTTTATTTATGCCAAATAGCCTCCCTTAAATCTAAAGCAATATCCTCTTGAATGCGGAATAATAGTTCTGGTCTTTCAACTGGAGGGTTGCCCGGAATGGCCATGGATTTTATCTGTTGCGTTGTACGGTGTTCCAACTTGCTCCTGAGCACAAATTGGATGTCTCAAGGCCTCTTGTGAAGGATAAACTGACTTATTTGAGCCATGAAACCACCTCAAACCATGAAAGCATGACAAAAAGCAACGATATCACTGAAAACAAAGCCTACGGAAACTTTTTGTATTCAACACTGGGACTTTCCATTTTTAGCCATCGAGATCTAGGAGTTGTTATCTCGGAAGTCACTTTTTCATCTTATCGCTTGCACCGAGGTGTTTCTTTCACGTTCCAAGCTTATTGCAAGTACTTGGGGTCAATTCAGAGCACTTTCCATTTTTGGAAAGTTGTTTTTTGCTTTTTTACTTTTTCACTTTTTCGACCCACGTGCCCTAGTTTTCAGTTTGTATAGTTTTCACTGTTCTTTTCTTCTAAGAGATCTTGCCTTTTTTAGAAACTTACTAAAAATGGCAAGTGCGAACCAATGACACTTGCTATTTTTAGAATCTGAAAATCACAGTGGTGGATTGATGAGAAAATTGTGGATTCTTTCTTGGGTTTTTTTCTCTAGATGTTCTGTTTGAATTTTTGGCTCAATCCGCTTCATGGTTTGACGGCAACTGAAGAAAAACACTCTAGGGCAGGATATTTTGAATGGCTGCTGTAAAAAATCCAGACCATATCAAAATTTTTGTTTTGTGCTTCCCCAAGGCATTTGGATAAGGGAGATTTGCTCAAAATTTCACAGGATCGGATGCACGGGTTTGGAAGATATGAGCAATTTGTGGTTTTCATGCCCTAGGGTTTTTGGCAACTCTTGATCATGGAGTTTGCTTGAAAATATTTGTTCTTTGCGTTCCAGCAACGTGGAGTGTTTGAAAAATAATGTTGAAAGTGGTGGCAAGGTTGTGGAAGCAGCAGCAATGGAGGAGAGGAAGAGATCCCGGCAGTTGGAGAAAATTTGTGCGTGCGTGCAGGAAGAATGGAAGTAGCTAGTGGCAGCCCGACAGTTAGTAATTTTGCAATATTTTGATGCATTGGGAAGAAGCGCAATTTTGTGCACCACTTGCACCAAAGGTTTGGTGCACTTGGTGCAAAAATGTGTGCCCCATCCCCATTGGTCCACTTGGCAGCATGTGATTTTCCGTTGGGGGTGAGAGAGGGGGACTGAAATTTGCACCTTAAGCAGTTGTCGGGGGCACATGGGTGACCAAGAGATTAAATGGGAGGGTTGGGGAGTTTTTGTCCCAACTATCCCAAAGCTTTGGTGCACATGGGACACAAAAAGTGCCCTCACCCTGGCCTGACAAGTGGCGAAGTGTGATTGCACGGAGCGGGGCTAGGAAATGGAGCCTGGGGGCTTAATTAGCGAGAAAGTGTTGAATCTGCGTCGTGTGGGGGTCCAGGGCCCAAATAGGGTAGGGGCACATTTTCTTTCACCTATTGCACCAAAGCTTTGGTGCACTTGGTGCAAAAAAGTGCACCACTCTCCCATTGGTTGGATTTCCAACCCAAAAAATGACTAATTGTTGAAGCTTGTGCCTTGGAGAGCGACTTGTCGGACCATAACTTGAGTTCCCAGGAGGAGTTTTTTGATGAAATTTTATATGATTCCACTGCAAATGGCCTTCTAAATCCAATGGTGGTGGTCTCATTCTTTGATTCTGCCTGCAACCCCTTGAAAAATAGGATTTTGTGTTCTGATCTTGAAGGCTATGTCTCATGCTAAAAACTGGTCATAGACAAAATGCATGTGTTGTGAAAAATATGATTCCACCATCTTGTAGGGATCTGAATTACCTTTTCAACGATATCTTGTTTGACTCTTAACTCCTTACTGAGAACTCTCGAAATCACTTCCCGAAGCTCAAGGGTTGTTTTTGCACTGTGCACTACCTGGGCTTTCAAGACTCACTTTTGCTGGAGCTGCTCCAAAACTTATGGAACCTTCCAAAACCTTCCAAAACTTATTGCACAATGTTCTTGGCTCTCTCGGTACACCTCCTTGATGAGTTTAGGCCTTTTGTTCGCTCCGGGGACATGTACCAGCTTCAAGAAGACTAGGGAATAGCCTTTCCTAAAGCTTGCCAAAAAGCATATCTTGATGAATCATGTTCTAAAAGCACTTGAAATGAATGGATACCCCTAAATCACCTATGGGCCCACTGAC
The DNA here is from genome assembly GCA_018340775.1 of Taxus wallichiana var. yunnanensis. Taxonomy (NCBI): domain Eukaryota; kingdom Viridiplantae; phylum Streptophyta; class Pinopsida; order Cupressales; family Taxaceae; genus Taxus; species Taxus wallichiana. Next base: position 957,148,769 of record CM031234.1, read on the forward strand.
ATGACACCTTGAACTTCTTAAAGAGGGGAAATAGGGACTGACTCAGGGATTAGGGTGACTAGGAAAGTGTTTGGAAAGGTCTACAACCAAAAGTTTCGACACTTGGGGTCCGTTGTCATGCTTGAAAATTGGGGATTTTCTTGTTGCACATTTGCATGACAACAACTAGCTCTAGCTTGGGGACATGTGGATCGAGCGCAAGCAAGGACATAACATGAGAACTCCAGAATCTCAATTTCAGTTTACACATCAATGCCTTATCCGTTGGGCTTTAGAGTCACCAGAAAGATAGACTACACAACTTGCTTTATTGAACACACACACAAACAGAAGGGAAACACACGAAATGGGGAAACAACACACAACAAAAAAGGGAAACTATGTATAGGGGGGGATATTTACAAAGGCAGGGAAAGAATATACACATACCCGGCAACGGTTGAGAGAAGTACATGCCATCATGAAACAACAGATTGAAGTCTGACCTTTGAAGCACAAAAATTGTTATTTGATCAAACCATGCTCCCGTGATGGCTTTGCATGGCTTGAGAAGAAGAAGGCTGACCAGACTCCATCTTCATACTCATACTGCACAAAGAATGTTCTTGCATCCAATGAACACTTCGTCACTTTCTCAAAACTCTTGTACCTTGATGCTTCCGCTTGACACCTGCGATCATGAGACACTATTCTTCCATGTATTCAAGAGTGGGAAGATTGATCTTTTCATGGAAACATCCTTCCTCTTTGGAATTGCAACATGGAATCATCTTTTGAATCAACTATGCAATTGGAGGTAGTGAGAACAAACTAATTTTCTTCCCATTTGACAGCCTCTAGACATCTCACTTTGTTGCTCTTGAATAAGTCCTTTCCAAGATAGAGGTTATATCATTGAATCGGAGGCCTTCATCTTCTTCAAGGAAATGTTGCAACATGGGGATATGTTCAAGATACATTGGATCTTGGGAAATGATGAGTGCAATCTGATTTTGAATCTTTTCACAAGAATCATGTACATTTTCACTTTGTTGTCTGGAACTATTGTTGTTGATATCCACCCACTCAAAGTCCATCTTGGCATCATTTACAAAGTTGTAACCCTCAATTTTTTCATAGAAGAATTCTTTACCCTCAAGTGGACTTTTCCATATGAACTCTTGTTCTGCACTTTGGTGGAGCATCCCGAAGTGGTGGGAGCAAGTTGATCTTGAACACAATCCCAAGAATCTTGAGAATCTTACAGCTTTTCATTTTGTTCTAAACAAATTTCTTCAATGAAAATCAGCTCAACATTTTCTCTATTGTCTTCCTCCATGGCAGAGACATCGTCTTCAAGATTGAGGATATTTAAAGGAGATTCAACAACCTTCCTTCTTTTGCACTTATGATCTTCTTCACACAACAGGAAAGAGAAAGGTATATCTTCGCATTCCCTCTCATTGACAAGATGTTGGGGAAGACATCAAACTCATCCATTGGCTTGTCTCAACATCAAACATTGGTGTATCAAAATGAGAAGCACAAATTAATTCATACTTGTCTTGCATTTCCAGTAGTTCAATCGAGTAAAGAGTTCAAGACTTCTAGCCCTCAAGATGTCTTGCACCTATAACTCTTCTTCCGAGCTCTCCATATATTCCTCTTTGTCCTTATGGGAGGGACCTTCGTGTTGCGCCTCCAAGAGATGGTTAAAAATCTGATCCATCTAGGCCCATGATTCATTTGAAACATCCTCATTCACCTCTTCCATGCTTTGTGTTGCCCAGATCACTTTCTTGCAAGCACGAGCATACTTGACTCATGACACCTTCTAACAAGGAGAAGAGGTCCATGCTCATGGGAAGGGTACTTCTTCAAGTTCAAAATACATATCATCCTCCTCTTGGTATGAAGCATAGACCATGTTGGGGCAGCAATATGGGAAGAACTTTGATTCTATCTTGATCATCCATTATTGAATCTTCGTGCTCATATGGACAATGAAAGATTTCATACTTACCATGATGATTAACACAAAGCTCTAAGGGCGAGAATAATGGAGTTGATTCTTCAAGGAAGTTACACTCGGGCTACTTGTTCTCCTCGACTTCAAAAACAAAATTGGCCTCTCCCATTTGATCATCCATTATTGAATTAAGAACGGAATTTAATTCTTCATTTGTCTCCATTTCTCCGTTCAACATTTCTACATCATCTGAAGAATCAAAGGAGGGAAAATTATCTATGACCATCTTGAATTCATCCTCTGAGGTCTAGGATGTATGATGGTTCTCTTGCACTTCTTTGCATACCTCCATTCCATCACTAATCGAAAGATCAAAATCTGAAAGGAGATTATCCGTGATTACCTCAAATCCATCATCTTGTATTTCCTCATTGTTGGTGGAGTCTTCGAAAGCATTGAATCATCCATCATGCAACAAGATTCTTCCTTTGAATCCATTTCTCCTCCCATGGGCCGTGCTTTGAGCCAAAAAGAATTGATGAATGGTGGTTCCATCTCCATGTCTTCTATCTCATCCTCCATGATGTTGCTTTGGTTCTCGCGGATGGTTCAAGGATAGGATCTTCTTCAAGAGCATTCAAGAATCTTCCGGGGATGAACACCTCATAGTATGGGCAGCCATCAGGGTCTTCCTCCATAGGGTGCATCTCATCTTCTCCCTCCATTTGATGAAGTGCTTCAAGATGTTCATACCTCCTTTGCAAAGCTAAAGCATATCTCCAAACTTCATGATAGGCTTCAAGATTGGGATTTCCTTTTGTCACACTTAGAAGCCTCTGAACATATTCTCTTCTCAAAATGTCCATTTCTTCATCAATGTGGTGTTCCCAAGATTTCACCCAAATGGGACTACCTCTTTTTAAATTTTCGTTCTTTTTTAAGTGACGGGTCATGTTTTTGCGTTTTGTTTTGCTCTGTAGTTTGCGTTGCTCAAAGGTATCCCCAAGGAGTTATTAAGCCAAGTTCATCAAATACCCACATGCAAAAGCTCACTCAATTCCTTCACCAGACTTTGTTTGAAAGCGTTTTATTTATTTTTACATTAAATAAATAAAGTCTTTTTAAAAATAGGTTGAGCTAAAACTAAGAAATTTGGGTTATATAAAGCACTTCACCCCGTCATTATTACCACAGAGCATTCACCGGGGGAGAGTTTTTGTAGACTAGCTAATTGGAGGAATTTTCCGAGCAATTGCCCGCAACTTCTTTCGGGTGTTGTTTTTATTTTATTTCTTTTTGTCTGTGTTTTGGTCTTTCTCCGTTTTTCGTCCGGCAATCCCCGTAGCCTATTCGTTCTTCTGTCAGACTTCTTCTCGGGCCTAGGGTTTTGAAAAGCTATCCAGTGTTTTTAATTGCCAATCAATTTGTCTGCCAAAGCTTGTTTTTGAAGGTGACCAGATCAAACAAGAGGAAAGCTCAGGTTTTTGCCTTGTCTGAGGTTTAATCCAGGTTGAATGATTAAACAGATCACGGATCTGGAAAAGGTTGTCTTCCGTTTGCAGAGCAGTCATGGCCAAGGAAGAAAAAGCAGCATTCGGAGGATCATTTAATGGGTAGAATCACTCAGGAAATTGCGTCAATGATCAAAGCAGAATCCTCTAGAGCAAGTCGTGGTTTCTGGCAGCCAATTCTTCCAAAAATCAATGCAATTATCCAAGGAGTCAATACAAAGTCAGTTTAAGTGCAAATCGTGGTTTTCCAGCCTGTTGTCTTCTATTGTGAATAATCCTCCACCTTGGAATTCCACGAAATTCATAAAAGAGGGGCAATTACTTGTGTTTGTCGTGAATTTGGAGCAGCTTGTCTTCTTTATTTCCACGCACTTTTTGAAGTAGAAGTCACTTAAAGTCATCGTGATTTTCCAAGGCTTTGTCTTCTAGTTTCTGCAACCAAATCTTCCAAAATCCACGCAATTTCCTAAAGGAGAAATCACTTAAGTCATCGTGGATTCTCAGCCTTGAGTCTTCTAAAAGCAACCTGCCTTCTTGATTTTCAACACAATTCTTGGTATTAAAAACACAAGGAAAATCTCTTAAGTTATCATGGATTTCAGGCAGCTCTTCTTCTTGAGTTTCAACGCAATTTCAAGGGGCAATCACTCTTGAATTCCACACAATTTCAAGCAGCTGCCTCTTATCAATTTCCACACAAATGTTAGGAGAAGGAGCCCATGCAAGTCACAAATCTTAGCTGCCCTTCCACTTGATTTTCCACGCAAATTTTAAAAGAGTCAAGTTTAAGTGCAAATCGTGGAAATAGAAGCTGCCTTCCACCTTAGATTTCCACGCAAATTTTAAAGAAAGAGTTTAAGTGCAAATCGTGGAAATGTTAGCTGCCCTCCATGTCTTGTTTTAACGCTGCCTTGACTTATGCATTTCCACGCAATTTTAAAGCGAGTTCACTTAAGTAAGTTGCCTTCCACTTCTATTTTCCACGCTACCTTCTTCTTCAGGTTTTCACGCAAAAATTAGAAGTTTGCAAAAACTGAAACGTGAATATTAGCTGCCTACTGCCCTTGTGAAAATCCACGAAATCTTTATAAGCTGTTGCCCCTTGTGAAAATCCACGAAGTTATTTTAAAAGAAGCAAAAGTAAATCACTTATAGAAATCGTGATTTTCAGCTGCCTTGTCTTACCAAAATCCACGCAATTTTTAGAGGGCAAGGGTTTTAGGAAAATCGTGGATTTTAGGAGGTTCGTCTTCCAATTCAAAGTTGCTTGCCTTCATACAAATCTGCACAATCCATGCCTGGTAAAATCCACGCAATTTCTTGAGAGTGAATTGTGTAAATTTTAAGAAGATCATCCTCTTGTTTCTAACGCAGCTCATGTAAATTGCATGAAAAATCCCTTTCAAAAGCACATGCATGTGCTCTCAATCTTCCAATTGAAGCCCACGTTGGGTTTACTTATATTTGCCTTCACCCGGAGTGCTTTCCAAAATTCAAAATTGCTCATATGCAATTAAAAATAAAAGGGTGATGAGTTTTGTCTGAATTGTTTATGGCAAACATTTCACTGGTACACATACTTGAGAAGAACTACAAAAGCTTCAAGAACAAGAGGTGAAGATAGGACAGAGGCAACATCCGCAAGCCAATCATCACAATCAATGCTCAAGGGAAATGGATGGAATCATTACTCCACACACGGGCCATCCAATTGAAGAAATTGATAAAAATATACATGATGTCGATCCTAGTTTGACAGGAGTTGAATGAAAGTCAAAAGAAAGGATTCAATAGCATATGGGAGACGAGCTTCTCATTCGAGGCAAAGATATCATTCATGAGGCATATGGAAGAAAAATCAGACTGAGAATGTTGCATCTTTCTTCTAATTTCTTCTCCTCTTTCTTCTTCTTTCACTTATTTTCTCTGACAAAGTAATGGAGTAATCAATTGAATTCTAAAACATAAGTGATTGGTTTAAAAGCCATTACTTCAAGTTACTAGAAGAAGTCAATTACTTGGAAATAGGTGGCAGACATGCAAAATAGAAGGTTCTATTTTTAGTTGTAAAGCATGCATGTCATGCAAAGAGAAAGTCTAAGGCAAAATACTGTGATGCTTCCCTTTTTCATAGCTTCCACATGCGGCAATTCATTGAAAGCTTCCTATTTGTATTTGCCCTCTATGCACTATAAATAGAGGAAGAACCTACGGGTTAAAGGATCAGAATTTGTTTAGCAAAACATTCTTGAGTTTTCAAACTTTGTGTTGAAACCCTTGGTGTGATTTCTGTGAAAGTTGGGGGATTGAATAAAAGGTGGATTTCCGAGAGAACTTTGTGTCTACGATGCTTTGCTCATCACTTTTATTTGAGGTTTTAGATAAACTTTGAGTTATCTTAGATCTAGGTTAGAAGCTAGGTTAGAAGTTATGTTGAGTGTTGTGAGCTTTCTCTGTTTATTTAATTTGTGTGGATGAGACCAACTCTAATAGCTATTGGTTAAATTCAACATATCTTCCTTTCTTCTTTCCTTACTTCTATTTTCCCACTTTTGCAAATAATCCCAACACAGTTGTTTACTTGCTGCAAAATTGCCCAGGTTGTGGTTTACGAGTGTGGAATTAAAGTAAAACCCCCTAAAATAGTTATTAGGATTCACCCATACCAAATTGATAAACATCTTACACGGGAGCTTCACCGTTAAATGAAGGAGATTTATCTCATGATTGCCTAGGCTTTATGTTGTGCATAAAATCTAGCCAACGCACCATATACAAGGAAGTCATCTAGAGGAAGGGATATGAAAGACAATGTCATGAGTTTCTTGGTCAGCTACGTGAAGTTGAAAAAGTTACCTTCGGTTGGATTATGCACCATCTCGTCCTTCATACAGCCTTTCGTATCTCTTCTGAACCTTTTTCATCCATCTTTGGGATTCTTGATCATCGGTCAGGAGCAATTCCCATTCTTTTTCCTTTAGCGAACTCTTCTTGAATTGTAACCACCATGACTTGATAATTGGGTCTTCGCATACAATGATTTTCTCCATTCTGGAAAGTCTTTTCCTGGTTTCGTGGAGATAGTGCGAGCCTTCTTTCCTTCAAATTTCTTGGCTTTGTAGGAAATGTTCCAAATGATGGTTGATCAAAAATTTGCAATTCTCGGCAATCCTCTTCTTCTTCTTCTTTGTTGTCACTCATTGGTACTTCACTCCAAACTGGAAATTTCTTCATGGTGTGCGGGAAACGAACGTGACAAGGATTCGTTCCTTGACGGACTCACCTTCAAGAATGATCTTCTTTGAAATATGATTTTTTTGTTTTTTGATATATATACTTTTTTTTTGTACTTTTTGATTTTTTGGACAGAGATCTTTTTTGGGTGCACTGGAGGCAAATCTCTCCCCAACGGAGTCGCCAAAACTTTGCATGCCCCTACCTAGCTTCTTCCTTCAAATGAGATCATCATCAAAGTGGTTAGAGAGGATATTTACATACATACATCCAAGTCCTTGGACCTCCCCTCCTCAACCACATAACCCCAAGCTTGCCTTTTACGTTGAACATTTTTTACAAGTGGTGGAAGGTGTCATTTGTTGTCGTGACTATCTACAGCATCATTGGTCTCATGGCTTGAGGTTTCCCCTCGATCACCAATGTTCACACCATGGGTTGAGATTGATCACCATATTCGATGTGGAGACTGGATTTGTCATTTTTGCCCCATCTAGGTGGCGGAGATCGAGCACTTTATTTTCAAATGCCCTGTTTATTATGGGATTTGGGAAAGATACCACTATCTTTACAGAGACTCAAGCAACTCTCTCCATTTTCTTTTGATGTCCAAATCAGCAATGCTTGGCCCTTTTCATTGGGAAGTTTTCACCCTTAGAGACGCATTTCCCTACAAGGAGCCCTTAGAGCCCCCAATTTGATCACTTCATTCTTTTGGCCCTCACAAAGGATGGTGGCAATATCGCCCTTTGAATATTGTTGAATCTCACATCGAGGGGGCTAGGTCAATGACACCGCACTCATATCGACAAACATTGCTACTAGGGATCCCTAGCACTCTAGCTCTTAGCGACAAAGATCTACCCCTAGTCAATGTCATGGTCTTGCTCCTCGGCCATGGATATGCTCCTTCATGATCACATTTTGAGCCATGAGGATAAACACACATTACAAGTTTCTTCGTTACCTTAGGGGTTTCTTCGACCTTGGATTTTAGAAGGGATTCTAAGGGGAGTTCTTTATTTCCTTCTAGGATTACCCAACCTAGCCCCCTTAACCCTAAACACTCCCTAATGAGCATTCTCAAATCCTACATTGGTCCTTTCACAATGACAGACTATGTCACCGACGATTCCTCTATCCTTGACATCATTAGAGATGTTTGATGAGGCTACCATCTAGTTTCTCCAACTTTCAATGGCCCATGCTCTCTAAAGGGTTTTTGTTGTTCTTGTTCTTGTTACCCGCACATGACTATTCATTTTGGTACCCTAGCCACGTAGGTTGGGGCTTTACGACATTGGGATTAACCCCTTGTCTACTTTCTATGTTTTTGTTCTTTTGTTTAGTTTTTCAAGTGTTCCTAGGGTCTTGTTACTCATGCACTTTCTATTATGTGGTTGTATTCTCAAGTCCCATCGACACATTTTGGTCATCCGTGGACATTAATATAATATGATTTATATGATTAGAAAAGGCGTTCCCAAAGACTAGGAACACTTGAACAAAGGGTTTTTACATTGGCAAATGGGATACATATTTTCTCCCGTCATTTTGTTGTGTTGAGACCAACTCTCACAAGGAGGCAAAACAGTCCATAAGAAAGCATGTAGAAGACAAGAATAGGAAAAAGAATTCCACGAAGAAGGAAGTTGAGGAAATAAGACAAGCTACGGTTGAAAATCTGGACAGCGAGAGGGGAGCAAATGGGCAAAGTGTTTGACAAAAACAAGAGGAGAAAGAAGAGGTAGCAGTTTGCACGGATAGTGTTCAAAGAAAGGACCAAAAGACACCAAGAACAATTCAAATAGGAAAAGTAAGAAAATCCAGTCCCAGTAGCAAAGAGGAAGACCCTAGCGGAAGATCGGACATTAATTGTTCAATGAAACATCACAATTACCAATTCACTACTTTGCATAACAAGTTTTAGATGAAATGTCAAACTTAGTCCTCTAAGGAGTTTAGTAAGTATAAACCACTCCAAAAAAAGTGGGTGGATTTGGAGCACTCCAAGAAGTCAAGAAGGTAGTTGGCCCAAATATAATGGGAGTTAATATTTTCTTGAAAAATGGAATTTTTAATAGGGGAAATTGTTTCATAAAGCTTTCAAAGGTGAGATACCAATGTATTGGAAAGAGACATAGTAGTTGAATCTATAGGTTGGCATAGGGAAGAGAAAGCATCATACCGCACAAATAGTAATTCAATTAATATAGAGGACTCCGGTCAATTGATTGTAAAACAAAAGATAGCTATGACAGACCCATTAGGGAGAAGAAAAATGTAGTTTATTAATATATATTGTGAATACAATGTCCCTTGAGATTATGATGACACACAAGGAGGTTTGATCAATGCGCAAAAGTAGAGTAATTCAAACAAAGCACCTAAGGAATGACAAGATGAAGAGACTCCAAGACCTCATATGTTGTAGGTCGATTCGGGAAACAAGGAATTTTGATTTTCCCTATGAGAAACTATTTATTCAGAGACAAGTAAATGGGGAGGTATACAGCTAGTAAGAATACATATCAACAAAGATAAAAGATGCAGTTGCTCTTTGTTCTAGGGATTTCTACATGACCTTTCATGCCCTCTCTGTGGTGTGCAATCTTATACACGCCAACAGCATTCCATTGAGATTAGGCGGAAACAATAATTTTCTAGATTGCTAGAAGATCTTGCACTACCCTCAACATTCAAATGGAGAATTTGGAGGATCAATGTACCTCAACAAAGAAAAATCCTACAAAAAAAATGGAGGGAATTACTTGAAGATCAACCTATGATGAGAGTAATGCACGCTTGGAGGTCGAACCACAGCAGACACACATATGATGGACTCAAAGGCGGGCCAAGAGAGATCGTGGACAAAGCAAAAGGCCCTATGGGGAAATGCCCAATGGTAGCTCCAAAGTTGCATACAGTTTATGATGAAGAGAACACTCCTATAAGAGGAGGTTGACTTGTTAGAGAGGGAGTCCAAAGCCAGTTACTATAACGACGAACATGTGCATGAAGAGGGGACCTGCAAGGAGAGATCTAAGAAGGATGAGGTCAATGGAGATGAGGAGGAACCCCAATATGAAGAGGATGCCATGGATTATTTGGATGGAGGAATAATACCACACATCCCAAAGTGGTTGGAATCGAGAGGAATGCATTGGGCCAAGCCTCGCTAGTGCCCAAGGAAACTAATCCAAGATCATTTACCTTCTAGCACTCCTACAACTTCTATTTGCACAAGTGACAAACCACACTTATAGTGAGTCCTACCCAATTATTTGTGCGCACCATAGTATGATTACTCAAAAAATCATAACTAATTGTGAAGAATTGCAACCCGCCACATTTTTCGCTTCGCTTCCCGAGATTTTCAAAAATGTGGTTCTGAAATTTTTACATACACCTATCATTTTTGCACTTAGACTAAAAATTTTTGGTTTAGGGTTAGTGTTTAACAAATTTTAAGTTTTTTGAGTTTGAATAAATTTATTTTAAAATTTGAATTATAAATCACAGTCAAGGCTTTTTATTCATACCCTCATGAGAATTCTACGTACAAAAACAAGGATACCCCTAAAATAGGAGGTCATGGTCCACGATGCCATGGCTTACTATATTGAGGCCAGCCTCCTTTTTAACATTAACTCTATTAGTTAAAAATTAAATATTTTTTTAAACCCTACACATTTTTTAATTTATTATGGTTATCTTTATCTCTACACACTATATTGGACATGAAATGAGAAAAACAATTTGTTTTCTCTATTTTAATTTTTCACAAACAATGCATATTTTTTAGTTTCCCAAGTTCTTACTGTGTTTTTTATTGTTTTGGACCTAATGCTTTTGCCATGCCATGTCGACACTGTGTAAATGGAATGCTACTATGACACAAAGTACCCCAATCCCAAGTCCTAGCATGGTTCCTTCTCCAAAATAAGACTTAATGAGCATAGCTATAGAGTATTACAACGATGATGCTGACATAGACTTGGGACTTGGGATTGGCATAGGCCTAGTAGTCTACAAACAGAGAAAGAATCCGTGCAAGAAATTGTAGGTATCATGAGCATGTTCAGGTGCACAAGCATCGGTATGAGAAAACAAAGATGGATGTACACTCCCCAATGGTGGCACGAGAGAGCAGGGCCACTCAAAGTAGGTGTTGGTGCATGCAGAGCACCATGAGGAGGAAACATCCATACATCACATACAGAACAGGAGACCCCCACATATACCACTCTATGCATACAAGGATGGGGCAGCAGATAGTACTTGCTGCCACCTCCTTTTCTAGGAGGAAAGAGGGAAGCCAAGCACTGGCACATGGATTCCCAATCAGGAGATTCTATTCCACCTTCATACATCATTGTTCGAGGAGATAAAAACTTTTATTTTGAGCAGTGGGAAACACAAGCAGTCAATTCCACAAACAAGATTGCAGAAGCCAACAACAAGGTCACGTCTGAGCACCACATGTATGAGATGGTACACCACTATGACCAGCACACATCACTATGAAGGATGTTTACCACAAAGAGCTTGATAGGAGCAAGGTGTCTGCCGAAGTAGTGAAGAATGCAACCCTCCAGCACACACTTGACAAGCTAACCCATTTAACCAAACATTTAGATTAACATTTGGTTATAGCACATATAAGAAAGAATCGGAGAAATCAACTTGTGGAATTTGAGAATCTGAAGAGATAGCAGGCCTTAGCAGCAATAGTCCACAAATACAGTGAGGAGGAGAACTAAAATTTGAATGTGGAGGTCCAAACTTCAAAGATTGAAGAAGAAAACTGTTGAATGGAAGAATGCGAAAGTATAAAATGAAAATCAGATTTGGCCATAGGATATCGAAGAGCTTGAGAGCAAGAGGACAAGACCAACAAGAAGCACAGGGAAACCTAAACCAAGTCTTCTATGTTAGATTTGGAGTTTCCCAGACGCAAAATCAAAGAGGTGGAATGGGAAATGTAAATGAAATTCAAGGAAACGGAATGGGAGGAAAACTACACCAAATAGCATAACAATGCAAAGGCTAAAGCTAGCCCAAACCCTGAAGCTAAACGTGAGTTGAGACAATTGGCAGGAAGGAGCCCTTAGCCTTCTTCCTGAAAGACATTCCAAGCACAGCACCCTCTTGCCTCCCTTATGGCCACCACCACACCCACTTCAACTACGACCCAGCCTTGCCAACAGATCCAACTTTATTCTATGGAAGCATAAGACCAGATGATTCACTTCCTACCCCATCCAATCATCATGATTGATGACTTTGTTTTAATTGGGAATTTGAGAGGATAGATGTAGACTGTAAAGCACATAGAGAATCATAGGTTGCTAATGCTTTAATGAAAAAGAAGCCCTCTCTCCATGTTAAAGACATAATTGAACCAGCCACACCATACATGGGTCAAAGCATGCAAGAGGATGACTCACAAGAAAATTTCAGCATTTCCTTTGAGTCACAGCTGGGGATTAAGAGAATAAGAAGCTTAGGACATGAAGACTCCCTTGTTTCTCCACGGTCTAGTTTTTCAAACAAAAAATATAAAGGGAAGGAGCCCATGTGTTCCCTAGTGATTGTGGGAGTGCAAAAGAGAAATTTTGTTGGAGCAATTCAGAAGAACAAAGATGAAATGTCATAAATTACCAGTAAAATGAAAGAGATGAGGTTTGAGGAAAGAAAAATTGACAAATAAATAAGAATTCCAAGAGCTCCTACTGATATGAGTGGATGAAGGTTTGCATTCGCTGATTTGCAAAATTTGATGGAAGAACAGAAGCACAACAATTTTCCATGTTAGATTTTCCCCACAATGGATTTATCCATGGTAAACAATGTGTCTATTTAATACTTTTATTGTTGTAGCTTCATTCTTTTCATGCGTCGTAGTATTTTCCATTGTTTTGTTGATTTTCTTGATAATTGTATTAGCAAGCATTCCGATTTTTGTAAGGTTTACGTATATTCTTGAAATAGAGTGGGCATAATTCATTTTCAGCCATTCTATAAATGTAGAATCTGTGTCAGGGAATTGTCCATCAGGATATACAACGCAATCATAGATCATGTTGATATGAAAGCTAATTCTACAATTGTGTGGATTCATTTTCAGGTTTATGCCCTTAAGCCAATTAGGGTATACTGCAGGTGTAGGAGAATTGCTACATCGCAAGAGATTTCCATGAGGAGGTGGAATAAGGAAGTAATAGCAAACATGGAGCATAGGTGGACAAAGTTAGCGCCAAGAGGTGGAGGATTGGCATGACGAAAGATTTCTCAAGCTTCGGTCTAATGTGGCCAACATTTCCTATCTATATACATTGGAGAGATGGGATCTCTAAGTAGCAAGCTTGGATTTCCATTGGATCCCCCAAAATTACATAAGGCGGGAAGGAAGAATATTCCATGGCCCAACAACAGAATAGAAATAGAAGCCCCCAACTGGAATAAGAGGGTCAAGCAATGCCCAGCCTTATAAAGACTATTCTGACACAACAAAATATATCCTAAAAAGGATGGAATTGACCATTTATTTTACTAAGCATCTAGAATCTAGACAAAACAAAACCTATATAAAACACAAACTAAATATGTCTTAAATTAGACATTATACACAAATAAACTAAAAATGTACTATACACTAAATATATTAAATAAACTAATGGACAACCAAAAAAACTTTGTAAAACTTGAAGCCCTACATTTTCAGACTTTAAGATAACCTTCAAAATAGAACAAATTAAAGCCTATGGATATGCTTTTGGAAATTTGGGCGATTCATCTCTTCACATGCTCCCTCCATGCACCTCTTTGCTGCTCCACAAAGATTTAAACCTATAGCAGATCAGTACAGACATAATGCCTCTCTATAAAGCCTACTGAGACACTACTAACAATGAAAAACTAATCTAAAACAGAATTCTCTTGAACAAAATTTTCATAGTTCGGGCAACTAAACACTTAATGTAGTTTCCTATTAATAATCTATTCCTCCATTTAATTGGTCATAAGAAAATTGCTCTTCTGCTCTTGAAGAATTCCTGTTCCTCCATTTAATTGGTCATAAGAAACTTGCTCTTCTGCTCTTGAAGAATTTCAGCTCTGATACCAAACAATTAAAACTTAATATGAAACACTCGATAATTATCCACTTCACAAGTAGTTACATATATAGATCAATTGAACTCTATAAACATGGAATCAATTCTCATTACAAATCCCTACATTATCTCTCCTAATCTCTTATTCCCTCTCACACATCTAATGTTAGTGAGTTGTTGAAACAATCACATAACCACAGTCTTAATTTTCTCTCACACACAATAGATTAACTATAAAGAATATTCTCACTCACCCACTAATGTGAGTGCTAAACATTATATTCCAAACATAAAGTTATAAGCATGTAAGCTTAAGCAAATCCTTGAATGCTATAAATAGGTAGCAGGGAAAAAAATTTAACAAATACAAACCGAAGGTGAATTTTTTGAATGTGACAAACAAAGCTCAGGTTCGACGATGCGGATTTTGAGCTTGAGAAAGCCTAAATACTGAGTCTAGGTACACTGAAACAGAGATTTGTGAACCCCTTAAAAAGAGAATCCAAGCAAAAATATCAGCATAGAAATGGAAGGGGTTAACCCTGCCTGAAGTTATTCAGCTGAAAGAGGCTTCACTTCAAGTTGGCCCATTCTACATGACCATCAAAAGTTCTGGAAAACAATCATTGAGATTCAGAAAAAAATCCTACAGTGTGGGACCAAATCAAAAGAAGAAAATTCCTCTAGCGGCTTGGACAGTAGGCAAAACAAAAATGAATAAGAATCTTGAAAAACAAGGCAATCTTAAAAATAGGGAGGTGATAGAATTGACATCTATCTCAAAGATTGGAAATTCATGGCAGATACGTAAAGACCATATTCAAGATGATGAGTTTGAATTTGGAAATGAGGGTGTTGAAAATTTCAAATTGGCCAAATGTGCCCAAAGTTAAGTGGGAAATGCCACCACCTAGCACGATTAAGATAATCTTTGATGGGGCTATGAAAGGTGATCCAGGGCCAGCTGGTCATCGCAGAGTTCTAAGAGATAGCACAGGACAACCTTTCTTGATTTTTTCTCTGTATATCAGCATAGATACCAATAATCAAGCAGAATTTATTGCCCTTCAGAAATCCTGCAGATTGCCAAATAGAGACGATGGAAAGAAATTTGGATTGAAGGGGATTCAAGCCCTAATCAACGCAATGATTACAAGAGAACACCATGGAGGTTAAACTCCATCATCTGAGATAGCCTGATAATTGTCCATTCCTACATGCACATTGATTCTCACATATCAAGCAAAATGGAAACCAGATAACTGATTTTTCTACTGACTGGAGGTAGCTTTACCAGTTTTCACATAACACAACTGAAATTTTTCTATAGAACCTTTTCTAAAGGCAATTCTTCGCCAATGTTAAGAATTTATTGAAAATATATATAACTATAATGAATATACTTTTGACAATCACATTGAGAAATTGGAAGGTGAGCAGTCAAATTTGACCTTTGGTTACTACCATGAATTTGAAGGGACTTGTAAAACAATGTATTAAATGAATGAAAAATAACAAATTGCGTTGATGGGGTTTGCCACATAAATCTTTACATTTGCGTTTTTTGTGTCTATCATTATGGCTTGAAAGCGACCCATTGTGTCATATCAGTGGTAGAGAATATGTAAAAAGTAGTTGTTTCCGCAAGAAAAGTCAGAGCATAGAGTGAATCCTTGGAGCTGCGTAGTAAGGAAGAGTTTGCTCTTATGATTTATAGAGCTGTAAGGAAGCCACCATTGATGCACTCACAATAAACTGGGGAGCAATATTCGAAGAGTAAGCCTAGAAGTAACACGAAAGCAAAGTGACGCCAATCCCATTTACCAGCTGGATCAAATCTATTTGCAGCACTTTGTGGGTCTCTGAGAATTTGTTTTTATAGGAGACCATAAAATTTCAGAAGAGAAAGGTACACAAGAAAGGAAATTAAAAATATTTGTTCCAGAAATCCATTCAAATATGTATGGAAA
This sequence comes from Taxus wallichiana var. yunnanensis, assembly GCA_018340775.1. Taxonomy (NCBI): domain Eukaryota; kingdom Viridiplantae; phylum Streptophyta; class Pinopsida; order Cupressales; family Taxaceae; genus Taxus; species Taxus wallichiana. The sequence continues at coordinate 957,164,550 of CM031234.1, forward strand.
TTTCATAAATATATGTAGTGTAGAAGAGGCGATGCAATTTCATAAAGATATTAGCTGTAGCAAAAGAGTAGCAATTTCATGAATATACTTGTTTTTTCCAGCATGTTTTCTAGTTAGGCATTTGTTTACTGCCTTTTCATTGTTACTGTCAGATAGATAATCAAGGCCCTTTAATTTATTTTTTAAGTTTGGGTTATTTTCAGAAACAAATATATAAACAAATGTGTATTGTGGAACTAAAACAGTTGCATAGGAGTAATGGTAGATTATGTCAACAAAATCAGGTGAGCAAGGAGAACCAGAAGCTCATGTTCATGATCAAGATTATGTCAACAAACTACCATAACTTGCAAAAGAAGTTCATGGAGCAGCAGGTACAAAGATCTGAAGATCTCTAATGGTATTCAAGGGATATGATAAATTACTGCTTGTATCAATTCTTAACAGTTTTTTTCTTCTTTGGGTTTTGTAGGAAGATTTTAAGAGGATCTCTCTGAAATCCATGGCAAAAACTTTGAAATTAGCCACAGAAATGGAACACGACAATATTCATAAAGGGCGTACACCACAGGACTATAGTGTCGACACTAGCAGTGCACTTTCTGATAGTTCAGAAGACAAGAACTGCAAATCCTCTGATATGGATGATTTGCAGCTGATGTTTCCTTGCAAGAAAAGGAAAGCAAACCATGTGGTGGACAAGAACAACAATGGAAAAGAGAGTTCATCCAGGAATGGGAGTTCACTTAATAAGAAGGCCCATGTGGTTGTTGTGCCTGGACCGAAGAAAATAATAACCCTGAGAACAAACTCAGAAACTACCGTGATAAGAATTCATTTCTATAAGATCCACCAAACAATCCATTGACCCACAGTCGACAGATATTACAATAGGAACGATTGGTAGATATTGCAATAGGAATAACAACAAAAAAATCCTCTTATTCCTATTGTAATACCCATCGACTGCACGTCAATGGACTAAATTAAGCCAAATGGCCAATCTTGTTATCCCTATTGTAATACCCATTGACTGATGCAGATTCAGGCACCTCTCTATTGGGTTTATATATAACTAACCCCATTTTCTATTCTGTAATTGCAAGGTAAGCAATGGTTGCCAGTGGCAAAAATATGGGCAAAAGAACACGAGAAACAACCAATGGCCCAGACTCTATTACAGATGTGCAGTTCCCTCATGTCCAGTTAAAAAGCAGGTCCAGATGTGCGCTGAAGACCCCAGCATGCTCAGCACTATCTACGAAGAACATAATCGTTTACTGAGTCTGGTTGCCATGGCCGTCGTGAACACATCCAGCAATCATGACCTTCAGTTTCCTGCTTCCATTGCCAGAATCTCATCAATGGGTTCTACTCCCACAATCACTGTCGATCTCACCAATAATCTGCCAAAAGACACTCATTAGTTGTCCAGATGATCCAAGTTCAAGCCCTGTCCACTCCAAAATGTGAAAAATTGTTTTTGCAAACTTACCATGGATTTTTGCCAAAAATCAGAACAAGTCAAACCTCATGTCACACTTTCTGCCCTAACTGCATACAGGAATATTTTTAAAAATTTCAAATGTTTCAGAAACTAATCTCTGCTACATTTCGAATGAGTGGTTATACAATGGATTCCAAAATGTTCAGTTGGTAGATTTTAAAGTTTGAAAACTCAAACAAAACCCAGAATTTGTTTTGGTGAGAAGCAAAAGCTGCCTAATAGAAGCACAAAGTGTAAAAACGTCATAACTTTCTTGTACAGTTGTCAAATTTGTCATATAACCATCCATTCTTCATGGAAAGGGAATTCTGAATGCCTAGTGGTGATTCTTAGTGATAGAAGATTCTAACATCATATTTTGGTTGTTATCACTTTGCAAGCTATTGTAAGCATGCAGAAAATTTGATCACGTGTCACATTTGTTTTGCTAGAACAGAGAAAAAATGGTGTATTTTTGTTTATAAAGGGATGTAATCTTGGTGATTTGGCATACTCTTGTTAAAGCCTACTCAAAACTGAATAGAGAGGCTATATTTCATTTTGTGCAAGCATTACAAGTTGAATCTGACTCAGACCAGTTTTGCATTACTTCAATAGTTTTTTGAGTTTATTTTGCCTTGTGGGTTCTATTTTCTATCGCGATCGTATCCTATATTTACGCATTAAAACTAAAAATCAAAAAGAAGTTGATCACATAGCCAAGTTTTGGAGATATTTCAAGACTTATTTTATGCAATTTTGCAAAATTCAGTTTTAAGAGGTAAGAACTTGATGGGTTATAGGGTCAATTGAATGAGAAACAAACCACAATTCTACATAATACCAAACCCCCAATCAAAGCTAAAAATGCAGTGCAACAAAAACAGTTGTCTTAGCCTGTTGTCACTCATGCTACTGAAAAGACTAAAGACAAGTTTGTTTCCAAACCACCAAATGAGTTTAACACCACTATAAATAATACACCTACTCAAATCGCTATTGTGCAAGCATGGGATACATTGTCGATCAATAAGTATTGTGTCGGTCTAGGGTATACTGGTCTTATTGGTTTTCATGTTCTAGACCATTCCAAACCTATTAATTTTGTTTTGGGGGTAGTCTATGTGATAGTTGAGTTGTTGATCCTCTTGTTTCTAATTCACCGTCTGTTCCAAGAGGTACTCATACTTGTTCTCATTGTGGATGTCGAGATCATATCTCTAATGATTGTTTTGATCTGCATCCTTGTATATCATGTGGCAAAAATCCCATTATGTCGAGTATTTTTATATGCGAGATATACCTACTAAGTCCACGAGGCATGTGCATTTTGGCTAGATTGATGACTTCATATGGTGATATAAGTTTCGCACATTTTATAGGAATCATAAGAGAATTCAAACAATTATCGATGATGATGATTTGTCTAATTCAAATATTGATGTTGGTCTTACTTACCATGATGTTGATGAGCTCAGCCTTGTAAATCTAGTAGATCCGGATCACAATGCTCCAAATATTGTTGCTTGTATATTTGATGTTGATGTTAATATTCGTGATATTTCTCTTGGTATATTTAATGAGCAACCAATTGTTGAGCAGATTGTAGAGTCGGACCACATTCACACATATGATGATATGTCAAGCTATAACACATGCAGGAGATCATTGTGCTAGAGTGATATGTTTTGGTTTAAGATGTGTCTCTCATCTTAGCATGATGTGTTAGTATAGTGTGATGTTTATCATGTAGGCTTGTTTTGTGATTAGAGGTTATGGAGACTGGAGTTTTGTCTCTTCTTGATTTGGAAAAGCAGATTACGAGGCCCACATTTGTGCAATTGAGATGAGAGTTGAAACCCCAACAAGGCGGCTAACAAATTCTTCCCATTAAGTTGAAAACCCAAAATGGCGAATAGAGATTTGTGATGATAACCCAAAAGGGCATCATTAAGTTGTGCATTTTTCTATACAAGTTTCAAGATCCCGTGATTTGTTGATTCATTACTACTTCCCTTTCAGGGGGTTATATATGGAAATTGTCCACTCTCATTTGCCAGGGGAAGACATCACAAATCAAATTTCGATTTGCATATGTTGATTGTTGAGTGACTTAATGTTGTGGATCCTGAGTTTTTGGACATTTCAGCGATATTTGAATTGGTACAGATTGTGGCAATACTCAAAAGATGCATCTGGATATATCATCTTGTGGATACTTTTGTGCAAATGACTCGTAGTAGTTGATACCTGGTTGAGTCATCAAATATTTTCATTAAAATCTACTTGTGCACTTAAGGATCCTTTTGCACTTGACTTGCAATTTCTAGAGCAGCTATTTGTAGAGGGATTAGGTTTGATGATTGTCATTGCAACTAGATGTTTGATGCTAGGATTGGATACTTGTGATCAACATGTATGTCGACATTTGGTTGTGGATTTGACACATTGCCTATTGTGTTTGAGTGATTTTAGACTTGCGAGGTGTCCCATATTTATTACCTAGAGACTGCTCATATTAGCCACTAAGGGTTCGTGATATTTGATTGCAACTTAATTTGACATCACAGCTTATTTTACCGTTGTGGACAGGGAGTGGTTCACAGTTATAGCTTGACAAAGATTGAGGTAATCAGTCATCATAGTCCATTCTATGTTTTATACACAATCAGTTTGAGTTGATGTGGCATTTGTATTCAGACAATCACTTACCCTTCCAGGGGGTTTTATACAAGTTGTTCCACTCTCGTCTAACAGGGGGAACATGAGAATTCAAATTTCAAGTTGAAACATTTAAGATTTTGTATTTGTGCATCTTGAGTTGTCGACCTGATCTTGAAACAATTTGTGGACATGTTTGCATTTCATAGATCAGGCAAGGGCAAGTGTAGGCTAACTGCATCAACACTTTGTAACAAACACTTCAGTTTGTATGTTGGTTGTTGAATACAATTTGTTGATGTTCTATAACACAATGGTTCATGGTCTGACTATGTTCGTGTTGGATTGACATACACATTTCTGCATGCTGATTGACTTGTGCATTGGGCACTTGAGTGGGTAATAGTATTGGTGAGGATCAGAGTTGTGATTTGGAGAGTTGTCTTCGACATGTTAACCAACATTTGTAGATAGTGTGATCTACTTGGACATTTTGTGCATCTATTTGACGACTGGCTATTGCAGATGTTGCATGCAGCTGCAAATATCTTTGAATTTCAGAATTTTCGAGTTGTCCCAATTAGTGACATCTGTAGACTACAATTTTTCAGGATTCGATATTTTAGAGATGGGTTTGTGGGTTGCGATTGTAAATGAGGACACAAAATTTACACATTGATTGAGAGATGATAGGAGAATGGTACTTCATTAGCTTGACATGATGAGAAGTCGGGTGTTTGAGAGTGCTCTTGAAGCACGCTGAGGTCACTGACCTCAGGGATTTGAATACTGGTGGGGGAGACAACATGAGATATCACATTTGGAGAGATTTGGAGACTCATAGCAGGAGATAGCATGAGCTTCTTATAAAGAGGAATCTTACACGTACAGTTCACCTTTGCAGTGAACATTTTGGGATTCCTGGACACAAGAGCAAACAGTGTAGTACCAACATATTAAAAGGACTCTATCAGAGAATTGCGACTTACAGAGTTTAAGATATGATTCCTGCATCATTTCAGTTGCAGAGAACAAGCTGAGCATGCTTTCAATCACATGGGGCAATGAAAGGAATTGATCCAAAATAAATAAAATAATAATAAAAATACTTTCCAAAGTTGCACAAAAAATTGAAGTGAAAGGTCAGATTTGACCTTTGGTTTCTCATGTGAATTTGACGGAGCTGTAAAACAACGTATTACATATCTTTGTACTTGAATGAAAAATAAAAAGTTGGGTTGATTGGGTTTACTGTATAAATATTTGTGTTTCTTGTGTCTATCTTTATGGCTTGAAATCAACAGCCTAATGGTTAAGCATTGTCCGATGACATAAAAGCTGGAAAGAAAGGATGGAATTGAAGGCATCACTTTGGCTCCAGAAGCCCTCACATGTGTTCTTGAGAGCAAGATTGAGAGGAGAGCAATATCTGAAAAGGAGTTAGATATTGTTTCCTCTTGAGAATGATTTCAGTCTGACTAAGGGGGAGATAATATTAGGTGCAGATCTACAGCCCTCGGTTTTCTGATTTAAATTCCATGTTAGCAGTGGTAAACATTTGATTTTACTATTATAAATGCATAAACTAAGCGTTAAGTATGATCACGAGAGAGTGAAAGACCGTAAAGAATTCAATTTCATTTTTTGTTTTCACTATCTTGATTTGAATTCAGTGCTTTTAGTATCTCCTTGAATTAGATACAATGAAAGACATTATATATTTTGATGGCCCTTTTGTGGCTTCCATGACTTGGTCCCCACCTACAACAGGATAGGTAACTCTCTTTGCAAAACAGAACTATACCAGCTGAGTGAAATGATCTTAATTTAAACATTGAGTCTTTCCACAGTTTCATAATTCTCTCCAGTCTCAGTCAAGAACAAAAAATTTAACCATAATGGACCTCCTTCCAGAGTTGCATCTAGGTTCTTTCCATAACAGTATTTGAATACAATTTGCCTAGCCTCTTTTCAAAATTGTAGCTCTTGAAATATGCAGTCTGTGCTTCTTAGTCGAACTCCTTTGGCAAACAAATACTCTTTTAAGTTTTATAATATCTTTCATGAATCATTTCACTTCCTTTGAAGAGACTGATGTCTGAGTATGGAACACTCTTCTTGGATATGTGAACCCTTAAAATACTTCGCACTTCAGACATTACTATTTGTTGATTATTTGTATTACGTCTGAATGACAGAATTGAGCACTGTAGTGATTGATCAACATTTATTCTTGGAGCATTCACAACCCACTAGAAAATCAGAAGGATTTCAAGTATTGCTCTCTTCAATCATCACCAAAGTATTTTAGGTTGACCTCAACAATATTTGTAACATTCAGGGATTGTATTGATATAATCACCTTGCTTGTAGCAATTTGTGTTCTATTCATATTTTTGTTGCTGAAAAGATAGCAATCAGTTTGTCCTAGTCAAACCAGATTAGTTTTAAAGAACCACCTATATTGAAAACTTGCAACGTAGTTCTGATTTACCCTTACATGGCTGCATCATAAAAATGAAAACAGAACAACCAAAGCATAAAGAAAGATTGTCACAACGGTTTAAACACCCATATGTTAAGATTTTACAATCCATATCACTTACCTGAACCTGAGAACTAAGAATAAGCTCATCGTCCTCCCTGCAATATGTTCCAATTGCGCGCACATCCACGAAGGTCCCAGCATCTCGAATTTGTATAATGTGAATTGTTTGGTAACGAATGGACGTTATTGACAACAAATCATCATATAAGAAGACTCCCATGTTGTGACTTAAATGTATAAAATCATTGTGAAAAGTTCGCTCATCCATAACTTCTCCATCGGTCAACCTACAGAATTTCAAAAGAAAGTCACTGCACATTTTTTTGGACGGTAAGAAAAACTCCAGTCATACTTATTTGCACCTTAATGAATTATTTGGGTGGTCCATATGATTGAAGCATATAAATAGCGTTTCAAATTAACTGCACCAGGCATGATAGAAAATTGAGCGACCCCATCTTAAACTTGAATGAATTTAAAAAGAATAATGTCAAACATATAATTTAAGAAGTGTGTTTAGAAGAAGACCAATAACCAACCTGACAAGAAAGAAAGTTATCTTCTCTATGGAAGGAACTCCTTGAATGGCTCCCTCGGATATTGGTGCATCCTGATCTGGGGCAGTTGATGTAGCAACTATACCAAACTGGTTGTTCTCTATGTAAAGAAAGAAATCTTTACAGATAAACTCATTGCCAGAAGTAATAGGAATCGAATATAGGTGAGAAAAGTAGCTCTCAAAATTCTTTGCCTTCGGAGGAAGGTCAATCCATTCACAATCTTCACCCTTGTAACAATGACTTAGCCAGCGATGTCTATATACTATCAATTCCTGATGACTCCTGCTGAAGCATATAAGATACTGACCATCACTACTGAATTTTCTCAATGAATGGTCTGGACATTCAACGTCATAGATTGTATAGCTTGGAACCAAGTTCTCGTAAAATTGTCTTGCCCTGTGGATCTGCCCGTCAATACAACAGTGGTGAAAATCAAAATGTCAGAGACAATTAAAGTTCAAGCAGCTAATTAATCAGCAAAAAAATAATCACGGTGAAGAAGATAACCTAGAACGGGTCAATCTTTAATAAGACTCCTCCAAAATGTGGAAACTAAGTTGATTCAATTATTTTCATACATAAATTTGTCTAAAGAGTACACAAGCTTCTATAGCTGGAAAAAACATCAAACCAGGTATCTATAGAAGCCTTAACCAATCTATTTCTAGAAAGGAATCTTCTCTATCAAAAGTGACTGGGTGATGCAGTCTAGACAAGTTAAATACAGTTCCTTAAAATGTCCTTCCTGATTGCAGCATTATCATACCTCCTTGGACGAGAAGATGAAAAAATCATAGAAGGCACTCAACTGAGAGCTCATTGCCCATGAGAGTGATCAGAACTTGGCACGCCAGCATTGTCTCAAAGAATGTTAATCTCTCAAATGCAAAAAAAGCCAAAACATAATTTATGTCATGCCCAAAAAGGAGTGTGGATCTGCCACTATCCTTACACTATGGAGGCTTAATGAGTGTCACACAATGCAAAAGCATCTAACAAAGTTATGAATAAGTCTGCTTATCGTCAACAACGAAAGTGCACCTACCATTACCCTCAACCTCCTCTTGTTACTTCCCGAGAAATGTGATGTGTGAAGAGAAGGCTGCTCTAGATTTTAAAGAGGTGACAACCTTAAAAAGGTAGAACTACAACTCCTGAAGCCATTTTAGTAATTATCATATCCATTCACTTTTTGTTGTGGAACTTAAGAAACTGAGGGTTCTTAATGTTGATTTCGAGTCATAAAGATAAACAAAATAAACACAGATTATACGGCAATCAAGCTTGGTTTTTCTATTCATGTACTAAGGTATATGATACATTGGTTTACAACCCTCCCAAATCCAAAGGCAAAACCAAAGGTCAACTGTGACCTTTCACTTTCCAACTTTATTTGCATGTATTTCCAATATTTGTTTATAATTTTCTTTCCTTATAATGTATTTTCATTATTCTTATATATCTCTTTGAATCAATTCCTAACCTACCTGCCTATAATCCAAAGTCAGCTCAACTCGTTCTCTGCAACTGAAATGATGCAGGCACCATATCTCAAACTTTGTAAGCTGCAATCCTCTCAATATGTTGGTACTACACTTTCCACTTGTGTGTCCAATGATGCCAAAATGTTCACCACAAAAGTGTACTGTATATTCCAGATTATCCTTTAGAAAAATCTTATGCTATCTCCTGCTATGAGTGTTCAAATCTCTCCAATGTGATATCTCATGTTGTCTCTGCCATGAGTATCCAAATCCCTGTGAGGTCAACTGCCTCAATGTGCTTCAAGAGCACTCTCAAATGCTTGACTTCTTATCATGTCACGCTGATGAACGAACATACTCCTAATGTCCTCTAAAATCGATGACTCCTATCCCTATCATATCATGCTGACACATAGAAACTATTTGTGACAGAAATATTGCACCATTTATTGTCTCTCAATCAAATAGTAATAGATGTCTCCTCAGTTACAATCTCAACCCACAAACTCAACTCTGAAATATTCAATCCTAAAAAGAATAGTAGTCTCCAAAAAAACAATTGACTGAGCCAACCCAAAAACTCTGCAGAAAACTCTGAAATGCTAAGACTAAGAGTTTTCCATCTAATTGCAACATCTGGAATATCCACAAAAAAATGTGTACAAAAAGCCATCCAATCATCAACCATGTGCACAGAATCTGAAATGTTTCAATGGAACACTTACTTTTATAGAACCCCTAGAGTGTGCGGTGTCAATCTATGCAATCTGCAACTTCTGAAATATGTTGTATCAATTGCTCATTAGAACATTGCTCACTCAAAATTTGTACACCCAAAAATACTGAACCTGACACATGTCTCATCCTCAATGCTGCAAGAATCAAGACCAATTTTTGTCCAATGCTATAATAAGCTGCAATCAAAGATGACCAATCCTCAGTGGCCATAATGAGAAGTCTCCAAATAGCAAATCTGGTACAGCCAGTCACAAATATATAATCACTCGAACATAATAAGCAATGTGCCTAATCCACAACCAAAAGTTGACATACCCGCCAATCACAAGTATCAACAAACAATTATAATGACAATCAATAAATCTCAAGCAATAAGATACACATACAATTGCTCTAACCCAACAGGAATAGTTACTCTAGCAACTGCAAGCCATGTGCAAAAAATACATCAGGTACACAAGTAGATAGGTCAACATTTGGTGACTCAACAAAGTGTCAACAAATATGAGTCATATGCAGAAAATTATCCACAATGAACAAAGCTATCAACGAGTTGATATATCCAGATGCATCTTTGTTGTATCGTCACAATCTGTATCAACTCACAATATCCCTGAAATGTCCACAAACTCAGGATGATGCCCACAAACTCGGGATCCACAACATGGAGTCACTCAACAGTCAAATATCTGAAACTCAAAATTTGACTTCTAATGTTACCCCTTGAAAGGAAATCCTGAAATACATGAATGAATCAACAAATCATGGGACCCTGAACCTATATAGAAAAATGCACACCTCAATGACGCCCTTTCAGATTTCCATCACGAGTCTCTAGTAAGCTGCCCTTTAAAGTTTTCTACTTAATGGGAAGAATCTATAAGCCACCCTTTTTGGGTTTTCAACTTAGAACTCGTGTGTGCATAAATGGGCGTCCAAACAATCATACCAAATCAACAAGAAAAGACAAAACTCCAATCTTCACAGCCTCAAAAACACAACACCAATCTACAATACAGACATCATATTGGATTGCACATCCTGCTCAAATGAGAGACACATCTCAAACCAAAACATATCATTGTGGCACAATAATCTCATGCATGTGCTACAAATCAATCAATTCCAAAATGTCACAAGGCCTCAAAAAATGGAATATGATGCACAATCAATCGTATATACTACAAATTAACATGTCATATTTATTTGAGTGGATCTGGTTAAACTTCGCAATTTGTTCAACAATTGGTCATTCGTCAAATATACCCACAGACATATCAAGAACATCAACATCAAATCTAGAAGAAGCAACAATATTTGGACTCGTATTATAAGAATCAACATGATCTACAATGTTGATCTCATCAACATTGTGGGAAGCAAGATTGGCATCAATATCATCATCATCACTAGACAAATCACCATCATCATTATCTACAGAGGACTAAACTCTCCTATAAGTTTTGGATAACACGCAAATCTTGAATCGCCATCTAGAATGATCAATCCAACAAAAATACACACACCTCATGGACTCAGTAGGTGGATCTTACATATAACAAGGCTCAACAAAATGAGTGTTTTTGCCACAAGATATACAAGAATATAAATAACACAATCAATGGAGGAATGAACCGGACATCCACAATGAGAACAAGTATCAACAACTCGATTATCGCATAGATTACCACCTTAAATAAAAAAAGTGAATAGATCTGGAATAGTCTGGAACATGAAAACCAATAGGACCAGTATGCCCTAAACCGACATGATATTTATTAAAAGGCAATGTCTCTCATACTCGCACAACAGATGAGGTTCCGTAATAAGAGTTTGAACAAGTGTATAATTTACAATGGACTTGGACTCCTTTTAAACAATCTCAGGATTAAAAACAACAGGTTTAACATCATTTTTCTTGACATTGTTCACAACAAGATTTTGAGTACTAGCAGATGGTAGAACAGATTTGGTTTTCTTTACAACAAGTTTCTTGATAACACTGATAGGATGGACATTAGGATGTGTTTCTTGAGATTTAATTTGATCATATAAGTGATCTCTCTTGTCGGAATAGAGTGTATTGATTACATAACTACATAAATCTTGATTGAAATTGCCTCCAACACTCTAACATTATATTTTCCAGGTGACTAATTTTCAATTGAATATGCAATTACAAGATGCTTTCAGAATAGTTAGCAGAACCCATGATGTAGATTCAAGAAAACAAATCACAATCTGCACTGGGTTCAACCAATAATGCTCGGAAAACAAAAAAATTGTTTAATGGTTCTTTGCACTTTGACCTCATTCAAACAAGTCAAATTGTAAATGTTATGCCCTTATTATCTAGAATAAAATGCATTCTTATCTCTATGTTATTCAATTAGTTTTTCGACATTCCCACGATACGATGTTCAATGATAATAGCCAAAACATGTTCTTTAAAAGCATCGAACACAAACTAATATCATGGATGCATATAGAATGTTGTTTCCATGAGAAACAATTGGTCATATGCATTGGACACCAAAGATATGATAATTTGAATCTTTCTAGTTGGTTTATGGACATTTTGCCTTCACCAATGCAAATTTTGGTTTTCGTCTAAATCTTTAGACTTTAAGATATACCAACTGAACAATTAATGAGTCTTCAAATAAAGTAATCTACCTATTCACGTATGTGTTAAGCTTGAATTTTAAATGGGCTTATATGGATTTATTACAGATTTTCAGAATTGCTGGTTTTTAAACACATGACCTCCAGATGAGCGAAATCTTACAAAATTTGTTCGACCAACTCCTCTATGCATTTATTCAGAGAATTCAACCAAAATCATTTACATATTCCGTGCTTAAAATATCTCCAACTTAAAACTAAAAATAAAATAAAAGGGTTTTTGGCTTTATTTGCCTGACAAACAGAAAAAATTTATATTGCCAACAGTCATCAAAATATCTATGCCTACAAATAAGCATACAGCACTTCTGAAAATGCCTTCTCTCTTTCAAAGTTCTGTACAATGCTTTCCTTACAGCTCCATTAATCACAAGAACAAGCTCTTCCTTACTACACAAATCCAAGGATTCTTCAAATACTGTTCTTTTTCTACATCAAACTGTTTTTCAAATCATAAAATCTCTTTAAAACATTTCTGGGTTTTGTTCTCCTTTAGATTAGCTTTCCAAAACATTTGAAATCATTGAGTTTCATTGAGATCTTATAATGAAATTATTTGGATAGATCTTAATATCAGCAGCAATATAACACCAAAGAACACCAAAATTATAGAGAAATGATCACAATATGCAAGTAGAATGACTTAGCCACTTCGAGGGGGCAACCTCCAAACCATACAATAAGACTCAAGTGCTCAATATGATGCTCATCTACCACATACTAACTCCTATATATACCCTACTATACTATGCAAAGCACCAAGGCCAACCTACTAAGTATATGAAAGCATAAATAAATATGATATGACATGTTAGGAGATAATGTTAGCCACATGTCAGCTATACATATCTCGATATATGACCTAGGATTAAGGGCGTAACATGCCCCTCCCCTTCAAAGCAACATTGTCCCCAATGTTGGTAAGATCTAGATGTTGCTGCCAAAATGCTTCATCTTCCCATGTTACATCTTCAATGTTCAAATTCTTCCACTTGATCAGATACTCGGTGATGACCCTTGTTTTTAACTTTTTTATGCGTGTCTCAGGATTCCTTCAGCTCCAGATGATACGCCCTCCTCATCAAGCTCAAGTAACACTGACTGAGAAGACACCTTCTTGCCCAATGACCTTCTTCAAGAAAGAAACATGGAAAACTAGATGTATTTTAGTTGATTGAGGAAGCTTCAATTTATATGCCACACTACCAATTTTCTACAACACTTGATAAGGACCATAGTATTTAGGTGAAAGTTTGTTATATTTTTTTGTTGCTTCATAGATAGTTGCTTATATGGTGCAATCATACAAAAACAAAGTCTCCCACTTCAAAGCTTCTCTCACTACGGTGTTGATCAGCTTGTTGCTTCATGCGGTTTTGAGCCATTACCAAATTCTCTTTAAGACTAGAGAGCACCTCTTGTTGGTGCTAAATGTGCTCTTCAACTGCTCTTACTTTAGGTTGGACCCTCAAGTCAGCAGTGAGGATAATGCCAAAAACGAGGAAATTTTGGATGAGGTACGAAATGTATTGTTATACCAGCATTCTGCAAGTAGTATAGATACCCCTCAAAACATTTGTTCACTAGCTCACTTTGTTCATCCAATTGAGGATGATATGATGAACTACGAGCCAGTTGAGTACCTAAGCATGAGAATAGATCACTCCAAAAATTGCTAGAAAATATAGGATCACAATCACTTACTATAATCTTTGGTGTTGCATGTAACTTCTGGACCGTATCCATAAAAGATATAGCCACTATACTTGTTGTAAAAGGATGAGACAAGGCACAAAAATAAGCATATTTGGTGAGTCTAGTCTATCCTCAACCACCATAATTACACTTTTTCCTTCAGATTTCAATAGTCCCGTGATGAAATCCATGGAAACTTATGCTTGTCGCTCACTAAGAATAGATAGAGGTTGCAAAAGGTCTAAAGACTTAATAGTTTCTCACTTATTACTCTTACTCACAAAGCATTCTGCCACAAATTTTTGCACATCCCCTTTCAATACTTCCCAAAAGAAATCTTGCTTAATTCGGTGATATGTTTTCAGGAACCCCGAATGACCCCCCATTGGAGAAGAATGGAGCTCTGAGAGAACCTGACCTTTGAGGGTAGAGTTCTTACATAAATACAATCGATCCTTATACCACAATGCATCCCCCTTCCATACAATTTTTTTGAAATGTTTGGATCCTGTTGGATATTTTGAATGAGAGTGTGGGTCTCTATGTCATTCTGCCATTTTGATCTTGCCTGATCTACCCAATCTTCCTGTAATATAGACATGGCATATAACAATGCTTATGTGGACTCATCTCTCCTAGATAGTGCATCAGCTACCACGTTTTCTTTTCCTTTCTTGTAAATTATCTCAAAGTCATATCCCAACATCTTTATGACCCATTTTGTTGTTCTTCAAATGATAGCCTTTGCTCCAAGAAGTATTTCAAGCTATCATGATTTGCCTTTACCTTTAAGTGACAGCCCAAGAGATACGGTCTCCACTACTACAAGAAGAATAGCTATTGTTTCCTTCTCATAAGTTGGTTTGGATAGGTTCTTACATTTCAATTGATGACTCTCAAATTCAATGGGACGACCTTCTTGCATAGGTATTGCACCTATGCCACACCTTAAATCGTCACATTCAACAATGAAAGTTTTGGAGAAATCTAGGGTAGCCAAAACTTGAGTGGTACACGTGGCCTTCTTCAATGACTCAAATGCCTAGGTTGCTTCCTCATTCCAATGAAAAGAGTCTTTCTTCAATAACGTTGTGAGTGGTGCTACAATTCTACCATAATTTTTCACAAATATGTGATAATAACCCGTAAGCCCTAAGAATCCTCCAAGGTTTTTGAGGGTTTTAGGAATTTTCCAGTCCACCATTGCCTGTATCTTATGAGGATCCACTTTTACACCTTCATGTGTAATGTTCCCATTTCCGAGCAGATGGCCTAGGAAGCTTTTCATCCGTCTTAGCCTTGGTTATGCCCAAGGGGCTAGTGACGTTGATGGTTATTGGGTGTGGTTTGTACCTTCATTTCACTTATATGTTATGTTTTGGAGTTGGACACGTACTTTGAGGTGACTTAAGTGAAATAAGGTTGTGAGATGTTCCCCTATGGTACTTTATGTTCTAATTTTTCGTTGGGGTGACTTAAGTGCACTTTTTGGCATATGGGTGATAAAGTCACTTAAGTTATTTCTTTTAACATGTGGATTTTTCCCAAGGGGTCGATTAGGGTTCTTTTGGGGCCCTTTGTTGCAATGAGAAATTATAAAAGGAAGCACTTGGGGGAGAGGAAAGCATTCATTCATACACTCACTCTTTTATGATATTGAAGCCATTGTTGGTTGCATACTTTTTGCTTGTGGAGTAAGATCCCACAGAACCTAGCTTCGGTGGTGAGAGATCCACTCCTAGCTAGCAAAGCACTCTTCGGTGGTGAAAGATCCTCCCTAGTTTGCTAATTTGGAGCCTACTTCAGATCAAATCAACAGACAGAGTCTACAGGGATTTCAAACAGAGCTTTTCAAAAGTTTGCACAGATTGATTCAATGGCAGAGAGATATTTCCATCTCCAGCGATTCGAATATTTTCTAGCCCTGAGGAAGGATTGGCGACTTCTCTGGAGGAGTTTGGTGGAGTTTTTGGGCCCTTTCCTAGGGTGACATCACCCTTAGGGTTTTGCAGCAATTATTTTTAGGGTTTCTAGTTGGCATTTTCCGGATTTGAAGGTTGGATCTGATTCCTTATATTTTATATATGTTATTATCTGAAAATCAGAATTTTATCAGTCCATTTCAGGTAGTTGTGAATTTTGGAAATTTGAGGCAGTTTTCAGCCGTAAAAATAAATAAATAAAATCAGATTTGAGAGATAAAAATTATTTCTCTCTTGTTTATTGTTCTATATATTTTTCTGAGTTGTTTGAAGCTTCTGGGTAGTGCTGGAAGTGATTAGTTTGCAAAATACAAAAATTTCTTTATTTCTGCATATTGCTGTCATAAAAATCAGAAAAATCAGAATTCAATTCGCTGTTATTTTATACATATTTTGTGAATTTCAAGTAATATCCCACAAGGGATACTTCATCATGAGACACTATATGACCCAAGTATTCTACCTCCTTACTCCAAAAGAACACTTCGAGGGCTTGGCATAAAGGTGTTGTTTTTCAAGAATGTCCAAAACTTTATTGACATGATTTAAATGTTCCTCCCAAGTCTTGTTGTAGATTAATATATCATCAAAGAATACCATGACAAATTTGTGCAAATATGGCCAAAATATTGAATTCTTCAAACTCTGGAAAGTAGATGGTGCATTTGCAAGGCTGAAACGCATTACTAGAATTCATAGTGGCCCTCATGTGTCCTAAATGTTGTTTTATGAATATCTTCATCACAAATTCTTATTTGATGGTATCCTGATTGAAGATCTAATTTTGTAAAATAAACAGCACCATGCAATTCATCTAATAAATCCTCAATGACAGGAATATGATACTTATCTTTCATAGTGTATTTGTTTAGCTCTCTATAATCGAACACATGCGCCAACCTTCATCCTTCTTTCGTACCATCACCACTGGAGAAGAGTAAGCACTCTGACTATGGCAAATAATACCTACTTCCAACATCTCCTATACCATCTTTTCAATCTCACTCTTTTGTAGATAAGGGTACCAATAAGGTCTAATATTGGGTGGTTGGCTTCCTGGTACTAGTTGAATAGCATGATCATGATCTCTTTTAGGAGGCAACCCTTTCGGCATATCCCCAAAAATGAATGAGTGCTTATTAACAATTTCTTGTAGATCTAATGGTATAGGACCCTTTGATGGTTGAGCTTCTAGTGAAAATAGTTGTGCTACAAACCCATCTACACCTTTCTTAAGCATTTTTGCATTTGATGAGAACTTACCAAATTATGGAGCTTTTGCCTTCATCCCACGTAGCTCAAAAGTCCTCCCTTCATAATGGAACCTCATGAACAAATCCTGGAAGTTCATCTCAACAATGCCCAAGGTAGTGAGCCATTGGACCCCTAACACAATATCTTGCTCCCCCATTGAAATGGCATACATGGGGCCCTCTAGTAGGTAATCTCCCATGGATAGCTTGATCTTATGGCACTTTCTTGAACAACTAACTTTACCTCCATCTGCAACCATTACCTGAAACTCTGGGGCTAGATAAACGAAGCAATTTAAGCATAAGGCCAACTTATGATTGATGAAGTTATGAGTACTACCAGAGTCAATTAGTACCGTCACCCTTTATTTCTTTATGAACCCAACAACCTTGAGGGTTTGTGGGTTGCAAATCCCTGAAATTGCATGACAAGAAATAATTGGTTGAGATTCTTCAGCCTCGATCTCAGAACCTCTTCCTCTTCATCAACTAATTCCTCCTCGTCTTCTTCCTCATTAGGACCCTCAATGTAGAATAATTTCTTCTCAGGACACTTGTGTCCCTTGCTCCACTTGCTATCACAACTGTAACATAGACCTTTTGCTCTCTTATCTTCAATTTGTTGAGGAGTCAATCGTGTCGGTTGGGGAAGCGATGGTGTTGGCATCATGCGTTCTTTGTGAGTATTGAAACCCCTTCTTTTTACAAGATCTCTTTCCTCCATTCAACGAGCAACTATCATGGTTTCTGATATCGAACCAAGATTAAAAAGGCGAACATCAAGTTGGATGCTATCTTTGAGTCAACCCAAGAAGAGATCATTTAAATGGTCCTCTGAGATTTCATTCATTCAAAAGGATAGATTCTAGAACTTTTGGATATAATCCATGATTGTCCCTGATTGTCATAGTTTGGCTATCTAGTTAAAATAGTTCTCTATAACACTATTAATGTAGTGAGTTTGGAGCTAATCAATGAACATGGACCAAGTAATAGGAAGACCCTTCTTTTTCTTCTACTCACAACATCCATCTATACCAAATGAACTATTTTGGTTCCAAATACAAGGATGCCATTACCACCTTTTGTCCACTTGGGACTTGATGCAAATCAAAAAAATTCTCCATTTGGTTGATCCATGTGATCGAGATCATTCCCATTGAACTTGCACATTTCTAATTTTGGAATCATGTTCCGCCACTAGCCCGAAGGTCCACTAGTTTGTGCAGAGGAGCCCCCTTGGTTGGTTTGATTTGGATTTAAGGGTGCATTATTTGGATCTAGGTGTGCATTGCTTGAGGAACCCATGTGACTTGAATGGGAATTCATGCCCATCTTCATGCTTGAAAGAGTACTCATCATCTCCTTTCTCATTGATTCCAACCCCAATTGCATTTCACTCTTCATTTCTTGAATGTTACCCCTAGGTGCTTGAAGGTTATCTTCCATATTATCTTTTAGTGTTTGAAGATCATGGTGGAAGTCCTTACTCACCATATTAATAACCCTTTCCTGAAGCTAGTTAAATACCTCTGATGCTCCAAAAATGAAGATTCTAAATCCATATCCTCCTTATTTGGAGTCATTCCCAGAGTGGCTGACCCTTCCCTTGGCCTCTAGTTGATTTCCTGTCATGATGTAGGGTTTGGGTCTTGGTATACAAGGATTAGGGTAGGAATTTAGGGTTTGGGGTTTCGTATGGTTATTGGCCAAATAGACAAAGACACAAGGAACAAACCCTAGATATTTTTTGGCAAGCTTTCAAAAATATAAGAAACTTAGAAAAAATCCACAAATAACAACCTATGGAGAGAATTTATGAAAAACATAAAATGGATATAACTTGTGAAAAATAAGTCCACAAATCTTGAAATTTCAGATGAAACTTACTTGACTGATTTCACCACTTAAGATAAAAAATTGTAGAGAAATTCGCCACTGTTTTGAAGATATAGCTAAATCTTCAAAATTAGGGTTTTGACCCAAACCTAGCCAGATCAAAGCTTTGATACCACTTGTAATGAAATTACTTGGATAGATCTTAATATCAACAACAAGATAACACCCAAGAACACCAGAATTATAGATAAGTAGAATGACTTAGCCACTTCGAGGGGCAGCCTCCAAACCATACAATACTATACTAACTCTATATACCCTATTATACTATGCAAAGCACCAAGGCCAACCTACTAAGCATATGAAAGCATAAATATAATGATATGACATGTTAGGAGATAATGTTAGCCACATGTCAGCTATACATATCTCACTATATGACCTAGGATTAAGGCGTAGCAAAACTGAAGAAGATGTTGCGTTTTTAGTAATGTTGCATCAAACTGCTATACAAAACACCACTTTATTTCCTCCTCCCGAATTCACACACTTAGATTTTTATCTTGCTATGCTTCGGATACCACATGTTAATTTCGAGCCATAAAGATAGACAAAATAAACCCAAATGAAAACAAAAATTATGCAGCAATCAAGATTGTTTTATCCATTCATACACAAAAATATATAATACATTAGTTTATAACCATTTTGAATCCAAGGGAAAAACCAAAGGTCAAGAGTGACCTTTCACCTTCCAACTTCAGTCTAGTGTATTTTCAATATTTATTTATATTCCTTTTTTCCTTTGAATGCATTTTCACTTTTATATATTTCTTTGGATCAATTCCTAACAATTAAAGGTAGAACGTAGAACATGATTTTGGTGCAATTATGGACAATCCATCAAGTTTTCAGATTTTGCCCCTCATCTTATGTCTTCATGTCTAACTCCTACAAGCAAAACTTTCCAATTTACTGCTCTGAACCTAGGGAAAGCAAACAACGCATTTGGAAGATCCATATCCATAGACAAGACAACCGATCAAAGACACATCTCAAGCAGTACATGGATTTGTGTTGAAACGGCCTTCTAGATAAAAATCACAGTGCACTTCAATGGAAATCAATAGGATCAAGAGCCGGACTATGTGAATGTGGTATTCCTTTATATCAATTGTCATGATCATGGCCATCTAGCAGTTGTTTGCCCCTAAATACAGAAATTCTCTTTACTCCAATCAAATCTTGGGGGAGACAACCATGAAAGGAAAATTCAGGTGAAGTTGAACTATTGGGTTCATCACTTCCAATAAAAGTGGGTGAAGAAGATCCCATAACAAACCATTCTACAACTACAAATCCAATTACTAACATAATTTCTCCTCTTTCCAAAAGAAAGGATCAGTACAGTTGCATATTCTGATGTTTTGAGATCCTTGTGGTTTGCTCCAAAGGTCAGGATACCACTCTCTCCAAGAAAAATTGCACTGTGTCTAATGTCTTGGCTGCACTGGATTTCACCTGCACTCCTTTGGCGATTGCCTAATTTTTCATGTCAAGCATGTTTAAGATGTTCAACTCCAAGAAAAAGTCAATTGCACTCCCAGTATTTTACATTTTTATTCCACTCTCCTTTTTGTTAAGGACTGTTTATAATAGAAGGTCTTCCATAGATAGAATGAGCTACATGTCTAATTTGATATCCTGACATGCGTCCAAGCATCAATGTGTGAAATGTGTCGATTCTCTCACTTATGTACTCAGCGTATTATATACAGCGAGAGACCACAAAATCTGCTTCCACACGGTCACGTGAGTGAGTTGCCACAAAATCAGCTTCGACATGATCACGTGGGTGAGTTGCCACAAACTCAAATTTTGAAGGAAACAGAGTATGCACAAATAAACAAGAGAGCAAATAAATCACAATGAAGAACAAACATGTATAAATAGATGAAATGTCTATGCCAAACTCCAACTAACTCATGCAACTCCTAGACTCAACTGAGATATGATAGACCATAATTAATAACAAACTCCTGCATGTGAGCATAAGATAAGATCCTCAACACTCAACTAACAAACAGCTAATAATATCTCTTATGTGAGGATAAATACAAATAAACAGCTAAAATAAATTATAATTATCTACTCACACATGATGTCATGAGCATGTCACACACTCCTAGACTTACAACATACACATGATACAAATATAATGTGCCCAACTGGGCATTATTTCTCAAAATCTCTTCCTTAGTGACTGTTTGGGAGACTAAAAGAAGTGCTCTTAATCTGTTGAGTATATCATGAGCTAATGGCTTCATGAAAATATCTACTAACTGCTCCTCTGTTCTGCTATAAACAAACTCAATCAGACCCTACTGGACTACCTCTTGGATGAAGTGATGACAAATCTCTATATACTTGGTCCTGCTGTGATACACTGAGTTTCTGGTCATCTCAATGGTGTTCTTGTTATCATAGAACACCTGTGTAGGACCATCTTGTTGGTGCTGCAAATCCTGAAGTACCCAACGAAGCCATACTACATCACAACTAACTTAAATTGCTGCAATATTGTCAGCCTGGCTAGAAAGGAAAAAGTAGGCTAGCTGAGGAATCCATCCATGAGGAAGTACATAACAGACCTTTGATTTCTCCTAATCCTCCTTCTAGAGGCTGCCATTCCACACTAGTTGTTCAGGCTAATGCTACTATTGATCATATGTCTATACCTATGGCTTCTCAAGTGATACCTACACCTAGTATACTACTACAATAGCACCACAATCTACTCATTAGATTACGATGGGGATTCCTATACAACTTTTGTGCCTCATAGGCCTACTCCTAATGTTACATCTATATTGCATGACTTGTCTCAAAACAATGGAATGCATACTACTACGCATGTTACTCCCAATCCTAATCAAGATGCATTCTCCATACAAATTCAAGATATGCATTTTCTACAATTTTACTTAAGTTTTTCTATGTGTCGTGTCAAGTGTCAAGTGTCCAAGGATCATCTTTTCGTCCCCTTGTCAGTGGTCGTGTGATGGTTTGCTTGTGTGCTTCTTGATCACGATAGTTACATGTTTTACTATTTTCACATACTATCTTGTTACATGTTTGCACTTGAATGTACTTCATAATATTATATTCTTGGTGTCATGATTCATATTACACATACTACTCCATGTTACTACAAGTGCTCACATTACCATGATACATATCACGTATCTATTGGGGCACCTACAGCGTGCTCATTGCTATATCTTTCTTGTCACCATTTTATGTCTCTAGTTCACTCTTGACGATGATATCTTACATGCTGCTAATATTCACTTTATGCTTAAGCCTTGGATTACATGTTGAATAATTTCCTCACATGATGACATCTTTTCAATGTTGACATATCTTACCATGTTTGTATGTGTGTTTTATATGGCTATCTTATCTCAAAATTTATATACATTTTACACATAGTGCGTTTACCTCTTTCTTCTGAGATAAGTGATGCACAAGCACATCCTTGCCCTCAAAAGGGAGAATTTGGTTGGATTATTGAAGAGATTTAGAAAAATTCAGTCGGAGTATTTACTTCTATATAGTTTCAGAGAACTTTTACACAGTTTAGAGAGATCACATTCAGTCTCAGATATATTATACACAGTTTCAGAGAGATCACATTCCGTTTCAGATATTTTATACACGGTTTCAGAGAGATCACTTTAGGTTGCAGATATTTTATACATGGTTTCAGAGATATCACATTCACTTTTCAAGGACATTATACAGTTATTCATTACATGAAACACAAAAAGGAAAATGAGATCAATGATGATCAGTGACATTATTCGGTTTCAATAACAGTATATTCACATTTTCAGGATCAGTTTAGCATATTTTGGATCAGTGGCATATCATGCATTTACGTCATAGTTACCAGGAGAGAGGTAATAGGAGACGGCAAAAAACATATATATGTAAATTTGAGAGAAAACGATATTATACAGCCAAATATAGCCTAAGAAAAACAGTACTACCTTTTTAAAGTTAAGATATTAGATGTTAACAAAAGATAAAAGTAATTATATTGATATTTATCTTTGATATCTCATCATATCTAAGGTCAAAGTGCAGAAATAAAAAAATAAAAAACACTGAAATGCAAGTCACTGAGATGAGTACTAACAAGTACCAGTCTATGAGACACATTTTTTAGTAAGAGATGATTCTCCATGCAACAGTGATTTATGCTTTTAAATTCTTTATCTGCAGTGGAGTACCTATTCTTTACTCATGGCGGGTTGATAGCCAAAACTTTGCAATAACGTATAGGTTTAAAGACATGTTGTATTTGGATCACATTTATTCACCTCCTAGCTAAGAACATTGTAGTACTGTATCGGAAACAAATTTGTTCACATCCCCTAGCTAAGAGGTGAACATTCCAATTTCATATCAAGAAAAAATTTGTCCAATCTATAGAGACCTGGGACCTAGGATCTGGGCGGTCACTGTAAGAATATATATCCCCAACCAGAATTGAACCCGTGTCTTCGACATGAAAAGACGATGTCCTAACCACTAGACGAAAGGGACCGGCAAGACTTGAACGATGGAGTGGCCGAATCGGCCGAACCCCCCTTGGAATTTAGAGGATTCCGAACAAAACAACTTGGGATCCGAACAACTTGGGATGCACCCGTGCCGCCGGCGTGTTTCGTTAGTAGGTACCGGCAATATATAGGTATAGGGCCAATTCTCGCTTCAGAACGGCACATTGCTAGCTGATTCAACAGCAGTTCTCCTTCCATTTCTATCCGATTCCGCCGCCCTATCTCTATATTTATATTGTTGCAAGGTTGAGCCTTCGCACCCGCAGGTGGTGGTATCGAGTGAGCTACGAGCCCAGCATCTTCGGTTCGCTCTCGCCAAGAAATTGCCTTTGGCCAAGAAGTGCATGTTGCAGTATCTTATCCGTTTGATGTTTCAATATGTTTCATAAAATGATCACATCTCCATTACAGTTAGGTCTATTGACACCCATGCAATTTAGTTTTCTGAGATTTCCATAGGTAGACATTAAGATAGTGTATCTAGAAAAATTGTGTTAAATTCCTTACGAGTTCCAATATTTTGGGTTTATCTTCTAGAGCCTTCCTCACGGAAATTGATCATAAATATGATGGTGGATTGCATATTTGGATTTCATAAATATAAGAATTTTCAGATTTTATTGTTACATGGTCAATTCAATGAGAAATTGGCACTCCTCAAAAGAGCCCATTATTTAGATTGTAATTAGGGTTAAACTTAAAACACAAGTGATATAAAAATTGAAGTTGGGGAAATATTACATTTTTATTTTCAAAAGAGGGTAACGGATCAATTAAAAAGTAATTGACTAAGTAGTGTTACACCTAATTAGATATTTAAACACTTAATAATTAGTATATATGATAATAAGGTAACGAAGAGATCCAATGTACAAGGCTCATTTAGAACATTTTTTATTTTGTTTTTAGAAAGGTTACGAATAACAGGTCTCCATGTAATTTACTAATGAACCAAAGATTGTCCCTATTAATGTTATTGGTATATTACATTATCTCAATCGCCTCCCTTAAGTGTCGTTTTACATAGTGATCTTTAGAGGCCAATGCTCGAGCTTCATTAATGCAGATGGAAATCAAACTAACTCTCAATCAGTTGTTTCTACAAGGTTGGGTTAGAACCATAACTCTCGGTTAAACTTTAGTCCAAGCTCAATCAAAGTTGCAACTGGTTTGCAACTCTCCATGTAAAATCTTTGCAACAAACCTTAAGAGTACTTGCTTTGTGAAACAAATATGCCATCCTCTAACTACCAAATCTCAAGACGCAAAAAATTATGCATCTGGACAAAATCCATCTTCTCAAACTCTGAAAAAAATTGCTATAAACATATCAAACATCTTTGAATTCTTCCCTGTATAGATCAGATCATCTACATAGAGAACCATGATAAGAATATTCTTGCATTAATATTAGGATCAGAGGGATCCTTTTAAAAAGATTCATCATGCAGATATGAATGAATACCAAGCGCAAGGTTCCTGTTTAAGTCCATATAAGGCTTTCTTCAGCCCATATAATACATACATGATCTTCCTTGCCATGTACCTCAAAAACCCTTGGGTTGTGCCACATAAGCGTCCTCATCAATATAGTGTTTCAGAAAAGCACTCTTCAAAGTTCACATCCATAAAAGACACCACCCATTTTTGTTGTGCTGCAAAATCCAAAATCAATAAGTGTACACATCTCTCCCCTGGTGCATTTGTCTCGGTGAAGTATTTTCCTTCCTGCTAAGTAAAACTTCAGGCAATTAACTTTTCCTTATTATGCTTATCCAATGTATCATTTGACTTGTACTTGGTTTTAATATCCACTTTGTATCTATTACATCCTTATATGGGGTAAATTATCCAAATCCCGTGTGTCATTTTCTCATTGGCATCTATCTCACCCTTCATAGCGGAAACCAAATCTTTATGTTTTACTGCCTCCTCAAAACTATCAGGCTCGTCATTCTACATAATCTATGTCATCAAAGCAAAATTCACTTGTGCTTGGGACAAATTGGTTCTCCTATCAAAGTTTTTGTCCAAAATTTGTTTCGCAAATGATTCTTCTCTACCCACTTCTTAATTGTTAAAGATTAAGACTCATTTTGGTTTTCAAAAGTCTTATCAATCACATCTATCACTTCATTGCTGGAAGATTTATCATTAAATTCTCCTTCGTATGCTTCCCTTCACCAAATATCACATCTCTACTTACATTCACCTCTTTCTTCTTAGGATCAAAAGAGTTTATAACCCTCTATCTCCGGAAGTAATCGAATGAAGATCTCCACTCTTTTGTCACCTAGCATAGTTCTCTTTTCCTTATGAACCTATGCATAAACCAAGTTGCCACAAACTCAAAATGCTCAAAATTAAGCTTCTGTCTTGACCAAACCTCCATGGAAGTCATATTTTCACAGCCTTTGAGAGATTCCTATTTGGTATATACACTTTTGTGTGTACTAACCCAACCCAAAACTTGTTTCCTAAGCTCTTAGCCTTCAACATGATTCTAGCCATCTCCAAGATTGACCTGTTCTTCCTCTCTACCACTCTATTTTGTTGTGGAGTATAATATCTCCCAATGTCACTCTCTTTGCACAAATTATTAGATCCATTAGATTTTAACTCGCTCCATTATCAAACTTCAATATCATTAAACCATAACCACTTTCCTTTTCCGTCGAGGCTTTAAAATGCTGAAAAGAAAAACCTCGAATTTTCCTCTTCAAAATTAACCCATATTTTTCTAGCAAAATCGTCAATGAATGTGAGAAAATACTTAGCCTTGTTGGAAAGATAGTCTTTATGGGTCCACACAAATCTGTATTAACAAGGCCAAGTGATTTTACTACTTTTAAGAGATTCCCTATAGGAAAGCTATCTCTATGTTACATTCCCAAGATGCAGCCTTCAAATATTTCATCAACCTCTTCAATGAATGTAAAACCATTAACCATACCCCTTTTCCTTGAAAATAGTAAGCTTTTATAACTCAAGGTCCATATTTATAATGCCATATTTTATTACCATTCTTCTCCGAAATCTTCAAGGCATATGTCCCGCTAGGTGCCAAAGAAAGGGGTAAAATTCTGACACATGTCTTTTTAACTCTAGCTACCGCCACAATCTTGTTCATTTTCCTTTAATAATGCACTCATCCCTATCTATAGACACAAAATCGCGCAGATTAGGTACATTTCTAGGTCCTAAACACATACTTGCATTTACATGGTTCCTAAGCAAGAAAACTAGTAATTGATAATTGTCTTTGGCCTTTGTCCTTTGCTTTTTGTTTTCCATTTGGTCTTATAAACCCTATAGCCCAATCGGTATTTTACTTATTGATCTTTTACGGCTCCAAACACCAGCGCCCAACCAAGACAGAGTGCCTGTGGCCCCCTGTCCCATTTGGGTGCCCCGATTGTTTTCCACCTTACTCGCTTCTTTTGGGTCTCTTTTATCTTTTGGGCATCTTTTCTACTTATGGGTCGGCCTTCTAGTTGTCAATTACGAAATTCAAACAAGGGAGTCATATAAATACATAGTCATGTGTTTAAAATAAAGGACCAAGCTCTAAGCATACTTACTATCACCTAAGCTTGCATCCAAAGGCATCTAAGGCACTCAAAGGCATCCATCTAGCATCCATTCAAGGGACAAGGGACTTGCATTTTTGCATACACTACATAGGAAGGGGAAGTCTATTCTATTTCATCCACACATTTGCATCTTTTAGCAAATCTAGCCCGCTATCTAGTGCATCTTGCACAAGGGCATCCTAGGGCACGATTCTTTCACACACTCACAAGAACTACATGGAGTTTGAGATGTAGTGCAACGCTCGGTCATAAGTTCACTTTGTCGGGTGACCGCCGGGGTTAGTCCGACTCCCCATATTGCATCTTTCTTTTTGGATTTGATGTGGTTTTGTGGGTTTTGCAGTGAACATCTATTTTGCAGGTTACAAGTGTACACTCGGTGATCAAGGTGTGACATACAAACGACCAAAAGCAAATATCAAATGACACTTGTACGACACAATAAAAACCAAGTTATGACCATTTTCGCGATCACAGTGCCCCCAATGAGAGACTTTGGCACTTAGGCCCCCACCCAGTCCTAGCGCCCATGTCCAGCCTGTTTCTTGACCTACATAATTTATTTTGAGCATTGACGACACAAATCACCTCCTGTTTAGCACTTTTCCCGATCAACATCTCAAGATCAAGCATAAATCAACTAAGTCCTTTTCTCTCTCTTGTGCTTAGGGTTTCATGTTTACTTGTTTATTGCTTGTGTCATAGTGTATCTAGCAGTTATATATCATAGTTTACATTCAGTTACTCTGCAATTAGGGTTTAGCATTAATCTATTTTTGTTAAATCATTTGGTGAACCCGCATTCAAACACTCTTGGATCCTCATTTCTTCCTATAATCAATATCTTAGGATCCTCCCCCATGGATGTCTCCATCCATGCCTTTTTGCAGGATAATCTTGATTGTGTAAATAAAATCAGATCTTATTTGGTCACCTTTTTGTAATCCTAATTGTGTAAATAAAATCAGATCTTATTTGGCCAATACTTACATTCATCCTCATACTTCACTTGAATATGTGTATCATAAGTTTACTTCAGCTTTATCTCTCAATGAAGAACATATTACTTTCACATCAGATGAGTTGCCTTCTCAAGCCATGTTAGATCATGATCCCCCTTTATATTCATGTTTGCATCAATAATGTTGGGGTTAAACGTGCCTTAGTTGATAATGGATCGGGGCTTAATATTTGTAATCTAGCATTTCTCCACCAAATTGGCCTCTCTGAGCCTCTTTGGCTCCCTCATTTGTTTCTATCCGTGGATTTGATAATATTCCCAAGCATGTCTTAGGTACTATCACACTACCCATTACCGTTGGGCCATGTACTCTACCTATTCCATGCCATGTGATGCCCAATAATCTTAATTATAATATTCTTCTTGGGAAGCCTTGGATCCATGCCATGCATGTGGTTCCTTCCACTCTTCATACACGACTTAAATTCCTTTATCAAGGAGTTGTCTTGAAGTTCTAGCAGATCCATCCCCTTCGCATTTTGTAATTCTATTGAGCATTCCACATAAAACCCCCATCTCTTCTACATCTAATCCGCATTTCTCCAAATATGGTCTTGGCTATAAGTATCTGCTTTGT
The DNA here is from genome assembly GCA_018340775.1 of Taxus wallichiana var. yunnanensis. NCBI lineage: Eukaryota > Viridiplantae > Streptophyta > Pinopsida > Cupressales > Taxaceae > Taxus > Taxus wallichiana. The sequence goes on from CM031234.1 coordinate 957,193,303, forward strand.
TATGGTTTTTCTGGTGTTGGTTTAGGCCAACATGGTCAAGGAGTCACAAACCATTGTCTCTCCCCACTCAATCTAATAAACTTGGCCTTGGATATCATCTTCCATCCACATCTTCTTTGGAGGCTTATGTTGTTTTACATACTTCTTCACTTCCTCTCTTATATCCGAACTCATCAGTGATTCTACTTCTACTGATTGGCCTGATTTGGACACTTTTGCTACTAATGATTCTCTTTTAGAATACATGGGGACTTACAATCACCTCCCCTCTTTCCATCACAAGAAACGCTTTCCATCAGTTCTTAATACTACCCTACTTTGGTGAATCAGATACGCCTAATGAAAGTACCGATGCTCCTAACACCATTCCTACCAACCCATACATAGAGGACCGGTCAACTCTTTTAAATGAAGAAACCATTCAATATAACCTCGACACTGCCACCAACCCACCCACGAATGGTTTTGTTGGTTGCTTCTCTTACGCCTGCTTCAAGCAAGATGATATTAAACAAGTTCTTCATGAATTCTTTGATATATTTGCATGGGATTATAGTGATATGCCTAGTATCGATCCTTTTGTAGCCATGCACAATATAGTCCTCCACCTTAGTGCTAAACTTGTTCAACAAAAAATTACAAAATGCATCCGAAGGTCGCACTACTAGTCAAGGAAGAAATACAACAACTATTAGATGTTGGCTTTATTCACGTTGTGGATTATCCCGAATGGGTGTCTAACATCGTGCCAGTTATGAAACCGGATGGCAAGGTCCATTGTTGCACATATTTTTGTGATCTCAATAAGGCTTGTCCCAAGGATAGTTTCCCATTGCCACACATTGATGCCATCATTGATTCCACTTCGCTGATACATATTCTTTCTTTCATGGATGGCTTTTTTGGTTACAATCAAATCAAAATCAACCCAGCAGATCAAGAAAAAACTTCATTTACTACACCATGGGAACATTTTGTTACATTATTATGCCCTTCGGCCTTAAAAATGTCGGGGCCACTTACCAACGAGCAATGACACATATCTTCCATGACTATATTCATAAAATCCTTGAAGATTATGTTGATGATATACTTTCCAAATCACGACATCATTCCACACATGCTCAAGATCTCTACACTCTTTGAACATTTACGACAATATAAAGTATGTCTAAATCCAAAGAAGTGTGTTTTTGGTGTTATAACTGGTAAGCTCCTTGGGTACATTATTTCCCAACGTGTGGAATTGAAATTGATCCCAAAAATATCCATGCCATTATTGACATGCCTCCACCTCACAATTTTCATCAATTACGCTCACTTAGCAGGTAAAATCCAGGCCATCCGCCATTTTATTGCATAACTTGCTGAAAAAACCCAACCATTCACATGCTTAATGAAAAAGACACTAAATTTTCTAGGATGACCATTGCCAAAGGGCATTCGAAGCTATTAAAGCATATCTCTTAAATCCTCCTGTCCTAGTACCTCCCATGGTGAGTGACCTTTCTTATTATACATTTCCACTACATTCCATGCATTAGGGGCCCTTCTAGCACAACACGATGATTCTCAACGTGAAAGAGTTGTCTATTACATTAGTTAACTTTTACTCTCTTATGAATGCAATTACAACTACATTGAGAAATTATGCCTTGGCCTCATCTTTTGTGAGACAAGTTGTGACACTACCTTCTTAATAATGAGGTTCATATCATTACCAAGGTAGATCCTCTACGATACCTCTTATCTCGCACACATCTCTCGGGACGTCTTGCACGCATGATGGGTCATGTTACTTACAGAGTTTTGATTTCAAATTCATTCCACAAAAAGCAATCAAAGGCCAAGTTATCATTGATCAACTAGTTAACACACCTCTTCCAGATGCATCACCTGTTTGTGATTCTTTTCGAGATGATTTCACTACTTACACCATTGACACTGACACTTGGACTATGTACTTTGATGGGTCCCATTTCCTCTCGGGAGGGGGATGGAATTGTGTTCATCACTCCACATGGTGATCATCTCCCCTTTGCGTATCACTTAGGGTTCTCATGTACGAATAACATTGTTGAGTATGAGGCCCTCATTCTCGGCCTCACCATTGCCCATAAACTTCTTATTCACAATATCTACATACATGGTGATTCTCACTTATTATAAATCAAGTTAACGATACATATCAAACAAAAGAGGAGCATCTTGTCCCATATAATAACTTGGTAAAAACAATCCTAGCTACATTTGAATCCTACTCTCTCACTTTGCCATCCCACGCAAAGACAATCGTCATGCGGATGTTATGGCTAGTGTGGCATCACTCATTCCCAAGATATCACTGATGAGCAAGCCACCTTCATCATTCGACACTTACAACAACCCTCTATTGATAGTCCACCTTTCAAGCATGTGTTATAACACGTAGCAATGACCATCCTGAATGGTTCACTCAAATTTATAACTTTCTATATCGACAAGCTATTCTCGATGGCTTTCAACCTCATGAAGCTCATTTGTTTACGACGTGAGGCCACATGATATGTAATCATTGGTGCTTCATTATTCAAAATATCATTTGATGGTCATTTATTGATGTTTAGGACTAGATGACATCCCCACGGTATTTCTCACGTTCATGATAGTCTATGTGGTGGTCACTTCTCAGGAAAAGCCATGTCACACAAGCTTCTATGCCAAGGCTACTATTGGCCTACTATGGAACAAGATTGTTTAGAATATGCCAAACGTTGTGATAAGTGTCAAAAACATAGCAATCTCCATCATGCACTGCATATGACCTCCAACCTATTGCTCCATCATGGCCCTTTTCCTTATGGGGTTTTGATCTCATTGGAAAAATTAATCTCGAATCGGTTGATGGTCATAAGTTCATCATTACTGCTACTAATAAACTTTACTAAATGGGTCAAAGCCACACCTTTACAAACTACCACTAGTCTCGACATTTTTCATTTTATTACTACCCACATCATTACACGCTTTGGCATTCCCTCCACCATTATCACCGATAATGGCTCTCCTTTCAAAAATAAGGATGTTAAGTGCCTCTGCCAAATTCAAGATCAAGCAAACATTCTCCACTCCTTATTATCCACAGGGAAATGGCCAAACAAAGCCACAAATAAGACAATTGTTAAAATATTACACAAGACCGTTGATACTAGTGGCGATGATTAAACAATCAAATTCTATATGCTCTTTGGCTTATCGCACTAGTGTGCACACCCCCACAAATGCTACGCCCTTTTCACTCATTTACGATGAAGCAAGTAATCCCCTTAGAGTTGGAAATACCCTCCTTGTGGGTATCACTTAAAGGCATTCTCAAAGACAATGAATATCGTGAAAATGGCTCCATGAGCTTGAGATGCTTGACTCTCGCCACGTGCAAGCTCTCGAACACCTCTCGAGTATATCAGGCTCGCATTGCACAAGCTTACAATAACAAACTTCATCCACGTGAATTCAATATCGGTGACCTGTATTAAAGGAAAATCAAAAACACAACAGTGAAGCCCATCTCAAAAGAAAATTCAAACCTAATTGGCTCGGACCTTATGTCATCACAGACATGGCTAGGGGTGGCGTCTATCATCTTACCACTCTCCTTGGCAAGCCACTTAAAAACTCACTCAACGTAATGCATCTAAAATGCTACCATGCATAAACATATTCATACCCTATGACACACTCTTGTGTTAAGGTTCACACTTGACTGTTGATGGCATACTACATCCATGAACCTCACACCTTTCTACACTTCAGCTCTATGCTTTCATGATACATCTTCTACTAGCATTCTCTCTTTCAAACCATTTCCCAATGATGCACTCTTGTTCTATGGTTCATTCTTGATTGTTGAGGGGTCTTTTATAAATGAACCTCATCTCATACTCATCCACATCCATTGGGGGGCACGTTGCTCCTATCACATTCACATTGACATACCATTCCATCTCACTCATACATAACATATTGCATATCTTGGTTAATTCTTGTTTGTTTATACTTACATGTACACTTTATTTCCCATGCTAGACGGATACTTAGTATGTCAATATCTTTTCTATATACACATGCACATTCACTTGGTCTTTAGTTTTGAATGCAGACTTCCTACAGATCTTTACACACAATAATGATGTTTGGCATTGTACCTCTTACCAGTCCCACCGAGGCTCCTAGGGCATCTACATTTACTACTCTTACACATCACATGTTATTGTTTCATTATTTACTACTTCTTATTCTTACTAGCACATTACTTTCCATTGATCTATACATGCTTTGACATACTCTTTATCTTTCTAACATGTTAACGGGTGCTTCATGTGCAACATTTGCTTTGCAGGACTATATGCCACCATGGTTGTCTATTACACTTTGATTGACATTGCTTTCTATTGTATGTTATTGTTTGCGGGCTATGCCCTTTGTCTTGTATGCACATTGTATGCTTTGGGCCACTTCGGCCCTAATTGTCTTGTGACATTGTGAGCAATGTCCCATGTCTAAAACCCACTTTTTGTGGTCTATCTTGTCTTCTTGCTTTCTTGATACATTGTATTCTACATGCATACTTGTTTTGATTACACTAACACATGTTACTAGCCATTTTGTTTGCATGTGCCTTGGTTTCTACCATGCACATCCCCTCCCCTACAGGGTATCATTCGATCAATTTCAGGTCCTCTCCTTTGGACCGCATGCTCCTATCAACGTCACATGCACCCCAAACAAGGGGGCATACATTGGGTGAATAAATCACCCCATACAACAGCTCAGAGCTACAGTTCAAATATGCACAGTATAGAATCAGCACAAGCTACAGCTATTCAAAACAACCCAGAATCTGACTTGGGTCCTCAGTTCAACATAGACATCAGCGCCCAGATTGACACTAGCGCCAGGCGCTCCCGACCTCCCTTGGCGCTTATGTCCTAGGGGCGATATACACTTATTTTCTCGGATCAGCAAAGTTCATAGAGCAATTTTTATAGTACGGGCATAGTCCTCCATTCATTCTCTCCATGGAAATTGGTACAACTCGGAACTCATTTAGTACAACTCGGAACAAAACAGATCACACCATCTACAAGTGGTGTTTATTGGGCGAAGTCATGGAAGGAGAGTTGTACTGAACCTCTCTCCCAACCCAACGCTCGTTCTTGACGTGAGATCGCCCAAAAAAACTTGTTCTTGGCATGAGATTGCCCAAACAAACTTGCTTTACACAAAGATTTTCAGGACATTTTCTATCCTTTACACTTTTATACATCAGTCCGTCCTTAATACGCAACAAGAAGCAACCCTACATCAACAAACACAAGCACGACAACAATGTACAAACGCATACGCTTCACCCCCTAGGGTCACTTTCTCTTCCTAGTTTCCACGCTTCATTTTTGCATCATTCCACGCTTCACTTGTCCACTCGGCACGTTCTTCGCCACACGCTCTACATGGTTATCAAGTACACATCTTCTATCTACTTTATGTTATCGAGTATTCACTCGAACAACATAAAGTGGGGGCAAATGTAGACCCAAAATCACACACTTGGGTACATTTATAGGTCCTAAACACATACTTGCATTTACATGATTCCTAAGCAAGAAAACTAGTAATTAACGATTGTTTTCGGCCTTTTTTTGCTTTGTGTTTCCATTTGGTCTTATAAACCCTATAGCTCAGTCGGTATTTTACTTATTTATCTTTTATGGCTCCAGACACCAACACCCAGCCAAGACAGGAGTGCCCAGGAACCCTTGTCCCCTCTAGGCACCCCTGACCCTTTTCCACCTTACTCGCTTCTTTTGGGTCTCTTTTATCTTTTGAGCATCTTTTCTACTTATGGGTCGGCTTTCCAATTGTCAATTGCAAAATCCAAACAAGGAAATCATATAAATACATAGTTATGTGTTCAAAATAAAGGACCAAGCTCTAAGCATACTTATTATCACCTAAGCTTGCATCCAAAGGCATCTAAGGCACTCAAAGGCATCCATCTAGCATCCATTCAAGGGACAAGGGATTGCATTTTTGCATACACTACATAAGAAGGGAAAGTCTATTCTATTTCATCCACATATTTGCATCTTTTAGAAAATCTAGCTTGTTATCTAGTGCATCTTGCACAAGGGCATCCTAGGGCACGATTCTTTCACACACTCACAAGAACTACATGGAGTTTGAGATGTAGTGCAGCGCTCGGTCGTAAGTTCACTCTGTCGGGTGACCGTCGGGTCAGATCCGACTCCCCATATTACATCTTTCTTTTTTGGATTTGATGTGGTTTTGTGGGTTTGCAGTGAACATCTATTTTGCAGGTTGCAAGTAGACTCGGCGATCAAGGTGTGACATACAGGCAACCAAAAGCGAATATTGGCGACACTTGTGCGACACGGTAAAAACCAAGTTCTGACCATTTTCACAGACTGGCTCCCGTAGCAAACTCTAGCACCCAAGCGCCCCTAACCCAGTCCAGGTGCCCGTGTCCAGCCTATTTCGTGACCTAGAAAATTTATTCTCGAGCATTGATGACACGAGATCACCTCCTATTCAGCAGCTTTTCCCGATTCGAACATCTCGGGATCAAGCGTAAATCAGCTAAGCCCCTTTCTCTCTCTTGTGCTTAGGGTTTCATGTTTACTTACTTATTGCTTGTGTCATAGTGTATCTATCAGCAATTTGTATATCATAGTTTACATTCGGTTACTCTGCCGCAATTAGGGTTTAGCATTAATCTATTTTTTAAAATCATCACAAATTTTACTCTATAATATTGCTCTAGCATTTGTATTACTAACAACAAAAATTCTTCAATATCATAAATCCTATGGAAAATTGCTTGATCCAATGCACCTTGAATAAGAATAACGTCTCATTATCTTTCCTTCTATTTTTCCTAAGTGTCTTTCTTTATGCTTCATGAAAGCATTTTCATCTTGTGCTTTTATGTAATCATCCTTAACAATATCCTGCATTCCTTTGCAAACACTAGTATTTTCATTCTTATGCTTAAATGTTCATAATTTTCGCCCTTAAATTGTGGAGCAAGTTGTAATGCATTGAATGTAGTTATAATGTTGCCAAATATATGCATAATACAAATATAATGTGCCCAAATGTGATACAAGTTGAGCTCCCCATCATGCATTGTTCTAAGAGAATCCATGAAGTGTTGCAGACCGCAAAGTGCCATGCGGCAATAAGGGGCTAACACATGGGGTTGTCCAAAGGGTGTTGTGCACAATGTGGTTCATGCACGAGAGTTTTCCGCAAAGGTGATGGACAATTATTGAGCAAGCAAGCTTTATGTAGGGCACAAGATGGCACAAGGTTCTATGAGGCTCAAGAGGCTTTGCACAAAAAGAGAGTGATGTCAAGTGTTGCGCGAAGATATCGCGAGACGTGTGTGTGTGTTCTCAAGTGCCATGGTGCAAATGAGCTCCAAGTCCATGTAGGGAGGTTTGCAAAGTATAAGCATGCATAAATGCACATGAATCATTTTCCCTTTCTTGAAGAGCAATGGTCACCATTACGTCCTTTTGTAGCTGCGGGAATTGAACTTGAAGTTGTTGAAGGTTTTACTTGCTTAACAAGATCAGCATATTGCCCTTCCTTGACCACTCTACAAAATTGATGCGCACCTTGGCAAGTGCGCATTGATGTTACTTCATAAGTCTAATCCTTCTTTGTTGAGCATAAATGCTCAATATCTAACTACGAAAGATGTTACGTTGTCGTATGGTCAAGCAATAGTGGGAAGTAAGGCTTAAGTGGTTCCACAATGAAGATTGTATGCAAACCCAAGTATTGCGGCAAGTCAAGAACAAAAGTGTTCTCTCCAACTATGTGTCAACGGTTCAAGGGCACTCCACCTATGAAAATGAGCGTGAAATGTCGAGTATTATGAGAATAGGAGTTGTGCAAATACATTGTTTGAGAACCTCAAAAGCATGTTGTTCCACATGAGTGCAATCCAACTTGGCTTTGGTGCACGTTATCCGGTGAGAGGCCACGAAATGTGCAAGAAACCAAGGATCTGTGGTAGAAGTTTCGCAAGTCCAAGAAAACTCCTCAATTCCATAAGATTGTAGGAGATGGCGAATCCTAAATGAGTATGATCTTTTCTAGATCTATATATCCCTGCACAGTCAATGATGTAGCCCATGCACTAGATCTCGCACTGTGCCAAATGTTGATGCAAGGTGTCTAAGACGTGCAAGATATGCTACACATACTTGTTAAGTCTTGTTGAAGATGAGGATGTCATCCAGTAGACAATGACAAAGGAGTTGAGGAAGGGCTTGAGAAAATCATCCATCAAGCATGAATGTTGTTGGAGCAATGATTACGCCAAAAGGCATAACCAAACATTAAATGCAATCCTTCCCGTGTCTTGAATGTTGTCTTCCAAACATCCTCCAAGTGGGATGGTACACGATGTGATATTGACGCCAAGTCAATTTTGGTGAAGTATTGGGCACCTCAAAGCTTGTCCAGAGATCGTCAATACATAGTTGTGGATACATGTTCTTCACCGTGATTTTGTTGAGTACATGACGATCATGCAAAGGTGCTAAGTCCCATCTTTCTTGGTATCGAGGACTCTCAAACTCTTGCAAGGAGAAGAGTTAGGCCTAATCTTGCATTGATCTAGGAGCTCTTGTAGTTGGTGTCGACTTCATCATTCTCCCGAATTGATTTGTGGTACAAAGGGTTGTATGGAAGAAGGGATCTAAGAACCAACCGTGCATTGTGCTTTATTGTGCACTTTGTGTTGGAAGAACTTTGGGCTCTGCAAGAATTCATTGCTATGTTACCGGGTTCGTCCCTAGCCTCCCATATCCCCTAGATACGTGCCGTGCGGATACGTCCCAGTGCATCTTGATACATCCTGGATACGTCCGGGTACATACAGGTATGCCCGCGTATGTTTTGACATACGCAGGACGTGTGTCGGTAGGGTTGGGCGGGGGGGCTCTAAAAATGTTTTTTTAATTTTATTTTAACTCAAACGAACTTCATTTTTATTCAGAATTGGACTAGGAGGGCATGACAACCACAAGGAAACATGGAGATTGTTTAAAATCTCTCTAGTTTATCAGCAATTGGCCAAGAAAAGAAGCTATTCATAGAAATTTGGAAATATATCTGAGCCTCTGTACAAGTTATGGTTTGATGCACCCGGGACGTACCCAATACATACCTGGGACGTATCAGTAGGGTCGGGCAGTGGGGGGGCTCTAAAAAGGTTTTTTTCAATTTTATTTTAACTCAAACGAACTTCAGTTTTATTCAGGACTGGACTAAGAGGGTATGACAACCACAAGGAAACATGGAGATTGTTTAAAATCGCTCTAGTTTATCAACAATTGGCCAAGAAAAGAAACTATTCAGAGAAATTTGGACATATATCGAGCCTCTGTACAAGTTATTTATTAGATCAAATCTCGGGTGATCTTCAATACTAATAGAAAAATTTGTAACCGCAAATTGCATAGCTTAAAGTTTCAAAGAGCATCCTTTCCCAGAAACTACCAAGGCACAACATTGACTCCTTCCCGCATCCTTAAGGAGGATTAGAAGGTGATTTTGGATAATATGAATGCAAGAACCAACCATTGGACTGACCTCTTTAGTTATCATTGGCAGGTTAGAGTCAATCTCATTAAATAGGTCCTTTAGGAGCTCACTATATACATCTTTGATGGCCACCATCGCAACACAAAAATTAATCTCAAAGGAAATGGATGAAACACAAAGGAATACAATATTCGTATATCATAGAAAATGTAAAATCTTAAGTATATTGAATGTTTTGAACATTGATTGTACTATATTTTTCAAGTTTTGTATTTCTTATGGACTAAAAAATGAGTAAAATGAGTAATGTTTAATATATATCTATAAAATATAATTTTTATTTTTTAATATATATGTATAGACGTATCCAAGATGTATCGTACCCAAGGGTTTTTAAAATCGACGTATCTGCGTATCGAACCCGTACCCATACCTGTATCCTAGCAATATAGCTCCATTGTGTTGCATTTTCAACTTATTGGGCCATGTTTGTTGCGACAATGTTTGTGTTGTACATTGTGCCAATGCTTGCTTCCTCTCCCACCCAAGTGTCTCAAGGAAAACCATGAGCAACACAAACTTTTGCATGTGCGAGATGAGTTTGTGACATTGTTTGACAGAGACCAAAGTGACTTTGGTCATTTGACTCCAAGAGTTTGAAGAAACAATCTTTTGAGCACACTATCCACCGCTACAGTTTGGCTTGATATGTAGCATCTATGTCATGCAAATACAGTTTCCCCAACAAGATGTCACAAATTTTTAGAGGCGGGTTGTATTAGAAAGTGAATTGTTGTCGAACTTGGATATTGTTCCCTTGTTGAAGTTGCCCCAAAGGGTATGGCTTGGGATGCACAACAAAGACAAGGCCTAAGCGCTGGACTATTTCATGCGCAATGATGTTCTTTTGGCTCCCACTGTCATTGATAACTTGAAGAGGCTGACCCTTCACCCAAAACTTGCTGTGGAAGACATGGACCTACTCCTCAGAGGTGTTTATGGCAGTGGCACTGGTGCTCATACAAGTAGCATCTGCATCAATATCATCCATTTACGTGGGACTGACGTATATTGCACAATCACAAATTACTGTGCGCAGCATTCAAAATTCTTGTGTGAACTTGTGGAGTGTTGATGGCACCACTTCTCATCTTGTTTCTTCTTGCCTTTGGCGCAGAAGACATTGAAATCTTTTGTTGTTGTGCAACCTTCTTAGGATGCTCCCTCTGCAAGGGATGTTTTGCTTCTGTTGCACAGATCGATGAGGCAATGCGTTGTGTTAAGGTAGGCTCTTGCGCATCCCACTGGATGAAGAGAAAAACTTTTGCTTCATCTTTGTTGTGGCTTCGATGTCGACAGCATTGCGGTATGCTTAATCCAAAGAGTCAATCATCAAGTACTCCATTTTGGTATATATTTAAAGGTGTGCGGCCACTAATGGACTTCAGCACCTTGTGCTGCTCTGTGAGGTCCTCGCACGAGCACGAAATGTGGTCATGGAACTCATTGGTGTAATCTTCCATTGATTGCTCCTTACATTGTTACAACTACTAGAACTTCATGTACCCATCCTCATAATATTTGATAGGGTAGAATTCCTTCTATGTGGTGCTAACGAAGTCACCCCAAGTCTGAATGTGTTGATACTCTTGCTTGCATTGTGTGTTGAATGTTTCCAACGCTGTTAAGGTGGCCTTCTCATCGTCACTGAAGTTGTTGACAAAGAAACATGCCTCAAGCTGGCAAAGCCACTTATCCAGCATTGTGCCATCAATCTTGCATTCAAACACCGGGATGTCAAGGTTCACTTGGACCTTGAAAGGAGTTTGATGCTGAAACCAAGTGAGAGTGAGCTGTGAAAAAGAAGATGCAGATGTCAGGTTGAGCTGAAACATCAACTTATAGAATTGGCCAAAGAGTCTATTGGGTTGTGCTTCCAAGGCATCCTTGATGAGCTTTTGGATGCTTGGGGCAGCCTCTAACTGCTTCTGGGCATTAGCCATCTTGCTCTTGCTATGGCATTCTTCAGAAATAGACCCAACTTCTTGTCTTTCTTTCTCCCGTTGTGCTTGTGTGTTTACATGCATAGGAAGGAGTTGTGCTCTGACACAAATGATGCACACCACGAGGTCCAAGACCTTTGTGTGGAGGACAACCCTACGGTCAAAGATAAGTTGTGGAGGTTATAGAGAGTGTGCGCTTAGTTAACTTGGAGAAGCAAAGAAAATACATTCAATCAGGAGAAGTCATACTTGCAGGAAATGCAACTTCTATTCAGAATGAAAGAACATGAAGAAAAGTACAGATGTGTACAATGTTGCAAAAAGGCTAGGAATACAAGTTCTTGCGATCAGAATGGAAAACATTTCCTTTGATTTGCCTAGACTGAACCTGTGAATACAGATGTGTATGGAATATATTAGATACTCAAGGCATGCCAACAATCACTACTATCTAGTGTTCTGCTCTATATGTCATTGCCACTGGTCGGTTGAGTATGTTACATATTTATACAACAATTTCAAGAAACCAGTTACAACTGATGATGGTTACAAAGAAGAATTGTTTCAAGTCATTTCAACTTTTGACCGAGTGACGATTGAACTTCCTCCAAGTGTAGTGGTTGAGCTCCTTGTTGTGCAGTTATTTTGAGAGATTCCTTGGCATGCTACAGAACTGAAAAGTGCACTTGTCAGGCCACACGGCAGTAAGGGGCTGACACGTGGTGGTTGTGTGGAGGCCACTGCGCACAATGCAGTTCCTGCACAGGAGTCTGCCACAAATGTCACGTCCAATTGTTGAGCAAGATAAGCTGTACAATGGCTGCAAGATGCTGCACGGTTCCACAAGGCTCAAGAGGTTTTGCACAGAAGGAAAGTGTTGTGAGGTACTGTAATGGTGCACAGAGATGCTGCAAGACTTAAGTATGCATTGCGAGATGCTGCGGCGCAAATAAGCTCCAAGTCCACGTAGAGAGGTGCACAGGCTACGCAGGTGCGCAAAGGAGAAGCATACGCAGCTACGCACAGATCAGGGTTGCCACCAAACAGAGGGATTACACGTCATATTGATTTAATTCCAAAGTCGAGTTTTCCAAAGCAAGAAAAACAGCAGGTGATTTTGATGGAGAATAAAGAGATGAATAAGCAGAATCAAGGACTGTTGTCCAAGGGTTTGATAAGAGAAGGTTGAGCCCATGCACAGTACTAGCTTTGATTACACCAAAGAAGGATGGAATGTCGAGGATATGAAGGAACTCCAGAACATTGAACTAGATCATAAATAGATCATCTTTGCCATCAAAAAGTGATAGGATGAGTTTCTTTATTGGTTCTAGTTGATTTTCAAAGGTTGATTTAAGAAATGGATATAGCCAAATTTGGATCAGAGAAGCGGTTGAATAAAAGAATGCAATCAAGACAGAGGATGGACAAGTTCTTGGGTATGCCTTTTGATGACAGAAGTATTGAGACACCATATAGCTAAGTTCAAGATTGTGTACCTTGATGAGATGTCAGTTTTCAAAAAGTCCAAGAACATATGCAGCATTTGTGGCTGCTTTTGGAGGCATTGAGAAAGGAGCAGTTGTCCAATCTCTACAGGCCCGAACTGTGCAATTTGACAGGAGGGAAGTTTGCATGGTCCAAACTTTTACAGGAGATTTAATATCAGAATTAGTGAAATTTATGTACATATCACAAAGTATGTGAAGGAAAAGACTCTCCAATTGAAGAAAAGCGGCACAAAAGAGTTCCAAGTTATTAGTAAGGTAACGGGGGTGCCTATTCTTGCAATATGAAACTTCAATAGAAGTAAAAGATAATTGAAGCCAAGAGACAATACTCAGTTGACTATGTAATCAAGAATTTAATGTCGTCACATAATCAGTAAAGCATTGGAGGCATTATTTGTTGTTGAAGGAGTTTGCATTGTACACAAATCATCAAGCTCTAAAGTTCATTAACACTCACGAAGAATTAAATGAGTGGTATGTAAGCTGGGTAGAGTATTTGCAGACTTATCTTTTGGTCGAACATAAGGCAGGAAAGGCTGATGTCTGATGCATCAAGCAGAAGAGTATCACTGCTTGTTACTACAAGTAATGAAACTATGGCCTTTGAGACCATCAAATACGTGGATAAAGAGGATACACATTTTGTGTTAAACTCTTGTACATGACTAGAAGATGAGACATAGAAAAATGAGAAAAAGAACGGTCGGCCATAGGATTTGCCAAATGAGGGTCTGGAAGAGATAGAAGCAGTGTTGGACAAGCTGTGTGTCATGGTTTTGTCTGCTTGTTTTAAAATTTCCCCGAGAATACTATTGCAATACTCTGCTGGCGTTTTTTTTTTTTGTGCGAATAGCTAAGAAAAAAAAGGCTTTGTCGCGATCAGCTGCGTCATATAGTTTTATTGAGATATGACCCCAAGTTGTAGTTCCTAAATGTGAGATGCAACTGCATTCAGCCTGATAGACATATGAGGAAAATGTGGAAGTAGAAAGAAGGTATGTGAATTGTTCGACAAAATGTGAGTCGCTCTATGGACGGGTACTATTTTATTTAGTTTTAAGGAGCGTCGGAGTCATTTGTATGTTGCATTGCACATGAACATTCCCTTAGAAAGCAAATGATAAAAGCTATTAGTTTCAATTTGACGATACAGAAACGAGTAGAAGATTATCTGCTTTCCAGTTGCCACCTATGGGTAAGAGAGAGAGAGACAGCTTATGACTTGCCAGTTAACATTTATCGCCACAGAAAGATTCATATGAGATGTTTGTAGTGACGATTTCCAATCGCAAAATTTGCTGCAGTTAATGTATTATTAAGACGCGGTCTTCCACTTTGAAGGATATTAGGGTTTTGAAGTCCAATTTCTGAATTGAACAAAATGTAAAGTTTAAAGCAAAAGAGAGTAAAAGTGTAGAAAGCGTACATGAGTGTTGGGACGTGCAATGGAGATTTGGCGATGGAAGATCCTGTCAACTATGTTCTCATTCCTCTTCAACATCTGCGGTTGGTGATTCTTATTATTACTACTAGTACGCCACATAGATAATGACGACGAACAGGTTGAAGAGAGTGGCCTCGAAATTTAAGAATGAAAAAATGCATTATCGGTTACAAGGGCAGTGCAGAGTGGTCGTGGAATTGGAAGGCATCGATCGTCCCGCAGGGCAGGAGAAATTTGTGATGGAGAGAAACATACGTGTGTAAGTATCGCAGGTAAGAGGAGAACAATGGTGGCCACACGTCCCGGGGCTGACGTGGCTTCGCCCTTTAATGCTGCCCACTTCATTTGCTCGTCTTGCGGCGTACTTTGCAACTCTGCAAGGAGAAAATGCCATGTCACACGTACACCTAAGTACCAATCACTTCACATCTTTTCTTCCTTATTGCGGACTATTGTTTTTTCTAACCGTTTATGGGAAGGTGGTTTTCCTACAAGTGCAACTCAATTCCCAGAGGGGATTTTATTTTTTAAATAACTAGCAATTGCAAATGAGTTGCAAGTTACGCCGGAGAGGGAATGAGATTTGTGTATACAATATAGTATGGGTACAAGGTGAAGGTGATTTGTGTTTGTATTGCATTACAAGTGGGGTTTGCGTATATATATGTACAACTCTTTACTTATTTAATGTTGGAGTTTGCCAATGGATCCTAGATCGTGGTATTGTTTTGTACGCCATGTGCCAATGCTGTGTTGTAAAGTCTTTTCTCCTCCTCCTTGCGTGATTTTAGTTTATATATATTTTAGTTTAGTTTTATTTTAATGTTTTTATTACATTTATATTTTATATATATAATACTTTTAATTTTTATTATATATTTATATTTGATTTTTATAAATTATATATATATATATAGTTTTTATTATATTTGTATTTAATAATATCTTTATTTTATATTTTTAAAAATATAAAGTTTTTTTTGTAGTCGAATTTAATCACGAATTTAATCGGTAATTTTTTAGGGACGATTTTTTTACGAATTTTATCTTCGACGAATTCGAACATGAATCCGAATGCGGTCACTTAAACTTTATACAGTACGGTAGTTGTAAAAAATCAAAAGCCCTAATCATAGCCACCCTGAAATCTAAAAAATCGGAAGCACTAACCGTAGCTGATGATTTTTATACGATTTATTAATTTATAGTAGCTGAAATTTGAAGGTTTTTAAGGTTTTGATCTAATTCGAAAACAAAAATAAATCCATATGAGGTTCTTGGCAAGTTTACACAATTTTATTGAATTCAGTTTTAAATAGCTGAATTTCAATTTCTTAAAATTAAAATCAGCGATTTCCATGACTTAGGTAATAATAACTTTAACATGTTTTGACTCTTGTTATCATTGCATTACTTTACCTAACGTCATCTTGCGATTTATCTCAACTGAGATTACATTATGGTATGGCAACATTGCATTTTAGTCATTACTCAATTGACCTCCACGAGCCCTTAACCTGGTGACATTTTCCCTCATGCATTTATGTTAAAATGTCATTAGGTTAATGACAATTCATGAAGGTCATTTGGGTATTGACTAAAAATCACAGGAATGAAAAATCTCGCAAAATTCAATAATCCAATTAAATCTCGTGGAAAGCCATCAACTTAGTATAAAATTCAAGGTTACTACATTATGATATTTGTCATATGTTGTAGTTGCAAACACCCTATGTATGCAAAATGTGGGAGCATATGGAAGGTATGTGAACTATTTGACAAAATGTCTCAATAAAATGTAGCAATGTTGGTAACAATGAAGCCTTGAAAAAAAAATGCTTTAAGAAAATACTGCTGCTTAGCCCAATTTGAAACGCACAAGTTACATCTGGATCTTATGCATGAGTAACTGACTACTGTTGGTCTGACATGGTGCACCTCATTGTAGTGCCAGATTATATTCAGAGATTGCTTTACATGGCATTGTCAGTAATCTCTATAAGAACATTACCCTTTTTTGAAATGATGGAACTGATTAGCATCTCCCATAACAATTTGTCTTGCAATAATCTTGGAGATAAAGTTGGTTGCAGTGTGGCAGTCAACACATACATGGAGGTTCTTGACAACTCCAATAGTTGTCACAGGGGCATGATTTAACAATGCAAATGCAATTTCCAATTTCTCACTATGGTGGTAGAGGAATAATTCTTTTTTCTCCTTGTCCATGTCATACGGTACATGTTCTGAATCTGAAAAATATCCTGCTGCCTTCATCTTCAAAGACATTTTCTCCAACTTTGCATAGATCTTCTGTGTCTGTGGGTGTGAGCTATCTCCTACACATAAAGCATGCACCATTTTATGGCCTTTAATCCAACTACATCCAGTTATCTTTTTAATTCCTCCATCTGTTGTCAATTTCCTTACCATTTGAACCTCACCTAACTTGTGCACTTCTGCATAGATGTTTGACAGAAGAACATAAGTTGCAGCATTTTGAGGATCCAGCTCGAAAAGAAGAGTTGCTGTAAATAATCATAACCTGATATTCTTATGTGTGCTACAACGGTACCAAACAAACATATCCACACAACCCCCACAGATTTATTGGCATGTTGATGATAAAGTTTAGAGTTTCCTCAAGATAGCCAGCACGGCCAAGAATATCAACCAAGCAGACATAATATTCAATTCTAGGTGGAATGCTATAAGCGGCACTCATGCCACTAAAGTATTTACAGCCCTCGTGCATAAAACCTGCATGGTTGCATGCTAATAAAACAAAAATGAAGCTTACATGGTCAGGTTGTGTTCCATTAGACCACATCTCTTTGAGGTGGTTTGTCAAACAGTTGACTTGTCTTGTGTATGCTTCCACATTTTGCATACATGTCTACTAGGGCACTTGCAACTACGTCTGACAAAATCCGCTTCCATTATGCTTAGGTGATTGTCCATGCCCTGCTCTAAAACTCCCATTTTGACACAGGCTGGGAGGATTCTGGCAAAGGTTGTGGAGGCTGGTTTTACACCTGCCAATTGCATTTGCTTGAAAGGTTCCAAGGCCTTGAAAGTTTACATGGTCACGGTGTGTTGCTACTGTGTTCCATTAGACCACATCTCTTTGAGGTGTTTTGTCGAACAGTTGTCTTGTGTATGCTTCCACATTTTGCATACATGTCTACTAGGGCACTTGCAACTACATCTGACAAAATCTGCTTCCATTATGCTTAAATGATTGTCCATGCCCTGCTCTAAAACTCCCATTTTGACACAGGCTGGGAGGATGCTGGCAAAGGTTGTGGAGTCTGGTTTTACACCTGCCAATTGCATTTGCTTGAAAGGTTCCAAGGCCTTGAAAGTTTACATGGTCGGGGTGTGTTGCTACTGTGTTCCATTAGACCACATCTCTTTGAGGTGTTTTGTCGAACAGTTGTCTTGTGTATGCTTCTACATTTTGCATACATGTCTACTAGGGCACTTGCAACTACATCTTAGAAAACCACTTCCATTATGCTTAGATGATTGTCAATGCCCTGCTCTAAATCTCCCATTTTGACAGAGGCTGGGAGGATGCTGGTAAAGGTTGTGGAGTCTGGTTTTACACCTGGCAATTGCATTTGCTTGAAAGTTTCCAAGGCCTTTCAACAAAACCATTTTTTGCATATCCTGTTATCATTGCAGTCGATGACACCACATTTCTCTCAGGTATTTTGTCGAACAGTTAACATGCTTCCACATTTTGCATACATATCTACCAGGGCACTTGCAACCAAAACAATTGACAAAAATCCCTTCACCATAATGCTTTGGCAGATGTCCACACCCTTTTTCAAAGCTCCTATTTTGGCACAGGCTGGGAATATGCTAGCAAAGGTTAATTGATCAGATTGGACACCTGTTGGTTGCATTTGGTGAAACAGTGTCAATGCTTTGTAAGGATGCTCATGTCTTTTGTTAGCT
This sequence comes from Taxus wallichiana var. yunnanensis, assembly GCA_018340775.1. Taxonomy (NCBI): domain Eukaryota; kingdom Viridiplantae; phylum Streptophyta; class Pinopsida; order Cupressales; family Taxaceae; genus Taxus; species Taxus wallichiana. The sequence goes on from CM031234.1 coordinate 957,211,845, forward strand.
GATGAAATTAGAGGGCAAGGTGCCCACGAGTCCAACATTGTGGAACTGAATCTCTGGGTCACCCTCTCCAGTGATGACCCACATCCAAAGCGATTCTTCACATGTCCTCTGCTAACCCCCTCTTCATTACACAAGCTGCTGCTGTCCTCATGCAAATTCAAACCCCTCTTGTAAAATGCCTCAACAGACACCCTGGGTAGTGACAATCCTCCCTCCACGTCAACTTTAAAAATAAACAAAGATTAATTAAATCTCACAAATAATGAGAGCAACCACGTTAACTTCAAAAACAAACAAAAGATAAATAAAACCTCATAAATAAAGAAGTCAACCTTTATGTCCAGAGTTTGAATCCTTGGAAAGCTGGAATCTTTATTTGAGTAGAATAAATGAGGAATGATCTGGTGATATTACACAGCAGTATTGCCAGTACCCAAATTGAATGGCATACCTTACTATAAATCTCTGATCAAAGCACATACTCATTGTGTATCTCCTTCCTGCAAATTACATAATTCTTGTCCACCATCCCATAGAAAAATGGTTTCTTCTTTTGTAAGGTCCAAAGAAAGCATGTTGGTGAAAGAAAGCTGAGTGCTTAATTATGAACATAAGAGGGCAGAGAGTGTGGAGAATTCATACATTTTAATGGTGCCCTTTAGGTTGGGATGTCTTCAAAATGCCGTGCAAGTCCTTTGCAGCATTGATATTCATGTACAATGCTGCAAGTTTTTTCAGGATCCCCGCTTTTGGATTCGGCACACACAGTGTGATCCTATGCTATCAACGAAAGATAGAGGGATATGCATCAGGAAGCAGTAGAGATGCCTAAGATGACAGGTGTGCAGCGAAACTGCTTTCAGCGTGATATCAAATCCACACATACCAAGCCTGTGCCACTTTCGGATACTGATAAATTCAGATGCAAAATGCTGATTGACGGAAAAAGCTGATGGAAAGGTGCCGGAAAGGTAGGCCGGAAAATGTTGCCGGAATTTGACACTTTCCAGCAAAGCCTACTTCATAGTAAACGCCTCCGGTAATTAAATTCTTTGAAACAAATTTTAAATGAGTCTACTTCAAAATAGGTGTAGGACAATTTGAACTTTGGGATTGGAAAACTAAGGAAAAAAAAATTGGATTGTTGGTCATCCCGGTTGCCTTTTAAGGTTGGGAAGTATGGGGAAGTAGCATGTCAAATCATGGGTGGAGATAATTAGAAAGAATCCAGAAACATCTAATCACAAGCACTCTTAAAGTCAAATCAATAGTCCCTTATGAGATCATGTTGGTTGAAACTAATACTTTCTCAATGGAAGCATCAACAATAACTTGGTTGTTAAGTTATCTGAAAAGGTTGAAAGCATGGATAATCATCATTGGCCAAAAATGATTGTGGATGAAAAATTAGAGTGTAGAAAGAAAACTTGGATGAAGCAGAACAATAAATGGATGAACAAATGGGGCATCAACTTTCAAGAATGTCCTAACAACATAGGGAAATAAAAAACTATGTGATAGAAAAATTTAGGACTACCATGTGGACAAAGCAGATTGGTCGAAAGAAAGCATATTACATCAAAGAATTTAACCCCACTTGGGAGCATGATGAAAAAGCTTATCTAGGGGCAGCTATCAAGGGTAAAGCAAGGATTTTAGTGGCTCAACTGAGGACCAGATTGCATCACCTTCGATGTGAAACCGGTAGATGGACTATACCCAAGGAGGATTGGGAAAGGAGAACTTGTCTTTTCTACAACAAAGGGGTGGTAGAGACGGAATGGCACTTCATCATGGAGTGTTCAGCTTATGATGATATTTGTATCCAATACGAAAATGACTTGAAGGTGGACAGATTAAATGAGTTATTCAAAGAAACAAGGCTTGAAAAGATCACGGGTTTTGTGCTCAAGATTCACAAGTAGAAGATTTGATATTGAAAAGAGTCTGAAATCATCTTAAAGTCTCAGCTTTTGGTCCCATAGACTCTTCAGTCTCATGGATGTCATTAAAATATTTCATTCATTCATAATAATTTAGATGGGAGTGTCGTATTATTTTAAGGTGTTTATCATTATAGATTAATAGTTTTTAAGAGTCATCCCGACCGGTATCCTATTAGTATTATGTGGTTTTCACTATTTTTTTGTTAGTGTGGTGTTTTGCTTATTCTACGTAATATAGCATAAAATGAATTTTACATTGAGATTGAGTTCAAACTATATAATTAGGTCATTAGAGTACAATAATCTAAATTTTGTTAAGTAGATGTTGCAATTACTCGATTTAGAAATGGTCGAACAAGAGAAAGATGAGTTAGTTAATTATTGACATATGTCACTCCCAAAATGTGTCTCGATGGCTCTGGGTAAGAACGGGGACTAATAGGTTGTCTTGTCATTGTTGGCAAACGCATACCCCTGTGGCAAACTGAAAGCATTCGACTCTAATGACAGTATCTAGGAGATTTGGGGGTCTACAACTTATGGGTACACTTCACCCATATATAATCATGATAGGATATGTCATCATATAAAGATTTGATCATTAAAGCACATATAAAACATGTCATCCAAATCAACCGTAGTTATTTCTCGATGCTAATAAGGTACAATCATAGAAAATTGCTAGATATAGGTGTTAGTGTCAAATACATATATTAATGAAGTAATCAATAGTATTATACGTGATAGAAATCATGACACCAAGCATACATCAATAATTAAATAGTTTCACACACAAGTATATAGATTCCCACCCGTACACAACATCACGGTGAATAAGTCATACACACACATTATGATCAAGACATGTATAAGCATACAAGACATGATATTGACAAGACATGACACATCCCAATAAAGACTCAAGGATCCTTCAACACAACTAACACATGCACATAAGCAACATAACACTTACACACATGTGCATATAACATGTAATATATGTATCAATGTATATAATCGGTTTCATAGTCCTCGAAACAAGTAGGCACGGAAAAAAATGTTGGTTCATATTCAATCAATTCCATCACCTAGTATAATTATATACCGTATGTTATAGTACTCTTAAGGTATAAATAAGAGCGAGATCATGTATCACCACTTTAAGTAGCTCGACATAATCAATGGATTAGCATAGAAAGATACCATCTAATAAGTGTGGCAAGATCCCCTAGTATGTGCATGCCCCAAAGATAGAAAGGTTCCTAGTGAGTTTGAGAAATGTCACACATTTTTATGTCTACATCTCATATATAACTTGTGATTTATGCATTATCACACGATTGTGCATGCTCCTTGTTTATGCCCTTCCGTATTTTGCACCCATCTCACTTCAAAGTTCTCTAAGTATCTTTTTTTGTTGTGCCTTCTCAGCATGTGTAAAACATGTCAAGTCTCACTAGTTGGATTGCATCTTACTTGTAAATGCACATAGAACTTCTGCGTGTAAAAGACTCAAAGTCTTCTCATGCCTACTCATAATATCACATATTGTCATGCACTTTGCATAGACCCTCTAACCACTTGCATCATCTCTAGCATCTTACATGTCCTCGCACCAAGTTTTCCTTACTCAATATTGTGCCAACATTGAGGCACAATCTTGAATTATACCCACGTTATTCACAACAAATCTTCTCTTAATGTCTTTGTGGAGACTCTCAAGTTTTATATGATTTGCCAAGTGAATTCTTCCTCATTTTGTGTTGAGCTAGAGAATATCACTAAAGAATTGTCAAAGCTAGAAGTGTAACTATCATGTGCATTCTAGAAGAGGTGTTGAGCAAACAAAGTATGACACTTAGTAGAAGGCACACGAAGGTTCACGTGTGAGAATGTAGTAATGAGCTATTGTGAAGTTATGCTATGCAGATCTGATGCGCACATGAACTTATGGTACTACTTATTGTAAGAAGCTTCTTGTGTATTTACTATGTTTAATATAATGAAGTGTATTGGCTGAATCAAGGTGTTAAACATGATCGTAACTAGTTCTTGCATGGTTGAATTCATTATGGCTATTGTTTAAATCCATTACTCTTTAGATCTAGATCTAGAATATGCTTTGTAGAATGTTTATACTATTTATGGATCTGAATGCATCAACTCTTCATCTTGCTAACATCCTACACAAGCAACCCTAAAGAGGGGCTGGTACCTTTGCACTTTGGGTGAGCACTCAGTCTAGGCTTGAGTGATGTGCCAAAGCACGCTTTAGGTTATTTCTAGTAAATTCTAGGCTGCATCATTGGTTCCATTGCTGGACCTCTTTTTCAGTTGTTTTTAGGATGGTTCATGATGAAGACATACCGGTTGACCCTAGCAAGTGTTGAGGAGTGGATACAAGATCTAGAAGAAGAGTATGCATGGAGGTTCAACACGATCTAAGTTTAACACACGCATGCATGGGTGGAACAAAATCTGTATGATAGTTTGTATGAGAGATTCTTCACTATTTTTTGTAGAACTATACGAGTGGTTGGTTGCTTATGCATCTAAAAGGGATTGGAGGTATCGCACACTTGTTTGGATGTAGGAAGAATTTCAGGCCCTTTATGATGTTGATCTGATTTGGACACGCACTATGGATACTTGGTTTCATGGTGTTCTAAATAACTATATTTTGGAGTACTCAATTTCCACTTATTCTTTCCCAGAGGTAGCAAAATTCCATTTTTACGGTATCCCAGGGAACTTACTTGCAAGGCATTCCATTGGTGATCAAAATCTTGATGGTGACCTTAAACTTGGAAAGAAAACCGATGGCTAACTAAACCCCACCACACGTGGGGGCAGGAGCAGGTTTGGTGAAAGATGGAGACCTAGCGGTAGAAAAGAGAGAGAAGAAAAAGGTGGCTTAAGTATAATGAGGCACGTGAGAGGGAGATAGAGAAAGCAACAGGATGTTGCAGAGTGAATGGCGTTGAGGAGAGAGATGGCTCACGAAGGATTTGGAGCTCACGTAGAAGGCATGTGGAGCCGAGCATCAGGAACTCCCCATTTGGGAAAGCATGATAGGGAACCCCCTCGGCCTCACATGGAAGCATGCCAGTAGAGACAACCTGGGCCATGGGTGCACATCTGAATCTACCTAAAACCTAGCCCTTGCGCTTGGTTTTCCAATATCTAGTATGAAAAATAGTCAGCAAGCTAAGTTTAGGTAGTAGGGAAGCAGGAGTAAGTCACATAGCAAGTACATCGATGGTAGGGAAAACATCTTCATTGTTGTTTGGAGGTACCTTTTCAGGTGCATCATCTGCGTAGAATGTGAGTGCGTAGAATTTGGGGCTCACTTCTAGGAGTGGTACCACTTCACAGACCATGGGAGTTCAATACAGTACTACTTGTTGGGACACAGGGAAGTACATCTTTTGGTCCACTTTTGCTACAGGTGGAGGATCAGGAGGTATAGGTGGTTCTAGTTCCAGTGGATCTGGTGGTTCTGGAGGTAGAGGTAACACAGGAGGTTCTGGATCAGGTGGGCAAGGTCCACACCAACCCCATAATATTTACATGGAGATGTCTCTTCATCTTCCAGTATAGAGGCATAGAAGATGTTGTTGAACATGTGCACATGTGTGAGATACTTGTGGTGCAAAAAGGGATCATGACTTCTGAGCACAGGGAAAGTCAATTTTCCACTACATTACAAGGATGCACACAACTGGTATAAAAATTTTGACCCTGATCAGACTTGTGTAGACTATATGCAACATTAAAAGATGCTTTCCTTAAAGAGTTTCACATCCCTGAGTTCGAGTAGAAGAGTATAAGCGCACTGCTCAAGGATATTAAGCAAGGCACTACTGAGAGTGTTAGGGAGTATGATGCCCATTTCAAAATGCTTTTATCTAAGCTTTCTTATGATATTCATGCAAGCCAACATGCACAATGGTTCGTTGGAGGTCTTGATCACACCTTTTAGAAGGGCTTTGTCACATAAGACATACATTGATCCACGTGAAGCACTTGAAGTAGCTTTACACGCTGAGGCAGTAGTCGGAGAGTATAGACACTTGGAGTAAGTCCATTCTTGGAAGCACAAATTACAGCTATGGTGAAGCAGTTGGAGAAACTATCGGCAAATTCAACACATGAGACACGCATAAGGATTTGGTGTACATATTGTGAAGTGGAAGGTCACACCAAGGATAGTTTTCCCCACAGATCAATATGTTCATTATTGCTAGATTGTGAGATATGTCATTTAAACCATGATGCTAATCCACTTTCCCATTATTACAATGCACGATAAGGAAGAACGTATCTTTTATTGTAAGATTTTTCGGTCCATGACTCACGATACAGAGGACTATAGATTGATTGGTCAGATCCATGATGTTATAGATATTGGTGTGTGACAGATAGGAGTATCAGATAACTCTAAAGGAAAGAATGAGCACCAGGATCGGGATCACAATCAAGTGCACTATGATCGGAATGAAGGGCGTTTTGAAGGAGGTCATGTGGCAGAGGTCGAGGATACCATGGTGGATTCGGAGGCCGAGGCCATGGTGGTGGATGAGGTGAGTTTCCTCATGGAACATGTTTTACATGTGGATCTCCTACCACTATACAGCATGAATGTCCTCAATATTACTTGTTCTTTTTGTGGAAAGAATCATAGTTATGAGGAATGCCCGGACTTATATGAGCATCTTAGTAAGCAACATAAACAAGAAAACAAAGGTGCATGGATGGTTAGGATACAACACGTTGTGGAAAATCAGTGGATGCCCAAGTTGGAACCGAGAATCCGAGGTATTGCTATAAAGATCACTACCCACGTTGAAGCGGCACACACCAAAAGCAGCATTAAAAAAAGCCTACCATCACTAAGGAGGAGGTTCTACATGCACAATACCTAGATCCTATCCATCAGAAGGAGGTTTATCAGGAAACCATGGAGGTACTCAAAAATCTTCAGGGTGAAATACAATGTTTAAAGGAGCAATCACGGAAGATGGAACAAAAGAAAAGCAAAGAGAGATGGTCCAATCTGATATTGATGACTTGAAGGAGGTGTGTAAAATGTTGCACCAGAGAATATCATTCCATTGTTAGGGAATTGGCTAAAGGGAAACACTCCGTGCACAAGTATTGAGACTGGATGATAGATCCTGCATGTAAATCTTCCCCCATAGCTTAGACTATGACAAGGAAATCACTCTAAATGTTGTTGTGGATGGATGGATTTTGAGTAATATATTGATTGATACAGGTGCATGAAGTCAATGTGCTTACTTTAGATGCATGGGTACAGATGGGGAGACCCCATTACAACCATCTTCTAATGTGTTGTTTATGGCTAATCGAACCAAGGCCACCCCTATTGGAGTTTTAAAAGATGCATCCATTACTATACAAGGGGCCAAGTTCACGGGGACTTTGAGGTTTTGGCACTTGTAGAAGCAGAAAACTTCCCAACTCTACTTGGGCCCCTTGGTGTTATGAAAATAATGTTGATCTTTGGTTCAACAAGGGATATATCAGTTTTGAGAACAAGGAGGAAAGGGTTATTATCCCTTTAACCAATGGGAAATCTATGCCCTATGTTGAGCCTTTGAGTGAGGAAGATCTAAATAGGATTTATGTATGTGCCATCCGGACCCAGAAGTGCTCGAGCCATCTAAAGAAGGAATCCTTCAGTGGGAAGATGCACAATCTATTAGTGATACTACAAGTATTTCTTGTGATAATTGGGCTCATGGTACTTATGAGTTGGTAGGGTGCAAAAGTAAGAAGCACATTTGCATGGAATAGTAGACCTCGTTGTATCGGAGAATAGGTAACAACTTGGTACCTCGATACACTGGAGAAGGAGATCCTATGGTATTTTTGCATGCCATGGAGGAACAATGGATAGACCAGTTGGAGAGAGAAATATATGCTAGCATATACCCTACACGGGACAACAAACAACATTGGTGGGTGGTTCACAGGGATAATCTTGTAGGATGGAATGAAATCAAGATTTCTCTTTCTACTCGGTTTTCAGAGCAATGCACCTACTCAAATCTGCACTTATCATGGTAATCAACTTGTTCAACACCACATTCAACAGTGTGAGAGACTCTGACAGAGGGGTAGGAAGCTTTACCACCTTCACTCTGGGTGCACAAATTTTATTCCACTTTACAAGGTTGTGTGTGCTTGGTATGTATATATGCGAACTCCATAGAGAGACTAGAAATTGGCAGGATTTGATTGCAGGAATGATCCAGAATTTTGACTACTTCTCTACTAAACCTCCAAAGAAGAAGAGGCATTAAAGGTTATAAAGTGCTTAACTATGGGAGATAGTGCTAAGGTGGAAGAACTCATCCAGGAGTTATTTGATGGGAATAGACTCAGAAGCACTTTTGATGAAAAAGACAAGAGACAGATGCCACACTACTTAAGCACGCTTTCTTTGAGAAAGAAAAAGGAAAGATGGTCTACTTAGTGGATGATGAAGAAGTAGAAAATATGGATGTAGATCATTCAACAGGTAGGTGTGAGGTTTTGGACAGTGTAGATAAGACCACACACACCTATCATGAACCTATGAAAACAAAGAAAGTGAATATTGGATCGGATGTTGAGCCTAAGGAGGCCATAATTGGGGATTATTGGTCTTGACTCTAAAGTGGCAAAAATCATTGAGTTACTACGAAGATTTTCAGACTTATTTCCTAGGGGATACCATGAATTAAAAGGCATGCATGAATCATTAGGAGAAATGAAGATAAAGCTTAAGGAAGGTGTGCACACCATAGTCGAAAGAGACCCTACAGGATGAACCCCAACTTGCATGAAAAGGTCAAGGAAGAAATTGACAAAATGTTGAAGTCTGGAATCATCAAGCCCCTAGATGAGTCAGAATGGGTTAGCCCAATGGTGATCAGTATAAAGAAAGATGGTCGGATTAGGATCTGTGTGGACTACAGGGAGCTGAATGTTGCATGTGTGATTGATCCCTTTCCTACGCCCTTCATAGAGGAGATATTAGAAGGCATTGCAGGGGTGTGAAATCTATTCATTTATAGATGGATTCTCTGGGTATCATCAAGTTAGGATTACACAGGAGGATCAGGAAAAAACTACTTTTACCACTGAATGGGGAAGTTTTGCATATATTGTGATGCCTTTTGGTCTGAAAAATGCACCTACTTTGTATTTTTCACGCATAGTTGTTCCAAGCGTTCAAATATTTTATTCACAACTTCTTGCAGTTTATTTAGATGATTGGATGGTGTATGGACTTGTTAAGGATCATTGTGACAATTTACGCTTAATGTTTGAAAGATGTCGATAGTTAAGCATCTCTTTGAACATCAAGAAATGTGTATTTTCTACACCATTTGGCACATTGTTAGGGCACATCATCTATGCAGGAAGGTTTGTTGGTTGATCCAGCTAAGGTTGCAGTCATTATCGGCCTGGAAGAGCCTACCAGTCAAAGTGAGGTGTGTGGATTCTTAGGTCACACTGGGTATTATAGAAAATTTATTAAAGGGTATGCTAAGGTTTCACACCCTTGGAGGAGTTACTAAAAGGAAAAGGGACATTCTATTGGGGGAACCGCAGCAGCATGCGCATTCGAGACATTGAAGGAGAAACTTACTACAACACTATTTTGCACTTTCCCTCATGGGACCAACCATTTCATGTACATGTGGATGCTTTTGCATGACCATTGGTGTGGTGTTGGCTCAGCCTGAGAAGGTATTATAGATCATCCTATCTATTTTTCTAGTAGAAAATTGACTCATGCAAGAGTAGAATTATACAACTACAGAGCGTGAAGCTTTGTCAATGATCTATGCTACATAAATTCAGATAGTAACTTCTAGCAACACCATTTGTATTCTATACTTGATCACATGGCATTGAAGTATTTGGTAAACAAGCCCATTTTACAGGGGCACATATGTCGATGGGTACTCTTATTCCAAGAATTTGATTTTACAGTTGTGGTAAAACTAGGGAAAAGTAATTCTAGACCAGACCATTTATCCAGATACATCGAGAGAAGATGCACACATGCAAATTGAAGAAGATACCATGCCCGATGCACAATTATATACGGTTACAACATGTGCCCATCGAATTAGAGGACATTGTTGTCTTTCTACGTATATGTATGGTGCACTAGAAGGAATGAAATCCTTAGAGAAGAAACAACTTTCCATTCATGCGACACCATTTATGTTGATTAGCGGTGACCTATACAAGTTAGGTTGAGATGAAGTATTACACCGATGTGTGTACTTGGAACATGAGTGCACATATATCATGGAAGAGGCTCATGGTGGTATTGCAGGTGGGCACTATGCAGGTGATGCCACTACGCGCAAATTCTACTCATTGGATTATGGTGGGAGACCACTATATAAGGATTGTAAGGCATATTGCAAGGCATGTGATCACTGTCAACATGCCTTGGAAAACTAGGAAAAAGAGATGAAATGCCTTTACGACCTATTCCAAGTGCAGAACCATTTGAAAAATGGGCTATAGACTTTATGGGTCCTATTTCACCAGCCGACGCATAGGACTGGATCACGCTACATCATCACTTGCATAAATTATCTAACAAGGTGGGTAAGAAGACACCTACAAAAAGGATTGTACAATAGCTACAACAACCAGGTTTTTATGGGAAAATATTATTACAAGGTATGGATGCCCACTAAGTTTGACAAGTGATAGGGGCACACATTTTTGAATGAGACAATCAGATATTATTGGATGAATTTATGATTGCACACCATAAGACTACCCCTATCATCCTCGGAAAATGGGACTACTGAGGCTTTCAATAAAATTTTGAGCCAGACATTGACAAAAATATGTGATGTTGGAAGGAAAGATTGGGATGATAAAGTTTCTGTCCATGCTTTGGGCATATAGAACAACATATAAGAGGTTGAAAAAGCTACACCATTTTAGTTAGTGTTTGGCATGGAAGTAGTTCTTCCTATGGAATTCATGTTACCTTCTTTACATATTGCACATGCTTGTTGGAGGTCTAGCTTGATGAGAAAGCATTAGAAGAATGAATTAGAAAATTTGATCAAGCTAGATGAGCGATGAGAAATAACATGTTGGAGTCAGAAGAAAGAAAAGGCCAGGTAGAAAGCATGGCATGACCGACACATCAGGGACAAAAAAATTTGAGATTGGACAAATGGTGCTTCTTTATGATTCTAAGTTTCTGCGCCATCCAGGAAAACTTAAAGTACATTGGTTAGGACCATATGTTATCACTCACATACTTGAAACATGAGCTTGTTAGTTAGAGGTGCTTGATGGAATACGATTACCCAGTTATTTCAACGGGAGTAGGTGAAGCCCTACTATAAATAAGTCTTCTTGGTGTTTGTAATAAGGCAAGTGTTTCCATTTAGATTAGGTTTTCATTTATGTATTCCCTTAATGTATTTCCTTCTTCATCACTATGCTTTGTCAATTTAGTTGGTGTTTTGTATAAATAAGCACGTTTGCACCAGAAGCTAATTACCATTTGTACATATTTTTATGCGCAGAGGACTGCACATACCATTGGTGTGGGGTGGATGTTTACAACTGGGTACAAATCAAGGAGTAAATTATTATAGGTGTTATTTGAGTTTGGAAAGGAGTTTGTTAGAAGAGAGATTTCTTCTAAATGATGACCATAGATGGGGATAAATGAAGGAACAATATAACATGAGGTAAGTAAGCGGCCATGGAGACTACCAGGAGAAGGCAGCAGTGGCGAGGTACTCAGGCACATGGAAGCACGCTAAAGAGAAGTCTTGTAGCCAGAAGGTAGGAAGGCACGCTAGAAGGTTATATCTGAGGCACAAGATGTACCATGCGAAAATTGTGAAAATGGTCAATTAATGAGAGAATTATTGGTAGGTGAAGGAGCAATAAATGCACTAAATTTTTGAAAATCTATATAAGGATGTGATGCGAGTTCATTTTTACCATTGTAATCACAAGAATTTGAATGAGCTAAGTGTGACCGAGATGAGCAAAAGAGTATTGAGGTGTGAAGAGTGTGAAACTAGATGTGGAGAGAAGATTTGTGCATAGAAGAAGCTTGTGTCCCCATTGGTGAAGGGTTTGAGTGAGTAGATGCATTGCAAAAGAGCTAGGGCACGTGATTTCAAACTAGGGCATGTAGATTTGAGCTAGGGTTTGGACTTTCTCACTATAGAAAATAGAAAGTGAAGCATTTTCACATTACATAAAGAGGAAAAAGGTGGGATTTTTAGATGACACCAAAGAAAGTACCTGCCATGAGCTAAAGGAAAGAAGAAAGTGGAGGTAGAAGTTGAAGTTGCACCCAAAGTAATTTTTCAGAGATGCAGTACCCAAAAGGTGTTATAGTTGGGAAAGAATGGGATTCCCACATCCATAAGTGTAAAATAAGTGATTACAACCACCACACATTGGATAACAAGAAGGAGTTAGATGCATTGTTGAGCACGAAGACCAACAAGTGCACAATGGAGGACATGCCAATATATGATGACATTGGGGAGAAGTTGTTAAAGCAGGTTGGAGTCTATCAGTTGTATGAGCTCCCTTATTTTGGAAAGTATGAACCATTATACTAGTGGTTAATGAGCAGAGTCCATGAGGACTTCTTCTATTTCACTGATGGAGGGTCAGAATCACAACCACCTTGATTGCAACAATGACAGATTAAAAGGCACAGGGGTAGACCTTGGCTAGTGACCTAACTGATAAAGCAACAATCATGGAGACACAAAAAGAGTTAGGATATACAAAGGGTCCACGTGGGATGGACATTGACAAGTTGAAGAAGTACCCAGTGGTTCAGGAAGTTGCACATCTAGTAACAAAGTTGAATGACCAAGAGAGGTGGTCGCAAGTGAATACAATGTGGTTACATATCACAGGAGAATGTCACAGGGAGTGATCTACAACATAGCAAGCTACATTGTAGAGAACATTATCGAGGAAGCATGCACATGTGATAAAATCAGTTTTGGCACTATTTTACTTTCTTTAGTATTTATGGAGATTGGAGTGCCCGATGGGCCAAAGGACAAGATATGGGAGTATCCCATGGAGAAAAATCCCTTGCAAAAAGGTTTGAAAATATTTATGTGAAGGGTCGATGAGTGGGCCATTCAAACAGAGGGTGGAGATGTGGTATGATAGGATCTCCGTGTGGCATTTGAAGAGGAGTGGCACATTCCTAAGGAGTTACCATTAGTGGTGGGAAAGGTAGTACAATTCATGGTGTACCAACACTTCTACATCACATGATTTTCTATGAGGGATGGGACTTGGAGCCCATGGTGCAAAATTATTGTATGCCTTCACAACACGCTACTTCTAGGCATCATCCACCATTTTATTGATGCATGCCACCTAAATTTTATTGTAGAAAAGGTAGACTATGACTACCACACTCTGAGGAAGACATATGTCTTTCTAGGTAGGACTTCCTATGTTGAGAGGCTCATTTCAGATGTTATAAACATGAAGCCTGTAAGCTTGGAAATTGGGGACATTGGAGCAGTGCTATACCTTCAGCTTAAGCCCAAGCTGGAGAATAAAAATATGTGGAGAATGAGTTCACGCTCCTAGGGCCACCTAAGGGAAAACATACAGGAGAATGTACCAGCTCCAAAGCCCACATAACCTATAGAGGTAGATGATGAGGAAGAAGAGCATGAAGATAGTGGAGGCTTAGAACATAGGGGTAGAGGTAACCCATGGATAGAGTAGAGGAGAGAGCATGCAAGTACCCCACCTCAGGTACAAGAAGAAGAAGAGGACTTGGAAGTAGTCCAAGGAGAGCATCATTTCAAGAGGGTGTTTAGAAGAACAAGAACACAAGGCATGGGAACTCCATAGTCAGTACGAAGATCACCATGACTCTCTCCAAAAAAAGAGACAATTGAGAAAAGAAGGAGAAAAATCTAAAAGTTGAATGAGGAGGTGGAGGAGTCTACAGAGAGCACGCCTGAACTCCTGTACCACCAGAGGATGTGGAGGAACCCAAGGATGAAGAAATGAAGGATGAAGAAGAGTAAAGAAGACAGGAGAAACAAAACAAGATACTTCTCAAGACATAGAGATCCAACTCCAAACCTTGGCGCTCAAGTTCCTAAGGGGCCAAGAACAAAGAGGGAAAGTGGGGAGTATGTTGCACCAATCATGGGCTATGATGAGGACACAAGTAAAATTTTCGCACACGATTCCAAAATACAGTAGGCCTCAAGGAGTTGTATGGATGGGAGTTGATGGACCCAGACATGGCTACTACATGCATGAGGAAACAATTGTCATGGTCCATGCAAACTCACATGGATGAGCCTTGATTTTGATGTATGTGAAGAGTCATGTGTGTCAAGAAGAATGAGAAAGGCACCACAAAATAGGCACATAACTATCAAGCCCACTGTTATGACTGATGAATAGGTGAGTAATGCCTTGGTGAAGGTATCTATAGAGGTGGCATGGTGGAATGTAGATAAGGCTGCAACTATTAGAGTGCTAAGAGAAGATATCAAAGCTAAAGATGTAGAAATAGCACATCTTGAAAGGAGAAAAGGACCTAGAGAAAAATAAGAATGGGTTCTCATCAACATGGAAGAGGAGATCGGTGATCATGTCCTGAAGGAAAGACCACACTTGGAGTCCAAGGTACCCAAAAGTTCCCTTCATCTATGCATTATGTGCATACCTTAGTTGATTTGGTGCTTGAGGATGGACCAATTCGATGCTAGAACCAAAGGACCCTAAATAGGAAGTGGAGAGAGAAAGGGCCTCAGTAGTTAGAAAGATTTCATCTTATGAAGCCTTGCTCCAGACTTTGCAGGAAGAGATGAAGAAAGCAGACCATGACATTAAATATTTGCAGCTCCAGAAGTAGTAATCAAATCAGGACAATGGTAGAAGACAATGAAGTCTTGAAGGTGATGAAAGATGAGACATTGGGGCACGTGGAAATGATTGGCACTAGTAAAGCAAAAGTGTGAGGCCCTTGCAGCCCAAGACCCCCATAAAGAAAGGCTAGATGAAATTGGAAAGCTTATAGCATAGAAGATGGATCTTCTGGAAGGAAGGGTGACTGCAATGTCCAACATTGTTATAGTATTGCAAAATGAGAAGGAAGAGATTGCACAAGAGAGAGTTAGATCTATTGCATCAGATATTCCAGAAAAGGTAGAAGCCACACTAAGTGATTGGAAAACTTTAGAGGCTGAAATCAAAGAAGAATATCTAGAGTTAATTCTTCCAGTTGAAACAGAGGACGTTGTTGGGGTGAAAGTTCATTCTTTGTATAGTAATTCTTTAATTTCCTTTCATTCCCATTCTTTATTCTTTAAAGTATCAAGAGGCAACCATTTTCGGGGGCAAATGCAGTTTAGTGTGGGGTAATGTTGAGCAGACAAAGTATGACACTTAGCAGAAGGCACACAAAAGGTTCACGTGTGAGAACAGGGTGCATTCAAAGGCATGGAAAGGATAGGGAAGGAAACACACACGAAAGACAAGGACAAATTCAGACTTAGCCATTTTCAGGATTACGGGCTATTTTTGGAGATAGCGTGCAGAGCACACAAACCAGAGGATAAAGACTTGCGACACACATATAGGCTATTTTTGAAGAGAGTCTACTACTAAGCACTTTGCATGGGTTTGAGTTAATAATAGAATTATTACTGCCAGTTAACTAGAAGAGATCTATTATTAGCGCACTTGCATGTGTGTCTATTATTGTAAAGGCACATGTGGCTATTTTTCAGCATGTGACCTATTTTGGGAATTATGTAAGTGGTGAAGGGAAAGTCCCCACCCTTATAAATATGTAGTAATCTGCGTAGGTTAAGAGAGAGAGTGAGTAATGAGCTATTGTGAAGTTATGCTGCCAGATCTTTGATGCGCGCATGAACTTATGGTACTACTTATTGTAAGAAGCTTCTGTGTATTTACTTATGTTTAATATAATGAAGTGTATTGATGATTCAAGGTGTTAAACATGATCATAACTAGTTCTTGCATGGTTGAATTCATTATGGCTATTGTTTAAATCCATTACTCTTTATTTATGGAAACTATTATGATTGTTAATGATGTGGAATATCTAACATCCCCCTAGTACAAACATGGGAAGTGATCTACCACTTGATAACTAAAGTAAGTTCATTCATGATGCACATATTGATGAGTGGAAACACATTGACCATATAGACTAGGACCCATCAACCAATCCAAGTGAATACATCTATTATATCATATGATGGTCGGGAATACATCAACATTTGACTAGGACTTAATAGCCGATCCTTGAAAACACATCAAATGAACTAACAAACTTTAATCAAGAAACCATTTTGTTATAACAACATTGGTATGGATTTTTATTTTATTTTTACACCACAAAAAATGCAAATAAAAACTTGTGCCACTACAACAATATGCAACCCCTTCCTTAGTGGAAAACTTGAGGTTATTGTTTGACCTCCTACCTATGTTTCCTTCATCCTCATGTTTATAGTCATTTCGAGCACATATTCTTCATCTCTAGGATGAGAAGAGTCTTAATCACTTGAATGGGAAGTGATAAAGAGTTTCATTCAAGTTTATAACATATTTATCATTCCTAGACAAAAAGACTAATGGTGACTTCTCATGATTCCCTTAACCACAATTTATCATATTCTCAAGATGCATGTCATTGTGGCATACATCCTATTCTTTTTATCATCTCCTAAGTTCTCATTGTATCATTTTTTTATAACATGGTGAGGTGAGGTTGTAGTGTATATAATTTTTTTAAGAAACTCTAATTTTATCTTAAGACTACACAATATTTATCAAACTAAATAAGTCAACCTTTTAAATGTATTCCCTATTTCATTATGTTCACTTATAAGTCACTCTTTAACAAATACATGGTTATATAAACTAGCAATCATTCGTGAAATGTACAATGGAAACACTAAAGGGGATCTATTGAGGAAGTCAAATTGGAGGGAGAGAAACAATGGGAGAGGAAGAGAGAGGAAGATGAAGGGTTCGAGAGAAGACCAAGGAAGAGGAAAGTGACTTTGTGGATAAATGGGAAAGTGTACCCTCAAATAGTGACTTGACAATAATGACTATAGTTCAAAAAGGAGGAGAGTAATGTTATGTAAGGCACCAAGGGAACCGCTTCCCGAGATATATCATAATGTAAGGAGCGGTGTAAAAGTACTCTTGAAGCAAAAATTTTTATAAATATAGCTTCTCGTAGAACTTTTTAGATGGATCACTAACAGGGTCTATACTTGGTAGGTTATCAGTACTATCAGTATCCTTTGATTTGGCCCAAATCACAACATAAAAACCTAACACAATGAAAAATGCTCCCACCACACTGTAAATGCAACAAAGAAATAGAAATTGTCAAATTAAGCTCAAGATAGGCATTTCCTAGGATCTTTCATTAGGATAATTAATTATGCATTGTATAATTAATTATGATTATTAATTAATTATTATTATAACATTATTACTTTATTTAGTTGTATAATGTTATATGGTTTTATTAACCATATTTGGCTTATTATATTCATGGGTATAATTGTTATGTTGTTATAACAATTATGTCATTATTCATTTGTGCTTCCCTGGATGTATTTTGGAAGCTACTGTGTTTTAGTTTGTTGTTGCATTATTGCAATTCCATATTTGTTTGTATCCGTAGGCTATCTAATATGTATAAATATTGTAGCCTACACTATTAGTATTAATTGATTTCACATTAATAGATTATACAGGCTTCCATCCCTGTTTGTGAAACTACATTTGGTACCAGAGTGAGAATCTAGACCTGTGAAGTAGAGAAGGTTGGAGAGAGGAAGCATACAATTTTGGAGGAGATTCTACACTCTAGGAGAGCTTGTGTTACCTCTAGCAACTTCCCAAAATACTTTGCATCTCCACAACCTCCTGCCATTCTCCAGGTGTTTGTAAGGATTTTTTTTTGCCTTGGTGCCTCTGCACCAAGAAAAATCTACTCCCTAGATCTATTTAAAAATAAATAAATTTCCCCATCAAGGGTTTTGCCTCTAAATATAGAGGAATACTTAGTTACAGATAATATTATACGTGTTGCAAGGTTGAGGACCAAGCTCCCACCGAGTTGTAGAGCTCATCACCGAGCCACCGAGAGTATAATATTTGTTGAAGGCAAGTTCTGGTTTGATCGGCTATGTCGAGGCATTGGTTCTGAGCCAACATATAGGTTGAGCCATGTATTGTCCCGATTGAATTGACACTCCACCGAGCCATTGCATTACAACCGAGCTCTACACAAAGTTGGAATGAGTTGGGTGAGCCCCTATGTCACCACCGAGACAAATCCACCATCCTTGTCGTGTTGAGGCATAGAACAAAGCACAAAGCGGTTTGCCTTTGGAATGAAGCTCGATTTACAAGCGGTTTGACCACATCGACCGACCAAGTATGTGTGTATTTGAGCCTCCACAAACTACTCCATCGGGTTATTTTGAGAAATTCAAGCTCTACGTTGGGATGATTAAGCTGTAAGAAATAGCAGGTTTTTAGCGGTCGAGCCAAACTATTTCCCCACTATGAGGAATTAACAAAGAATCAATAAATTCAAATAGTGGTCGTCTTTATATGTTTGACACTCCGGGTGAGCTTTAATGTCAACGCAAAACCTACACACTCAACGCAACGATCAAACAATAACCAAAACATTGAAGCAGATTGTGGATGAGTTTGGCGAACCACGCAAAAATAAAACGATTGGCGAAAAATCATCAAACTCAATAAAAATAAATAATAAAAAGTGTTGCAGTGGCCAAAGGAAATAGAAAAGGAAGAGCTTCAAATCCTTATCTCATGGAAACAAAACCTAAACCATACTCAAGGTACGCAGGCCACGTGGATTATCCCTCCAAAGCTACCATGTCGCTTTCTACAATGTTAGTTAGCCTTTCACGTTTTCTTTAAATTCAAATTGCTTCATTTGATACATAAAACGTGGTAGGTGGATAGTTAGCTAGATACAAGTGCCTTGGGACTAAGTGGTTTGGGGTTCAACCCCACCCCCAAAAATAAAAATTTAAATTTTGAAATTTAGTGGCACTCCCCTAAATCGGGGCAAAATAGCCAAAAACCACCGCTAAAAGCATTAGTTATAAATAAAAAGGCCTCTAAATTTTTTAGTGAGAAAAACCCTAATTTAGGGTAATTTTTTTCTCTTATTAGGCATATTTTTTTCATTCTGAGCAACATTTTCTAAAGGGGGTACACCAAAAAATTGCATTTTGAGCTTTTTTTTTTTGCAATTTTTGGCATAGAGGGTCATTTTGGGCTCTGGAGGCTACCAAGGCCCGCAAAAACAAAAATATTTTTGCTTGCCATTTCATTTTTTTAAAAAAATTAGAATGTAATTATATGCTTCAAGATATTGTAATAATTTTTAGGTTGCATAGTCAACCGCAAAACTTTGTAACTTCTCGAAACTAGCAAAATATTGTACTCAAAAATAATAAAATTTGGTTCAAAACACTCACGAGATCCTAGATCTCATTCGCAACGTTCGGTATATACAGTGCCTCTGGGAAGCGCTTATGGGTAAAGTCATCACGACTACTACTACACTTAACGCCTAATATAGCTGCAACAATGTATTTTGGGCATCGACCCTTTAAATCGGCATGGAGTAATAAGGACACAATGCACACACTATGAGCCATCCCATCCATCTGTGAATGATTACAAGACATAAATCTAGACTAAGAAATTATTTGAGTATATAGCGAAGTTATGTGCACCTATGAGGATATTTCTTTTAGCCGATGTCAATAATCACACAGACCCCTTTTAGTATTGTCTTGGTACCACATATTGAATTCTTTCACATACGTTAAAGCCTCTTTCACATACCACCGAGTATATAGAAAGGGTGAACTTCTTCCATGTACTGCCAGGTATATCGGAAGGACGCATATATAGAAATTTTTGGTATATCAGACTAACGATATATAGATTGGGAGACCTTATACCTGGAGTGATAAGATCCTAACCTTGTCAATGATTTCTACAAAATGGGCACCAATGCCCCCAAATTATTTCTTCCAGATTCACAACTACTCAGAGGAAATAACTATGCTACCTGGAAGACAAAAATCAAGATACAACTTGAGTTTGAAGATATCTCGGCCTATTGCGACTAGTACTCTGACCAGATAAACAACTAATAGAACACAACAATGATAGTTTGTTAAAGTAGATCAGAAGGCTAAACTCATCATCTTGTTTGGAGTGTCTAAAAATGTGCAACCCCACATTCGAGATGCCAAAACAACCAAAGAAATGTGGGATAAGTTGAGAACAGTATATGAGGCCAAAAACAAGAATGTAATATTGAGTTTGCAGAGTAAGTTACAAAAAAAGTTCAAGTAGAATGAGAAAATTGAAGCTTTCTTAAGAAGCATTACGAGTTGAGGGCTTCACTTATAGCCCTGGGATAAGCGATCAGATGAAGCTCTCGTTCCCATTGTTTTGAAAGCTCTCCCTTCTTCTTACCATATTTTTGTAACAACAACACTAAACTTGTCGATACGATAGTTAGTTTCGAAAAAATGGTAAACCTATTGCATCAAGAGGAAGCCATGCATGACAAGGATGATGAAGAGGAGCAGAAATTTCTTCACATCAAAAATGGAAAGGAAAATAAAAAGGTAAGCTTAATTCCTATCAAAAGTCCCAATATCGAATCAGGATCAACATCAAGGAAAAAACGAAGAAACAATGTCCTAATCTATAAAAGAGGACATGAGTTAAAATATTGTTGGTATAATACACACAAGAAATGTTCATCAAGTAATTCTAGACCTCAACACCAAAAATCTCACAAGGGACATACGAACTACAATCAAGGGTAGAAAAAGTGGAACTGGAAAAAGAAGATCCCATCAACAAGGAAATATTGTTGAGCAAGAAGAACATTCAGATAATGAAGACTACTTGTACACTACTCGATCAAGTGAACCTTCCAAGTCATCTAGTGATGTTTGGTATGTTGATTCAGGAGCCACTCGACACATGACATGCAAAGAGAATGGTTTACTTCAATGAGGGACTCACCTTTGTAAAACCATATTTCGTTGGGTGATGATTCTTCATATACAGTTCAAGGGATTAGGAACATTTCTCTACCCCTTGGTTCACGAAACTGTAGACTATTAGATGTCTTATATGTCCCTGGGTTGACAAATAATTTTCTTTCAATTAGTAAACTCCTAGAGCACAACTTAAAAATTGACTTTGATAGTCATTCCAAAGAAAACGTGTTTGATTTGAGACAAATCACGAGGCTCGAAAATAGTTGTAAAAGCCTCTAATGTGGGACGCATGTTCCATCTTGATTTTATCCATAAAGATGATCAAATACTTGTGGCTAAGAACTCTACCTCTGCATAATTGTGGCATCGGAGACTTGGTCATATTAGTTTCAAGTATCTCGAGACACTTTGCCGACGTAATATGGTACATGGGCTACTATCTCTTCAGAAGGATATAGATAATTGTCCTCACTACCTAGCAGAAAACCAACATAAAGATTCATTCCAGAAAAGTACATATCAAGCTCATGGTAAGCTTGATCTGGTTCATACCGATATTTGTGGTCCGATGCAACCAAGTCATTCTGGATTTCAGTACTTCATGCTTTGTGTTGATGACTATTCAAGAAAAATGTGGATTTTTTTATCTTTGCAAGAAAAGTGAAGCTTTTGAAACCTTCAAGAAGTTCAAAGTAGCTGTTGAGAACGAAATTGGTCATCACATCAGAACTCTCCACTCAGATCGAGGGGGGGAATTCACCAGTAATGAGTTCAAATACTACCTACAAGCTCACGGGATTCATCGACAAATGCCTCCTCCACACACACCACAATAGAATGGTGTTTTGAGAGAAGAAATCGTACTATCATGGAAATGGTCCAATCCAAGATTGATGATTACTGGACTTGCAAAGACATTCTGGGTAGAAGCAACAAATACATCAATGTATTTTTGAACAGAGTGCCCATAGTTGCTCTTGATGGAGTAACACCACAAGAAGCATGGTCAAAGCGAAAACCATCTATTGCACACCTTAGAGTATTCGGTGCAAAGCAACTATGCACATACCCAAGCATAATAGAAAGAAATTGGACATGAAGTCACAAAAACTCATCTTCTTTGGGTACAATGAAGAGACTCTTGGGTATAAATTGATGGATCTAAAGACCAGAAAGTCTACACCAGCAGAGATGTTGAGTTCTTTGAGAAGAAGGAAGCAGAGAGCTCCTCCTCTAGACTCACCTGATGTAGATTCTTCACTAGTTGTAAAAATTGAAGCTGATGTTCCCACTGATGATGAAAGTGATGATGGGGATGATGGTGATGATCAGATAGAACCATGACCCACGAGAATAGTTCAATGTATGCCCAAGTAGTGTACTAGTATGTTATGAGATGAAAGAATGGATGCTCTACCGATACATCCACCCTTTGAACCACATACTCACAATAAAGCAAGAGAAGAAGTTAAATTTGCTTTGATGAGTAGACTTATCGAGTCGATGATCCCTCTACAATCCAAGAAGCCCTACAACCAAAATCTTGTAAATATGCCATGGACTCGAATATTAGTCAATAATGAAAAATAACACTTGGCAGCTTGTTGATCTTCCACCAGGAAGAAACCCATTGGATGCAGATGGATCTTCAAAACAAAGTACAAAACAGATGGAACAATGGACAAGTACAAAGTGAGACTAGTAGCGAAGGGGTATGCATAAAAGAAGGCATTGACTACGAGGAGACATTTTCTCCCACATCTAAGATCAAAATGATCGGGATGATCTTTGCTCTTCTACACAGTTTGGTTGGAAAGTCCATCGATGGACGTAAAAGTTCCTTCCTAATGAAGATTTACAAGAAGAAGTCTACATGACTCAATCTGGGGATATGTAGTACCTAGTCAAGAACAAAGGTATGCAGACTCAAGAAATATCTAAATGGCCTCAAACAGCACCCTAGGCATGGTACATCAAAATTGATGAGCATCTCGTACAACATGGATTTATTAGAAATCCATACGATCCCAATATTTACCTTAAAAAGCAAGGGGGGGAGATTGTGATTGTCATTGTCTATGTCGACAATCTAGTCATCACTGATAGTTCAGTGAGGATGATTGATGCAATGAAGAAAGATCTTAATCGATTGTTTGACATGATAGATCTCGGGCTAATGCACTATTGTCTTGGATTGGAAGTATGGTAGAAAGAGAATCACATATTTATTTCTCAGATGAAATATACCAAGACAACGCTCGAAAAATTCAGGATGATGGATTGCACACTGATTTCTACACCTATGGAGAAAAAATTGTAGTTATCTCGTTCAAATCTATATTTAGAGGTAAATGCCACTCTCTATTAGCAGTTAATTAGGACTCTCATTTACGACCTATAGTAGACCGGATATCGGCGTTGCGAGTGAGCTATCTATCTAGGTTCATGCAGGAACCCAAAGTTTGTCATTGAAAGCAGCAAGGCACATATTGAGATATCTCAAAGGATCAGTGGATCTTGGTCTAGAATACAAGAAGAACGACAACTTCTTCTTGTCAGGATATTCAGATTCAGATCATGCGAGAATATTGATGACAGAAAATCCACTTCATGATTTGTATTCTTTATGGGATCTGGACCAATATCATGGGGAAGCAAGAAACAACACTTTGTTTCTCATTCTTCCATAGAAGTTGAGTATCGTTCTGTAGGAGAAGTTGTCTGTGAAGCGATTTGGCTACGTCGCATACTCGAAGGACTTGGAATACCACATGACAAACCGACCACCATGTATGTTGATAATGAAGGTGTTCTCAAACTTGTTCACAATCTATTTTTTCATGAAAGAACAAAACACATTGAGGTATAAGTACATTTCATACGCGAGCATGTCTTGAAGCAAAATATACAACTTCAGTTCTGTCCAACAGCTGAACAACGGAGATATCTTCATGAAGTCACTTGCACGTGACAAGTTCAAGTTGTTCAGAGAGTTCCTCTCCTCATCCCTTGAGACAATGCAAAATTAAGGGGGAATGTTAGGATAATTAATTATGCATTGTATAATTAATTATAATTATTAATTAATTATTATTATAACATTATTACATTAATTAGTTGTATAATGTTATATGGTTTTATTAACCATATTTGGCTTATTATATTCACGGGTATAATTGTTATGTTGTTATAACAATTATGTCATTATTCATTTGTGCTTCCCGGATGTATTTTGGAAGCTACTGTGTTTTAGTTTGTTGTTTCATAGTTGCAACTCCATATTTGTTTGTATTCAGGCTATCCAATATGTATAAATATTATAGCCCACACTATTGTAAGGAATTGATTTCACATTAATAGATTATACAAAGCTTCTGTCCTGTTTGTGAAACTACACTCTCCTTATATTGTACTGTCTCTCTCTCTGCTTGTCAAAACGTAAAGGTTAGCTGAATCTGAAGAATGCTAGAAGTTAGACCTTCCAATGTGAAGTTTGTCACCAAGAAACACGGTCGGTGCTATAGTTGCGATCACTATGCCAATGGGCTTAAACATTGCCACAAATAAATGTCCTTTCTTGTTGTTGCACCAAGTTTGCAAGGTATAAGTAACCCCTGTACCAATAATTACCTACAAGAAAAGGATTATTATATTGATTGTGAAGGTATGCTTGTTTCTAGTTTGTAGCTACCAACATGAGGATAAAGTTAGTAATACTATTTCTTACTAAATATGAAATGCTTATGACACCAATGTCCCATTTTAAACTCCAAACAACTAAATTGTGCTCAATAATAGATGTGAGAATGGCTGATTGCATAGTTGCCAGTGTGGTCATGAAAGCAATAATTGATAATTCAATTTGGATATCTCTGCAAAGTTGCCACCTAAATACACAATTTTTCTTATAAACCTATTATTAGAAAAAATGTTGAAGAACAAAGATTCATACATAGCCCAACTTCAAACTGATTACTGCATTATGTTCCAAGTTGACCAAGATATTGAAGCCCCTATAAGAAAAATAAATCCTATGATCCAATCTCTGACTGATGATGTTTTCACTGCAATATAGTCACTTTCTTTTGAGCCATGGTTTAGATACAAAGAAAATCTTATGACCAAACCCTTGTATAGAGTGACTATCATTGCTCCTCCGATAGAAATGAGGGTACACAAAAAAATTTCTGGATGGTTGAGCTTCTATATCTACTTTCTCCAACTGAATCTAGGTAACGAGAAATTATTGTATGCATAGTGTTGGATATATATAAAGACACTGTAAGGAGTTCTAGTATGGGATAATTTTGTATTCAATGGAGCTCCACTCGATAACAAATTAAGATAATTTTTGGGATTTTGGGGCCTCTCTTAGTTAAAATCTTGGGTGTCAATTTCTTCTTTGTGAACAATTTCTTACAACTAGCAACAAATTCTATTTTGAGATTTGAAGAATTCACCATTTGCCACAATTTTTGTAGCCTGGGAACATAGATTTTCTTCTGTCAAGATGAATTAGAAACTAAGATGATTGATAATTTCATGCCATGGTTTATCAACACGTTTATTGTTTTACATAACTTACAAGAAAAGTATAAATTCATTTTGATGGACGGATGGAGGATTTTAGATGTAAAATTAAAAGTACCTAGATTTATTATTATTCATTTTGTTACAATTTAATACTTGTTCTGGCAATAGCGAATTCGATCTATCTCACCAATACAAGGAATTTCTGATAGAATTAAACCGAACGTGTTTTCACCTCTTCTTTGGATGTCAGCCAAATATAAATGAAGTACAAGCAGAGAAACACTGACTTTCTTACCTAGTAAGAATGTCAACATTGATTTAAAATCCTACATGGGTAACTAAGAGCATGCTCTAAAACAAGGACTCTTATCCTCACAACATAAGCATGAAATTATTGTCAAACAAATACAATGCCTTTGTTAATGTTTTCTTGCAATTATTTCTTTAACTTATCAAAGCCAAATCTGCCAAGCGAAATACATTCCAAAGGAAAATGAGACCAGAAATAGTAAATACATGAATGAATACCTACATAAAAATTTGTTCCTATAGTCAGTAGTCACTGACCTTTCATATGAAGTCAATGGTCCTAGAGGGAACACTTCTTCAACACCAGCACGACCCAATCTTACTTTGGAAGCAAAGAATGGTAGTTCAGTTACCTATTTTGGTAAAGAATTGTGCTTATTTTAATAAGTGTCATAAACAAATGTAAAATAAGATTTTGAGGTATTGGAACAAGTTTTATGATTACATTTTTTCCACAACCATCTTATACCTCAAATGCAACAAAAGCACAATACACAACACCAACGTCACCCTTCAAAACCACATATGCAAGCATCGAGAAAATTTAGCTGTTGTAAATGCCTCGTAGTTAATAGTTTAGTTCCATCATTGTTATTCTTACCCAAGTTAAAAATTGTAGAATGAATAATTTACAAAACACTATATGTTAAATATAGTACACGAGATAAGTTTTCCATTGATATATTTTCACAACACGGGGTTATTGACATAACCTAGGTCGATTAATGTCGAGTAATTACATTATCACCAAGCATTTCCCTCATAGGTAGCATGCTTGGGCATTGGAAGCGTCAACGATAAAAATAAAATTAAACCTAAAGTAAATTTGTCCACTTCCACTAAGTCATGCATCCGAGCTATATCTTGAATGGTTTACTTTTATAGTTTTTTTAGGACTAATTGGCTTTGATTTTTAGTAAAATTATGAAATTCTACGTTCCATTGACTCGAGCTTTAAATAGTTTGTTTCTTTGAAATGAAAACTATGTAATAGTTTCTTTGATTGGTGTGGATTGCATATTTCCTTTCTGAATGGGCCACCAAACCTCAAAACTCTCCTAATACTTGGATGGGGAACTCATGCTTAGTGTGGTCCAAGAAACCTCTAAAACATAAAGTCTCAATAATACACAACAAACCAACTAGGTAGCAAATGAAAATGAAGATATAAAAAGTACCTGTAACCTCACTCTCCTCTCTTCTTTGCGTTGGGCTAGAGCAACATAGAGTGACTTGCTGACTATAATTTTTCCATTCATTTCAGAAACTATATATATAAACTAACAATCTTAAGACAATTGATATGAGAACCAAGTTTCATTAGTAAAAAATATTTAATAAATATTTACATTTGACCCTCAACAAAAATCATTACTTACAGTTGGAGATGCTTCATTTGTAGATGAGAAGGCCACAAATCTAGAGCCCCTACTATGACCATGGGGATCCCTCATTGCCTAAGAAATTTCAATATATTTTATTATTAACTCAAAAAAATTACAAAAGAATACATCATATAATTAAGTTAACAACTCTAAACATTATATGGGTATTCGCCTTACAAAATACCTTAACGAATTAAGGAGGACACAACCTAGATTGACCCATAAAAACTAAAAGAAGACTTGTTACAACTAAATCAAAATCAAACAATAATAGTTACTCTATACCAAGTTTAATGCCCATAGTTTTATTGTAGAAAACCAATCCGAAATAGGGTTTAAAAAATAGTTTTACACGAGTTGCCTTGACATAAAGTTACAACCAACGCAATGCGACCATCGAATAGAGCACCAAAACAAATACAATGATGGATGCCCTTAGGCTTATAAACCCCTACGATTTTCAACACCTCGGTTGTAATTGACACTATAAAATTCATCGATTATTGATTATATCCACCACCGTATTTGGGCATTATTTGGCCACGCCCTCACCAGAGTCTACACAATCCCCACATTGAGCTTAAACAGGTTGTCCCTAGTCATCCTGGAAAATTTATTGATGTGGCCTTGTATGTGTATGTGTATGTGTATATGTATTTGTACTGTATTCTGTACTTATATCTACGTACATGTATACATGTCTACTGCACTGCATTTCTTATATCTATATCTGTATCTATATCTATACTTGTACCTATACTGTACATGTACTTGTACTGTACATGTATGTGTATGTGTATGTGTATCTCATATCTGTATTGTCTCTCAGAAGAAACTATTGCGTCCTGTTGTTTTCTTTGTTGTATGCACAAGAATAAGATCGAGGATTAGGAGGTGCTTCATTCGGGCGTAATGTCCAGATTGTATTGATTTTGCTGCTTCTACGCTTCTAAGCACTTGTGCCACATGCACTGTAGCCTTTGTAACACAATTCTCGAGGTAAACGTAAGCGTTGGATTTCAATGCACTACCTCCACCAACCTCATTTGTTCAATTTTTGATGGATGTTAGAATCAACCGAGGCAACCCACCCACCGAGATACACCTATCGACATAATTAAATCAATGTTAATAGAGTATTAAAATGGTATTGGGTGGAGAGGTCTGTCAAGCATACATCCTCTTTCTTCTAATATATCAAGTTTTCCCATTCGGACATACCTTAGTCTTGAACTAACCATTTGTTTAATTAAAGCTTTTATTCGGTATGTAAAAGTTAAATCTTTACCGCTTATGCCACTATGCTCGAAAAAATAAACATCTAAACTTTTGAATAAATTTGATTTAAAAGAGAACCCGAGTTTTACTTGATTTGATCCCTCCATATGCACAAACTTCCTTGGCTCATGCTCTGGCTAAGTTTTTGTATGCGTGGCTCTTATTATCTTTCCATTTGTATATATGGGTTTGTGCATATAATAGTCCTTTCCAATTTCACTCTTACTCCCCGAGTCTACGTGTGAGTAATTAGTGTATTTCCCCTTGTGTTCTTTGAATTTCTTCCACTAAGCCTATTAACCTCCATGTGAGCTGTATATTCCTCCTTTTATAGCCTCTCCTTATTTTTATTTTTATGGAGCTATATTTAACCCTACCACAATCCCTTTGAATTCACCGCTTTCCTATTCCTCCTCCCTAGACATGGAGTTAACTACTTTTATTTTTATCTTGACTCTATGTTTCATTTTAGTTGAATTGATTAATGGTCTCTGGGTGATTCTTAGTTTTACTTATTCCAACTCTTTCGTTATCTTTCCATTTTAACTAACAATAGACTTTAACTAGCAATTGCACATGAGTTGTAAATAATGTTGGAGAAGATAACAATATAAGTAATAGTTTTAGCTATAAGATAATGATTATAGGTCTTAGATCTTATTTGTTGTATAAGGTAACTTTTCACTATCTCTATAAAGTTAGTCAATAATTAGTTTATACATATATAATTTAAGAATTATATGAGATATAATTTAGCATTCCTTTCCATATTAAATCAAAAATTTTGATATTTATTCAAAATTGTTGTGATATTCTAAAATATTATTAATATGTAAATGTTTTTATAGGTTAAAGGTGTATTATACTAATTTCTTTTGTGTGATATGGAAATATTTTATTTGTAAGGTTAGGTTGATAATTGTAAACACTTTCTTTATTATTTTTTGAATGTTATTTGGTTATGTGGTATGCCATGTTAATTTGTAGGTAAGATTTGGATATCTTGTATAAAAATATATTGAGTGTACTATATGTATGTACTTTTACAAATATTGTAAACAAAATGTACATACCATTTCAACATGGGGTGAAAACCAGCGATGAGGAGAAGTCTTATTTCATTAGGACATTAGAATTGTAAAAATAATTCTAAGATGTATTAAAAGATATATTCAACTTGGAATAAAAACTACATAAGAAATTAAAAATGAAACCTCTTCCTTGTGTTTTCTTGGGTAAAATCCATAAATCCTAAGTGACGTTATTGTTTAACTAAGTGAAATAAACAATGACACGAGCAATTAATTGCAAGGCATTGTTTCACCATTACCACAAGAAGATAGGGGAGAGGGAAAATCCACACCTATTTTAAGAGGTAGGCATAAAATGAGAACTTCCATGAGAAGATTAAGATAACAATAGTTGTTTTGGTTTCGAATCTCACAATTCTACATCTCTAATTGAAGTTTCTTTGAAAAAGATGGAAGCAACTAATTTGTAATGAGCCATCCACTATGTAAGCACACCCAACCATCCACTTTACGCTAATATTAATAAGGGCATAATAATAATAGGGTATAATAAGGGATTTCTTTTTACGCTAATAAAATCATTATCCACATTTATAAAAACCAAAAACAGTAGAAAAAGTTTGAGTTTGGCGGTTTTTGGGCCCTCTGGGAGAGGGGCTAGTAGTGGTACACCCTAAGTTAAGGGGTCCACAAAATTAATTGTTTATCATATGGGATTGTGATTTTTTCACTAATATGTAATTCAAATTTGTGTTAGCTTATATTTTTCTTTGGAATGTTCAATTGGAGGGAAAACAATATTTTGAATTGATTTAAAATAATAAATGTGAGTTACATTACAACCATGATGGAAACCAATACTTGAATATGGGTGAAAATGCTTAAACATTGAATTTTTTATACTTGTACATGGGTGAGAGGTCTTACATGTCATGATGTGATTGGCTACTCTACATAATTATTATGTCAAAAATAAATGACTACTAGATAGTACTATGACAACTATTGGGTATTGTGTGATCAATAGTCATGTTCACCTATTGGCCCCTCTCCCCTACTTAGATGCTTAAGTAAGTATATCAAAATTCCAATTTCACGTTGCGGCCATTGCAATGAAAAACAACCCACCCTCTTTTACATGAGGGAGTTAGACAAAAGGACGTGGGACGAGATTTAGGGTTAAATTTGATGACCATTTAGACGTTTTTGTGATTTTGGACGTAAATACTTGTAAATATCTGATCTAACCATCACACGCAACTTGCATATTTAAAACGTGACCATCATTTTTTATATAGATTTGTATAAATATTATAAAAATATATGTAAATTTATATTATAAAAGATATAATAAATATAGAATAATTAGTAAAAATAACATTATTTTGTGTTTTTAAGGGCGGTATTGAAAAATTACCGTCACCCAAAAATTGTTTGACAGGCATAGGTGGTCATCAAATTTAACCCTCTTGGATGAGAAACTTGTCACAAATTACGAGTAAAAATGACATTAAAATAGAACATAATGAAGGTGGGGCCCATCGTTCATCATCATTGCATGCGAGGCCCCACATTGGTCGTGTAGACAACAAATTTGGGTCGCACTCCCCTTAGTTCCCTTTTAATCGAGCTTAACATAACGCTCACCTAACCACGACTCCTTTACCCCACATTCATGTTAATTTAATTGCTTATAATTGAATTAATGCCCATCCTCAAATTATTTATTAATTTAATTACTTTAATTAGGTTGATTTACACCTCACTCAACCACCTCACCATGGACTTATTCTTACCCTATTAATTAACTAAGACTCAGTCTCTACTTATCTTAACCAACTGAGACTTAGTCTAACCCTAACAATAAATTCCTATACTTTCTCCAACAACACTCCTTAACTAAGCGCTAACCATCACTTGAGACCCGAAATAACAAGCGAGCACTCCAAAAATAACCAAGACTGTTATTTTTGGTAAACCTAGGATTTCCCCCCTAACCGACACTTGGTTAACCCTTAACCGATGCCGACACCTTTACCGTCATCGGTTACCATATATACAATTTTGCAACCTTTTTCCCAGGTTAGTCACTTCGAGTTTTGGAGAGAGCTATCTACATTCAAGCACGAACCAGAGTTTTCTCAGCATCAAGACGACATAATACATTCAACCAGAGGCCCAAGAAAGTACTTGAGACTGATCCAAAGGTATTGACATTCATGATAGCACTCCAGGAAGCACTATCACGTCATTAACCACCAAGTTCTTCACAGATCAACCATCACCTTCCTTCACCCACCAAGCTTGCATATACAAGTAATTGTGTTTATTTTGTTTCACTTTTGTACTTACTTAAATAGGTTATTTATCTTTTTATTATTATATCTAGTTATTCCCTACATTCTTCTATCCCCACTTTCATGCCCACCTACCTATCCAACCACCCCAACCTTCTGGCTCTCCATACCTATCCTTTATACCTTCTTGAGTCTTCCTCATATGCGAACCCAATTATCCCTCCTTCGCTCTCTATGCATTCACGAGAGAATCCCAAAATCACATTTAATCAACTTTCACCAAATTGCCCCTACCAACGTTAGTTAGCTTAACCATCATTAGTTTCCCTTTCACTGACATTGGTCACCAAACCGACGTCGGTTACTCACTCTTGTGTTAGACTTTCACTAAAATGACCTTAACACCCCTAAAAACTTCACAAAACCTTGCCAAAACCTGATACCCCACCTACAACCTCACCACAAACCTTCCCAAATCTCTACGAGACACAAAGAGAGCCCGGATACACATGCACGACATTCAACCACTCCCATAGGACCGATATCGAGTCATCTTAAACTAGTATCGATCATACCTAAATCGTCATCGGTCACACACTGACCGGTGTCAGTCTCTGTGTCTAGTAAATTGCTTTAGACTAACAAGCTTCCCAATTATCCAAGACCAAGTCAAACTCCACCAAGTCTTACCCAGACCCTGCATGTGATCTCCGGACCACCTACTACGGCTGCAACCCGACGCATGATCCTCATCAATTTAATTATTAAAGCATCTAATTGAACTAACATTGATAGTAATCTGAGATACCTAAATCAGAACACTAGCGTTAGATTCTTTTATTTGTATGTTCATTTATTTTATATTGAATTATATATATCAGTGGATTGTCACCATCGAGGAAGTATCACACTTCCTAGATCTATCTCATGCTAGGAAATCCACTAACCTTTTGCTATTAACTATGTTTTGTGGTCTTGCTTTGCATTTCAGGTAGTTCCTCCTAGCCAAAAGGAAGCTCACACAATCAACTTGGATCAGGAAATCAAATTCGTGCGCACAACCTTCAACCAAAATTACAATAGGTATTCCTCCTTGGCCTATTTACCCTTATCTATTTCATTAATCTACTAAGAATCCGGTGAAACATTTTGGCATGCCTGGTGGGACCCATCAGGGGTTCTGTTGCATTTGTTCATTCCTAGGTAAAAATTGTGTGTTTATTTCCCTTTGAAATTATGACTATTTCTTAGCATGTTAGGGTTCATCATTACCATACTTAGGTTTATGGGTTGGTATTCTATTTTATCATAGTCACTAAATCCCATTTTTCCTCATCTTTTCAAATTTCACAGTGACCGGCGTCGGTCCAACGACCATCACCAGTTTACATCGATGGTCGGCGATTTACCTAACCATTTTCGGTTTCTAATTTTTTGGGTTATGTCACTAAAACAAAAACCATCATATTTCTATTCTTTCTGGGTTTTATCAAATTCATCATCTTACCTCTAGACCTTTGAAATCATTATCAAATTGATATTTTGTCTCATTTTCATCGCTTATTGCCTCATTTGTATAACTTTTGATTTTCCACAATGCTCGCTATTGGTTACCCTAACCGTCATTGGTCACCCTCTATCACCGTCATCGGTTAACCCAACCGTTGTTGGTTCTTGTGTTTTAAATTTTTAATTAAAACAACATCAGTTTTCACCTTCGAACTATTTTTCTTCATTTCTTCTATTTTTCTGTGTCATTTACAGAGAGCAGATTGCCAATCCTACACCAACTCACATGGTTTTGACTCGTAGTCAAGCCAACACCCTTGTATTCCACACAAGCCTTCACCGCTCCCACCTAGCCCATCGCCACCTTCCATCCTATCACCTATGGATCCTACTTAGCCCATTATCATCAATACTGGTGAGGAGTTCACAAGAATCCTTGACCAAAACCCCACTTCCTTACAATATTATCTCACCCATTCATCCACTCGAGATTCATCAAGAAAACTGGTATACGACATGCCTGTGTCCATTCCCCTTTCCCTCATCCCCACTTATGGTTTAGCTCATACTAGCTCGACCTTACCTTCTTCCACTTTACCACTCATAGTATCCCAAATTGAACCCACATCATCATTATCGTGGCACTTATGGCATTGGTCACACTTTTGACTTCGATTTCTCCCATTTAACCATTCCTTCATCAACCACCTTGAGCATAGCCTCGTCTGCACCTGCCACCTCGTATATACCTATTGCATCGCAGCCACCCATGGTTTTGGTAACTCATACTCCATTCTAAAACATTGTCCTCTCCATCCCACAGTATTTACCTCCAATCACTACAAGAATCACTACATCCACCCCACCTACTTACACATATCACCAACAACCACCTATCTCGTCTATCACCTATTCGAGATATTTTCCCCTTTGCATCTATTCCCCCTCACAGTTCTCGTACTCAACACCACCATATACTGGGATGTTGTCCTCATCATACATTCACCATCTACCCCCTTATACTACGGGGGTGCCCAATCATCACAACCTACCAATGACCTTATTAAAATGATGATGGAAAAGATGCAAACATTGGAAGCATCGGTTTCTATCTCTCAACTCTTTGACATACAATGAAATCTGTAATGAGCCCATTCATCCATCTATTCCCATTCGTCCATACCATATGCATTGGGAAATTCCCAAATTCAACCGGTTCAATAACAAATAGGACCCACAACAACACTTGCGGTCTTTCAAACATGGGTTTTATTTAATCACTCATGACAACGCTCTACTCTTACGGACATTCCCAATGTCCTTAATAGGACTTGCATTGGATTTGTATAGTGGTTTACCTCGACATTCCATTTACTCATTTAACCAAGTGGCTCAAGCCTTCTTGGACCATTTTTGATCAATATCTTTAAGAAGTTTACAATGACCGACTTGTACTCAACACGACAATACAAAGATGAATCTATTATAGATTTCGTCACTCATTGGCAAAGCCTCATCAAATAGCTTACATTCCAACTACCTCAAACTGAGCTTATAGAGTTGTTCACCAGGGCTTGTGCTAGGCACATCTCACCAACTCTCCAAGTCCAAACCTTCCAGTATGTTTGATGAAGCATTCACCATGGCTAGAAAACTTGAAATCCATGCCATAGAAGAGAAGAAAATTCAATTACGTAAAAAACACTGCATTTAAGTCAAATGAGGCCTCTTCCTCTTCCAAACCCCAAAACAATTATTCCAAATCCAAAGGATCTGCCAATGTGGTAGTTTTAAAAGTTGGCCCATCTCACCCATCTAATCAATCAAAACCTTCTTCCAACCTTTCTCCCATTCAAGCTTTCTAGTTTAGGTGAGAGCAACGAAAGTACACTCCCATAGGAGAGCCCTATTCATTGGTTTTAGAAAAACTTCTAAAATCTGGAGCAATTGCTCTTCCACCCATCAAACCACATACTAGTTTTGATCCCACTCATCATATGCCTGCATGGTATAAGGAACATAATTAGTGCAGCTACCATCGTGTTAAAGGTCATAACGATGGTAATTGTATAACCTACAAAAATATTGTCCAGGAAATGTTAGACAACAAAGATCTCGTCTTGGACAACCCAAACGCACTAGCTAATCAGAACTTACATATCTTTAAGAAGCCATTTCCTAATCACATCCCATCATCTAGCCAAACTTTGAGCCTCCGACTAATGACAAAAGAATGTCTGTGAGGTTCATGTTGTTTTCAAAGTCATACTAAACCTTCCTCAATTTCCTCCTATCCCTCTCTATCGAGGAGATTCTTGCATGAGAACTTTTACCCATTGAGGAACCTATTTCATCTACTCATTCACCCATGAGGAGTCCTCTTCATCTTCCCCTTCACTGATGAAGGAGTTCACAATATTTTACGATGCCGTTTCACCACTCACCTCGCAACCTAACAAACATTCGTGGTGTTAACTCTCTTACCCACATGAGAGTCATTCTCCCTTTCCTCTCCACTGAAAGAGGAACCTACCTCATCCTACACATCATCTCCCCTACCCATAGGGGATACTTTAAATTGCCACTTTGCTTATTGGTGACCATTCTCCATTAGCCTTCCAGACCACTGTTAATTTACTCTAGGCTCTCGACCCACATAGTCCAAGCCAACAACTTCCTTGTCTCACAATTTTTTTACAGGGATTACCACCAAGTCAACATCATCTCCTCCTACAAAAATGCCATTTTCATGCCTGGATAACCACTTGGATTATGTTGATAATTCCATGCTTTGTGAACGCCTTCAGCTACCTTTTTCAACCCAAATGTAAATGTCATCTATCGATACCTCTACAATTTATCCAAAGGTATTTCACACAACCGAAACAACCATGCTCATGCCTATTGCAACAACCTCTTCTTCATCACCCTCACCTATACCTAAACCTTTACCAACAATCAAACATGTTCCTATGCCTAAGAACCTACCTATACCTACACCTTCCCCCACATCCATAACCATCACCACATTGGGGTCATGCCGACATCCAGTCTAGTCCATCCTCCTATTAAATTGGATTTAGCCACATCTTCACAAACCCACACAAAAACCATACCTCCACCTAAAAGGAAGACCCAACCTTCTAGGTCGTATACACCGGTTTTGCCTACTACCCTTTGTCACCTTCACCGCTTCCATCTATCCTAGGACCTCACCCATCCACCTTGGCCAAACAACCTCCTACCCAAGGTAAACTAAAAACATAACAGCCCATCCCCTCATCACGAGCCTCTGTTACACCTAACTTACCTGCACAACGTACACCTTTTTGTCACCTGCAACCTATTTACCACCTATACCCGCACCACTTCTAGTAGCCTCGTCCCTACCTATGTCCCCAATCTTGAACCAATACCCTCCACCTTGCCTCTTCCAAAACTATCCGCACCTATGTTATAACCTTGGCGAACTCGTCCTTTTCTACCATCTCGCCTTCTCTTCTATGTCACACACGTCATTTTCACCTTTGCACGAAAGGTGTAACCGAGTTGAAAAGCCAACCACCGTCCAAAGAGGTAGTCAAACCTACAACATCTTCTATTGCTAGCTCATCTGCTACACCTTTACCCAAGGTGTAACCTAAACCTCAAACGTCAACCTACCAAACTTGTGATCAAACCTATTCTAGCTCCGATTCTACCTCCCGTGATGCCTCTCCCACCAAAATCACTCATACCTCCATCTCGACCTACACTTACCTCTCATTCCGATCCATTGGTAGGGTCTTACGCCAACATCTTAGTAAACCTTTTAGAGACCACTGTCATCACATTGCTGCCACTTAGACCTTACAAACCACACAAACCTAAACCAACATGGTTTGATGATACGAAAATTTGTGCCTGTCATCATGTGCTAGGGCATGATTTAGAAAACTATAAGGCTCTTAAAACTGTTCTTCTCTAACTCTGTCCTACTAAAGAATTTTTTAATAATGATGATCTTATAGATGAGAACCATGTTCTTCATTCACCTATCACCACACATGATCATCCCTTACCTATCCAGTGACCTTCATCTCCACCTCCACTACCCTTTTATTCTCCTTAAAGATTTGAGATCAACATGGTCTGCATAAGAGAGTTAGCAAAACCTCCGCCTAAATGTCAATGCATTGCTTTCTTTGCACAACACCAGTATATGCCCTCATCATTCTATTGACTGTCTTTTCACTACACTTATCATGACTCAGCTGATCCCTCACCCCATATTAATATGGTTAACATTTACACTCGCACCCAAAAAGATAAATGAAAGGAGAAAGCAACTAGAACATCCACCAATCCTGTACCCAATATACCATCTACAACCGCACCAAGAATTACCATTTGGGGACCCACATACCCTATTTCTGATAGGGTCACCCATCGTACAATGATCAAACAGTTGCACCAATCTCCTCTCAAAATGTCATTATACGAACTTTCCCAAACTTGCGAGTCTCATTGACAGGCCCTCATGGAGGTTTTGTAATCTATTGAGGTTTTACCTAAGGACCCAACTCTAGTGGCATCCATGATCACTTCTCGCCATGTGGCATCACTCACCACTTCATCACCTTCCTCTGCACCTACTACCACTTATCAAGAAGAACTCTCAATTTCTCTAACGATGAGATTGTACCTCTCCAATCAGATGATCTTGATCCCGCCCTATTCATCTTCATCTACATTGATAATATACACATTCGATGTGTTATGATCAATGGTGGTGCTAACATAGACATTATATCTTCCCATGCATACAACCAAATGCACATCCCCACTAATTGCATGCATAATAACCCAATTATGTTGAGTTCATTCAATGATGCCATAACTTCGACCCTTGGCACAATCATTCTCCACATTCACATGGGCCCCCGTACCATTCTAGAATTAGTCTACGTATTAGAGGGGGAATTCCAAAGACAACTTGTTACTTGGCCAATCATGGATCCACATCATGAGTTGTGTTCCTTCAACCTTACATCGTTGTGTAAAATTTGATGGGAATACGGGACTGCAGAATAGTGCTATGATTTAATAACAAACAAAATCATGCACACAGGATCTAAACAATTCCCCACAAAATCTACAGCAGTGGAAGTATAAACTAGAATAATCCAAATCACACAAAAGTACACACACATAACAAGCATGTACCGTGGTTCACCCAATGTGGGCTACGTCCACCAAAGATAGAGATCTCATATATATATATATATATAATATAACAAGAGATTACAAACCAACTCTTCTACACAAGAGTACATGTATCTCTACAAGAGTATCTCCTCCTCCCAGATCTCCAACCGGATCTTCCTGAGTACACTAAATCGTGCCTCCATACCACCA
This sequence comes from Taxus wallichiana var. yunnanensis, assembly GCA_018340775.1. Lineage (NCBI taxonomy): Eukaryota > Viridiplantae > Streptophyta > Pinopsida > Cupressales > Taxaceae > Taxus > Taxus wallichiana. The sequence goes on from CM031234.1 coordinate 957,250,687, forward strand.
CTTGTGTCTCCTCTAGATCTCTAACCGGATCTACTTGAGTGCACTACAACCGTGCCTCTCAAACATAACCAAATCTCACATACCTGAAGCTACCCTACATCTGCCACTGTGTAGCCAAGCTCTCACTGTATTGTGAATCTACAAACAAGACCTCTAGAAAGATCTACCAATGTGCAACCCTAATCATGCAGCTAGAAGTAAGTATCTCCTCCATCATTGCAACAAACTGCAAACATGAAGACAACTTCCTCTACCATGCTAGATTCATATGGATCAATAATAAAACATGATCTCATGGATCGCAATACAAGATCTCACAACATGTGGATCTACAAGAATGAGCAATAACAAGATCTCACAACAACCTGTGGATCTAACAAGAAGAAACCCTAAGTGCTTTGCATACTATGCAAGCCATTACATGAGACTAAACAATACAAAGGAAATACTAGTAGAAGATAATACCATCTTCTCACCAACAATGTACCTTGCTTTCCTTCTGTTCAACTTCTCTCCATGAAAGCTCTTGTCTTCATGTAATATGCTTTTTCTTCTTCTTCTTCTTCATCCTTTCAACCAAGGATTATGCTCTTCTTCTCATCAACTCATCTAACTCTCTCTAACCCTAGTTTTCTAGCTTATATAAGCTTAGAAAAACTTAGGGCAACTTAGCCATGAAATTACATCCAATAGATTTGCTTTAAAATAAAAACTATATTAAAACTCGTGACTTAAAAATAAAGTGCTTCGCATACCAGTAACTAACACCGGTTAGACCTAACATGCTGTCGGTTCCTCCATTTCTTGATCGACGTCGGTCCCACTATAACCGATGTCAGGTTCTTTGTATTTCTAGTCACTTTCCATTACATGCTAACTGTGAAGCAATCTAGCTCCACAACCTAACAATCTCCCACTTGGAGATAAATTGTTGAACCTCTGTACCTGTACCTACATCACTGTCCTCAACACACCATGAAGACCATCTATTCTTTCCTTCAACAATTCTCTCAAAGAAAAATAAAACCAAGAATATCAAACCATCTTCTCAAACCAAGAAGATAAAACCATGACTTACCAAACCTACACGAAGCTACAATTGATCCATGACACCAAGCCTCAAGCTCCCACTGAATCATAACACCATACCAATTGTTGGTATCGACAAACAAGCCAACCTAGATCCTCATGCAACAAGCCATCATGACTAAGACACCTGTAAGAGCTCCCACTCAAACTGAAGTTCTGAGCCTCAATCGTATTCATAGCCATACCTGTAAAACGAACCATGTTCTCCATCCATCTATCCATGTCTCCATGTAACCACCAATGCAACTGACAAAGACAAGTCAAATTGGAATATGTGAAAGCAAAACAAGATCCTAGGTAAAGACATCCCAAATGATTTCTACCTGCAACAATGGGTGATCAATCCACAAACCTGCATAACTCAAAGAATCCAAACATTGCAATCTACAAATCCAACCTTGCATAAACAACTAGCATGTCCAAGACAATCATCTATAGATAACATCTCTCAAGGAGTAACATAGTAATCAAGAGGAAATACAAACATCCCCTACTCATGCTCAAAGCATCCATGTGCAAATCAAACATCTGCATCATCATAGACTCACAAAATTGAATCTATCCAACATGTACAAACTCACCATGTACATCCATCCATATCACCAGCTCTCTAGAAGCTCCAAGTCTGCCACCGACTAACTCCAAATCTGAATATGAATCATGTGCTCATCAATGTCAATAACAAACATCCATGCTAAACCATGCCACTAATACCAAGTGCAAATACTAACAAACATGTCATCAACATACTCTGCACAAACCAACCAAGATGAAAGCAAAAACAAGGGCACCATCTAAAAATGGTAAATAAACACTGTTGTCAAACTTGTGACCAAACCAACCATGGTTTCCCCTAACCAACCATGGTCAACTCTTGACTCGACCAAGGTTAACCTAACCGACACCGGCCTCTAGAATAATTAGATTTTCTCCATTTTCACCCTTCAAACTCTGAAAAATTGCTCTATCATCTAAAACCAACTGAATCTACCATCAACTATCATCCCTAAGGAATATCCAGGCACCAAAAAATAAACTAGAAGTGACATCACAAAGCAATAAACTCAAAATAACTGCAAATCCATGACTGCCCTCCAAAACCAACTTGTGCCTCCTGCCACTCTGAATAGTTGCAATCTCCTCTCATTCTGCATGTGCATCATGTATCCAATCTTGCAATGCCAACAACCATGGCTTGCTCCCACTAAACACGAAATCCCCAACATTGCCTCTAACACCAAGCTCAAAAGCTAATATGTCAGTGAGAAATAAAACTAGATGAAAGAACTATAAAATTTATTCCCTTTCTTCTCTGAGAATACTTTTACATCACAAAATTTTGGACTTCTTGTGAAGTAGGTGAATCACCTTATTTCCATCCGTATGTACTCAAAATCTCTCATTACCTGCAACTGTGTCTAACCATGAATTTTCATTGAGGATCTCATCCTTAGACTAGAAACCCTTGTCCTCAAGATTCCACACAACTGGGAAATAAAAGTCAAACAACACCAAGAAACCATGGTGTAAATTTGTGCACACAATCCAAACATAATATCAGTTGCTCCAAACAAAATAAATAAAACATGAACCATATAGAGATACCTGACTCAAAGTCTCAATGGACTAACCGAGCCAACTCCGTCCTCTTTTTGATCCAAACCATGAAGTGATCTACACCGTCTCTGCCATGTACACTCTATGCAAGAAACTTGATCCTCCAAACTAGGACAAAGAACCATCTGCCCTCTCTTGCTGCAAAAAACCCTATACAGATAAGTTGCCACAAAGACCAACCATGGTCATCCCCTAACCAACCATGGTTAGCTGACCAATATCGGTTCCTCTGTGACCAACCTCGGTTCTCAGACCGATGTCAATGCTACTAGAATGAACCCAACACCACACAATTTGGCATAACACACCACACCAGGTGCCTACTTTGACCGAAGCCGATAGTTGAGCTAAGCCAATCATTTCAAGAAGCATCCAAATCTCGTACAAAAACAATACAACAAATCCATGCAATAAATTGCATCAAGATGAAATACATCACCTTACCAGCACCAAGATACTCAACCACATCTTCAACTAAAGTACATGCTTCTCTGATGGAAGCCCCGTCTTCGTTTTGTGCTACTACCTCTCTACCAAAGCCCATGCATCTAACTAGCACCAAGAATGCATACCTATTCCTTTTCTCTGTCTAGATCTGCAATCCAAAACCATGCATGTGTAATTAAACCATACACTCAACAAACAAGATACATTCCATGCATCTCTTCATTTCTTTAGATCTGTGATTTTCTGTTTATAACCAGGCTACTCAGTAACCAACCACGGTCACCCTGTAATTGACCATGGTCCTCAATAACCGACCATGATCTCACCTTACCGACACCGGTTGCCACTTAATCGACTCCACCACTATGTTCTCCAAAAACCTTACACTTCTAGCTCCCACTTGAGATTCAATCTCTTCGTGTGATTTTCACATCAGGAAAAATAAACCATGCTCTCATACATGTCAGTAATAACTACTAACAAAACCATGAAGCAAACCCTTGCTTTGAAAACTAAATCCATCGCTCTGATACCGGTTGATGGGAATACGGGATTGTGGAATAGTGTTATGATTTAATAACAAAAAAATCATGCACACAGGATCTAAGCAATTCCCCACAAAATCTACAGTAGTGGAAGTATAAACTAGAATAATCCAAATCACACAAAAGTACACACACATAACAAACATGTACCGTGGTTCACCCAATGTGGGCTACGTCCACCAAAGATAGAGATCTCATATATATATATATATATATATATATATATATATATATAATATAACAAGAGATTACAAACCAACTCTTCTACACAAGAGTACATGTATCTCTACAAGAGTATCTCCTCCTCCCAGATCTCTAACCGGATCTACTTGAGTACACTAAACCATGCCTCCATACCACCACTTGTGTCTCCTCCAGATCTCTAACCGGATCTACCTAAGTGCACTACAACCGTGCCTCTCAAACATAACCAGATCTCACATACCTGAAGCTACCCTACATCTGCCACTATGCAACCAAGCTCTCATTGTATTATGAATATGCAAACAAGACCTCTAGAAATATCTACCAATGTGCAACCCTAACCATGCACCAAGAAGTAAGTTTCTCCTCCATCACTACAACAAACTGCAAACATGAAGACAACTTCCTCTACCATGCTAGATTCCTATGGATCAACAATACAACATGATCTCATGGATCTACAATACAAGATCTCACAACATGTGGATCTACAAGAATGAGTAATAACAAGATCTCACAACAACCTGTGGCTCTAACAAGAACTAACCCTAAGTGCTTTGCATACTATGCAAGCCATTACATGAGACTAAAAAATACAAAGCAAATACAATAGAAGATAATACCATCTTCTCACCAACAATGTACCTGCACTTTCCTTCTTTCAGCTTCTCTCCATGAAAGCTCTTGTCTTCATGTAATATGCTTTTTCTTCTTCTTCTTCTTCTTCATCCTTTCAACCAAGGATTATGATCTTCTTCTCATCAACTCATCTAACTCTATCTAACCCTAGTTTTCTAGCTTATATAAGCTTAAACATACTTAGGGCAACTTAGCCATGAAATTACATCCAATAGATTTACTTTAAAACAAAAACACTATTAAAAGTCGTGACTTAAAAATAAAGTGCTTCACCTGTAACCGGTGCGGTTAGACCTAACAACCGCAACCGGTTCCTCCTTTTTGTTACTAATGTCGGTCCCCATCAGTAACCAATGTCGATTCTCGTATTTCTAGTCACTTTCCATTACATGCTAACTTGAAGCAATCTAGCTCCACAACCTAAAAAATTTAAACATGAAGGACATAATAATACCATTCCAACTGACCCTTCACCATTCAAAAATTGTAACATGTTGTATAGACCTAATTGATGTCCTTATACTAGTTAAGGCATCTTCTACTGCCGTCACCTCTCCTTCACCCACAACCCCTTCCACCAACATTTCTCCTACCTTGCCCACACCTAACTTATTTATTCCGATCGCCACCGCACCTCCTCGTAGCTAACCCATCCACTAACCCATCTACTTCTCAACCAACCAATGCTTCTTCTTCCATTCATCCATTCCTACTACCCATATACCAACTACCGATCCCTTAGAAGGTGTTTTTCAACGTCTCACTCTAGGGGAGTACCACCTGTACAACATCGACACATTCCTTACTCCTCAAGAGTATGGTAACCTTCGCCAACATCCCCACTATGATCACCACATAGGCAAGGTTTTCCCTTACGGTCCTCCCCACCTTCGCACAAACTTAATTTATGGGGACTTGATACTTCTACCTACTTGCTCGAGCTACCTACCCAAATGCGACCATTTTCATCTAACCTTCAATCTCTCACCAACCACCACTTCACCCACACCTTCCTCCATTGTTGTGCATGGAAGGGTTTTTGCTTTGGTTTCTATGAACAATACCACCATACTATCATCTCGTACACCACACGTAAACATAAAGATCAAGTGGTATTGGCTTTGTCGAACCATCTTTCAAGAAAGCCCACATCAAACTCATTGAGGATAACAACCTTCCTTCACCCCATCTACCAACTTCACCACCTTCACCTACGGAGTCTATGGATCTAGAATCCATTCCTCCTAATTTTTTTCGTGAACACCATTTCCTAGACCTCTAACTTATAAACAAGATGGCGAGGCTCCCTCTTCCCTTCCCTTCCTGTGTCCTGACATGATCAATGACAATACACCTTCTATTAATGTCATTCAATGTCAAGACGATGAGTCTATTCTCACCTACCTTGGTGCGAAGATTCTTATATTCACCGGTCATTGCCTTCTGAGACACAAACCATGTTAAATGAATCGACCATCGAAATCAATATTAACACTCAGGATGAACCACACATCCTGAAGATAGGCCAACCTTTAGATGCTACTGAGAACATGAAGGTTTTACTTGTTTGCTCTGGGAACACAACAACATTTTTTTGGTCCTACGCTGATATGCCTAGTATTGACCCAAACATTGTGGTCCACAATATTGTAACTATTCTTGAAGCCAAACCCATAAAACAAAAGCTACGAAAAATGCATCCTTACATTTCCATTCTTGTCAAAGAAGAACTTTAGCACCTTCTTTTAGTTTCCTTCATCCTACCCAAATTATCCCCAATGGATCTCTAAAATTGTTCCTATCACAAAAGCGACAGGGTGACTCCGCATTTGCATGGATTTTTATGACCTTAAATTAGCTTGCCTTAAAGATGAATTTCCTCTACCTAGTATTGACCAACTAGTTGATCTCACCTCTGGCCATGAGATGTTATCCCTCATGGATGGTTTCTTGGGTTATAACCAAATATTACTTGCCCTAGAAGATAGAAAAAACAAAACCGCCTTCATCACTCCTTGGGGAGTTTTTGCTATCATGTCATGCCTTTTAGCCTTAAAAAAATGGTGCCACATATCAATGGGTTGTGATCGATATATTTCATGACATTATGCATCACATATTGGAAGATTACGTTGATGATATTCTTACCAAATCCAAACATTAAGCTGAACACCTTACCTTCCTTAATGTCATCTTCGACCATCTCATCAAGTACTATGATCACCTTCAACCTAAGAAGTGCGTCTTCTCTGTTCTCTCTAGCAAGCTCCTTGGTTTTATTATTTTGTTGTATGGCATGGAAGTTGATCCCAATAAATCAAGGCTATTCTCGAAATTCCTCCACCTAATAACCTTCGTCAAATCGCATAGTTTGCAAGGCAAGTTGCAATCTATTCGCCATTTTATTTTGTAACTTTCTGACCACTGCCACCCATTTCATCATCTCCTAAAAAAGGACGTCTCCTTCAAATGGGATGATGACTGCCACAAAACCTTTGAGGCATTAAAACAATAATTTCTCCAACCCCTTGTGCTCATTCCACCTAAGGATTACAAACCATTTTACCTTTACATTTCTGCCATTGATCATTCGTTGGGTGTCATGCTCGCTCATCGTGACAAACAACATAGGGAATAAGAGGTTTATTATATAAGCCGTACACTTTTAGACTACGAAAGCAGATACACTCATGCTGAAAAACTATTCTTAGCCTTAGTTTATATCACCACTAAAATTAGACATTACCTACTCAACCACAAAACCTTCGTTGTCACCAATATTGACCCCTTACATTACATGTACGCCAAGCCCTACCAACATCAATGTGTTGCACATTGGTTCATGCTTCTTGCATACCTAGACCTTGAATTCACTCATCAAAAATTTGTCAAAGGAAAAACCATCACTGACCAACTAGCATATACACCCCTCTCTAGGAACTAATCCTCTAACTTCTATTTCCCATACGAATCCATCACTACCCTCTCTTTGGACGATACCGTTTACCAGATGACCTTATTATTCGATGGTTCTAAATGTCAACGTGGTGGTGGTGCAGACATTATCCTCATTCCTCTTAACAGTGAACCTATGCCATTATCTTTCAAACTATATTTTGATTGTACTAACAATATCGCCAAATATGAAGCACTCGTATTAGGTCTTCAAGCCGTCATTGCCTTAGACATTAAATCAATTAATATCTTTGGTGATTCCCAACTGGTTGTAAACTAAGTGAATGGTATATACCAGTGTCCTAACAAAATTCTCCAAAATTATAAGCATCATGTGGACATCTTTTTGTCTACCTTTTACCATTTTGAACTTAAAACAACACTACGTTCCACTAACAAATTTGCGATACTATGGCCTTTCTTGCCTCTTAGATCCCGAGTTCTCCTCCGAATCAAAAATATTTGTCACAGTACAAAGGTTGCAATCACCTTCTTATCTATTTCGAGACATCTACCTTATTGGAACCATTGAATCGACCCACAATACCTTTGGTATAAACAATTTGCAGATTACCTTTCCCTTTTAATTCTACCTCCAAACCTTACTTGCAATGGACAACGAGCCTTTTTCAAAAGTGTCTCTCACTATGTCATCATGGGTGGTCTTATTTATAAATGCGGCTTTGACGGTATCCTCCTACGATGCCTTACAAGTTTTAAAATTCCCTATACCATAAGGAAGTTCACAACGAAATTTGTGGAGGTCACTTTAGTGGTTTAGATGTCGCTAAACACATTCTCCATCTGGGATATTATTGGCCAACCTTAAACCGTGATTGTTGTGATTATGTCAAACATTGTGTGAAGTGCCAACAACATGCTACTCTTCATCATACCCCTATTCACGCCTTACAGGTCGCACGAAACCTTTGGCCTTTCTCTTAATGGGGTTTGGATCTTGTCAGAGAGATCAATCCTCATTCTTCCCAACATTATCAATGGATTATTACCGCTTCAATACTACACTAAATGGGTAGAATCCATACCTCTTATTTCTACAAAATCGAGAAAATATGTGAATGAATCAACAATCACATCATTTTTTGCTTTGGTGTTCCTCACCATCTCATCACTAATAACGGAAAATAGTTCAAAAACAAAACCCTACGGAAACTCTGTGACGCCTTTGGCATTCAACTCAATTTTTCTTCACCTTACTACCCTCAAATAAATGGCCAAGCAGAATCAACCAACAAAAAATTAAACAAAATTCTTATGAAAGTTATTGACGATACTGGAAAGGATTGGCATACACACATTCCTTTTTCCTTATGGGCTTATCACACTAGTATTCGTACTTAAACTGCTGCCACACCTTTCTCTCTGGTCTACGGTATATAGGTTGTTCTACCTCTTGAAGTCTAGATTCTGTCTCTTCATATCTCACTTAAAGAGATGCTCAACAATGATGACTTTCGCCAAGACCGTTTGACACAACTCAAGTTATTAGACGAACGTCATCTCAATGCTCTTGATCACCTCCAAATCTACCAAAAATATCAAACGTGCCTACGATAAACCTGTCCATGAATGAACCTTCTAGGTCGGTGACCTCATCCTGAAGGAAAATCAACGTATAACAAAAGAGGAGAAAATTAAATGGGGCAAATTTGCTCCTAATTGGCTTGGACCCTATATCATTACTCATACCTATGGATTAGGTGCTTATCATTTGTCTTCACTCGAAGGTAAACTCGAACCTCGAGCCCTCAATGTATTACATCTTCGACCATTCTATTATTGAATTAAGTCCTATATCACATTCTCGTCTAGTTAAAAAGCTCATCTCTTTAGCACAATTCACCTTCCATTTTACCTATTTTAAGGATCACCACTAAACAAGAATCATGTGATTACTCGTCAATTTTCAGCCTTATCTTCAATATGAGTACTAGGGATCTACTCATGGCATGATTCTCATGGATAATTTTCATCTTTTTCAAGATGGAATCCCATGGTAATTCATAAATTAAATCCTCTCTTTCATAGTTAACCTCTGTGTGCTATAATTTTGTCTTCAACTCAAGAGCCTATTGTTCTCTATAGTCTTGTCCATGACCTAAAAGTCCAAAAACAAAACAATTTCAAAAGTAAAATGGGATTCAACTCCTTGAGTCAAACTTCCAGAAAAAAAAGATGACTCCCTCAAAAAGGACATCTACTTTTTCTATCTCGTTGCTATAAATAGACTGCTCCCTCGAAGGACAACTATACAAAGCTAGCCATACTATACATAGTCTATCATCAAAAGAAGACTATTATTGCAAAAAAATAAAATAAAATATTCTGAAGCTTCCCACATCGATCAAATTTATGAAGACCTCAAGGAGATAATCTACTCATCCCATATAGACTTCCCGCATCGATCAGCCTATAAAAACAACAAGAAAAAAAGAAAGAAATAATTTTTTTTGTCATGGACTTACCTTTTTTGGTCTTGGATCTCTTGCCAAATAGTCATGTTGTCTCACACTAGCTTACACTAATAACCAAATTTTTTTCACCTCATCACCTTTTCACCCTAATTTCTTGCCCACTTAAGAGACATGCCGCAAATGTGACATTTCATGATCATGTGACTTTCTTCACCTTTAGAACAATCAATTATGCAACGCCTTTAGGGTCTTATGTTCATAAGCCAATTTTTGGTATGATAGACTCATTAGGATTCTTATCAATTAAGCGGCTCTTTTTGCCACCTTTTACCATACACATTCTTCATTACTTGTTGATTCGACTAGACCATCGACACCTACATTTTAAGGATTCCCTTTTCACCAATGCCCGAATGACCTAAACTCAACTATGCCTAAAATCACCTAAACTAAACCATGCCTAAATTACCTAGACTCAAACATGCCTAACACCTACCACCCCATCCCTCTATCTTATCATATTCTTCCCTATCTTATGGGAGAACTACATCGGCCTGAGGCCCCTTTTCACTAGGGATACGTAGGCAACGCTCTGAGGGCATGGGCCCTTGGAGGTTAGCTCAGCCACTCTTTTCCCTAACCCATTTTGCCCCATTTTTCTATTCACATTCTACCTTACTTAGTTTCCATTTTTCACAACACTTGGAAATTAAACAATCAATAAACATACATACTTGCCATTTTATCACATCATCAAAACATCCAATCAATAATTTCATATTTCTATGACATCAAATATTTGGAAATTCCACCATAACATACATATACATCATCATTTATTTTCCATATAACTAATAACTTGGAAATTAAATCAAACCCAAAACATGACCAAACCATGCCTATACATTTTAAGGATTCCCTTTTCACCAATGCTTCAATGACCTAAACTCAACTATGCCTAAAATCACCTAAACTCAACTATGCCTAAAATCACGTAAACTCAACCATGCCTAAAATCACCTAAACTCAACCATGCCTAAATTACCTAGATCAAACATGCCTAACACCTACCACCCCATCCTGTTTCGCACAGAATGTTTCCGTTCTTGGAATAGAGTTGCTTCTATCCTTTCATTCTCTTGAGAAACAGATAAGGGTTAGGGCTAGGAGGAATACTGTTGAATGTTTGGAGGGTGTGCGCATACCGTCGAGAGAGATCGATCGATTGCGAAGAACTCCTTTTTTCCGGGAAGGACTACTTGCAAGTAAGAATACAAGACCACCAGATTCTAATTAGACAATAAATGAGGGAACTGCCTTAGGCCCAGAAATATTGGAATTCCTTTCGAAGGTGGTCAGGGCCTCTATGCTAATACGAATTAACAAAAATTCTAACAAAGAAGTTATTGCAAAATTACAATTTAATTACCTTGTTAAAACAATAGAGAAAAGGCTGGTCTTGGTTTTGAATCACAGTGACCGATGCCGGTCACTGTCACCGGTACCGGTTCCTAATAACCGATATCGGTAGGGGCAGTGATTTAGGGGCTTTTAGTGAAGGTTGGCTATAAGGTGGCTATGGTGTTTATTAGGCTAGTAAATGATTGGGGATAGGTAATGGGGTGATGGAGAAGACTCAGATAGTATGGGGGCTATTCTTGGGGGCAATGTAAGGGTAGAGGAGGTACAGTTAGATGTAGGGTGTTACCGGGTAGTGGATCTGGGAGTAGACTTATAATTACTGTGATTCAGAAGTCCAAGAAATGTTATTAAAAGAACGTACAAGACAGTACTTACTAGTTCCTGATGAAGATACAGGTCCAAAGACTGTGATAACGAAGGCAGGGCTCAGGTAGGATGATCGGACAATCAAAGATGAGCTATCTTCTCTCCCAATGCTTGGATGAGTGTCACTGGGCTCTGGTTACTCAGTTGCAGTCTTGGGCTTGATGTCCTTCTCTGCAAACTCCTTTCTTTCCTTCACTTGTCTCTGCTCAGCCAAGTGAATTCCCAATCTTTCCAATGAATTCCAGATCCTTTGTTTTTGGTTGGGGGAGGTCATTTACAGAGAACCGATCGCGGTTATGTAATGAGATGGTAGTCGAGTAGAACCGGCGTCGGTTGAGTCAAAGTGGGCTATTTTTAGTAAAATAGCTAGCCTTCCCTTCCTTTTCTTCGAGGGATTAGTTGTGGGCTTGGTCAAGTCATTATTAGGTTGGTTTTGGTGCGGGTGAGGAGTAATTAGTCATGGGTGTGGATGTAGACCAAGTTATAGGTCTTAATTAGGTTAGTTTAGGATTAGGGCTAGGTCATGATAAGGTGGCGAAATGAGGTGGCAGGTTTGGAGATGTGGATTTATTAATTATAAGGTAATTAATAAATAATTGTGTAAGGTTTAGGTGATGAGGTTAGGTTGCGAAATGAGATGCGGGGCACAGGGGGTCGTAAGACACAAATTTGGTGTCTACACATCCCTCTATCTTATCATATTCTTCCCTATCTTAAGGGAGAACTACATTGGCCTGAGGCCCCTTTTCACTAGGGCTATGTAGGCAACGCTTCGAGGGCATGGGCCCTTGGAGGTTAGCTCGGCCACTCTTTTCCTAACCCATTTTGCCCTATTTTTCTATTCACATTCTACCTTACTTAGTTTCCATTTTTCACAACACTTGGAAATTAAACAATCAATAAACATACATACCTACCATTTTATCACATCATCAAAACATCCAATCAATCATTTCATATTTCCATGACATCAAATATTTGGAAATTTCCACCATAACATACATATACATCATCATTTATTTTCCATACAACCAATAACTTGGAAATTAAATCAAACCCAAAACATGACCAAACCATGCCTATACTTGAATCCACCATGCATAACTCACCTAGACTCCATCATGCCTAACTCACCTTGACTCCATCATTCCTACATGACCTCAACTCAATCATGCCTAATTCACCTAATTTCCATCAATACACAATAACAATGGAAATTAAAACCAAGTACATCATTGATACATAAACACCATCAACTATATATAACTGGGAGAGTCTCAGAAATCAATACACATAAACACAAATAGAAATACATACAAGTATCTCAAATTTCTCTGATACAACATCTTTATCTTCGGTATGTAGGCCGAAATAAATACAAAAATCACAAAACTCTCATATAAAACCTCACTATCTTCTAAGCGTAGGCCGTATATATATATATATATATATATATATATATATATCAAATATCATACAATAATCATCTCAAGTGGCTAAATATCAGCTCACTTGATATCCTCTGAGCTAGTCTCACTGTATCCTCCTCTTGAATTATCTCACACCCCGCCAACATCTCTCCACCCTTCATGGGTCTCGCCTAATCTCCCCTAGCCCTCTCACTCGGGCCTAACCTCCGTGAACTAGTAGCCTCGCCTCTTACCCTGCCTCTCTGGGCTCATCGTCCCTTGTGCTCTTTGAGCTATGAGTGTGGGATATAGTCCTCTCACTCGCGCCACTCGGGATATGTACTCGACATATGAAGGAACATCTATATCGGCACCGTCATCGGGTGATACTGATAATATCAAGCCTCGTTCGGGCATCCCTTAACCTCACCATCGTCATCGTATGAGGGGGTGCCATAAGTCTCATTGCAACTTGTGAGCTCTACGCTGCTAATACTAGCCTCGACCCTGCCCTAATCCTCGTCCTCCTCCTGTACCATGAGACCCTGTCCCGCCATCTTTGCTACTCGTAGTATGGGACCCCCCTGGGCTCGTGTTGTGACTAGCTAGCCTCCAGTAAACTTTTCACATGTTCCTGTAAGGCGGCCACCTATACTCCATCACCATCACCACTCTTTGTGGGTGCTTGTTCTATACCAACCGGGCCTGTAACACCGTCACTGAGCCTACAAGGTGGCCACTTGTGCATGTGCTCTGTCACCGACCACCAAAACTGTGATCTGCGTTTGTAGGGTGGCCACCGCCCTACAATGCATCTCTAAACCATGACTGTAGCAAGATTTGGCTTCCCGGCCTTGTGGTGCTGCCCATTGGTATGCCACCCACCACCGCTTATATCCATCCGTGAATCCAGTGTCATCAATCCACCTATCCACCATCTTCTCCTCTTGCCACGCTGTCGGTACACTCGAAATGGTGGAGACATGGTTCTCTCCACGTCATCATGACGGTATAGTGGAAAATTTGGGGTACATCCTGTACAACCCAAATTACCGTCCTAACTCTGTCTCATGTATCATCTTGTGCTCACCATTGACACGATGTCCCTATATCCACCTCAATAGTTGGAGCTCCTATAGCTCCTCCGCCATGCCTCTATACGATGGAAAGTCAACATAAGGCCTCCAAACAATGTCAACTCCTGAAATCCTCCAACAATCGCCTGCAGATATAACATCATATCTCGGACCTAGCCACCCTCTCGCTGCCAACCATCTCGGTACCCAACATCTATATCCAACTTGGAGAAAGTAACCTCCGAACCAATCATGTCGGGAAAACCAACTAGGCACGCACATACAATATGCTCGTATGCCTAGTAGTGTAGCAAAAAGGTACAACACATCCCAAACCTCCTCAATCTCCCATAGGCCCATAAATCCCTATATAATTGAACTAGGAACGATGGTGCCCATGTGAAATGTGTCTGCTCCTCGGTCATATCCTGGAGTACTCCCATCACTGCTCGTGGGAATCTCCCCACCCTCGGAATCGGGAGGGCTAAATAGCCTATCACCTCCATCATTAGTACAGACAACCTCGTCTCTTATGGGTAGGCTGCATACATGTCTCTGTAAGTGAGACTCGTGCTGTGATACCTCAACTCACCCATCGCCTCCCCAAAAATGTATATCGTCACTCCATCGATGCCTCGGCAAGTAATAGAATAAACTATCTCCCCAACAATAAGAAGCCGCAGGACTTGGTACATGTCCTCTAGGGTGACAGTCATCTCACCCATTGGTAAGTGGAAGGTATTGGTCACGAATCCCATATGTTGATGAGAGAGACCATCATACTATGATCTTGAACAATGCACCTATAACATCAGACCCGATAAGTCCAACAACAGACTCATATGCTCCCACTCCTCCGCGGTCATGCTAGATCACATCCGTACAAAAGTGGTGGTACTTTGTCCCACATCTCAATCGGTCTCTATCTTGCACTCCACCAAAACACAACATTGTTAAGACTCGACTACATCTAATTACCTATTATCCCCAAACCATACCCAATACCATCTATCAGGACCACCCCCTTTCCCCTTCTCACCTATAAACCTATTAACCCTTGTCATCTTTACCCGCTATGTTAGTTCATTTCACCTACTTACCTATCCCACATTACTACAAACACATGTTACACTCACCCTCTCTGACACACTTCACCTATCCCTTTTTACCTCTTTTCATTTCCTTCCTAATCCTTCTTACCCCTATTCTTCCTTAACCTTAACCTACGCCGGTCGCCTTGATCACACTTTGGTTTTCCTTGATCATCATTGGTTCTATTTAACCAAAGGTTGTCGGTCACATCAACCTCGACAAATTTGTCGGTCAAGGCCGACCAAGTCAACCAAACCTTGACTGATGTTGGTCTTTGTCACGTAAACCGAAAATTAAAACCCATCCCCTATATCCCATTTCACCTAAAATTCACCTAAATACTACCTATAACTTACCCCAACCCACCCAAATTTACCTCAGATTCATTTCTACCCTATTTCATTTACATTTTTCTTCCCCATAGCAATTTCACCCGCATTTCAAAATAAAAACCCCCACCCCAATTTCTTCATTTTAAACCAAACTTTAATCACACAATGAGTACAAGAATGCCTCCTACCTCATCTCGATGGCATCTACGCGGTGGCACCTCTGGTCTCTGTGCCAGTGGACCTCCCACACCTTCTCCTACCTCTACCATGACCAAATCAATGACTCACCTCCAAACCAATGAAAACACTCGAATCGATCTCTAGGACCCACCGATCGAATGCCAATCACCCACTACATGGCTCGCCAACTCAGCTCAATGCCTCGTACTATCACTTTTTCACTCCTCACTTGCTCCTATGTCATTTTCTACAAATGGCAAAGTCAAAATGAATCCATGAATCATAATTAATTTCCTAACAGAAATATATTTAAAATTTAGACACATTAACATCGCACTCATATTATATTCTATAATTAGAATCCAATAATTGTGTTAAGATTTCCAAACCTAGGCCTATCCTAATCTTATAGAATTTGTCAAGATTTTACATAACCACCCTTTAGTGACACTTATAAGGATATTTAACCTTAATTTCTCGGACTAAGATTTAGGCTTCTAAATACGCTTTACAATTTTACAACCAATTCTAATTATATAATTCATGTGTCCCTAGGTGGGAGAGTAAAGATACTAATGTGGGTAAAAATCTCTGGAATGGATATTTCCTCGCGCCACTAGTTTTTGTTAATATTCATAGAATGTCCCCTTCGCTAGATTGGGCTTCAAATGAGATGGTTATAAGGATCCTTGGCTATGTAGAATGGATGAAGGCTCATGTGTTACTTCTAAAAATATATTGACATTGACAGAACTCCAAGATGCTATACATCTAATTTTTGATCAATTAAGAGTGGTCCTATTAAGACGTAATACTTGGTAACTTCTCCTTGTGTGTAATGACATAAAATTTATGGTGTAAATGAGGAAAAAAATTGGTGGCTTTGGTAAAACATCAATAATATGTACAAGTAAGGTGTAAAAATATTATGGAAGGTATGTGCAAATTCATTGTGCAAGGTGACTAAATTGTGTAAGGAAGTTTAAAATATTACATATAAGTGGTTCATGGAAAGGCTCAAAGTGGTTCACATTAATGTCTATTTTCCTACAACTTTATGTAAGATTTTGTGGATTTGAAGTGTTGCACATCTTGGTAATATTATATAGGTTTTACAAATTTGCATAACCTTTGTAATATTTCATGGCTTCAGATTGGCTCTCAAATATGTTTTGCATTGTAGACAAGGGAAGAGAGTAAGATATGTCACTATAGATGTGTATTTTTCACCAATAAGGGGTAGATTTAAGTCAATAAATGAGATTGTGGTTAACATTTCACTCTTTGGGGTCTCTAAATCCTAGGGGAGACCCTACAACAACCTAACATGTGTCAAATATCACAAAGTGTGCATATATTAGTGCAAAAAACCCAAATAAGTAGCCTAACTATGATTTCCAACCTAATTGGCTATCACTAGTAAGAAGAATCATCAGTCATAAAAAAAAAATTACAACATAATCCAAAGTAATAAAAAAGAGGCCTCTAAAAGTATGTAGGATTAAGCAAAGGTCTTAAAGGGGGTCATACAAAAAGATTCAATTAAAAGTAGGGGTTTATCATTTCAACTTCACATTCACATTATCCATCGACAAAAATTCAAAGATTGAGATGAAGGAGTTAGAGTTAATATAAGTGTTTCATCAATCCACACAATTTCCATAGCTCCCCACAATTTAGACTACCATTAAACCACATATAATGAGATATAATAAACCATCAAACCATTGTAACTCAAAATAAAAGATATAACATTAGATAAGTTTATTGAGTGTAAATGAAACCAAAATTCCACAAGGATTTTATAACCAAAAGATTTTATGATTACACATAAAACCTTTACACCAAATTACAAAATAAGGATTCTATTAATTTGAGTGAATACACTTCATACTCAAATAGAAACTTCCTTCTAAATCCATCATCTCATTTATGACCCAATAAAACATACATGACTACTCTTCTATATCTTCATTACAATATCCTTGAATTGATCATAATTGTTTCTAATTCTAACATCTAAAACATAGCTAAATTATGAGCCTAGAGACTAAACAACCAAATGGATTAGAGATCTAACAAAATTGTAAGCCCAAATTGGTAACTTGAAAGATGATTTGATGAAGTATACACTTCACCAACTTATATAATTAGAAACACTCCATAATTGGAGAATAAAAGGAACTTCATAGCTATAGAGAACCAATGACAAGAGGAGAAATGAGCATGCATAGATCACTCATGGATCAAATGAAAATTGAAATGAAATCACGAGCTTGAAAAATATCAAAGGGAACTAATTGAGTTCCTCAAGAAACATAAAACATATGAGAAGAACATGAGATGTCCCATAATTTACGAAATCAAGAAATTTGGAGAAGAGAATGACATACGGTGGTGAATCCATAAAATGTTGTAAAAAATATGTCATAAAAATATCACAAATATTTTAACCATTTATTTCTAAAACTAAGACAAATGTGTATCTCTTTAAAATACCCTTCCATGGTACTTGAGATCATGTCAATTGGAGTTATTTGTCAAAAGATATGACTAAAAATAGGCCGGATCTATCACGACTACTCAAGCTTATGACATTTCCTTGCTCTATTTTACATATAGCTTGACCACAACTTGTAAAGTTTATACTTAGAGGAAAAACACTATAGATAATCTAAGAGTGCATTGATTTCTACCACATTTTCTCCTACCACATTTTTCCCATCGGTATTTTAACATTGTTTAGACCGAGGAGGCAAGGAAAGAATATTTTAAAGAGTGATTGGCATAGATGAGTGGCATTTGTACCTTTGTAAACTTCACATTTAGCATTGGTCTTCTCGTAGGGTTTGGGGTGAGACTTAAAATTTGAGAGGATACCACTTTCCTCCAAGCCACTTGTCATTTGTCAGTGGCTATGTAAAATCAAATGTTTTAACTAAGGCCTTTGAGAATTCCCACTTGATGATCTTCTACAAGTATCTATCATGTGACACATTTCCTCAATTTAAACCTTTCTATGTTTGGGGCTAAGGAAAACTTATAGCTCATCCATCCAAGGTGCTAAAATCAACCAAGTCAAAGGTTTGGAGATTACACCTACTACCATGTGTCCCTTTACCACTCAATTAATATTGACAACATGATTTAGTGATAAATCAAAGTCATCTCGATCATTTTTGAACGTCTCAAGGGAAAATACAAAATCAAAAATCTAAGTTTCTTCCTGATTTAATTTGTATGCACTTAGAGAAGAAGTGGGAAAGAAATTTTGGTGAATTTTAAACATAAGGGTTCCTAAAAATGCATGAAATAACACCATTAAAATCCTTAAAGTTCCAAAATTTGACCACAAGGCCCCAAAATGAAGTGAAACCATTTTGGGTGCCAACATTGGCTTTGACTATGAGACAAGCACCCTTTGTGGGTAACTAGAGATCCCAAATAACTCTATAAAAGTATACCAATGCCTCCAAAGATAACTCGGTGAACCCTATGATAAAAAGGTATTAACACAAAACTTTGCATTTCCAAACAAATATGAAAAAATATCGCAATACTATCCTAATCAAAAGCTTTATAAAAATCTAGTTTTTAGTCAGTGCAAAGCACTCATTTAAAATTAGAAAATTCTATACAGATATATATAAAATATATAAGGGAAATGATACATCAATCCTCATTCAATAAACCCATTTCATATGTATAGAGAAATAAGATCCTTGTCTTAACAATGTAGAGTGTTTTCCAAGAAAATTGCAACAACAAGAGATAAAAAAACTCCAAAGGTAATACAAATATAGATCATTATTTTTTGAAGCACCAAATGTGAAGCCAAAGAAAAAAATTAATACTAATTAATGTTAAACTCTTTCTAGAAACAATACTTATCTTCCCGCATTCTATATCTCTGAAGCAAGTGAAACTCAAGTGAACAATAAATATTAGTGTGTAACCATGAAGGGTCAACATGTAATTTTTCACCAAAAGTTTTAGAGGTCATGAAATTTGGTTTAAAGCTAAATTGGGGAAAATTAATTGTGATTCTATAAATTTTAAACTTTTGATTATCAATGTGCACACAACTTTGATAATGCATAAATCAATGCATGTAAATTGATCCAACAAAAACCAAGATTTGATTTCCTAGTCGGATGATCTTCTTTCTGGTCCAAAGCATTACATATGTAAAAATAAATAGGCTCAACACCAAGGTTATAAACATAGGCATCAATATGATTTTTTTCAATATTACCATAAGGGAAAAATCTCTATTGTACAAACTATTTAAAGGTCAAACAAAAACTTGTATTTACACTCTTCACATAAAAACATTGATTTGTTAGTATCACAATAAAATGAATCATGTTATAAATCTAAAATATGAGCATACCATAATTCATCATCATAACATTGCTGTAATTCATCACATACTTGTCCCTTCCATCGTTAAATCAACAACTAGGGTATCTCAAGAAAATAAGTGAAGTAAATCATACTTATGTGTACTCTCTAAATAAAGTAGTGTGCTATCAAAGAACTTTAATTCCTCAAAGAGTGGACTATCATACATTATGTTAACCTCAATACCGGTTTTAGGAGACCCGTAATCCAAAATGCCAATTTTGGATTCATTAAGAGCATCAAAATATTGTTCTAAGTATTCTGATTTATTTGAGATAAACTCATCCATTTTACTTTCACATAATATAGGCTCAATGTTTTCATAACAACAATGATTAGGAGATTCATATCTTTCCAAATCCATAGTTAACATACTATATTAATCTTTGTAATCTGATTCCTCTTATGTCTCAAATATACAGTTTACCAACTCTATCTCCTTCTCCATAGCCCCTTGCGATTCCATTTTATTTACCTTAGTGTTTGCATATATTATTGATGTTTCAAAACTGTAATATGAAAGGATTGTAGAAATTCCTAAACATGTAAAGAAATTAGGGTCACCGCATTCTATCGAATCACCTTGCTCAACTAAATTTTCATTCCCAAGGCTTGGAGATGATTCTTTGTAGTGTCCAAGAATAATTTATCCTTATTTTTAGGTTATTTTTGATCCTCCTCCTTAGTGGACATATTCTAGCTAAGAAAAAACATGCTTCCATCATAAAAATCAAAGTCACTCCACTCTTAAATTATTGTTTCATGATCTACTTTGATGAAATTTGTTTCAACATGACATGGAATATGTGAAAGGGACTAATAATCACTTAGATTCTTGGGATTATCTATCGTAACACCCACTCAAGAAGGAAAAAAACACAAGACAAATAAATTAATATATATGTATATGTATGTATATATGTATGTATGTATGTATGTGTATATAAATATGATATTTTTTTGTCTTTAAATTACTTGTTATACCACACCACCATGCTCACTTAAAGTAACTCAACATCACAAGAGGTGCTTAAACAAATATGACCCACATACACAACAAGATAACAAAGGATACACACAATGGCCAAAATTTATCAAATAAATGAGCACGAAACCATGACAAAACCCCATTAACTTCTTACTCTTTTGACCAAGAACAATCTACATTCTAAAAGCAAATCGATACGATCATTTAATTTATTCAACATGAAAACCAATAATGTTATCCTTTCATATTACTCGTACTAAAATAGTTTAATTCATTCTTTGCATTCATTCTTCTAGATAGCTCCATAACAAGTATTATATAATTATATTTATGTTGTAGGCCTTTAAGAAGGGTTAACACCTTTTAACCACTCGTATCTAGTGCCAAAAAAATAGTTTCCAATGTAAAGGAACAATGTGAAAAACCTCATTCAACACTACAAGTGAGAGGATCAAATAATAATTATCTATGGTTTTATTCTCATTGAATCACCGCCCAAACTAACATCTTCCATATGCTTAGGGAAATGAATTAGTTTATTCTTCTTAATTCATTACTCAAGGTTACACTTTATAATCACACCTTTTCATTCTTGTCAAAGACAATCATTTCTTGCATGTACCTCCCATAGAAGGATAGGAGTAATTACCATGCCTACGAGACGTATTGTTACTTATAATTTTTTATTTCAACCAAAAAATATTCATCCCTTTATTTAGTAACCAAGATAGATCTTGTCATGATGAGTTGTGGTACTACCCATAACTTTATTCATTGTCTTATTAAATTTTCTTAATAATATATTTGATATTATCTTAGTTATAGAACTAATAATGTTTACTCATATGAAAAAAAATGTAACATTCAAAACATTGAATTATCCATTATAATTCATTCATTTTTTACCTTAATAACTTCATAATATATTAATCAAGTTGTATCTAAGGTCATATTTTTTTCCATCATACTCAAGACTTGATACTTCCACGTAAGGATCTTATTTTTAATTCAACTACATAGAATTATTACTTTTCCATTAGTACAACATTTGGGTTAGCAAACCTTGATTAAAAAGTTTCATCCTTTCATTATTTGCACCAAAAGAGGATACACAATCAAACATCAGTCTCTCTTAATGAGTTTCTTCAACTTTTAGAACCATTGATAAAGGACAATCATCCATAAATATTGTAATAACACCATACAAACTTTAATAACATGATTTTATATTTAATATAAGTTCCTTCTTTCTTTTACAAGTTAGGGAGGCTAAACCTACTTACCATAAGGTCATATAGCTCATACGCAACAATAACTTGCATTAATTCTTAAAATAATTCTTATTTCTTTAAATAGACCTAAGAAACTTACTCACACACAAAAAGGTTTAAAAGATAAAGTCAACCATCTAGGTTATAAATCCTCATCTTATTTAAATATGAAACTTAAGTTAAAACATCACATTTATGATGTAGGAAGATCATATTATGCCTTTAAAAGGAGTCCACATCCTATAAGGGTTGATGTAAGACGATCAAGTATTATCCTTCTCCTATTTTTAGGGATAATCCCCCTTTTCTCTTTTCATACATCCTTGTTTTTGTACACATTCTAAGATCAATAAAGGAATTATATCATTTTTATAACCATGAGAAAAATTCTCTAAAGGGTTTTGTACTTGTTAATTACATTTCTCTTAATAATTGAAAGAGAGAGAGAAAGACCATTCTCTCATCCTATTTATAGGAAATAAAACACACATACAATTCATTCTTCTATACCCATGCAGATATGTTACTTCGACAAAAATTGATGTGCGTTGATGTTACAAAATACTCCATGAGAGTTTAAATCCATCATATTTCACTCAAAGTGAAAATGACACAGTCATAAAATGAGGTTTTATGAGTCTAATATTCATTTTACATATTATTTTATAAATCATTTCTTTCCTTATGTAAAACTAAACATTATGACATTTTGCATATTCATCATTCCTATAAGAAAGAGGTCCTATTATTCCAAAACTGATGTAGGTTAGCTAGCCTATCTAAATACAACCCTCAATATGAGATTGGTGGTCAATGGATACTCCCGATCGAATTTAACTTATATGCATTCCAAGATAATAACAGATCCAACTAATACTATATAAATGTTGATAATAATAGACTTAAATTTGAGCATAACAAGTGTACTCCCACATTCTCACATTTTTTTAGAAAACAAAAAATAAGGTTATACCTTCTCAATGAAGTGTGATTTAAAAAAAAGGTGTTATACTTAATTGAAGTTACAACCTTACACATTGAGTATCTTTTAAATATACAAACTTGAGGAAACGAATTGAAAATTACAGCAATACATTCAAGTATACTCATCAAGATCCTCGTGAGGTAATGTTTTTCCATAATAAGGAAAAAATATTTCACAGAAGTATAAGATTACATAATGTTCTTTTTCACACAAAAATAGGTTTCACCTTATTTATTTCCAATATGATCCTTCTTTCTATTTCCATTTATGAAATTACATATTAAAATGAATAAATGGAATTCCTTTTTAAATTTTGCAGTCTTTCTTTCACTATAGAAGACAGAGATTCGTCAAGGTAAAATTTAATTCATCATTTCTTGTAAATTTCAATTACTTGTAGTAGATATTGGGTTAACTCAATAAGAATTGGCATGATTATTCTTCCTAAAAACATGCCTAAAATCTTATGTGTGAGGTATTTGATACCCTCTATTATGTCCAAGCACCATAATGACAAAAAAATTCTGTTAAAGAGAGGGAGAGATAGGAAATATCTTCCCGTGAATTTCCTTACATGCAAGTGCCATTACGTAAAAACAAATTCCATCAAGAAGAGGAAGATAGACAATATTTTTCCATGCACTTTGTTCCGTTTGTATACACCTAATTTTTCACGCTTTATATTTTCATACTTGTTAAGAACGATTTCTATTCTAGGTTAGAGGTCACTAATGCATATATTTCTGAGAATAGGTTCCTTAATGGGCTTGTTCTCGGGATAGGGGTATGTTTATTCACGTAACCATTGAGTTAGGGATAATACATGGAGAGAGCATAGATTTTGATCCTATTTATGCACCCTCTTTTTATTTTTCTTTGCACCCTTCGAAACCTTACTTGTACATGACCATATTATTTATTCCTTGCACTACTTTTATTCTTGACGACACATTACACACACACCACTTGTCCTTTTCCCTCCCTAGTCGAGTCCATTTCCCATGGGAGATTGTGTTGGTGCATATTTCAAATTCTGAAAATGCCTTCACCAATGGCGATGGTGTTGATAAAAATACAAAAAAATAATTTCACACACATAACACACAACATAGAGATATACAAGAACTTTCCATTTGATATGCTATTTTGTGCCAACTTGCTTTTGCTCTCTCATCTCTTGGATGTATTGCACCTTGACTCTTGGCTTGGATGTTATTCTTGTTGGATTGGTTTTCTTACACTCTTGGGTCACCTATAGCTAGTTAGGACTGGATTATTTTCCTTCTCATCCCAAAATATCTTTTCTCTTGGTGTATGGTCCTTTGGGAAATATATGCATTAGGGACCGCCCTCTAACAAGTAAGTGCTCTCGACACAACTTATCATTTTTCATAGAGTAGTCTCCTATTTCTCTTTATTATTACTTTATGTTATCTTAACATTTTATGTACATGTTAGCTAGCATATTTTTATTCATTTATTTATTTTATGTCGCATACTTTACTTTGGTTAACATAGATATTTCATGTTAATGTTGTCTTTAATCATCCCTCATAGTTTCGATACCTCAATAGGGTTCCTTCCTCTTTCTCAATCTCGGTCCTTAGAAACCCTAGATTGTCCTAGTGTAAGAGTCATTTCCCTTTGGGTATGTGATCTTAGCAGTCCCTATACCCCTTTTGAATTCTATCTCATATGTGATGATGTCACTTACTCATCACCTCAATACCCTAGTTGAATGGATGATAGGAGTGCATGTTGTCTAGACACATTTTTTCTCACCATACATCCTTGTTGAACCTAACGTGAACCTCATTTTGTACCTTATGATCAAGAAAAACTCGTTTCAAGCATCCATTTTTGGTTTTATCTCATTTTAGCCCTAAAATTTAGAAAAAACCCTAAAATTTTCCCGATATCATTAGCCCTCGTGTAAAATATTTGCAGGGTTGATTGTGTTTGTTTTAGTTCAATTTCCTTCCTTACACTATTGACCCCTATGTAAAATCTATGCAGAATGATTATTTGTCTTATTTCATTTTCCTTCCTAAAACTATCGTCCTTTGTGTGAAATATGTGTAAGGCTGATTGTGTCTATCTTAGTTCATTTTCCTTCCGACACTATCGACCCATGTGTAAATTATCTATAGGGCCACTTACATCTAAATTATAGTTTTCTTGAATCCTATTTTCAGCTTACAGATAACAAAAATGTCATCTTTGAGGATCTTTCTGACACATTTGAACCGCCTAAAATTCTCCAGGGATATTATTCTATTCTTGCATCTTCTCTTCATACTCGCAAATGCTCTAATTCCCATCTTATAAGCACCAATATTCCCATATATCCTACCTATGAATTTTTTTGTCCCAACCTTGTCTTCTCCGATCATTCAAAGCAAGGTTACTCAACTGAGTGTAACATGGTTGAGGTTGGGTAGATTGATCCTAGATCCATCATTAATAATATTAAAAACATGAATGTTTTACTCTTGATAAAGATGGAGGTTTCCAAAGGATACATATTAATGCCATGAACAAAATTATGCCTCATTATAATAAAGAAACACTTGGTCATGATTAGACTTCTCCCTATAGAAATGATTAGGCGAGTTCCCTAAAACTCCCACTAATGAGAATAATAATCATAGACAAGCACCCACCTCTAAAGGTCACTCTTCTTCTATGGACCTTAACATAGTGATAATCAAACTCCTAGAACAGATGGCCTTATCCCAGGCTACCACCACAACTAGCATGATTCAGATGTATAATCAAATATTACAATTAATATCTTAAAATGTGGTGCCTAGCGTGCCTTCTCATACACCTCCCCCACTGGGTAGGTGTGTCTCGAGAATCCTATTCCTCCTCCACCAATCCAAAGTGAGGTATTACAGAATGTCTAAAATGAATGTCATCATTCCTTAGAAATGTCTCGTTCTAATTTTCAAAGTCAAAACCATACAAGCCCCATGAAAATATCATAGGCACTATAAATCCTTCACACTATCAACATGCCTTGGCTCAAATGAGGTCTTATAGACTCAAACCAATACCATTTACATATCTTATAATAGAGTCCTAAGAACACCTCAATACCCTTCTATACCTCAACAATAGGCTTCCCAAGACAAAAATCCTCCTTATTCGTAGACACCATTGGTCCTTGTGGAATATCTTCTCACTGCAGGCCAATGGATGGATCTAGAGCTAACAATACCTCTATAGACTATATTGGACCCTATCAAAACAAAAATTATAGGGCCAATAACAAAGAGGGATCCATGAATGTTATTGACACTTATTTCTAACTAGTGTCTGAGCCTTAGATTACTCATCTGGTCACACTTCCACATACTACCATAGACTTAGCCGAACCATGCTCCTTAATAGAAGTGGATGAACATGTCTCCTAATTTGAATACGACACCAATGATCTCATGGGTGATGATCCTATTTATCATGCCTCAATGAATGAGAAACAAAATGCTCCACTGGCACAATCCTCACCCATCGTGACTTGCATACCACTACCATACACTCCTACTAGCCCTCTACAACCTATGAAACCTCTCCCATTACCTCTTACCCTTATGGCTGCCTAGTCTTCTACGAATGATCCATACCGCACATAGCACGAGGCTATGGGAATGATTTTTTTACATCCTATCAAGCGTCATATGAAGAAGATTGAACTTGAGGTCAAATGTGACCAAACAAAAAATGCTACATAACCATCCAATTCAGCTTCTTTCTTCTACTCTCATCATCGGTATTATAGGTATATCGACGCTAACTATCAAGTCATGTATAGAAATCTACCATCCACAAAACCTCTTCACATACTTGGAAGCATATGGCTGATTCTCTTGTAGAACCGCCCACCTTCCCCTCGACCTCCTCGACCTCAACCTACATAGGAAACACCACGCCATTTTGAATCTCTTCATACTTTAGAGGAAATATGCTAATACATTCTCACCCAACTAGAGGATTAGATAGATGACACCCTATTCGCCATGAGATATGAGGTACACCAGGTTTCTATCACACAACACGCCATAGAGGATCTCATGACTTAGGACCAAATCCATATCCTAAATCAAGCCAATGATATTATTACTGATACTCTACGATCATTTTCCCCTCGTGGCTATATATCTCCTTTATAAATATCTCCACAATGTTTTCTTTGGCCCGAGATATCACCTTTGTTTGGAATCTCACCCCCCTGGGTTTTACACACATCTCCAAATATCTTATCCTTGCTTGGGCTCTCCGCCCTACTTGGGTTTATCATTACCTCTCTTTTTCCTGACATTTCCTATCGTTGGAATGCCACGGTCTTGATTTTTCCTATTTTGGCTTCGATTCACCTTGGCCTTTCCTAGTGGATCGCCGTAGTCTTATGCATCCTCACTTAGGTTCTTAACCTTTCTTGGATTTATTTTTCTCTGACAAAGCCCTAACACCCTATTATTAGCTATCTTGGCCTCTTTCTCTCTCTTGGATTTGACATATGACACCTTATCTTTATGATAAAACAACATCCATCCCATGGACCCCTAGCTAGGTGATTTATGTCTTATTGTATTGATGGTCCTCTGGTGTTTCCTTTCGCTTTATCTTCTCTAGGGTTATAGTATCATGGATCAGTACTGTACCCATACGTGACATGATGACCAATACTATCAGGTATACATTGGTGGGTATATTTCATTTTAGCTAGTCCTTTATTTAATTTCAGCATCTACTTTCGATTTCGGTGTTATGTATCATTCTTTCTAATAACTACCCCATGTTTTTCTATTGCGACATGTGGTAATCAATTACTGGGGCATATGTATACACCTAATTTTTCATGATTTATATTTTCATACATGTTACTAACAATTTATCTTCCAGGTTAGAGGTTACTAATGCATCTATTTCTGGGAACAAGTACCTTAAGGGGATCATTTCGGGATAGGGGTATGGTTATTCAAATAACCATTGGGTTAGAGATAATACATGGAGAGAGAATAACTTTTGGTCTTATGTATGCACCCTCTTTTACTATTATATTCTTATTTTTCTTTGCACCCTTCTGACACCTTACTTGCACATGACCATATTATTTCTACCTTGCATTAATATTATTCTTCTTAAAACATTACACAAACCACTTGTCCTTTTCCTCCCCATCTAATGCCATCACCGATAGGAGGTTACGTCAAATTATTTTTCAAATTCTCGGCCGACACCTTCGCCCACAGTGATGACATCGGTATAAATAATAAAAAGAAAATTTCACACACACATAACAAACAACACAAAGATACATAATAACTCACCATTTTCTCTCGCTCTTTTGTGCCAACTTATATTTTCTCACAGAGGTCTTGGATTTCTTACACCTTGACTCTTAGATTGGATCTTCTTCTAATTGGATTGGTTTGCTTGCACGTTTGGGTCGCCTATAGTGAGTTAGGATTGGATTGTTTTCCTTCTCTTCCCGAAATCTATTCTCTCTTGGTGTATGGTACTTTGGGAAATAGATGCATTAGAACCACCCCTTAACAGTAAGTTCTCTAACTTAACTTTTCATTTTACATAGAGTAGTCTCCTATTTCTATTTCTTATTACTTTATGTTAGCTTAACATTTTATGCACATGCTAGGTTAGCACATTATTATTCAGTTCTTTATTTTATGTTACATGTTTTAATTTGGTTAGCATAGATATTACATGTTCCTTTTGTCCTTAATCATCCCCTATAGTATAGATACCTCAATAGGGTTCCTTCCTCTTTCTCAATCTCGGCCTTGAAACCCTAGATTGTCCTAGTGTAAGGGTCACTTCCCTTTGGGTATGCGATCTTAATGGTCCTGTGACTTCCCCTCTAAATTCTATCTCATTATGTTCCGGTCTTGGTGTGTCCCTTTACTTGTCACCTCGATACCCTAGTTGAATGGATGATAGGGCTGCATGTTGTATAGACACATTTTTTCCTGTCATACACCATTCAAGTGCCATCATGGCCATAACATTTCCAACAAAGAGAGGGGGAGAGAGAGAGACATAATTATTAAACTAATGGAATACAACTCATTATATCACCCAGATGAGAAAACATAAGCCATATCCTTTTCCATAATAAAACCATTTAAGACAACGTGGTATCAAGAGAAAAACAATATAAAAAATCCATAATACACTGAATTCATTCTTTTTAATTTCTTCAAATAAAAACCCATTGATGGATAACCATATATGTGTATATAAGTATAGAAGTGGGTGTAAATCTATGTTTTTGGGTGAGTAACAAGACACAATGAGAGGTGGAGGGGTCGACCTATACACAAACACTCCATAAAAAAATATGCACCCCTTTTAAGAAAATAAATGTGTATATCTAAACGCGTAAATGTTCCTTTTTAAAAATAAAATATCATACCAACAACATTCCTTTAATAACCATAATTTTTTTTTACAAAATAGAGAGATAAAATCCATGCATACAAATATACCCATTTGTTGTCCAAAATTTAACCACAAATCCAAAAGAAATAAAACACAATTTTGTAAATTTCATACCAACAATTTCTCACTTAAACCGATAAAATATTATGCAAGATTAGAGAAATAATTACCTTGCCCATGAATAGTAATGGCTGCCATGTCCAAAATAACTTGTGTGTTCTCAAAAAACACAAAAACTACATGCATCCTAAAAAATCCAACTAGGGTTTCAAATTTCCTTCTCCTCTCCAAGCGTCCAAGGTGAAAATGATTCCCTAAAAATCAAAGCACACATAAAAAATAGATTCTAAAATTTAAAAAATAAAATAAAAAACTCCATATCATGTGCTAGTCAGGTTTGTGACCCTTCTCAAATGGAGGTGTTTAAAACTACACAAGGTAGTTTAATAAATTAAAAATCAAATGATAAAGAAAAAGAATGTTCCATACAATAATAATGATAATTTTTTAATAATAATATTCCCAAATTCACCAAGAAATAATTCTTGAATCATTCATGATTCCACGCAGGTGAGTAAAAAACATATTTTATCTTCAATTTCCAAGTCAACTAAAACATCATTTTCTATAACAATGTATAGCGAGGCTCAAGGGGTCGAACGAACAATGCCATGATTCCTTAATAATCATAAATAAACTACAAAAGTTCAAACAAAAAAACAATCACAATATAATATTTCACTCTCATATCAATCTAATGTTCGTCACAATAACACAATTTTTAATTAAAAATGTACCTTCAATCGATCAAAAATATTTCCTTTAATAATATTACCAAAGTAAAAAAAAAAAAATCCACTAAATAATAATGTCTTTCTAATGAAGATTTTTCACACTTCATATGTTTCTAAAAATTCCCCGAACACGTTCCTTACAGAAGATCTTGGAGTTAGCTTTCCGGTAGATTTTGAACGGGTTAAATTGGACACCATATGCTCTATATGTCATCCACACAAGAACATGACTCCATAGGGTGAAACATGGGAACATGTGATGCAGTGATTAGACATGTGGAAAAAATGGAAAATGGTTTGACATGGCATCGAAAAGTGGCATGGAGAAAAAAGAGAGCCTATTTTTACCATTGGTCTTTGCGGTTGACAAAAAGGGTTTTCAACAAAGGGGTCCACTTTTATTTCATTGGGGGACTTGACCACCGTGAAGTTTCAAGTATATTATAAAGCTAGGAGACCGAGATGGGTGGGCTCATGATCAAGTTGAAGGATGATTTCTAGAAAGTCATATCATACATTCCATCTCACCAAGTTACAAGGATAACTCTCCCATCGATCGAGATACATTCTAACATTGGTGGGACCGTTTAACAAATTGAAGAACCCAACATAGAAATTTGCCTACCGACCGAGATGACATAGCCATTTCCACCTTCAGCCCTGTGGCATTGCAAACATAGAGAAAAATCCACTATTGTACACTATATGACATTTCAAACATATCTATAACTATGTACCAACATGCCAAAGATGGCATTCATCCAATAAGCCGTACTCCACCGGGTGGGTAGAAAAATAGATACAAGTGTGGCCACAACCATGTAATAAGTGGATGTGCCAAGCCTTATTAAGGCTTAAAATAAACCATTGATTGACGGATGTGGGACTAAGTTCCAAATATGGTAAAAAAACATTTCGGTGGTGGTTGGGGTGGTTTGAACCCCCAACCACCGGGTTACAAAAATTAACGTCCACCACTAGGCCATAAGGGGTCGATAAGCCTATATAAGGGCTAATTGGATTTTATACAAGCTAAGTCTTATAACTGTGTGTAAAGTCATAAAAGAGAAGTTTTGTAAAAGTGATATTTTTAGGAACTTATTAGAATTGTAACACCACTTTACAACATCATAATTATGAGAATTTTGTTTAACTTCCCATACTAAACATGTGCCTTCAATGATTTAAATGTACAACTAAAATTTAAATCCAACAACTGATAATTACAATTCTTCATATAACAAATCAATAAAGCATGTGCATATTTATGGGTCAAGTGGATTCAATGACCCCCATAAGATATTATTTTGAGTATATATACAATGTATACCCTTTAGTGCCCTTGTCACCATTGATTTTACAAGTGTTGATCTAAGTTTCTACCGGGGTTCATTCAATAGAATCTCATCCAACATCTCACACTTTTAGTTAGAACTAGGTGAACTTGACAATGTAATGACATACACTACTTTAGCCAAAGTTTATGAGTCATGTTTTTCATGCTCTATTTCTAGATTGCACATTAGTCTCTGAAACATGTCCCATAACCATGTCACTTGGTTTATTTATCATAATTGATTCAATTTTTCAAATCAAATTCAAGTTACACACACGATACAAAAATTGTTCATCTAGTATGACAACAGATGTCTATGTTATCCTAGGTTACATTTGGGAGAGAAATATCTCACGTAACGACTTGCGCTATCACGTGATTAATTGTTTCCATGTAGCCAACATAAGTTGGTACAGAGGAACTAGACCAAACTGGATAGACAACCTCTACATCTTAGCACAACCCAACTTATTTATTGATTATGACATGCGTAATTAATGGAGCTCGAGGGAAAAATTAGGATAACTATTGTATGGCAATATTCATTAAATGACTTGCGTCATTTGATGAACAACGCACAACAACAACCATCTGAATTTGGCTGCTGAGTACCATGTATTAGGTTTTTCGTAACTTATTCACCTCATTGAATTAGTTTTATGACAAGTTTTATTTCATAACGCAACGATATTCCATTGCATTAATTATTCAATCTTAAGCCCCATAACTTAGTTTTGATAATTATTCGTAATCAAATTCCATAAGTTTGTTTATGTACATTCATTAATCTTTTAAAGATAATTAGGAAAACAGGCTTCATTATTAACACAATCCCTAATTTATTTAAATAATGGCATTGACATTTAAATTGCTTAAGTACAAAATTAATTGAGCTCAAAATTTGCATGAAATACAATCATTCATAACCATAAGTCTACATACTTATGACTAATTAATAAATGGTCTTGAATCATTTATCATACAAAAGTCCAATCAAACAATTATAAGATAATAACCCACATTAATTTAATTAATAAATTATATTTCATATCCTTCTTATAACTTTAGTTCATAGTATATATTTAAAGCTATTACGCTAAGGAAATTATTCAAGCATAGTTCATTATTCAACTTAACGATAATACCTATAATATGAAATCAGATTGAATAATTCAATCACACTCATATAGAAAGAATTGAATAATTGACATGAACAACAATGCTCATTTAAAAAAAAACAAAATTTGAATATAAAATTTTATTCCTTCTTCCAAAATGATACAAGCTCGTGAGGGCCATAATGCCTTTAAACAATTTATTCAAATAAGCACAAACTCGCTCATACAATAGTTAGGTAATGAATACATCATTTAATCATAACAACAATAATTCAACATAACCATTAATAAATCATCCATCTAGATAAGATCTAAAATTTTCCATTTGTAAAAATATTAGGCAACCGTCAGTTCAAAAGAACTTGCATGAAAAAGTCAACCATCTTATCTTTACGATTTATAACACTGAAATATTTTAATGAATTATAATTCAACTAAACAACATAATGTGAAATTCAT
Source organism: Taxus wallichiana var. yunnanensis (assembly GCA_018340775.1). Taxonomy (NCBI): domain Eukaryota; kingdom Viridiplantae; phylum Streptophyta; class Pinopsida; order Cupressales; family Taxaceae; genus Taxus; species Taxus wallichiana. The sequence continues at coordinate 957,284,315 of CM031234.1, forward strand.
TAAAGATAACAACTTATCATTTTACCTTTTCATCCTTTTTCCTTTCTTTCATAATCCCTAAAAAAAGCATATGATTTTCAACTTAAAATCATTAAAGAAATATTTTAGATTACTAGCAATAACATATATAAATATCAATTCCAAAAACATATCAACTATGTCACGTATACCCAAATGAGGTTTTTTAAAAACATTAAGCAAGTAGTAACTTTATACTTAAACATCCATACTTGTTTCTACCATGATCGTAAATTAACATTACAAGTCAAGTGATAGCCATAAAAACCACACCATCTTCATTCCAAGTTAATATAAGTAATTATAAAAAGAAAAGAGTATAATAATAATCAAGTCACGTCTTAATAATAATAAAATTAATAATTTTGGGCATTGGAGAACGAGTGGATTTTGAATGAGGAAATGAGCGGGTTAACGAGTGGATTTTGAACGAGGGAAATGAGAGGGAAATTTCAGCGGTGCGAAGCGTATGAGAGAAGGTGTTAAATTTGGATTAGGATCACATGAATGCTTTGATAAAGGACAACAAGGATGAACCCGCAGTGGAGACCACGTGGGTGAATTTGACGATTATTCGGTAAAAGACTAGACAAAAAGATTTTAGATGGACTGGAGCCTTCTAAAGAGAAAGGTAATTTATCTCTTAAAATCCTTGAGATTCTCTTGGCTAGAGCTAAATTTACAATGGAAGGATATTTGTTTTGCGAAATTCCTGGGATATAGACCCAACATTGACTATTTCAGAGGCCAAGAGGAGATGGGATTTGAATGGAGCCATTGAAGTCTCAGCCTATGCGAATGGTGTCTTCCTAGTCACATTTCCCGGTAAAGAACATGTGGCTAAGACTTTGGCATAAGGGACATGGTTTCTTAGAAAATCCCATGTGGTTGTTCAGAAATGAGAACTAACCTTTAACCCTTTTGAGAAATTTTTTATGAGTTTCCAATCTGGGTTAATCTCCTAGGATTTCCCCTTGTGTTTTGGGAACCATAGGTCCTTATAGGTATTGCAAGAGCTTGGGCTCGCCTATAGATTTGGATCCGATCACAAAAGCTAAGACAAGACTTACCCATGCCATATTCTATGTCAACATGTACCAAGATGCTAGTTTGGAAAGTAATATCAAACTGATGACCACAGAGGAGTCTAGGGTGTAAATATTTGATTATGAACCATCCCCTTTTACCTGCTATAAATGTAAGATGGTGGGCCATGACTACAAAAGATGCCCTCAATCAAAGAAAAATAATGAGTCAATCTCCAAAACCTAGATGCCAATAAATAATAAGGAGAATTTGGAATGGAGGTAGATTGGGAAAAATGGTAGGGTGGTGTTTAATGAGAAATGAAAAATTAGGATTTAGCAAAAGAAGTCATTCCCTCGAGATTTCCTAAGGATAAATCCTTGGGCAAGGGATTGGTTGTCACAAAAGATCAAGACATTGACAAAGACAAAGAAAATGAGGATCCTATCTTGGAAGAGGTGGTTCTAGAAACAGAGGATGCGTGCATCCAGAATTGGAAGGAAACTATGCTTTACAAGTTGCTTGTGGACCCTCGCTAGATGAGGTTTCGTCAATAGGTCAAAGTTCATTTGGTAAAAGACAAGATGAGGCATTTGCAACCTCAAATGTTTTTGGGATTTTAACGGATTATGTTTCAGACACGTATGAAAATGCTGCATCTCCCAAAACACCAGTAAGTAAATCTAAACCAGTTACTCAAGCAATTCTAGATCATATGTAGGAAAATATTTAGCTACAAGGGGTAGGAAAAGTAATAAGGAATTAAGGGAAAACAATTCTAGGAAGGAGGTGGATACTGGTATACAAAGCACTTTGGGGAAGGATTTTTCCCGCAATAAGAAAGTATAAATGATTATTCTCTCATGGAATATTAGGGGTTTAAAAAACTCCAGTAAACATAAAATAGCTAAGGACCTTAGAACTAGAAATAAACCTGATATTTTAATGCTTCAAGAAACTAAAATGAGTATGGATATATTTAAAGAGGTGGGCAAGACTATTTGGAAAGAAGGTTGTTGGGATGGAAGCAGTTCCTCTGGAGCCTTGGGAGGTATAGTTACTATGTGGAATCCTAAAGTAGTGAAGGGTGAAGTGATTCTTACTACCGCCAGGCATGTGGTTATAAGTTTTACGGAGATCGAGTCAAAGAAAACTTGGTATGTTTCAAATATTTATACCCGAATAAGACTTATGAAAGAAGGAAATTATGGGAGGATCTATCTAAGTTCAAAAAAATTTCAAAGAAAAAGATTGGATCATTGGTGGAGATTTCAATACCCCCCTTTCCCCTGGGGAGAAGAAGGGGGGCTTTATTTCTTACTCTGATAGCATGGAATGATCCATAGGGATCCAGAAAACACACCACTTCATTAGTTCCATCAGCACTAAGAAGGAGAAACAAGAAAAGTGAATAAAATGAGGTAAACAAAGGTTCTGGAAGGAATCACCACTCACGTGCGAAACTACTACCTAACTAAGCTAGGGCGGTGGTCTTACGATCGCTTGAGTCCTGCTCGGTGGTGGCGGTCATGATATTTTCGAACGAGAAAATAAGAATGGACATGAATTTGAAGTGCCCAACTGTGTCTCTTCCCCTTCCATGCCCTTTCACATCCTCCAGTGCATGGGAGGACATGGGAAGGCCTATAAATGCATGAAAGGAGTAAGATAATGGGCATTCGAAGATCTAGAGAGATCGAGAAACAAAGTTTAATGAGAGCAGTGAGCAAGATCTTCAGTGTTGGAATGGAATTGTAGGAGCAAGGTGTAGAAACAAAGCAAGCAAGTAATTGGAGAGAAGGTTTACATTTTTTCTTCTTTTCATACTTATTATAATATGTAATTGTTTATATTAGACCAATAAAAGTGGGAAGAAAGAGCAGTTTCCCTTTCCGACTGGTTTTCCTCCATTGGAGGTTTCCAGGATAAAATTGTTGGTGTTGAAGTTTTGAATTCTTTCCTTCTCTACAATTTCCTTTCTATAACACTAGATAATCAGTCACTGAAGCTCTAATTTTTCAAGCAAATCATGTCATTTTCCAAAGTTGAAAGTAGAACAACATAATTGTGTGATTCATAGATTTCCAAAGTAGAAGTTTACAGATCATTTTGGTATCAGAGCTGATTATATATCCAGGACTATGGTATTCAAATATTTCTTGTGATTTTGTATGACAATGACAAGGTCCAAAGGTGAATAATTTTTACCTTACAAGCCAGATATTTCTATAAAGAAGTGGAAATAGAGAATTTGAGCTCAAATGGAGGAAGAGAACTTGGTCCGTAGAGTCGAGATGCTAGAGACCATGATGGATAGATTACATAGAAAAAAAGAAGAGCTTTTAGATCTGCAAAAGATGAATTCGGTTAAGAAAGATTCCATGGAATCGGTGGTTTGAGCACTAGCTAAAAAATTTGGTATCGGAAAGAGCCACGAAGAGGAAGAATGGGAAGAGCGTGAAGAGACGCCAATTGTAAGTGAGAAGGTAAAATCTGCACATACACCTTTTAAAGTTGAAACGAAAGTGGAAATAAAGAATTTTGAAGGACAAGTAGATGCAAAATTACTGGATAAATGGATAAAATAGTTATAAGTCTACTTTAGTGTGCATAATGTCACTGAGGCATAAAGGATCACCTTTGCACGTCTCAAAATGGAAGGTCATGCTCTGGTTTGGTGGGAAACCCATCTAGCCACTTGTGAGAAGAAGAAACACCCTATTGTTAATACTTGGAAAGGTTTTAAAGAATTGATTAGAGCTAACTTATATCCTAATGGCCATTAGAATGATATGATGATTAAGTGGCAGTACTTTAGATAGGGCTGCGGTCAAAGCGTGCAGACTACACTATGGAATTTCAGAGACAAGCCATGTTGCTTAATATGGACTTGGAGGATGAGGAAATTCTGACCAAGTATTTGGGAGGACTTCACACTCACCTTCGGAGGAAGGTAATCTCCACGAAGCCCAAGGATCTCAATGAAGCTTGTATACAAGCATACTACATTGATGATGAGAAGAAGCAAGGAGAAATAGAAAAAAGGGAGACCATTCAATAGAACAACAAGACAAAGAATAAGGGAAGAAAAGTAGTAGAGGTAAATGGAAAGGTAAACATGCCGCTACTTTCGCTTTGCATAATTGTAAAGATCCTAATAATTTCTGTAAGAATTGTGATGTAAATGGACATACGATGCCACATGTGGAATTTGCATCCAGCATTGCACACAAAGCACCGAACCAAGGATTCCAAGAAATCCATGGCCAATGTGAAGATAGAAAGAGAGGTGGAGATTGAGGATGATTCAGATGTAGATGAGAGGCTAGGATGCATGACCACTAACATGTATGGGGAAGCATAAGAAGAAGAGATGAGTAAGCTATTTCAAATCAAAATCCAAATCAAGAAGACTAAGGTAAATGCTTTAGTAGATTCTGGTTCTCAATCAAATTTGATTTCTAATGTGGTTGTAGAACAAATTGGTCTAGAAAGTTACATGCATCCACATCCATACCCACTAGGATGGGTGAAGAAGGGTGTAGAAATACAAGTTACAAGAAGTGTAAGTTTCAGTTTGGGATAAATACCCAATACAGATATGTATTAGAGGTTGATATTATTTTACTTGATGCATTTGATGTTGTCTTGAAGTCCTTACTTATATGTTTGGGATGATGTGTTCACAAGGAGGGAGAACCGATACAGATGGGTCAAGGACGGAGTCAGTTTTAACATCGGGGCACACTAGAGAAAATCAAATAAAACTATGGTAAGTGCAAACCAAGCACCAAGACTTATTCAAGAAAATCATCAGTTTTGTTTGCTTTTATTGGAAGAAAAATAAATGGGCATGAGAGCACAGATATTTCTAACCAAAAGATAGGGAATTTGGATAGCACTTGTCAGTTTTTGTAGAAGAAGCCACCACAAGAACTGCTCATTCAAGGAGCAAAACAAACCTCTACTATGTAGTCACCGTATCTACCTACGATTCACTGGACCTGACCGTGGGGAAGCAAGAAGAAGAGGAGATACAAGGAAAGGTGGTGAATATAGTAGAAACATACTTAGAGAGGATTCAGCCATTCCATCTCAAGAGATAAAGACAGGAAAGGAATAAACCATTATAGTATGGAACCTTCACCATACTTGAGCAGGTTGGAGAAGAAACCTTCAGGCCATGTTTCATGCGAGATGCACACAATAGAAAATTACAAAAGATCACATGCACTAATGCCATCTATGCATGAAAAGAAGGAAAGATACATAAGTTACCTTCTAAAGAGGATTGTACTTGAGGCAACTCGGAGGAGGATGTAACATTGGAACAACAAACCAGAGATCCACAGGAGTCTTGGCAGGTTGGATGAGATAAGACACCAAGGTAGACCTAGTGGTACTTGAATGAGCACAAGAGGGAGTTGATTCCTCTACGACTCCCCCACTAAGATTTTGTGGGACCAAAATCCTCCTAAGTAGGGGAGGTATGATCCATAGGGATATAGGAAGACACACCACTTCATCATTTCCATCAGCACAAGAAGGAGAAACAAGAAAAGTGAATAAAATGATGTAAACAAAGGTTCCGGAAGGAACCTCCGCTCTGTGTAGAGTGGTAGTTTTAGAACCGTCGCCTTGCAAGGGTGGCGATCTTGAAACCACCACCCAGCTAGGGCGGTGGTCCTCGACCTCCAGTCTACTCGGGGTAGTGGTCATGATACTTTCGAATTTAAAAGAAGAATGAAATGTGAATGGACACGAATTTGAAGTACCCAGCCATGTCTCTTCCCCTTCCATGCCCTTTCACATCATACAGTGTATGGGAGTACATGGGAAGGCCTATAAATGCATGAAAGGAGCAAGAGAATGAGGGCATTCAAAGATCCAAAGAGATCGAGAAGTAGTGTTTAATGAGAGAAGTGAGCAAGATCTTCAGTGCTAGAATGGAAGTGTAGGAGCAAGGTGTAGAAATAGAGCAAGAAAGTAATTGGAGAGAAGTTTTACATTGTTGCTTCTTTTCATACTTATTGTAATCTATAATTTTCTATATTAAACTAATAAAAGTGGGAAGAAAGAGCAGTTTCCCTTCCCGACTGGTTTTCCTCCATTGGAGGTTTCTAGGATAAAATTATTAGTGTTGAAGTTTTGAATTCTTTCCTTCTCTGCAATTTCCTTTCTATAGCAGTAGATAATCAGTCACGAAGCTCTAATATTTTCAGGAAAATCTACCATTTTCCAAAGTTGAAAGTAGAATAACATAATTATGTGATTCGTAGAGTTCCAAAGTAGAAGTTTACGGATCATTTTTTAGCTGATTTTCTAGCCATAAATGATTTGTTTGACTTGGAATTGGAGGGTCCAAAATATACTTGGGTTAATAGAAGGATGGGATCTGAGCTCATTCAGATTAGACTGGACAAATTTTTGGTGAGCCATCTGTGCATGATTAACCAACTTTATTCTCTTAAAACCCTTCCCAGAATTGGGTCGAGATCATAATCCCTTACTCCTAAATTTAGGGATGAATCAACCCAAGAAAGCAAGACCTTTTAGGTTTGAAAATATGTGGTTGGATCATCCAGATATTTTCAATAGAATTCAAGAATGGTGGGGTATCCAAGTTCATGGGGTAGCTAGTTTTAGATTGAGTTTTAAACTGAAGAATGTTAAAAGTAATCTCAAAATATGGAATAAGGAAACCTTTGGGAATATTTTTCACCAAAAAGTAGAATTGCAAAGGATTTAAGAACTATTAAGGAACTAATGGAGAATGATGGCCTTAACCATGTTCTCAAAGATCAGGAACATAAACTATTGATTGAATACCATGATATTTTGGCTAAAGAAGAGGTTTATTGGAGACAAAAATGGGTGAAATGGCTCAAGGAGGGCGATAGGAATACTAAATTTTTCCACTTTACAACCACTTCAAAATCTAACCTCTTGAAGATTAATGAAATTAGAGGAGAGAATGGGGTGATCTATTCGAAAAGTAAGGAAATCAATGTTACAATAATAAACTATTTCAAGGATCTCTTCAATGTGGGGTAGGTTGCGGAGGAGAATGCTCAGAATAAAGTTCTTGATCTCTTTCAGAATGTGATTTCCCCTCTTGAAAAAAATATCTCTTAATGATACCCAAAGAGGAGGAGGAAATTCATTATGCTATCTTTGAAATGGAACCAGATAAATCTCCTGGTCTTGATGGTTTCCCTACTTTTTCTTTCAAAAATTCTAGGAGGTGATCAAACAAGAGGTTATTGAGATGGTCCAAGATTTCTTCAACAATGGGCACCTCCTGAGACAAATGAATAACACTTTCTTGGTCCTCATTCCTAAAGTTGTCGGGGCCAAAGAAGTTAAGGACTTTAGACCAATAAGTCTCTGTAATACTAGTTATAAACTGATTACTAAAATCATTGTTGGCAGGATCAGAAATGTTCTTGCCAACTTCAACTCACCTAATCAAGGGGCATTTTTATGAGAAGACAAATTAAGGATAGTATCATTGTGATCCAAGAAGCTATTCTTTCTATTGAAAACTCAGGAAGATCTGCTTTATGTTTGTCAAGTTGGATATGCATAAAGCATATGATAGGATTTCTTGGTCCTTCCTTCGGGCCATTTTGATCAAAGTGGGTTTCAATATCTCCTTGGTGAACATGATCATGACATGTATCTCCACAACTAGATTTTCGGTTCTAGTTAATCGAAAACTAGAAGGATTTTTCTAAGCGGTTCGGGGTTTAAGACAAGAAGACCCTCTCTTGCCCTTTCTTTATGTTATTATGGCTGAGTCTTTAAGTAGGCTTTGTCAACATGCTCTATCTTCCAATAGTATTTAGGGTATTAAAATATCTAATGGTCTTCCTTCTTTTTGTCTTAATCAGTTTTTGATGATAATTTCATGCTGGGTAAAGCTTCTGTCTCAGGAAGCCTCTAACTTTAAGTTTGTTCTAAATGACTATGAACTAGTCTCGGGACAGCTGGTTAATTTTCATAAAAGTGTTATTTTTTTCATTAATGTTGAGCATCCGGTTCAATTCATATTAGCATCCATCTGTGGTGTCGGATTAAGTAATTTCCTAATTCCTATTTGGGTATGCCCCTTGTCCAAAAGAAGTCGAATGTCTCTATCTGGAATACCCTATTAGGGAGAGTGAACATAAAAATTCATTCTTGGAAGGGTAGCCTTATCTCCCAGGCATGTAAGATTCAATTACTTCAAAGTTACCTTCAAGGAATCCCTATTTATGTCATGTACCTCTTTAAGCTTCCTTACAAAATCATTGGGTTCTCGAAAAAATTCAAAAAAAAATTCCTATGGGCGGGAGTTGAGGATAAGTTCACGTTTCTACTGGTGTCTTGAGAAAAAGTTACTAAACCCAAATTATGTGGGGGCCTAGGATTAAAAACATGACTCTTATGAATGAGGCACTGATAGCTAAAGTTGGTTGGAGGATTGTCAGAGAAGAGGGTCTTTGGGTGGACATCATCAAGAAGAAATACTTGTGGAATATAGGTAGATTGGACTCCTTTTTCAACCAAAATGATTTTCCTAGAGGGTCCTTATTTTGGAATTCCTTTGTGGCTTCTAAGGAAATTTTGACCAAGGGATCGATCTGGGAGATTGGCAAAGGTAATAGAATCAGTTTTTGGAATGATAGTTGGATTGAAGACTATCCTTTGGCTAGCATGGAGTCTTGGAAAATGGTAGCTCAACACTACAAAGATAGGGGAAAATTTTGGATAAGGAACTTTTGGATTCAAGAGGAAGCCATCAGCTGGGAGGTCATTGTCCCCCCTTGATTTTAATGGGGACCTACATCCTTTTTAGGAACTCAACAACAAATTAAGGAATTTCTACATACCCAATTTTCAAAACAAGGAAGATTCCATTAAATGAAAAGAGGAAGAATTTGGGAATTATTCAGTTAAATCAGCCTATAGACTAAATTTTAAAGATTTCCTTCAAAAAGAGTATTGGGGTAGACTCTAGGTGAAGGATCTTACTCCTAAAGTAAATATATTCTATTGGTTGGCGGTCCAAAATAGGATCCTTACGGTGGAGAATCTTAGGAAAGATGGTATGAAGCTTCCTAATAGATGCTCACTTTACAGGAAAGAGGAGTAAAATGTCAACCATCTTCTCCTTCATTGCCCCTTTTCTTAAAAAGTTTTTGTGACTATCCAGGAACTGTTCAAATTTTGATGGATCACGCCAAAGACTATTGAGTATTTTTGCATAAAATAGGAAAGTCCTTTTAGTTTCCCAATTTTGGTGATGGCTTGAAAATAGCCCTCCTACATCTCTTTTGGGGTTTATGGAAAGATAGGAATGATTGTATTTTTTCGTGACAAGAAAGCTAATGTCAATAGAGTCTGAAGTAGAGTCATAACGGCCATCAAAGAAAATACCAAATTTTTTAAAGGTAAGGCAAAGGAACCTTGCCCCGAGATGGGAGGAAGAATGTCTTAAAAGTTTCTCCCTCAGTCCAGTGGAGATTAAAACACCAAGAATTCACACCAGATGGACCAGGCTGGAGAACAATGTGGTTAAGCTAAATTTCAATGGGGCATCTAAAGGGAATCGGGTCCTACTGAGGGGGAGGGATCATTAAAAGTAGTGATGGTGATTGAATTTTTACCTATGCTAGTCAAATCGACAGGGAGACAAACTTACAATATGGCGAAGGCTAGAGATCTCTCGTGGGGTGTTAATTTGGCAAAGGATAGAGGGATAAAAATATCCAAATTGAGGGGATTCCCTCATTATTTTTAATGCTCTTAACAATAAAAATACTATTAATTGGACCTTAAGAAATGTTCTTAGTGATGTCATGGAAATTTTAAAAGTTTTTGAAAAGGTTTCAATTAATCATACCTTGCGTCAAGGTAATACATGCGTGGATAAGTTGGAAAATTTCTATTGTATAAAGCCATGATTAAAAAATCTGGAATAAAGGTGATGATTTTCCCCCAACAATTAATGAAGCAATTGGTAGAGATAGACTGCACTAAAATTGATGATTCTTGCATGAGTGAGCATTGGTATCACTTGAACCAGAGACAACTTACTTAAGGGGAGCAATTTCAATTGTCTCGATGTTTCGAAAGGGGTTATGAACTTTAGAAGTGATCAAGTGGGATAGGTTCTGCATTGTGAGTATGGGTGGTGACAAAATTAGTGTCAAGCCGGTGAGTTAGAGCATCGAGGATTTCAACCAACCTTTATGGAAAAATCTTAGGATTGGGGGTTTCGAAATTTTATCTCCAAATTACATGTTATGATCCTTTGTTGTTGAAGGATTTTGGTATGGATTGGAAAGAGGGAAAGTTTATGGTGAGAGGTATGGAAATTGAAGTCTCTGAGAGCACCATTTCCCAAGCTACAGAGATGCAGATGGAAGGGCTCAATATTTTTAAAGATGAGAACCCAGCGGAGCACACAATTGAGATGTTTTTGTGGGTAAGGAAAGGTGCTCCTTTTTCACTAATGGCATAGCTAGATCATGTATTCTAGGCATTTGGAAAGAGGTGTGCCTCCAAATAATGAAGTACATTACTTTGGAAGGAAAATATCACAAAATTTACACACATCATCTGTCTTTCCTTAACATGTTTAGACACAAAATCATGGTGAGCATCCTGTTTTCCTTTTCATGTCACTGACTACTTCTTTGAAGGCATTCTAGAAGGACAAGATAGATATGCCTCTATATGAAGGGATCATCCTTATGATGTATGAGAATGGGAAACCCATCCCTACCATTCTCTGAAAGACAAGGAAGAGGAGGAGGACATAACCCTGGTGGAATGCCTTACCAAGATGAGGGCCGGTAAAATGTCTGGGTATAGGAATTATGGGGAGGATGAAGGTCTGGAGAAAGGTGTGGAAGGAAGAGGTGAAGTGAGCACTTCTAGGAATAAGGGTATTGATGGTGGTGACAAGGATCTTGAGGGGTGGATCAATAAGGTTCAGTATTTAGAAAGGGTTATTCGGAAATGGAGGAGACAAATGTTGGCCATCGGGAAACCATGATGGAAGTCATTCAAGCTTCCAAACAAATCTGTTCAGCCCAGGTGAATTCCAAATAGAAGATTATTGTGTTAGAGAAACATGTCAAATATTTGAGTGACAGGATGGATGTGATGGAGGAGGGCATGAAAAAGGAATTTTAATTTGTGTATCAACAACTCCGAGGAAGAACTGGAAGAAGATATGAATGAGATGAGAAAAGAGGAGGGACTCAAAAATATAGTCTTGCTGACAATAGGAAGTTTCCCCTAAAATTTAATTGATCTTCTGGTCCTAGACTATCGGTGGGATTTTTACGAACTATTTCGACCTAGTTTTTTCTATTTGTTTCGTTTTATACCTCTGGTTTTTTTGTCATGGTCATGGCTTTTCATTGTAAGAGTTAAGCTTGTTTAACTCCTTTTGGACCTTTCTACATCTTTTTGCATGGTGTTTTTTACTCCTTTCTATTGTTCCTCCTTTGTAAGGCCCTTGGGAGCTGATCCTATTTTTACCTTATCTAATAAAAATAATAACATTAAGAGTCTTAATTGAATAAATATAACAATTAAAATATCCAAACACCATATTTTAAAATCATCAAATCCATAACCTTATAAAATAATATTTACTTATAAGAATACATTATTCCTTCACAAGGAAGTAAATTTTTATGCCTTTGTTTAAATAATACTAGTTTATTAAATAATTGTACTTGATTTTCATCGAATACCTTAAAATATACGAACAAACCTTAATTTATTCGACCAATAGAAAACAATCACAATAATCATCACAACTTGCAAAGGAAGGATACAACCATGACTAAGGATAAGCTAAACATCTTAACCAATCGATTGAATTCTACAGACTTCTCCATATCCTCCTATAACACTAGTTCAAACAAACCATAAGTAGACCAAATATCAAAACCCTTCACCATATGATGAATAATAAGATATACACACGGTCCACATCGACCATAGAGTGGTCTAAGTGAATGAATAAATAAATAAGTGGAATGGACAAACTAACCATACAACCCATAAACTTGAGAAAACAATTTGGTTCCCATTTGTTTAAAAATAACACGAGACCCCGAACTAGTATGCGATTGAGTCACATCTTAAACATAGTGCTACCATACTGAACTCAAATTGTAATTATTGTGTAGGAGTAAGACAGAGAATGTCTGATAGGGCAACATTAAATTATTACATGTCATGTAAATAATAACTAACTACAGGGAAAACCACCTTATACGATGTCTTGGTCAAGACCATTCTCATTTGTAACCCATAAATCACTGAACAAACAAAATCCAACCCAAGTCCCGAGATGGGTATTATCATACCCATATTATATTTATACCCAAAACAGGTGAACATGTGAAAATAATTTTCAACTACAGGTATACGAGTTTGAGCTCAAAAATAATACCCACATAATCAATTTATACAACCTATACTTAGGCATGAAATCAACCCAACATAGATAAACGATACATGAATATATAGATATCCAACCCTATATACGATGCCCAAAATGATGAACAGTGACAATACATGTTAAGTTATAGATTATCAAGCTTGAGCTCAAAAATAAGAACCACACAATCTTCATATACAGCCGGTACGGAGAAAGAAACAACCCATCCAAACTAAGGTGATGCTAAAAGAAAAAATACATGTAGCCAACCATATACACAGAACCCCATGAATTCATGCAAGGAAAAACACACGCAAACTAGTAACATAACCAATACACCTTCACAAATAGCGTGGCCTTGTTAAAAATGACACGAATATAACTTGACCATACATGCAAAATGAAAACATATTGCATTAAAATACATATACATATAGTTAGATCCATCACATCCAGTATGAATTCAACCATGGCATTCAATCTTAATATCAAAACCATACCCATAATGAAGAAAACAAAACCACAAAATAGAAACCATTTTTCTCCATTAATATTAAAATATCTTAATGCTATAAATGATAAAGATGAGCAAGAGACAATCCCATGCTTGTAATACATTTGTAGAAGACCGAATCCACTTCCTTTTCTTCCCATAAATCCTCCAAAGCTCACGTACAAAACCAGAAAAAAGAATAGCTTCCAAATGAAACATGAGGTCAATAAAATACATGACTTGTCTATATATTCCATCAACAAACAACTAGAGTTAAATTTTTACATGCAAATTCCCAACAATTTCCCCAAAAAAATAGCCATGATAAATTTTCATGCAGATCTCGCATGGCGAGCCAAAAGACCAAAATAAAAATGATACACCAAATAACCACTTAGTTCAGTGGTAGCTTTCTAAAGCTTCTCACTTCTCCCAGGCTATGTGTCTTCATTAATTTCATTTAATGAAATTGTCCCAAATTCCTTCCAACTCCTCACCAATTCCTTGTTAACCCGCCATTCACCAAATTTGGTGGTTATCCGCCATACAACGGTCGATGATCAACAAAAATAAAAAACTTTACTTTCACTTGCTAGCACATTGACCAATGTGCCTATTCAACATTCCAAAGTTGGCTCGGTTAATAAGTAAATGAATAGCTCGATACGAGTTCAAGTGGGGCTTATTTGGGCTGCCAACCCACCGCTCACAATTATTACATTGCATTTCCATACTTAATATGGCTCGACCTTATTAAGGTCTTTAACATAAGAACAAATAATAACATTTATATATGTATATAACTATGTATATATGTATATATATACATCTACCAATATATATATATATATATATATATATATATATATATATATATAGGTGTGTGTAAAATCTGTACATACATATATATGTGTATATTTGTTTATCGATAAAACATGATTTATAATCGTTTAACGAACTAGTCGAAATTAGTATGAATGTTGATTAATGGATTTTAAAATAACATTTTAAATAGAAGCCTGGGTCTATTACAAAAAATTATTAACTATACCTTTTTTTTTCCAATAAGGATCTTCAAAAATTATTCAACCATACGAAGATCATAAAATTAATTAATCGCTTGCACCACTGATTATAGAAATGTAAATAAGTACATAAGTATAAGATCAATCAAGAAGCAATCTTACAAGATAAAATCAAGCCATCATTATAAACCTTCTAGATAATGAAATCAACATGATTAAACAATAACTTACTTTTTATATTGTACTTTAATCAAGTCAATCATGATAACAAATCATAATTTCACCTACAACAAACAAAGTAATTATTATTCCAAGATAAAATTAATGTGCTATGACATACCTCTCCCTTAAGTGCCATCATCCTCGATGATTATTTCAATTCATACATATAAATCATAATAAGAAGATTATATTATACACATAAAAATATCATAAAATTAGAATATCATCATTGAAGCTTATAATTAATCCACTTCCAAACTATATACGATGAATTGTATCAGTCAGTAACAACCTTATTCTAACCAGTTTTGCCCAAACAAACAAAATTTTGTGAGTTTTTCAGTCATTGAGTCGATAGAAATATCAAAAACATAGTATCAAATATCAATTATTGATATTTATTACTAAAATAAATGTAGAAAAGAAAGTTTTCATTTCTTCTAGATTCTCCCAAGTGGCACTTTCTTCAGAAAATTGGTCCCACTAGACCTTACACTGACTTATTTCTCTATTTTGCAAGTGCAGCTTATGAGTTTCTAGCACTCTTATGGGTTCAACTATGATGACACCCAAATCTAGAACATGTAAAGAGTTCCAATTAAGCACATGTGATAAATATGATACATACTTTTTAAGAAAAGAGATATGAAAAAACATCATGCAACTTGGATAGTGCGAGAGGCAACACTAGCCAATAAGCTATAGGGTTGATTACTTCAATAATATCAAAGGTTCCAACATAGTGAGGTGATAATTTCGCTACCTTGCTAAATAAAATTGAACTTTTCTTAGGCTTAACCCTTAAGAAAACTTTATTTGCTTGTTACAATTTTTTGTCAACTCTCTTTAAATTAGCGTAGCTTTTTTGTCTATCAGCAACCTCTTTCAATTGTTCTCAAATGAGTTTAACTTGTTGTTCCATTTCAAGTCCTATACCTTCTCTATCTTTCATGTTGTCCCTACGACATGTGTTCTACACTTACACCTTACAAGGCCTCAAAAGGAGCCATTTTCAGCGAGGAGTGATAAGTGTTATTGTAGGAAAACTAATCCAGTGGAAGGTATTATTCCCATTTGTACCTCCGATCCATGTAGTACATTCTAAGCATGTCTTCCAACACTTGATTTACCCTTCTAGTCTATCCATATATTTTCGGATGGTAAGAAGAACTGAAATTCAACTTTGTTCTTAAAGAGCTATTAAAGGTTTTCCAAAAACAAGAATTCATCCTAGGATCTCTATCTGAAATTATTAAATTAGGTATACCATACAATCTAAAAATAACATGCACAAACCTTTTGAAATCATGTGTGAATCATATTTTAGATTCCTGGTATGAAATGAGCCACTTTTGTTAACTTTTCAACTACATCTAGAATTACGTCATGTTTATTCCTTGACATAGGTATTCCTTGCATGAAATCCATATTGATTACCTGCCATTTATAGTGTGGAATGTTATGAGGGTACAAAAATCCTTTTGGATGCAAATGTTCATCCTTGACTCATTGACATTACAAGTAATGTGATACATAGTTCACTATATCCTTCTTCATCCCTTTCTAAAAATATTGTTGTTTTACATCGAAAGCATCTTAGTCACTCCGAGATGTCCAAAATAAGGAGCATCATGAAATTCCTTTATCAATTTCATCCTTAATTCATTTTCTAAAGGTACGTAAACCCATTTATAAAATATTAGGAATCCTTCATTGTCAAATCTGAATCCTTTATATCTCCCATCATTAGGATTTACAACAAGTTCTACTTTAACCCACTTGATAATAAGAATCAATGAACATTGCTTTCTTAATGTCATCTTTGAATTGGGTTCTCAAAGTGACAAGGGTAGAAATATGCTTCCTACAACTTAACACATATGCCACTCTATTTTCCTTACCCTTTATATAGTTGATATCAAAGTCATATTGTGATAAAAAATCTAACCATCTTCATTGCCTTACATTTAAGTTTGGATGTGTAAAGATGCATTTCAACCCAAGATGATCTTATTTCCAACATCATTATTATGGGATTTTTTTTAAATTTCCAAACTAAATATGTGTGTTCAATGATTTAAATATACAACTAACATTTAAATCAAACAAGTTATAATTAAAATTCTTCAGATAAAAAATCAATAAAGCATGTGCATATTTATGGGTCAAATGGATTCAATGATCCCTAATAAGATACTCTTTTGAGTCTTTACACAATGTATACCCTTTAGTTCCTTTCTCGGAATTGATTTTACAAGTGTTTCTCTAAGTATCTACAGGGTTGATCAATCGAATCCCATCCGGAATTTCACACTTTAGTTAGAACTAGGTGAACTTGACGGTGTAATGACATACAATATTTTGGAAAAATCTTATGAGTCATGATTTGCATGCTCTATTTCTATCTTTGTACATTAGTCTTGAAACATGTCCCATCACCATGCCGCTTGGTTCAATTATCGAGAATCGGTTCAATTTTTTAAGTTAATCAAATTCAAGCTACGTACATGATAATTTTTTTTTCATCTAGTACAACAAAACATGTATGTGCCAACCTAGGTTACCTATGGGAAAGAAAGAGCTCACGTAATGAATTGCATCATCATGTGATAAATTTCTTCCTCGTAGCCAACATAATTTTGTCTGAGAGGACCTAGGCTGTCTTGGACACACAACCTCCGCATTTTAACATAACCCAACTTCCTTATTGATTATGACATGTGTAATAAATTGAGCTCAAGGGAAAATTTAGGATAACTGTTGTATGACAATATTCATTGAATGACTTGCATTATTCAATGAACACCACACTACAACATCCATCTGAAGTTGGCTGCATGCCAAGTACCATGTATTAGGTTTATCATTACTTATTCACCTCATTGAATTAGTTTTACAACAAGTTTATATTTCATAACGCAACAATATTCATCACATTAATTATTCAATCCTAAGGTCCATAACTTAGTTTCGATTAATTATTCGTAATCAAATTCCATAATTTTATTTATGTACATTCATTAAGCATTTTAAGATAATTAGGGCAATAGGCTTCATTATCAACACAATCCCTAATTTATTTAAATAACAACATTTTCATTTAAATTGCTTGAGTACAAACTTAATTGAACTCAACATCTCGCATGAAATACAATCATTCATAACCATAAGTCTACATACTTATGACTAATTAATGAATGGTCATGAATCATTTATCATACAAAAAGTCATATCAAACAACTATAAGATAATAACCCACATTAATTTATTTAATAAATCATATTTCATATCCTTCATATAAATTTAGTTCATAGTGTATATTTAAAGTTATTATCTTTTGTAAGAAAATTATTCAAGCATAGTTCATTATTCAACTTAACGATAATACTTATCATATGAAATTAGATTGAATAATTCAATCACAATTATATATAAAGAATCAATAATTGACATGAACAACTATGCTCATTTACAACAATAAACAAAATTTGAATATAAAATTTTATTCCCTTTTTCAAAAAATGATACAAGCTCAGAGGCCATAATGCCTTTAAACAATTTATTCAGTGAAGCACAATCTCTCTTATACAACAGTTAGGTAATGAATACATCGTTTAATCATAATAACAATAATTCAACATAGACATTAATAAATCATCCACCAGATAAGATATAAATTTCGCCATCTGTAAAAATGTTAGGCAACCATCAGTTTAAAAGAACTAGCATGAAAAATTCAACCATCTTATCTTTATGATTTATAACACTGAAATATTTCAATGAATCATAATTCAACTAAACAACATAATCTGAAATTCATTTAAGATAACAACGTATCATTTACCCTTTTTATCCTTTTTCCTTTCTTTTAGAATCCCTAAAAGAAGCATATGATTTTAAAATCAAAATTATTAAAGGAATATTTCAGATTACTAGTAGATAACAAATATAAATATCAATTCCAAAAACATATCAACTATGTCACGTATACCCAAACGAGGTTATTTAAAAACATTAAGAAACTAGTAACTTTATACTTAAACATCCATACTTCTTTCTACCATGATCATAAATTAACATTACAAGTCAAGTGAAAGACATACAAACCACACAATCTTCATTCCAAGTTCATATAACTGATTATTAAAAGAAAAGAGTATAATAATACTCAAGTCACGTCTTAATAATAATAACATTAAGAGTCTTAATTCGATAAAGATAATAATTAAAATATCCAAACACAATATTTTAATATCATCAAATCCATAACCTTATCAAATAATATTTACTTATAAGAATACATTATTCCTTCTCAAGGAAGTAAGAGTTTAAGCAATTTGTTTATATAATAATAGTTTATTAAACAGTTGTACTTGATTTTCATCGAATACCTTAAACTATCTAAAATACCTTAAACTATCTGAACAAACCTTAATTTATTAGACCCATAGTAAAAAGTCACAATAATCATCACAAATTGCAAAGAAAGGATATGACCATGCCTAAGGATAGGCTAAACATCTTAACCAACCGGTCGAAGTCCACAGACTTTTCCATATCCTCCCACAACATTGGTTTGAATGACACATAAGTATACCAAATATCAAAACCCTTCACCATACGATGAATAATAAGAGATGAAAAGTCCTCATCGACCACAAAGTAGTCTAAGAGAATGAATAAATAAACAAGTGGAATGGTCGAGTTGACCATACAACCCATCGACCGAGAAAACATCTCGGTTCCCCATTTTTAAAAAAATAGGCGAATGAGTCTCATCTCAAACATAGTGCCACCATATTAAAATCAAATTGTAATGCTTTTGTAGAAGTAAGATAGAGAATTTCCTGACAGGAAAGCATTAAATTATTACATATCATGCAAATAATAACCCGAGATACGGAAAATTACCTTATACGACGTCTTTGTCAAGGCCATTCTCATTTTTAACCCATAAACCACTCGAACAAACTAAATAAGACCCAAGGCCGAGTTTGGTATTCTCATCCCCCTATAATATTTATACCCAAAATAGTGAAAAAGTGAAAGTAATGTTCAACTACAGGGTATACGAGCTTGAGCTTGAAAATAATACCCATGAATTTCATTTATACAACCTATACTTAGGCATGAAATCAAACCAAAAACACAATGGTAAACGATATGTAAATATGCAAATAGCTAACCACGTATATGATGCCCAAAATAATGAACAATGCCAATAAACATTAAGCTACAAATTATTGTGCTTGAGCTCAAAAATAAGAGCCACACACGGTCTTCATATATAAATTGGTACCGGGCAAGAAACAATCCATCCAAACCTAGGTAATGCTAAAACCAAAAATACAGAAACCAACCATATACACGAAGCCCAAAATTCATGTAAGGCTAAAAATATGTAGACTAGTAACATAAGTAGTGCACCTTCATAAATAATGTGGCCTTGTTGAAAATGGCCCAAAAATAACTCGACCATATGCAAAACGAAAACATATTACATTCAAACACACACACACACACACACACACACACACACACACACACACACACACACAGCCAGCAGAGCCATCACAAATAGGTATGCATTCAACCATGGCATTCAATCTTAAGACCAAAACCATACCCACAATGAAGAAAATGAAAACACGAAGGGAAACCATTTTTATTATTAAAATTAAAATATCTTGGTGATATAAATGATAAATATTAGCAAAAGACAATCCCATGCCTATTATAAATTTGTTAAAGATTGAATCCGCTTCCTTTTCTTCCCGAAAATCCTCCAAATCTCACACATAAAACTAGATCGAATAATATCTTCCAAACAAAATAGGAGGTTAATACAATCCTTGACTCATCTATATATTACCTCAACAAAAACTGGAGTTATATTTTACATGTAAAGTCCCAAATAGCTTTCCCCAAAATAGCCATGATAGTTTTGCATGTAGAGCTTGCATAAAGAGCCAAAAGACCAAACTGAAAAATGATAAACCAAATAATCATTTAGCTTGGAGGTAGCTTCCTCGAGAAGCTTCCTACTTCTCCCGAGGCTATGGAGCTTCATTAATTTCATTTAATGAAACTATCCCAAATTCCTTCCAACTCCTCACCAATTCCCTGTTAATTTGTCGTCCACCAACTTTGGTGTCTCCTCCAAATTGTTTTTCAATATCTACCCTCCTTCGGGTGGTTATCCGCCATCCAACGGTTTGTGATCAACAACAATTAAAAACTTTAACTTCCACTTGCTAGCACATTGACCAATTTTCCCATTCAACATTTCAAAGTTGTCTCGGTTGACAAGTAAATGAACAACTCAATACGATCTCGGGTGGGGCTCGTCCGAGCTACTAACCCACCCCTCAAAATTATTACTTAATATGGCTTGACCTTATTAAGGTATTAACATAAGAAAAAAAAACATTTATATATGTATATAACTATATAAATATATATGTATATATATATATATAACTATATATATATATATATATATATATATATATATATATATATATATATATATATATATACATCTACCAATATGTGTGCGCGCGTGTGTGTGTGTATTTCTCTATCGACAAGACATGATTTATAATCATTTTACAAACCATTCGAAATTAGTATGAATTCTAATTTATGGCTTTTAAAATAACATTTTAAATAGAATCCTAAGTCTATGACCCAATTATCGACTGTACCTTTGTTTTCCAAGAAGGGTCTTCACAAATTTAGTCAACCATACCAAGATCATAAAATCAATTAACTACACACAATTGCAAAAATGTAAATAAGTACATAAGTATAAGATCAATCAAGAATAAATATTACTAAGTAAAATCAAGCCAACATTATTAACCTTCTAGATAATGAAATCAACATGATTAAACAATAACTTATTGTTTATACTTTGTACTTGAATCAAGTCAAACATTATAAGCAATCACATTTCACATACAATTTGGTAAAGTATCTATTATTCCAAGATAGAATTAATGAGTTATGAAAATAATTTTTAGGACTCAATGTAAAGTGGAATGTTGTCTAGAATTCTAAGATGCTCCTTGTGCATATGTTTTTTTTTCCATTTTGGAGTTTTCTTGACATTGTTTCTTATAGAGGAATTCACTGGAAGGAATAAATATGAAGGGATAAGATTCGAAAGTGCTTCAAGAAGGTTGAGGAAAAACATCGAGCTTCACTATGGTTATTCAAAGGTTTGAAGACACATCATTACATGTTATGGATCTATTATTGTTAATTATAAGTTGATTGTACTTCAAGTTTGAGCAATTTTTAATAGATTGGTTTGAATGAAGCCAAAGAAAGGAAATTATTGAACTTCGTAAATAACTATGATGTCATATTTCCTTCTATTTTGCATTCTAAATTTTTATTTACTTTTCTGCATTCAATCAATAATAATTTTAGAGAACCATATTGATGAGATTACGATATTTTCGAGAGAATCGGTAAAACTAATTACAATGGATTTGATCGAACGATTAATTTTTGTAAATCTTGAGTTTAATTCTTGATGAGTAATAATTCAGTTTAAATCAGATTCTAATCATCTTTGGATTTAGTTAAATCACAAAATTTTATGAATTTATAAGATTTGTTGAAACAAGTAAAATAATAGGGGTTTATTGTGCTTTTACAGATCACAAGTGCATGTAAAAAATAATTTCTGATCTCGTCTGATCAAAACACTCATCAAAATCAAGTTTATTACCATTCAAAAAATTAGTAACCATCTAAAGAAGACAATAAAACACCTTATTTTCTCCCATGTTAACACATTTAGAACCTAAAAGGGTGCACAGTCAACACGTATTTTCCTACATAGTTATCACTAAACTAAAATGATTCTTCCTCTTCTACACATGCACCATGATCCTCAAATTTAGTAAAAACACTATCAACACTCATAATAATAGGAGAAATTGGAACATCACTTTCAATCTTGTCAAGAGGACACCATTCCATAGATCTAACATGAGAATCAATTGTAATAAGATCCTTATGAGAGAATACATAAATATTAACATCATAAGATCCAAATTCACCATAATGAGAGATGAAAAATTAATTAGAAAAATAATATTATAGATAAAAAAATGATCATATTATCCCATAATAGTTTCAAATATAGGGTTATTACAATCATAATTAACATTAACACATACTATCTCCTCATCTAAATCATGTTGATAGTTAGCGATGGAGGTCTTAACCTAATATCATAAACATATGAAATATTCCCAAAATTCAAAGATAACATGAAAACATGATTGATTGTTAATGGATTTTTATCTCTCAAATAATAATTAAAACCGCCATTATATGCATCAAAATATATAATGATGGCATATGCTTCACTTGGTTTTTAATGCTCAGGGAATCTTTTCCATGTTTCCTTAAACCTAATTTTAAAACTTTGAATACTTTTATCCTTCCCTTTTAATAAACTATAGAAATAATGCCTAAGATAAGAACAATCAATCTTATTACAATACTTGATCAATGAAAATACATTGCAATTTATCCCACGAATCAACAATTTTATAAGGAAGGCGATGAAACTAGTTCCAATCACCATCAACCAAATTTTAAATGAAAGTTCGACCCCAATACCTTCATTATGAACCTCAAAATATTCAATCAAGTTAATAAAGTCTTTTAAATCTCTATCTCCCTTAAGTGCATTGCTACCATTGAACTTGGGCTGAAATTCCCTAATATATTTGGGGAAAGAGGCTAAGAAATCATGAAATCAATATTTATTAACCGGATGGCATCTCTATGGACTCAAGGTCTTGGGATATTGGTGAGTTACAAGTAGTTTGTAATCATCAACCCAAGTTCCATTCCCATTAATTCCATTAGACACTTTCAATAAGTGGCCATGGGGATACCTTGAGGTAGGGGTTGAACTTCTCCATGTGGACCAAGTGGAACACAATGGGGTACTCCGAATGTGGATCGCTTGGCATACATTAAGGACCCAAGCCCACCCCCATGTGCCACTTATAGAAAGTTCCCCTCCACCACTCCATTTCATAGCTCTGGTATAATAAAAGCGGTTACCATCCAAAGTTTTGATTTTCCATGGAGCCACCTTCCCCAATGTTATTGTAGGTGAGGGATGAAAGTGGTGAATTGAGGTAAACCTCAAGGTAGGTTGATATTAGGAAGGGACACTTCTCTTAGCCTTAGAAAATTACTAGGTGGAGGGGAGGAAAAAGGTAAAATGGTTGTGGCGAGTAGGGCCTAGGGTCGGCCACATCAAGGAGTAGAAACCCACTTCTGCAGGGCCTCAAGGATGAATTGTTGGTTTTCGAGAGAGTTCCTTGACCTAGAATAGAAATAATGACTTGAATGTATTAAGCTCATGCATGTGGAGGGTTTGATTGTTGTGATCAAAGAATTTTTTAACCTCATTCGGGATTCCCTCCTGCTAGCTCAACCAAGGGCCAAAATGTGGGTGAGTTCGGTGGGCCAAATGCTGTCCCATGTCTGGTTGGGGATAATCCTACCTAGCTGAAACATGGGGTTAGTAAGGGGAATATAGTTACGGATGGCTATGTCTCCTTTAAATATGTCGTGTAAAAAAATCCATCTAAACCTTAGCCCCATCCTTCATTTATTGTTGAATTGGCTAAGGAGTCACCTTTGCTTTGCATATGGATACCCTCGAGATTATGAATCACCTTTAATATTTGAACCATCTAGTTGTCATTAGTAGATTTAATGGTTTGTGGCCATCCTCCTCCAAACTTACTTCATGGATATCAGAAAATTGGTCTAGTGAATTTAGGGTTTCCTTCCGCTCTAAGGGTTTTCTTTGTAGTTCGGTCAAGAAGCATACCCATTATCCAAATGTCTTACGGATGGTCATGGTTTTGGGGCAGCAGCGTAATTTTATTCCTTTCACCATGGTTCCCAAAATTTAACCCTAACACGTTCACTGTCACCAAGATGTCAATGTGGATACGCCTTCCAAATCTTCTGCTGCATTTATGAGCTGCTCAAGGGATATCATAAATTCCCTGGGTGGATTCCTCAAAGTGGATTCGGTTAGGGTAGTAATAGGTATTCATACTTTCACCAGAATATGTGTAGAGATAGACACTGAGTAAAGGGTTTCCAGAAAAAATACTTCTGAATAATGGAAGCCTCTAGCATGTTCAAATCCAGTTATGAGAATACTTTGCTTTTAGATGTCACATTTGTAAATCTAATGGCCATTTATAGGCTGATTGTTTACAAGGGAGGAAGAATCAACGAAGAAATAATGCATCAAGAAATGAGGATCCGAAGGCTGTTCCCAGTGAGTTTCCTTCCACCACCACCTGAAATGGGTATAAAAATCCTATTTCCAAGACTCCTCTGAACGGAGATAATAGTAGGAACAAAAAAGGGGGTATTAAACATGGTCATGAATAAGATAAGTCTGATAAATATGAATCTGATCATGAATTTTTCTAGGATTCTCCTAACAATCTTTTGATGGTAGTTGCTTTCGATCAAAACACGTGGCAAGAAGTTAAAAAAAGAGAGGTAAAAAGGGACGCTATGATAACCTGTTTGATTACTACTCTTCAAACGAAAAGTGGTAAGTGGCAGGATTTTATTTCACCCTCCATCATCTACTCAACTTTGTTTGTTTATTTAGTGTGCTTTCGGGGTTAGGATTGATTATCTTTATTTATACGGGAAGGGACCAAATAACCCTCAGGTATATAGCTCGGTCAAAAGTGTTTTATTATAAAAAAATATAATGGTATCTCTAATCAATAAATGAAATTTTATGAATAGAATTACTTGGAGCATAATGGGAAATCATGGAAATATAAAAATACTAATTTGAATTTGTATCTTCGAAGACCATTGTGGCCCAATGAATTAAGTGAAATATTGGGAAATGATCTATAATCGGGTTATGGAAAGATAGATTATTGGAGGATAAACCTTTGATTTCGAAGAACCATGGAAATATTTGTTTCCTTTTAAGTTGTGGATGGGTTAAGACTGATATATGACTATTCGAAGTAGATGGAGAGGGTAGAAGGTGGATTTATAACATTCCTTCCACTAATTTTAAAGGATCTATCCAACCTTTTAATGAAATCAACCTCAAACTTTAAATTTACCTTATTCCTTGGTTCTAACAAGATGATTCGGTGGTCTAGAGAGAAGAGACTCAGGGAGTTCTTTGTCAAGTCTGATTATCTTCTAAATATCAAATCCCTAGAAAATAAGGTTTTTGGAACAAAATTTTGATCAAGGATTTCTTTAAAGGTCAACATTTTTATTGGTTAGTATGAAAATTCCTCACTGAAAATTTGAAAAAAAGATTTATGGTCATTCCTAATAGATGGATTCTCTGTGGTTAGCATGAGGAAAATGCCAATCATTTATTCATTCATTATTCTTTCTCTTTGGATGTTCTTTCTACCATATTTGGGCTTTTCAATCTCAAGTGGATCTTTCCTTATTCCATGGATGGGATCTTCTCCCAATGGGTTTTCCCCTTTGAATTTCCTTTGCTAGATGGATGCTTGGGATATGGGCCTCCCCATTTTATTTGGTGCTTATGGAAGGAGAGAAATGGGAGGATTTTTAGGGACCACTATGCTTCAGCCAAGAAGGTGGGTTCTCACCTTATTTTTCTCTTAAGGAAAATTTGAGACTTTTAAAGGGAAAAATAATATCCCCTTGCCCCAAAGATGAAGGGTTAGTCCTAAAAAAATTATCTTCCAGTCCACCCATTCTTAGCTATCTCCCTTAACCTTATATAAATTGGTCCATGCCTAAGGTTAATTGGGTGAAGCTGAATTTTGATGGGGCCTCGAAAGGTAACCCATGATTAGCAGGTGGTGGAAGAATTCTTCGAGATCATGAATGGAATTGAATTTTTCTTATGCTGGGCCCTTATGTGTTTAGTATAATAATGTTTCTAAGGCCATGGTTGCATTATGAGGTATTAATTTAGCTAAGGATAAAAGTTTCAATAGGGTCAAGATTAAAGAGGACTCCCCTTTTATCATAAACACCCTGAAAGGAGATAAGAATCATAATTGGTCTCTCAGAAATATCATTCATGATATTAGGGAATTGTTAAAAGTTTTTGACAAAATTTTCCTCCTCCACACCCCTAGAGGAGGAAATAAATGTGCAGATTCCTTCACTAATATGGGAGTGAGATTTAATGATTTCAAAGTATGGTCGAGAGGGGTGGAGCTTCCAAATAAAATTAATACTCTTATAAATGATGAAAAGTACTGACTTAAGGTTTAGTTTTTTCCCTCACTTGGTTTTGATCCTTGTCATCAATGGAAACATGAAAGGAAAGACTAATGGCATGTGTGACAAATTTGCTAAGATTGCTATTAATTTCGGGATTATTTCTTGTACCAATTATTTGGCTTTCATTTCTCATTTTCATGCTGGTTGTGATATCATGGGAGGCAAAAACTTCACATTGAACCTTCATCTAATGGGGATTTTAAGGATAATATTTCTCTATGGTGAATTTTCAAGATAGGGGATTTAGAAATTACATTTCTAGGCTCACTGGGTCAGATCCTTTTCTCACCCTAGATTTTTCTTGACTTGGACAACAAGAAAGCAACAGTGCAAGGTATGGGAATCTAGGTCTTTCAACTCTCAATTTCTTTGCCATTAAGGATGGAGATGAATGGATTAAATATATTTAAAGACAGGACCCTGACGAAATCATGAAATCCAAACCTTTTTCAAAGGTAATGAAAAAGTTTACTTCTTGGTGGATGGTATTGCTCGTTACTACATCCTAGGCATCTGGAATACAATATGTTTGCATTTGATGAGGTATATTACCCTTGAGGGAAAATATAGGAAAATTTATACTCATCATTTTTCCATGCTCAATATATTTTTGCCACAATGTTTCCATGAGTCTACCGTTTGATCTATTTATGTATCTTTCGATGTCTATTAAGGATTTTTAGTACGGTATGGTGGAGACCCTCATGTACTATGGTCTCATTCTACTTCTCTACCGAAATGGTAAGACAATCTTGGTGAAGGACATGGAGGAAAACTTGGAGGAATCAGATGACAACTACACCTTGGCCAAGCACATGAGTAGGTTGTGTAAAAATAAGAGTATTGACACTCATGGGGAAGGGAAGGACTGTAGAGTGGTTATGGCTACCTTGTCGACATGAAAGGGGATTCTTCCAAAGGAAAATATAGATTGGAATCTAATTGGGGTTTGGATCTTGAAAAAATTACTCTTTACGTCTAGCGGTGGAAAATAATGTTGAATCTCTTGGTAAGGCAAGGACTAATTTGGGGGATAGTGTGAAGAATTGTATTAAGGATTCTAAGAGAATCTATAATTTTCAAAATAATTTTAGAGATGAGCTTACTGGGTTAAATAATATGGTTATGGATATGCAGGGGAGGTTGGACAAGATGGAACAGGGACCGTAAGAACCGCAGGTTAAAGTTATGTCTTAGTAGCTTTGACAAGGAGGAGAGGATGAAGGATGATACTCATACCTTTTCCGACCATGATGTCAAATAGAAAGGTCAATATGTTCACCACATTGGCTAATCAAAGCACTTGAAGGAAAAAAATTTAAGGGTTTCGACATTTTAGTGGATTGCTTAGAGGAATTTTTATTTTTGGAGGGCTTCTCTCGCTATATATTTTCAGCTTGGGCATGTTCATTCTCTTCCTTGTGGAATTCTTGTTTGGTAGCTTATAATGGGATGTGGTTTGGGTTAAGTTTGTTTAACCTTTCTTTGGGCCTTGTTTCTATTTTGTTCTTTTTGTACTTATTCATGATGCATTTGTTGTAAGGCCCCTTAGAGCCATAATCCATGTTCTTACATAATTTAATTAAAAATAATAATTTGAATGATCTAAACTCACAAATCATATACTCCATAGAGTAAGCACAAGTGTTACTTGGCATCACCAATAAAATGACCAAAAGAAGTCAAAACTAATATTTGTATGTTATGATCAATCATCCTCTACTACATAAAAATGTGAAAACCAAAGATCGGATCCACACAAGAGCTCTAAGAACAAAACAAAAGAAGGATTCTCATAAAAATGGAAGAACACCAGTTTTGAATATTTTTTTTCGGAATTCATAACAAAAATAACCAACATTAAATGTTTGAAAATAAAGTAAATATTGAAGGATACTAGTCTAGAAATCAGTAAGGAGTCACAACTTTAGAATGAATAACAATATCTTAGATCTTTATGTAAATTAAAGTTGAATTCATAGAATTTAAAGAGGTTATAAATCTAGAAATAAAAAGGATACAAGTAATGGTAAACATAACCCAAATTGATACATCCCTAAAAATGACACCAATTTAGTGGCTCTAAAATATGTTTCACTTTGTATATAAATGATGAGAGTAAAATATGTCATTGTAGATGTGTATATTATCACTAATCGGTGGTGGGTTTAAGGATAAAAAATGAGAGGGTGATTAACCTATTACTATTTGGGCTTTGTAAAACCCAAGGAGAGACCCTATATTAACCCAACATGTGTCAAATAACATAAAGAATGCATGTATTAGTGCAACAATCCTATATAAAAAACCTAACCATTATGATATCCCACCTAATTGGCTATTGCTATTAGGAAGAATCATAATACTACTTAAGATTGGGAAAATGTTGTATACAAATAGATCATTACAACAAATGTGAATCTAAAATCATAACATAGAGGAATATAAAAGTATGAAGGGTTAAAAATAGGTGTCATAAGGGGTAATATAACAATATTTAATTAAAATAGGGGTTGATCATTTCAACTACACACGTGCCTTGACCATTGGGCCAAATCTATAAAACTTGAGATGAAGAAGTCAAAGATAATATAAGAGTTGCATTAATCTACAAAATTTCTAAAACTCACCACAATTTATACGACCATTAAATCACATACACTGATATTTAGTAAACTATCAAACCATTATAACTCATGATCCAAAATATAACATTAGCTAATTTTATTGAGTGTAAATGAAATTGGAATTCCACAAGGATTTAATAACCAAATTATTTTTTGATTATATGTCAAACTTAATTACCAAATGAAGATTCTAATAATTTGAGGGAATACAATTCAAACTCAAATGAAAATTTCCTTTTAAATCCACCATATCATTTATGACAAAGAAAATAGACATGGTTAATCTACCGAGATCCTTATTAGAATAACCTTGAATTGATGACAACTATTCCTAACTCTAACACCTAAAAAGGAATTAAATTAGACACCTAAAATCTAAACAACCAAAATGATCAGAGATTAAACCAAATGGTAATCCTAATTTGGTAATTTGAGATATGATATGATAAAGCATACACTTTACTAGTTCATATAATTAAAAACACTTCACAATTAGAGAATGGAAGGAACTTCAAAGATGTAGATAACCAATGAGAGAGGGGAAATGAGCATGCAAAAATTACTCATGGATCAAATTGTAATTGAAAAACAATCACGGGCTTACAAAATATCCAAGGGCCCTAATTGATTTCCTAAAAAATAATATAACATCTAAGAAACACTTGAGATGTCTCACAAATCAAGAAATATAGAAAAGAGAATGACTGATGGTGGTGGAAGAATAATGCATTTTCAAAACTATATCATGAAAATATCATAAATAAATTCACCACTTTGAAAAAAGACCAATGTGTAGATTTTTGAAAGAACCTTCCAATGGTACCAATATCATGTCATTTGGAGCTCTTTTAAAAAGACGACTAAAAAATAGGCCACTGTCTAGAACCATTACTCAAGCTTATGATGTTTTTGTTATCTATTTTACACATAGCTTGACCACATAATTAAAATTGATAGGGTATAAAATATAGTGAATATAAGAGTGCAATGATTTCTTCCACATTTTTTCCTACCACATGTTTCCCATCAATGCTATGACATTATTTATAGTGAGGAGGTAAGGATATAATATTTGAAAGAGTATCATGAGATGATGAACACCACCTATCCCTTTGTATACCATTCGTTGAACATAGATATTTTATAGGATTGGGGCAAGACTTAAAATTTGAGAGGATTTTACTTTGTCTATGCTCAAAACCTATCCTTCAATAAATTTTCATTCATTATGGCATATATAAAAAAATATGCACATATCAAAGCACTTTATTATGCCATCGGTATGTTGTTATATGCATGAATACTAAGTAATAAAAGTACAAACCGGTGACACTTTACCTTGTCCCTCCAAAGTTCTTTGATTGATTTATATTGCAAATCTATTTTACATCTCTCGATTCTATATGCAATTTTGGTTAGGTCACGAGGATCCCTATCTCTGCCTTGTCATATATGTCCCTTTTGGTCTCGGGAAACTAACACCCACTCTAGACACTAGCACCTAGGTGCTCTTTTCATCCTTATCATTTTTACACATTTGGTCATTTGTGGTTGGTATTTATTCTTTTTATCCTCATCCCACATTCTTAGTTGACGTTTGGTGTCACTAGTGTTGAAATATCAAGCAAGGGTCTCATATATATGCATGACATAATAACTATTATTCTAGGTAGAAAATAAAGAGGGACTATCACATCTACAATTATTACTAGTACTTTAAGGGAATTAATTTTTGGGATGCATATAATGCATAGGGAGGGAGGTTCTGAATTCTAAACCACACATCTACATTCTTAGATCAAAGCTATCTACACCCAAGTATCTTGTTGTCATTAGCACGAGGAAAATCAAGGCTAAGAAATGTTAGAAGAACAATGGAATGAGAAGGGGGTGAATCATTCCTACAAATTACTTTTTTACCATTTATTACATCATACATCAACATTTATCCATTCACATACATTCATCACAAGATTATTATGTGTAAAATACATTAAAATAACCATAACACATGAAAGAGAGGTCATAGACACAAGATTAAAGTGGTAAAACTTCACGGGAATAAAAACCACTAAAAAAACATTATATTTCCATGTTTCAAATTTAATGTGGCACCAATCACACAAGGAACACCAACATTACAAGGAGCACCAACCCCACAAGGAGCACCAACCTCTAATTTAGTGAAGCACCCACTCCACAAAGATGATACAACACCATAGGTTGAATAAACACCAACTCGGACATATGAAGATGTTTGATATCTGATTTTTTTCTACCACAACTGACTGAGATATCTAATTGAGCTCAAAACCTTTGCTAAAACCCTACGCCTTCAATCTTGCACAATCTTCTTATTTCTCAACTTGTCTTGGCCTTAAATTTTTATATCATGTATTCAATCAGTATTTATCCCGTCATGATCTTCCTCGACTTAAAATCATGCACACATACCTGCAAAACACTTCTACATAGGTCACACTTTTCCCTCCAAGAGCACTAGTTCAAAAATGAACTAAAACACTAGCTTTATAGCCTTCTCTTCATCCAAACATGAGAGAGGTAGGTCCCTCATGAATAATTTGACCCATAAAAATTTGAAAAATTCCATTACATTCATTACAATGGTCATAAATGAACCATATTGGTCAGTCATGCTAGAAACCTTCATCCACGCACCAAAAATCCTCAAAAGCCCATCCCTAGGATTAGAAAAATTGACTCATTGCAAAATCATGCTTAGTCAAGCTCCCATATTCACCAAACATGAATAATATATCATTTAAACATAAAAAATGGTTACAATTAACTTGAACCAATAATATGCCAATGAGGTTTTGGTGGATTGATTACGATGGATGGTTGTGTCGAGATCCACCCAAAGTTCAAATCCTGTGGCGCGATCTCTTCGGGGTGGTTTACCGGTGGTGGCGGGTGTTACATCACCGGTAGGTTGTGGTGGTTTGGTGGTGGTGGGTGTTGCATCACCGATGGATGCGGCTCATGGCTTCAGTGGTGGTTCTCGACGGTGGTGGAATTTTCATCATTGGCATTGGCGTTGGCGGTGACTGGTGGCTCTAAAAATGGTGGTGGCGGAAAAATTACATCGTCGATGCGGGCTCAGTGGTCGTGTTGGTTTGTGTTGGTTTTAATTGTAATATCTTGTTTGAGGAAATTGTTGTAGGGTGGGGCCCCACCAACCCTCCAGTTCATATCTCTGGTCAAAATCATTTAACTATATAAAAAAACTTGAACCAATCAAATTATTTCATTTAATGGGCCCGTTGGCTCATCACCTTCACAAAATAGTTGTTTCCAATAACCTAATTTTATCTTTGGGTGTTAAGACCCATCAATATGAACTCAAATATGGAATGTGAAAAATAAATAGAAATCAAAAGACATTTATTAAACTCATAATAAATTTATATATCATGAAACAATCATATGTTCAAACCAAAGCTACTTTTGCCTTCACCAAATCAAGCTGCCCAAACACTTGTTTTGCAAACTAACTAGTTTGCACCCTTTATGTCACTTTAAATACCTCTAAATGAATTAAATAGATTCAAAATTCATTCCTCTTCACTCTCCAGGTGATATAAAGCATCAAATCATCCATTTGATGCTCCAACCAACTCAATTTTTTAGCAAGAACAAACATGTATTGAAATCCAGCATACAAACTTATTCACCAAATGACATGAAAGACTCATAAATTGACCTCGTAAAGATGAAATCCATACATAAATTAAAATATATATAAATCACCTTTTTAGAACATATTATAAATCCTTCCAACTCAAAGTGGAAGGAATTAAACCAAGCTAATCTTTCGAACCTACTTCTTATGCCTATTTGGACTTAAGAACTAAAAATTAGCCCAACTTGCTCCATCATAAAAAAAAAAACTTCCATACTCAGCCAAATAATTTAAAACCATAATAAATTATTTATAATAACTCATAAGCCTTCAATAATCATTAAGAACTCGAAACATCATCTTACCGCATGTAGCCATTTGTACCTGCTAGAATGAGCATCCTCAAAATTTGACCCTCAAATACCAGGTCATAGCTTCTTCATTCCATATCCAATATTCAAGTTTTATATACCAGTGGAAATATCTCTAAACCTGATTCACAACACAACTTGAATTGATTCCTAACTCCCCATATAGCTCATGCGATGTCAAATTTACTATAGTCTGCTCCAAACTCGCTTCAAAATTAAGTCTTCACAAATAGGGATCACTTTGTACATTTTCAGAATCACCATGATCTTAAACCTTCATGAAAATCTATAAAAATTCCTGGGATATCATGGATTCCAATTTAGATTTTACCTTCTCGGAAAAATTCTCCTTAAACACCAACTCTTCAAAATAATCTATTTAAGGTGGGGCCCACATACCCACATGCTCTAATATACATTTATAGAAATAAGGAATATTCCTATACAAAAATATATATTATTTTTTCATAAAAATCAAAACAGGCTCGAATACTCACTTTTCGACAAGCTACTCCTAGATAATGTTTAGTTAGGCTTTCAAACCAACTTAACTTCTTAGCGATTGTTCATAAAACCGTGATGCTCAAACAACCTCTTTATTTTTGTAAAAACGTTCATAACCAAAATTATAATATACTCCTAAGATATAATTTCCCCATGCAAAGCATATAATCCACAACGAGCATCAGAAGTTCCAACTTTGCTTGAAAAACACATTGTAACTTACCCGGTTTCACTAAAAATTGCATAACTTGTAAAATATTCTTCATGATTGCCTGAAACTTGTCATGAAGCATCATGAAAAAATCCTATACCTATCCATATTCACCACCTAGCCCACATATATCTCAAACTCTCCAACCAAACTCATTTACCTGTGCTTACTTGCATGATTCTCACTATTTAATTCCCACGGACCTCATAAATTCATAAAACCACTAAATATTGACCTAAAACTAATCACAAACCTCATGTACATTGATATAATGTTTCTACCATGCTGAAAAAATAATTATTAGGTCTAAATCTCATATATCCAACTTAATATGCATGCTCCAGGGGATAGAAATAAGCACGAAATGACTTTGACTTAACCATGTAACATCATGACCTGACCATACTTGACCTCATGAAGACCCATATACACCCATGAAACATCATATGGACCATATTTTACCTCATTAAACAATTTAAAAATCTAGGGAGAGCTCATATAGTGACTCAACTCACTAGACCATACACCAGGACCTCATAAGACTTCACCAAACTTGACACTACCAATCAACCATCATGCTTGACATCAAACTAACACCTAATGGAGACTCACACAATTCCATGTCACCATTTTCCATCAATGGAGTTGACATACATTACAACACAAATACACAATGGCCAACAAGGACACCATTTCACACATAAGCACAAAGAAGTACACGAGTCTAAGATGTAGTGCAATGCTTGTAA
Source organism: Taxus wallichiana var. yunnanensis (assembly GCA_018340775.1). Classification (NCBI taxonomy): domain Eukaryota; kingdom Viridiplantae; phylum Streptophyta; class Pinopsida; order Cupressales; family Taxaceae; genus Taxus; species Taxus wallichiana. Next base: position 957,318,971 of record CM031234.1, read on the forward strand.
TAAATTAACTCATCGGGTGAAAATTGGGGTCGTATGGCTTCACATATTACATATTTTTATTAAGATATAATTTTTTTGTGATATTTTTCAGATATATATGGTTTTTTTAGATCATTTGTGTGCTTGGAACCATAAATAAGAAACCAAAGTGACAAATAATAAATAGAAGTGAAGATCTCCAGCCCGAAAAGAATAGATCTTGAACATTGACAATAAAAATTCCCATAACAGTCACTAGTGCATGGAGAAATTTTTGTAAGAAAAATGTAATGAGAGGGGGGGGTTAATCAATCCTACAATAATTTTATTTCATTTACCAAACCATACATTCATCAATTAAGGTGTCTACACATCATTCATAACCATACATGTATATATTAGATGTGTATTAACCATTCAAATTATCACAACAAAAGAGAGAGTAAAAAAGAAACCAAATATAAGTGAGAAACCCTCAAGGGTAGGAAAACCCACTGAAAACTTTGATGATACTCACAACAAAAACTCAAGTGAATATTACACATCACAAGAGATTTGTTTAGTGAGGCACCAACCCTAATAGGAATACCAACCCCTAAACCCTTTTTGATATTACTCATAACAAGATAATCATATGAATATGACCCATCATAATATATTTTTCATAAGTATTACCACTAAAACTATGCCGATACCACAGCTGATTGTGATCCCAAAATTCAGCTCCAAAAGCCTTTAAACCCTCATATCATGCTCTCTCCTTTAACTCGCTTTATCTTCTTCTTCTTGGACTTGTCTTGGATCTAAAACTTTGCATACATTCTCTTAATAAGTATTCAATTTTTTAAAAAACATTCCCATTCTTCAAATCATGCATCCATACATTTACACACTCACACTAGAGTCACACTTTTCCCTTTAAGAGCACTTTGGTTTAAATTTACATATAAAACATTGAGTTTATATTCTTTTCTTCCTTCAAACATAAGATAGGTCAGTCCTTACAATTTTCCACCACCAATAAAACTTAATTACATCCTATTACATTCAAAAAAATAGTCACATATGACTCATATAGCTCGTCCATGCACAAAACCATCCAACTTGCACAAAAAGGCTCAAAACCCCATCACTAGGATGTGTAAATCCATTAACACAAAATATGATTAGTACAACTATAAAGATCACCACACATGTGTAATATGTAATTTAAACATCATCCATGGTTGAAATTTTACCTTATTCATTAATGTTTTGAAACCACACCAATCCATCCTTCCCGCCACCTACAAAAGAAAGATGAGAATCAAGTGCAGATATAAAACATGATTAACAAAATACTTTGAAATAAAATGACAAGATTACATACCGTATCCATGAGGGTGAGAAATATACTTGATCCAATGCATGAAATCCCTACACATGTAATGTTATAAAATCAAAATATATGTTATATATGTCATTTTAGCTATTTTAGAAATCATTTATGTTTTGCAAGTTTTATGAATTTAGAGTTGCTAGTTTCTTGCGGCTGTTTCATTCCTAAGTATGGTTAAATTAGAAAGGATTTGGAAATGATGGTACCAAACCCAATGGAAGTGGAAGGGGCTCAGAAAGGGGTTAGATATGAGAGACTTGGTATTTTGCGTTAGGATTTGGCCTTTGACCTTTTTTTAATACATCGGAGGAGGATTTCTAAAAAATTGCAAGCTGAAGCGGACAAAAGGGGCCTCAAAGAGATGGATGGGCATAATAATTTATTTATTGGTCTCATTTTTGTGTATTTTATTGTTTTTTTCCTTGTATTTTTGGATCATGGTGAGCATTTTGACCATACTTACTCTATGGTTTTACTGGCATCATACACGAGAAACTTAACATTATATATATACATATAGACACATTTTTTTGTTCGACATTCCTTGCAAGAGTTGACTTCATTGTAGTTTGCTTCATCTATGTACTCTTAGATGGTTTGGAATTTCTGATGATTTTTATATGTTTTATGAATGCATGCCATGGATGATGATGAAAATGTGTAGACAAAATGATATCTCTTTTTTTTTATATATGATGCATATGAGAACAAATTGTAATTTAGAACTTTGATTTTCAAGAAATATTTAGCACTTTTGTTTTATTGGAAAAATGTGATGAATGTGATATGATAAGAAGATGAAATCACTCCAATCCTAACTCCACGCAACCAATAAGATGTGAGGGCTCATCGCCAGAGCCGGGAGGGACGGGAGTTGTATGACTTTGATAAATGAAGATGGTGAGAATGGATAATATTTTGACAAATACCCAACTAGAACTTATAACTAAACCCTAAACAAGGTCAGCTAACCAGTTCAAAATGTGATTTTATTATAAGTTTATCTAGAATTAGATCTGTAGATGGCCTTTTAATTGAAAAAATCATATTTTAAGGATTTAAATATCTTGTAACATACACATCTAACTCATTTTCTTGGGATTTTTAAGATTGCAAAGCACTTTTTATTCATTGACTTATTTACAATCTATTGATTAATTTTACGAGACCCCTATAGCTGCCCCATGATACTAGTAAGAAGCATGGGCTCATCACCAAGGACAAGACATAGGTGAGTAAGGAGCTTACCTCCTTTCCCAACCTCATGCTACCAGTGAGAAGCATGGGCTCATCACCAAAGGTTAGTAGGGAAAAGAAGTGTAGTTTTATTTTGAAATGAAATTATTTTTGTGTTTATTATTGATTTATCTTTTTTTTTTTTTAATTGGTTTTTAGACTTGTGCTTTGCATAAGGAACGCTTGCCCCTAGCCTCAACCCCACACAACTAGTAATATGTGAGTGCTTACCACCGAAGGTTGAGATAGGTGGAAAAGATCTCTAGGTGAAATGTTTAGATTGATTTTTTTATCATATAGTTTTGAGGGAAAGATGTGACATCAAGAATATTCCATAACAGACTATGAGAAAAGACACCCGAGCTAGGAGAGACCCTAAATATAACTAAGTGTGCAAGCACAAAGGCAGGACCAATGTCAAAATTTTGTCTTAACTGCTGAAATGATGAAGAGATTTAAATAATTTGGAGATGATATGATGGATATTTGAAGAGGTATGATTAAATGTTTCTGCCAATATTTTAAAGTTTGTTAAAAGTTGCTTAAAAAGTAAGTTTATTGATTTACAATTTCACAAAATGATAATGTAATAATGCACAACGTGGAAATGTAAATGAACTATGCATGGAAACATTTAGGGTGAATCCAATTGATGGATGCCAAATCTAGGGGAATTCTTAAAAAAATCTAGGAATGAGATGTGATAAAAAGTATTTTTTAAATCCGATATCAAATTATAGGCTCCTACCGGTTTTGAGATTGTATGAAAGTCATCCTGCAAGAAAGAATGAATGGGTATGGGTTGTGAAACGTATTCCCTCATCTGAGTTTTTGTAATAATTTCCACTTCAACCTCGAGCTCAACTAATCCCAAAATCTTTGTATTGTTGTTTGAGCCAAGGTTGGGAGTAACTTGAGAGTTATCAGAAGTTGAGGCCTCATGGTCATTATTCCCTATAGGAATACCCTTGTTTATTTTTGAGGATTCACTTTAACATCTTTAGGAAACTTAGGAAATGGGTACTAATAGATGCCTAGGTTTGTATTTTGAGGTGCGACATGTCTTGTATGACCAGGTTGCGAAGGTTCCATTGGGATTTGATAAGAACATGTCCACAAAGAGTTTCCTTTGATTCTCGGGGATTCTTTGTATGAACTTGTTGCAATCCCTACAAGTTCTAGCATCATGACCAATAACATAATGAAAACCACAATAAATATTGGGATCATAGTCTCTTGGCCTTTGGTTTGATTTTTGTTGTTGATTATAACCCCGATTGTAGTTTTGAAATTGGTTGTTATAACCATGGTTTGTTGCCCCTTGGCCGAGTTTTGGTACTAGTTTGGGCCTTGGTTTTAAGTCATCGAGAAGGGAGACGGTTGAATTGATTGTGTTGATGGAGGAAATAGAATTAGGACCTCTTTGATTTCCTGTGTTGTTGTCATTATTGTTAGTGTTACCATTATTCGTAAAACCAGTGTTCTTTGCTTGATCAATAACACCATCCGTGGTAACACCACGCTATTACGATTGAAGACTTTAGGCCCTTATTTGTTGGATCTATTTTTGATGCCTCTTATTGTTTTGACTAGAGGATACCAATTTCTTATTGAGGCCGTAGGTCTTACACTTGCTATCAATAATGGCTTGGTCGATTTGAAGCACACCTTCCAACACTTCCTCCTAACTGCGAAAGGAAACTTTTTAAATTCTGATTGGTCTCTCGATTGAGTGAGTGAAGGAAGAGATCAAAAATTTCCATTTGGTCCATGTTAGGTGCACTTACAGAGGAGTAAAGAACTTGACACCATATCTAAATGAAATGGGTAGTAAATTCATTTTTCTTGTATGATATGTAGAAACTCCCTAATCCTTGTTTGTAGCAACTTGTTCATGTCAAATTATCTGATGAATTCTAAAAAAGTTTTTAAAGGAATGTATAGAAGCCTTAGGAATCCGATAATACTAGTCTAGGTAAATTCCTTCAATTTGAAATATTTTAGCTACTATAACATCCCAAGGAAGCAATTCCCTAATGGTAGTAACATATGCCTTGATATGAGAATTTGGGTCTCCTTCTCCCTTAAAATTAGGAATATAAGGAAATGGGCATGGAAGTATGACACCCCATATTGTGAAATCAAGGGGTTCTTTCAGATACTCAACATAAGTACCCATTGCGTAAGATTCTACCATTGAAGCTCCTTGATGAGGAGGTGGAGGAGGAGGATTTAGATAGGTTGTAATGTAAGCATTGACTGGAACCTAAGGAGCTCCTTGATATGGTGTATAAGGAGTAGGAAAAGTGCACACGTCCATATGAGGGGAATTTGAGTACATATGCAGGTAAGGTGGAACAACACTAGGAAATGGGCTTGCAGGCATGAAACCAGGAGGGTCACATTGCCTTATGGAGTGGTATTCAAGAACACACTTCTATCCAACCCTTATGTAGGATAAGTGTGAAAAGGGTGAGGGCCCATTCTAGGGTATCAAATCTCGTGAGAAGATCACCCAGATTTGATTAGATAAGATAACCTTGTTACACATGATGTTGTGTTGGTTGCACATTGATAGGGGTGTACCCTTTGTTGTCGATGGGATGCCCCATGTTCTTCCCTACTACATAGGTTGGTTGTGAAGGTTGGGCACTCTCTAGTTCTCTAATCCTCCCTAATAAAGTGGAAATAACATCATGGGGCGAGGATTGAGTTCCTTGTTTGGGTGCCTGCTGTGTAGGGTTTGGTTGAGAGGGCACATGATATCCTCTTATGAATTGTTCAACATTTTCATTCTTGGTTTCCTTAAAATTAGGGGTCTTAGGATAGGTTTTCGATACATCATTATCGAATAGTTCTGAAGCATGAATCTTCATCCTATCTAAAAACTCATCTATTTGGCAAAGAGGATTAACATTATGTTAAAAGATTTCATTTTCTATTGATTGCATGGCAATATGACATCTTGACAAGACCCTAGGGTAAGGGGTTTTTCCACTCACAAAAATATGTTGTTTGAATTAGGTGGACTGTATTTCATGTTTAAAGGTTGATCCACCTCCTCTATTCTCACATGACTAGTGGGGTTTGAGACATAGCTAGGGGAGGCTTGCATGTTGTTGGTGTAGTTGTTATCCCATCCAAAAGGAAAGGGGACTATTGTGGTTGAATGTTGGTGTAATATATATCAAAGCCAAATGGCCCACCAAACTCTCTACTAGACATATTTTAGGAAGGTATGAAATACCCACCAAAATAGGGAAGAAATGGAGAGGTGAGGTAATAAAAATGAAAGAAAAGGAAATAAGAAGGAACTAGTCCTTCACGTCAGGTTCACCAATTTTGTACGTCTGAGAATCAACACATGATTTCTAGATGCACTTGACCTCTCGAGGTCATTCTGGGACAGTTGAAATGTGCCGGATTGTGGGAATGTTGATGGGTAACTATAGGAGAATCAAGGACTAAGATTGGGTAGTGTGAGTTCCTAGTAGTTGAATTGGCCAAAGGGGAATTTAGAGGCTATGCACGAGTAGGGTAAGTTCCTATTGTTTAATTGTTTGATTTGATTTGTTTGCTAAATTATATTGAAAGTTTTTTTAAATAAATAAAGAAAGTAAATTCAACATAAATAAAATACAAGTGTGTTTAATATTATATTTAACTAAATTCATTCCCAATTAATTATCCAAAAGAAATGACTTGAAATAAACTAACATCTTTTTGGAATTTAGATAAAAAAATAAATAAACTATTCTACGACCACGGAAATTAATTAAAATAAAATATTACTACTTTGAAGAAAATAAACTAAAGCAGAGAATAATTGGATGTGGCTATCCCTCGGTTGCGGGGTTGACTAAAAATGCTATTCTAAAAGAATGTATTTAAAATTATTAATCTAAATAAAACAAAGTAACCATCTACTAGGAAATCTTCCACTCAAGTTTTCGGAAAGGAAATCTTCTCGAAAAAAATTTCCTCTTTGTTGTATGAAATTTCTCCCGTAGAAGTAAATCTAAATTAATCAAAATAAATAAATGATATGCAAAAATTTCTTCACCTCTTCCTCTAACTAATTTCCCAAGTAGATCCATAGGGATAATATATGGGAGGAGGTTATCAAGGTAATATTAAGAAATATTTTGAAAAAGAATACTAGAAATAAAATAAATACATTCGGGAAGTGATGAAATCTTCCGCTTCTACAATTCTACCAACTTAAAACAAATGCATTATTTCTATTCTAACAAATACAAATTAATTAAAGCTTCAAAGAATTTAAGTACAACTCCAATCTGGTTATTACTGTACTGTGGTATCTTCCCAAAGATGAGATGTTATTTTATCTCCTCAAATTTTTTCTTCCAAATATGAAGTCCAATTGATCCAGGAATGCACATATGCGGGATGGTAGCAAGAAAAAAATATTGGCTATGGTTGGCTTGGTGCAAGAAATAACTGAAAGTAAATGGTAGGGAAGAACAAAGAAAAGAGATGATTTTCTGTGTGGTCCCTCTTAAGATTTCATCAACATAACTTAACCTCAAGAATATGAAAAATCTCGAGCTCTCATATGGGTAAAAGTTTGGATTTTTATAAAATTTGGGAAAGAAGAAGTCAATTACAAGTGTTGAAGAATAAGTGAAAAATAAGAAAAAGGAGAGGTAGTCAACATTCTAAAAATATCCAAAGAGGAATAGAAAATCAATATGATTCCAATGAGGCCAAAAATAGGTAAAATGGCCGAGAAACAAGTGATAAAATACTCCTAAATCCAAACATGCGTTAAAAACATGTGTTTTAAGTCATTTTTAAGTGACAGGATCTTGGGTCAATGCAGATGGGCAATTATGCAACCACTGGTTAAAATTTTGACAATTACAAAACCACTTCCGTATGACAATTACGCAACCACCGATCAAAATTTTAAAATTATGTAACTGTTGCTCTCTGACACTTACACAACTATCGGTCAAAATTTGACAATTACCCAACCATCGAGTAAAAAATTTGACAATTACATAACCTCCTTTGCAATGCCAAAAGATAAAAAGTGGTCTTGCAAGAAAAATTAAAGTTTGGAGATAAAGCAGAAAGGTTTGTTTGAGCCAAAGGAGGGATGCAAAGGAAAGGGGGAAGGATCTAGACCTCATTTTTACCTTAGAAGAAGTTTTTATAATCATTGGAGATTTCACCGTTCTGACAATGTAGCACGTGCAATTTTGGGTGCGTATAAAAACCCTTAAAGGGAAGAAAACCCATTGAAAACTTTTATGATATTACTCACAACAAATACTCAAGTGAATATTACACATCACAAGAGATTTCTTTAGTGAGGCACCAACCCCATAAGGAACACCAACCCCTAAACCCTTGTTGATATTACTCACAACAAGAGACTCATATGAATATGACTCATCATAATATATTTTACAGAAGTATGACCACTAAAAATATGTTGATACCACAACTGATTGTGATCCCAAAATTTAGCTCCTAAATCCTTCAACTCCTCATAGCATGCTCTCTCATTCAACTCACTTTATCTTCTTATTCTTGGACATGTCATGGCTCTAAACCCTTTCACACATTATCTCAATCAGTATTCAACCAGTAACACACATTCGAATCCTTCAAATAAGGCATCCATACCGATACACACCAACACCATGGTCACACTTTTCCTCCAAGAGCAAAGTGGTTCAAATTTGCACCCAAAACATTTCTTTTATATGATTTTATTCCTTCAAACATAAGATAGGTAAGTACTTAACATTTTTCATGACCAATAAAAATTAATTACATCCCATTACATTCATAAAATATTCACATATGACCCATATAGGTCGGCCATGCCCAAAACCATCCAACTTTCACCAAAAAGGCTCATAACCCCATCAGTAAGATGAATAAAATCCACTAACCACAAAACTATGATTAGTACAACTATAAGGATCACCACACATGTGTAATGTGTCATTTAAACATCATCCATGGTTGAAATTTACTTGGACTAATCAAATATTTCATAACATGAGCCAAAAGGCTCATATACTTCACCAAACAACCTGCTTCCATCACCATGTCTTCACCTTTGGGATTAAATCACACTCAAAATCAACTCAACTATGGCGTGTAATAATGCATAATAATCCTTAATACCTTTAAATCACATACAATCATGTTATATTTCATTAAACATCCATATGTTTAAACCACATCTACTTTCCTCTTCTCCAAATCATGTTGCCTAGAAACCTATTTTGTAAACTCAACTATTTTACACCATTTATGCAAATTTCATGACCTAAAAAGGCCTTAAATAGGAAAAAAATTAATCCCGATTCAATCTCCAAGTGATATAAAGCATCAATTAATCCATTTCATGCATCAACTAACTCAATATTTCAGCTTGAGCGAACTCGTCTCAAAATTAGCTTACGTTCTTCTTCACAAACCGACCTGAAATACAAATAAAAAAACCTCATCATGAGACAAGACATACATCAATGGAAATCAATCCAAGTCACCTTTCCATAACATATTGTAACTCCTTTTAAATTCAAATGGAATGCCTTCAACCAAGACAATCTCTATAAACAACGCCTTAAGCCTTCTAGGACTCAATAAATAACCATGAGCTCAACTTACTCCATCACCTCAAAACTCACTTCTACACTTGAAAAAAGGATGGAAAACCCTTAGACATGATTTATAAGCACTCATAAAACTTATAAAATCACGAACAACTTAGAATCATCACTTTACCTTATGTAGACACTTAGCACCCTCATATATTAAGAATCATCCATATTTTACCTTTAAAGAGAATATAATAACTTTAACATACCATATAAAAAACACAAGTTTCGTATACCATTGGAAATACATTTGAACCAAGATAAAAAAATTTGAATGGATTCCTAACTCATCCTTTAGCTCCTGCAATGTCAATTTTACCACACACTGCTCCAAAGTACCCCAAAACTAGTCTTCAAAAATAGGGAACACTTTGAACTTTTTCAATTCAACCATGATATGAAACTATCATGTAAATCTAGAAAAATCTAGGGATAACATAAATTCCAATTTAGTATTTACCTTATTTTGATAACTTTTCCACAAACCAAACTTCTTCAGAAACAAGCCTTTTCGCTTAGGGCCCACATATAATAAAATGCACTATCTTACCTTTCTATAAATCTGGAAGAGTCCTCTACACCATCAAATTGTCACTTTTGCATAACCAATCAAAACCGGGATGATACATGAAATTTTCTATAGGTCACTTCTAGTTAAGGTTTAGCTAGGGTTTAAATCCACTTTACCTTGTTAACGATCGTTCATAAAAACGTGACAATAAAACCACCTCATTATTTTTTTGAAACCTTCATAATTGAATTGAGAAGATATGAAAAATATCTCAGGTCCATGTAAAACATATAATTCACAACGAGCATCAGAAGGTCCACTTTTTCTTTAAAATCACACTGATACTTACCTAGTTTTAAAAAAACTTGCATATATTAAAAAATATTCAGTAATTTAACCTGAAACTTGTCATGAAGCATCAAGAAAACTTGATATAACTTTACATACTCACCATTTAGCCCAAATATCTCTAGAACTCTCTAACCAATCTCATTTACCCATTCTTATCTTCCTCTTTCTCACTTGTTACTTCTCAAGGAACTCAAACATGCATCATACCTTTGAGTTATGACCTAAAACTCACCATACATGACTTGTATACCATCACCATGATGACACCATGCTTCAAAAATACTGATTTTCTCTAAATCTCATACCTCTATCTCATTCTGCATTCTCTAGGGCTAGAAACAAGCCTGGAATGACCTGACTCAACCATGAAACCTCATGACCTAGCCATAATGACCTCATGTAGACCCATATACATTGTAACACACCTCATGGACCATGAATGACCTCATGAAATTATCCAACCAACTCTAGATAGCTCAAACAATGACTATACTAGCTCAACCATGCACCAGGACCTCATAGAACTCACTAAACATGGACACTACCAATCAACCTTCATGTTTTACCATTGACTAACACCTCATGGAGAATCATACAACACCATTACACCCTTTTCAATCAACAAACTTGACATCAATGAAAACATAAACACACTATAGCCAATAACACTCTTGTCCTTCTATAGGTACTTATGACAACTATAGTCCTAAGTTGTTGAGCGCTCACTAACCATTTCAACACTATTTCCAGAAACATCCAATAGATACTGATTCATGATCATTCCCAAGTTTTATATAATCAACTAAGTCATATTTCACCACTCATTTATTTAGGGTTTTACATATTTGAATGCTTATTACTCATGTATATTTTACATAATTCCATAATATCATTTGTTATGATAGTTACTCTAAAATAAGATATAATTTCATTTAGATTAAATAATTTGGTGGACCCCACTCCTTGATATGACTCTCTTCTCAAGGATCCACATCCCTCATGGCTCAAAAATGGTACCCATCCTCAGATCATCCTATGACCTTTATGAACATTAATCCAATTATTTCCAATTTCTGTCTGGAATCTAAATTTTGTAATTTCATCCAAAATCCCACATATCAACCCCATGTGATCCAACAACTCCTTGCATTCCAAGCATCTAATCCTGATAATCTCCCAAGCCACGACTCTTGCATTGTTTCCTCCATTCAAAAATTTGATTAATATGCTCTTCCACCCACCACAGTACATGAATGTTTCTCAATATTCTCTCCCTTATACTATAGTAAATGATAACAATAAAATAGATTATTTACAAGATGAACTTATTTATTGTGATAATATGGATGATAATGACTACAATTATGATAATAATGATACACCCGTTGATGATGATGTTTCTTGTATCAAAATTTCTGAATGTGAATATATTCCTCAAATCTCTCCTACTTTTGAAACTATTTCCAATGATTTCCATGTTAAAACCAATGCTACTCCTAGTGCCTCTCCCATTATTCATGATGATCATACAAAAATTGACCCCTTACATACTACACCTCTAGCGCCTCCACATACATCCTCTTATTCCATATCCCATTCCTCTCCTTAAGTACCTATGATCACTCATAATGATAAGACCCAACCCCTCAATGTACCTCTCACTACTTTGAAACCATACCTTGTAATACATCCTTTCCCTCATGCATGTTTTTGTTGATTTGTAAAACAAAGTACATACCCTTACCTTAAATATAAAATCCTATTACACTTCTATTGAGGATAATACCATTCACCAAGATTCCATCCCTAAGAAAATTCACAATTCCATTTTCCCTAAGGGTTTCATTATGCCTACTTTCTCACATTTCGACGGCACAGAAATCCTTACCTACATCTTAAAGCTTTTCGATTAGCCATGGCTTCATATTCCAATGATAGGTTGTTACTAAAATATTTTCATCATAGTCTTGTGGATATTTCTCTTCAGTGGTATACTCATTTACCTAGTGGATATATTAGCACTTATTATGATATGGAGGATGTTTTTCTTAGACGTTTGATTTCTAATAATGGGCCTAAATTTACTTATGAACACTTAACTTTTTTCATCAAGGAAAGAAAACCAATTCTAGATTATATTTTATGCTTTAATTTTTGTATGCAACATTAACGTTTTCAGCCTATTGATTTATAAATGCAATATATATTATTTCATGGCTTAGTTCCTCCTTTAAAATAAATGCTATTATATGATATATGTGATTCCTTTACTACTATTTTTTATAATTTATTGACTTATAAAAAGATCTACTTGCATCCCGGCATGGTACCTATTTATACCTCTCTTGCTCTTACCCCATCTACTAATTCCCCTACTCTCCCACCTATTTCACCACCTTCACGATCACCATATCCTCCTCCATATAAGTGTCCCTCCTCTCTACTCGCGCATAAGAATTCCTCTAAATATTCCCCACCTCCTACCTGTGGACCATTATATTTCTCACATGCTACTAGACCACATGATATATTACATAATTTACTTGATAATCAGCTAATTTTTACCTTCCAGCCAAAACCACCCCCTCACCGACTACATTGCCATCATGACCGCCCATTATGTAATTTCCATCACATTAATGGTCACCATGAAAATGCTTGTTATTCCCTTCATGGTTTACTCCAACAATTAGAAGATAAAGGTGTCATTTCCTTTGTAATCTACTCCCATGATACCTCTCTCTCCCCTCTTCCAAGTAGTTGAGCCTCTGCAACCGTTAGCTTATCTCATTCACCACCTCCTAAGATCCTTATTTCCACCCTCTTAAGGTCCTTATTTCCCCCTTCCTAAGGTCATCATTCATCCACCCCCTCTGGTTGTCCAGCCTCCTTCCACATCCTCTCAACCTACCCTTGTTGTTATTACACCATAATGGATTAATAAGAAGCCCACTTCCACATCTCCCACCATCCTAACTCCCATTTTTTCTATAGTTTCCTCCAACATCCAATTTGGTGCCTACATGCACAATTATGCTGTTAAAAATGCTCCTAATGAGCATTTCTAACCTCTTAACCCATGGTAAATGATCCCCATTTCCATATCATTACTTGATGACACACTTTTATTCTCAAGGCTTATACATGATTGTTGAGGGAAATGCTACTTAAATGAAATTTAATCTTGTGTTGGGGGAAATCATCCTTTTACCCCTCTATCCTCATCACATTTGATTCTCTATGTTGTTATGTATCTCATTATCATAAAATTATCATTGCATCATTATTTTATCATCCTACGTTCCTATACAATTATTGCATCACATATATATCTCTATCCACTATATGATCTACTATTTATTGTTATCCAAATGAACTTATTATTCAACCCAAAAATTAATGCTATACAATTACTTATGCACCATCACAAATTTCAAAAATCAGAATTATCTATCAAATAAAAAACACCAAAAATATAATACATAACCACCAAAACATTAAATCATTTCCTATACAACAAACAATCATAATATAATACATAATAGAAACCAACACCAGATAAGCTAGCACACACACACACACACACACACACACACACACACACACACACACACACACATCAAATCCATAATCAAGGTTACAAAATAAAATTTATGGGGAAATCTCCCTTGCTTCAATGCATCCAATATAGTACATCATAGGTCCTCATCAATAACACTATCTACAACTACAAGAGCTCTAAAACTAGAAGCTTCACCGATAATTATACATCATCAATATCAAGATCTATATATTTCTAGCTAGATCCATAATAAAAATTCTCTACCACCTACTCTAAAAATTGGCCCCAGAGCACCACATATCAAGTAAACACATCTTGGGCTAGGGTAACCCCTCTCACAACATGTCTTTCCTACTTATCCTCTATGTGAGCCTTGTCATGTTCACTCAACAAAACTATACATGTTTCCTCTACTATCTCCATAGGATCAAATAGATGGTCATGCTCACTTGTAATCAAATCCACTCACTCTAACATCCCTTCACCCACAAGCGCATCGAAGGCATGTTCCAAGTCATCATGTGTATAGAGGTATCCATGATCAAAGTCAAGTAAGCATTTCCTGCAACCACAAAATTCCCCATATTATCAACTAAACATTTTTCATATTCCTCAACCAAATTGAAAAATAAACTAATAAAAATATACGACACTTATACTCTACTCATGTTACTACTGCATCGTATACCTCAAGATTGGGCACCTAATCCTGAAACCTCCACTTGTTGGACCAACTGCCGCATCTACAACCACATTAAATAACAACGCCTATAAGTGTGTCACTCACCACTTCCTATATGCCTTAGTACACCCTACGCCATCCACTTGTGTTGTCCATATGTCTAGATTTGCCTCATCTGGATCTCGGGGAATTGGTTACGCTCTTGTGGGGCCTGACATCGACCTTGTTTGTCTTGCTTCCACTGGTAGACTCGAAACCATATGTGTGGATATGGGGACACATCCTAGGACATACTAAACTATTGGGATACTCAATCATCCTCAAATAGTTGTGCCACTCCTATAAAATGGTCCTATAGCCACATGGTAGTCCGAATGCATTGCACCTTCATGATGTCCTTTACTTATCCTCTGTACTCTATACATGGACTCCAAATAATTGCCTCGGGTATCATCTCGATCCACCATCGACGTGTATGTGGTTGTGTCCATCCTTATGCTCCAAGTCCCCACCTAGTCGCTACAAATATATTTGGTTGAGCCCAATCATCACGTGTCTCACTAAGTGGCCACGATATCACTATATGCACATAACCCATAAATGTAAGAAGGTAGTCACTCCTATCCCACCACCATGGTCCTCCTACATGAATCAGTACAAATCCTTGTATAAATGGGATAACACACATTGTACCCATACATATGTTGTGCTATGCTCCTTTATCCTCTAACAAAACTCATGCATCTTATACAGAATTCCAACCACACCAACCTCTCTATGGCCATTGATGAAGATAATTCTACTACAATGAACTTACGCAACTACGAGAACCACATAAATCACAATCACATTCAAAATAATATACGTCTTGACATATACCCGAGACCCTACAAAATATAGCCATGGTTCCCTCATCTGGCTATGGGAATTTAATACTATCATAAGATCTACCCTCTCTCCAACAACAAGAACCTTGATATCCTATATACATCCTCCAACGTCACCATCATATCTCTTTCAAAAACCAAAATGTGAAAGTATCTCACACACTACCTCTAAAAAAATGTCATCAATAATGGCATATTATGGGGCACCACCCCAATTTAGTGATGTGTCACAAGCCAACATGGTCCAATACACCCCACTCATCTTCGGTTAACCCCAAACTAAGCAATGTACTCAAATGACACCCTAGATAGAACTCCCTCAAGTGTAAATCCTGTTGCACAACATAAACATGGAAAAAAACACAATATTAGTATGCATACATGCTTTAAAAAAATCATAACAACATCAAAATCAACTACATTCACCAAACATCACAAAAAATAGCCCCGAGACACTCTTCGGCCAAGAGATGGACACTAGAGCCCCATTACCAGCTAGTAGCGCCCGCAACTAGGTGCTAGTGTCCCAAAAAGTAAAAAATCCCCTTTCTATCGGTCTCGAGTAAACAATTCCAAAATTAATTAAATTTCTATTTTTTCTAAAAATTCTAAAAAAGAAGAATTTGACAAAATTTCTAGATTTGACCATACATACTAGCTCATCGGTTGCCTACATGTAGCCACGAGCACCGTCACCCTCTCGAATATTGTCCAAAATCCTCCCTAAAATGTGGTATCCTTGCTAATCATAACTCAAATCACACTCGGTCTCGGCTAAAATGAAGTTACTATTCACCTTTTAAAATTTACTATGTAGTAATTCAATTTTACCCTACACTATAGTCACCACTTTCTACCATTTTTGCAACTAATATCAACACATAGTTTGGATCATATTTTATTCCTCGTTACTCCTTTTTCTCCTCATTTGTGGCATCCATATCATGGTCTCATATAGCACTATACTACACAATTCTAAGCACTCTATATTCAACTTGGGCACATGCACTATTCAATATATACACACAATTTATCGAACTATTACATCTTCTATACTATCTCTCATATACGAATAAATTATTTAACATCCTTTCTTTTGGCTTAGTCCTCATTTCTCCACCCCTCACCTTTTTCTAAAAAGGGGTCATACAATTTTTATCATCTTGTAATCCCTCTCGGGATACAACACAATTAGGTAGCACTCTCTAATACATTACTATCACATTTTCTCCGATCTCATTCAAATACAATTACATTTTTCCTATGTGACAGATCGATACTTTTACTATTTCAAATCCATTCCCTAAATGACCTAATTTGAGGAAAAAAATCTCTTTGTGAGTAATCTTCCAAATAAATCCTATTGAAGAAACTCTATCATTCAAATCAATCAATCAATATGCCAATCCTAGTTATTATCACTTCCAGATGACCTAACTTGGGAGCCACATTATTTCACTATCTCTTCCATAAGACAACTTGTAAGCCATATAATACTATCCAAATCATGACACCCATTACTGTAGGAGTGGGGGCAATGAGATGTCATTTCCTTTACTATACTGCTCCTATATGAGTTCTTCAAACGAGACAAACAAATTTCAATCGGAATAAAATGGTAACATACCGATCCTTATCCATCTAAAGTGGTTGGAACTTATGGGGAAGCACCATGGAAGGAGGGAAAAATATACCTCTCTCCCGAAAAATATTTCTCTGGTAATAGGATGCCCAAATCCTTTAATTATCAAAAAATCAGGTTGGGAATTGATCACTCCCTACCTCCTCTATCACCTTTGGAAAGAATATAAAATCTCTAACATCATCGAACTATTTTTCCAAGTCACTCCTTACGATGGTTTGATATCTCTTCCTATCCTACACAGTTCAAAATTATGATCCATGGTTTGCTTACACTATAAGTCTCTACATTCTACGTGCACTTTGTAACATGGCTTCTTCAGACCCTATACAGGTATGTCTCTTACTTCCTTTACACTACTTTAATTTAATTCAAATAGAAAAAGGGGGAAAATGTAGACAAAAAGATATGCACATATCATCATTTTATTATTCCATTGGTGTGTTATTATATGTATGAATCCTAAGTAAGAAAATTATGCACTCGACGGCACTTTCCTTGTGCCTTCTACATTATTTGATAGTTTCTATTGTGACTCTCTTTTACATCTCCCGCTTCTATATGCACTTATGGTCATGTCATAAGGATCCCTATCTATTTTCCTTCTCATATATGTTGATTTTGGTCTCGGCCACTATTTCCCACTCGAACACTAGTGCCTGTGCGGTCGTGTCCCTTCCGGGAACTCTTGTCCTCCTTGTTCTTTTTACACATTTGGTCATTTTTGGTCATCCTTATTTTTTATCCTTATCCCACATTCTCGGTCCAAACTTTGGTGTCACTGAGTGTAAAATTTCAAGCAAGGGAATCATATATATGCACAACATACTTACTATTATTCGGCTAGAAAATCAAGAGGGACTATCATAACTACATATTATTACTACTCTTGCTCCAATGGACTAATTTTTTAGGTTGCGTATATATACTGTAGGGAGGGAAGTGTTAAATTATACACCACATCTACATTCTTAGATCAAATACAGTTATATCCTATTATCTTGGCATCATTGGCATGAGGGAAAACATAGGATAAGGACAACATTTCACACACAAGAACAAAGAGCTACATGGATTCTGATATGTAGTGCAACGCTGGGTAATAAATTCACTCATCGAGTGAATTTTAGGGTCAGCCTGACTTCACATATTGCATATTTTATTCAGATCTAATGTGTTCGTGAGCTTGTGTAAATAGCTAGGGTTTGTTTTATAGGTTACAAGTGTGCTCGTAACCTTAACAATGAAACTAGAGAAAAAATAAAAAATAGAAGTGAATATCTCTAGGTCCGACAAGACTAGATCATGAACACTCACACGATCACAAACACCCAAAATATTCACTAGTTCTTGAGGTGCTCTTGTCCTTCTATGAGAGCTTCTATCTAGTAAAGTTTTTAGTTCTCAATCCCTTAACCACCATTTTGAAACTATGTCCATCTAGATCTAATAGATACACAATTTCAATCATTCCAAATTTGTACAGAATCAACTAATTCATCTTTTCCCACTCATTTGCTTAGGGTTTTACATCTTTGAATGCTTATTGCTTTTGTATATTGTACGTAATTCCATAATATCATTTTTATGATAGTTAATATAAAATAAGATTTAATTTCATTTAGATTAAATCACGGGGCTATGTGAAATGTAAAATTTTAACCAAGTTATTTAAGAAGTCCTACCCTCCAATATTCTCCATGTGTCTTTCATGATACATGTCCTTAATTGGAATTCTACAATGTTTGGGGGATAAGGAAAAATTTTAAGTCTCTGGGAGTCTCATACATTGACAGATGATACTTGTAGATCATCCATATAAGGTAATAAAATCAGCCAAGTCAAAGGTTTGGAGATGATTCCTACCACCATGTGTCATTTTTCAACCTACTTTAGTGGTAAATAAAATTCATTTAAATGTATCAAGGGAAAAAACACACTCAAAACTCTAAGTTTCTTTATGATTTAACTTGTATGCACTCAAAGAAGAAGAGAGGAAACACATTTTATTAATTTTAAACATAAGAGTGCCTTAAAATGCATGGATTAACATCATTAAAATCCTTCAAGTTCCAATATTTTGACCACAAGTCCCCAAAATGAAGTGAAATCATTTTAATTAAAAATAACTTCTACAATGGGTAAGCTTGTGTAACATTCATAGTTTTATGAAACTTCTAAAAAATGGTTGAGGTAATGTATTTTTGCATAAATTTATTAGGAGTGGTATGACATCATGAAAATATTTACTTGTTAACTCTAATATATTTTAGGTTAATGTAATATTACTTATGAACCCAATTGCTCCTACATCATACATGATGGGTAAGAAGAATCTTGGTACGCTACTCAAGTGGTATTGTGAAGGTATGAAATGGAATGAAGATTTCTTGCAATCTCAAATTTTTAAAGACAAGATGCATCCTCAACTTATCAACCTCTCCATTTTAAGGGTTACTCTTTGTGCTACTCTATATGGGTCATTTTGTGACACAATCTTCCACTATGAATTGAATTTTTGTGTTATTTTTCTATAATAGTTGGTGTCTCCCTCTCATAATATTGGTATAAATCCATTATTTTGAAGATACAAAAGATATTTATCCCTTATGAAAGTTTTAATTCATAGGAATTCTATATAAAATTTCAAAATACTCGAATGGTCAAATATTCTTCCACTCAATTTTATCATATGTTATTTAGATAATATATCTTTCCTTATGTTTACAAGAACTAAGTCTCATACCTTAAACTCCAATTGTATCTTATACGGATATGTGTTTTCCTTGTATCGCACATTTATCTTCTCTATTTGTTTGTGCACTTACTCATGTACTCCGTTCATGCATTGTGTGAAGTCTCCCACTTCTACACTTTTCCCTTGTTATCATAAAAATTCACTCGCCATTTCATAATTCCTCTTTGAATTTTCACCTTAACTCTCTAGAAAGGTGAATTCCCAATGCTTTTATTGACTTATTTTTGTATGTGAATGTGCTCTTCTCAAGAACTACATCCCTCATTCCTACCTTCTCCCTAGAAAACATCATAACAAATTTTTAAAGGATCTTGTTGACAACCTCTATTTATCCATCCATTTACAAGTGATGTGCAAAACTAAGATGCAACCTCATGTTGAGTTTATTCTATAACATGCACCAAAATGGGACCACAAATTTAATATGTCAGCATTTAAAATGGTGCAAAATGAACCATGCAATCTCACAGCTTCCTAAAAAAATAAATCCGTAACGTAACATCATTGGCCTTCTTTCGAGAAATAGGATGAACCATATTCTCTATTATTTCCATAACAATGAATATATTTGTGACCCTTTTTCTTTCTTAGAAATTTAAAAACAAAATCCAAAAACAAAATCCATACTCATTTTCTATTATGGTCTTTAAGGCACTAGAATTGGTTGACATAATCATGTGTTCAAAATATTTCCTTTTGTTAACCGATGTACTCTACATATTTACACATATGTAGTCATTCATGGCTAAAAATACCTCTCACAAAATTGTTCCAAGGTCTTATCTATCCCAAAGTTCACTAACAATTTTTTTAATGTTTTTCGTGAATCAAACTATCCTTCATTGATCCTTGCAGAATACACAAACTTGTTCTTTTGAAGAACAAGCCTTCTCGTAAGATGCACTCTAACCATGACATACAGTTGATGCTCACTAGTTTTATGCATGCTCTACATATTTCCACAAAAATACTCATCTTATGCATAGAGGCTAGGTGAATGCACAAATTTGTGGAAAATTTTTATATAGATAAGCAACATGAAATTGAGAGTTTGTTTAAGATCAAGTGATGATAATTTATATATTGGTTTATAATTTTGTAATGGTGTAAATAGATGAAATGTGGGATTTTGAGTTTAGGATGTTCTCATCTTTAAAAAAGTAAAGTTATACATTTTCCATATTTTTTGAAAGATAATAATTTATTTGAGTGACCAAATGGTGTGCTCATGTATGGTCACAAAAAAATTAATATTAAAACAACATTTTGTGAATACATAATATATTTTCAAAATTTTAGCACAATTTTAAACAAATAATTTTTGGAGAAATATTGAATTGTAATATTAATTTTGTAATATGACTTTATATGGATTTTAAAATAGTGTTGTGGTACACTCATATCTCAAAATTAAAAAATTTCTAGTTAGAAAAATTAAATAGTTGTATTAAGATACTTGTTTCCTAACATAATGTATTTTTGAACTTTTTAAATATATATATTTTATTTTTAATGCATGTACTAAAATTGATGTAAATAGTTAAAACGATATCAATTTCATTGAAAATTAAAAAAGAAAAAGATAAAAATAAAATATATATGGGTAGGTGAGTTGAAAATAGGGCTACAATACCCACATTTTAGATTTTTGAAAAGTTTCAATATAACCTATTTTTGAAGAGGTGAAGTGGCAAGAACATGGCAAAAATTGTGGTAGCTAATTTGCTTTCTATATAGGTTTCCATTGGATAGTTCTGACCATAAAGGATTACAAACGTAAAATTTTGTAGGGTTACAACCATAAGTGTTAGGTTTGTAAGTTCTTACGACCATAACCATGGAAAATTTTATGGTCATAAATAGTTATGACCATAAACCTATTAATAAAAAAATTCTTTGCTGATCCAAACCCATTGTTTAACTTATTTAAGGTTTATTCTTCTTGTCAATGTATGTCAATATTCTTCTCCTTTTATAAACTTGGTTGATTTTGCTCAATTTTTAAAAATTGTTAATTCATGGTTTTTCTTACAATCTTGTATAGGAATTTATTTCAACCTTTGGTTACTCTTTGCATCTTGTTTATGGATTCAGAAATGTATTTTACTATTTGTAAATCTAAATACAAGAATGATTTGAACAATCCTTGTAATAATATATTGAGATAGAATTTAATTCCATCCAAAAATTTTTAAGGATCAAAGAGAAGTACTATATAAATATCTATATGATCAATACAATTTAATAGTTACAATCATCATATAGAAGTAAAAAATAATCCTTTCAAATTATAAATAATTCCATCAAGTCACAAATAAGTTTTCTATATTTTGTGATCAATCGATAAAATACTATGTAGTCGTATATAATTATGAATAGTTAGGTAGAATAAGGAGTCTTAACTCAAATAATCTTATTTTTAGGTCATGTTTCCAAATCTTGAATAGTTTACATACTAATTTAGTGGTGATCATAACATTACTTTAAGAGACATGAAATAATAGATAAATAAAGGATGACTATATGCCCAAAAATCCCAAAGGCCAATCAATAGTACAATCAAGTATTTCATCCGATAATTATGCATACTCCTTTATATTTTTTGATCCAAATTCAACTATAAAAACATAATATGCATTCGCCATTCGAATAATAAACTAAAATTTATGGGACTAATCCAATTTCATTATTATACTTATCCCAATATGAGTTCTTTATTATATCTAAAATAACAATTTCACATGAGTTACAAACTATGCTAGAAGGGATGTCCATGCCTAATCTTGTATGTGCACAATCCCATACAACCATGAAGAGTTTATCCCTCCATCATCTCTAAGCATTAGATTGATTGTAAGACTCTTTCTAAAATTTTATTTTTGGTGAAGCATAGTCAAGTGCATGATGATTTTACCAACCTCATTACATTATTTAAATACATGAATTACAACCCAAGTTGGAAATGTATCTTTGGTACATCTTGGAATTTATTCTATGAATCAATAAATCACTATTATATCTAGATGAATATCTAATAATTTTCTACCCTTATTGTTAGTAGTTCAAAGTTACTTCATTGTACAACTTCATGGTTTAAATACCTTTAAATAAGATTATATATCAATTGATGAAAGTGTAGTTGTAAGTTGCAAATAATTGTTTGTGTCGATATGAATTACTTTTAGGTATATTAATAGATCTATGATTTTTATTTATATTTGTTTAAAATATGTTACATAATAACTAATGTTAATGTGAATAGAGGTTTATTAAGGGTATACTCAATTAGATTTTTGTTATTTTATTTTTTTGATTCCAAAGGTGCTAAAATTGTTCACAAACATGACATTATCATATAAGTTCATCGAGAGGCATATTGGGACATTTGTAAATAAATTTTGAAAGGGTTTAAAGTGCCTTGTATGGTACCAAGAGATAGGATTTGTAGATGGGATTATAAGAGAATGAAAGGATCAACAAGATCAAGGCATGTACTTGGTGTCAAAAAGGCGAGATGCAATTTTCATGAAGACAAATATAAACAAGCGCAAAACTTACAAGTATGAAAAAGAAAGAGACAATTTCAATAACACAATAATAGATCCAACTCAACACAATCCAATGAATTATCTCAATATTTAGGATGTACATATAGAGGAGGGAAGTGCAAATACCACATAATAGTGGTGATAACTCCCACCAACCGATCTTTGAAGTTAATATGACTACACAAGACTATAAGCTAACTTTACAAAACTAAAAATATAACTCCACATAACTAGCAAGATAAATCCACACAACTTGTTAACCTAAGAAATATAACTCAACAAGTGTAGGGATAATCCATGTGTAGGAATAATCCACAATAAAAAAATAAAGGATAAATAATATCCTACACTATCAAGGATTTTCCTTAGAATCTCTCATCGCACGTCCCAACTTGGACGTTAGAATACGTATAAAAAATGTTTTTAAGTGCCCTAACAAGGAACCCTCAATGCATATATATGTACCACTATATAGTATTATTTGTACCTAAAAATGTGTCCGACTAAAAATAATGAATTGTGTTTTTCATTGGCCATATTTTTTTATATAAAACTTCTAAAAAGTGGGGCATAGTTATATGCTTTCAAAAATGAAGTATTTATTTATTGTACAAAAATCTCGTAATGTGAGACTTATATGCTTCTTTTGAAAGGGAATTTATACTTGTTTCATATTTTTTCTCATTGTTGTCCGTTTATTCTATTTATATATTAATATGATGACTTGGAGTCATTTATTGATTATTTAATGGGGCGTTAATGAAAAGAGTTTGCAAGAATTGAATTGGAAATGAGGCACCACGAAGTAGTTGCACTCCAATGCGAATCATGAAAGCTCCAAAGATAGCGAAGGAAAAAATGACCAGATAATGGAAGAACTTGCTCAACAGAAACAAAGCTTGCGTAGAGAAAAGACAAAGCAGAGTGTCTTGGCATGCTCATAAATGAATAGAAAAGGGGTACATATAGGGTCTTTGAGTAACCTAGTGCATGACACACATGAAACCATAAACCTAACCATAAACCTAACCCATGTGAGATGACCCTCCAACAAGAGAGGAGGACACATAGGATAACTAACACGAACACCCCCTTCATCGAAGCTAGGGTAGTGGCTATGATGAGTCAGACAGAAGAGGAAGACACTCCTAAACAACTAAGAAAGATGTGTCAATGGGGCCCAACAACTAAAGGCCTGATAAGGTGCCCATATACAAACACAATCTTCCTAGAAGAAGAAGAAGAAAAGAAGGACTAAATAGCCTTAAGAAGATGGGAAGCTGCAGAAGACCTCACCCCAAGAAGAGACCGTAAGTGAAGAAACTTCATCTTAGTGAAAGGCTTGGTGAATAAGTCTGTAACGATCACCGTCTGCAATGATATCTTGAATGTCGATGATACCATCATGAATAAGCTCCCGTATGAAGTGCATATGGATCTCAATGTGCTTCATCTGCTGATGCTGAATTGGATTTCTACAAATAGAGATAGTGCTCATGTTATCATAGTAGATAATGGTAGGCCACCGAAAGTGGATGCCAAACTCTGTCAGAATACCCTGTAGCCAAATAGCTTCTGTGGCAGTGTTGACTTGCTCCTCTGTATTCTGCCTCTATAGATGATATCGCAATTACATTCTACTTCTTGCTAGACCAACTAATAGGACCCAAACCAAGAGAGAAACTGTAGCCAGAAGTAGATTTCTGATGATCTAAGTCACCAGCCCAATCATAATCTGTGAACCAAATCAAGTCAATATCAACCCCTCCATGATAGTGTATGCCATCAACATAAGTGCCACGAACATAATGAAGGATCCATTTAGTTTCTTTCCAATGCAGCTCATGTGGCTCCTACATGAATCTGGACACGATCCCAACAACATATGATAAATCCGGTTGAGTGTGAGTCAAGTAGATCAAACTCCCAACTAACTGTCGGTAAAGAGTACCATCAACCAAGGGAGTAGAGCAATCTGAAACCAAATTAACCCCAGAAAGAAAAGGAGTAGGAGAAGACTTGCAATTAGACATCTAAAACCGAGCTAGCAAATCAAGAGCATACTTAGGTTGTGAAATATAGATTCCCAAGTCAAATTGTGAAATCTGGATCCCAAGGAAGTAATGAAGCGGACTAAGTCACATGGAAAACTTGTTGGCTAAGGTGATCTTCACAGAATCAATAATAGAGGAAGAGCTGCCTGTGATCAACAAGTCATCAACATATAAAACAAGAATGAGTATGGAGTCATCTTGCCATAGAATATAAACATTTGGATTAGAGTGACACCTAGTAAACCCTGATGTAAGTAAAAAGGAGTCCATCTTGGCATACCAAGCTCGAGGGGCTTGTTTAAGGCCATAAAGAGACTTCTTTAACTTACAAACAAGGGAGGAATCTTAGACATAACCCAGAGGTTGTTCCATATAGATCTCTTCCTCTAGGTCACCATGAAGGAAGGCACTCTTAACATCCATTTGATGGACTTTCCATCTGTTTGCTGCGGAAATGGCTAGGGTCAGTCAAATAGAAGTCATCTTCACAACTAGAGCAAAGGTTTCTGTATAATCAACCCTAGCTATCTGGGAGAAACCCTTAGCTACTAATCATACTTTAAAATTTTTGACGTCTCCATCTAATCCATACTTTGTTTGGAACACCCACTTACACCGAACGATTTTTCTTCCTTTCGGAAGAGTGGTGAGATCCCAAGTATCGTTCTTCATGAGAGAGAATACTCCTCATCAATGGCGAATCCCACTCAGGAATACTAGAAGCCTCCCAGAAAGACTATGGATCAGAAGTAGAGGAAAAGAAAGAGTGGGGTCCAATGAAATCTGAGCAAGTATGTCTCATATCCGAAGTATCTCCAACTAAATCTACAAGTACTTTGTAAAGTTTTCCTAGCCCAAAGGGGACCAGGAGGATCAGGATCAGAGTCAGAAGATTCTTCACTTGAGTGAGAAGGGACATAGTCCTCATCATCACTATTGTCAGAATCAAAAGACTCAAAGGTCTGATGGTCGGGAGGATCAGGAAGAGGAGCACGCTCAACAGTATCATCATCTGATGAGTCAGAATCCAAATCAGTGAGCTGAAGAACCTCAATAGGTGGAGAAGTAGAAGTCAAATAAGACTCATCAAACTTAACACTTCTCTCAATATATAGCTCATGAGAAGTAGAATTCATCAATCGATATCCCTTCATGCCATCAGGATACCCTATAAAGATACAAGGTTTGGATTTTGGTTCCAAGGCCTTGTGTTTCTTCTTGGGAATCCAAGCCATAGCCTTGGATCCGAAGACTCGAAAGTGCTCAACATTAGGCTTGCATCCAAACCAGGATTCAAAGGGTGTCATCCCTCTTACTGCCTTGTGTGGAACATGGTTCTGAATGTAATTTGCAAAATTAATTACTTCGGCATAATACTGCGGAGGAAGAGACTTCGAGTGAATCATATAAGTGGCCATCTCCTTGAGTACGGTTCTTTCTTTCTGTGACTCCATTCTGCGAAGGGCTATAAGCAACTGTATGTTGCAAAGAGATCCCTTCAGAAGTATAAAAATCCATGAACCTATTGTTTACATATTCACCTCCATTGTCGGTTTGGAGAACCTTGATAGACTGCTTTCACTGTTTCTCGAAAGAGCCTTAAAGTCCTAAAAATGTTCAAAGACTTTAGACTTAGGCTTAAGAAAATATACCCAAGTATATCACGAATAGTCATCAATGAAGGTTAGCACATAAAGAGCTCTAGTAAATGAAGGAGAAGGAAATGGACCAGAAACATTGATGTGATTAAGATCTAAGGGACGAGTGGCTCTCCAGGCTTTTCCTTTATCAAATTTATTTTCAGGATGCTTTCCAAGGGTACAACCCTCACAAAGCCCTTAGAAAACTTGACACGAGGCAACCCATTGACCATTTAATTTTGACTCAATTGTTCAAGGTAACGATAATTTAGATGTCCAAAATGCTCATGCCATAGCTTACTAACCTCATTTGCATGAGTGACCAAGGCAGTGGGCGTAGAATATGAAGTAAAGTGGGAGAAGGTGTACAACCGTGAATGGTGATCTGCGTTTCCCTCAACCACTGTAGTGTCATTGTTAAGCTCACGAATGATCACCGAGTTAGGACCAAATTCCACTCGCATTCCTTCACCAAGGTGAGTAATTTGGTAAACCGATAGGAGATTGGTAGAGAGATCGGAACACTCAACACTTGGTTAAATGTTCCCCCATCCATCTCTACCGAAAGCTGAAATTGTCATGTCATTACGCATCGTGATTTGGGACATTTCACAAGGTTCAATGTTGGAAAACTCAACATGCAAAGAACCCATATGGTGCGAGGCACCGGAATCTATAATCCATGTCGATGAAGGAGCAAATTTGGCTACAAGGGCCTTTCCTTTCTTCTTATCATTTCTAGCACCTTTTGTAGCAGAGGACTCGGCCTTTGGAGCACTTTGTTTTATTGATTCAGGAACACTTATTTTTTTTTCTCAAGTAAATGAGCTAAGTGATCAATCTGCTTATTAAAATAGTGTTTCTCGTCGTGACCAGTCTTCTTGCAATAGGAACACAAATACTTTCTTTTCTACACCCTAGGCTTAGAAGTTGAAGTGTTTGTGTCATTTTTAGGTTTGATCTTGGTTTCTTTCTTAGGTTGATCCTTAGTTTCTTTCTTCTTTTCAGTCTTCTTTCCCTTGCTAGTACTTTCTACAAGGGCATGTGACTTGGACTTGAGAGACCCCATTTGAATGAGTTTTCCCTGTTCTCGAATGAGTTGGGATGAAAAATAGTCAAAGGAGGGCATCGTCCAAGTATCACCCAAAGCAGCTTTTGTAGCGTAGAAAGTTGACATGAAGAGAGTATTCGGGACCTAGTTTAGAGAGAATCGACAAGATCAGTTGAGAATCTTTCTTTTCTACTTGAAATCCTTTTAACAATAATCTAATGTGGACAAATTTTGAGAAGAAGGCTTGTAGGTTTTCAAAGTCACTAGGATTTAACCCTAGTAGTTCATTTTCCAACTCATGCGCTCTCATGTCATCTAGTTGTCCAAACATCACATCTAGCATTTTCCACGCAGATGTAGGTGTTTCAGATGCCTCAATGTGGAAGAGCAAGTTAGGAGAAACAGACATGTAGAGAAGACCTAAAGCTTCATCACTACGGTTTAACCACTTAGATTTTTCAGGTTCGTCGTTTGGTTCAGTCTCAGTTCCCATGGTGATGCGGTATAACCCTTTACCCCTTAGTTTCATTATTATTTTCGATCTCCATTCGAAAAAGTTGAATGGCGTAAGCAAAGGAATTGAAAGTGCATCCATAGTGAGAGAGAGAGAAAGAAATGCAGAAAAGAAACATAACCACCCAAGACAATAACAACCCCTTGCTTTTAGCACTTTATAGTTTAGTGCATTGATTACAATCAGTCCGTGCGTGTGGTTTGAAACACTTGGTAACTCGTCTTGCAATTAGCGTAATAACGCGCAAGAGAGGAGACCACAATAGTGTTTTGTGGAGCGCAAAAAAAAGGAACACCATAAACAAGCACAAGTAAAAATAGAAAGGAGGTGAAAGCCAACCCTAGTGGTGAGAAAAAGCATCTCACGTCGCATGAAAGAATCCCTTTTTCATAGAACTGTGGCGACATGCTCACAAGTCCATGAAAAGGAATAAAACAAAGCTAAAAAAATGAGTTGAATTAAGCAATACAAAGACACCCCCCAGAATGCGGCACTTTATAAAATTAGTGCGTTTACAAAGCTAATGATCCCATCATCTAGAGTGTGAAAAAACATGCAACTTTGACTAAATAAGTGCTCAAAACTGAGCAACGAGTCAAAAGTTATAAGCAAAACTGATTCCCACAATTGATGAGAAAAAGCCAATAAGCTCGCAAACGGATTAAAAAAGCACCCTAAACGCATGCAAAGGGTGTCATATGTACGCTCATTAGAAACAACATGGAATTTGAGATAGGGTTTATTCATATTGCAAGGGGGATTAGCCACCTACCAATCTCTGACCTCACCCTTCATCTTCGACACTCGATGAAGGTTAAAAATACACAAAGCCAATAGACCAAATTATAGTGCCAAAGAAATTTAGTGTTTATATAATGTGAAATTAAATAAAATTAGATCTAATTTAATGAAATCTAATTAGATCTAATCTAAGGAAGATTTTTAGATGAAGATTTTTTTAAATATATATTGAAACTTCTAATTAAAAACAAATTTCTAAATGGGTTTTAGAAACTTGAGAGAGTTAGAAATGATTTAGAAAACTTACTAAAAAGAAGTTTGATTGTTTTTACCAAAGAAATTTAGCAAGAATAAAAAACAACGGCTCGTTTTGCAAAAAGCAGCGGTTTGTTGAGTAAGTTTTTTAAAAAGAAAGGAATGAAACTTACCAAAACTACTGTACCTTGAAAAAACCACTAAAAACTGCACCTTTTTAGAAGGTATTCTGTAGGCAGGCCGCGCCAAAAGGAGGAATGAATGTATGAAACCCTACAGGCATACAAAACCGCGAGAAAAAATAGTAGTATCTTGGCCGCCGCCAAGAGAGTGTACAGGCCATTTTTGCTTCTGCCAATTTGTTTTTATTTTAGTAGGTAAAAAAAAACGTGGCAGATGTAATTTACAACCTGTGAAGAAAAAAAAAGGTGGCAGATGATTAAAAAATGTATGAACAATAAAAAAACGCATTGGCGAGATGATTAAAAAATGCCTGAATAAGAAAAAAAAAGTGGCAGATGATTAAAAAACGCCTGAACAATAAAAAACGGCAGAACAATAAAAAAATGCATGGAAGGTCCAAGAAAACTCCTAGAATAGTCCACAAAACACCTGGAATGAAGAAAAAATGTAGGCCACGCGTGAATGAATAGTGATGGCAGTTTGAATAGTCCAAAAATGGTCAGAGGGACAATAGTTCATTGATGAGCAACCACGACTAAAGAACTCAAGGATCCTGCAACCACAACCAACATGTAAATCCTGCAAAAACTAGAGAGCTTAAAAAATTTCACTTCCATTTTAATAAATGAAAGGAATCTCTATTTTGGATTTTGATACATCCAATAAAAAAGTAGTTTAAAAAACCTGATTTCTCAAGGTATTTTGAAAAAAAAACCCTGCACATGCACAAGAAAAAAAACACAAAAAACTTTCCGAGAAAGCTTGTTAGAGATATTAGCAAGATAATTTCTAGAAAATAGTGATCAAAAGACTTGCATGCAGAGTAAAATAATGAAACCAAGTAAGAGTAATAGAAAAACAAAAAAATCGAGTGCACGTTTACCCGATCTCAACTTTCTCTGATACCATGAAAAGAGTTTGCGAGAATCGAATCGAAACGAGGCACCACGAAGTAGTTGCACTCCAACGGAATCATGAAAGCTCCAGCGATAGCAAGGAAAAAATGATCAGTAATGGAAGAACTTGCTCAACAGAAACAAAGCTTACATAGAGGAAAGACAACGGAGTGTCTTGGCATGCTCATAAATGAATAGAAAAGGGGTACATATAGGGTGTTGAGTAACCCTAGTGCATGACACACATGAAACCCTAAACCTAACCCATGTGAGATGACCCTCCAACATGAGAGGAGGACACATAGGATAACTCACACTAATAGTTAAGCCCTAGGCAAACTAGGCAGTTGCCTAGGGTGCCAAAAATTAGGGGTGCCAATTTTTTAGGATTTTTACTAGGTCAATCTCTTACTTCTTGTCAATTATTATTATATGTAATATATTAATTTTGGGCACAATACCTATCATAAATAATATAATATTAAAACTTATTCCATGTAAGGTTAGCATTATGGTAGTGTCTCTAAAAAGGTAAAATTAAGCTACAGGAAACTAATTGCCTAGGGTGAAAACAATTAGGCAATGTCAAATTTATCATAATATTACTAGGTTAACCTCTTACGCCCATTGATAACTATTATGGTTGTAATATATTAATGTTTGGCAGTGCCCATTAATGATAATATAATATTAAAACTTATTTTGTATCAAATTAACAATATGGTAGTGTCTTTTGTTTAATAAACTTGTTTTAGATGGAAAGAAAATGTAATTGTTGTTTTCAGTGATTTTTTTGTTTAAAATAATTAAAGATTCTATGCATTTAGTACGATTATTGAATGTGCCTACACTCTTATGTAAATATCAATATTTAGGGGTCAATTTTAGATTCCTTTCTTTATGCATGATTTACAAGATGCAACAATTTTCTTTCAATTATATTTTTAGAAAATGACGATACAAAATAAAAAACCAAAAGAATTCAAACATCTGGTCTTTTGAAAAATAATCCTTTTTCAACTCTAATATTTAAGTTGACGTGTTTCCAAAAGAATCATTTTTTTATGTTGAACCCTAATGTTTTGAAAAAGAATCATTCTTAACCCTAATTATGTGTTGTTTAAAAATCTAGTATATAACATTTTTACAAATTAAATAGGGGTATTTGGCTTTAAGTATTGCCTAGTGTGCTCGGACATCTTAATTAGGCCCTAAGAGTAAAAAAGCATCCACATACCACTTGATACTTTTACATGGATACTTTTATGAAACAATTATAATGCAAATAACAATTTTGTAGAAAATAGTATTTCATGCACTTTATAGACCATAAACATATAAATCTTAGTGGCTTCAAGATAAAGTAAAACATTATGAAACTATTCAAATTCAATGACCCTCACACAATATTTCTCTCTTAGTTCAAAACTAGTGGAGCACACTTTAGAGGATTTGGCTTAGTTTATGATAGTTTGGAACACATAACTTAATATCAACTTGAACATAATTTAATCTAAATTGGATTAATTTTCCACATCCTAAATTGAAAAAACAATGTCTAGTTATTAAAAAATGATCCAGGGTGTTAAGATATTCAATTTTAAAAAACATGATGCAAAATAAACATTTGACATTGATATAAAAATCGGGGCTCCTAAATTTGATTAAGAAAAATAATACAAATCAAGATAAATAGATTAGAAAAAAATATATTTTGAGAAATATATTGATAATATAAATAGTACATTCTGATTAATTTTATGATCTACCTTAAATCAATTTCCATATTTTTGTAGGTAAGTTAGGAAAGTAGGGTGATTATATATATTTATCCACTTAGATCAAATATATAATTTCATATGATGTGATAGAAAACTAAAAGGAAGAAGAAGTTTGATTACAATAGAAATCCGATAAAAGAGACAATATAATTAAAAAATATACAAAGGAAGAAAGTTAAATAGAGAGCAAGAAACTCTTGAAGTTATTTGTTGGAAGAATAATAGATTGGGGGGTGAATCAGTCCCAAATAAATTTAATTCATTTTCCATCACATACATTCACCATTTCATTCATCTATTTAACATCCATAACCATATGAGCATATTAGGTGTGTATTAAGTACTCACAAAAACATAAAATAAAAAATAAGACACATGAACACCATATTTAAGTGGGAAAATGTAAAGGGTAAGAAAAATAACTGAAACTCAACTTGTATTACACAAAGAAAAGATATTTATAGAAGCACCAATTTCACAAGGTGCAACAACCCCTAGTTTAGTAGATCACCAACCATATAAGGATCACTAACCCCCAATTTAGTGAAGAAAAACTCAACTAGGAGGAAAAATACCTAAGATGATCAAGCACAAAATCAACCTCCAGCGTAGATGAATATATCTAATTTTTTTGCCACAATCGATGGAAATCACAATTTCACTTTCAAACCCTCATTCCTTCAATTCGTTCTTTATTCTTCTTTCACAACTTGTCTTGGCTTAAATTTTTTATCACATTCCATATAACATTATTAAAAATCCTCATCTCTTAATTCATTCACTTGATCATATTTCAAATCCTCAAAGAAGGTCGCATTTTCTCTATATGCTTAACTAATTCAAAAATGAACTCAAAACCTCACTTAAATATGCTTCTCTTCTTTCAAATAGAAATAAAGTCAGTATCCCTCATTTTTTTTTACCATTATAACTTAAAAAATAACACCACACTCATAAAAACATTCACAAAGGGCCCATGTAGGTCGGTCATGCCCAAATGCACCAAACAAGCACAAAAACAACTCAAAACCCCATCACCTGGATGAGCTAAAACCACAAAAACATAACCATAATTATTAAAGCTCCTAAATTCACCACACATGTCAAATATAACATAAAAACACCATCCATGGTTGTTAATTATCTTTCACTAATCAAATTTATTATAACTAACTCAAGAAGGCTCATATCCTTCACCAAACAATTGTTTTTAGGACTCCGTCTTCACCTTTGGGCCTCAAGACCATCCAAGAACACCTCAACTATGGCATGTAAACAATAATTTTAATACTCAAAACCTATATATCCTATCCATGCATGGTAGAGTTATTTAAACATCCATATGTGTAAACTACACAAATGTTCCTCTTCACTAAACTAAGTTGCCTAGAACGTAGTTGTAAAAAAATCAACTGGTTTACACCGTTTATGTCACTTTCAAGACCTCCAAATGTCTTTAATAGGAAAAAAAATCATCCCTCTTCATTCTATATCTTATAAAAATCATCATATAATACATCTAATGCACCATCTACCTCAATATTTCATCATGAGAAATCTTGTTATGAAAACCAAGCAACCTTGTTCCTCACAAATTAAGTTTGATGACCTATCAAACATCATTATAAAGAGACAAGAAATAAACCATCAGAAATATCTCTGAATCATCTTTCCATAACACCTTACATTTCCTTCCAAATCCAAGTGTAAGGCTTTCAACCAAGTCCATCTTTGAAACTGCTCCTTTATCCTTCTAGGACTAAAAAACTAAGCTTGAGATTAACTTGCTCCATCACCTAAAAAATCAATTCCAAGCTTAACCAAAGTATGAAACACCCTTAGAAAATGTGTCTAATCCCTCATAAACCTTAAACCAACATGAATAAACTTAGATCAATCACTTACCTCATGAAGGCATTTGAGATCTTGCTAGACTAATCATCCTCCAGATTTTACCCTCAAATAACAGGTCATAACTTCTTCATATCATATCAAAAACTAAAATTTAATATAACAATGCAAATATATCTAAATTAGGATCACACAAAAACTTGAATGGAGTCCTAAATCCTCATGTAGCTCATGAAATTCAATTTTTACCACAAGCTGCTCCAAATTGCCCCAAAACTAGTCTTCATAAATAGGGCACACTTTTCCATTTATAATATCAACAATTATCTAAAAATATAATGGAAATCTAGAAAAAATCTAGGGATAAAATCAAATTCAATTTATTTCACACCTTCTTCGGATGACTTTTCCATAATCTGAAGATCTTCAAAAATAAGTATTTTTAGGTGTGGCAAACATATTGTCACGAGCAATCATATACCTTTCTAGAAATTTGGAAGAGTTCTCTACAACCTCCAAACATCACTTTTCAAAAAGGAATCAAATCGCTCAAGTATATCTCTTTTTTTCCAAGCCACTTTTAGCTTGGGTTTAGCTAGGGTTTAAAAACAACTTATCTTCTTAACAATTGTTCATAAAAAAAATAAAACTACCTCATTTTTTATAAAATTTCTTGAATCCATGGAAAAACATAACTAAAAATCTCTAGGTCCCATGAAAATGATACAATTCACAGCAAGTATTAGAAGGTCAAATTTTTCTTTAAAAACACACTTGTAGATTGCTTGGTTTTGGAAAAACTGATATATATTCAAAAATATTCTTCACTTTGACCTGAAACTTTTCATGAATCATCATGAAAACATCCTATAAATTTCAATTCACCATCTATCCCAAATATCTCCGAAACTCTCTGGCCATTAAGACTTACCTATGTCAACTCCCATGTTTTTCACCTTCTTTCTTGACAAGGACCATGAAACACCACCAAGCCTATGAGAAATGACCTAAAAATCATCATAAACCTCATATATACTACCACCATGCTACTACCATTCTTGGATAGGAATTATCAGCTCCAAATCATATACCTCTATCTCATTCTTTATGCTCCAGGGAAAGGAATGTTCCTAGAATGACACGACTCAACCATGAATCCTCATGAACTGACCATGCTGACATCATGCTAACTCTTAAACACCTATAAAACACCTATAGGACCATGTATTACCTCATTAAAAACTTCACTCAACTTAGGAGGAATCATATAATTCCTTTACAAGCCAAATTATTCTCTAGGCCACCATAGGACTTCACCAAACATGACACTACCAATAAACCTTCATGTTTAAAATATGACTAACACCTCATGGAGACTCGAATGACCTCATGACACCCTTTTCCATAAATTTACTTGACATCAATGCCAACATAAAAACATAATGGGCAACACTCTCTAAGATCAAGAATCTCACCAAAATGAATAATTTTCCCAATTTGAAGATGGTCAAAAGGATCTTCAAGATTAATTTTTTTGTAAGATATAATGAAAAAAATAATAATATATGAGGAAGAAGAAGAAAAGGATGTAGAATAGGAATAAAAATAAGAAATGGAGGAAGCAAAGGAAGAATAATAATAGAAGGAGGTAAGCAAAGTAATAAGAACAATATATGGAGGAAACATATGAAGAAGAATACGAAAGGGAGATAAAAAAGGAAGAATAAGAATATATGGAGGTAGTAGAGGAAAAAAATAAGAATTGGAGGTAATAGAGGAAGAATAACAAGAATATATGGAGGTGGTAGAGGAAGAAAAGGATTATCTCTATGTGAAGGATTAGTTAACTTGCATTATATGGAGGATATGGACGAAGATGATTTTTTTCTAACATTTAAGAAAGTGAGATCATTCCTATAGATACAATCAAAGACCAATAAATGGATATATATAATTTTTTTCCCCATAAATATCTTATTCGTAAATCTCAATTAGTAGTAAGACTTTTTGACATAGAGATATAATCCCTCTATTTGAGTTATTAGTAGTTGATTAAAAAATCCAATAACATGAAATATTCCATGGTAAAAAATTTACATGATGATCTCAATATTATTGGAAGTTTATCTTATATTAAATACCTATATACAACACAAAAATCTATTTGAGCACCTTAGTGGGTCCCAAAAAGCAAAAAAATGAGAGTCAAAACAATTACAATTGATTCTAGTAAGGGTAGATTAACTATAACAATATATGTGAAAATAGGGTTAAATTGGATGATAGTATAGAAGGGAATTTGGAATTTATATGCAAATATCCTTAAAGAAACAAAATTTCTTATTATATAAAATATATTTTTGTAAAACTCAGCTTATGTTTCTTCTAATTCTAAGGACACTTTAAATATTAGGGTCGATCTAGGTGGTTTAAAGAAAGAACATCCAAAAGATTTTTTTGGATATAACACAAAGTGAATTTTATAGAAATTTCCAAGAAGACCATTTAGACATAAACATCAGGAAATGTGCATTTGAGAATTTGAAGCCACCATATGTAAGGATAAATACAATCTATGGCACATGTTGTTTTCAAAATCATATAGAGTTTGATCTACATCTTAACATTTTAAAAATTTAGGAAGAAAATGGTAACAAATGATATGCCTCCTCCACATACAAGCCAATTTTTATCTCTATTTATTATTAAAATATGCATGATGTAGGTGAATTTAATGTTGATTACATCAAATGGGATTACATAAAAATTGGAAATTTAGAAAAGATCCCAAAAGTCATGTGAGCTCAATCAATATATCAAAAATTTGTGTGGAAGATGTTTGAGTATGAAATGTATATTACAAATT
Source organism: Taxus wallichiana var. yunnanensis (assembly GCA_018340775.1). NCBI lineage: Eukaryota > Viridiplantae > Streptophyta > Pinopsida > Cupressales > Taxaceae > Taxus > Taxus wallichiana. The sequence goes on from CM031234.1 coordinate 957,355,981, forward strand.
CAAGAAATGAATCAAGGTAGATTTTCCTAATAGAATCTAAACTTCTATTTTGTGATTCCATGTCCAAGATTTGGAATAAAAAATATCTATATGTAAAACAAAACCACAGTTCAAGGTGGAAAACTTCCTAATTTCATAAATCTAGTAATTGTTTCCTTATTGGTTGTTTGCTATTGGTGGTTGAATTTTCTAAGAGTTATACTTTTATTTCACTAAAAGAGATACAAATTCAGTACTATCATTCATACCAAGTGAGCATGATGGTGCATGTGTATTATAAGAATGTAAAACAAGATCTTAATGGTGAGATTCAACGTACTATTGAAAATTGATTGATTATAAAAGAGGTTCATTTTTATATCAGTGATGACATAAGACATGATAGATTTTATTTATCTCATTATTTTGAATTGTTATTCAAGTTTCTTTAACAACATCATACAAAATTAACTGAACCTAGGGTGTGGTCAAATGGATGTGTAGGCCAGTTCAAGTCATCAAAAACATTCAATTGGTTATGTCATATGCATCCTAAGCATAGTGTACAAAATTTATGGAATTTTTTTGATAGTGGAGATGGAAAGGGGGCATGGTGGTACAAGTACTTGTATCAAGTGTGTAATTTTATGGAAACAACTCAAATACGATAGAGTTCCCCTTTGTATTTCCTATAAATTTATTGTTGGAGCTCAAAATTACACCCATCCCAGATCAGGATGAACTGGGGATTTGAGGCAACATGGGATTGTCTCCAAGTTGTGGTACTTGTAAAAGACAAACCTTCGAGAGATGGTCGACTTCCTTTACTTATTCCTACTGCTAAAACTACTCCTAAGAAGTGAAATGTATCTATATAAATCTACTCTATGATTCCAAGAGACAAGGGTAAGAAGGAGATATATAAAATGAAATCCTACACTAAGGGGATGTGATAGCACTAAGAACAAGGGGAACGACACTCTCAAATGAGGAAAAATGGGATAGAATGAATGATAAGAAGACAACGTTGAGAGCCACAGATCTAGAGTAGCATTCAAACTTCCATTTTCACATAATGCACAATAGAAATAACCCTGTAAAGTGAGAAGAAACACACAACATACTTGAAAGTATATGAAGAGGTAAAGAAATACAATAAAATATTAGTTAGAGTAGAATAATAGCTACAAAACAAGTATTTTATTTCCTTAGGAAGATGCACAAATCATTATAATGGAGGAAGAAGGAATAATCACATTGCAAAGTTCAAATCTGAGGCCTATAACTCAAGAACACTTGTGCAACACTTTGAAATGATTCCCTTACATTATAAGAGTATCCAACATTACAAATGAGAATCATTTTACAATATATAGAATATGGGAAAGAGAGAAGAGGGGAAAGAAATGGAAACTCATATTTCCAGCTTGAACCACCAAAAACATACATTAAATGACCAAAAATAGTCATGGACAACCTTCCAAGGCCATTCTCTCATCATACTTTTCTTGTGGGAAAAATAATGGGCACCATACCTCATTAAATGTGTTGGTTGTGCTACCTAAAAATGCATCTTTTAATGGTGGGATGTATTTATTATTTTTCACCCACCTACCCTCATCAAATTTAAGAAATCTAGTTTATATGGTATAGAGGATGATGTGATATTTCCAACGGTACCAATTTTATGAAATTTGGAGTAACTGGTTGAAATTTATGGCCATTTAAAGTTCAAGGGGTCGAGGAGTTCAACATGGGTTGTTACATCTACAGACATTATTATGGATCACTCCTTATGTGGGAGAACTAGATGATTGGGGAACCGGAGGAAGTATTGAGCGATTCTTGTTATTCCTATCGGGCCCTCCTTTTCCGTAAGGGTCATTGGTTTGCATCGGGTTCAAGGTGGAACTATGGAACATTCCACTTGACCCCTCTATTCCTGCAACTCCCTTTTCTCCCGTATCATCCATTACCTACAACACTGGCCTTGTTCCACTCATCAGTTAATCACTAATCTAGAGGAACACAAGAATTGTTCCTCTAGATCCATAAAATGTGCATCACTTACCTTGCAACACTTCACTCAACTCCCCACACCATTCTCGAGTTCGTCATCATTTATTCGACCAACTAGGCCATAACATGGCCAGGAACCAAATTCCCCACCAAACATTCCCTTCATTCCTTCTACATCTGTATTTCTCACAAAACACTATTGATTTGTACTACGGTTAGATTGACGATGCAGGGAACTTCTTGTTTTGCGTAACTGTTCCTATGGTTCCCCAAAAACCTTATGTTTCCTCAATACACTAAAAAGATCCAATTTTTCTAATTTTTTGGCTAAGTGTTAGATTGACGAGCTATGTAAGGAGAGAGAGGAAGCCTTAAAACATTGAAATTCTCCATTTTATTATTTTGTACTTGTCCAAGTTTAAGAGAATTACCCTTTTTACGCTTTCTTCTCCGAGGTTTAACTATCTTCCTTAGTCCAAAGATACAAGTGGCCAATTTGTAGAGGGTACAAAATTTTAATTAAAGTTTGGTGACTCAATGAGGTAATATGCTTTCTATATTCAAGGGATCAATATGCTTGAAGCATCCATTGGGCATGAAGTCATCCTGATATTATGAAAATTGATCTAAAACTTGAATTTCTCACCCCTGAATCCACCCGAAGTACTACCTGACATAGGGTTGGTTTGTCATGCTTGAATTAATCATTCTCATTATAATATTTTTTTGAATTAACTTTTATGAGAGTGAAAAATTGTCTTGAATTTGAAATTTCACTACAATTTCTTGAAATCTATGATGAAAATGAGCAACAACAACCAAAATTGAATGTTTTCCATTTTGATCTACATTTTGTTCAGGTTCTCCTTGAAATATGCTTAAAATTTGATTTTAGTTGCCCTGTATTTGATTCTCTGAGATATTTCCATCCGATCCTTAAACTCTAAAATATTCCCAACTTATACTTCCTTAGAGTCTTCCCATGAAACATTGCGCAATGAAAATGCCTCCCAAAGATAATAAAACACTATATAAAGCACTTAGGGAAAGGAAACATAAATTACCAACAAGAAAATGTGCTAGCAACACTTGGAGGAATTGTAAACTAATCTATTATGTACAAGATGCAATGAAACAACTTAATGAGAATGCTTGAGATAAATCCCATTGACTGGGATTTGTAATGCATCTCCATCATGGTCGACAACTCAAAATAATTAGCTTCTTTATAAGATCTAATGCTATATGGAACACTCAAAATTGCATCAAAATTATATTTTCATTCCGGTTTAGCTTTGTATGCATCCCATTTCAAGACTAGATCACCAAATTTGAATATCTGAACTCTATCCCTTTTATCAAACCACTGTTTGGTTGATTTTTGATGTTGTTATAACCTAATCATGGTAGAATTTCTTAATTATTTAAGATCAACAAGTTCTACCATTTTGATTTATCTCTAACATGCACCTTCAAATTCCAATTATTGAGCTTATTCAAGTGAAGGTAAATCAAGTGACAAAGGAAGCCTGGATTTTTTTACATAGACAACTTTATAAGGGTAAGTAACAATTACCTTATTCATTGTGATCATGTCAACCAAAGAGAATTTTTCACCTTTGTATGCCATTGTATTTTATTGAAATCCATTACTATCTTCTTCGATCCTAATAAAATTATTGTAGGTGAATTCTGCCAAACCATTTCCTTGAGGGTAGAAGTTGGAATAAGTCTTCAAGTAAATTGCAATTCCAAGAGCCCAATCATAAATATTTGATCCTAAGAAATATTTTACATTATCGAGAGATGATAGCTTGAGGAATACCAACCCTTTTCAGAATTTCCTCAAGGAATTCCAATATAACTGATTTAGTTGTTTCCTTTAGTGGCATAACCTCAATCCACTTGGTAAAGTAATTTGTTGCTATAAAAACCCATCTCTGACTAGCACTTGATGGAGAATTAATCATGCCAAAGAAATCAACACCCATTGAGTAAATGACTGGTCTACTTGAATTATATGAAGTGGAAGGGAAGCCAACCTCTTCTTACAAGTGAAGAGAGCACATTCCCTGCATTTCTTGACCCATTTGTGGGCATCCAAAAACAATTTGGGCCAAAAGTAACATTATTTTATAATTTTTATCGTAGTGGCTTTGGCAGAAAAATTTCCACCAGAGAAACCATCATGGAATTCTGTCAAAACCTTGTCCACTTGTTCACCTTCAATGCATCTTAGCAAAAATCCATCAATGTTTCTTTTGAACAAAATCCCATCTATTAGTGCATAAGGAATGAACTGCAACCTCATATGTCTCCTTTTTTTCCTATTTAGGCCAAGAGGGTAAGCGCCATGAGACAAGAATTTAGTCATATCACCAATCCAAATGTGATTTTTAAATGCATTTCCTCCATCTTGCTAAATTCCAACATTATGTGGAAAATCTTCATTTATGGAGGTTTCTTGGTCATTTTGAGCATCCAAAGAAAGATGCTCACAAAGTGCTCTACCTTTTACTAGCTAGCTTTAATAGTGACATCATATTCCTTCCATTTTTTCACCCATCCAGCTATTTTCTCACTGATTTATGCTCCCAAAATGAAGCCTCTTATACTAGAACACGAGACTGGAACTTTGATATGATTAGTGGAAAGCATACTATTAAATTTATTCAGAGCCCTCATGATGGCAAAGATGTGTTTTTCAATGTGATTATACCTCAATTCATAATCCTTCAGCATTTTACTAAAGAAGGCTATTGGCTGTTCCAATCCTTGATCACTTTGCTGAGTCAAAAAAATGACAATAATAGATTCAAATCCATATGCATATAGGATAAAATCCTTGTAATAGTCAATATTGATAAGTTGTAGGAGCTTGAGAAAGTTCTTGTTTAATCTTGGAAAAGCTCTATTTCCCTTCTATTGTCCATTTGAAAATTAAATCCTTTTTAACATTAGAGTGATAGGCTTGACTAATCCTGTAAAATTAGGAATAAATCTCTTAACAAAGTTAGTCTTTCCAAGGAATGATTGCAATGCTTTCTTGTGAGTTGTAAAAGAAAGGGAGAGGATGGATGAGATTAATTCAGGGTTAATGGCAAAGCCATCCTTTGAAATAATATGCTCCAAGAGTTTCCCCCTAAGGACTACAAAGCTACATTTCTTAGGATTAAGAGAGACCCCATATTCCCTACATATCTCAAATACCTTCTCAAGATGGTTGATATGATCTTTACTTTTCTTTGAGAAAATGGTAATATAATCCAAATAGAAAAGGATGAATTCATTGATATACCATTTGAAAGAAATTTCCATTGCTCTTTGAATGTGGCACCCACATTTGATAAACCAAAAGGAATTTTCTCATATGCATATGTTCCCCATTTGGTTATGAATGCAATCTTGAACTGGCCTCCTCCCTAACCTTAATGTGATTGAAACCTTATCATACACCAAGCATAGAAAACCCTTTCAGCTCATACCACATTTTGCATAATTTTTTCCATAGAAGGTAGAGGATAGTGATCTTTTAGGGAGGCTCTATTAAAATCTTGGAAATCAACACAAAGTCTAATTTCTCTATTCTTATTTATCACTGGAACAATATTTTCCACCCATGTAGAGTATTTGATAGGAAATATAATTTTTACCTCAATAAATTTGGATAACTCCTTCCTCATGAGAGGCTCTATATTAGGGTTAACTGGCCTTTTCTTTTTCCTAATTGGCTTGACATTAGGATCAAGATCAATGGAATGTTGGACAATGTTTGGATAAACCCCTTTATCATAATCCTATGAGAATATATAATTGTATTTTTGACACAAGGAGATAAAATATTTTTTCTAATTATCATCGCATAACTTTCCTAGTAGAAATTCCTTGCCTTTTGTAATGGTGGTTGGTTGACAGTCCTCTTGCCTTGTTGTAATGTTCTTCTCTTCTCCTTTGAATTCATCATCAGGACTTGGAAATATGATCCAAGGTGACCAATACTTTTGGAAATTTATTTTTCTTTAAATGAATAATTTGGTCACCATAGCTTTCATGCAAATCATATTGCATTCTTAAGAAAATTCAGCTTCATTCTATATAATTTGGATGATTTATTCATCATTGTTAAATACTTACCACTAGTTTCATTATCTCAAATGATGGCTCGACCATTACCTTGATTTTTGCACATTTCCTTTAACAACATCATCAACAGGTGAGAATTATGAACCAAGGGATGACATATAGTCTATTTCTTTGTTCAATTTTCTTGGCACCACTTGCAGATTAAGAGCATAAAAAATCTCCAAAAGATCCCAAAATTTGTGCTTGTAAGATTTCAAAAGATTATTCTTTGTGGCACACTTCCCTCTAACTTGGTGGATGACCAATTCAACATCCAAAAATTTTAAAATGTTTTTATTCACCTCTTTTTATCAATTAGAAGACCATGTACCAATTCCTCATACTTTGTTACATTGTTAGAACATGCAAACTACAATCTATAAGAAAAGAAGAATTTCTCATTCATAGGAGAAATTAGTAAAACACCTACCTCAGCTCCATTTATGCTTCTATAACTTGTCAAAGAACATCTTTTATAATCTAGAAGCACTATAATTTTCTTGATTGAGTGGTGTGGGTAAAGTAGACCCTTATTCAAGAATGCAGTAAGTTCCAAGTCCAGTTTCTAAAGTTGTTTCATAGGGATCAAATTCATAATGTTCCTTTTCCCATTCATCTAATAAAAGATCAAGAATTAAAGGAGGAATAGGTTTCTCTTCTCAAAGTGACTCATGCTCATGGTATTCTTGTATTAGGTAATTTTATTGAGAGGAGTGGGATCATATGACTCAATATGATAAGAAAATATAGGCTCATCTTGTATGGTAAATATTGTACCATACCTAGAATTTAGGAGCATATGAGTCGAATCAAGACAAGATAACCACTTACTTTGGTGGTGAAATATCTTGATAGGAAAATGGAAAAAGGAGGAAATCCATTTACTAGATACATCATGAGTTATGGTTAGACTCTTATAATTATGAGTGTTAACTCAAGATATTTTATCACTCCTAAGATTCTAATGGTTAAACCATCAAGTTTCAAAACACATTTGGAAACAAGGATGTACGCAATACCTAGGATATCAGCAAAAACATTTTGGGAATTATAGAAATACTAGCCCTCGAATCAATCATGCAATTATGAACCAAATATTTGACCAAAATTAAGGACATATAAAAGGGTAGGGTATTGAAATTTTTTCACCTTTTCTTCCTCCTTTTCTTGACATAAATTTATAGTAGCATGAGTGTTTTGAACAATTGAATTAGCTTGAGGAATTTACTTGAGAGCTTCATGTAGGAGGTCCCTTTGTGATGGAATAGCCAGAGCATCCCACATTATCATATTAACATTTTTTTCTTCATCTACTCAACAATGTTGAAAGGAAGGCCCATGGACTTATGCATTTGAGGTACAATATTCTCTTTCCTTGATTTCTCTAACATTGGGATATGCATCATTGGTTGGGAAGCATCTTCCTTATCTAAAACAAGTTTTATAGGAACCTCAGTTGATCTTTTTTACTTGCATCTATCCCAACTTCCCTTTCCTTGTTGATAACATTGCCTTGATTAGAAGAAGATGAAGGTTGAGAATCCAACATTCTCTTCTTAGACCTTGTGTTATCAAATGAATATGAGACCTGTTGGAACTACCCACTACTTGATTTATTGTACAAAGCTCATTAGCCCCAAAGAACATCATATTAGTATCTAGATTAACTTCTTGAAATCCTTCCATATTAGGATTAGTTTCTTATATAAATGGTTCTTGCTGATTGAAATAATTTTGAAGCATAAAGACCTGAGCTTACAATACATTTGGAATTTTTTTTTGATTATGTGTCTGATTGCATGGGAAAAACCATTCTATTTCTTGTATCAAATTGTTTTTCACTAGAATTAATTGTTTACTTGAACTAGCTAGAATAAGTGGCTGAGTAGGAACAACTTATTTAAGAGGAAGATGTGAATTTTGACCTTGTCACCTATCATTTTGTTGATTTTTCCCATATATTTGGTTAGGGTGTTGGTTTCTATATAGGGTGTTTGGTAACCTGGTTAGAATACTTTCCTTGGTTAGAATAATTTCTATAAGATTGGGCTTGCTATTTTTTCCAAGGATATGAATTTATTTAATAGATTTATAATCAAGGCCTTCATTTCATCATCATCCTTTTACTTTTGAGGAGAATAAGATGTGGAGGGAGTAGATTGGGAATTTTCTCAGGAATGGGAGTAATGATAGGTTGTGGAGCTTGAGGCAATTCGGGAACAAAGGCATAAACATCTTAGGGGCTATTTTCCATCTTTTATCAGAAAAAATTCTCATCCATTATGGCTATTATATAGGCATCAGGTTATTGGATAACACCTATAGATTGTATCATAACAACAACATCAAAATTCAATTCTCTTAAGAAATAAAGGAAAACACCTTATGGAGTTGGTCTCAAGAGAGTTAGAATTTTGTCCCATGTCTTTTGAAATCTGAAGTTGAAATCCACCATGAGCTCATTGGGATCTCTCTTAATAGTTATCATATATTCCAATAAGGAAATATTGTCTACCTTTTCCCCAAATTGATTACAAAGTGCAGTGTTGAGTCCATCCCAATTAGTAATAGAGGCAGGCCTTAAAATTATATACCATTGAAGTGCCCTACCCTTAAAAGAAGAAGCAAGAAGCCTAACTACAACATCATCTTTAGTAACAAAATGAACCAAAAAACATTAGCAATGTCCTGAATGTGATCAGATGGAGTGGTAGAATTTTCACCAGTGAAGAAAGGGATACTTTTCAAGGTTGTCACTGGAATGTCATGTTGTGCATTAAGAGAAATATGGATACCACTAGTGAAGTTGAAAATGGTAAATTCCTTTGTTATTCCATGAATGCAATAGGTCTTAAAACTCTAGAAGACAACAAGAAATGCCTACTAGGAGGTGGAGTGGAAAGGGTTCTATTTATACTAAATGGTGATATCTAAATTGCTCTACTTCTTGTTCTTCTCCTCAACAACAACTTCAAGTGATCAAAGGATCCTTCTTCTATTGTTCTAGACCTTGTGTGAATTCTTCTCATGAAATTGAGCACTTTGAATACTAAAATTAGTTGCTATGAAAATTGGATTTGCTAGATGTGTGAAAATAATCCTCCAAAGGATGGAAATTACAAAGTCACATACCAAAACTTATCAAGAATGAAAATAAAGTTTTCAATTATCCCCTAGGCTAGCCAAAAATGTTGGATCGAAAATTTCACCCTTCCCATATCGGGATGAATTTTAGCTTTTGAGGTAACATGGGACTGTCTCCAAATTATGGGAGTTTCACAGAGATAGAACTCCGAGAATCCCATATTTCTCTACTTATTCCTACTACTAAAACTACTCCTAAGAAGGGAAATGCAACTATATAACTCTACTTTATGATTCCAAGAGACCAGGGTGAGAAGGAGATGCATAAAATTAAATCCTACACTAAGGGGAGGTGATAACACTAAGAACAAGGGTAAAGACACTCTTAAATGAGGGAAAATGGGATAGAATAAAGGAGGAGAGGGAAGATTTGAGAGCCACATTCTAGAGTAGCATTCAAACTTCCATTTTCACACAATGCACAACAAAAATAACCATGTAAAGTGAGAAGACACACAAAACATACCTGCAAGTATATGAAGAGGCAAGGAAATGCAATAAAACACTAATTAGAGTAGAATAATAGCCACAAAACAAGTATTTTATTGCCTTAGGAAGATGCAAAAATCATTACAATGGAGGAATAATTCATACAAACATCAAAAAGTCTAAATATGAGGCCTACAACTCAAGAACACTTGTACACCACTTTGAAATATGCCCTTGCATTCTAAGAGTATCCAACATTATAAATGAGCATAATTTTAATATATATATATATATATATATATATATATATATATATATATATATATATAATGTGGGAAGAGAGAGAGAGGAGAAATAGAGGGAAACTTGTATTTCCACCTTCAATTACCAATAACATACATTTAATTATGAAAGAAATCATGGGAAACCTTCCAAGGTCATTCCCCCATGGTAATTTTTGTAGGAGAAATAATGGGCACCATACCTCATCAAATGTGGTGGTTGAGCTACCTAGAACCGCACATTTTAATGGTGGGATGTATTTCTTTTTTAACCACCTACCTTTAATAAAATTAAGATATTCAGTTTATATGATGTAGAAGATGATAAGATATTTCCAACGGTACCAATTTTATGAAATTTGGAGCAACTAGGTGAAATTTATTACCATTTGAAATTTAGGGGTTGGTGAGTTCCACGCAGATCGCTATAGTCTCGCATTATTATGGATCATTCCTTGTGCATGAGAACCAGATGATCGGGAATTGAAGGAAGCATGGAATGGTTCTTGTTTTTCATTTTAGGCCCTCCTTTAGTGTAATGTTCTTTGGTTTTCATTGTGATCGGTGAATCAGGTCCAAGGTGGAACTGTGGAAAAATTTCACTCGACCCATCCGGTACCACAACTCTCACTTCCCTCACATCTTCCATTCCCCATAATCTTTTGCCCTAGATTTTCTCAATGGTTGATCGGTGATTTTGAGGAACAAAATAATTGTTCCTATTGATCCATAGGTACTCGCATCACTCTCCTTGGACATACTTCACTTAACTCCCCGCATTGTTCTTAGTTCTCGTCACCGCTTAGTTGGCCAACTAGGACATGCAAGGAACCAAAGTCCTAGCAAAAATTCCCTCATTTCATCCGCATCCGCATTTCCCTCAAAAAATTGTTTCTTTTTCTTGCGATCAGATTTATGATGCGGGAATTGCTTGTTCCATGAACTATTCCTCCGGTTCCTTACAAACCTAGTTTTTCCGCAATACACTCAAAAGACATGATTTTTATATTTTTTGGCTAAGTGTTAGATTGAGGAGGTATGTGAGGGAGAGGAAAGCCTTAGATCATTAAAATTCTCCATTTTATATGTTTTTACTTTTCAAAGTTCAAGAGAATTACCCTTTTTACCAGCTTTCTTCTCTCGAGGTTCAACCATATTGCCTTTGTCCAAAGATGCAAGTTGGCCAATTTGAAAAGGGTGCAAAATTGTATAATAGTTGTCAACTAGTGAAAGTCACATTTTTATGTTGTTGAAACATGAGCAGCTCTAAAATCTCTCATAATACTATTTTAGGAAGTGAAAGGTATTTCATTATACCAAAATATTTATTGCTTGGTACCTTTTTTCATTATTAGAAAAACATTCACAATGTTATTTAAACATATATTAATCTTAAGAAGGAATTTAATTGTAGAAATATTGTTGATGTGAGGGATTTCCATCAAGTGATGACAACAATTCAATAGATCCCAACATTGTTTATAGTGAAAGGTTATTTATGTTTTGTGATCATTACATACATGTATTGATGTATTGATGTAAGTTTGTTACACAAGATAGAACAAGAGACAAGGAATTAATCCTACTCATTTTATAACCCCTAATGGAAATAAGATTCAAGGTGTGAAATACTCTGGTATATATAGCTCAATTGGGAACTATATGGCTTATGTTAACCCATGGAGGAAATGATGTTTTTAAAAAAATAATCAAACTATTCAGATCTATCTCAACCTAATGATATTCACAATGGTTATAATCTTTACTAAGTGATATGGGACTTCATAAAAACTAAAAATAGGGAAGGGTAGGAAAAAAATAACACTAGACTCTCTTTTGATCACCAAGCATGAAAAACACTTTGATTTCAATTGAACCAAACACAAACTAAGGAATACAAGAAATAGTTTTACCTTAATTATTTATAAACCTAGGTAATTAATAAAAGGAAACTAAACAAAAATAATCATAATTCTACATGGTCGAAGAAGATAACTAAAGTTATTTAAAAACCGTATAAAAAAGGTTATGCTAGAGGAAACCATGAGGTAGCCTTTTATAGTTATATTGATCAAGAAAATGAGGTTACATGGATATCGAATGTTGTAATACTTATAGGTATTGACAATAGCTACAAACAACCAATATGTTGTATAGGCACAACAATACTATATGTGAATAAAAAAAATGAAAAATACATGGGTTTAACTATATAACCATATAAAAATATAAAACATTTAATTTACCCAACTAACCACTAATTACCCTAGAAACTTAGTAAGAAATAATTACAAATGGTAAACAATAAAAACATAAATAACAATGCTAAATTAACCTACTATAGGTTTTACCTAATGAACCCCTTAATTTTTCATCATGCGTCAAGAGAGGAGGAGAGGAAAACTCAAACAAATCAAAATTTTCAATTGCAAGTGACTTCATGAAAACATCTACTCGCTCAACTATTGAGATAAATTGAAGTTGTACATTATGTTTCAAAACATTACCGCAAATAAAATGAACCGTAAGACTGACTATGCTTGGTTCTCTCATGAAACACTTTGGATTGCGAACAAGGTTGATAACAACCTCATTTTCAACATACAAGGTATTGTTTTCTCTTATGGTATCTAAGACCCCAAGTATGTAACATAGCCATATTACTTTGCAGACATATCTATCTTAAATATAATATTAAGCCTTTGTAGAAGAGCGAGAAATAAATTTTTGTTCCTTACTTCCACATGATATTGGTCCAGATCCCAAAAAGAATAAAAATATAGAAGTGAATTTCCTGTCATCAATTTTACCTACATGATCTCGAATCCGAATATCTAGTTAAGAACTAATAATTATTCTTGTACTCTAGACCAAGATCCATAGTTCCTTTGAGATATATGAAGTTCTCATGTTTCTTTCAAATGAAAAACTTTGTATTCCTACACAAACAAGGAAATATAGATAACTATAAAGCTAATATCCGGTCTAGTATATTTCGTAAAAATGAGATTCCTAATAAACTATCAATAGAGACTTACAATTACAAGAAGGGGTGGATATTTACAAGATAACTGAGGTCTTTTCTTCATGGGTAGAGTAATCGGTGTGCAATCCATCATCCTAAATTTTTCAAGAATTGTCTTGATATATTTCAACTTATAAAATATATCATTATCTAGCTAACATACTTCTAATCTAAGATAATAGTGCATGAGCCTAAGATCTATCACCCTAAATGATCAATTGATATCTTTTTTTGTGGCATCAATCATCTTCACTATACTTCCAATGATCGCTAGATCATCGACATATACAAAAAATCTAAAAATATCTCATCCTTTCCTTTTGAGGTAGATATTAGGATCATATGGATTTCTCATAAATCCATGCTAAATGATATGCTCATTAATATTGATGTACCAAGCCTGCGATGCCTTTTTAAGGCCATAAAAGGATTTAATGAGTCTATATACCTTTGTTTCTCATCTAGGTACAAAAAACCTTAGGTTGAGTCATGTAGATCTTCTTTAAAAAAGGCACTTATTTACGTACATCCGATGGATCATTCCATCCAAACTAAGCATCTAGATAAATGATCATCCTGATCATTTTGATCTTAGCTATGGGATTAAATGTCTCCTCATAGTATATACCTTACTTATGTGTATACCCATTTTCTACAAGTCTTGCTTTGTACTCGTTAATAGTACCACCTACTTTGTACTTTTCTTTAAATATCCATCTCAGTAACTCATTGGTTTCTTCCTTGTTGGAAGATTGAAAATTTGTCGTTTTTGTTTTTCATCACTAAGAGATACTCAACATCCATGGATTATTTATAAACTTTTACCGTAGGGGATTCCTAGATAGTATAGGGACGAGCAAATTCCACAAATCTACTCATCAAAGAAAAATTTACCTCTTCTCAACCTTTGTTATGAGTCCATGGTCCAATGGTGGATGTGTGTGGAGGAGCATCCAACTTTACATATAAAATCATGTTTTTATACCACGTGGGCATACACTAAACTTTTCCCATGGGTTGTGGTCATGTCTGATCATCACCATCATCACCGTCATCCCCATCATTATTGTAATCATAAGTGGGAACATTAGATTAGATTTTATTAGAAGGTGTGCTATCTACATCGGAGATAATTTTTAGAAGCAACCTTAACTTCCTTCTTCTAAATAAAATAAAAATCTCTGCTAGTGTAGTCTTTCCTAGTATTTGGATCCATCATTATGTACCCAAGAGATTCTTCATTGTTGCCATGAAGACGAGTTTCTCTGAATTCATATCCAATTTTTTTATTTTCTCGCTTGGGTATGTGCATGTTAGTGTTGAACCTGAATACTTTGAGGTGTGTAGTTGATGGACTTAGATTCAACCATGCCTCATGTGGTGTTACTCCATCAAGAGCAAAGGTGGGAACTCGTTCAAAAATACACTATAATATTCACTTCTTTAGCCCAAAATGTCTTTTCCAGTCTTGAATCATCGATCATGCATCACATCATCTCCATGATAATACGGTCCCTTCTCTTAACAACACCATTTTAATACAATGTATGTGGAGGAGGAATCTATCAATGAATTTTGTGAGCTTCCATATAGGATTTAGAATCATTATCGATGAATTTCCCCCTCGATCTGAGTGGAGAGATATGATTTTATGACTATTATTGTTCTCAAAACACACTTTGAACTTCTTAAAGTTATCAAAAGCTTCACTTTTATTAAAAAGAAAAAAATCCACATTTTTCTCGAATAATCAACACAAATCGTGAAATACCGAAATATAGAATAACTAGGTTACATCAAACCGCAAAGATCGGTATGAACCAAATCAAGCTTACCTAGAGCTCGATAAGTACTCTTTTGGAATGAATATTTGTGTTGTTTTACTACAAGGAAATTAGGAAACTTTTCTATATCCTTCTTGAGAGATATAAAACCTCTCACCATATTATACTAGTGAAGTGTATCGAGATATCCAAAATTGATGTGACCAAGAATTTAATTCCATAACTATGTAGAAGAAGTATTCTTAGCCACTATTTATTAATCATCCTTGTGAACAAAATCAAGTTGGAACATCCATCCCACATTTTGAGGATTTTGCAAAAAAATTCAATCTTATGTATTTGTCTCAAATAAAAAAAACCTTATCGGAATGAATATCAAAATAAATCTTCAGATTATGATCTAGAAGCTGAATAACTGATAGTGAGTTCTTTGTCAAACCAATGTCATACAATACATATGATAACCTACAATTTCGTGAACCAAGAGGAAGAGTGATGTTTCCAATATAATATGTAAGAAGAGTCATCCCCCAATGAAACATGTTTTTATAGGGTGTGTCTTGTATAGTGGTGAACTAATATCTATGTCTGGTCATGTGTCGAGTGACTCTCAAATCAACTACCAGACTTCACTAGATGACACGGTTACTTCCCTGGAATGGGTTTGTACAAGAATTCCTCATCATCTGAATGGTCTTATTACTTAGCTACATTTCCTTACTGATGGGGTTTCTTTCTCCAAATCCCCTTCTTCTTCCCTTTCTTGCAGTATGTTTTTCCTTATTGTGATTACTAATTTTGAGGTCTAGAATTTCTCGATGAACATTTTTGTACTTGTTGGACCAAAAATATTTCAACTCATGTCCTCATTTACATCTAGGACATTTATTATTTTTCTTGTCCCATTGCTAATACCATTTTTGTGACTTTGAGGAAGATTTTACTTTTCCCTTCCCTTTTTGATGAGAAGATAGTGTCTTCTCTTATTCTTCACCTTTTTGTATAGTACCTCTTCTTACTACAACCAATTCACTAACTCACAAACCGATGGTATGATATGAAAAATTGTTTAAAGTCACAAAAATTTAGCATGAGGAAGGAATTACTGTCAAAAACAATGGGCATAAGAGAAGTATATGTAATATCCTCTCCTAGGGCTATAAGCGAATCCCTCAAAGTTGTAAATCTTCGCAAAAAAGCCTTCATTTTATTGCTTTCCTTGAATTTTAATGTATGCAACTGACTTTGTAAATTTAGTATTTTGTTCTTGTTTCGAACTTGTACACTATGATCAAATTGTACCATGCTTCTCTGGATGTTTTGGTATCTCAAATGTGGGGTTGCACGTCATCAAAAATCGTGAACATGATTACTAACTTGGCATTCTGATTTGCCCTATCAAAATGTCACCGCTTGCTAGGTCGCATGATTTATTGATCTAGTTGTTGAACCATTTATAACTAACCAAATTTCTTCAAACTTGAGTTGAGTTTGAATTTTGGTCTTCCATGCAATGTAATTATCACCATGGAGCAGTTGCGAGTTAGGTAAAAAAAATTTAGAGCATTGTTTTCTATAGTGGGTGGTTAGATTTTCCTAACTAGATGGAACATTAACACACTAAAAATAAAAAATACATTGAAAATGTAATGAAATTACTTATATATATATAAATATCAATAATAGAACACCAAATAACACTAAAATATAGAGAAATGATCACAGATGCAAGTAGAATGAATTATCCAATTAAAGTGGGCAACCTACAAACCATACAATAAGACTCACATACTCAATAGGATGATCACATCATACTCTATAAATCATATATATACCATAATATACTACCCAGAGCCCTAAGGCTAGCCCACTAAACATATGAAAGCATACATAAATATGATATGACATGATAAGAGATTATGTTAGCCATAGGTTGGCTATCCATATCCTCATATATGACATAGGGTTATGGGTATAATAGAAAATATATGATTAAATATGCTTGTTGGAAAAATTGAATGATAGGATTTTTTTTTGTTTTGAAGGGACCTAGTGGCCTTTATAGCTCAAAATGACTCAACGAATGAAAAACTACAAAAAATTACCAAAATTGACCTTTTTAGGTACCCATCCTTTTACAAAAGTTACTTAGAATCAAAATTTAAGCAATATGGAAGAATTGTTTTTCCCAATAATAGGGTTTACTCCTATAATTTGGGGTTTTGGGTAGTAATTAAGGGTTTTAGAATATTTTCTTGCCTCTCTATATTTGGTAATAGGTGCTTTAAAAGATCCTCCAAATTTTCAAAATAAAAATAAGGTATGCGGGGTTTGACCCCTCGACCTCCTCTCCACCAAAGTCTTTCCCTAACTATGTTGGCCAACTAAGCGCATATAGCACATGTGGTATACTATGGAATTTTTTAATTTAAATATCATGCAAAAAGACCAACCTTGCATAAGAAGACATGTCATTATTTAGAGAGGTCCATGTGGCATGATTATAGGAGGTGATAGTTCATGTTTTCTATTAATAATAGTCTGCATTAGCTATCTTTTGAACAGTTTTTCTTTGTTTAGCTTCGATTTATTTCCACATACCTCCGATGCATTTTATAGGTTGTAGAGGAGGGTATAGTGGATCTTGGATGGATCACCTAGATTTTCCTTAGAAAGGAATTGGACAATAACCCAACACGGGCTTGGATTGGTGTGTGGTGTTTTCACCTTTCAACTCAAAAATTTGTGTGGAGCTTGTGACAGGGATTCAGTCTCCTCACTCATGCACCATTGGAGGTTGGTAGATATATCACTATGATATAATGGAGAGGGCTCATTATAGAGCTCAAAGTCTTGCTTATGTGTTGGATCAAGAATTATCCCGACTCCATGTACTTGGATTCTACTAGATGCACCCACCCATCTCGCTAATTTGGGATCTCACCCAAATCAATTTTCAAATCACTCACCTATTCTATTTCAAAGAACCATATCGGCTAGGATAGATATGCAACTTAGTAGAGCCACATCTTAACTCGCATCTCCTAGCTCGGTTTATACCTTGGTTGGTGACTTCTACTACATATTTTCCTCAATGCGCCTGTGACTAATTTGTCTCAAAACTATATAAAAATTTTCTAACTCATCTAGAATTGGGAAAATAGGCTTGTGGGGCCCACTGGGGCTATAGGTGGTGAAAACCATTGTATTTTTTTAATTTTTTCATAATGTTAACAATTTTCCTTGTGTAGGTAGAGGCATGTCCTTAGGACTCCTCCTTGCCCAGGTAAATATTTTTGTAATACTTTATCTTTGGAAATTGAACGTAGATCGTGGGGATACATGGGTGGGGTTGGGTGGCATTGGATACATCATAGGCTCTCTAAGGGGGAAATTTATTCTCCAAGCCTTATCAAACACTTCTACAACCTCCCCTACAATTTTTTCATAATTATGCAGGATTCAATCAAATCTAATACCAAATGCTGGAGGAAACAAGGAGGTATCCTTTTATAGTTTTATTGATTAGGAAAACTAGGTTACATGGCTATGAAATGCTATAATAATTATATGTATTGAATAGATTAGTACAAAAACCAAGAGGTGCATAAACATAGAAAAAACTAATGAATAATACCACAAATATATGGTTTGAACTATATAAACACATAAAAATCTTAAACAAATAATTTACCCAACTAATAACTAATTACCTCAGTCTAAAGACAAATTTACCTAAGGTAAAAGAACTAAGGTAATATACTAACAACAATGCATAATTACCTATATGTTTTACCTAATAGGCAAGTTAACATGAAAATTATTCAAGCTAGCTACATTCCATAGAATAACAATAATAATTCCCATTTTCTAACATCTCTAAATGCCTTAATTATCTAATATTGTAGAGAAAATATGCCAAAATAATCGAAAGACATATTATCTAATGAAAATGAGATTAGTTAGGCTTGATCTCTAACTCTATATATTTAGTTAAAATTATAAGTTAAGAATCTACTTAATAACTAAATGAGATTTGTTATCTATGAATCAAGACATGAATTAACAATTGAATACAAATAAAACCACAACTATGTGAAGGTCTAGAATTACTTATATGTATTGATTCAATGTATCAATATCCTTTTACAATAAAGTTTGAATGTATATATAAATATATGGGACAAAACCACTTATTTTTCATGTATTTAGAACTCCTAGAAAAACAAATCAATTCTAGTTTAAAGCAAGGAAAGCTAAAAAAACATAAACTGAAAAAATATGGAAAAAAATGTTATGAGATTTTTTTCATAATTTACAATTATTTGACTAATTATAATCTCTTTATTTTGATTAATGCACAATTTAAATGATCATAACTGGAAATCCTTTTTTTTCGTATGAGAAAAATAACCAATAATGTGGTTAGAATAACCACTCTAATTTTGAATTTGTATGACTAACTTAATTTTCAAGAAACTACATGATTTCCATGATTCTTTGCAAGTTGGTGTATTTGATAAATTTTCTCAATGGAGATAATGTTTATAATTATGGGCTTGTATGGATATTTAATTTTGTTTATAGTCTAAATAAAATAAAACAACATCCCTTCTAAAAATAGATTGATATTTTTAACTCTCTCAAGCTTCACTAATGTGTTAGGATGAATTCATGCATTTTCTCTTGCTTGAATGACCAATATTTTTCATTTGATGGTAAAAATTACCATGAAATGAAGTGAAAATATCTCAATCTACTCAACTAAATTTTCTCGTCCAAGTGAATCTAGAAGATGAGTTAACCCAACCTATGTAAATACATAAATGATATTATGGTGTAATAGGTCCAAATGTTTTCATGCAACCACCAAAGAAGAATATTTTGAAAGCAAAGTTCTAGGACTATATAGAATTTTTTTAATAGTTATGACACCATCTATTCTCATAAGAGGAGAATTAGGTGGCAAGTTATTTTTGAAAATATCATAAATTACCTCTAGTTTAGTTTTCATGTCACTAACCTCCTTTTTCACACTATCAAGATATCCTTCAATAATACTTTCCCTATCCTTTGAAGATGAAATGTCTCTCAAATTATCAAACATGTCCTTTAGAATCATATGTACCTCATTTTGAAGAGTAGTAGGTGCAGGAATTTGTTGACTTCTTCCCGGTATCTTGTAGATCTCTTTTAGCCATATTGAGGGAATCCTTCATATGTTAAATGGTTACATAACTAGATCTCCTTATCTTTCTCTTTTTCTATAGAGACCCATTATGTCCTCTTTTATTATAAACATTTCTCTTCCTCAATGGTCACTTTTCTTGTAGTTACCTTTTGTAACTTTCTCTCTATTTTATTACAATACTAAGAGACTTTTACAGGATTAGATGATAGGGCCCGATATATTATCATTAACTATTACTATCTCTACTACTATTTTGAAATATCCACATTATTTAGAAGCTTATGAGGTTTATTTAGTAGTGGAAGCAATCATTATGGTAGGGGTAGGAGAAGAGAACATAAAAACGATAAATAATTCTGAATAACTTGAGTTAGTTTAATAAAGGGTTGATCCATTGTAATATTTATTAACACATAGGAAGGGAAAACCTAGGAATTAAAGGAAGAGAAGGAAGAGGACGGGGAAAGAGAAATGAAGATAATGTCATATATATGTTTATCCCTTCAAAATTCAACATATCCATGAAAGAGATGACTTCATAAGGGAATTTATTTGGTCGATACCTCATAATGGTTGTATAAATGCTATAAGATGATGGGGTGATAATTGAAATTTGATGGAAGTGGAATAATGTGAAGAATAAATAATTGGTGAAACAAAAATGAGAGATGAGGGAGGAGGTACAAGAATAATGGGAGAAATGGTGGAGGAAGTGAGAGAATATGAAACAACCATAGAATAAGTGCCTTCACTTTTCATAGTAGAGGTAGAGGGAATAACACTCACCATAAAAATGTGGAAGAAATAGATATAAGAATTTGCAATTGATATATGGGAGGGGAGATAAGAGTTATTTGAGTATTTGAACTGATATCAACCTCTAATTATTTACCTTTTCCTTTATCACCAAAAATTACCATTTCTCCAAGAATCGGTCTCCCCATGGGAAGTATTGAATTGATGGTAATGATTCCATTGGATAAATTTGAATTATTGGTGTGGTTTGAACAAAGAAAAATTCCTATTCTATTGTTCTTGATATTATTTTTATTAGAGAAGGAGGTTGAAAGAAAAATTGTCAATATTTCCTTTATAATTGTCCCCTTATATTTCTAAGAGAGATTGGTGGTGATTAATCTTTGGCCTCATTTGTGTCCTTGAGAAACCCCAAAAATTGAATTTTATCCACTAATTCATGCAAAGTAGATGGTTTCATATGATATTGGTCCTTGATAGAAGAATATTTCACATAGGTGTCAAAGTACGATAATGTAATGTTTGCAAAATGCCCGACTAGGATTTCATGAGGATCCCAACTTTTATAAAAACTCACTTCCAAGTCATCATATGGATTATTCTAGCTTGTAAATATTTGTAATGTACGCTAAGAGGTGAATATGAATGTTCCCACTGAAAAAGGGGAGAATTGGATAATGTATTTTTGAAACTAATTTACACCATCCTCTAATACCATTCTCATACTGCCATGTTACTTGAATAACAACTAAAATTTCAAGAAATTTCCTTGGTAACTTGTAAGGAGGTGTCAAACATCCTTCAATTTTGATAAGGGTAAAATATATTTTATATTAATATGCTCCAATGAGTTCACCTGGATTCTTGTAAATGCCATATCATTCTATCTCTCTTAACTCTATGAATATCATAATAGACAATATGAGAAAATTGGTCAAAAGTTTCCTTGATTGTAGGGCCATTATTTTGGATGTATAACCTTAAAAACACATCATGCACTTAGATAAAATTATATGTGTTGAACTAGTTAGAAAATAGATAATTAAGTATAAGGAAGCGCAAAATAGTTCCACCAATTAATACAATATATTAAAATTCCCTCCTTGTACTACATGATCATAACATGCCTTAAAATTGAAATCTAATAACTCTCCAAAATTTGGTTTTTTATCCTTAAGAATCATAACTAATAAAGGGATCCATTCCTATTTGACACGACCATCCTTATCATCTCCATACCATTTATTCAAAATAAAAAGGAAAAATTAGACCCCGATCTAAACAAGGTAATAGGTAGCAACAAATTAGATCTTTATTTGATTCTCGTGGGATCTAATGCCCAATAATTTAAGTCTTCAAACACATTTATTTATTCCATATATTATTTAATAGTATCATAATTATATGAAAAGTAGGAGGGTCCATTTTATACACACTTTTAAAATCTCCCCATTTGCTAAAATGATGATTGCTTGAGTGGACTTTGAGATAATTTTCACACCTTGGAAGGTACATGTAGTGAAAAAAATCTCTAAATAGGATTTTACATGGAAAAATATATGGTTTGGTAGAAATTTTATGAAGGCTAGAATCCTAATTGATTGAATTTATTTATAGTATAATTTTTTTCTTCTTCTCGAAAGTTCCTTTCCTCTATAAACATTATCACAATCATTAATTTCCCAAAATAGCTAGTTTTTATTCCTTATATGAGTAGGTAACCCATTGGTGAACCGAGCATTTCTGAATACTTGCACTAGAACTAAAGTAGAATCATATTTTATAGGGTCCATGACTATTTTCACTTTATTATATGCTTTGTATGCATATTATATCTCTATGATAATCCAATTTCTTTAAAAATCTCTATAAATCAAGTAATAAATGACTTGTATTTGTTTAAGCTGATATTTTATAGAAAAAGGTATATTTTGAATTTATTTGATTTAAATGTGAGAAAATTTTAGTCTTTTATATTTTACATCTTGTCCATGTTGTTTAATCACATTGATCAACTTGCAAGAACCATATATTTTGAATTTTGTGACTCAACTTTGATTAAATTCTCTAGGTTTGTACTATCTTGTGAATTCTAAACTGTCACCAATAATTAAAACTTATCAAGCATCAATGTCACCACTTAATAGATGGATTTATAGATTTTAGATTATATTTCTATTTATCGTGCAAAATACCGATTGTGGACACTTGTCATCCATTAGTGCTTCCACATGTGCTTTGGATCCTTAAACCCACTCTCGATTCACATGTTAGATAAATCAATGACACATGGTATTGATTGATATAATAATCAACTTTAAAACCTATGAAATTTGTTCAAATGGATATTTGACATGTGGTCTTGATAAATACATTTGGATACCTTGGGGCATGTGGATATACTCAATGACGGATTGCCAACACATGGATCCGATCGGTTCCTTGAACTCTCTTGGAACAAAAACCCTTGTTTAAACTAAGCTTTCAACATTACAGAAAGTTGATCAATGACACATGGTGATCATTGGTGTATTGTTAACCGTAATCCTTAAAGCATGGATTTTCATGTAGTCTTTATTTTGTAGAATTTGATTGATTTTAACTTGTCAAACATTAGTATTCTATAATATTGTGGAACTTCAAACCTTTTTTCTTCATTTTAAAAGTATAGTAAATTCCATAATGTCGATTAGTGATATGTGGGTGTAATAATTGTGATCTAGGTCTTCCACATAGCCTCTTTCTCAAATTAAACAAGATGGTTTCATAACAACAATAAAACAAAGAACTTGGCCATTATTTAAATAATTTAGAAGTAATATTTGTTGAGATAATATAAAATATTTTCTATCTATTCATCTTTGTCTTGCACACAATCAATCAATCAAACATACCCATGAAAACACCTTTCAAGATATAACAATAAATCATTCAAGAGCATTTTAAATAATAAGTAAGCAAAAATTTGAAGGTATCTAAATCCTGAGAAAGTTAAGATTTGAATCTTGGTGAGCATAGTGATGGATCTCATAGTTTAATTTTAAGATAAGTTCAAGGAATTTTAAAGTTCCATTAGAAATTTATGACTCATTTTCATAAATCATAATATAGGGGCTCCATTTTATTGCTGAAATGGGGAGTGTTGATACACCAATATAGAGATGAAAATGCAAGTGTATGTAAAATAATTACTAGAAAAAAATTATATGATTAAAATTACAAATAAATTAAATGGAAATATATTTTTGACAATGATGATGCTGAATTAAATGATCCTATTTCTTATTTTATTATGATCATTTATCAAGATTTTCTAGAGAAGTTGTTGTAACCATATTTTTCTTATAAGTGGTACACAATATTTTTATGATGTATAATTTATATTTTCATTGTACATACAATGGGGTAGATACTTTTGATGCATTATACTTTTACAAGACATATTTTTGTCATTGTTGATTTGAGTAAGATAATGAATAAAACATCTACTATTATTTATTGAGATGTACCAAAGTGACTTCAAAGTTACTACTATTATAGATGATGATGGAATTCTATATCATTCTCGGGCCACTTTTGATTAAGGGTACTAAATTGAAGAAAATAAATATAGAGAGAAATGGTTTCATCATTTTTCTTGATTATATTATGAATATGAAGGTTGTTCAATACAACTACCTTGTAATTACTACATGTACTCGCTTGAATCCAATACTAATAAATAGTAAGCAAAACACAAAAGATATATATGAATAATTATGAGAAGTTGTTTGGTATTATTACTGAAAAAATACCATGCTTCCCTTCATTAGTGCTTTTTATATTGAGATACATATCCTTTTTTATTGACTTTATTGAATCTTTGATCACTATGGATCTTTCGATGACTCATCTTAAACATAATAACAAAGAAGAAATTGATGGATTCATATTAATATATATTGGTGTTTTCAATTATTTATTTAATATATTTGTAATTATGATCTTATAATATTTTTTAGCCCCTTTTTTATAATTTCAAAACTATGATAGTGATGGTTCTATACATACTCTGAAATCCATTTTTTTATGTAATTAATAAACATATGGCATAGGTATCCATCCAATATCAATAAAATAAAATTTATGATTAAATTTACTCTCATTATAATCCCTTACAAAAATATAATAAACAAAATTAGAAATTTGATAAATGAGATTGAAATAAGTTTAAATTTTCATGTGTTGTTGATTTCACTTTTTATTGTGAATTTTTCATTCCTTTTTAAGTATTTAAGAATGTTTGACTAAAATAAATAAAAAGGATTGAAATAATTTTATAGGTGGATGTTATGATTTAATTAACTTCTAACATTGATTGCATAAATCAAAATAACACTTTCCAAAGTGACTATTGATCTAACAACTATCAAAACAAAAGGGGAATACTATACTTATCTGATTCTTTGTGGATCTGGAAGATTTTGGGTGATTTGATTAAATTAAATGGTTGATCTAAGACTAAAAATTTATTCATTAGTAAAGCGGCATATGAAATTGAACCTATTCAAAACCGTAAACCTCGGCTCGGTCTAAAATGTCCATATGGTCCAACCCTTATGTACGGACTTGGATTTGCTTAGAATATGGTTTTGTAACTTCCTAATTACTTCACCTTCCTAGAGATGTATATCTTTGTGGGTTGGTCTTCTTAACTCACATTCAAAATGGATTTATAAGCAATGCTCAAAACCTCAAACCCTTATAGTGTAAGGGGTTCCTATAAAACAAAGTTAGGTGGGTTGTAGGAACCTCTCATGCACCACCAATGTAGCCACTACTCCAAAAAGGTATCAAAACACATGTAATTCTCCTAGCATGTGATATATACCATAGCCTAATTAGAACTTGACAACCGTGTGTTTGACAATGCTCGCTTGAATTTCAAATATTCTCAAATACTTAGGATGGATCACTTTGTTTGTTTTTAGAATGAATATGAAGACTCCTAAACCTAGAAGGAGACTTTATACCTATAGAGGTTGCTACCCTAATGAATGTGCATGAGTAAATTCACATTTTAGGTATCTTGGAGTGCCTTTTGTGCTTGTTTTTACATGATGAGTTCTTAAAGTGTTAGGTTACCAAATGAGGTATGATGTACTTTCTTGTATATGATTATGAAGAATATTATGTCATGAAATGATGAATAAGGGGATATATTTTCTCATAATAATATGATAGAATAAAAATAATTATCTCAAAACATGTCAATCTAAAACCATACAACAGGTTAGGATATACTTCTACATCCCGACCAAAACTCGATGTTTTTAGATTGACAAAGAAAAGTCAATTTTGACTTCATGGGTCAAAGGATGGATGTTTCTAGATGTGTTATATGTAGTTAACCTTTAGAAAATGATGACAGAGAGTTGTGTAAGGATATGAAATAATTGAAAGGATATCACCATGTGCTAGGTAAGAGTGTGGAGAGTGAATTTGCCCATTTAACTACACAAACTATCAAGATCAACAATTCCAAAGGATAAATTGACAACTTTTAGTGTCTTTAGTTATATTAAAAGTACAATGATTAACTATAATTATGCAACTTTCATTGTTGTAGCTTATGTTTCATATTTTCTAATATGATGTAAAGTTGATATTTTTTTTCGAATATTGGTAGTTCTTCATGTTATATAAAGATTGGTAGTTCTTAATGTTATATGAATATTGGTAGTTTTTCATGTTCTATGGAGATTGGTAGTTCTCTTACTAACATTTATATGCATATACAATGCATATGATATGTGCAAAAAAATTCCTTAAGGAGATACTTTTTCATGAAATACCATGTAGGATATGTATACAATGGATTTTACAAGGATGCTATCAAAATTTGACATAAGAATCACTCTAGAACATGTCTTGGGATGGGAATTATTTTAGATGTTGTAGTCATGTAGGTTCTATAAAATTCCTCAAAGATATGTAGTCTCATGAATTTTTTTGATAAAATGGAGGTAAAAATGTAGTCTAATGGAATGCAATGATTATAAGAGAGGCACAAAATAGGTTTTGTGTAAAAGGAATTGGAAAATTTCAAACAATTACATTCTATGAATATTTAAATATAAATTCCACAACCTTTTACAAATGGCCATCCTATCCCCTCACAAAATGTAGTAGATAAGTATGCAAAATGAGATATGTAAATATTTTAAAGGTTTGAGAACCTATAATAATAATATTACACTTTAAATTGATCATTATGTCTACGTAATTGACCTTATTTATCATCATGGATTGTTATTTCTACATGCTTTACATTTTTTTCATGTGGTTATATTTTACAAACTCTAAACTTTATCATCAACATGCTAAATATACCTATAGTGGTTGTGTGGCTAGATGTTGTTGGATTAAAGCTCATAAAATGATTCATGATTTTTCATAGGAGAGAAATCACACCTATAGACACATAATATATATGAAAATTTGATGAAATTGTAATGGTAGATGAAGACAACGAGATATTATTTCAAATTAAAAACACATACGAGTGATGTGGAAAAGAAGAAAAAATAATGTTCCTCTGCCACCATGGTAAGAAGTTAGAAACTACATTTGGATTGTTAAACATACATGTTGATGTGGGTTTCTTACACCCACATACAAAAATGGGTAAGTCCTACATTCACTACTTGTTTTATATCCTAAAGGGGGTTGACTCAATGCACAAGTTACAGGTTAATTGGTTTTATAGATAACCAAGTGGTGGAATAACATGCATGAAACTTGTTAACGCAGGGATTCTCATTGTACCCACAATTTACCATCTTTTATTGGTAGTAATTACTCTAAAGGATAATTTTTCTCTTAGTAAGGATCACTTAAAAAATGTAAAAAGGGTAAGGTAGGGTAAGGCATAAAAGAGAATTTCCTAGAAACACTAAAGGTATGCAATCTTAATGCTACCACTATATGATTCACCAAGGATACCTATATCAAATTAATCCTAGCTCAACACATGATTAAGGTGAAAAGGTAAATAAGTGTATGGATTTATATTTTAGTAGACACCCGATAGAATAACTCTTATGGTTTAATTTACAAGCTCAATTCTTCTCCATGCGAAGTATCTTTTGATACAACGAATAATGGTGAAGATATTGAATCTAATGCTGAGATAGGTTCCACACATGACCTCCTTGAATATCTCACTTATATAATCCTTTTTAAGAAAATTTCCATTCATACCATCACCTTTACCATTGTATACCCTACCCTTATTAATCAAGACCAATTAGATCACATCTCCATGAACCTATTCAGAAATGATGAGGACATCAAGGATTTTCTTACAACTTGGGATCACATACCACCTTTTGATCACAAGTAAGGATTCAATATTAATATTGATTATACAACCTACTTTAGTGAAGAGCTTGATAACCCAAGTCCACCAAAATTAGAAAATAAAAAAGTAAAAAAGGAAAAAACATATCCCGTAGTGAAATCCTCACCAAGGTGTTATTCGATAAGCAAAAATGGAAAAATAAGAAACATAAAAAGGATTCATCCCCTATAGAAAACATTTTTGAGGTATTAGCAGGATGAGAACCTCAACCGAAATAATAAAAGATCTACATCGACCTCCAACATCCTTCATAGATACTAGTTCATCCATAATGAGTCTTAACAAGATGCTCTATTCCTAGGAACCACCTAATAGTGAGTACTCTCTATATTAGGGGAGGCTACTTGTACATTCTTCCCATCTAGATCATCTAAAAAAATCTTTTTTTGTAAATTAGAAGATATCTCATCATAACATCTTCATGATTCTTCACACTCTTCACCTATTTATTTCATGTCATCATGAGACAAGAGTTAATATTGCTCCTATTAGGTATTGTGCATCTCATCCCTCTTATGGTTTCTCCCATTTTGGATATTTTCACCTATGGTCTTGTCTAGAAGCTTCTTGATGGAAAATCCTCCTTTCAAAGAAGTTCTCTCCTTAACAAGAAAGCTCTAAATTCTTCACCTAAACCTTTTAACCACCTATATCAATCTTAGGTAATGCTCCCTCGGGTCCTACTAGTTACGCGGCATTGAGATTTGGGGGTAAACATTCCTTCCCAAGTATACTTGAAAAAACAAAAATAAATAAATCAAAAATACAATTTTTTTACAAATAATTACACATTTCGTCCCTTAGAGTATTTAGTGATGATCCCACACTTCTTACTAGTAGCGTGAAGATGGGAAAGAAGAAAGATACCCTTACTCACCTATGTTTTATCTTTAGTGATGATCCCTTTCCTCTTATTAGGGTCATGGGGAAAAATATAGGGGTCATTTCAAAAGAAAAGAGAAATAAATCCTTAAGACAATATGAATCAAAGGTTCTTAATCATACAAAATTCTAAAGAAACAATTTTTATTCCCATGTTAGGAGAGATAACCATTCCTTAAACTAGATATTTCCAATTAGTAGGACATATGTGGGTCCAAGTCTAGTCAAATACCTATAAAGTAAAAAACATCTTGTATTCAACCGGGTAATCCTAATTAGAAATGAGTCACAATTTCCCACATGGACCATTTTTAAACCTAATGTATTTGCATCCATTCACTACCTCATGTGTCTCACATCCTTCTTAGCTCTTGGTGTTGATCCCTCACATCTTACTAGTTGCATGGAGTCAAGGTGGAGTAAGACATCCTATCACTATATCATCTACAATACATTCTACCAATGGAATGAAATATTTAATATTGTTTGAAAATGAGTTCCCAAAGTGTAACATTTACACATGTATGTTTCCATATCTCATTTTTTCTATCATATCCTATCACCTCTCATGTCTTCTACTATCCTATGTTCCAAATAGTCAGGACATTTACCATCTATTATATCATCCATCTTCGCTCTATCCATCTCTAAATCTCGATGAGACTCTTAGTTCTTACGTGAGTTTGGAATGGGTCCATGGTCACTTTCACTACTCATGATCACTATCACAACTAGGTCCCTCACATCGATACCTAGTAAAAAATACCCCTAAAAAGTAAATATTCCAAATCTACTAAAAACATAAAACCATTCAAAAATCTATAAAAATTTGATAAAACCATCCAAAACTAAAAACCTAAACAATTACAAAAACCAAAAATCCCCAAAATAAATATATCGACCCTATCTTGGTGTGTGTTCCAAATATCCTCCAAACCTAAAAAAATCCTAATACAAACTTGTGTGTATCCTTGCTTGGGGAAATATCAGCTCTCATTTTTTCCCTCGCATATAACCTTTCTTGGGGGAAATGAGCCAATCAATCCGGAAACATCTTACCCCTCATATGCATCCTTGCTACGATAAAAATCAATCAATCATTATTGTGGAGTATATTAGGGACAAGGTTACATTTCTTTATGTAAATTTGTATTGTTTTGTTACATTTCTTAGTTAGTTGTTGACCAATTACAAACTTATTGTTTGTCATCTTGGTTCATTTGTAGCCATGGTGCATACATTTACTATGTATATTGGGTTTTTTTACTTTTCTATTTTCACGCGCGCGTGTGTGTTTGTTTATGCAAAAATAGGTTACTTATCTTAGTTATTTACTAATAATGGTGTAAACTATATTATGCAAAAGAGAAGTAGATTGCTCTAAATTATAAAATATGAATGGAAGCTCAAGCTATGAGAAAGGTCAGTCCCATCATCATTTCATCACAATCAATATAAAATCAAAAATAAAACAATCATCATCATATGTCTATCATATATCATCTACCATAATCAACTCAACAACATATCAAATCATTAATCAAATGACCAATGAACCCCCTTCTATTTAACCCTAATTCACATCCCAAAACCATAAGTTTATCTTTTAACCATCTGCTTTCTTATTTTATGAGCACATTTTCCCCATCTTTCATGCAAAAGTCTCTTATTCATCCTATTGAGCAGCTGTCCACCACTTTTTCACGTCACTTATCTGCTTGAGGGGTCACTCCTTAACATAATCTAGATCTATTGGGGCATCCAAATGCTTCAATGGGGAAAATCAGTAGTCTACCAAAATTATTTGTCACCCATTCACTAATCAACATGTGTCTAATATGGAAAAGGAGATACAAGAGCTCAAAGGGACTATAAAAATATGGAAAGAGCTAAGGGAAAAGGGATTCTTCAAAGTGATGAGGAAGAGGGGGTTATTTCTGAAGTCTTCAAGAAGTTATAGTCCTTAGATGGCAGAATGGGGAATGCTAAAAGTTGCAATGATCGCATATTGTCCGCTTAAAAGCATTTATAATTTCATTGAACAACATGTTCATAGTGTCTCAGTTTAAGTGGGGTTAATGAGGACATTTGGGGCCCTACGGGTAAAAGGGATATTGCAATTTCTCAGTGGATATGAAAGACTCCTCTCGTGCCACTGCGCCATTACCTTCTTCATGTCGCTGCAGTTATCAAGACCAAGATTGTGAGGCTATCAAGTAACGGTTCTTTGTGATGCTTTTTTTCTGCCGAAGTTCTTTGTTATCTGGCGGTTCTCGCGCTTTTTTGTGCAGTTCTATATGTTGTTTCTCTTTTGGTTACTTTTTGATCTTTTCTGCTTCTTTTTGGATCATTGTACGTTTGGATCCTTTCTGCACTTATATTGTCATATTTGGTCATTGAGCCCCCTTGGTTGCGCGCTTTGCCCTTCTCTCGGTTGTTTCTCTCACCTTTACTATCCGGTTTTGAGCCCTTTTGTATATAGGGTATAGTCCCTTATAAACTATTTGCCCTTAATAATAAAAAAAAAAAAAAAAACATGTGTCTAATATATTTAAAATACCATTACTTCGTAATAAAACTTTAAAGTTGGGAAAATGTAAACACCCTAAAAACACCCATTATGCATTATAACCTCAAAAACATCCACATCCTCCAATAATTGATGAAAAACATTAAAAATAATATTTCACTCATTATTCACCCATATCCCACTTTTAAAATTAATTTAATTAATTATATTACACTCACTATACACTATACACATTTTTGGCTAATTTAATTAGTTATTTAAAAATAAAATAACTTAAAAATGCCTAACCTTCCACTCATCTCCACTTCATTGGCCACTTCACTTGACTTGATAAGTTCTAGATTCCTAAAAACATGGAAGCAAATATGCATGTACACTTTGGAATAATTCAAGAGCCAACTAATTTGAAAAAAGCCTCTTTGTTTATCATTCAAAGTCCAACTACATAGAATAATCAACCTTACTAAATAAGGAAAACAAAATCAATAGCACCTGTAAATCAGTCAATTCCACCTTACTAAATCCATGGATCCTTATACATATATAACTAAGAAGCTCCACACCTCTCAAATAATCATTAGAAGCTTTAAGAATTTACATTGTTACTGATGCCAAATTACCATTTGAAATTAATATTGCATATTGTTATGTTGTCCATTTGATCACCCAATCATTCAACCAGTCAAATAATCAATCTACATTGCTCTTATATTAGATCTCTTCCATTAAAGATATCTTGGAATAACCACAAATCAAATAAATCAACTTCACGGATGATTCAACAAGAGTGTCTCGTAACCTCACTCTTGATCGATCCAATTTGAGGTGACAAGGAATTTTCTTGGGAAAGGTTTGAATTTAATTTTTTATTTCTTTCTTTCTTTGTCCTGAATTTATATTATGTTCATAGTAAGGAATGTCATTTAAAATATCTCCAAAATATGTTTTGGGAAAATTTATAGTGTAAAGATCACCTTCACATATGTAACATCCAACTACTAGATATGTCTTCTACAAAAACTTATCATGTACGTTCTCCTTCCATCTATTGACACCATTCATATTATGATGGTTCCTCTTATTATTATTATTATTAGTATTAGAAGAAGAAAAGTTACCAATATTTTTATACTTCTAATAACCCCCTATTTATTTCTATTAGTATTTTTAACTTAGTGAAGCTCTTATTGAATGGTGTAGAATTATATTGATTTGATTCACTTCCTTATCCTCAAGTCTTTCCCACCAAAAAGTGCATGTAGATTTTATTATTGCTTCATATATTTTTAAAAGATCCATTCATTTTCCACATGAACATCCACATCGAATCTAATATGGGTAATCAATCCTTTTGGAAGCATAATCATTAGGGGTGAATCAACATTCTTAAAACCTTTACAAATTTTACTTCAAACATTCATTAATCCAACATCATCAAAGAAATATTGTCTAGTTATAAAAATATAAAAGTAATATATCACCAACCACATAAGCATGAGACAAGAGAGAGTACACATGAACACATCATTTAGGTGGGAAACCCTCAAAGGGAATAAATCACAAGGAACTTTCCTTATATATTTAATAAAATTCAAGATTTAGTGAAGCACCAACTCAACAAGGAGCACCAACCCTTGATTTGTCTATCACCAACTATAATTTAGCAAGCACCAACTTGTAAGGATGATAAAAACCCATAATTTAATGAAGCACCAAATCCAAAAGGAGCACCAACCATTAGGGTTTTAGAAAGAAAAAACTTGCAAGGAAGACTAAGCACCAACTTAGCCACCTCGTAGATGCTCTCCACCTTATTCTCTTCTTCTCTCTTTTGCTCTTCTTATTCTTGGTATTCTATTAATATGTAATATGTAAGTCACCTAAACATGCTCTAAATATTTTAATACACAATATGATCCTAAAAATTCATACACCTGCTTATGCTGCTCTTGGAGACACACAAAACTACCTTTCTTGTTTACTCGCTCATACTTATTCTTCACTAGGTCATATGAAAAAACCAAGATTTATCACATTTGGGATATTGTTAGACCCTTGGAATAATGACCAAGTATAAAAGTGCATGGGTGCGCAAGGAAAAAGCATGCAAGAGAAAGGCTTAAGGAGGAAAATAGTGTGCATGACGTGCAAAAGAAGGTTCGAGGACTTAGCCAATTTGAGTGCCCAAGGCAGGACATGTGAAAAGCGTGATCGGTTACACATGGATAAGATGCCAGCCTAGTAATAGGTTGGCCAAGGAAAGAGCATGCCCGGATGGAATCTTCTAGAAGATCATCATGAGATGGAATGGAGAGCTCAGGCCTGAAGGAACATGCTCACATGGAGGACCACATTCGACACTTGGCAACAGATCTGAGGGCGCGGTAAGGTGAGTTGGAAGCCAGGAAAGTGATAAATACAAGTGTCTACCGTGGAAAAGATATACACACAAAAGAAGGATATATCATCTGGATATACATAGGGAATAGTGGGTTAGAGAGTGAAAAAGCTCTGCAGAATTCTATCTGCGAGTGGATATTCTAGTTCAGGAAAGGATGTACTAAGCATGGAGTTGTTATTTTTATTTTACTTAGCTTAGTTACATACGTTCGATGGTGTGCATGACCGTGGTCTACTCTCTCATGACACTCAGAATGAACCAATGAATATATTGAGGTTACATGTTATAAATAGATATGAATATCAATGGGTTTAATGTATATTTCGCTCATATAAGTTCTCTTTCCTTTCATGCTATGAATGAATGGTTGTATCTTTATTTCTATTATAGTATATGTTATGGAATCTGTTAAAGCACTCGGTTTGAAGTGACTACAAGGATCTGGAGGCCGTTATGAGCCCTATGGTTCTTGTATGTCTCAACTTCTTTCCTAAATACTCTTACACTAATCATAGATAATGCTTCCCACTAAACTCACATAAAAGAGAGACTTGGTACCTGCGCGTGCCTCGGGTGAGCACTCAGCTTCTGCTAGGTGATAGGCTAGTGCACATGGGGTTCTTCCTTTTGTGATAGGAGTAAAAATGACTACATCTTGGTTCCATGCCGGGACCTCTTTTCAAAGTTGTAGTGGGATATAACATGCATCATGATCTGTGTAAAGAGTAATGATGGATCGGTTAACATTGGAAAATGTTGAATCGTGGTTCAAGAGAATGGAGGATGAATTTTCTTAGAGATTCAAGCACTAGACCTAAGTTTAATACATGTAGATGGGTAGAAGAGAACCTCTACCATGATCTGTATGAGACTTTTTCTTGCTTCCTAGTAGAGTTATATGGATGGCTTTCAGCCTATGCATCTAGATCAAGTTGGCATTATGGATCACGTGATATGGATTGAAGAAGACTACTAGAGGTTGTAGGATGTAGATCTGATGTGGACCCATGTTGTAGATCATTGGTGGAGAGGAGTACTAGCTAGCTACACTCTAGAATACACCATTTCTACGTATTCTTGCCCAGAGGTTGCTGAGTTTGAATTTATGTGAGAACCTAGAGGAACGTTTCTACATGCTATTCCTCTAGCTATGAAGATATTGATGGTTACCATGAGTTTAGAGGCATTCCCAATGGCCGGCTAAACCATTTTGAGCACTGGGTAAGGAAGATCGGTGGAGGAAGATGGCAGATGATACAACATAGAAGGAGAGGGAAGAAAGACGGCTCAAGTATAGTGAAGCACATGAAAGGGAGATTGCTAGATGATGTGAGGCTACTAGTGTGATGGATTTATGGAGACAGATGTTGTGGGAAGGAGTTGAGGTTCACGTGGAGGACATGGAACTTGAGCAGTTTGTGCTACCCCATCTTGGCAAGCACATAAGGGAGACCCCTTCGGCTTCTAGTGAGAGCTTGTCACATGGAGAAAGGAGAGTTATTGGCACATATCTGAACCCACCCAGTGATTGAGCCTTGGCGCTTGGTTTTCCCAAACCAGGAAGAAGTATTGATCTAGTTGAAACTAGTGGAAGAGACAGATCTGTGCCTAGGAGATACAATTTTCATTTATTTCTTCTATGACTACAACTATTCCAAAGATTCAAAGGAGATTTTAGACAAGGGGCAAGTGTACAAGCTTTCGGTCTCGCATCAGGGAGTGTCACGGACAAAGTAGTGGTAGCGGGGCACTATCACAGACCATCGGTGCACAGTTCAATGGGACTATGGGAGTGCTTGGCACAACTCCTACATGCCCTATTGGACCTAGTGGTTCTGGTGGATCTAGAGGCATAGGACCCGGTGGACCTGGTGGATCAGGCAGTGGAGGAAACACTGGAGGGAACCAAGGCTCTGGTTCAGGACAAGGACCCTAGCCACCACCTCAAGTATTCTTTGAAATGTCTCTACACTTGCTAGATTATAGGGGCATTGAAGATGTTGCGGAACATGTTCACAAGTGTGAACTGCTGTGGCACGCAAAGGGTATCACAACCCTAGAATGAAAGGCTAGTCAATTTGCAACCACGTTACAAGGGCATGCACATATTTGGTATAGAAAGTATGACCCTCATCAAATGGTGGTGGAATACACTACTTTAAAAATGCATTCCTGGTAGAGTTCCACATTCCTGAGTTTGAGCAGAGGAGCATTAGTGCTTTGAAAGAGATTCAACAAGGAATGGCAGAGAATGTGTGGGAGTTATATGTGTGTTTTAAAACTTTCTTGTCTAAATTGTCATAGATATTCACCCTTCGCAACATGCACAGTGGTTTGTTGGAGGATTGATCACCCATTTTAGAAGGACCTTGTCTCATAAAAATTTTACAGATCTGCACGAAGCATTGGAAGTTGCCTTGCATGCCAAGGCTGTTGGTAGTATTGATACTTTGGTGTTAGCCCATTCTCGGAGGCTCATATTTTTGCTATGGCCAAACAATTGGAAAAATTATCTACGAACTCATTCCATGAGGGACCATGTGAGATGAGGGGCATGTTAAGGATAATTGCCCTCAGAGAACAAGATGCACTTATGATGGTAGATTGTGAGATCTGTCATGGGGACCATGATGTAAGTAGATGTCCCTTGCTACAGCACGGCGGGGAGAAGAATGTATCTTGTTATTGAAAAATTTGCACCTCCACAACCCATGATACAAAAGACTATAGGCTCATTGATCAGATCCATGAGGCCAT
Organism: Taxus wallichiana var. yunnanensis; assembly: GCA_018340775.1. NCBI lineage: Eukaryota > Viridiplantae > Streptophyta > Pinopsida > Cupressales > Taxaceae > Taxus > Taxus wallichiana. The sequence continues at coordinate 957,392,683 of CM031234.1, forward strand.
TGATCATGGGGTACACCAAACCAGCATTTCCAGTGGTTCTAAAAATGATGATCACCATTATGAGGAGTGCACATATGGAGGTGCGCATGGGATAGGTTTTCGAGGAGGATTCCATGGCCGAGGTAACCGCAGAGGAGGAAGGAGTGAGTTCCCACGCAGAACATGTTTCAACTGTGGATCTACAGAACATTACAAGTGTGAGTGCCTGGACTTGTTGTAGTGCTCATGGTGCGGAAAGAAGCATAAGTATGAGGAGTGCCTAGAATTATTTGAGCATATGAATCAGCAGCACTGGAAGGACAAGGGCACTACTGATGGTTAGCATCAAGAAGGTAGACATACAGTGGATGCCTCGGGTAACACGGGATGAAGGTTTGGAGCCTGTCTTAGTAACAACAAGGGTAGAAGCCACACGCGTAAGAGAGGTACCAAGATAGAAGACCCTGGTTATGAGGGAGGAGGTTGTTCATGGAAAATATCCAAACCCCGCGCATCAAAAGGAGATATATCAGACACCATGGATGTTATTCGAAGCTTACAAGGGGAGATCCAATGTCTAAAGGAGCAATCCAAAAGGAGGAACAAGGAAGGAGAATCAAGGTGTAAAAGGATGACCTAGATGAGGTCAAGGAGGTGTGTAAAATGCTAAGGTAGGAGAACATCATTCCTTTGCTAGGATCCTGGTTGAGAGAGAAGGTACCACACGCTAGAGAAGATCATGAGAGATAGGTATTGCACACAAACCTTCCCCCTCATAGCCTCGACTATGACAAGGAGATTACATTAAATGTAGTTGTAGATGGATGAATCCTTAGTAATATACTCATTGACATTGCCACGGAGGTTAATGTTCTGAATTTGGATGCATGGCATCAGATGGGAAGACCAGATATTACAACCATCTTTGAATATGATGTATATGGAAAACAAGCCTAAGGCAATGCCCATCAGTTTCTTAAAGGATGCAGCTATTACTATTCAAGGAGCCAAGTTTACTGGGGACTTCAAAGTCTTGGCACTCGCCAAGGTGGATAATTTCCCAAAGACTACTTGGGCTCCTTGGTATTACAAGAATAATGCATACCTTCGGTTCAACAAAGGGTACATCAGCTTCGAGAAAAAGAGGAACGAGTCATTATACCCTTGGTTGATGGAAAGTCAACACCCTATATTGAACCATTGGGAGAAGAAGTTCTGAAAAAGATTTATGTGTGGTCAATTAGAGACCTTGAGATGGTATACCCTATTAACGGAGTTATCCAGTTTGAATATGCTTAGTCAGTAAGTGATACCACCAGTCTGGCTTGTGACAATTGGGTGCATGGAACTTACGAATTAATGGGATGGTAGTTGAGAGGGTCGGTGACCAAGGTAACAAAGGCATACACTATTAGGTGCCTTGGAGGAAAAGAACTACCCAAGTATTCAAGAGGAGCCTTCCCTAAGATCTTTCTGTAGGAGGTAGAAGCTCAGTGGAAGAATGAGAAGGAACAGAGGGAGATGTTGAGTTATGTCTTTCTCAACACAACAACTTGGTGGTGGGCCACACATCAGGAGAGCCTTTTAGAGTGGTGTGAGGTAAGAATTTCTCTCTTTGTCAAATTTTCTAGGAGTAATGTACCCACCATCATCAAAGACTACCATGGGAAGGAGCCCACCTCTTTCCATATCCAGGAGTGTGAACGGGTCTGGAGAGAAGGCACAGAAGCTTTTCCACCATCCCTCTGGGTGCACAAGTTATATTCTACACTTTGTAGGGTTGTGCATGTGCATGGTACATTCATTTAGAGACATGCCACTAGACGAGGAATTGGTAGGAGCTCACGGCTGACCTTATTCAAGCCTTTGAGTATCGGAGTACCAAACCATTGGTTGATAAGGTCATGTAAGGTATCAAGTGCCTTACCATGGGGGATAGTGCCAGAATGGAAGATAGGCTATTGGAATTACTAGGTGAACCAGGATTGGAGGTGCACTTTGAAGAAATTGAGGAAGCAAAAGAGTTACAGCTTGAGCGCACATGTTTGGAAAAAGAGAAGGGAAATTTGGTATATGTGATTGATGGAGAGGAATTAGAAAGCTTAGATGTTAGCCATTCAGTAGGAACATGCGAGGTAGTGGATAGTGTAGATGCTCGCGTGTGTGCCTACCATGAGCCCTTAAAGACAAAGAAAGTTAACATCAGTTCAGGAGAAGAACCTAGGAAGCTATTATTGGATTACTTTGGATAGAGAAGAAAGTATCAAAGATCATTGATCTCGTTGCATGAATTTGAGGATTTGTTCCCGCTTTGGGTACCATGAGCTCAAATGTGTTCACCATTCCTTGGGGATGTGAAGATAACATAGGAGGGCGCTACGCACTTTGGTTAGAAAAAGGCCCTACCAGATGAATTTCAATTTGTGTGTAAAGGTTAAGGAGGAGATAGATGAGATGCTAGTTTCGGGATCATTGAGGCGGTGGAAGAATCGAAATGGATAAGTCCGATGGTAAAGAACATCAAGAAGGATGGGTGGATTAGGATATGTGTGGACTATAGGGAATTGAATGCGGTTTGTGTCATTGATCCATTTCCAACCCCTTCACTAAATTTTTTTGGAAGGAGTCGGTAGGCATGAAATCTACTCCTTTACTGGATGGATTTTCAAGGTACCACCAAGTTTAGATTACAAAGGAAGACTATAAGAAGACAAATTTCATCACCGAGTGGGGAAGTTTTGTATATACGGTCATGCCCTTTGGGTTGAAGAATGTGCCTGTTGTTTTTGTGCATAGTGGTGCAAGCATTCTAGGACTTCATCCATAAATTTCTTCAGGTCTATTTGGATGATTGGACAATATATGGTCTGGTTAAGGACCATTGTGACAACTTGAGATTAATGTTTGAAAGGTGTAGGCAGTTGAGGATATCCCTCAACATTAAGAAATGTGTGTTTACTACTCCCTTTAGGACTTTATTGGGGCATATCATATGTAAGGAGGGCTTGCTGGTAGATCCCGCTAAGGTTGCAGTTATTGTGGGGTTAAGGGAGCCTACTAATAAGAGCGTAGTGTGCAGATTCCTTGGGCATATGAGGTATTACAGAAAATTCATTAAGGGATATGCCAAGATCGTTGCACCTTTAGAGGAGCTTCTTAGACACAAAAGTGCCTTCCATTGGGGAGAGGCACAACAGAGGGCATTTGATACATTAAAAGATAGGCTTATTACCACACCTATTTTATGTTTTCCCTCTTGGGACAAGCCCTTCCATGTCCATGTAGATGCCTCAGGGACCGCCATTGGAGTAGTACTTGCATAACCAGGTGAAGGGATTATTGATCATCCTCTCAGTTTTATAAGCAAGAAGATGACACCAATAGAGCAGAATTATACCACAACCGAGCGTGAGGCATTGTCAATGATCTACGCGCTCTTCAAGTTTAGATAATATCTGCTAGCAACACCCTTTGTATTCTACACCAACCACATGGCATTAAAGTATTTAGTAAACAATCCCATTCTTCAAGGGAGCATATGTCGATGGGTGTTGTTATTTCAAGAGTTCTAATTCACCATTGTAGTGAAGCCCGAAAAAAGTCATTTATGGGCACGATCATCTATCAAGGATTGACTCGGGAGAGGATGTGCAAAGTATTGAGGCGTAATGCCGATGCCCAACTGTTAGATTGCGGCGTGTGCCCTTGGATTTGGAGGAGATTGCAGTATTCTTAAAAGAAGGTGTGGTGCCAGATGGAATGAAGGCATTGGAAAATTAGTGGGCCATACGCGCTGCGCCCTACATGTTGATTAGTGGAGACTTATACAAATTGGGACGTGATGAATTTTTACATGTGTGTGTTAGAGAGCATGAGCGCTGGACATCATGGAAGAAGAACACGAAGGAAGTGCGGGTGGGCATTATGTAGGTGATGCCACCGCGTAAGATATTAATGGCAAGATTATGGTGGGAAACCTTATACAGGGATTGTAGAGATTATTGTAAAGCATGTGACCACTATCAGCGCATTGGCAAACCAGGAAGGAGAGATGAAATGCCTTTACATCCTATCCCTAGTGTGGAGCCTTTCAAAAAATGGGTGATAGATTTTGTGGGACCTATTGCACCAGCAACGCATAGGACTGGGTCACGTTATGTCATCACTTGCATGGATTATCTCACAAGGTGGGTAGAGGCAGCCCCAACTAAATATTACATGGCAGCAACAGCGGCAAGGTTCTTATGGGAGAACATTATCACGAGGTATGGATGTCCATTGAGTTTGACCAGTGATAGGGGTACACATTTTCTGAATGAGACCGTGAGGATCCTATTATCAGAGTTCATGGTGGCTCATCACAATACTACGCCCTATCACCCACAAGCTAATGGCACCACGGAAGCATTCAACAAAATACTGAGTCATACCTTGACCAAAATCTATGATGTTGGAAGACAAGATTGGGATGAAAAAGTATCGGTAGTGTTATGGGCTTACAAAACAACGTATAAAAGACTAAATAAAGCCACACCTTTTCAATTGGTGTTTGGCGTGGAAGCCATTTTACGGTTGAATTTATGTTACCTTCTTTGCGAATAGCGCACGTAGGAGGATTAGTTGATGAACAAGCACTTTGGAAGAAAGAATTGATGAACTAATGAAACTAGATGAGAGACGATCACTTGCCCGTTGGAGCCAAATAGTGGAAAAGGAAAATCAAAAGGCTTGACATGATCACCATATTAGAAACAATAAGTTTAAGGTTGGGCACATGGTGTTACTATATGATTCCAAGTTTTGCATCATCCCGGGGAAGTTGAAAGTCCATTGGTTGGGTCCCTACACAATCTTGTACATCCTTGATTTGGGTACGTGCGCCATAAGCACTTTGGATAGGATGAAGTTGCTTAGACACTTCAATGGTAGTAGGCTGAAGCCCTACTATAAATAATTCTTCTTGGTGTTTGTAAATAAGGTAGTTTTTCCAGTTAGTTTAGAAGTTTCCTTTATGCATTTCTTGTGTTTCCCTTTCGCATTGTTGTTTTTCTTTGCACCTTGGGCACTGGTAACCTTATTGTTATTTTTGGAGAATTTATGAGTGTGCAGAGGAGCATGCATCATTTAAGTGTGGGGTGGAGAAAAGTGAAGAAGCACATGATTAAAGTACCAAGGAAGTTGTGTTGAAGAGCCTTGTTGAGTAGCCCGGTTGAAAGAAAAGATAGAATGGTTGGTGCCAGGATAAAGCTACTGGTAGATCCCACATACAAAGGAAAATGAAGCGTAGTTAAAGCAACATGAGGTAGGCAAAAGCAAGAATCTAGATAGAATAAGTGCCTTGGGCACAGGTTAAGCACGTGCAAGATTCTCCTGTCGGAAAGTTGGTTTGGTTACGCGCTGAAGATTGGAGGAGTTTTTTCACAGAAAGGGCGCATGTGTGAAGGTGTTGAAGACGGTCTTTGTTTGAAAAATCTGCATTAAATGAACAAAGTATGGGGGTAGGTAAAGTAGCATTTAATGATTAGAAAAAGAAAAACTATAAATAAAGGGTCGGGGCACTCTCATTTTTACTTTACGAAAATGAAGAGTTGGAGATATAAGCAAGTTCTATGAGCTAGGGTTTTCAAATTCAATTGAGTGGAAGATCTGTGTGATTAAAATGTGAAGATCTAGTTTGATATTGTGAACCAGAAGGAATTACATGGGCGTGGAAGGAGTTGAAGATGCACTGTCTTGTGAAGAGTTTGTCCAAGTTAGGGTTCAAAAACTAGGGCACGAGTTTAGAAGAGTTATATCATGGATCCGAGATCGAAGTTTGGGAGAAGAGAGATAGTAACAAAGAGAGGGTAGGAGTGATTAAAATACCTCACCATAGCACCTAAGAAAGGAAAGGGAAAGCTAAGGCTAAACAACCGTAACCCAAAGTAGACACAATTGAAGAATGGTATGAAGAGATGCAATACCTAGATGGGGTGATGATGGGAAAGGAATGGGAATCCAACTTAGGAATAATTCTGTTAGTGACTATAATCACCGCACAAACACCATAGAGAAAGAAATGGCATTGGAATTGGTATGCCCCACCAACAAGTAAACACCTGAAGGTTTTCCCATATATGACGATGACATTAAGATTAAATTGGTGAAGGTAGGGCTGTTGAAACTCTATGAGTTACCTTATTTTGGGAAGCCAGATCACTTGTACCAATGGTTGATGTCTCGGGTGCATGAATACTACTTCCACTTTGTTAGGCGCAAGATGTGCATGACTCCCCAGCTGATTTCACAATTTACAGGCCTCATATGTGAGGGAGATATACTAGAATATGACCTTGGCGACAAGGAGGCTATTCAAGAGACCATCACTGAGTATGCCTGTAAGAAAGGGTTATGGTACTATGATATTTCAGACATCAAGGACCCCATTATGAAGATGGTCGTGCATTTGGTGACTAAGTTGAATGGCCAAGAAAGATGGATGCAGGTCAACAAACCTTGGCTACATGTCTGCAGGAAGATTGCAGAGGGGACTATATAAAAATTATCCATGTACATTGTAGAGGAGATTGTTAAGTGCGTGAAGGAAGGGGACAAGATCCTCTTTGGCAATGTCTTGCTCACCATAGTGTTCCTAGAAATTGGAGTGCCAAATGCACCAGAAAAGTTTGTGTGGGAGTACCCATTGAGGACTCTTTGCTTGCGAAGAGGTTTGAGAAGTATGCTTGTGATACAATGATGGCTCCCCACAAAGCACGGCTAGAAAATTGGTATACGCACTTGAGGAATGCATTTGGGGCAGAGTGGAGGATCTCTGAACAACTCCTAGCAACCACTGAGGGAGAAGCTAAGTTTGTGGTGTACTAGCACTACTGTTTGGGAATATTCAAGCTTATTAACGAATCATGGAGCACTTGGTGCAAGCTTACTTTCGCATTCACTGCCCAATACTTCCAAGTGGGAGTAAACAAATTTAAAGAATCAAAGAAGCTAAGGTTAGAACTAGGAAGGTTGGATTGGGAACACATGGAGATGAGGAAGAAGCTGAATTACCCCGGTGGTAAGTGCGCGTACATAGAGAAGTACATGTCGCACGAGATCCAAATGACTAGGCCGATGACGCTTCCCATCGCTGGAGGATCCGTGGCACATGTGTACATGTGCATAAGGCCAAAGTTTGAAAAGGGAACGTATTTGGAGGATGAAATATCCATACCTGAAGACCCCTTGGGGAAGAAGAAGCCAACATCTAAGAAGAGAGGCAGAGGAGAGGAAGGAGCACCAAGTGTGCCGACTGCTCAGACAGTGAGCATGCCATCTACAAGTGTCAAGCCAAGCACCTACACTTGCGAAAGAAGTCTCCAAAGGAGAAAGGAGAAGATGCGAGAAGTAGAGGCGCCCGAGCAACCCACCGTCATGGAAGAATCGCCAAAGGAAGAGGAAGACTGGTCCAAGATGGTAGCACTTGTTTCGAGTAGAGATTAAGGTTGTTGCCCAATTTGCGAGATGCTACATATGACACATGCGCGAGATAGAGATAAGGTGGCGAGCTCCTTGGTCACCACGCTTTAAGTAGAGCTGAAAGAGTTTCAAGAAAAGAACAAAGGAACAGGCGAGAGGGACAAGGTTCTAGCCCAGGAGGAGATGAAATCAAAGGTAATTGAGGCTTTAAGAAGCTCAATTAAGGCCCGGCTGAAGGAACTATACCCCCAAATTACCAGAAGAATGGATAAAATCGTAGACCTGGGTAAGGAAATGGAGTAGATTTTGGACACTTTGGGTGCCCAGGGAATTGGCCTAAGATTTGATGAAGTAAGCACCCTGGTGGGTGACCTATGCAAGAAGGCGATGGGCGAGGTCAAAGTGTGGAACAAGCTGGAGGCAGATCTATGAAAGGAATTTCCTAGCCTATTGAATTGATGTCCCCCCATTCTTCATTATTTCCCCTATTATTTCATTCCTTATTCATTTTGTAAAGTATAAGTCTACATATTGGTTCCATAAAATAGCTTGCCTCTTGGTCAAGTAAAATGTTTCTGAGGATGGAGAACAGGTGTAGTGTGGGGTGATATTGGACCCCTGGAATAATGACCAAGTATAAAGGCTCATGGGTGTGTAGGATCCCGCCATTGGATGGCGCGCAAGGAAAAAGTGCACAAGAGAAAAGGCTTAAGGAGGAAAATAGTGCGCATGATGCACACAAAAGGAGGTTTGGGACTTAGCCAATTTGAGAGCCCAAGGCCAAACATGTGAAAAGCGTGATCGGCTTACGCACGGATAAGATGCCATCCCAGCAACAAAGTTAGTCTAGAAAAAGCATGCCTGGATGGAATCTTCTAGAAGATCATCATGATATGGAATGGAGAGATTAGGTGTGAAGGAACATGCTCACATGGAGGACCACATTCAACACTTGGCAATGGATCTGAGGGCGGGCAAGGTGAGTTGGAAGACAGGAAAAGTGATAAATACAAGTGCCTGTCGTGGAAAAGATACACACACAAAAGAAGGATATATCATCTGGATATACATAGGGAATAATGGGTTAGAGAGTGAAAAACGCTCTACAGAATTACTGCGAGTGGATATTCTAGTTCAGGAAAGGATGTACTAAGCATGGAGTTATTATTTTTCTTTTCTGTTAGCTTAGTTACATACGTCCAATGGTGTGCATGACTGTGGTCTGCTCTCTGTGACACTCTATAATGAACCAATGAATATATTGAGGTTACCTGTTATAAATAGATATGAATATCAATGGGTTTAATGTATATTTCATTCATATGAGTTCTCTTTCCTTTCATGCTATGAATGAATGGTTGTATCTTTCTTTCTATTATAGTATATGTTCTAGAATCTATTAAAGCACTCGGTCTGAAGTGACTGCAAGGATCTGGAGGCCGTTATGAGCCCTATGGTTCTTGTATGTCTCAACTTATTTCCTAAATACTCTTACACTAATCATAGATAATGCTTCCCACTAAACTCACATAAAAGAGAGACTTGACACCCACGCGTGCCTCGAGTGAGCACTTAGCTTCTCTGGGTGATAGGCCAATGCACATGGGGTTCTTCCTTTTGTGATAGGAGTAAAAATGACTACAGATATTATTCATGAACTCATCGAAATACTTATTTGGTATAAAATACCTTATATGTTATTCTTCTCAAACATACATCCTTTAGCTCATTATGTCTCAATATCCTTCTATAGCTCAAGTATGCATGATTAACCTTATTTATATATATTACACAAGAATACATACCACTTAGCTCAGCCAGGATGGATTATAAAACACTATAAAAACATAAATCAAGCATTAATTATTCACCAAAAATACTCCATTTGGTCTGTTATAGCTCAATTTGGCTCATACTTCTTCATTGGGACTTAAGAAGGCCTAACTCAACTAGTTCTATCTACACAATGATGCAACTTGACATGTTTGAGAAACTATGAACATATAAAAAGATTAAGAACCTTTAAAATATTTTTCAAAGACCTTATCTTACCTCCTTCATGTTTAAAGAGCTCTGCACTAATCATATTTTCCATGAAACAACCTCAAGAAGAATACTTTACTCTTAGGCCAACATACCCAAAAAGTTTGTCTTACAAGAATAAACTTGTAGTACCTTGGAAAAATCAAATATGACCAAAAACACATGAACATGTACATCATAACCTTATTCAAATCACCATATTCTTGTATCACCATGAAATAAAGCATAAATACTCAAGAATAACTTTACAACTTGGTTACCAAAACTGTCAAACTACCCCAAAAACTAGTCTTAATAAATAGACTTGTCATGAATACTTAAAGGATATAAATTGTCTATAAATCATCATATGAATGTAGTATAGGTCCTAATATTAATCTACCATGAATTTAGATACTTTTTCCCATGCAACATTTGAGAGATACATCAATTTCTTAAAAAAATACTCTGTACCTATAATTTTTCAAATTCTTATGAAAAATCAGTACCACTTGGATAAATGTAGGAGAGTCCTCTACATGCTCCAATCATAAAAATTAGTCAAAAAAACCATTATGAGCCATTTTGAGAAAAATATTGCCTATTGACTTTATGTCGGGGTTTTAAAAGGGTTTATGAGTGCTTTTGTGTTAATATTTGTTTATAAAGATCCAGGACTTAAAACCCAAAAATCCAAGAAAATTAAGCTATAACTCTTACCCTCTTGTCTTAAAGATCTCATACTCCCATGTAGAGTTTACACATGCCAACAAGCATAAAAAAGTTCACCTTGAGCTGGAATTCTCAATTCCAAGAACCCAGTAAGGCTAAAAATTCTGTCTTATAAAATTCTTCAAGTCTTGACCTGAAATTTTCAAACACATTGTATCAACATTCCACACAACTATCCATGCTCAAATTTTCATTCTTATACTGGAAAAAACCATCCTACTTCATTAGGACAAGGTTTCTTAAGAACTAGGTCTAGGAATATACCTCAAAATCACTTTCTATGTAATATGCTCCAAGTTTTAACTTTAAAACTTCATCAAAAAACCTAAAACAACTTCTCATACCTTTGAAAAATCTCACATGTGCATACATGCCTTGAAAAGTGAACCTCATACCTTTTCAAGTCATGTTTTCTTCATCTTTATTGGACTTCATGCTATAAACAAACCTATATACCCATGTCTTATCACTCAAAATCATCTAATAATTCTCAAACAAGTAAAAACCACACTCTCATTCTTTTTCCCTCACCTTATCAAGAAACCATTCTAAACTCTTCACACAAGGTCTTCTTCACACCATAACTGAACTAAGAATAGGCTTCTCAAACACCTAACTTTATTCAACAAGGAATCATTTGATATCATCGCAATAATCTGAACACTTCAAGACATTAATGACATCATCAAAAACTACTAATGACATATGAAATCAACATCATCCACTTGACACCAATGACAACTCTTTAATAATATCCCATTTATTCTTGATGGAAACCATATTGAGAAGTACTATGGAAACCACACTATCTCTCTCAAATCTGAATATTAGGCATCATTCTACCCCTTTCTATTCATTCTCCCCCTTTGAAATTTATGACAAAGGATACAAGAAACCTCTTTCTTATCCTTTTTGATAGAATATAAATAACTTACCATTCTTAGGAGAATCAAGATCAACTAAATAATATAGGCTCCCCTATCTTCATGCATACCATCTCAACTCTAATTTTATTTATCTTGAATATTTTTTGGTTCAATTTTAGATAAAAGGTATTATTTTCTTTATTTATATTGCTTACTAGTAATCTTCTTGTTTGTACACTAACTTCTTTGTTTCCAAGAATTTGAGTCACATGATGATCCTTTTGAATTTTTCTAGAGAGTAATTTTATATATTTATTTCTTTAAATTCTTCTTCTTTATCTATCTCAACAAATTCATCTTCACTCTTGGACTCAAAATTATGAAAATGTTCCTTCTTGAGATGAGATTCATCAACTTTAAAATTGGTGCTCTCAACTATCTTTTACAATCTCTTGTTGTAACATCTATAGGCTAATGTCATACCTGAATATCCTAGAAATATTCCATCATCAGACCTTAAATCAAACTTTCCTAGCTCTTCTTCATCTATTTTTATGTATCACTTACTCCCAAACACTCTAAATGCTTCACCTTTGTAGGTTTTTTTTTCCACACTTCATAGGGAGTTTTTTCACCATTAAATCTTATTTGTTCTCTATTCAAAGTATTTAATGTTTTACTTAATGCCTCTCTCCAATATCAATCAGATATTTTTGACTCATTAAACATATCTCTTGTCATTTCTTGGACACACCTAGTTTTCCTTTTAACTACCCCATTCTGTTGAGGTGCCATACCTACGATAATTGAATTCTTATCCCATGATTCTCACAAAAGTCATCAAACTAAATATACCAAAATTCTCCACCTCTATCGATCTTAGACACTTGATCTTTGCACTCCTTTAATTTTTAACAAGATCATTAAATGATTTGAATATTTCAAGAGCTTCTAATTTTTCCTTCAAGAAATGTACCCAATTCATTCTTGTGTTTTCATCTATGAGTAACATTAAATAATCATCCCCTTGAATGCTTTCAATTCTTGTATGTCCACAAAAATTTGTATGAATAAGCTCTAAATGTGTTGAGGTAGAGTACTCCTTGGATTTTAATCCCCTCTTTGTCTTCCTTCCATGTTGACAAGCCTTATATAATGTGTTTACATGTTTGGTTTATCTTAGGCATGTTTTACACACACTTGTTGAAACCGATATTGAATAGGTTTTCAAATTTTAGATGGCCTAATATCCTATGCCACAACCATCATTCATCCATTTTACTCATTAAACACTTCTCCTTTATTTCACTCAATACATACATGTTGTTCTCAGTTCTCTTACCCTTGACAACTAGTCTACCTGATTTGGATGTCTTTATGTCACATCCTTTGTCATGAAAGGAAAGTGTGTGTCTTTAACTACAAATTTTAATCACACTCAAAAACTTGTGATTCATAACTTGCACACACATCACATTCTCTATATTATTTGTTCCATTATCTAAACTTAAATTACTCTTGTTAACAATATTTGTAGATGTATTATCTCCAAATTTTACTCGATCCTAATGAATTCTTACTTAAAGAAGTAAAATTATTTTTGTCACCTATCATGTGGCTTGAGTAGCCATTATATATACCAAATTATATTTTCATTTAAGGCGTGAAGAGTAGTCGAACCATTAAGGATTATTATATTTTATATTTTTTTTCCTCCTTCACCTCAATCACGGGTCGGATTTCTTGATGCTCTTAACTATCATTGGATTCCATCGTTTGGATTGGTTTTCATCTTAAACTCTAGGATTTTCAATTTCTTTTTTTACTTTGTGATTCTTGATGAAAGAAACTTGCAACATGACCTCTTTGTTGATAGTTATAGTAAACAATATCACTTATACCTTTTAACGATGTGGAATGCGATTCGTTGATAACTCATTCTTAAAGTACCTTCCAAAATATTTTGCTCTATGACCATATTGATTACATGCATAAAAATAACCATTGAAGTAAATTTCATACCTCATGGATTTAGGTTTCCTAATATGGTTAGATATTACATTACTCTTGACACAAATATTATTATTAGCATTCTTCTTGGCTTGTGCTTCTCCTTGGCTTGTCATTTTAGGCTTCTTTAAATCCAATACCTCTTTTATCATATGAAGAAATATGACTACTTAGAATGTCATCAATAACAAAAGAAATTTTCTCAAACTTATGATAGGAGATAAAATTTCTTGATGCCTTCTCCAACTCAAATTTCAAGGATACCAACTCTATCTTGAGCTTGGTACATTCTTCTTTCTTGTCTTTGAGACTTGTTGTCACTACCCCAACCTTAGTTACAAGTTATTTGATGATTTGTTCATGTCTATTAGTCATGATACTGATCTATTACTCATAGTCCTTTAATAAAGACTTCAACTTATTATTCTTCTTTCTTTGGGTCTTCAGTTCATCTAGGGAACTCACAAGATCTACTTCCATGTTCACTTATTCCGCTTCTTCTTTCATGAGACTTTCAAATGTTGAAATATCTGATTATTTGGACATGAATAGGACTTAAATATTTTCATCATTACTCTCATATGTCATTATGTTACTGTATGGATGAATATTGACATGCAACCTTCAACCGCACTTGACCCCCCTGATGTCGTGCCGAAGCAACCGATGTTAAATGTGTGTGGCTAAATATAAGAGGATCAAATACTAATATATGGTATTGTTATATCCTATTATATGAGTTGGAAAAGGTGAGATCTATAAGCTATGAATGAGTAGCTTAAATTCCTTTGGTTTGTTTTCCTAACTTGGATGTAAGTGTTGATCTAGTTTGAAGTGTCCAAATCAACTAAGCTGAAACCAACAATCTATTCTCTTTGCTGAAAGGAAAATAATCTAAACAAATCACAAAAACTAAAATATTACAATCATAAACAATAATTTACTTATATTCTAAATAATTAAAATATCTCTACACTAAAACTAAACAAGAGAAATAATCCAGGTGTGGTTATTCACCTATCTTTGAGTGTATTGAAACTAAATTGACTTAAAACAAGAACTTTTAAAAATGATCTATGATATGTATACAACCTCCTACAAATATTCTCTCCTTCAGATCCACATGGATGGGAAGAAGAGGATCCGTCACCGGGAGCTGCTATTAATGATTTAAACCCTCTTGGAAATCAACTAATTACTTGCAAATGAAAGGAAATTGATTTCTAATCTATTTGATATGATGTAACAATGATAAATTGCAGAAATGAAGGAAATCAAAAAACAACTCCAACCTAGAATTCACAAAATAGAGGTAAATATAGCTGTGTGATGACTTGTCCCCTTAGTTTATCCTTTCTTTCTCTGTGTGTCCATATGAGTCCAAGGAATTGGGAATGCAAAGGCAACAACAAGAGAAGGCACTTGAGAAATGACAACTTGAAGGCAGTCTGGTTTTAATGCAAGTGGAAGAGAGATAGCACAAGTGAATAGAGCTTGGCTATGTAATTTCCAACAGGATTGTGGCAGCAATAATATGCAAGATACAAAAATTCTCAAGCCATTTACTTGAATACAAGAATGGAATATATAGGAATTGGTTGGGATGTACCTTCATGCACAAGATAGCCTTGGAGTTCCAAATCGTTGGGTGAAGAGGTAGTTCAAAATAATTAAATATATTTAAAAATAGAAGAGGGAAGGAATACCAAGTAATCAAGACTATTTTTAGGTAATTTGGTTCAAAAATGCACCCTGGAAGTGAAGTTAAGTGAAACCACATGTGTCAAAATACACATGAATAATTCTAGGAAAAGTACATAGGACCGGCTGGCTGCAGTGGTGGTCATGAGGCGCCTCCCTGCTTGGGTGGTGGTTTCAAACTACCGCCGGGTAGGGTGGTGGTCTGTACTAAAGGCCAAAACATGCATAGAATGAAGTAGGAAGCTAGAAGAAAGCATGGAAAAGCTAAATAAGGATGTCTAGGATACAAATATACATTGCGAATGGTTCTAGGAACTCAAACACCTTTTGAAAGGGACATGAATCATCACTGGGGACTTTTGTAACCATTTCCCAATAATGTAGCACATGGAATTTTGGGTGCGTACATATTTTCCCCTCGAAGAAGCATTTTAGCCACGAAGAGGCATACAATGTAGAGTCAGTATGGCATTCTGGAAAGTGGGGTTAGAAGCTATACTTGACACGCCTTTGTGTGTCAAAAATTTTCCATCCAAACTCCTACTACTTGTAATACAAAGAGAAGAATTAAGTACAGAGATAGATAAAATATTGAAAAAAAAACACTAAATTAAAATAAAAAGAGGAATTACCATTTTTTTAGGATATAGAAATATGCCTACGTCGGCGCTCCAATCCTATGAACATATGCACTCAAAACGAAGTTATAACAACATATATATCTAAACAAACTCATTTTCAAATTCATTTGCGCATATCGACTTGGTGATTTTTGAGCTCTGGGCCCATGTTAACCGTTTTTGTTGAAAGAATATTCAAAATGTTCATTTCGAGATTGTGATCATGCCTCCATGAGTAGGATATCGACCAACATAGTCTTAGGTTAGTTTTCCTCACTTGTGTGTTTTTAAACCTAAAATGTGAAAACATCAAAATATTTTCCTAGGGGGATTATTTTTGAAATTTTTGTTTTAAATGAGTATTTAGGGGGCTCCCTTAGGGAAGCATTTAATTTTGTTGAAAATGGTCTTTTTTTACATTTTGAGTGTTTTTAGGGAAATAAAGTCATACAGTGAATCGGTTCAGGACCGTTTCCTGAATATGGTGGTGGTTGCGAGAACCGCCACCTGTTAGGTGGAGGTTTTGAACAAAATGACCAAAACTCCATGATAACTTAAATTTTTTTGGATTTTTAATATTTTTATGTTTTTGATGAGCTTGTTTTTCGAAATATGTCACTAACTTGCTCTTTTTGTGTTTTCATGGATGCAGAAGAAGGAATAGTATATCTATTGGAGTCATGAGAGGGAATGACCAGATCCCAACAATATTGGATCGGTTGACTCGGGATGAGACCGATACTCCTCAAAGATTGGGCATACGAAGGACTTTGTACATGTGCCCCATGTTACTCCTACTAGTCACATACTATGTGACTTTTTCTCTTATTGGGATGCATCTTGAAATACCTTACGGTTGCTTAAAGTCTTTGGGGTGAGTGGATGATCACCCTAGAGTATGTGTACCATAATCTTTGGGTTTCGATATTGGGAAGACGATTGACTCTAGAGATAGCAATATCCAAAGCCACGATGAATCTATGGGCCACCTATATGGGGGATGTCATAGTCTCCTTTGGTTCAAAGAAGGGGATTAAGGTTTGATCCATTCCTACTACTCCCATCCCTATTATCCGTAAGGCCATCATGGGTATTTTGGCCTCACGGTTGATCGGGGACAAGGGAGGTGACACACTACTCTATTGTTGGGCTCCCATCATTACACAGATTGAGGCACATGGTTGTATCTATGCCTAGGAGCACATATACTTGGAAACACTTATCATGACATGTATCAGATTATCATATTACAGGGACAGATTTGAGCCTCCCCACATTGTTTATGAGTGGGTGTCTGTACGAGTGGGTCATCCCCTATGGGAGGGAGTACTAGTACGGGACCTAGGGGATGTCAAGGCTGCTAGATGGATAGCAATAATAGTCCTTAGAGTGCCACACTAGTCGGTGGATTATTTTACCACATCGGACATGGTGGCCACCCCATACCAGGATATGTTAGGGTTGTGGGGATAGGAGGAGACCATAGTGGCAACTTGTTCCATTACTCAGGTCGAGTTAGTTGACAGGACAAGAAAGCTTGAGATTTACCCATTTGGTTTGAGTTCCTCAACATTTTAGCCTCCCTACATTGATAAATTTCCCCAGTGGAACATGTGTATAGGAAAGTGAAGGAGTCTGAAAGAGGCCTCATATAGATCTAGGTTAGACAACAGTGGTTCCGAGAGTTCCTATCATAGTTAGGTGAATTGTTCATGCCTGATGAGAAGCTCATGTTACTTCTACACCCTTACTCTGGATTGAGTCCACACCTAATCATAGTGGAGAGGAGGACATACCCATAGACATAGAATCTGAATCTGAGGAGTATATAGGGGATGAGATCAGAGAGGATTTGGTTGGAGAGGAGGCCCACGGAGAGGAGACTAACAACAAGGGATTAGGTGGTGAGGTAGGTGGGGTAGATCACATATAGGAGGAGAGCAATCCTAAGTGGCATAATACTCAGGATGTTCTGAGAGCAGAGGAGGAGACACTTATCTCTGAGGGACCACTCTTTCATGATGGAGAGGGGGATGACGAGTCCGTGATGGGACAACGTCTTGCCTCCAGTTTTGGGGAGGCCCCATAGCCATACACAACAACAAAATTAGCCACTGAATCTACATGGATGCCTGGAGATATGATTATGTTGATCCTATTCTCTTGACCTTGTTAGTTGGAAATGTTAGTTGGTATTTATTTTTGTAACTTTCTAACTCATCGTTTCTTTTTTGTTGCTTCTTGGAGAAACTCGCATGAGAGTGGCAAGAGCTTATTCAATGGGTGTGCATGGACACCTTGTTGATCCCTTCGAGGAAGACCCAAGTTGAGCTGAATGAGGATATATGAAAACCACTTGCAGCTGGTAGACACACTAATGTGTTTGCGCCTATCGGAGGGTAGCAAAGGTTATGACTTCTCTTCACACTTAGGTGACCGCATATGAGACAACTGAGCATTTGATGAGGTAGAGTCACTCTCATAGTGAGACCACATCCAGTGGCCACCACCATGAGCACTCCCACCATTCAATACATTCTCATCATTGTATCCATAGTAGGAGTCTTGGGCGCGGCCATGCGCCATCTCGGGGACCCCACAGGGATTGATAGGCCGATAGGCCTTTTATTTCTTAGTTGCAATTTTTTCAAGCATTATATGATTTTTTTGGTATATTTTAGGCTCATTACGAGCATTTTGACCATGCCTAGTGCGTGATGGCATTGTATACAAACTTGATTTATTATGATATATACAGACTCTTATTTTTGGTTTGGTAATTCATTGTATATGAGTTGACTTCCTCTTAGCTCACTTCACATGTGTACTCTAGATGTTTAGAACTTCTATTTTATATGCTTTTCAGAATGTATGCAGTGGATATGAATGCTAACAGAATGATCTCTTTTCCTTTTTTTTGTTTTGTAATGCTGATATATGATAATGCAATCACATTGTAATGTTAAACTTTAGTTTCTCTAAGAAACTTTTGGTACTTTGTATTGTTTTGGAAAAATGTGGTGAAAGAGTGATATGATAAGTGAATGAAATTTCCCACTCCTAACTCCACACAACCAATAAGATGTGAGGGCTCAACACCAAGAGCTAGAAGGGGCACAAGTTATAGAAATTTGTTGAATGGTAATGACGAGAGAAAGACAAGGATTTGGAAAAATCAAATTGAGACACTACAACCTCATTCTACTTAAGTTTTCTTCATAGTTTAAAATGTGGATTGATTTCCATTTTATCTAGACTTAGATCCATAGATGGCCACTTGGTTGACAAAATATGGTTTTGAGGCGTTAAATTCTTTTGGAATTTTGGACATCTAAATCAATTTTTATTTATTTATGATTTCACAGCATTTGAATGAACTATTTCTAACTTTCATTTTTATCAAAGTGACCCCCTACACCTTGCCCCATGCTACCGGTAGGAAGTATGGGATCATCACCTTTTACAAGGCATAGACGAGTAATGGCACTTCTCTCCTTTCCCAACCCTACATCACTAGTAAGAGATGTAGGCTCAACACCGAAGGTTGGTAGGGAAAAGATATGTGTCAATTTTTTTTTTTATGGATTTGTATTTGACTTATTTATCTAGGAAAAATGTCTAGAATGTTCTTATTTCCAAAGATATGTATATGGGATAGATGTGACACCATGAAGCTTCTAGAACAAACTATAGGCAAAGACACCTAATCTAGAAGAAACTATAAGTAGAACCAAGTATGCAAGCCTTGGTATGGTTACTTATCAAAGCTTTGTCTTATCTTGCTTGGATTGATGAAATGATTTGGAAATAATTGATGATACCATGAAGATTTGAAGAGATATGATTTGAATGTTTTGCCAATGTTTTCTTGTTTTTAGGAATTGCTATAAGAATAAATCCCTTGATCAAAAATTTATGAAATGAACTGGAAGATGAAAATGCAATATAGATGTAGTAATGTACATATGGAAATGTAGGTGAAACTACATGTCATGATGGCTAAGGTGAAGAAAGTTGATGAATATCGAATTCTTCACCCCTAAAAGTACACAATGGAGAACCATGATCCTCAAAATTTATTTTCTCTTAGGTAAGTGCACCAAGTTGGGGGACAATTAAGTGGACATCAAATCTTGAATTTTACATTAAAAACAGCAAAACATCAAATTTAGTCTTCCGCGGACTTGAACCATGCCAAAAGTAAAAACTATGTCATAAAAATTGTACCATTGTAGAAGACTATTAGCTTTGTAGAAATACTGATTTTAAAGTGAATAGAAGAGGATAAATATCATAAGGTAGGTCTTTAAGACACTTTTTCCTGTGAATGTTTATGTCTACGTTTAAGAAAAATTTGTTTCACTTATCGAATGCGATAAAACTTATACCATCCCAACTGTGGTGAAATTATATACATGTTCAAAATTTTTTTATTTGATTTCAATATTTTTGATGAATTTATGGCAGAAAACGGAAAGTGCTCTATTTTCTTTATGTTTTCATACCACTTTCATGGAAAAAATCATAAAAAATAAAATATTACTCAAAAAATACAAAATAAAATCCATCCCAAGATAGATAGTGGCATATAACTTCACCAAAGGAAAAATATATATATCAATTTTTGGTCATCAAAATTGTGGGCAAACGGACTATAATCTTATCCCAAGTCATTGAATTTTGAGTGTTTAATATAGCTAATCTTGTCCATTTTTACAAAAATTAGTATTTTAGAAACTAGATTATGGATTCTACGATTCATATTAATATAATTTTGTCTAATTTTGAGTGTATATATTGCTAATAATCCTCAAGTTGATATTATGTTGTTATTTGCAATATGATGTCCACGAATGACCCTATATTTGTCCATCAACTTCCCGCACTTACCCCTTAATAAGGGCCCATCATTCTAGGTTTAAAATTACAACCCTTACCCATAAGTTTATATGTTCAATCATTAAAATCATTTGTCCAAAGTGGTGTTCATGAACCTCTTTGTCATGTTCTTGAGACATGGTGTTTGGGTGAGCATGACTATGTTGCTTGCCTTTTTCTTAAAACGTTGATTATTTGTGACACTTTAAATGATGAGGCCTTTCCCCATTGATATGACAAGCTTAGTTTTAGAAGCACATGGGTTGAAACTGGGGTTTAGAGTAGAACAACCCTTAGAGATGGTTTTGATAGGCATCATTTCAATCTCAAATTTCCCTTCTTCATTTGTTAATTCTATCATGTTTACACCTAGAACTAGGTCATCAGAGAGAAGAGATGATAAACTGAGAAGACTACCCATTCCCGTGGTTCAAACAGAGAAATATTGGATCATCACTCTTTAAGAATTTCATAATTTCAATTGTGGATTTAGTGGACACTCTTTCCATAGATATTGATTTACCCTTATCTATTTTTACCACATCAAATTTTTGGGTCAACGACTTTAGCCTTCGGCACATTTGATAATGTAAAAATCTGTCAAGATGCTTTTGGACCAAGTGTGACCGGAAGATCTATGGTTCCAATCGAGGTCATTTTAAGATTGTCGTACCCCATAACGTGTTTCTTGTAGAGGAACAATTTGTCTCTCCATATTCTAACTTCTAAGAAAGAGCAGAGGAACCACATTTATAGAAGCCATGTCTTTAATCATGGCTCTTTTAATGCAATTTTTATAAACCCAGACTTGTAAAAATAAGGCAGGATCACCTCTTTAGGCAATTTCAGTGTCAGATGACATCTTGTCTATATAAAAACAAACCCAGTATCCCTATCATTCTATCCCGGAGGATGTATGTCAAAGTCAATATGATTTATTTGAGTGTTAGGAGGTGGTGTAACATGGATTAGATGACCAAGACCTAGTGCATTGAGCAACACAGAACGATGCACAAGTGAATTCTTTAGCAAATCTAGAAACAAAATGTGAGAAAAGGTCTTGTTCAAATCCGATATTAAATCATAGGCTCCTACTAGTTTTTCGATTGTAGGAATGTCATCCTATGGGAAGGAAAGAGTGGGTAGGGGTTTTGAAACATACTCCTTCATCCGAGTTGTTGCATTAATTTCTAGCTTGACCTCTAGCTCGACTAACCCCAAGTTCTTTGTATTGTTGTTTAAACAAAGGTTAGGAGCAGCACGAGAGTTATCGAAGTTGAGGCTTCATTATCGTTGTTTCACATTTTGAGGTGTGATAGGTCCGATATGACTAGGTTGTGGGTTTGTTTCGAGATTTGCTAGAAATGTGTCTATAAAGATCTACCTTTAGTTTTTGAGAAGTCTTTGTAGAAATTTGTTGCAATCATGGCAAGTCCTATCGTCTTGATCTCAAACCTTATGGAAACCATATTATAGGTTAGCATCGTAATCTCTTGGTGTTTGATAAGCATCTTGTTGTTCTTGATTATAAACTCGGTTGTAGTCTTGAAATTAGTTGTTATAACCATGTTCGTTGCCCCTTGGCTAAAGTTTTGATACTTGGTTTGGGCCTTGGGTTTGATTTTTATTTTGATAGGGACAATTCACATCAACTATGTTGATAGATGACATAGTTTTAGGGCCTCTTTGATTTCATGAGTTCTTGTTATTGTTATTGTTTCTGTTGTTTGGAAAACCAACATTCTTGGCTTGATTAGTAACACTATTCATGATAGCACCATGATTTTAATTCATTCACTTAGGTGCTTGGTTGTTGGCACCATTGTTTTGATCATTTGCATTATTTTGATTTGGGGATACTAATTTCCCATTGGGACCATAGATATTACGCCCAATATTAATAGTGAAGTGGTCAGTTTGAAGCACACCTTCAAAAAATTCCTTATAACTACGGAAAGGAAACTTCTGGACTTCCTCCCTAGTCTCTCGATTGAGCGAGTGAAGGAAAAGATCACAAAGTTCCATCTGGTCCATGTTGGGTACACTTGTAGAGGAATAGAGAACTTGGCACCATCTCTGGATGAAATGGGTGGCATATTCATTTTTCTCCTGTCTAATATAAAGGAAATACCTAATCCCAACAAATTGTTCATATCAAATGCTTTGATGAAATCGGAAACAAGTTTTTAAAGGAATGTATAGAAGCTTCCAGAATATGGTAATACCAATCTAGTGCGATTCCTTCAAGAGTATTTGGAAAGATCTTAGCCACTACAACATCCCAAGGAAGTAATTCCCTGATAGCAGTAGCGTAGGATTTGATATGAGCATTCGAGTCTCCTTCCCCTTAAATTTTGAAATATCCTACAATGGTCCTGGAAGCATGACACCACGTATGGTGAGGTCAAGAGGCTCCTTTAAGTACTTAGCGTATGTACCCATTGCATAAGAATCCACCATTGAAGATCCTTGATAAGGAGGTGGAGGAGGAGGAGTTGGATAAGCTGCATTATAAGCATTGACAAGAACATACGGGGTCCCTTGATATGGCATGTAGGGATCGAGAATGGTATATGGGTCCATCTGGGGACTTTTTAATACATGTGCATGTAAGGTGGGATAGTACCAGGATATGGACTAGCGGTATAAAACCAGGGAATGTCACATTTCTTGTTGTGGTGGCATTCAAGAACACACTTCTGATAGCCCTTGTGTAGGATAAGCTTGAGAATGATGAGGACCCATCCCTAGTGTGTCTAACCCTATGAGAAGATCACCTATATTTGAATGAACTTGATAACCTTGTTGTCAAGATATTGTGTTGGTTTCTCATTGGAAGGGATGTGTCCTTTCTTTGTTAAATGGATACCCCGTGTTTTGAACTAGTGCATGTGTTGGTTGTGAAGTCTGGGAACTTTCTAGTTCTCTAATCCTCCCTACTAAAGTAGAAATAATATCATTGGGAGAGGATTGAGTCCCTTAGTGGGATGCCTTTGGAGTAGGTTTTGATTGATCATGCTCATGATACCTGTCATGAGTTGTTTAGTGTTTATGATTATTTTATTCCTCGAGAGGTAAGAATATTAGGATAGGCATTCGAAATATCGGAGGTTATAGCCTTCATTCTATCCAAAGACTCATCTACATGATGACGAGGATTAATTATTCGTGAAAATATGTCATCTTCTGTTGATTGTATGAAAATGTGAGGTCTTTACAAGACTATGTGGTAAGATCCTATTCCATTTGTGATAACAACATGGTTTGTATTGGGTTGACCATATTGCATGTTTAACATTTGATCAACCTCCTCCATCCTTACATAGATAATGGGGTTTTAAGTGTAACTAGGGGAGGTTTGAATGTTTCTTGTGTAATTGTCACCCCACCTCAAAAGAGAAGGGGACTGTTGTGGTTGAACGTTGGTGTAATATATATTAGAGCCAAATGGCCCACTAAACTCTCTTCTAGACATATTTTAGAAAGTATAAAATACCTACCAAAATAGGGGAAGAAATGGAAAGATGAGGTACTAGCAATGAAAGAAAAGGAAACAAGAAGGAATTAATCCTTCACATCAGGTTCACCAATTTGTATGGATGAAAATTGACATGCAACCTTCAACCACACTCAACCCCCCAAGGTCATGTCGGAGCAGCCGATGTTGAATGTGTGTGGCTAACTATAGGAGGATTAGTGACTAAGATCTGGTAGTGTGATCTCCTAGTAGCTGAGTTGGCAAAGGGAGATTTAGAGGCTATGAACGAGTAGTGTAAATTCCCTATGGTTTGTTTTCCTAACTTGGATATAAGTGTTGATCTAGTTTGAAGTGTCTAAATTAACTAAGCTGAAACTAACAATCTATGCTACTACTTTGAAAGGAAGCTAATCTAAACAAATCATAAAAATGAAATATTACAATCACAAACAACAATTTACTTCTATTGTAAAAATTAAAATATCTCCACACTAAAACTAAACAAGAAAAATAACCCCATTTGGTTATACATATGTGCTTTGAGTGTATTGAAACTAAACTAACTTAAAACAAGAACTTTTCCAAATGATCTATGACATATAGATAACCTCCTACAGATATTCTCTCCTTTAGATCCACAGAGGTGGGAAGAAGAGGATCTCACACCGAGATTGCTATTAATGATTTAAACCCTCTTGAAATTAACTGATTACTTGAAAATGAAATGAAATTTATTTCTACTCTATTTGATATGATGTAGAATGATAAATTATAGTAATGAAGGAAATCAAACAACAACTCCTACCGAATTCACAAAATGAGGTAAATCCAGGTGTGTGATGACTTGTCCACTTAGTTTATCCTTTCTTTCTCTATGTGTCCATATGAGTTCAGGGAATTGGGAATGCAAAGGTAGAAACATGAGAAGCACTTGAGAAATGGCATCTTGAAGGAAGTCTAGCTACAATTCAAGTAGAAGAGAGATAACACAAGTGAACAGAGATTGGCTATGCAATTTCTAGTAGGATTGTGGCAGCAATACTATACAAGATACACAACATTCTCGAGCCATTTTCTTGAATAAAAGCATGGAATATATAGGCATTGGCTGAGATGTTCCTTCATGCACAAGGAATACTTGGAGTGCCAAATCATTGGGTGAAGAAGCAATTCAAACTAATTAAATCTATTTAAAAATAGAAGACGAAAGGAATACCAAGCAATCAAGACTATTTTTAGGCAATTTGGTTCACAAACGCACCCTATAAGTCAAGTGAAACCAAGTATGTTACAATCATGCATGAAGAATTCTAGACAAAGCACATAGGACCACTACCTTACTTGTGTGGCGGTTTTAGAACTACCACCCATGCGGATGGCGGTCCCGAAATAAAGGCTAAAACATGCATAGAATGAAGTGGGAAGCTAGATGAAAGCATGGAAAATATAAATAAGGATGTCTAGGCTACAAATATACACTACGATGGGTGTAGGGACTCGAACACCTTCTAAAAGAGACATGAATCATAAATAAGGACTTTTGTAACTATTTCCCGACAGTGTAACACATGTAATTTTGGGTGCGTACAATTACATGCCTCCTTGTATGTAGTATTGGTTGGTGGTTTAGGTGGTGGAGTGTTGGGCCCCAAAATATCAGCTAAGTACAAGAAGGTGCATGGGCATGCGAGACCTAGTTGAAAAAGGGTGCATGGGTTGAAAGCATGTAGGGAAGGGTCCTAACAGTATGTTTTAAAACATACAACGCGTGTACACAAGGAAAAATAAGTTTTGTACTTAACCGTATTTGGCATCCCAAGCAGCACACAAGAAAAATATGACCGTTGTGGATAAGGTGCCAATCTTGCAACTATGGGATAAAAAGGGAATATTCTAGGCATGTGATGGAAGGTTCCAAAATACATCATTACAAGGAGTGGAGAGCTCGGATCTGTGAAGGCATGCTCCCATGGAGGACCACCTCAACACTTAGCAATCGATCTATAACTTTAGAAAGGCATGACGGTGGTTGTTAAGGCTATAAATATAAGCACTGATAGAAGAAATATATAGTGTGCGGAGAATGTGGAGCCTTGTTGTCTCCCAAAAACTACTCTATGTTTCCATAGCCAAATTCAATTTTTTTGAGCTCATGCCCTTCGTTGGTGTTTAAGCCAAGTTAGAGATTTAAGAAATTAGAAAAATTCGTGCCCTAGAGCTATTTAAACCTCTATTTTGCTCATTTTTAGAAATCCTCCATTTCTCGGTCTGTGCACGTAATATCCTCTTTGCAACCTCCATTTTTGATCAAAATTGTTCACTTGTTCTATGACCTAGGTCGTCAAATCATTGTTTTTCCTCCATGCCTTTGGTTCGTGAAGGAAATTAAAAATTGGACTCAAAACGATGAAGTTTTCTTTCTCTGTGTATTTTCCACAGTCGGGATGACGAGATTCTTTTCCCATCAAATTTTGACCCCAATGAATGCAGGTACATGGTCAGATCCTATTGGATGGGGAGGAATAGGATTTTTGGTGAACTTAACACTTTTGGCAAAAAAATTGTAAATTTTCCCCATGGCTCTGCCAAGGTCTCGGGCTCGCCATTGAAAATTCAAAGCGAGAGGAGCGGAACGGCGGAGCACTTTGAGTTTTGAGCCTCTTTGCCAAAAAAAGGTGAAAAGTTAAAAAGTGACCCGTAGCCCCGATCAGCTTTAAAGGGAAAAAGTCAAAGTTGAAGCCCACAAGGAAAAATTCAAAGTTGAAGCCCACAGGGAAAAAGTCAAAGTTGAAGCCTATAGGAAAAAAAAGGTGAAGCCCGCTGTTGAAAAGTCAAAGCAGACGAGCGGGCCATCGGGCACTTTTGGAAATTTAACCAAATTCCCAAAAGTGAAGTAAAAGTTCTAATTTTCCCCATGACTCCACCAAGGTCTCGGGCCCACCATTGAAAAGTCAAAGCGGAGGAGCGGACCGATGGAGAACTTTGAGTTTTTGAGCCTTTTTCCAAAAAAGGTTAAAATGTTGAGAAAAGGGCCGCGATCCCACTTCCAATAAGAACATGCCACGTGTCCTAGTCAAATCGAGATAATGGGCTCGGTGGAGAAATTTTGTGTTTTTGAGCCTTTTTCCAAAAAAGGTTAAAATGTTGAGAAAAGGGCCACGATCCCATTTCCAATAAGAACGTGCCACGTGTCTAAGTTGAAAATTCAAAGCGGGGCTATGGGCCAATTTGTTCCAAATTTCCAAATCTCATGAAAAATCACAAAATGTGAAAGGCTTCCCCTATAACCACTCCAATCCCTTCCTGCCATGTGGATGGCCCAATTTCAGAGTTAGAGGAGCAAATCAAATGGTCTATATTTAAACTGGAAAATCGAATGTAACGGTTGCTTTGCAAGATCTAGTTTTTAACCCACCATGAGTGTTTTCTTCACAATAGAGGAATTTGAAAAGGTGTTGAAGATTTGTGAAGTTGTAATGGTTTCTTGTGAAAGAATATAATGGCTTCTCAACGTCATTCCAAGGGCTGGTGATTGATTTCAAAAAATACTAGAGTGCTTTGTACCTGGAAAAGATAGAAAATGCCACATTGCTTCTATTTTCTCTTCTTCCTCAAATTTCTTCCATTCTCAAGCTATGTACAAACTCTACTTGAGCTTCAATAATAAAAGAAGGAATTTTGGCCTTTTTGATTGAGGGATTGATTGGTACTTTGTGACCAATGAGTTTCATTCGGTCTTGTAGCTTCTTCTGCGGGTTTGTTTTTCTTCTAACTATAAATGCATGTAAATGAAATTTCTAATTAATGTGTGTGGGCATCTGATATTCTACTCACAACATTAGTTTTCTCCTACCTCCATTCTCACTCCCTTTCCCCTTCTCAGACAAAGTTCTTCTCTAGTGAGAAATTGCTAGCTTTGCCACAGGGTCAGTGGAGTGCCCCTGTTGGATCTTTGGTCAAAGGCCACCATTGAAATCCACTTTTTCACGCATGCACATATGGAAGCTTGAACCGTTCAAGTAGAGGGACTTAGATTCCCATAGCGTTGGCTTAAAACCCACCAATTTTCCACAAGACAAATTTTCTTGCCAACAATTTTTAGCACCCACCGTGGGGTAGATTTTGCAGCATCTGCACCTAAAAATGACCTCAGGGTCATAAAATACAAAAAATATTCTAGAGGAAAAGTTTTTGGAGATTGAATAATCACACAAACTACATGGATGTAAATCATGGCTATCTGAAATCCTCCTGTTGAGAGACCTGATTTACTCTTTCACATCCAAGAAGACATTGCTTTTGATATTAGAGAAGCTATTTGGCATAATAGACAAAGTGTCAATCATTACTTCATTACCATAAGGATTCTGGACCTAGAAGAGGAATGTGTTGTTGAATTGGAAAGGCAGAGACAAATTCCAACACCCTAGAGGAGAGCATAAACTTTCAAGCTGGCTGATAGAAGATACACCCAAAAACTGAGACAAGGAGGAAAAGTTGATCCCACATTTGAAGATCTTGAAAGAGAGGCAAGAGCTGAAGAGGAGATAAGGGCTCAACTTGAAGAAATAGAAAGACTCCAAATTGAAGCAGAAGAAAGCGTTAACAAGACCTTAGCAAGACCGGAGGCTAGAAACAGAGAATAGAATGGGTGATCATGAGCATGAAGTATGCAGGCCTAACATACCATGGGGAAGAAATAATGGTCCACTTGCTCTTCCACAACCACTTCATGAGCTCCCAAGAGGCTCAAGAAATAACTTCCCAAAATTCAAAGGGGATGGTTCTTAGCTCCCAAAAGAACATGTAGCAACATTCATCACTTGCTTGTGGAGTGTTGGGAGTTGAAGATGAAGATGTTTCAGTTAGGCTCTTTGTGGAGTCACTCCAAGAAAAGGCTGTTGAATGGTTCTACATGTTGCCCCCAAGATCTGTCACATGCTGGGAAGATATAAGAAGTGCATTTGAACATAGGTTCAAGAGCACAAAATATTGTTAGGATTTGTTGGTCCAATTGGTTCAGATGAAGAAGGAGACCTCTGAATCAATGAGATATTTTGTAGCAAGGTATGATAGGTTGAAAAGAAGGATCCTAGAAGATGTGGTACCCTCTGAGAAACAACTTGAAAAGGTTCTTCATCAGTGCTTTGCCATCAGAAGTTGGTTTCTTCCTCAGAAGAGCCCAACCAAGAACATTGAGGGAAGCTAAAGACTTTGCAATTGAGATTGATGATGATCTAATTATTTCTAGAAAAGTGAAAGGACCAAATGGGAAGCAAAAAGGTCAGAGTTCAAATTCAGTCACCACTAATCCAATGTTCCAAAAAATGGCAAATGACCTAGTTGCTTTGAAGAAACAACTATCACAAATCACAATGAGGAATGCTCCAAGGAGACCAAATCTTCCTGATAGACCAAGAATTTCTCCACCCCCTCATGTAGGCTTGCTCTTGAAGCACCACCATCAATGCCATCGTGACACTTTGGGAATCAGAGGAAGGAGCAAACATTGAGAAACTAAAGAAGAAAGCATGGATGACTATGAAAACTATCTTGAAATTGAAGAGGTTGGCATGCACAATGGCTTGATTGAATATGTTGTTGATGAGGAGGAAAGTGATGAAGAAGCTCCAAGTTTTTCATGTGTGTTTTCACTTGTGCACAATCCAAGAATGGTGTTTTAGCCTCAGTAGTTGCAACTGAGAGTAGGAAGAACAAATAAGATAGCTCTCCAAAACCTCCACTAAACAAGATTATCAACAGGGATCACCATTACCACCTTCCATGGAATCAACCAAAGAGAAACCAGATTCACTTGGTTGCCAAGGATCATGTTGTTGTGCCAAGTAAGTTATCTGAATTCTTCTCCCAACTCAAAAGTTGTTAAGAGAAATTCTCTTCTAAATATTGGTTCTGCAAGAACATCTAAATTTCAATCAAAGGCTATACCCTCACCTCCTTCCAAGCCAATTGCTACATTTGAAAAGGAGAACCCAACACCAAAAGTAACAAAACCCCTATCATTTAAATCCTCTCCCACTGCTGGAACCTCTTCCTCATCTACCATAACTCCATTTGACTTTGTGGAGCATGCAAGCAAAACCAAAGTTCAGCTCTCTGAGATTGAATACCTACAAACACATCCTACCCAATTTGATAGATTCATCAAGGTAGTTCATGGTAGTAACCCTTTTTCTTCAAGCCCAATCTCTAAAGGCCTATTACCCACACCATCCATATCACCTTCTCAAAACATGTTATCCCTCAGTGCCTCCAACACCAACAGAGTTGAGCCTTTCTACCTGTCACTTCTCATCAAAGG
Organism: Taxus wallichiana var. yunnanensis; assembly: GCA_018340775.1. Lineage (NCBI taxonomy): Eukaryota > Viridiplantae > Streptophyta > Pinopsida > Cupressales > Taxaceae > Taxus > Taxus wallichiana. The sequence continues at coordinate 957,422,749 of CM031234.1, forward strand.
CTTCCAGTTGAACAATTGCATCATAGACTCTGGAGCCTCAGATAATGTGATGCCAACAAAAGTTACAAATTCTCTTGGCCTCACTTTGACCGGGAAAATGGCACATGCTATTCAATGGAATCCAAACAAGTTCCATTGGTAGGAAGAATCAAGGATGCTCAGGTTACACTAGCTGATTATCCAGACAAGAAGATACTCCTGACCATCTTGGTGGCAGACATCCCAACCTCTTTTGGTATGTTATTGAGTAGAAGTTTTTGCAGAGACCTAGGTGGAGAAATAAAAATGGATTGGTCATCTATAACTATCCCAGTGAAAGGAGAAATGAAGAAGTTGTTGCCAGTCAGGAAAATGAAATTCACAGTAAGGAAATTTGATGATCCAAGAGCTAACATCCTCTTTCAAGATTGTGGGCTAGAAAACTACTTCCTTACATCACAAAAGAAAGGAACTTTCCACTCCTCATGGAGGAAGAAGGAGATCAGATTTGGACAATGGAGTTTGATGGCAGTCATTCCAGCGGTTTCAGGAGCTGGTGTAGTATTATACTCTCCCTCCAATGAGGTATATCCTTTTTCCTACAAGCTACAATTTGACAATACAAATAATACAACAGAGTATGAAGCATTACTCTTAGGCATGAATGTAGTAGAGGACATGGGAATCAAGAAGTTGAGATGCAAAGGTGATGTAGAGGTTGTGGTAAAGCAGGTCCGCCAACAATATCAGGTGAAAAACCCCAGACTCAGGCACTATAGAAATAGAGTGTGGGACTACATTGAATCCTTTGATGCATTCTCCATTGAAGCTATCCCTAGGGATCAAAATGAAAAGGATGATTCTCTAGCAGTGTCAGCTTCCTTAGTGACACCTCATCCTTCTTTTGGCAAGGATAAAGTGACCATTGAGATGGTTTTTAGACCTAGTGTACCAGACAATGCAAATCACTGGTAGGTCTTCAATGATGACAATCAAATCCTAGCCTTCTTAGAACAAAGGGATAACTTCAATAATATTTTCTTTGAAGGAAGTGAAAACCCACACCGTGAATCAGTCCCCAAAGAAGAGAAAGGAATTGAGGGAATTGATGAAGAGGGAGTAATCAAACTGAAAGGAAACAAAATCCCCAAAGGCCTAGTTTCTTTGGAATATCTCTTTGACAAGCATGACAGGTTCATCCAAGAGAAAGAAAATAAGTCTTCTCGGTGTCCATCTGATTTTGATCAAGAAAACATTGGCACTTTAGAGAATCCAAGGATGGTTAACATTGGTAAATGTTTCTCACCAGAAGAGAAGAGAAAGTTTGTTGCTCTGCTAAAAAAGTACTCAGATGTGTTGGCCTACTCCTACGATGAACTCAAATCTTTTCAGCCAAAGGAAATGCATCACTCCATTCCTTTGAAGTAAGGAGCTAAGCCCTTCAAGAAGAAACAAAGGCCCTATAATCCAAAGATTTCTGATGTTATCAAAGAAGAGGTGAAAAAGATGCTCAATGCTAGAATCATCTTCCCCATCCACCATTCAACATGGGTGGCTAACATTGTGCCAGTAAGGAAGAAGAATGGGAAATAAGGATTTGTGTAGACTTCCAAAATCTGAATTAGGCATCTCTCAAGGAAAATTACCCTCTTCCAATCATGGATCACATTTTGTAAGTAGTCACTGGATCTGAAATGCTCTCTTTTCTTGATGGATTCTCAGGGTACAACCAAATCAAGGTGGCAGAAGAGGATTGCAACAAAACAACCTTCACAACACCTTGGGGCACTTTTTCCTACAGCAGAAATGCCTTTTGGCTTGATCAATGTTGGGGCCACTTTCCAGAGAGAATGGACTTGGCCTTCAATATTTGAAATATTGCATTGTCATTTACCTTGATGACCTCACGGTTTTCTCAAAGAGGAGGGGAGATCATATCTATCATTTGGAGCAAGTCCTTGCAAGGTGTAGGAAACATGGCATTTCTCTAAATCCAAAGAAGTGCATTTTGGAGTCACATAAGGTAAGTTGTTGGGACACATTGTGAACAAACATGGAGCACACATTGATCTTGAGAGGATCAGAGCTATCCAAGCACTAGCCTTACCAACCAATAAGAAGGGAGTTCATTCATTCTTTGGAAAGGTAAACTTCCTTCATCATTTTGTGCTTGAGTTTTCTGAACTGACTAAGCATATAACTTCCATGATGAAGCCTCAAGCAAGTTTCAAGTGGAATAAGGAAGGAAAAACAACATTTGAGGATATCAAGAAAGCCATTACCAAAGCTCCAACTCTTGTATCTCCAGATTTCAACAAGGAGTTCATCATGTATTTCTATGCATCAGAACATACACTCTCTTGCTATCCTTGTTCAGAAAAATGATGAAGGTTTGGAAGCACCCATTGCTTTCATGAGCTGTCCTTTGAAAAATCATGAGCTAAAGTACAACCAATTAGAGAAACATGCCTACGCAGTGGTTAAAGTTGTTAAAAGTTTCAGATTCTACATTCTCAATTCCCATATAGTGGTGATGGTCCTGGAAGTGCAATCAAGTCCATTTTGACTCAACAAGATCCTAGGGCTAAGAGAGGAAGTTGGATTGCAAAGACCCAAGAGTATGACTTGGAGATTAGGCCCTCTAATCTAGTAAGAGGAAATGGTTTGTGCTAGCTGATTGCTGAAGATGAAGCTCTCAGGGCTCAACAGGGGGAAAAGGATGATGTTTGCTCAACCTGTTCAGGAGACAGTCCACAAGTGCTCTTTGTCACCACTACTGATGAGTGGTATGCTGATATTTCTTACTACCTCACTTATGGAGAATGCCCTCCTCATCTTGATTACAAAAAAATAAGAACCCTCAAGCTGAAAGTAGCCAAGTTTGTGATCTAGAATCATGCACTTTACAAGAGAGGTTTGGATGGTTGTTTCCTCAGGTGTGTGGATAAGGAGCAACAACAAAAGTTGCTCAGGGCATATCATGATCAAGCTTGTGGTGGACATTTCTCAGCAATGGTCACTATGCACATAAGATTCTCAGGGGGAGATACTATTGGCCCTCCATCTTTGTAGACACTCAAGATTGGGTTTCCAAATGTAAAGCATGCCAACAATTTGTTGGAAAACCACAACTAGCTGCATTACCACTCAGGCCTGTAGTGATTGAGGAACCATTTCAGCAATGGGGGCTAGATTTCATTGGTGTTTTGAATCCTCATTCAAGTGCAGGGCATATTTATGTACTCACTGCAACTAATTACTTCACTAAATGGGTGGAAGCCATTCCAACCAAGCAAGCCAGCTCTGAACAGTCTACAACTTCATCAAGGAGAATATCATTGTCCATTTTGGAGTACCACAGAAGATTGTTGTAGACAATGCCACCTATTTCTCTTCAAAGGATCTCACATATTTTTTATGGTTTTGGAATCTCCTTATCTCACTCTTCTAACTACTATCCATAGGGAAATGGTCAAGATGAGTCAAGCAACAAGAACATTGTGACCATTGTTCATAAGTTGGTAGATGAGAATCAAAGGAACTGACACAAGAAGTTATATGATGCATTGTGGGCTGATAGGATCACTCCTAAGAAGGCAATAGGTATGTCACCTTTCCAAATGTTGTATGGAGTTGAGGCAGAGATTCCTCTCACAATTGAGATGCTAGCTCTCAAGTTGTTGCAAGAAATAGAAGATGGTCAATACAAAGACTCCATTGACAAGAGGATCCTCTTCCTGGAGAAGCTGGAGGAAAGTAGATGCCAAGTGGTGGATAGAATTAAAGAACACCAATTGAAAGTGAAGAATATCTTTGACAAGAGGGAAAAGGAAAGAGAATTCAAGGTTGGAGATTTTTTCCTGCTTTGGGACAAGAGAAGAGAACCAAAGGGTAGCCATGGAAAGTTTGATTCATTATGGCTCGGCCCATTCCAAATTCATGGAGCTTGTGGTGAGAATGTTTTTCTCCTCTCATACTTGGATGGAACACCATTGGAATTTCCTCAAAGTGAGGAAATACTTGAAACTGTATCATCAGTGAAAGCGGGTTGTCCCCGCCTTGTACCATAGGTGATTTCATAGGTGTGTTTTTCCTTTTTCATTGTGTGGTTTTGGTTTAGTTTTGTTTGGTTTTTGTTGTGTGTGGTTTGGCTTGTGTGTTTCCTCCTTCTTCCATTCTTTCTCAGAATTGTACATGACTCTGCAAGGCCCAATGGATAAGGCATTGGTCAACATAATATGTTTTGAAACTTGAGATTCTGATCCTCATGTCATGCCCTAGCCATGCCCAGTTCACGCCATGTCCCCAAGCTAGAGCCAAATTGTTGTCTCCCAAAACTACTCTACATTTTTCATAGCCAAATTCAATTTTTTGAGCTCATGCCCTTCGTTGGTGTTTAAGCCAAGTTAGAGATTCAAGAAATTAGCAAAAGTCATGCCCTAGAGTTGTTTAAACCTCTGTTTTGCTCATTTTTAGAAATCCTCCATTTCTCAGTCTGTGCACGTAATATCCTCTTTACAACCTCCATTTTTGATCAAAATTGTTCACTTGTTCTATGGCATAGGTCGTCAAATCATTGTTTTGCCTCCATGCCTCTAGTTCGTGAAGGAAATTCAAAAATTGGACTCAAAATGATGAAGTTTTCTTTCTCTACGTATTTTCCATAGTCGGGATGACGGGCTTCTTTTCCCCATCAAATTTTGACCCAATGAATGTAGGTACATGTGGTCAGATCCTATTGGATGGGGAGGAATGGGATTTTTGGTGAACTTAACACTTTTGGTCACTTTTGGCAAAAATGGTAAATTTTCCCCGTGGCTCTACCAAGGTCTTGGGCCCACCATTGAAAATTCAAAGTGGAGGAGTGGAACGGTGGAGAACTTTGAGTTTTTGAGCCTCTTTGCAAAAAGGAGAAAAGTTAAAAAGTGACCTAGAGCCTAACCAGGCTTTAAAGGGAAAAATTCAAAGTTGAAGCCCATAGGGAAAAAGTCAAAGTTAAAGCCCATAGGAAAAATTCAAAGTTGAAGCCCGCAGGGAGAAAGTCAAAGGTGAAGCCCGCTATTGAAAAGTCAAAGTGGACGAGCGGGCCATCGGGACACTTTTGGAAATTTAACCAAATTCCCAAAAGTGAAGTAAAAGTTCTAATTTTCCCATGACTCCACCAAGGTCTTGGGCCCCATTGAAAATTCAAAGCGGAGGAGCGGATCGGTGGAGAAATTTGAGTTTTGAGCCTTTTTCCAAAAAAGGTTAAAATGTTGAGAAAAGGGCCGTGATCCCACTTCCAATAAGAACGTGCCACATGTCCTAGTCAAATCAAAGCAGAGCGGGCTGGTGGAGAAATTGAGTTTTTGAGCCTTTTTCCAAAAAAGGTTAAAATGTTGAGAAAAGGCCATGATCCCACTTCCAATAAGAATGTGCCATGTGTCTTAAGTTGAAAAGTCAAAGTGGGGTTACGGGCCAATTTGTTCCAAATTTCCAAATCTCATGAAAAATCACAAAATGTGAAAGGCTTCCCCATAACCACTCCAATCCCTTCTTGCCACGTGGATGGCCCAATTTTAGAGTTAGAGGAGAAAATCAAATGGTCTATATTTAAACTAGAAAATCAATGTAACGGTTGCTTTGCAAGATCTGGTTTTTAACCCGCCATGAGTGTTTTCTTCACAACAGAGGAATTTGAAAAGGCGTTGAAGATTTGTGAAGTTGTAATGGTTTCTTGTGAAGAATATAATGGCTTCTCGACGTCATTCCAAGGGCTAGTGATTGATTTCAAAAAGACCAGAGTGCTCTGTACCTAGAAAAGATAGAAAATGCCACATTGCTTCTATTTTCTCTTCTTCCTCAATTTCTTCCATTCTCAAGCTATGTACAAACTCTTGCTTGAGCTTCAATAATAAAAGAAGGAATTTTGCCTTTTTTGATTGAGGGATTGATTGGTACTTTGTGACCAATGAGTTTCATTTGGTCTTGTAGCTTCTTCTGCGGGTTTGTTTTTCTTCTAACTATAAATGCATGTAAATGAAATTTCTAATTAATGTGTGTGGGCATCTGATATTCTACTCGTGACATTAGTTTCTCCTACCTCCATTCTCACTCCCTTTCCCTTCTCGAGAAAAGTTCTTCTCTAGTGAGAAATTGCTAGCTTTGCCACAGGGTCAATGGAGTGCCCTTGTTGGATCTCTGCGTCGAAAGGCCACCATTGAAATCCACTTTTCACGCATGCACATATGGAAGCTGAACCATTCAAGTAGAGGGAATTAGATTCCCATAGCGTTGGCTTGAAACCCAATAGGCTAATGTGCATGGGATTAGACTATTGGTCTAAGGGTATAAAATATGTCTACATCTTGGTTCCGTTCTTTGGACCTCTTTTTGAATTTGTTATGAGAAATGGCATGCATCTTTGTCCATGTAATGCGAGGTAAAAGAGTGTTTGACCTTGGAAAGTGTTGAAACATGGTTTAAGAGCACAAATGATGCGTTTTCTCAAAGATTCAAAGACTAGACCGAGATCGATGTGCATAGATGGGTAGAAGAGAACCTATACCATGAGTCAGTATAAGATATTCTTCTAATGTTTCCTAGTAGAATTATATGAATGACTTTCAAAGATATGCATCCGATCGATATAGTGCTATAGTTTTAGGTTGTGGAGCCTATTTTCATGTGTGAAAGTGTTGAAGATTGTACACTAAGAGTACTATACACTTTCCACAGCTTGTCTTCTGCCAGGTTTAGGGCCGGGCTAGGGTTCGAAGGCGGGGTTCGAGGGCGTAGCCCCCAAATTTTTTTTGGCCTCGAAACAAAATGTGCCCGATATATTGGGAAATGTGTTTTTTCTCATATGGGTGGGATTTTTGACCCATAGGTTTATGGGATGGTTTTTTCCCATGGTTTTGTAAAACTACTTAAGCAATTGTCTACTTATGTGGTTTTGTGTAAATGATAGGTATTATGTAACATTGCGAGATGTGTATGAATTCGGGTTCAAATTCTGTATAGTTTGTTTAGAATAGCTCCAAAGAGATTTGGGTATTGTATTGAGAGGGTGGTGGCTTGTAATAAAATATAAGCAAGTGATTCTTGGTAGACGTAGCTCAAATTAGGTGAACCACATTAAATATTGTCTCTTTGTGTTGTGTTATTTTTATTTTGCACTTTTATTTCAGATCTGTAATATTTTCTACATATTAGTTTCTACTGTTGTGATTTTGTGAGGGACTCATCCACATATTTTATCCCTTATTTCCTAACAATTGGTATTAGAGCTTAGTTTGGTTTCTGAAGTGTTGAATCGGAAGGAAAGTTTTAGCTTGATTAGGAGCTATGTCGAGATAATGAAAGATCAAGGGTTGATAAATTCAATGGGTAGAATTTCGTCTTTGGAAGATGCGAGATGGAAGATTACCTTTATCGAAGGATCTTTATATTCTCGTTGTCCGAGAAGGTGAACAGATCCTCGAGGATGACAGATGCGGAATGGGATTTTCTAGATAGGAAGGCACTTGGGACAATTTGGTTGTGTCTTGTATCTCCGGTATTATTTAATGTTTCAAATGAAAAGACTACAAAAGAACCGATGGATGCATTAGGAAGTTGTATGAAAAACCCTCTTTCTCTAACAAGATATTTTTAATGATTTTTTTATATGAAGATGTCTCGAGAATGGTTCGGTAGTAGATAATTTAAATGATTTTAATACGGTTGTAAATATGCTAGCTTCGGTTATAATAGAATTTGATGAAGAAGTCAGGGATTTATTAATTTTGTGCTCTTTACCCGAGAGTTGGAATAGCACTGTAATGACAAGAAGCAACTTGGTTCTAGCTAACTCAAAGTTGAAGTTTGAGGATGTTGTAGGGGTGATTCTAAACGAGGAAATGTGAAGAAAAATCTCTAGGGAATCTTCTACTTCAGGGAATGCTTTGACAATGGAAACTAAAGGAGATAGAAGAATAGAGGAAGCCATGGAAAATTGAAAGATCAAGTAAGGTCAAAATCCAATAGTAAGATAGTATGCTAGCACTATGGAAAGTTTGGGCATGCAAAGGACTCTTGGGAGCTTCAGAAAAGAAGAAAAAATAAGAAGAAAGAAAGGAGGAAAATGTGGCAATGGGTAATGCATGTCAGGGATGCTTTGGTTCTTTCTTTGCTCAATATTGCTGAATCTTAGGTTTTAGATTCTGGGCTTCTTTCCATGCTACTCCACATAGGAATTATTTTGTTGATTATGTTCAAGGGGATTTTGGGCATGTTTTTCTTGGTGATGATGAGCCTTGCAGTATAGTTGGAAAAGGATCTGTTTGGGTTAAGATGTAGAATGGGAATACATGGCTATTGAAGGATGTCATACATGTGCCTACTTTAAAATGAAATTTGATATCAGCAGGCCAGTTGGGAAGTGATGGTTGTATTGTGATATTTAGATTGGAATCTTGGAAGGTTTCTATACGCCGGAAAAGTGACAAGCGAGCGTGGGAATCTAAAGGTGACTCTTCCACGTGCACTCCGACCTCCCGAGGTCGTGCAAGACAGCCGGTGGTTTGAAATGCGGGTGACTTAGATGAAGTCACAACCGGGATTATAGTCAATTTTCTATGATAGAAAAGCTACAAGCGAGGATGAGAATCGGCAAGCAACTTTCTTATGGCTAACCATGGGAGGATCAGTGACTAAGATCTGGTAGTGTGATCTCCTGGTAGCTAAAATGACAAAGGGGAGATTTAGAGGCTATGAGCGGGTAGCATAAATTCCCTAGTGATTTATCCTCCTAACTAGAATTTAAGCATTTAATCTAGTTATGAAGTCTCCAAATTAACTTAAACTGAAAATAACAATTTATACTACTATTGAAAGGGAAACTAATCTAAACAAAATATATGATTGAAACATTATAATTACAAGCAACAATTAAACTACTTTTATACTAAAACTAAACAAGCGAGATAACCCGGTGTGGTTATTCACCTGTGCAGATGTGTGAATCTAAATAAAAGACAACTAATTAACTTAATTGAAAACCTTCAATCCTACCTCAGAAGTGAGGAACAAATCATAGTTTCTCAGAAACTATCATTCCCCACAGCTTCCCTGCAATATTGAAAGTAAGCTTAACTAAAATAAAATGATTCGCTACTCTATTTGATAATAACTTTGACAATTTAAACCTGGAGTTTACTGAGCAGAGGCAAATCTAGTTTTGTTGTAGCTTGTCCCCTCAGAGTGATCTCTTCGTTCTTGCATGTTCACGTGAATCCAGAAAGAGTAGGAGTATGGCAACATCAGCAAGAGAAGGCACTGGGACGGTAGTCACTTTGAAGTAAAAATGGCACGAAGCACAAGTAGGAGAGGGATAGCGCAAGTGAACTGGCTTGGCCTATGTAATTCCTAGCAGGGTCATTGCAGCAATGATGAAATAAAATGATAAACAACAGGTACTCAAACAATGAATAATAGCAGCTTTAGAGAAATACAACGAAGTACAAGTAGGAGAGGGATGGCACAAGAGAACAGAGCTTGGCCTATACGATTCCTAGCAGGATCGTTGTCGGTGTACAGTGAGGCATAACTAAATACTCAGAATTCTAATCCATGCTAAAGATAAAATGATTCATAAAATAAATCTAGGACTGAGTATTGAAGACTGAAATTCAAGAATGAAGACTCCAGACCAAAGAACCAAGACCATTTACTTGTAAACAAGATGCATATTTATAGCATTTGCAATGACTAGAAGGCAAGTTCAAATTGAACTCTCCCACCATTAAACAAAGATAAATCACTGTTCAGTCAGCAAAAACATAAATACAAGCTTTAGTGGTTGAGAAATGCGGGTGAAAATTGAATTTTCACGCTTGACGTGATCATCGGAACATTCTGGAAAGCGCGTACAGGACCGCCGCCCTGCGCAGGGCGACGGTTATAGGACCGCCGCCCTGGCAAGGAGGCGGTCTTGTAAATAACAACAAAACAACAAGGAAAAAGAGAGAAAAGGCTAGGACAAAACATGTAGAGGTTAGACAAGGATTTTTGGGATGCAAATGTATACTCAACAAGCTTTCTGGATTCCGAACACCTTGTGAAGAGATCTTAATCATCATTGGGGCTTTTGTAACCAATTTCTAACTGTACAGTACATATAATTTTGGGTACGTACATATTGCCCCCTCGGAGAAGCGTTTTAGCCATGAAGAGGCATAAAACGTTGGGTTCGAGTATGGTGGTCCCAAAATGGGGAGTTAGAGGCTATACCTGACATGCTCGTGTGTTGAAATACCGCCGATTTTCACATGCTTTTCAGAATGTATGCAATGGATGACAAGTGATAACAAATGTTAAACATAATGTTTTTACTTTATTTGCTTTTGTAATGCTGATATGTGATGACGATCATGTAGTTTTGAACTTTTGGCCTCTTTAGACAATGTCTGTGATTTCTTCTTATGTTGGCAAAACATGATGAATGTATAGCGATAAAGAGATGAACTTGCCCCAATCCCAAATCCACACAACTAGTAAGATGCGAGGGCTCAACACCAAGAATTGGGAAGGGCACAAGTTGTATGAGTTTGATTTGAGTGGAATGATGAGAGACAGACAAAACAAGAACAAGAACCAAATTTTGACCTACACACCCACCCTACTCAGAACTACTACCAAGCTTAGAAGGCCACTTACTTTTCAGTTTATCTAGACTTAGATTCATAAATGGCAACCTGGTTGACAAAATCTGGTTTTAAGGATTTGATCTCTTTGGAATTTGGATGTTTGGATATTTTCCTTTTTTTAACAGAATTTGACTTGTGTTTTTTTAGCATACCAAGATTTGTTAGTTTGTGTGACTGGACCCCCCACACCTTGCCTCACGCCACTAGTAAGAAGCATGGGTTTGTCACCGAGGCAAGATACAAGCGAGTAAGGGCACTTCTTTCCTTTCCCAACCTCACATCACCAGTAAGAGATGTGGGCTTATCACCGAAGGTTGATGGGGCAAAGAAGTGTGTAAAATAAAATATTTTGTTTGCTTGGTGCTTTTGATTGCATTTGATTTTGACATTTTTGATCTATGACTTTGGGATATCCTTTCGTTCCAAGAGATTTTAAGAGGGATAGATGTGACACCAAGAAGCTTCTAGAACAGACCGTAGGCAAGGACAACTTTACCTAGTAGAAAGAAAGAGCAAAGCCAAGTATGCAGGTCTTGGTATGGTTTCCATCAATGTTTGTCTGTCAAACTTGATGAGAAGATTTGAAAGTACTTGATGATGTTTGAAGAGATGTGATTTGAATAATTTTGCCAATATCTTCAGAAATTTGTAACAGATTACTTAAGAGTAAGTTCCTGGACTACAATATTTATGAAATGAGTGAACAAAATGAACCAACTAAATTACTAATGTAATGCAACTGCAACCATGTACATATGAAAATGTAGGTGGAACCATATGTCATGATGTCTAAGGTGAAGAAAGTTGACGAATATCGAATTCTTCACCCCTAGAAGTACACAGCGGAGAACCATTATCCTCAAATTTTTCATTTTCTTGACGAGGGCCTACCATTCTAGGTTTGAACTTACAACCCTTGCCCAGAGGTGTATATGTCCCATTATTAAAAACATTTTTCTGAAAGAGGCATTCGCGTACCTCTTTGTCATGTTTTTGAGAGATGGCATGTGGGTGAGCATGACTATGCTGCTCGACCTTCTCTCTCATAGCGAGCATTGTGTTAATGATGAGGTCTTGCCCCATGGATAGGGAAAACTTAGCTTTAGACACGCATGGGTCGAAGCTAGACTTTAGAATAGGGTAGTGCCTAGAGATGGTTTTGATAGGCATCGTTTCAATTTTAAATTGCCCTTCTTCGTTTGTTAATTCTATCATGTTTATATCTAGATTTGGGTCATCGGAGGGAAGAGGTGCTATACCGAGAAGACTATCCATTCCCTGTGGTTCGAATGGGAGAAAGATTGGCTCATCATTCTCCAAGAGTTTCATAATTCCTGTTGTGGTTTTAGTGGAGACTGTTTCCACAGAAATTGACTTACCTTTATTTGTCTTTGTTACGTCGTATATTTTTGGGTCAACAAATTCAACCTTTGGAATGTCTGGGGTGACCGAGACTAACTCTTTTGTTGGAGGCGGTTTGTTTAATTGATTCATGGTGAGTTCATGCTCTGTATGGACTCCTTTCTTTTTCTTGAGGTTTTCTAAGTGTATATCAAAGGGTTTAGGATCCCCTTTAGCGATGAAGACCTTTCCTAGGTGTAAAAACCTTACTTCTTGAAATAGCGTAGAAGGAATTGCCTTCATGCGGTGTATCCATGGACGACCGAGAATCATATTATAGTTGGTTTCCCGATCTATAATATAAAATTCAGTGAGGATTGTTTTGGGTCCTAAGGTGACTGGTAGTATTATAGTCCCAATCGAAGTGGCCTTAAGGCTATCATAGCCTCTCAGTGTATTTCGAGTCATGGAACAATTTGTTTCCCCATATCCTAGTTTTTGAAGGAAAGAGAAGGGGACTATGTTAACTAGCTGCCCCATTGTCCACCATTGCACGTTTAACATAATTGTTGTAAACCCACACCTGTAAATGCAAGGCCGGATCACCTCTACGTGTAATTTCAGCATCTGTTGGCATTTTGTTTATGTCGAATATAAACTCGGTATCCCTATCTGGCTGCCCCGGAGGGTGGATATCAAAGTCTACATGGTTCACTTGTGTTTCGGTGGTGGCGTAATGTTGATTAGATGACCAAGACCTAATTCATTGAGCAACGCAAAGCGATGCGTGGGTGAATTTTTTAGCAAATCTAGGAATGAAATGTGGGAAAAGGTCTTGTTCAAATCTGATATTAAATCATAGGATCCTACCGGTTTAGCATTTGTAGGAACTTCATCTCGTGTGGAGAAAATATCGGGTAGGGGTTGTGAAACATACTCCTTTGTCTGAGTTGTTGCATTAATTTCACACTCAACCTCTAGCTCAACTAATCCCAAGATTTTTGTATTACCATTTGAACCTAGGTTAGGAGCAATCTGAGAGTTGTCAAGAGTTGAGGCGTCTTGATTGTTATTTCTTATTATGATACCTTTGTTTTTCCCATTTGGATCTAACCTGTTATTGTTAGAATGATTTGGGAGAGGATCATTGAAGATCTTGAGAGGTGCATTTTGAGTGGAAACTGATCCCATACCAAGTGGCAGTGTAGGATTTTCCAGAAACATATCTACAAAGAGTTGTTTTTGCTCTTCTGGTAGACGTTGTAAGAATTTGTTGCAGTCATGGCAAGTCCTAGTATCATGACCCCGATTTTGTGGAAACCACAATATAGATTGGGATTATAGTTCCGTGGTCGTCGGTTTGAATCCTGTTGTGGCCCAAAGTTCTGATTGGGCTGTTGGTTGTTATAGTTGAAATTTCAAGGTTGTGGCCTTTGGCTTTGGTTTTGATATCCATCTGGGCCCCAAGCAAGGCCTTGTGGCTGGATTTGTTGTTGTGGAGGATGATTAGAATCCACCATATTGATCGCTAGAGTGAAGTTATTATTGTGTTGATTGTTAGCAGGTGCCGGGGTGTTCACAACATTTGGTCCTTTGACTTGATCAGTGAATCCATCTATTATAACCCCACGGTTTTCATTAAGGATCTTGGGTCCTTGATCGGTATTCCCGCATTAGGATAGGTCATAGTGTTTTGATTAGGAGTGATTAATTTCCCATTTGTTCCATATGTCTTACGGCCACTATCTATCGCTGCTTGATCTATTCGAAGAGCGCTCTCAAGTACTTCATCGTAAGTTCTTAGTGGGAACTTCTGGACTTCTTCCTTCACCTCTCTGCTGAGAGAATGAAGGAATAAATTGCATAGTTCCATCTGATCCATATTTGGAGCACTTGCTGAAGAATAAAGAACTGTACGCCACCTCTGGATGAAATGGGCGACAGATTCGTTGTGTTCTTGTTTGATGTGTAAGAACTCCCTGATTCCTGTTCTTAACAGCTTTGTTCATGTCAAATGCCTTAATGAACTCTGATACGAGTTGTTTAAATGAATGGATGGAAGCCTCAGGTATTCTATAATACCAGTCGAGAGCAATGCCTTCCAAGGTTTTGGGGAATATTTTAGCAACAACCCCATCCCAAGGGAGTAGTTCGCGTATGGCTGTAGCGTAAGCTTTGATATGCGCGTTTGGATCTCCCTCACCTTTGTACTTGGGTAAATCGGGAAGGGGTCTTGGAAGCATGATGCTTCGTATGGTGAAGTCTAAGGGCTCTTTCAAATATTCTGAATAAGTCCCTATCGCATAGGTTTCGACCATTGATGGTGGTTGCTGAGGGAGTGATGGTGGGATGGGTTGTTGATATGGCGCAGTGTATGCATTGGCAGGGGCATAGGGAGTCCCTGCGTTTGAGCCAAAATTGCCGGGAGAGGAGAACATATATCCTTGTGGTGATTTGGAGTACATCTTTAAGTATGACGAGGTATTGTCTAGTAATGGATTGTTTGATACTAGACCGGGAGGAATAGTGTTAGAGATGATGGGCCTTGTTGGCGTTTGTTGTGGATACTGAGGAGGCATGCCTAACGTGCCTACTCCTGTGAGGAGATCTACTTGGCTAGGGTGGTATGGAGGATTGGAACTTCCTGCTTGCATGAACTGAGAATTTTGACTTGCTTGAGCAAGTTCTAACCCTCTCACTTTTTCTACTAACGTTGAAATGACTTCATTTGGTGAAGTCACGGTGCTTTGCCTTAGTGGCGTTTGTTGTATACCCTAGTGTTGTATAGGCATATGATATCCTACTATGAATTGGCTGCTATCCTACCAAGTTTCTCCGAGAGTATTTCCTATATGCAGTGGCATAGAGGTATTTTCTTGAAAAGAGACCTCGGGTTGTATTTGTAAACCTCCTATAGATGGGTACATACCCCAGGAGCGTTGTTCACTTCTAGGATAACGTATTGACTGTTCATCATCTAAGACCAGGTATGGGTCAGATTGTCTACTAATTTGTGGTCTAAGTAGCATCTGAGGAGACGAACCAGATTCTCTGGTAAACGTCATATTGTTCGAGCCTGAAGGCTCTGTTTGTTGCGTTCGAGGGGGTTGATCTAACTCCTCAGTTTGAAAAGATGAATTATATCTGATTCTTGGGGTTTTTGTTGACAACTGATTAGTTGAATAGTTGTCACCCCATACTGAGAGTGAGGGTGATGATTGTCTATTCTGTTGGGCGTAGTATGCCTCGAGACCTAAGAGGGGTCTACCATATGCATCGAATCCCGACATATTCGGGGGGTATATGAATACCCGCAGAATAATGGGAAGGAGCGAAGGTGATTGAGATAAGATGAAACTTCTCAAAGAGAAGGTGAAACAGTTGTTAGTTCACGTCAGGTTCACCATTTTTATTCGTGAAGTGATGTGAAGGCTAATGAGATACGTAGGTGAAAAACTGTTTGTTTCACGTTGGGTTCACCAATTTTGTACGCCTGGAAAAGCGACAAGTGAGCGTGGGAATCTACAGGTAACTCTTCCGCGTACCCAACCTCCCGAGGTCGTGTCGAGACAGCCGGTGGTTTGAAATGCGGGTGACTTAGATGAAGTCACAATGGGATTATAATCAATTTTCTATGATAGAAAAGCTATAAGCGAGGATGAGAATCGGCAAGCAACTTTCTTATGGCTAACCATGGGAGGATCAGTGACTAAGATCTGGTAGTGTGATCTCCTGGTAGCTAAAATGACAAAGGGGGATTTAGAGGCTATGAGCGGGTAGCATAAATTCCCTAGTGATTTATCCTCCTAACTAGAATTTAAGCGTTTAATCTAGTTATGAAGTCTCTAAATTAACTTAAACTGAAAATAACAATTTATACTACTATTGAAAGGGAAACTAATCTAAACAAAATAGAAGATTGAAACATTATAATTACAAGAAATAATTAAACTACTTTTATACTAAAACTAAACAAGTGAGATAACCCGGTGTGGTTATTCACCTGTGCAGATGTGTGAATCTAAATAAAAGACAACTAATTAACTTAATTGAAAAAACCTTCAATCCTACCTCAGAAGTAAGGAACAAATCATAGTTTCTCAGAAACTATAATTCCTCACAGCTTCCCTGGCAATATTGAAAGTAAGATTAACTAAAATAAAATGATTCTCTACTCTATTTGATAATAACTTTGACAATTTAAACCTGGAGTTTACTGAGCAGAGGAAAATCTAGTTTTGTTGTAGCTTGTCCCCTCAGAGTGATCTCTTCGTTCTTGCATGTTCACGTGAATCCAGAAAGAGTAGGAGTATGGCAGCATCAGCAAGAGAAGGCACTGGGACGGTAGTCACTTTGAAGTAAAAATGGCACGAAGCACAAGTAGGAGAGGGATAGCGCAAGTGAACTGGCTTGGCCTATGCAATTCCTAAGCAGGTCTTGACAATGATGAAATAAAATGATAAACAACAGGTACTCAAACAATGAGCAATAGCAGCTTCAGAGAAATACAACAAAGTACAAGTAGGAGAGGGATGGCACAAGAGAACAGAGCTTGGCCTATACGATTCCTAGTAGGATCGTTGTCGGTGTACAGTGAGGCATAACTAAATACTCAAAATTCTAATCCATGCTAAAGATAAAATGATTCATAAAATAAATCTAGGACTAAGTATTGAAGATTGAAATTCAAGAATGAAGACTCTAGACCAAAGAACCAAGACCATTTACTTGTAAACAAGATGCATATTTATAGCATTTGCAATGACTAGAAGGCAAGTTCAAATTGAACTCTCCCACCATTAAACAAAGATAAATCACTGTTCAGTCGGAAAAAACATAAATACAAGCTTTAGTGGTTGAGAAATGCGAGTGAAAATTGAATTTTCACACTTGACGTGATTGTCGAACATTTTGGAAAGTGCGTACAGGACCGCCACCCTGCGCAGGCGACGGTTACAGGACCGCCACCCTGGCTTGGGTGATGGTTACAGGACCGCCACCCTGGCTTGGGTGACGGTTACAGGACCGCCACCCTGGCAAGGAGGTGGTCCTGTAAATAACAACAAAACAACAAGGAAAAAGAGAGAAAAGGCTAGGACAAAACATGTAGAGGCTAGACAAGGATTTTTGGGATGCAAATGTATACTCAACAAGCTTTCTGGATTCCGAACACCTTGCAAAGAGATCTTAATCATCATTGGGGCTTCTCGTAACCAATTTCCGACTGTACAGTACATAAAATTTTGGGTACGTATAGTTTCCAAGGGTTCTCTTGTGTGGTGGCAAGATGCAAGAAGGTTGGAACCTTGTATTTAACCACTTATAGCACTAATTTTTGTAATCTTGTGGCTTTATAAGTAGATACAACATTGTGGCACTATAGTCTCAATCATATGAGCAATAAGGGCATGGAGATCATAAGGAAGGATTTTCCCGCATATACAAAAATAGGTTTGCATTTATGTGAGGAATGCATATATGGGAAACAAAAGTGAGTAATGTTTCTCAAGGTTCGACCTAAAAGAAAAAGAATAAGTTAGAGCTAGTGCATTCTGATGTGTGGGGATGGCTTAGGTATCATCTCTTGGGGTTTAAGTTATTAGTTTAATTTTATTGATGATGTAACAATTTTATTTTAGGTTTATTGTATTAGAAAAAAATCTGATGTATTTGACACTTTTGTTAAATGGAAAGCCTTGTAAAGAATGAAACAAGTCTTAAAGCTAAAATGTCTCGGAGTCACATAATGGAGGGGAGTATTACAAGCAATGAATTTTATGATTAATGTTATAAGAATGAAATCTGCATAGGAAAAAATGGTTCCAAGAACTTCGTAGTAGAATGGGGTGTCGAAAGGATGAACCAAATACTAATGGAACATGTTATGAGTGTGAGGTTACATGCGGGATTGCCTCTTTCTTTTTGGGCGATGAGAATAGTGGTGTACTTGATAAACAAAGGACCCTCAAGTTCCTTGGATGGAGGCATACCTAAGAAGGCTTGGTATGGTAAGAAAGTTGATTATTCATTTCTTAGAATATTTGGATGTGAGATGTTTGTCCATATAGAAAAGGATGATAGGACCAAGCTAGAGGATAAATATGAAAAATGTACTTTCATTGGTTATGGTGGTGATGAATTTGGATATAAATGTTGGAGTATTAAGGACAAGAAAATCATTCGATCTAGGGATGTGGTCTTTAATGATAAATTGATGTATAATCAAAGTCATTGCGGGAAAATAGGGAAGAATCCAAGAAAGAATATGTAGGGGTAGATGATCTTTCGGATGGGAAAGTGACACATGAATCAGTTTGGAAACCTCCTCATCATGAACCCCAAAATCCTATATTGAGGAGGTCTTCTACGGTAAGAAGAGAACCCGGATGTTTTTCTCCTTCTCTTTATTATTTATTACTCACTAACAAAGTGGAGAGACAAAGAGGTTTGATGAAGCAATGGAGGTATATGCCAAGAAGAAGTGGGAGCAAGCCATGGATAAGGAGCATCAAGCTCTCATGGAGAACCGGACATGGAATTTATTGAAGCTACTCGAAGGAAAAAGAGTATTACTGAACAAGTGGGTATTTAGATTCAAAGAGGAACAACGATGAAAGAAAATATACAAGGCCCGGTTGGTGGTCAAGGAGTTTGCATAGAAAAAAGGTATAGATTTTGATGATATTTTTTCTCCTATAGTAAAAATGACTTCTATTAGAACTGTTCTAGGAATAGTTGCAGTAGAAGATTTGCACTTAGAACAACTTTAAGTAAAGACTACATTTCTCCATGGTGATTTGGAGGAGGAACTATATATGCAGTAGCTAGAGGGCTATGAGGTCAAAGGTAAAGAGGAGATGGTGTGAAAACTGAAGAAGAGCTTGTATGGCTTGAAATAAGCTCCATGTCAATGGTATAATAAATTTGATAGCTTCATGATGGAGAAAGGTTATATTAGATGTCATTCTGACCATTGTGTGCATATAAAGAAATTTGAGGATGGTAGTTATATTATCATGTGTCTGTTTGTGGATGACATATTGGTTGCAGGTAAAAACATGCAAGAAATAAAAGTACTCAAGAAGCAACTAAGTGAATCCTTTGCTATGAAGGATTTGGGGGCAGCCAAACAAATCCTTGGTATGAGGATATCTTGGGATAGGAAGGAACAAAAGCTAAATTTATCTCAAGAAGAGTACATTAAGAAGGTCTTAGAGAGGTTTAATATGTAGGATGCTAAACCGGTGAGGAATCCTTTGGCAGGACATTTCAAGTTATCAAAGGATCAGTGTCCCAAGACAGAGCAGGAGAGAAACTAGATGTCCAAGGTTCCTTACTCATTAGTGGTTATCAATTTCATGTATTCCATGGTGTGCACATGCCTAATATTGCCCATGCAGTGGAAGTGGTGAGTAGATTTATGAGTGATCTAGGTAGAGATCACTTTGGAAGGTATTAAAGTGGATCCTTTAGTATTTGAGAGGGACCATAGGGACATTTTTATGCGATAGTAGACCGAAGCCACTTTTTTTTGGTTATGTAGATTCAGATATGGTTGGAGATGTAGATAGAAGGAGGATCATGATAGGTTATGTTTACAATGTAGGTGGGACAACAAAGTGAAATGGATTTCATGACTACAAAAATTGTTGGCTTTTTTCAACCGAGGAGGCTTGAGTATGTTGTTGCCACAGAGGCAAGAAAAGAAATGATTTGGTTACAAAAATTTCTTGAGGAGTTGGGGCATAAGCAGGAGGAAGGAAATTTGCATAGTGATAGTTAGAGTGCTATACACCTAGCTAAGAACTCTGCTTTCCACTCTAGGACAAAGCATATATAGTTAAGGTACCATTTCATCAGACAACTTTGGAGGAAGAAAAGTTGAAGCTAGAGAAGATTCATACCAGTCATAATCCTATAGACATGATGACCAAGGTGGTCACAAGGGAAAAACTAAAGCTGTGTTCAGCTTTGGTTGGTCTTCATAGAAACTAGTGAAGGGTTGAGAAACTTGCTCAGAGGAAAACTAGTCTCCAAGTGGGAGATTGTTAGGTTGTGGAGCTTGTTTTCATGTGAGAAAGTGTTGAAGACTATACACTAAGAGTATTGTACACTTTCCATAGTTGTCTTTTTGGGGCCCCGAATTTGTTTTTGGCCTCAAAACAAAACGTGCCCGATATACCAAGAAATGTGCTTTTTCTCATATGGGTGGGATTTTTGACCCATAGGTTTATGGGACGGTTTTTGCCCATGGTTTTGATACCCACGGTTTTATAAAATTATTAAGCAGTTTTCTACTTATGTGGTTTTGTGCATATGGTAGGTATTATGTAACATTGTAGATGTGTATGAATTTGAGTGTGAATTCTATAGATTTTGTTGAGTATATCTCTAAACAGATCTGGGTATTGTATTAAGAGAGAGGTGGCTTGTAATAAAATATGAGCAAGTGATTCTTGGTGGACGTATCCCAAATTGGGTGAAGCATGTTAAATACTATCTCTTTGTGTTGTGTTATTTTTAGTTTGCACTTTTATTTTAGATCTGTAATATTTTCACACATTAGTTTCTACTATTGTGATTCTGTGACAGACTCATCCGCATTTTTATCCCTTATTTCCTAACATATAGATCGTGCATGTGAACCTAAGATGACTATCGAGGCTACAAGATGCATATATGACTTGCACGCATGCTATTGATCATTGGTAGAAGAGGGTACTGACCAAATATACTCTTGAATACACCATTTATACATATTCTTTCCTAGAAGTTGCTGAGTTTGAATTTCTGAGAGAGCCTAGAGGATCATTTTTGTGTGCTATTCCTTTGGCTATGAAGATCTTGGTCATTACCTTGAGTTTGGAAGCATTTCCCATAGCTAGCTAAGCTTATACGAGCACTGGGAGAGGAAGCTAGGGTGGAGGAAGATGGAAGACATTTTAGCTAAAAAGGAAAGGGAAGAGAGACAAATCAAGTATAGTGAAGTTCATGAGAGGTAGATGACTAGACAACATGAGGTTACAAGTGTGATGGATCTATGGAGGCAGATGTTGTGGGAAGGAGTTACGGTTCATGTAGACAATGTGGAACCTAAGCGGTCTATGTTACCCCATATTACAAGCATGGGAGAGAGGACCATTCAACGTCTGATGAGAGTTCATCACATGGAGAAAGAAGAGTCGTCGACGTGCATCTGAACCCACGTAGTGAACAACCCATGGCATTCAGTTTTCTAGATCAAGGGAGAAGTATTGTTAACCCAGTTGGTATCAATGGGAGTAATCGATATATACCTAGGAGATAATATTTCTCATTTGGAACATCCATGGCTGCGCAAGACATTCCCGTAGTTAGGGAATATTTGGACAAGGTGCAAGTATGCAAGCTTTGGGTATCACGTCTAGGAGTGGTGTGAGACATACAACTGTAGTGGGACAATATCATAAACCATCGAGCACAGTTTAGTGGGATGTTGGGAACACTAGGCATGACCACTTCAGGCCCTTTTCCAACTACAAGAGGTGGATCTGGTGGGTCAGGAGGAACAGGACTTGGTGGATCCAGTGGATCTAGTGGAGGAGGAAACACCGAGAGGAAACCAAGGCTCGGATCGGGAGGACAGGGGCCTCAACCACCTCCCTAAGTGTTTTTCAAGATGTATTTACACTTACCATGCTATAGGGACATCGAAGATGCTGCAGAGCATGTACACATGTGTGAGTTACTATGGCACACGAAGGGGATCACTACCCCAGAGCGGAAGGCAAGCCAGTTTGCAATGATGTTGCAAGGGTGCACACATAGTTGTTATAGGAAGTATGACTCCCATCAAAATGTGGTAGACTATACTGCATTGAAGATCACCTTCCTAGTAGAGTTCCATATCCCAGAGTTTAAGCGAGAAGAGTATCAACGATCCGAAGGAGATCCAACAAGGAATGGCAGAGAGTGTGTAGGAGTATGATGCACATTTCAAGACTCTCTTATCAAAACTATCCTATGACATTCATCCTTCTCATCATCCTCAATAGTTTTTCGGAGGATTGATAACACCATTTAGAAGGGATCTATCACACAATACTTTCACAGACTGCATGAGGCATTGGAAGCTGCCCCGTGAGCCAAAGCTATTGGGAGAGTCGATCACTGGTGTTATTCCTTTTCGTAGTGTCAAATTACTACAATGGCTAAGCAATTAGAGAATCTATTTGCAAAATCAGTGCATGAGGTTCGTAGTGGGCTTTGGTGTATAGAATGTGAAGTGGAGGGGCATGCAAAGGATAGTTTCCCTCAGAATTTAGTGTGTGCTATGTTGGTAGACTGTGATATTTTCCATAGGGATCATGATGTAAGTATATGCCCTCTACTCGGTAGGTAATCTGCAAGAATGTTTCTTGCTATTGCAAAATCTGCCTCTACAACCCACGATACCAAGGATTGATCAAATACATGATGTTATTGATCTAGGTGTGTGCTAGAATAGCCTTGCAAGTAGTTCAAAGGATGACAACCGTTGTTATGAAGGGCGCATAGATGGAATGAGTGTAATAATTTTTCACGAGGATTTCATGGTCGCAATAGAACTGTGGCGGAGGATGAAGTGAATTCCTCTTAGGAACTTGTTATAATTATGGATCTACAGAACATTATAAATGTGATTTTCCTGATCTGTTATAATGCTCATGGTGTGGAAAGAAACATAAGTATGAAGAGTGTCCATAACTTTACGAGAATACGAACATGAAACATCGAAAAGACAAGGGTGCTGGGATGGTGAGAATCAAGAAGGATGATTCACAGTGGATGCCAAGATTGGCATATGAGTTAGGGCTAGAACTCCGTATTGGTGATGATGCAAGCAAAGGCCATGCGTGCCGGGAGATGCCAAGACAAAGGACATTAGTTTCAAGAGAGGAAGTGGTACATGGAAAGTATTTGGACCCTGCTCATCAGAAGGAAGTGTACCAAGAGACTATGGATGTGATTTTAAGTTTACAAGGGTAGATCTAATGTTTGAAGGAAAAATTGAGGTAGTTGGATCAAAGGAAGAATGTTGAGGTTCCAAAAGATGACCTAGATGAGGTCAAGGAAGTGTGCAGGATGTTAAGGCAAGAGAATATTATTCCATTACAAGGAGAATGGCTAAGAGATAAGGTAACACGTGCTAGAGTAGAGCGTGAAAGGAAGGTTTTGCATGCAAACCTTCCTCCTCACAACCTTGACTACGATAAGGAAATTAATTTGAATGTGGTTTTGATTGATGGATTCTGAGGTAATATCCTCATTGACATGAGAGAAGAGGTCAATGTTCTTACCTTAGATGTTTGGCATCAGATGGGAAGGCCACCATTGTAGCCATCTTCGAATGTGTTATATATGGTGAACAAGACTAAGGAAATGCCCATTAGAGTCTTGAAAGATGTAGTTATCACCATTCAAGGGGCCAAGTTCATTGGAGACTTATAAGTCTTGGTGTTCGTCGAGGCAGACAACTTTCTAGCGTTGCTTGGGCACCCATGGTGTTACAAGAACAATACTGACCTACGGTTTAATAAAGGGTATATTAGGAAGAAAGGGTGGTCATTCCTTTGACAGATGGGAAGTCAATACCTTATAATGAGCCCTTAGGATAAGAAGTCCTTGATATAATCTATGTGTGCTCCATCAAAGATCCTAAGATAATTCACCCCATAGAGGGAGTTATCTAGTTTGAGGATGCTCAATCCTTGAGTGATACCACTAGTGTGGCATGTGATAATTGGGCACATAGGACCTATGATTTAATTGGTGATAGTTGAGAGGATCTATAACAAGGGTAATAAAGGAACACTCGACCAAGCACCTAGGAGGACAAAATTTTCCAAGTTACTCTAGAGGAGCATATCCTGAAATTTTCTTATGAGAAATAGAAGCTCAATGGAAAAATAAGGATGAGAGGAGGGGAATGCTTAGTTATAACCTACTCAGAACTGTAGTGCACTAGTGGGATACACATCGGGAGAACCTCCTAGAGTGGCGTGAGGTGAGGATCACATTTTCTATAAGGTTCTCCAAGAGCAATGCACCCATGGTCATACAAGACTACCATGGTAAAGAGACCACCTCATTTCATATAAAAGAGTGTGAGAAGGCCTGGATAGGAAGCACATAAGCATTAACACCTTTTTTATGGGTACATAAGTTATATTCCACCTTACAAGGGTGTGTGCATGCTTGGTATGTTTATTCAGATATGCAACGTTTAACAAGTAGTTGGTAGGAGTTGACGGTTGATCTCATTTAAGCCTTCACATATAGGAGTACCAAGTTATCGAGTAGATAAGGCATTGCAAGTGATCAAATGCCTTATGATGGGAGATAATGATATGGTAGAGGATAGGTTGTTGGAGTTACTAGGTGAGCCTTACTTAGAGACTTTCCTCAATGAAGAGGAATCAGAGGAAGTACAGCTTGAGCACACGTGCATGGAAAAAGAAAAGGAAAAATGGTCTATGTAATAGACGAGAGAAGAGATGGATACTTTGGATGTTAACCATTCAGAAGGTACACATGAAGTCATAGACAACACTAATGAGTAAGCACACACCTACCATGATCCCTTAAAAACAAAGAAGGTTAACATTGGAATGGAGACAAAACCTAAGGAAGCTATCATTAGGGACTATTGGTCGGAAAAATAAGTTTCAAAGGTCATTGATCTATTGCATGAGTTCCAAGATTTGTTCCCTTGTGGGTACCATGAACTCAAAGGAGTTCACCATTCCTTAGGGAGATGAATATCAAGTTGAAGGAAGGTGTGTGCCTGATTCGAAGAGGCCTTATCAAATGAATCTAAATTTGTGCGTATGGGTCAAGGAAGAGATAAACAAGATGATAACATCTGGTATCATTGAGGTTATAGAAGAATCAGAATGGATAAGCCCAATGATTATTAGTATCAAGAAGGATGGTAGGATAAGAATATGTGTTGAATACATGGATCTGAATGTAGTCTATGTCATCGATCCTTTTCTAACCCCCTTTATCAAGACATTTTGGAGGGAGTAGGCTGGATGTGAAGTCTACTCTTTCACGAATGGGTTCTCGGCGTATCACCAAGTATAGATTCCAAAGGAATACCGAGAGAAAGACAAATTTTCCATTAATGGGGAATTTTTTCCTACATGGTTATGCCTTTTGGATTAAACAATGTGCCTATTATGTTCTCGCCTATCATGGTGCAAACAATTCTAGACTTCATCCATAAGTTTCTCCAAGTTTATTTGGATGACTAGACTGTGTATGGATTGTTGAAAGACCATTGTGACAATTTAAGGCTAGTTTGAGAGATGTCGGTAATTAAGGATATCCCCCAACAATAAGAAATGTGTCTTTGCTACTCCATTTGGCACACTGTTAGGACACATTATATGCAAAGAATGCTTACTAGTAGATCCCGATAAAGTTGGAGTTATTCTAGGATTGGGGAGCCTACTAATCAAAATGTAGCGCATAGATTCCTTGGGAATACATGGTATTATAGAAAATTCATCAAGGGGTATGCAAAGATTTCCGCGCCCTTGGAAGAATTGTTAAAACACAAGAGTGACTTTCATTGGAGAGAGGTGTAACAGAATGCATTTGACACTTTGAAGGATAGGTTTGTCACGGTACCCATATTACATTTTCCTTCTTAGGATAAGCCTTTCCATGTGCATGTTGATGCCTCAGGGACAACTATGGGAGAAGTACTAGCACAACCTAGTGAGGGAATTGTTGATCATCCCTTATGCTTTGTAAGTAGAAATTTGACACCAGCAGAATAGAATTACACAACTACTGAGCACGAAGCATTGTCCATGATCTACGCTCTCGAAAGAGTTCAGCAAGATCTATTAGCAACACCATTTATATTGTACACAGACCACATGGCATTGAAGTAATTAATCAACAAGATCATTATGCAAGGGTGCATATACTGTTGGGTCCTACTATTTCAAGAATTTGAGTTCACAGTGGTCGTAAGACAAGGAAAGAGCAATTCAATACCTGACCACTTATCAAAGATTAACTTAGGGGAGGATACACAAAGCATTAATGATACCATGTTGGACACACAATTTTTTAGGTTACATCACGTGCCCTTAGACTTGGTAGATATCACAGTGTTCTTAAAAATAGGTTTGGCACTGAAAGTGATGAAGGATCTGGAGAGAAAGTAGTTAGCAATACCCGCCGCACCTTACATGTTGATTAGTGGAGACCTGTATAAGCTAGGTCATGATGAGGTTCTGTTTTGATGTGTATTAGATCATGAACACATGGAAATTATGGAATAAGCACATGGTGGGATTGCAGGAGGACACTATATAGGAAATGCTACTCAAATGAAAGATTTTATTAACAGGGCTCGGTGAGAAACCATCTATAAGGATTGTATTGAGTTTTGCAAGGTTTGTGACCATTTCCAGTGCCTTGGAAAACTTGGAAAGAGAGATGAAATTCCTTTGTGACCAATAGCCAGCGATTGAACCATTTGAAAAATAGGCAATCATATTTATAGGGCCAATTGTGTCACCACATGAAGGACTAGTTCACGTTATATCATCATTTGCACTAATTACTTGACACGGTGGGCAAAGGCATCACCTACAAAGGATTGCACCACAGTGAAAACTACTAGGATTTTTATGGGAGAACATAATTAGTAGGTATGGATGTCCTTTAATTTTAACAAGTGATAGGGGTACACACTTTCTCAATGAAACATTCAGGATTCTATTATCAAAATTTATGGTGGCCCATCATAAGACTACCCCATATCACCCTCAAGCAAATGGAATTGCTGAGGCATTTAACAAGATACTAAGTCACACATTAACTAAGATCTGTGACGTTGGAAGATAGGATTGGGATGACAAAGTATCAGTCGTTCTATGGGCATACAGGACAACCTATAAGAGGTTGAACAAGGCCACATTGTTTCAATTGGTGTTTGGCGCGGAGCCTGGTTTACTAGTGGAATTCATGTTACCATCATTGCATATAGAATGTGTAGGAGGGTTAGCTAACTATAAAGTGCTACAAGAAAGAATTGATAATTTGATATAGTTAGATGAAAGGTGATCACTTACTAGATGGAGTCAGAAGATAGAAAAAGAAAGATGAAAGGCATGACATGATCATCATATCAAGAAAAAGAAGTTTAAGGTTGGGTATATGGTGTTGTTGTATGATTCCAAGTATCTTCCCCACCATGGGAAGTTGAAAGTCCATTGGTTGGGACCTTACATGATCTTGTACATTCTTGACTCAAGAACTTTCCGATTCAAGTCTTTGGATGGGATGAGGTTACCCGGTCATTTCAATAGGAGTAGGCTAAAGCCCTACTATAAATAAGTCTTCTTGGTGTTTTTAATAAGGCGATTGCCGCTTAGCTTAGAATTTCCCTTTATTCTTTTCTTTTCTTATGTTTCCTCCTCCTCCATGTTTGTTCCCTTCTTTTTGTTTTTTTGCACCTTGTGCGCTGGTAACTACATTATTTTTCCCAAAGTTGTGTATGCTCAGAGAACCGCACATCTATTTTAGTGTGGGTTTGAGTGATGTGAAGTATAGGATTGAAATACAAGTTGAGTGGCCTAGTAGAATGAAGTGTGTAAGGTGGAGAAAGTGCATGAGGAAATGGTGGATATTGGATTATGGTGTCAAAAAGGATTTGCAAAAACCACATACATAAAGGATGAAGAACACAAGAATAATATGAGGTAGGTGAGGGAAAATATCAGGTCAAGGACAGAAGAAGTGCGTTTGATGTCTTGTGGATGTGTGCGTAAGATTCTTTGGCGGGTTAGATTTTTGCACGCTAGAAGGTTGTAAAGGGTTTTTTGTGTAGGATGTGGTGCGTGGGTAAGGGCGCTTAAAGTCGGCTTAGTGGAAAAATCTGCATTTAATGTTAAAGTATGTTGGTAGGTGGTATAGCATTTAATGCTAGAAAGAAGCAAAAACTATAAATACAAGGTCAGGAAAGTCATTTGTTACCTTGCGATTATGAAGTGAAAGAAGCTCTTGCAAACTAGAGCATCCAGAGAGAAATTTGTGTGAAGAAAGGAGAATCCGAGAAATTTGAGTGTGCATCTAGAGTAGATCTGCGAACCAAAAGGAAGGAGTACATGGGCATGAGGAAGGTTATGTGAAGAGTGTTGTCTTGTGGAAGGATTTCCTAGTTAGGGTTTGGCAAGCTAGGGCACAAAGAAAGAAGGATTCATTTCAGGAGTTGAAGCTTTGGAGTGAGATTTTGGATTAAGTAGAGTAGTAGAGCAGAGCAAGAGGAAGGAGTATTTAAGTTTAGTATGACTAGAAAACATGGCACCTAGGAAATCAACCATTTCACCAAAGAAAACAAAGGAACGGCAAGGGAAAACAAATCACTACCATCGTAAGCACCAACAAAGAATGGTACGCAGAAATGCAATACCCAGATGGGGTATTGCTAGGAAAAGAGTGGGAGTCACACTTGCAAAAGATGACCATGAGTGATTATAACCATCGCACGAGCACAATGGAGAAGGAAATGGCACTAGAGTTGGTCCAACCAACTAACAAAAGGATGCCAAATGGAATGCCCATTTACAACGATGAGGTGAAGGTAAAATTAGAGAAGGAAGGATTATTACAAATATATGAGTTTCCATACTTCAGAAATCCTAAGTGCCTTTACCAATGGTTGATGTCATGCGTACATGAGGATCATTTCTATTTTGTGGGGTGTAATATGTGCATCACGCCACAACTAATATTCAAGTTCACATGCCTCAATTATGAAGGAGATAACATTGATGATGATATGTGCGACAAGGAGGATATCAAGGAGAATGTAGCCACATATGACTAAAAAAATGGGTCACGATACTTTGACATCGCCAAGATCCTAGACCTAGTTATGAGGATGGCCACATACTTGTTCACTAAGCTTAATGACCAGGAATGCTAGACACAAGTGAAAAAGGCATGGATAAATATATGCCAGAAGATATCAGAAGGAATCATCTATAACTTGTCCAATTTCATCGCGGATGAGATTATAAGTAGCGCGTAGGAGGGAGAGAAGATAATCTTTGGTAACATCCTCCTCACCATTGTATTTTTAGAGATTAGAGTGCCTGATGGGACAAAAAAATTTGTTTAGGAATATCTAGAAGAGGATCCCTCACCCGCAAAAAGGTTTGTGAAATACACTTGTGAAACCATGATGACCGCTCACAAAGCACACATGGAGAAGTGGTATAAGCAAATGCATGATGCATTCAGGGATGAGTGGATAATCCTAGAGCATTTTACCATGCTTGTGAATGGAGAGGTAGAATTTTTAGTGTACCAACACTTATGCATTAGTAGATTTACATTGATAGATGGGAATATGAGTCCATGGTGCAAGCTACCCTTCTCCTTCACGCGTAATACTTCCAAGCTGAAGTTAATCAGTTCAAGGAGGCCAAGAGACTAAGGTTCAACCTTATTGAGGTAGATATAGACCACCGTGAGCTACACCAGAATCTCCTCTACCCAAAGAAGCATGCATATGTGGAGAGACATGTCTTCGATGAGATACAGATGATGAATCCTTTAATGCTACCGATTACAGGAAGGACCACAACAAGGGTGTATCTGTGCATAAGGACAAAATTTGAAAAATGCACTTACTTGTAAAATGATGTCTCTGAAGGCCATTCCTATAAAGAGAGAAAGAGAAGAGGTGTAGAAGGCACCATGTGTTCAAACCACACAAACGGTGAGCACGCCGGAAGCAAGCACTAAGCCTAGTAATTACACATGAAGAAAGAAATATCCTGTTAAGGAGAAGACCCCAGAAGAAGAGACACAAGAGCATGAAGATCCCTCACCCATGAGGAATCACCAATGAAGACATCACTTATCAAAGAAAAATAAAAATAAGAATCTCTTGTATTGGAATCCCCAGTAAGGAAGAAGTAGAAAGTGACTGATGAGGTAGATTCAAAGAGATGAAGATTATATATGCCTACATCAGCAACAAGGATGATGATGATGAGCCAGAAGGAGGTGAAGACCATCCAGTCTATGAGATACATGATTCTGAGGAAGAAGGAGATGAGGAGTATAACAAAGGGGATGAGGAGAAGGAGGATGAAGAAGAAACTGAGGCCCAAGGCAAGGGGGTAGGCGGGGAAGAAAATACAAAAGATCAAAGGACCCCAAGCCTTACAAAGGAACATGTAGATGAGGCCATAGAAAGAGAAGTGGCAACATCAAGATCCTGGTAGAACAAGAGGTAGAATGTAGTGTGGATGAAGTGATGAAGGAAGCTGAGGAGGAAAGCGTAGGAAAAGAATATGGTAGCATGGGAGGAGATCCCAGTTTGGCTGTAAGATTTCCAAAAGCTACACACATAGGGAGGAAGAGAACATAAGCAACACAAGTTCAAGGAATGATCTACATCTATGATCTGAACAAGGTGTTGCATGCATGCTTTCAAAGCACCATACCAATAGAGAAAATCTTGGCCATGGCTTCATTACCATCGATGAGTGCTATCATGGGCATGAGTCCCACACCGATGATTTGAAATAATCTAAGGAGCATTGATGAAAGTGCCAACAACAAAGGGAATAAACCCCTTGGTAAATGCTCAAAAATTATTAGATGAGAAAATATGCAACGTGATCAACAAGGTTTCACTTTAGGTTGAAGCTAGAATCTTTGGAAGAAATGAAAGGGTGAAGTTCTTAGAATCGAGTTGGAGAAAAAGGAGGAGTAGTTAATTAAGAAAAGTAAGGACCTAAAGCAAGAGGATCTAATCAGCACTCGGTCAAGGTATGAGTTAAAATACAAGAAGGCAAGGGTGCGTGAGGAATACAAGAAAATAGAGATGACCACATATGCCATTTTATTAAAGCATCTAGACCTAACACTTCCCACACAAAAATATGGATCATCCGTACAATGCTTAGAGGACTTAACCCGCATACTCACTATGGAGAGGCAACCACTTGCCTTAGAATCCGTAGAAGAGGTGTTGGTGCGCCAAGAAAAATAAAATAAGAAGAAGGTTGTGGAAATTGTTTCTCAATACAACAAGATCCTCACCGATGTAAAATCCACCACGCAAGTTGTTGAGGCTTCTATGATAATTGTGCAGATAGGGATAGAGTGACAAGTATCTTGGTTTCCACCCATGAAGCGAAACTCAAGGAGTTCCAAGAAAATAACAAGGGGAATAGGGTTGAGCGAGACAAAATCCTAGCCAAAGTGGAAAAGAAATCAGAGGCCATTGAGACCTTGTGGGGCTCAATCAAGAACCAATGAAGGAATTGTACCCCCAAATCACTCGAGAGGATGGATGCGCTCAAGGATTTGGGAAAACAACTAGAGGATATCGTAGAGACAATGAGCGCTAAGGGAGAGGAGATGAGTTTTGAAGAAGTGAGCACCCTGGTGGGTGACCTCTGTCAACAAGCTCAGAATGAGGTCGACACTTGGGGAAAGTTAGAAGTAGAATTAGGGAAGGATTTCCCCCTCCTCCAAAAGTAAACAAGTTCCGCATTCTTTCATTTCTTTTCCCCATTTCTTCATTCCTTTATTCTTCCATTCCAACCATTTTTAAGGATCCACCATTCTTTAATTATTTATTGAAGAGTGTTTCTGAGGATGGAGAATAGGCGTAGTGTGGGGTGATGTTGGGCCCCAAAATATCAGCTAAGTACAAGAAGGCACGTGGGCACATGGGACCTAGTTGAAAAAGGGTGTGCGGGTTGAAGGCATGTAGGGAAGGGTCCTAGCAGTTGGTTGGAAAACATACGGCATATGCACGCAAGGAAAAAATGGGTTTTTACTTAGCCATATTTGACATCCTAGGTAGCACACGAGAAAAGCATGACCCTTGTGGATAAGGTGCCAACCTAGAAACTGTGGGATCAAAAAGGGAATATTCCAGGCATGTGATGGAAGGTTCTAGAAGACATCATTACAAGGAGTGGAGAGCTCGGATCTATGAAGGCATGCTCCCATGGAGGACCACTTCGACACTTGGCAATCGATCTATAACTTCATAAAGGCATGACGGTGGTTACTAAGGTTATAAATGCAAGCGCTCGATAGAAGAAAGATATAGTGTGCGGAGAATACGAGGAGAGAAAAGAGAGGTGAAGCCCTGTAGAAACATAATGAAGGATTTTAAGGGTTAGGGATTAGCGAGAATATAGGATTCATGACATGTTTAGATGGGTGGGTTTGCTTTCAATTTTGTAATATGATGAACATAATATAGTTCTAATGCATGACTAGGCTCTGCATGGTTGTATGAGGATTTGTTATGACCTCAAGGGATGTAATGTGGATTACTTGGATTTTTAATATGAATATAAGGTTCATTATGATCCATATATATGTTTAGAAGTATAATACTTATGCATTTCCTTTATGTATGAACCATTTACATATGCTACTTGTTATTTTTATTTTTTGAATGGGATGAGATAACAACTCGTTCTAGGCTCTTAGAATGTGGCATGGTTCTTTTCTACTCATTTCCATTTGAATATCTATTATAAGATGCTGCATTCTCACAAGACTCACCTAAAGGAGAGACTAGGCACCCACACGTGCCTCAAGAGAGCTCTCAGTGCTGTAGGGTAATAGGCCAACATGCATGGGATTATACTACTGGTCTAAGGGTATAAAATATGACTACATGGAGTAAATCCCTCAACTAAAAATCTCCATATGTCAAGATTTAATGACTCTAGATAGGTCTTCATCTTGTGCTTCTAGGATATCCTTCAAACTTTTTAAGTTTTCTCCAAAGGACCTTCTACGATACCAATTGTTGGAAGAAAAATAATTAGTATGGGGATCAATAAGTGTTCTTAAAACTTTTACTTCAACCATTCATTAAGCCAACATCATCAAAGCAATATCATCTAGTTATAAAAAACTATCAAAGTAACATATCACCATCCACATAAGCATGAAACAAGAGAGAGTACACATGAACACATCATTTAGATGGGAAAACCTCAAAGGGAAGAAAACCCACTAAAATTTTCTTATATATATAACAAAATTAAATATTTAGTGAAGCACCAACTCCACAAGGAGCACCAACCCCTAATTTATTTAGCACCAACTAGAATTTAGCAAGCACCAACTTGCAAGGAGGCTATAACCCCATGATTTAGTGAATCAAAACTCCACATGAATCACCAACCCCTAAATTTTTATTAAGCACCAACTTGTAAGGAATACTAAGCACCAACTTAGCCACTTAAGAATGTTCTCCACATTCTTCTTGTTGTTATCTCAACAAATGTTGGACTTCTTTACTCTTATTATATATTTTTATCTTCTTCTTCTTGGTGGGATTTAAATATATGATATGTAAGTCACATAAAAATTCTCTCAAGATTCTAATACACAATTTGATCTTCAAACATTCATACACCTGCTCTATTTCTCTTGGAGACACACAAAACTACCTTTCTTGCTTACTCGCTTGTACTTCTTCTTCACTAGGTCATATGAAAAATCTAATATTCATCAATTTTATGAGTGTAATTAATGAAATCATTACACTCCTTATTTGGTATACAAGACCTTATTCTTATCAAACATATAACATGTAGCTCGATGTATCTCCATATCCTTCTCTAGCTCAAATATGCCTAATTATCCTTGCTTATATACATGAAAAACCACACATACCACTTAGGTTAATGATAATGGATGATAAAACACTATAAAAACATGAATAAAACATGAAATATTCACAAAAAAACTCCATTTGGTCTATTATATCTCAATTTGGTTCATACTTCTTCATTGGGACTCAAGAAGGCCTAATTCAACTAGGTATATCCACACAATGATGCAACTTGACATGTTTGAGAAACTATGAACATATCTAAAGATTAATAACCTTCCAAATAATTTTTCAAATACCTTATCTTACATCCTTCATGCTTATAGATCTTTGCACTAACCATAATTTCCATGAAACTACCTCAAGAACAATATTTCCCTATTAGACCAACACACCTAAAAAGTTTGTCTTGCAAGATGAAACTTGTAGTACCTTGAAAAACTTAACCATGAACAAATAAAAACATGAGCATGTACATCATGACATTATTTGCATCACCACATACTTGTATCACCATGAAAAAAATTATAAGGAATTGAGAATAACTTTGCAAATTGGTTACCAAACTCAAACTACCCCAAAAATCATTCTTATAAATAGAATTTGTATGACAACTTAACGAATAGAACTTGTCTAGAAATAATCATAGGCATGTATTAAAGGTCCTAAAATTCATCCACGATGAATTTAGATACTTTTTCCTATGCAAGATTTGAGAGATATATCAATTTCTTCATAAAACAACTTTTTACCCTTACTTTTACACATTCTTCTGATCCAATCATCACACTTGGTCAAAAATTCCGTTATGAGACATTTTGAGAAAAATATTTCCTATCAACTTCATTCTAGAGTTTTAGAAGGGTTTATGAGCAATTTTAGTGTTAATATTTGTTCATAAATATTTGGGCCTTAAACCCCAAAACAATTCTATTAAACTTAAGATATAACCTCTCCCCACTTGTCCTAAAGAGATCACACTACCGTACGAGTTTACACGTGCCAATAAGCATCAAAAAGTTCACTTTGAGTTGGGATTCTCAATTCCAAGAACATGGTAAGGCTAAAAATTATTTTTCTTGCAAAATCCTTCAAAGTCTTTACCTAAAACTTGCCAACACACCTGTATCAACATACCACACCACTATCCATGCTCACATTTTCATTATTATAATGTAAGAATATTATCCTACTTCATTAGGACAATCTTTATCAAGAACAAGGTCTAGGACCAGACCTCAAAATCACTTTCCATGTAATATCCTCTAAGTTTTTGCTTCAAAACTTCATTAATAGACCTAAAAAAACTTTTCATACCTCTCAAAAATCTCACATGTGCATACATTCCTTGAAAAATGAACCTCATACATTGTTAGGTCATGTTTTCTTCATCTTGTTTGGCCTTGATGCTAGGAAAAGGCATGTATACCCCTTTAATATCACTCAACATCATCTACTCATGCCCAAAAAATGATAAAATACCATTAATACTTGTTTGCACTCATCTTATCAAGAAACCATGGTAAAATCTTCACACAAGGTCTTTTCATACCACAACTTAACCAATAGTAGGCTTCTCAAACACCTGAATTTCTTCAACAAGGAATCATTTGACATCATTTCAATAATATCAACACTTCAAGATATTAAAGACATCACCAAAAAACCCCTAATGACCTATGACATCAACATCATCCACTTGACATAAATGACAACTCTTCAACAAATCTCATGATAACATTATAGATACAAAACTACACATATCCTTGATACCATGGTGCATATTTGAGAAATACTACCAACTAATCCCAATATTGGGTCACTATCAAGTTCTCTTGTGTCAAGATCTACAACTTATCCATCATTACATCAAAGTAAAAATATGGTAACCATATTTTCCTAAATAAGGTCACAAATAGTTCTCATGTAATATTCTCGACTTATATTCTTTTCTACCTTTTTATTATTACACCTTATGGGTGCCTCACCTAATAATTGATAAGCTTAAAAACAAACTTTTTTATCTTAGAAAATTTTAATCTCAAATTATTCATCATCTAAATCAACCATGATTTTTCCCCATCACCTAGTGCTTCTCTAGTGTGCTTTGGTAGGACTACTCTCTTCAAGTCCTATTCTAACTTTATCTCAAATATTTCCCTTTTGGGAACCTATTCATAGCTTTATCCTAAGAATTTTTCTGATAATTATCATTTTATCCATCATCCTACTCATCCTCATATCCCTAATTATATTTCTCTACATCCTCATATTTTTCCTCATTGGGTTGATCATTAGGAACTCTTTGTTAGAGTGTAGTTAATTGACCATGCGTATCTGTCAAAAGTGCTAGGATTTGATCCAACTTTTCCCACCGATCATTTACATTATTATTATAATTTAATTTCCACTTATGGATGTAGTTCATTTTCTTTCAATATTTCTCTCGGGAATGACATGACAATTTTTTTCGAAAATTAGAAAACATGAGAATTCCCTATTATTGATTTTGGGATTTGACACCAAGGTGTAATAACCTCGTAATGGGTGACTAGAAAAACACACCAAAAAAAATTGAACCATAACTTTAATAACCTTTAAATATCTAGGGATGAAAAATCCATTTCCTAGTCCTACACATAAAAATAAAACACATGCAAAAACTAATATAAATATAGTACAAGTAGTTCAAAGTTATCTTACATATTAAATTGAGTTAGGTCACTCATATTAACTTTTATATTTTCCTTCTTTTGTAATGTAAGTTAGGTTAATGTGCATAAAAATAATTACAAATACCTAAATGATTTTTATATCATTGTTCATTCAATTAAACTATTGCATTTAATTTAATCCATTTTTAGACACCTAAAATATGGTTACGCAATTTTAATACTAATATTACACTAATTACCCTCTTTCCCATCATTTCCTTTATAATTGGTGATTTTACGCTAATTAACTAACACTTCCCTTCATTAAGATCAATTAACGACACTTTGTTAATTAATTATCCTTTACCCCATTCTAGATGTCATTTGATGACACTTCATTAGTTATAATCCTCCTC
Source organism: Taxus wallichiana var. yunnanensis (assembly GCA_018340775.1). Classification (NCBI taxonomy): domain Eukaryota; kingdom Viridiplantae; phylum Streptophyta; class Pinopsida; order Cupressales; family Taxaceae; genus Taxus; species Taxus wallichiana. Next base: position 957,459,461 of record CM031234.1, read on the forward strand.
CAATAATTTAATTAACCATCATTAGTCAATTAACCCTTTATAACCTTGTATTTAATCAATAAACCCTCTTATTGGTTAAATCCCTCTTTCAAATAATCTCAATCCTACCTATTTTCCCCTAAATCACCTCCAAATAACTTTCTAAGCTTATCTTATCCTATTAATTAATCCTAGTTTATTAACTAAACCATCTCCAACTCTCATGTGTTGCTTAATTCTAATCAATTCTTTCTAATCAAGCTTATCTATTCTAATTATATTTTATCTTTTATCCAACATTCATTAGGTTTCTAGCTTCTCCCAAATTGGAAATCTATATAAAGTACCTACCCCTTCCTTCCAAACTTACACCATGCTTTGAATAGTGATTATTATAGGCATATTGATAAGAGAATTCTCCACCATTGAAGAAGCTTGTTAATCTTGCCTCCATTCATCCACTCTTTCCATTAGAGTAGTAAAGGAAGATCCATACATGACCTTGTAGCCATTTTGGAGAGATATTTTCCTCTTGTGAGAGATAGCCATCCTTTGATCTCTTTGTGATCTTAAGGAGCAACTTACAATTTAGAAGGCATATTCATTAAGTAAGAATTAGCTTGATGTTTTCAAAGCTCCATTTGGATGCATTAGTTTAAGATTTTTATCTTGCATAGCCTTATCATGATGTTAATGGTAGATTATCTTAGTTCATTTGAAACTACTTGGTGTTAGTTTCCATTAAATTAGCTTAGCTTATTTAGCATACATACATTTGGCATGCCCGATGGGAGTTACTCCATTGTCTCATGCATTTATTTCAAGTTTTTGTAGTTTAGTTTCATTTTTCTTTACTAACCCTCTTTTAAGCATTTATTGATAAATATTGTGATTATTAACTTGTTTTGTTAAGTTTGCATGTGTTGAGTTCTCTTTGCAGAGATATAAGGGAGGTGAGGTGTTGCCAAATTTGAAGTTAAACAACAAATATTTGAGCTTTTTGACATTATTTTTGTCAAAATCCCATGTTTTTGAAGTTGCACAGGTTCCTTGCATTAGTATTTTAACACTAGCATCAATGTTGAAAGGATTTTACTACCGTTTCTAGGCTTGTGCTAATGTTTCTAGGCTTGCGTTAGCATTTTATAAAATTTTCACCTCTATGTAGCTCACGTGCTACTATTGAACTAGGCTTGTGTTAGCATCTCTCTTCCCGAGCTAGTGTTAAAATTTTTCCTTCTTTGTCTACACAGAGAATTACCTGAACTATTTTTGAGACCCTTATGCTACCATTGATTTAATTTTGCTACTATTTCTAATCTTGCACACCATTGATAGCCCTACATTAATATTAAAAGCTTGCACTAGTGTTCTGTGTAAAATTTTGGCTCGGATTCCAAGAAATTCCATAATCTAATTTTGGTGTTTTCTATTGTTTTATAGGTTTTTCTAACTTATGTTTACAGGTTTTGATTTAAATCAATTTTTCTAACATGTCTAAATGCTTTGATGAATTTTTTATTTCCATGTTTTTCTTAAGTTAGGCTAAAGTTTGTGTATGCTCTTCTCTTGCACCTTTGGTGATCTTGAGAATCAAAAGAAACTTTAGTTTTATTTTTAACATTTGGATTAAACTTGGAAATTTCATCATTTATTTTGTTAAGGAATGAATCTTTTACAAAGCATTGTTTAAAGTCATTTGATTTAAGTTTTCCATTTTTCTATCTAGTTGAATCAATTGTTGTGTATGCTCTTCTCTTGCATCCTTGGATGATCTTGAGAATAAAAAGCAACTTTGGTTCACTTTTTGTAAGGAAACTACTAAATATTTTGTGTGCATAGCCTGAATCTTATCAAATACTTGACCAAAAAAATACTAACGACATTTTTTTATAGGTTACCAATGGTGTAATAAACCAAATTTTAATAAAAGATAAAAACACACCATTTATTCAAAACATTGTATTTGCAGGTTTGGGTAACAGTTATGGCTCATCCGTTTTAAATTGTGGGAAGTATCTTGGCATAAGTCATAAAATTCATTATGAGGATTACCACAGAACCCCAAATTAGTCCACACCTTGAGAGAACTAGTGGACAAAATGGGAAATGCCCCACTACCCACTTGATTAGAACAAAACCATGAGAAATAGCTTTAAGTTTCCCATACGAGGCCTCGTTCATTATTTTTATTATGGGGTAATGATCCTTTATCTAATTTACTAGAAAAGCATACCTATCTTAGGAAATAATTGGTGAGTGTTGAGAACAAAAGCTTAGGCAACCATTTGGCATTGGGGACAACTTGAATTTATTCATCATGTTCTAAAGAGATTTCAAAAGTAACGACTTTTTCAAAGTAAAAACCTTGTTATTCAAACAAGGGGAGAGTCCATTAAATTTGGTGCCATGTGACATTCATCACGAAACTTACAAAGCAAAACTTTTTCCTAGTTTCCACCTTGTCATAAGACAAGGTGAAACTTTACCAAAGTTATCGTTGCGTATTTTTCATCCCCATTTGATCTATCTCCTTTGTTCTCTTGTTTCAATTTTGGAAAAAATAAAACATACATGTAACTACAAAAATAATTGTGTCCACCACTTTTGTAGTCACTTACATGACCATGTTGTGGTAGGAATGTTAAGTGTTGAAAGTGTGCTTTGGTATGTCCTCATGTTTTGGTAAGCCTATATCTTGATACCCATGTCAAGATCATCTCATTGTAGTTAGGTTGTCTCATCATTGATTTCCCTTGAGTTGTTACGTTGCTTCTCGCATCATATCCATACATTTTGGATACTTACATCTTATTTTCTTGTAAAACTTGATATAAGTTTCTAGATTGTATTGTTATGTTGCTCACATAATATCAAATCCTTGTTATACTTAGACCTTTTTTTACCAAACATTTCCTTAAGTTTTGGAAAGTTCCATTGTTACATTTTTGCATCGTGTCAATACCATTTTGATACTAACATCTCACTTTTCCTAAAATCTTGATTAAAAGTATCCAAGTTGTATTGTTGTGTTTCTCGCATTGGTAACCTCCATTTTCAAGAACTTAGACTTTGTTTGTCTTAAAACTTGTTTGGGTATACCTTGAATCAAAATCACTTCAACATCATTTTAATACTTAAGTATTGTTTATCCCAAACTTGATTTAAGTATTGAAATTTTGTTTTCATTATTGAACCAAACCATATTTGAGATTTAGGGAGTAGATACTTTTGTGATTAGATCCTTGTTTAGAACTTGTTTGACTTGTCCTTGGTTCTTCTCATCATACAGCTTTAGGTTCTTTGATTCATTAATTTGTCAATTCCATTTTCCTTGGATTCTTTAGGTTTCTTTACCTTGCTTATTTGGCATTCATTGAGACATTTACAGCCATCACGCTACTTGATTTTTCCTAGGGTCCTTGTAGTATTTGTACACATTTATTAAACCCTAGCTAAACACTTCCCATTATGCCTCCTATTACAAGAATGGGGCACAAAAATTAGGGTCAAATCCTTTTGTCAATGATAAATTAAACCCCTTATTTGAAGAAGACAACATGGTTGACCATAGTGGTGATGAGGGGAACTCTCCTCAAGATAACTTTGAATTTTACCCTACCCACATGGATAACTTTCTATTCCAAAAAAATGAACTCTTAGTACATGTTGTATAATTAGGGGATAAAATGCCACCTAAATTTGACCATACTCTCCTCACAAACATGGTTTGTGGGGAAGAAGAGGAATAACAACCCCTTTGATATATAGATGACATACTAAATCTAGGACATGCGTCTACTTTCGGTCCACATAATGACGAAGATGCACCCCCTCAAAACATTGGTAGTTATCGTACACCCATTGTTCACATCAACCATGATGTAAACGTAGAAAATGCAGAACACGAAGATTGTGAACAACCACCTCTACGTGACACTCACAAAGAAAAGTAAAATGAGGAGGTCACAATCCAACAAAAATTACAAACCCTTAGTCATCAATTGGCAAGTTTGGATTCTCATGTCTATAAAGACCCGTAAAATAAAGTTTAAAACTCCACATATAGACAAAACCAAGGCTACATATCAATATTTTTTCACAAAGAATCCATGTCACGAAAAACCTAAGGCTACGTATCATGAGTTATACACTGATAATTGAGGTGGTGAAACATCCAAATCTAACCATGTATACATGCCTACTTCACCTACACATGGACAAATATTTGATCAAGAATGGTAGTCTATGAAAAATTCCCTCACCAATTTACAAGAAAACAATGTAGGACACAGTAAAAAGTACCAATTTGAAGAATTGTTCCCTTATCCTTTTGATAGAGCAATGTTAAGAACACCCTTTCCACCTCACTTTGACTACCCTAAATTCAATAAATATAGGGGTAAGGGTGACCCATGTGATCATGTTAAAGACTTCTTCATGGCTTGCCAAGAATTTTCCTATAGTGACAACTATCTCATTCGCCTATTCCCACGAGTCTTAGAGGCTAGACACTTGAATGGTTTCTCCATATACCTAAAGGGTCAATCTTCACATGGGTTGAATTGGCAGAAAGTTTTTTGTGTCAATTTTCATTTAATATGGAGAGTGACATTACCATGTTATACTTATGCAAAAATAAACAAGGAAATAATGAAAACTTTGGTGGGTTCTTACAAATATGGCGAGGGTTAGCTAGTCGTTTCCCTTACTCAATACCAAAGAAACATCTTGTTAGCATTTTTGTACCAAATTTACATCCTTGAATTCACTTTCCACTTGCAAATCCAATGTGGTAATAATTTAAAAGAATTTATAGAAAAAGGAAGCTAGATCAAGAAGGATTTATTATCTAAAAGGACATTGAAATGATTTTAAAGAGAAAATCATGAAACAAACCTGTAGATAATCTTAAATTCTTTTAAAACAAGAACACAATTTTTGTAGGTGATTGTATAACTGATTAAAAATGTGTGCAAGAAGTCAAAAAAATTATCCTTTGAAGCTTACCAAAGGACTAGTTACACCAGAAGTCAAAATATGTATGTTCACTCCTCTCACGGATTCTTTGTCGTCTATATTGAAATAATTAGATGTAGTCAACATGATCAAATTTCATAACATTGCATTGTATGCATATGATGCACCTAAACCGTCATGGTATAAAGACCATGAATATTGTGAGTATCATCATGTTAAGGGCCATATCACTAAAAAATGTTTGAAGTTAAAGCACTTCATTCAAGACCTTATTGATAGTGGAGAGGTTGAGATGGATTCACTTGGACCCAAAAAATATTCTAATAAAAATTTGGGAATTTACAAAGAGTTGTTTCCTAAACATAAACAAGCAGATAAAAAGTTGGATCAAGGTCAATATTCTCAAACTAAAAGTGCCAATCATGTTTCTAACTCTACTAATCCCTTTGATTCCCTTGTTTGTTGCATCAATCCATCTATTGAGCATGTAAAAATATTATGATCAAGGCATAACATTGCACCATGGAAACATGACATGTTCACCTCGTTATCCCAGAACCTCCTCTTCCTACCTCTCAAGATAGTCACTATGATATTTTGGAACAATTTGACTAGATCACTTCTAATATTTTGATCTTATATCTTCTTAAAATATCCAATGTTCATAAGGATATCCTTTGTAAAATAGTTTAGGGGTCAGGAGTTTCAATTAATATTGATCCTACGTGCTTCCAAGCCTTGGTTGTGCAAATTACTCCCTCTCGAAAAACATTAATTTGATCCATCATGATATTCTTAGTGATGATCATACACACAACCTACCCTTTTATATAGAGGTCATTGTTAATCGTAAAAAGATAAAAAGGGTGCTTGTGGGCAGCTTATATGGCCTAAATATTTATAATTTAAAACTTGTTAGACAGTTGGGGTGTATTGACATTAATTTGGATCCTAAAATCATCATGATCAAGGCTTATGATAACACAGAGTGAAAATTATATGGTATGATCACTTTTCCTATGGAATTTACTCCTACTAGTCATGATACTTGATTCCATGTCTTGAATTAGACCTTCCTTATAATATGCTCCTTGGTCACCCATGGATACATGCCATGCATTTCGTGCCTTCCAAGTTCCATCAATGTATTAAATTTTATCATGGTGGAATTTTTTTACCATTTTGAGGATCCACAACCCTTCACTCATTATAGTTCATTTTCAAGTTATTTCCCTACTACCTATGAATGTCATTCCACTGAATTGGCTATCTTGTTTTATTCGAGGCTCTTTCCTCCCGCATTGATCTAGATACCTTGTGCTCTAATAAGTATGGTGCTTCTATATTGATCTCTCACTTTAATTCATGGGAGATTAAGGTTCTTGCAAGTGGTTGTGGACAATATAACCTCCAACAGGACCTCATGATTTCCAAACTCCCCCTATCACCTAGAACATGTGGTGGTTTTTGTTACAAATATCAATGGTCCCAGGAACACTGTAACGTTGATAATTTTACTCCTGGTGGCCTTTTTGGTTTTAAGAAACTACTCAAAACTTATATGTCTCATCCTCTAATGATGATGAGATGGCTTCATGCTATCAATCACCCAAATATGTTATCCTAAATAAAATGATTTATGCTATGAGATATAAAGGATATGGATGTGGCATAAATGAACAAGGTGTGAGGAAGATATTTTAATACCACATCTTAAAGTAGAAATATATAGTATCATTATCCGACCGTATGGTTCCCATCCTTTTAAGGTCAAAGAAACCTCTTCTGAACAAGAAGATAGTTCATCTAATTATGACAAGAACAAATTCCCAGTGTAGTCTCTACACATACCTTGCCTCTACGAACATGTTTCCTGATATGAATATCCTAACCATAGCCCCTACCATTCTTAAATTAAATCTTGTCTATCCTTCCCTTTTCAACTGGGACCAAAAACAACACATCCTAATGGATTTATTTGATAATGACGAAGAAATTGGTGACTTTATGGGTCTTCGTGATAGCATTCCTGTTGGCAACCATAAGAAGGGATTCTCCATCAATCTTAACACATGTGTATACTTTGCAGAGGAGGATGAAATTCATGGTCAGACAAATTTAAAAGATAACAAGGAAAGATATCATCAAAGAAGCCTTGTAAAAATAAAAATTCCAAGTCCTATAGTGATAACCTCTTCAAGGCATTTGCAGAAATTTTTTTGAAACATTGACGGATATAAAAAGTTACCACTCTAAGGGTGAAGATATCATTGAGACACCCTTAGATGAAGATCTAAATATCCCTCATGATTCTATGTGTATGGAAGATGAATCCAAACTTCTCATGGAGGATACTATAGACGTGAATATTGTGCATGAGGATCAACCTAGAATTGTTAAGTTGGGAGTTTCCCTCTAAGCCCCAAAATAGAATACCTTTTTCATGCTTCTAAGATAATTTTCATACATATTTTCTTGGTCCTCTGTGGAAATTTTTGGTTTAGATCCCTCATTGGTAGTGCATAAATTAGTTTTCATGAAGAATCAAATCCCATCAAGAAATTTTTTAGAAAGATGCATCCTCATATTGTCCTTTTGGTTAAATAAGAGATGGAAAAACTATTGGTAGCAGGCTTCATTGGGCCTATTGATTATTTAGAATGGATTTATAATACATTTCCCATACAAAATAAACCCATTGGTATTAGAATTTGTATGGACTTCAGATACATTAATAAGGAATATCAAAAAGATGATTTTCCTCTTCCTAACATTGACATGATTATCAATTCAACTGCTGGTTATGAAATTCTATCCCTCATGGATGGATTTTCAGGTTACAATCAGATTAAAATTGTAGAAGAGGATCAACATAAAATCACATTTACAACCCCTTTAGGGAAATTTTGTTATCAAGTCATGCCCTTCGGTCTTAAGAACGTAGGTGCAACCTATAAAAGGGATATGACAGTCATCTTCCATGACATGCTTAATGATATAATGGAAGATTATGTTGATGACATCCTGGGAAATATAGTACTAGAGTATAACATCCTAGGGTATTATTATAGATCTTCCAATGTCTCATAGATTACAAGGTTAGACTGAATCCAAAGAAATGTGTCTTTGGTGTGCTATCTAGAAAATTTTAGGTTTTATTGTGTCAAGAAGAGGAATTGAAGTTGACCCAACAAAGGTCACTGCCATTACTGAAATTCCTCCTCTAAATAACCTTAAACAATTGTGTAGTTTATAAGGAAAAATTTAGGCTATTCACCGATTCATTTCTCAACTCGCAGATAAGTGTCATTCCTTTACACATCTTCTTAAGAAAGATGTTGATTTCCATTGGGGTCCTAAACAAACAACAAAGTGTTTATGTTACTCAAGGGTTATTTTTCCAAACCACCTATTCTTATGCCGCCTAATCCAGTGAGCCCTAGCTATTGTATATTTCAGCCACTCAATTTGCAATTGGCGCACTTTTGGCTTAATATGATATAAATCAAAAATAAAAATCCATCTACTATCTTAGTCACACTTTGATTTCTTATGAGCTTAACTACCCACAAATTGAGAAATATTTCTAGGCCATTGTTGTTTTTACTTTCCACTCAAGTAATTATTGTCTAAACCAACACTTAATGGAAGGATGGCTAATTGGATCATCTTGCTCAGTGAGTTTGATATTGAGTATGTAAATCAAAAATTAATTAAGGGGAAAGTACTTGTGGATCAATTATTTGAAGCTACCCTTATGGGAATAAAACCATTAAGTCTAGAGCTATCGATGCTTTTGTAATGTATTTTGAAGAATATGTCACATGGTAAATGTAATTTGATGGATCATTTACCTTTCATGGTTCAAGAGCAGGAGTTGTGCTTATCACCCATGTAGGTGATCTGATTCCTCAAGAATTTAGACTTGGCTTCCAATACACTAATAACATAGCTGAATTTGAAGCCCTGATTGCTGAGGCTGAAAATTTCTACATGATGGGACATCAGACAAGTTAACTTTATAGGTGATTCTCATCAAGAAAGTAAATGATGAATATAAGGTTAAGGATGAGAAGATCCTCCCTTACAAAAAATTGGTGGATACATTGAAGGAGTTTTTTAGATATAATGCTCTAACAGATACCCAAAGGATATAATTTCTCGACAGATGTGATTGCCATAGTTGGATCTATGTTACGCATCCCACCTAGAAATAATGACATGTCATTCTTTGTGGAACATCTAAGAGTACCAGTGTATGACATGTTGGAATATTGTTTGGTGTGTGAAGTTATTGGTCCCTTATTCCCCCAGGTATGTTGAAATCTATAATTACCTACATGAAAAAACCTTTCCCCTTGACATTTCTTATTCTAATAAATGAAACTTAATCCACTGCATAGCCTGTTATACCCTCCTTATAGGTACTCTCTATCGTAGAGGCTATGATGGTAATATGTTACGTTGCCTTAATTCGGAAGAATCTATCTTAGTGGTCAAAGAGGTGCATGATGGCATCTATGGGGCCCACACAAGTGGAATGGTTCTTGCTAAAAATATATTGAGAGTAGGCTATTATTGTCCTACCATGGAAACTGATTGTTTTCAGTATGTTAAGAAATGTTTGCTATGTCAAAAATATGGAAATTTGATACATACTCCAACACATTCATTGAAACCCATTACGACACCGTGGCCTTTTTCAAAGTGGGGAATCAATCTTATTTGGAAAATTACACCCAATTCCTCTTATGGCCACAATTATATCATAACTGCCACCAAGTATTTCACAAAATGGCCACAACTATATTATCTATCACTACAACATTCCCATTTCCATTGTATCTAAAAATGGTAATTATTTAAATAATAAGATAGTAAAGTCATTATACCAACACTTCCAAATAAAAAAAAGGTCAAATCCCTTTACCCTCAAGGTAATGGAAAGGATGAATCCTCAAACAAAACTCTTGTTCACATCACGGAGAATATGGTTAACAACATTGTTCGTAATTTGTACCCACATATTCTTCCCACCCTATAAGCTTATCTGATATCCATATGTACCCCTAATGATGATACTCCATATTCACTTGTTTTTGGCACAGAGGCTATCTTTCCCCTTGAGATTGAGCTCCCATATTTGTGCATATCTTTGAAATATTATCTAGACAAAGAGGAAGACTATAGAGTGGCCAGACTTGTAGAATTGGATTCAATGTATGAGAAGTGCCTTCACACACTAGAGTATTTAAAATTGTATCAAAATCAAGTACAAAAAATATACAATAAGTGGATCATACCTCACACATTTGAGGTAGGAGACCTTTTCTTAAAGGAGAATCAGTTCAACACTACCAAAGATCGAGAAAAGAAAGGAAAGTTTGAACCTAACTAGTTGGGACCATATGTTGTGGTCACTAAATTTGGCTCAAGCATATAAACTTGTTGATTCTGATGGTGATGAGGGTAGTGAATCCATGAATGGCATGCACCTCAAGCATTTCTACACCTAAGCATGGGAACACTTCAAAAATATAAAAATATAAAAATCGGAAAAAAGAAATAAAAAAGTAAAGAAAAATAAAATCATCCAAGTGTGAAAACCACGCAATTATGACACTTTGGACAATTCCCTTGGTGGAAACCATTTTTTATCAACATAGGAGGATTCATTTTTCATAATCATCTCACACCTAGGGATACAATTACTTTGTCCTAATCTATTTTTCACTTGTATCTCGAGTTTCTTTTGCGCCTATCCTTCGTGGCCTTAATCCGGATGATCCTATTCTTGTAAATATGTGAGCATTTTACCTTTTTACATTACCATATAAAATTGGGGGCACTCTTTACATCTTCAATTTCTTATACATATGTGTTTTGTATGCCTTTTAACATTCCTATCTCACACTCTGGGGCATCCACACGTCTTTGTTTTCTTGTACATAGCTTCAAAATTTTTTTTAAAAATCCCAAAAAACATTCAAATATACTTTGAGAAAATCCTAAACATTAAATATAGTTTTTATAGAAACAAACCAAACACAATATAACATTGTCCCACCACAACTACCAAAACAACACAAAACATTTCAAAATTGTCCCACAAAAAAAAAGTAGTGTTTTCCTTACTTGGTTTTTTGTTTGTACATAGTTTTGTTGGCTTGTTGTGTGTTGACTTACATGATTTTTAGATTATTTTGTCTTTTCTTGATTAGATTAATTCTTGTTGCATTGTTCAAGTGTGTTTAGAGTAGATTTGATTAACTATTTATTTTACTTGTATTGGTTGTTTGTACATTTTTTGTTATCATTTCATCATTCACATCATCTATATCATCACATATAACATCTACACATCTCATCAAATAAAATGTTAAGCTACATCATCATGGAAATGAACATCAAACATGTATGTTAAGATAACATCATATAATATCATCAATGGGGCAATAAGGATTATTTTTATCCCCCCATCATAAACCATAATAAAAACATGGGCTAAACATGTTATCTCATAAAACAAAATGTGATAAATAATCAAATTCCATCATCATCATATCAAAATAAATAAATTAATGTCCATATACATAAGTGTGTCTCGATATATATCGATACAAAAAAATCCACTATGGTCATGGGTCAAAAATGTGCGCCTTCATTTTGAGGCATGATAAAAAAATACATATACATCGTGTTGAAAATGTGTGCCTTCATCACAAGGCATATAATAAAAATAGATACATGGATACATAAGAAAAATCAACCCTCAATCTCACCAACACTTAGACTACTTGTCATGTGGCCTAGTGATGGAATTTGGCTAGGGGGAGGAATCTAAACTAATGTGGCGGACTTGGAAGGCCTTTGTAATATAGATCTCGATCGGCTACCTACAATATAGCTATATGGGAGTGACTTTGTCCCTATGGAACTGTAGCATGGTATAATGCCTTGTAATGTTCTACCTCAGCCAATGCTACAACAAAATCATATACCGAATCTGGGAATCCTTCTGTTAAAGCTGCATGATGTAGAGCATCACACTCTATTGTGAGTCTTGAAACATCCACCTGTAGTTGAGTCCTCTCAGCTCCCCACTGTGCTCTCTCTGCTATGACCTGGTCTCACTCTGTGACAACCATCTCTACTCACTATTGTAAGGTCTTCACTGTAATGAAATCTATGTTGTCACACTGCAGAACCATATCTCTCTCAAGGTGTAATGTGGCCACTAATAGCCCACCTACTCCTAGAATAACCTTGAATCTAGGAACATGTATTTGTGGTGACCTTGGTGGTGATCCTTATCCCCCACCTATTGAAATATATGGCAGTGGTGATCCCCATCCATCTCCCTCACCCCACCTATTGAAATATGTAGAATCGCTACTTGGAGCGGTGAGGGTGGAACCCAATCAAGGGAACTTGTTGTGCCTATACTTATACACCCTATGTTGAATCTATTTTATAATGGGAACCTCTTATGCCTAAAATTTTTCCTACTATTGTGAAGCCTATTGTGGGGGTATATTCTATAGTGGTACCTCTTTGGGGTGGTACTGTAGAGAGGACCTCGCTATGTCGGTCCCCCTGTCCCTATCCCTACTCTCCTTGTAATACTACATCATCCTCAGGATTCCCTAATCTAGCCCTATCTTGTAGGGCCGAACTCAAGACCTACTATCATTGTAGCTATGCCGGTAGCTATGGCGGCATGTGTAATTGTGGTGGATCTAGGAAATACAGTGGGATACCAAGGCCCATAGTATGTAATGGTCCCCTGTGTCCACTATTTTCCTGTCCATCCCATATCTATGGGACGACACCATAAAAATTGTCAAGTTCCATCTATGGTCAAATGTGGGGCCCAAAATCAAAAGTATCTTACGCTCTATGTGTGTACCAAATCTCATCTCCATGAATACCCTAGATGAGACCAAACTTCCATTGAACTCTATCAACATGGAACCACTTTAGAATATATCTACGATTTCCTATCGAAATTGGTCCACCTCGATGTTAAGCTCTGCACCATCCTCTTGCCACTAGTATAGAAGGTATAATCACTAGGTCACCATGCTCAGAGTTGTAAATCATTGAATATTAATCTATAGTATGTTGTGTCACCATGATGATATCGAAATCCTCACCGCTCGAATCCCATCCCCTACAAGATGGCTCATTTGGTGCTATGGCTCTCGATCTCCAGTGGGCATCTGGAAATATGATTCCATCGCAAGACTCAAGCTACTCATCTTTATGTATGCAATCAAATGAAGATCCCTATATAAATGAGCTAGTATGCATTGACCCTAAGAAAATACCTATCCATCCATGAGTTTGTGCACTACTCCTATTAAGTCGAGTGGAAAATGAGTCCCCATATTTTCAAGAATTAGGTAGCTACATAAAACATCCATCGGATACACTATTAAACATGAAATCCTTTGATCCTCAAAACACATGTACAAGTGCACTAACATGCCCCATCACGGTATTTCCTACAATCTGAAATAGATCCCATATATGATCTAGCATCTAGTTATGATGCCCGTCATATGTCACCAAGCTTCCTTGGATCATAAATTTGAGGATCTGATACACATCATCTAATGTCATGGTCATCTTGCCAGTGGGAAGTTTGAAGGTCTGGATCTCACTATGCCACCTCTTTTCTAAGGTAATAAGGAGGTTATGGTCCAACATGATGTGTTGCGGTTGCGTAATATATAATAACCCCATCACCTCCAAAACAACAATTAATTCATGTTGCTCTTGATGGGAGAAGGTATACTCATATGCTCTAAGGCATCCATATCACTTGTACACATCTAAATTGAGTAATATCACCAAAGATTACAAAAACACAAAATTAACACCATTTTTTCTAAAAAAACATCTTCCTAAGATGTTTTAATCACTCCTAATTTATTCTAAATCACTTATAATCATTTATAAATTCTTTTAAGGCCTTCTCAAAGGCCAAAATATTCACTAGTGCATGCCTTTTTGCACTAGTGCATGCCTATTAGCACTAGCACACACTTTGGAACACTAGTGCATTCCACGCTAGTGCAGGCCTTTTGACGCTCTTGATCTTATTTTAACACTAGTGCAAGCCCATGAAAACACACCTTTTTTCATGCCCATGCTGTCATTTTAATGTTAACGTGTGCCCAACCCTAAGATAAACCCAGTGTAATGCCTACATTTTCATTTTAATGCTAGTGTAGGACCATTTAAGATAACACATGCTCAAATACATTAACACACCCAAGGGCTTATGCTAGTATTAACCCCAAAACTTCCCCTAGCTATAACAAGCAATACATGCACTAAAAAATCATTATTTTGAGTTGTGTACCAAGATACTGTCTCCTTTCACCCTCCCAAACTCTCAAACTTGTTCAACACGATGTCTACGGTTCATTATACACACCATATCTCTCACGGGTCATAGTAAAATCTCTCAATAAAGTAATAGAGTGTAACATAAAATAATGGGTCGATGGATTTTAGTCCTCCCACCCTGCTATTTATACCCTCCAAGCCCTAGTTATTTTGTTTTCTAACACCCTAAGGGTTAGATGACTAATGTGTTGTTCTATTTTCTTCCCGCCATGTATTGGAGTTCCATCGTGATGATTATTTTTATTAAATAGTCATTTTTCTAACATTTTTTCCTCGTTGGGGCATATTTTTGCTTCCTAAAACTTTTGGTGATATCCCAAACACATCATAATTCTTCTATATCATTTTCTTCCTAAAAAAATTTTAAAATGTTAAAAATCATTAATAATCCAAAAAATTGGTAAAAATTTAATAATCTAAAAAATGGGTAAAATTTTAAAAAATCCAAAAATTGGTAAAAAGCATTCAAACATATACACAATGTCTTTCAAACATTGAAATTTTTCCTACAAAACAAATTTCTTGGGTCCTCACTTGTTCTTGCACACAACTTATGGATCATTTTGATCTACCTTTATTAACAAATATGGTTTACCTACTATTTTTCCCTTCCCTGCATAACTAGTTTCTTGGGGCGCTTTCATAGAGAACGAATGTTTTTTCATATGAGCCATGTGTCCTCCATGTATTCACCTTGCATGTATCCTTTCTTGGGGTGCCATTTTTAACCCTTTTCGTTAACTCAAACATTTCGTAGCTATAGTTAGATGACAAAAAAATTCCTACAACTATCTTGAGCATTGTTTGTTTCAGGTACATTTGTTTGTGTGTGTTTTCTTTGTTGTTATTCTTGGTTACTTTCTTGTATTACATTACATTTTGTATGTTGCATTGGGTTAGTCTTCACATTATATAAATTTTCTCCCAAACTAGTGGTTTTGTAGATTACCTTGAGAAATGATGAAAACATGTGGCTCTTGAGCCAACTGGGTTGAAATGCTATCTCTCTTTTCTTCATCTTCACTTTTTTTCATCACCATTTTATTCTATCAAAAAATTTATTCAACACCACCTAGGGAAATAGGGATTATATTTATTCCCCCTTCCTTCCCCTTGTTTTTTTATCCATTGAAATATTGGTTTTTATTTCCCCATCACTCACATTACACACTCACCTCTTAGGCTTATGTCGATTCTTCTTATTTAATCCTCCTTTTCGATCATCAATTGACCTCTTTCATCACCCCATCGACACTTGAGGGGGCATCCTTCATTCTACTAATTTTTCTTCCATTCCTTTAAAATTTACTTGTCTATAATTGTCTATTATCTTTTAAGTGGTGTCATTTGCGTTACGCCACCCCAAAGAGAGGCAAATGTAGACACCTAAAATCATCTTACACAATTTTAATACTAAAATTACACTAATTACCCTCTTTCCCATCATTTCCATTATAATTAGTGATTTTCCACTAATTAACTAATATTTCCCTCCATTTCGGTCAATTAACGACACTTTGTTAATTAACTATCCTTTACCCCATTCCAAATATCAATTAATGACACTTCGTTAGTTGTAATCCTCCTCCAATCATTTAATTAGCTGTCATTAGTTAATTAATCCTTTATAATCTTATATTTAATCAATAAACCCTCTTATTGGTTAAATCCCCTTTCAAATCATCTCAATCCTACCTATTTCCCTCTAAATCACCTCCAAATAGCTTTCTAAGATTATCTTAGCCTATTAATTAATCCTAGTCGATTAATTAAATCATCTCAAACTCTCATGAGTGATGCATTCTAATCAATCTTATCTCTTCTAATTCTACTTTATCTTTTGTCCCACATTCACTAGGTTTCTAGCTTCTCCCAAATTGGAAATCTATATAAAGGACCTACCCCCTTCCTTCCAAACTTACACCATGCTTTGAATAGTGATTATTAGAGGCATATTGATAAGAGAATTCTCCACCATTGAAGAAGCTTGTTAATCTTGCCTCCATTCATCCACTCTTTGCATTAGAGTAGTAAAGGAAGATCCATACATGGCCTTGTAGCCATTTTGGAGAGATCATTTCCTCTTGTGAGAGATAGCCATCCTTTGATCTCTTTCTGATCTTAAGGAGAAACTTATAATTTAGAAGGCATATCCAATTTAGAAAGAATTAGCTTGATGTTTTCAAAGCTCCATTTGGATGCATTAGTTTAATCTTTTTATCTTACATAGCCTTATCATGATGTTAATGGTAGATTAGATTAGTTCATTTAAAACTACTTTGTGTTAGTTTCCATTAAATTAGTTTAGATTATTTAGCATACATACACCATTAAACATGTGCATACATTTCTATTTATTCCATTTGTGTGAACAAGAGCATCATAAATATAATTCCAATAGCTAAGTTCATTTATTACCTTAATCATAAAGCATTCATAAAATTTATTTATAGATTAATTTTATTCACAAATTGTTGTACTTTTGTTACCCAAACCAAAGCTAGGTGCGTTGGCACTTCATTCAGTCATATCTCGAATGCTCACCCAAAGCACGCATAGCTACTAGGTCCCTCCTTTTTTATACTAGATAGGAATTTAACATGTATGTATATCATATTAATAACCAAGTAAACCATTCATGCATAGATAATCATTCTAACCATAGAAATTTGGAAACACGTATAATAATGAAACACTTAACCCATTTAAAAAAATTTAATATCAATTACACATTTAATCACCACTAATGATTCATGAACTACCATTATCCAAACTGATTTAATCCTTTTATTATCTAGATTCATACATGTGCTTTCTTTTCCTTGCTTTGCCGTCAAGTCTCCTTTCTTTTATCTGGTTCGGATATTTACATGGGCAACATTCCAACTCTACTTTTTTATTTTTAGCCACGCCTTCGTAAAATTGGCTAAGTCAATGTCTTTTTACTTTTATGCGTACAACCTCATACTCCAACCTATATTTTCACTACACGTTCCCCATGTGCACTACCTTGTTCTCCCGCATGTGCAAGTTTTTGTGCATAATCCTTCATGCTTCTTGGATACTTATTCAATTTCTTTGACCAACCTTACCCCATACTAGGTATGTTGTATGTCCTCGATAATAAATAATTAAGAATACTGATCAAGGAATGTTCATAGTAAAAAAATGAGGGCATATACCCAATGAATTAAAAGAATACCTGGCATGCTCTTGTCTTTACTCTTAGGATGGCCACACAAGACAAGGAACTTTGTATTAAGGATGCTCTCTAACTTTTACCATTATGTTAACTCCTTAGCTTCTACATCTAGAATTTCCCCTTCAATCCTTAGTACCTATGTAGGGTCCATGTTTTCTCCCTTTTATTTGATCTCTAACAACCCCACATGACCCGAGGTGACTCCCTCAAATGCATCCATCATTTACACAACTAATTACCCGAGCTCCTTAAGCCTTGTATCAAATTTTTCTCTAACTATTTTGATTACATCCCACTTCTTCACAACCTCGCCCATTCTCTCCTCTCACCCAATATTTTCATCCTTCTTGGTTGCTTACACATCATTCTCCACATTGATATTATATGCATTGAGGATGTGGTCGGGGTCTTGATAATTATCAAACTCCCATCCTACCTTTTTCAGCCCATATTTTAGTGTGGTGGCCATCACCTCATATTCTACTATTTTTCATGTGACTACTACCTTTTTTTTTTCTTTATCACAACTAATTCCTCTTATGAATATGAAAATTCCTACCATGTATTCCAAGTGATGCAACACTGTTAAATATTCATCTTGGGTCCTTTCTCCCATGTATGGGCATACTATAGTGATGGAGTTTTCTATATTCTCGACTTTAAAAATGTGTACTTTGCAAACTTTTATACCTTGTGTCACACCTCGTTCAGTTGTTACACTTCTTGTTCCTTATTATTTTTATATTCTAACAATACCGAGAGAGTGGAACCTTTTTCCAAATTTCTTTGAGCCACTTCTACTACCATTTTATTCAATACATTACTAACATTTTCATTATTTGACTCAACGGGATTTACAATCACATGGTTTTCATATGGCACCTTCTTCATCTTGCACCTTACACATGCTTTATCGGTTATGTCATATTCTAGCTCCTCCATGAGGGTATGCATGCTCCATGAAAGCATCTTCCTAGTGCTCATGGTTGCACCTACAGGATCCATAATTTCCTAGCCATATAAATTCTCCATGGGTATTATGCTATGAAATATTGTGTGCAACACCTTAGTTGGATCATCAATTTTTCTTACCTCTAGTGTGTACAAGATATCTTTGTCTTCTTTCTCTCACTAGCGTGCCTTCTTATAAGTATTTGTGTCTCTACATTGGGGACTACACCACTTCCATTTCCACGTGACACTTCTTCACCTCCTATAATCTCACCATCGACATTTCCTTCCTCTTATTCCTTGGAGTCTCCTTTATGTGCTCTTTGTTATTATCCATCATGTTGGACTTTCTCATCCTTGGGCTCTTCTTCTTCCTTCTCCACATCATGAATAGTTGGATTTTATATATTTCACACATCCTTTTCCTCGACTCCTCCCCATCACTATCCTCAAGGCTCACCAAATTTCAAATTATCCTAGCTAGAGGGGTATTCTTCTCAGACTTAGCTTTGGTGGAGTGACCCTTGGTGATTTTCTAACAAGTTTTGAAGTCCCCTGTGCCCTTTGTCTTTTCCTTTTCATGTTCTCTTCAATCTTCTTCTATGGCCCTAGTATAACACAATGGTATCTTCTTTCTCTGTCTCATCCTCATCCTATTTTTCATTCTTATCTTCTTCTTTCCTTGGAGGAGTAGCATCATGCATCATCTTCATGCCAATAATATGTCTACCTTTAGGTGGTTCTCGGGACCTTAAAATCATCTTTGACATACTTTCCATTTACTAACTTGGGCTTAAAATATATATAAATTTTTGCTTCCTTGTTTTATATCACCAAAGTTGTGGATTTGATGTTGATATCATTTGATATCATAGTATATATATATATATATATATATATTTGTGTGTGTGTTTTCTTCTGGGGTATACATATTTCTTGTGCACTATATGATAATCAAAATATACCTTATCCACATCAAATTTTAACTTGCACGCATCTGAAAACCAATTCACAGATGCTTGAAAGTATCATGCCATAAAATCATAAGGAATTTCACACCAAGGAATCTTCTCACCGCTTTTCAAATAATTTTTCCCAAGGCGAAGTGTTTGTACACTACAAACTCCACCTTCCCTTCCAAAACTGATGTGAAATTACTTGGAATGCACCACTCATATTGGAATGCCTCATTTATTTACCCAAACCACCTTTCTACTCATCCTTATAGGAATTAGCAATCCCATCATATGTGTACTTAATGAATATCCTCATGGGGGACTTGTTCTCTAGGGGAAAATTCCACACATTATCATTTGGTCAATCACATACCCCAATTTCTGAAAAGACAATTAGAATGAGAATTTATCCCCAAGTTATTTTTTCACCTGTATGTGCTTCTTCTATGATTCCCTCGGAAATGAAGGTAACAATATTGTATAAAATTTTACTAGCCATCTTATGTACAATATGGAGCCACATTTTGTTGACATGAGTCCATTTTCCCATGTTCCCAACTTTGTGACCAAGTCGCACGGTGAATCTTACAAAAATTCAATGAGTTTTACAATGTCCATCACGTGAACCCCTCATTGATACTTAAAATTAATTGCGGTGATATCCAATCCAACATCCTCATCTAGATCAATTTATATTTCCACCCCTAAAATGCATGAACCAATGACTTTCCCAATCATTTGTGTGGTAAGGCACATCCTCCTACTTGTAAAATAGAATAAGTCCTCATTGACTCATGAAATCAACCATTGATAGAACCACCTAGGCTTACCAAAGTATGGAAGCTCATAGAGATGTAGAACTCTCATGCTCTCTAATTCCTTATACCCATTTTCGTCATAAATATGTTTACCATCATTGATTCTCTCATCCATCTTCTCGTACAAACTCATCCTCTATTTCAAGCTCGTATGTATTTGAGTGATGATTGTAATCATTGAACTTGCACTTCCATAGGTGTGACTCCCATTTATTCCCTAGAATCACACCATCTGGATATCTGCATCTCTAATTACCATTCTTTTGGTGCATCCTCAACTATGGGCTTCACCTTTCCTTTTCCCTTATTCTTAGGTGAAGTGGTGGTAGCTTTGTTGGGTACTATTTTTTAACTATGATATCAATTGCAAGTATTTCTCATACTATGGTGTGACCTATTTGTTTAATTACTTTCTTATGTGATGATCATTCATACCTCTAATAAATCTATCAAATTCTTTCCTTTCTGTTTATTCCGGTTCACCCTTCAAACCTACGTTCTCTAGCTCTAAAGAGGAACTTGTGAAAAAAATCTTCTCAAACCCTATCTCAAGGAATGTAAACCCTAACCCATCGAATGAAAACTTCCATGCCTTTTCCACACTCTAAAATTCTACCTCGAGGAGATTTAAAACCATTCACGTGCCTTCTTAACTTGGGTTGCTTGATTCTTTGAATTCTCACGTAAATTCACACAAGGTCACAAAATTCACACTTAAATCACTCTGTAAGGGACCAAAAGCTTCAATATGTAAGGTAAGAATGAACTCACTTGCACCCCTTTTATAGATTTTCACAATTTTCCACATTTATTCCTCTTCACCAACCAATGCAGTTGCACTTTTCTTTCTTCCACGTGTGGCGGTCAGTAACTGCCTTTGACGCATAACTACTTCTTGCCACACTCATCCTCACATGCACTTTCCTACACCGCAACACATATTCTCCTCCACCATATACTAAGTAGTTCATACCATTTCTACCTACCTCATGTTACAATTACATGAACTTTTCTTCATGTGGCCTTCAATCCGAGAAATTTTTATCGATACCATTATCATTAACACACAACACCTTTTATTATTTTTCTCACATGCACCTTTCAAACAACATCCTACCTTTTTACCATCATGTGCACATATGCACATTCACACCTAGCTCACCCCACACTAAAAGTATACATCTTCCTCTTCGCATTATCTCAATAGATAGTAATCATCTTCCTAATTTCAAGTGCGCTTTGTTACAATAAAAAACAAAACAACAAAAAGACATGAAAGGAAATCTAATCTAAGTGGAAATCTTTGTCTTATTACAAACACCAAGAAGACTATTTATAGTAGGGCTTTAACCTACTCCCATTGAATTAATTGAGAAACAAGATGCCATCCAGTGCCTATAATTTACATGCACTTGATTCAAGTATCTTGGTCGTTGTAAAGGGTCCTAACCAATGCACCTTCTAATTAAACTAAAATGGGAAATCCTAGCCTAATCTAATGTTATGAAAATTAGTAAATAATAACTAAATAAAATAAATAAAGATATCCAAGCAACTAAGTAAATAGAAATGTAAAATCCTAATGTGCAAGAGGGGTTAAAAAATCCTTAGCTAATTCATCAAAGACGCAAGACTATGTCATAGTGTGAACTAGGAAAACAAGAGGAGAAAATAACCACACGAAGCCTTAGAAAACATTTATCTCGAGCTCCTAACTAGACTGGGGTGTGTAGAGAGGGACAATAGTGCTGTGGGTGGGTGCTATGGTCGACATCTAGGCACCTTGGTCTCCGTAGAAATAGTCTAAAACCATCCTTTGAGGTGTTGTTGGATGCTCTCCTGTAGTTGTTTCCTATCGCACTAACTTCACTAAATTGCGCTAGATTTCACTACAAACCGGAGATGAAGGACAAACTTTCAAAACCCCAAGACAAGCATTAAAACCCTATAAAAATATTCAAATGAAGGATTCGAATATCCTTAGTGGCCACAATGGTGGACTTACTAAGTGAGCATTGCACTACATATTATACTAGATGTAGTTCTATGTGTGCGCGTAAATTTTGCCTTAAGTTTATCTTGTGTCATTCGTACATTGTGAAATATCAAGAAATAAATAGATGTAGAATGTGATAAATTTGTGCATGGAAACAATAGAATCCCCTCTTATGAAGTGTGATGTAGATGTACCAGCCTTGTGTGCCTTTATATGGAGCTAGATGGATGTAAATGTAGCTTTAGGTTCCTTTTATGGATGAAACTCTAGATGGTGATAGTATATGCTTAGTGTTTGGTCCCTCATTATGGTATCATAAATTTATATTTATATGGTTATCTTGTTCTAATTTCGTAATTAACCCCAAAAAGGTTGACCACCAAAAATATAGAAAGCTCAAATGGCTAGAAAGTGCCCAAAAGGTGCAAGTAAAGTGTAAAGAGGATCAGGGCACCCCGAATGGGACCAGGGCTTCAGGGCACCCTAGTCAAGTATAAAACACATAATGAAAATACATACCGGGTGAGTGCAAGTGTAAGATCAAAAATATGACAGAAAGCAATGTAAAAATGGCCAAAGACATGGGTTAATTATTACTCTTTTCACTCAAGAACCATATGAATAATAGTATGAGATTGGGACTAAATATTGACTCAAAGTGTGTGATTTAGTGACTACATTTTCCCCCACTTTATGTTGGTGAGCGGAAATCTCAGTAACATAAAGTAGATAGAGATGCATACTTGATAATCTATGTAGAGTGATGTAGAAATGCATCAAAGGACTAGACAAAGCATGGAGTGACAAAAATATGGAGTGTGGAGACTAAAGATGAAAAAGTGTAAAAAGTGATGAGAGTGAACCTAGGGCAGAAATGCATGTGTAGATTCTAATGTGTGTAGTGTACCTACATGGTTCTTATCATGCGTGTAATTTAATCTCCATGTATGTGTTTTTGTTGACTGATTTCTTCCCATACGGATGGACTTGCAAAAGAGAAGATGATCAAGTAGTCAAATACACATGTATATGTGTAAAAATGCATGTATATAGTAAAAATAATATAAATGAAAGTACAAAAATGAAAATGAAAAATGAATGAGTGCACCTTGATACATTATGAGAAAAAGGGTGTAGAAAGGATATACTATAACTTTTGGTGTAGTGCGAGTTTTTGGGGAGATCTCATGCCACTATGGCTGAAGTAGTGTAGGGACAAAGTTGTGTTATTATCCAACCTGTAATTGCTTCCCTGAGACTTGGTGAAGAGATCTCTGTCTTGTCTAGCTTTTGGAAAATCCAACGCCATTGGCCGAATTAGTATAGGGAGGGAAGTCATTTGTATCCTCCACTTGTAATTGCTTCCTAGAATGCTAATGATAATTTACCCTGTAAAATTCATTGTGTATAGGGTTTGTAAACTAGTTTGAACCCACTCACTATAAATTGAATTGTGCCATGGATGAAGACTATAGAATGAATGGTTGGTAGATCTGTATCAGACTGACTATATTGGTACCATGTGTAAACCCCAAATGATCCCCCCTCTTTGGGGGCACATGTGATGTTTTAGATAGGATAATGCGGCCCTAAAATAGGACCAACCATGTATACTAAAAAATTTCCCTACGGGGTGAAAGGGAAAGTGCTTGGTAGAGAACAAGTCACACAAAAAACAAGTGGCTAGAAAACAAGTGTTAGTACGAACAAAGATGTATGTAGAAAACAAATAATGTGTACGCTAGAACATAAAAACATAATGTAAACACTCAAAGGGATGATCATAGACCACACAAATTGGGTTGCAAACATAAGACACCACTCACGGTGTCACAAGACAATCAAGGCCTACATGTCTGCAAATAAGAAAGTGTGTACACATAACAAAGGAAAAATCCCACAAACAAGACAAACAATAGAAAAAAAAAAGTATGTAATTAAATATCCATGCATAATAAATGTTTCACATGAAGCACCCGTTAGTATGTTAGAAAAAATAACAAGTATGTCAAATCATGTATAACCTGATAATAGAAAGTGCTAAGAATAAAATGAAACAATAGCACCTATAGTGTACAAATATGGATTCCCCCAGTAGGTAGTGTGTCAAGCATCCATGTTTCATGTACAAGTTTTTAATCTATGATCAAAACTAAAAAGGATGTGAATTCACATCTATGTATGTTAATAATAATGACATACAAGACATCTATCTAACATGTGTAGTAAAGTGAACATGTGAAAGCAAGAATAAATACAACTAGAAAATGTAGTATGTTATGGATGGATGGAATGGAATGAAAAATAGATGATAGGAGACACGTGCCCCGAGTGAATGGAGTGATATGTAGTGAGTTTCATTTAGTATGCCCCCTCAGTAGTCAATAATGAACAAAAAACAAGAGTGTGTCATTAGGAAATGGTCAAACTATGTGCTGTATGTAGCGCGTTGTGATGAGTGTGTAGCGGTGAGATACGACATAACAATGACATGTTCTTGACTCTATAACTTAAGCATATATAATAACTAGATGAATATAAATGATGTGGTGATGTATTCTAAAGCATATACCACTAAACAATGTAAGCGAAGGTGATGAGGTATCCTATCACGAGATGATGCTAGAAGAAGTGACCCTATAGCCTAAGGCGTATATCACTAATCCTAGGAATGTCACATGATAACATCAAATGATGAACGTGTGAGTGTGATTTGGTCCATTTTTTTGTATACCCTCAATAGTCCAAGATGGACCGTGAGACTAGTGTAGTCATAAAATCATGCGATTTAGGAACTATTTAGTCTCGGTATCATACTACTATTTAGAATGTTTTTGAGTGAAGAAAGTACAGATTAACCCCCATATTTTGGCCATCTTAATTTGATTTATTTCATTATTTCCAACCTATTTCACCTGCATTCCCATTTAGTTTATGTTGTTTTTCATTATTTTAGCCTTGATAGGGCACCTAGGCTAGTCTTTGGCACCCATGAGCACACTAGTTCCACCGGGGTGCCCTAATCCTTTTTAACTTTATTGCCACTTTTTGGGAACTTTTGAGCCATTTTAACTTCTTATATTTTTGGAGGTTAGTCATTTTAGGGTTAATTATGAAATTAGATCAAGATAACCCTTGAAATATAGATTTATGAGACCGAATGAGGGACCAAGAACTAGTCACTACTATCATCCACTAGGGTTGCATCTATTAAAGATATTTAGAGATCATTTGCATACATTTAGCTCCATCAAAAGGACAAGTCTGGTTAATCTACATCACACAAGCATAGGGGATGGATTCTATTTTATTTAATGCACCATTCTACTATATTCTACATCTAGTTATTTCTCGCTACTTCACAAAGTGAGCACCTAGGGCACATGATTTACACTTACACCATAACTACATTTGGGTTTGAAATGTAGTGCAATGCTTCGTTAGTAATCCCCTATTGTGGCACCTAAGGTCAGTCCAACCCATTCATTTGCATTCTTATTTTTTTAGGTTTTTGATATTTTTTCTGGTCTCTTACAGAATTTCTATCATCTTGGATTATCGGCGACACTGGTGCGGTCAACGAATGTGATTTGACACACAAAGAGGGTTTTAGACCACCTATTGAACATTTGAAACTCAGTTCTAGACCTTTTTATGTAGACCAGGGTGCCCATTCTACGCACTGAGCACTCGCAGTGCCCCGATCATTCTCTAGGAGCCCTAATCTAGAGAATCGATGCATCTATCCTTTTTGGGACCTCTCCATAGTCGTTCTTGCTTCTAGATTATTCGGCTCATTTTTTGAGACAGTTCAAATCTATCTCTAAATCAGCTAAGTATTTTTCCTTATTCTTCTTACATATTAGGGTTTCTAGTTTCATTCGATTAGTTGTTTGGGTCATTTACCATACTTGTTTATTGCATTTATTTACTATATTTGCATGTCATTCTAGATTATATTAACTACACATATTACCCATTATTAGTTAATCATTTTGGTGAACCCGACATGAACATCTCTATTCACACTTATCTTTATCCATTATCCTAGAGTCTTCTCATCATGAACATCTCTATTCACACTTATCTACAAAATCACCCTGATTGTATCGATAAGCTTAGGAAGTACTTGGCTACCAATTACACCCTCCTCATACTTTACCCGACTATGTATACCATAAGTTCACTTCAGCTCTATCCCTTAATGAGGATCAAATAAATTTCACAACAGATGATCTACCTTCTCAAGAAATACTACAACATGACCCTCCCTTGTATATTCAAGTTTGTGTTAACAAAGTCGAGTCAAACGTGCTTTAGTTGACAATGGATCTGACCTTAAAATTTGTAACATCACTTTCCTTCATCATTTAGGTATGTCGAAAGCATCTTTAGCTCCTTCGTCCATCTCTATTTGTGGCTTTGATAACATCCCCAAGTGTGTATTAGGTACTTGTACACTTACCTATCACTATTGGTCCATGTATAATTGATATTCCATGTCATGTCATGCCTAATAAACTTAATTATAATATTATTCTTGGGAGACCTTGGATCCATGTTATGCATGCGGTCCCCTCTACACTACATGCACAACTTAAATTCTCACATCTATGGATAATGGATTTTGTAGATAAGTGTGAATAGAGATGTTCATTTTTGTGAACTCGACTCGATCATTCAAGCTTCCGGGTTCTTCATTCATTACTTGTAATCCTAGGCTTTTTTCATTATTAGTATCTCAATCAATGATTATTTTCTTGCAAATCCTTGTTTACTACATAGTATCCAAAATTTTCTTTCTACTACTTGCATATATGGTGACATGCATCCAGATTTGGTTTATCAAGAATTTTTGATGCATTCTCTTCACACATAGTATTAAACTCTAACCTCCCCACTAATGTTCATAATTTTGATAATGACCCACCTTTGCATATCATATGTCATATTCATAATGTAGCTATTAAGCACACTTTGATTGATAATGGATCTGAACTTAACTTGTGTCTTATGTCATTCCTTGAAGCTTTAGATATTTACGATCGTGATGTTAGTCCATCTAGTGTTTCATTGTGTGCTTATGATGGTTCTTTCCATCCATGTCTTGGTCACATTACATTTCCTATCACTGTTGGTCCAAAGACTGTCCACATTTTCTTTTTGTTGTTGATTTCCTAGTCTCCTATAATTGTCTATTTGGTAGGCCATGACTTCATGCCATGCAAGTTGTCACCTCTACTATACATAATTGTGTAAAATTCTTACATGAAAGTATTGATTACACCATTTTTCATGACCGCGATCCATTCCAGTGTTAGATTGATCGAGATCCTAATACTAGTCTTCCTATTCCATGCACAAATATTACAGATGAGCCCCAACCTATCGAATAACCACCTCACTTACCACCACTAGATGGTACCATTTACATGATAGATGTAGTTTCTTCTATTCCACCTATTACTACTACTACTATGATTCCATATCAAGGGTATGTCTAGTCCATGGACGTCACTCTATCACCCGCCCCTTCATTTATATCATCTACATCATCATGTCAACCATTTAATTACATGCTCTTCATGAATGACTCATATTGGGAACACATTCCATTTGACCCTACATGTGATGTCACTATATGTTCACATGATGGTCTAGCTTGGCTTGGTTTCACTTTTAAGGACCTTCATCCTTCTACTCATGATCCTCATCTCTACCATGGCTTTATCAATATTACTGGTGCTTATGGTTTGCGTGTATTTCATCTTATGGTCTACTTATCATTTATCCATCACTCTTCTCCAATCACACTAGGGGAATCTTGGCTTAATTATATTGGGGGCACATTAGATACTATTCTTAAAGACATTTCATTTCTTATGCCTTTTACATGCATTTTCATCTACAATAGTTATTTCCTAGGATACACACAAAATATCACATGTTGGTATGCACACGATTATCCACTTCCTCCATTCACTAATAAGGAGTATGTTATGGGCATGTAAAACTTACACCTTCATGGATCATTACGTGAACAACCTAACACCATAGCCTACCAAGTTACTAATGTTTATCATGGATAATTACTAATGTGATCATCCTAACACCATGATCTGGAGGATGATGATCTTCTCGATGACTTTACATGATCTTCTTGCACATGCTCTAGGGGGCATGAAACTTACACATTCCCTCCCCCATCATCATATTAACATAGGCATATCTCTCATCTTTACATTATCATTCATTCATAATATTATACCACACTCCTAGCATTTAGCATTGTTATACATACATCTCATAGTCATACGCTTTCATCATTGCATACATCGAATGATGAACCTTCGTCCTTCACTCTCATTGGTTAGTTCATTTAATTCATAAATTGGGGGCATAACATCTAATACACCCCCACTCATCATAGAATCTCTGCATCTATCATCTTTACATTCTCATACATTGATCTTCTAACATAAGCCTATTAATTCATACTTTAGCATCATCATTGTTAGGAAATAAGGGATAAAATATGTGGAATAATCCCTCATAGAATCATAACAAAGAAAACTAATATGCGAGAAAATATATAGATCTCAAATAAAAGTGCAGAATAAAATAACACAACAAAAAGAGACAATATTTAATGTGGCTCACCCAATTTGGGCTACGTCTACCAAGAATCACTTACTCATATTTTATTACAAGCCACTGTCTCTCTCAATACAATACCCAGATCTGTTTGGAGCTATGCTCAACAAACTCTACATAATTCACACCCAAATTCAAAACACATCTGTAATGTTACATTAACCCTACCATATGCACAAAACCACATAAGTAGAAAAATACTTAAGCAGTTTTACAAAACTATGGGTATCAAAACCATGGGCCAAAACCGTCCCATTAACCTATGGGTAAAAATTTCTAGAAAATCACGTTTCTCAAGATATCGGGCATATTTTAAGGCCATTTTTTTTTCTTAGGGGTTGCGCCTCGACCCTAGTGAGAAAATGTGGAAAGTGTATAGTAGTACTCTTAGTGTATAGTCTTAAACACTTTATCACATGAAAACAAGCTCCACAACCTAAAAATATCCTACTTGGAGACTAGTTTTCCTTTGAGCAAGTTTCTCAACCCTTCACTAGTTTCCTTGAAGACCAACCAAAGATGAACGTAACTTCATTTTTTTCCTTGTGACCACCTTTGTCATCACACGTCTACGGGATTATAAATGGTATGAATATTTTCTAGCTTCAACTTCTCTTCCTCCAAATTTTTCCTAATGAAATGGTACCTTAACTCTATATGTTTCATC
Organism: Taxus wallichiana var. yunnanensis; assembly: GCA_018340775.1. Lineage (NCBI taxonomy): Eukaryota > Viridiplantae > Streptophyta > Pinopsida > Cupressales > Taxaceae > Taxus > Taxus wallichiana. The sequence continues at coordinate 957,489,081 of CM031234.1, forward strand.
CTAGAGTGGAAAGTAGAGTTCTTAGCTAGGTGTATAACACTCTGACTATCACTATGAAAATTTCCTTCCTCCTATTTATGCCCCAAATCTTCAAGCAATTTATATAACCAAATCATTTCTTTGCTTGCCTCTATGGCAGCAACATACTTGGCCTCTGTGGTTGACAAAGCCACTAGCTTCTGTAGTCGTGAAATCTAGCTCACTGTTGTCCCACCTATAGTGTAAAAATAACATGTCATTCTCCTCTTGCTTTCTACATAGCCAGCCATATCTAAATCTACATAACCACACAAAGTGGTGTCTCGATCCACTCAGAGCAAAAAACTTTCCCCATGGTCCCTCTCAAATCTTGAAGGATCCACTTTATTGCCTCCCAATGATCTCTAGTTGGATCACTAATAAATCTACTCACCGCTTCCATTGCATGGGAAATATCGAGGCCTAGTGCACACCATGGCATATATCAAACTCACAAACCATTGATGAGTAAGGTACCTTAGACATCTGGTTTCTCTCTTGCTCTGTCTTGGGACACTTTGCTCCTTTGATAACTTGAAATGGCACTCGCCAAAGGAGTCCCAACCAGTTTAGCATCCTGCTATTAAAGCTCTCCAAGACCTTCTTAATGTATTCTTCCCGAGGTAAAGTCAACTTTCGTTCCTTCCTATCCCGAGATATCCTCATACCAAGGCTTTGTTTGGATGCTCCCAAATCCTTCATGGAAAAGGATTCACTTAGATTTTCTTGAGTACTTTTATTTCCCGCATGTTTTTACTCGCAACCAAAGATATCATCCACATATAAACACATGATAATATAACATCCATCCTCAAATTTATTTGTATACACACAATGGTTAAAATGGAATCTAATATAACCTTACTCCATCATGAAGCTATCAAATTTATTATACCATTGACATGGAGCTTTTTTCAATCCATACAAACTCTTCTTCAGTTTGCACACCATATCCTCTTTACCTTTGACTTCATAGCCCTCTAGATGCTACATATATAGATCCTCCTCCAAATCACCATGGAGAAATGAAGTCTTTACATCAAGCTGCTCTAAGTGCAAGTCTTATGTTGTAGCTATTCTAAGAACAGTTCTAATAGAAGTCATTTTTACTACAGGAGAAAAAATCTCATCAAATTCTATACCTTTTTTTTGTGCAAACCCCTTGACCACCAACCAAGCCTTGTATCTTTTCTTGCCTCCTTATTCCTCTTTGAATCAAACACCCGCTTGTTCTCAGTAATGCTCTTTTTCCTTCGAGTAGCTTCACCAAATCCCATGTATGGTTCTCCATGAGAGCCCGATGCTCCTCATCCATCGCTCACTCCCACTTCTTCCCGGCGTATACCGCATTACTTCATCAAATCTCTTTGGCTCTCCACTATCGGTGAGTAATAAATAATAAAGAGAATGAGAAATTTTTTAGGTTCTCTTCTTACCTAAAAGACCTCCTCAATATAGGAGTTTGGGGTTCCTGTTGAGGAGGTTCTTGAATTGATTCATGTGTCACTTTCCCATCCGAATATCCTCTACCGATGCATATCCTTTCTTGGATTCTTCCCTATTTTCCTACAACTATTGCTTATACATGGCTTTCTCATTAAATACCACATCCCTATATCGAATGATTTTCTTGTCCTTAATACTCCAACATTTATATCCAAATTCATCACCACCATAACCAATGAAAGTATATTTTTCTCGATTTAGCTTCAAGTTTGGTCTTATCATCCTTGTCTATATGGATAAACACCTCACATCCAAAGACTAAGAAATGAATAATCAACTTTCTTACCATACCAAGCCTCCTCAGGTATGCCTCCATCCAAGGCACTTGAGGGTCCTTTTTTATCAAGTACATAGTTGTTCTCACCGCTTTTTCCCAAAAAGAAAGAGGTAGTCCTGCATGTAACCTCATGCTCCTAGCATGTTCCATTATTGTTTTGTTCATCCTTTTTGACACCCCATTCTATTGTAGAGTTCCTAGAACCATATTTTTCCTAAGAATTCCATTCTTAGAACAATAATCATCAAATTCATTACTGCAAAATACTCCCCTCCATTATCTGACCTAAGACATTTTAGCTTAAGACTTGTTTCATTCTCTACCAAGACTTTCCATTTACCAAAAGTGTATCGATTTGTTTCTAATACAATAAACCCAAAATTTCCTTGTTACATCATCAATAAAAGTAACATAATAACTTGAACCCCCAACAGATGATACATGAGCCGGCCCCCATACATTAGAATGCACCAACTATAACTTACTCTCTTTCCTTGTAGGTCTAACCTTGAGAAACCTTACTCAGCTTATTTTTCCCATATATGCAGTCCTCACATAACTCCAAACCTATTTCTGTATATCTAGGAAAATCCTTCTTTATGATCTCCTTGCCCTTATGGATCATATGACTGAGCCGATAGTGCAAAAATGTTGTATCTACTTCTGAAGCCACAATATTACAAACATTAGTGCTATAAGTGGTTAAATACAAGGTTCCAACCTTCTTACCTCTTTCCAACACAAGAGCACCCTTGGTAACCTTCCAAGAGTTTGTTGTAAATATCACAGTACAACCATCACTTCCTAACTTCCCTACTGATATCAAATTTTTGTCTTAATGTAGGAACATGTCCGACATCCTTTAAAGTCCAAATATTCCCATTCTACATCTTAACCTAAACAAAACCTTTTCCAACTATGTTGCAAGGCTCACCATCACCAAGAAAAACATACCTAAAATCTCCTTGAACATAATCAACAAAATAATTCCTATGTGGAGTAAAGCATGAGCAGAAGCCCCCTGAATCTAAAACCCAAGATTCATAATATTATGCAAAGAAAGAATCAAAGAATCCCGACATACATTACTCGTTACCAAATTTGCCTCCTTGTTTTCTTCTATTGTTTCTTCTTATCCCAAATTTCCCAAGAGTCCTTCTTTGTATGCCCAGGACTTTCCACAGTGCTAGCATACTATATTTATTTTGGATTTTGACCTTTCCCGATCCTTTGATTTTCCACGGCTTCCTCTATTCTTCTGTCTCCCTCTAGTTTCCACTGTCAAAGCATTCCTTGAAGTAGAATTCCCTAGAGCTTTTTATTCACATTTCCTCACTTAGAATCACCCCTACAACGTCCTCAAACTTAAAATTTTAGTTATCCTGGAATTGAGTTGCTTACCGCCATTACCAGGCTATTCCAACTCTCAGGTAAAGAGCACAGAACTAATAAAGCCATAACTTCTTCATCAAATTCTATTGTAACCAAAGCTAGCATATTTACAACCATATTAAAATCATTTAAATGATCTGCTACTAACCATTCTCAGACATCTTCATATTAAACAACTTTTTCATTAAAAATATCTTATTAGAGGCAAAGGGTTTTTCATACAACTTCCCTAATGCATCCATCAGTTCTTTTGTAGTCTTTTCCTTTGAAACATTAAATAATACTGAAGATGTAAGACATAGCCAGATTGTCCCAAGTTCCTTCCTATCTAGAAAATCCCATTCCGCATCCGTCATACTCGAGGGTTTGTTCACCTTCTTAGATAACGGAATATAAAGATCCTTTTGATAAATGTAATCTTCCATTTGCATCTTCCAAAGACTAAAATTCTGCCCATTGAATTTATCAACCCTTGATTTTCCTTCATCTCGCCATAGCTCCCATTCAAGATAAAAATTTCCTTGCAATTAAACACTTCAGCAAACCAAACCAGGCTCTGATACCAATTATTAGGAAATAAGGGATAAAATATGTGGAATAATCCCTCACATAATCGCAACAGTAGAAACTAATATGTAGAAAATATTACAGATCTCAAATAAAAGTGTAAAATAAAATAACACAACACAAAGAGACAATATTTAATGTGGTTCACCCAATTTGGGCTACGTCCACCAAGAATCACTTGCTCAAATTTTATTATAGGACACTACTCTCTCAATATAATACCCAGATCTGTTTGGAGCTATGCTCAACAAAATCTACAGAATTCACACCTGAATTCAAAACACATATGTAATGTTACATTAACCCTACCATATGCACAAAACCACATAAGTAGACAACTACTTAAGTAGTTTTACAAAACTGTGGGTATCAAAACCATGGTCCAAAACTGTCCCATAAATCTATGGGTCAAAAATCTCACCCATATGAGAAAAACACATTTGCCGGTATATCAGGAACGTTTTAAGGCCAAAAAAATATTTCTCATGGGTTGCACTTCCTGCCCCGAACCACGACGAGACAAGCTGTTGAAAGTGTATAGTACTCTTAGTGTATAGTCTTCAACACTTTCTCACATGAAAACAAGCTCCACAACCTAACAATCATTACCCGATGAAAAATCTTGTGCTTCGGTTCACACTTGAATTTTGAGGGCTTGCTTCACATGAACCCTACACACTACACTATAGATGCCACAAATTAAATATCATGTGTATTACGTTATACACAATACATTTAGTCTAAATCTACAAATTTATACATTATACACATTTTATATATCATCTACATATCTAGCATTACATACCATTCATACTACATTATGCATCTTACGATCTACATCGTACATTACACATTTCACTCATCACATGGTCATTTATCATCCCCATTGCTTATGCTACCTCATATTTTATGCATTGCACTCACTATCCTATGATGTACTTTAGTTCCTTGATCTATACTCAATCGCCAAGGGTTTTACAAATTAAATGGAATTTATATTCATCACGTGTTCATCATTTGATATTTCATCATGAAACATTTTTAGGATAGTGACACATGTTATAGGCTAAATATTTACTTACTCTATCATCTTATAGTGTTATACACTTTAGGCTACATTACTATTCCATACTATTAATATTTTAGTGACATATGATATAGGCTACATCATCACTTCCTCTATCATCTTGTAGTGATACATGATTTAGGGATAAATCGTCACTCATACATTCATTTAGTTGTGATATACACTTAGGCTATAATGTTCATGCACATCTCTTCTATATGTCACATATTCTCATCACTACACATATATACTAACACAATGTCTAGAAAAAATACGCACTATTCGACCATTTCCTAATGATGCAATGTCATTTCTTGCTCATTCTTGGTCTGCTAAGGTGGAAACCCAAATGAACCTCAATATATAAATTTCCATTCACTCAGGGCGCGCATCTCCTACCATACATATTTTATTCTATTCCATCTATCCATAGCATATTGTGTACTAAGGTTGCTTTTACTCTTTCTTACTTTTTCTTGTTCATGGTCACTTCATTACACAAGCTAGTTATATTACTTTTATGTCATTTATCTATATCATCCACACAAGCTCATTCATGTCTTTTTCTAGTTGTGATCATAGATATAGGTATCTCACACACCATAGATTCTCACCTTCTACTCTTCTTACACTTTGGTCACTTGGGACATCCAAATTTATATCTCATAGGTGTTATTGTTTCATTTTATACTTAGCACTTTACATTACCTAGTTATACACCCTTTTAACGTACTAGTTATCTTTATAACTTGCTAATGAGTGATTCATGTGCAACATTTGTTATGTAGGGATATTTTCTTCCATACTTGTTTGTTACATTATCTCCTATTATTTGTTTTTTCTATGGGCCTTGATCTATGTTTGGTGTGTAAATTTGTTTTTTTACGTCCATGATGGTCTTGCGACATCGTTAGTGATTTCCCATGTTTGTAGACCACTTTGTGTGGCTTACTTTGTCTTCTTGCGTATTTATATTGCTACATTTCTTGGTAGCTTTTACACTATTTGTGTAGATTACACATTGCTTCTACATGCATGCTTGTTCATACAAACACTTGTCTTTGGCTAGCATTCTTGTTTTTACGTACCTTGGTTTCTAACAAGTGCATTCCCTTCCCCCTATAGGGAAAAGTTTTAGAGTACATAGTTGGTCCTCTTTTGGGGCCTCATTCTCCTATCGCTGACGCCGCATGCGCCCTCAAAGAGGGGGTATCATTTGGGTTTTATAATTTCTACACATCACTTCTACACTAGTTCAGTTCATTGCACTTTTACCCTTGGAATTTTGGGTTACATACACCAAGTGGGTTCAAACGAGTCTACAAAACTTGAACATGGTGGATTTTATAGACATGGTAGTCCTTAGCATTATGGGAAGCAGTTAAAGGTTGAAGGACAAATGAAATTTATCCTTATACTTCTTTGGACAATGACATCAAATCACCTAAAAAACAAGGATGTATCAAGATCTCTTCACACACACTTAGGGAAACAGATTAACGGTTGGAGGATAAAGATGAATTCCTCCCTATACCTCTTCGGCCTATAGCTTTGGATCACTCAAAACCCTCAATAGTATAGGATATCCTTCTACATTTTCTTTCTTGACATGGATCAGGTGCACATGTTCCATTTACATTTTTCATTTATGTATTTTACATTCACACGTTTTTTACATATACATGCATCTTTTACATTGTGTTTTTACACATACATACATATATATTTGAGTACTTGATTGTTTTCTTGTTGCAGTCCGACCATATGAGAAACAAGAAATCAAATGGGGGCAACAAAAAGAACAAAATCAATGGTGTCAACAAAAACATTTCATATCATCACACACCATACTAACCATGCAGGTACATCACACACATCGGTAATTACACACATGTTTCCAGCCTAGGTTCACTCTCATCAATTTTTTTAATGATTTTTCATCTATAGTTTCCATTCTTCATCCTATTTTTGTCATTCCACACTTTGTTTATTCCTTCGGCATGCTTTATACTATAATTTCATGGACATTAGGTACACATCTCTATCTACTTTATGTTACCAATCTTTCTACTTACCAACATAAAGTGGGGGAACTAGAGTGCATCATCGGGTAGTGAATGAAACACATATAAGAATATTTATTTTGTGTGATGAGAAGAGATAACCCTATAATGAGATAAATGTGTAAATAGGTGATGTATAGAATGCAATGCAAGATGTGTAGATAGCCTAATAGTGTGAAATGTGTGTTATGTAGTATGTATGATGAATAGTATGTAATGCTAGACTCGTAGACAATAGGAGTGTGACACATTGTTTATGAACACTAGTATGATTTTTAGATGTATAAATGTCAAAATAAAATAATGTAGCATGCAAAATGTGACCTGTAATCTAAGATGTGTGAAGATATGCAATGTGTAGTACCTATCAGGCAAAGCAGTGTGTGATTTTCATATATAGTATTCCCTCAACGAAATCTAGTGTGAACCGGAGAAAAATTTTGTGTCATAGGGTAATGATGATGGTCATGTGGTATAGCTGACTATGTGAATGTTAGGATGTCGATAAATATGAGTGTGAGAGGTGTGTTGATGCTAGAATGGTGGGGGTAATGTGAAAATGCTATGCCCCCCAAGTGTGTGTGAGTGAATGAACTAACAAATTAATTTGAATGAAAATGTCCCTCATCCGATGCTAGTGGTGGTTAAATAGTATGAGAATGCTATAGTTGTGGTGGAATAACAGATAGTCACTATACAGTTAGTGAAGTCTATGTGCATGTGATGGGTGAATACATGATGAGCGCGTAGGTGAAAAAAAAAAATGTGTAGGCAATAGAGAGTGTTGAGAAGCTAAATGCGAACGTGATGGACACCGTGTGGAATAAAATGAGGTGGAAACCTGTGTCAAGATGTAGTAACTTTGTGAGGAATAGGCCTATATCAATGTGTTGGTCTAGAAGAGCGGTGCAACCACGTAGATGGTGTGCGAGTAGGTGAACTAGGAGTATATTTCTCTCTAATTAACATAGGTTGTGGTGTGGTAGATGGAGTAAGGGACTCCTAAAATGGTGCTTAAGGAAATGAAAACCATGGAGTAGATGGGGGTACACCATCGATAGAAACAACTTGATTTTTATGAATGAACTTGATTCACAAATGATTCTAGAGATGATCAATTTAGACCTATGAATCCAATTGATTCCTAGAATTATGTCACAACTATAAACTATTTGACCCAAAACGAAGGGTACCAACATATTAAGGGGGCCAATTGTAACATGTAGCTTAAAAACCATATGAATTATTCATCGATGGGAGATTTGTGAATGCGGATAACCGATATCATCAAGTAGTGGAGAAGAACATTCACCGATAGACCATGATGAATCAACCTTAGTATTATTGATGGGGACAATTCCATTAGATGCACGAATGTGTAAGTGATTAGAAGAGAATGTAGCATGATAATCATAATTAGAGAAATAAATAACCAAGGGAGAAGTGTCGGTGTTAGCAACTAAGAAATCAAGAGCCCTTGATTCAGGAGGAGGTATTGCGTGATAAGTATATTATCCTATGAATCAACTAATTTCTTACCATGTTGCATGCAGTGTGGGTTACCAAATAATTTGAGCTTGTGATTTTCATTGATTGGTGAAGAGTCTACAGCCTCAAGAAATTTGATCTTGTTGTTGTCAATGAGGTCTTGGATGATGGTGCAGAGTTTGAAACACCTATTGGTAGAGTGCCCCACATAGCGGTGATAATCAAAGCATAATTTTTCATTGTAATTCCTTCCTTTTGGTTGGGATGGATCCAATTCAAGTGGTGGAGGAAGCATGAGAAGGTTACTTTCAATAATTTGTTGTAATATAATCTTTGGGAAATAGGAAATTTGGTGAATGTTCACTGAGGTGCTTGTGACTAAACTTCTTTAGTAGAAACTACCGCATTAAAAATGACTTTTCCGTCATTATGTTTTTTTATATGGTTTAAATGTTGTCTTACTTGGAAAACGCATAGAGGATGATACTTGTTCCTAGTATTTAAGCTTTCCTATAGCTAAGTGATTTATTTCATGAAGATTAAAAGTATGGAGTTGATAAAAAAAGGAGAGGTATCAAAGAGAACACTCTCATGGAGAGGCGGTAGAAAAAAATTACTAAAAATTCTTCAAGCTAAGTGTCCACAAGAACATTTGACATCTTCATCAAGTTGTTTTTAATCTTAAAACGTAATTTACTAAGTGATCATTATATCCTTGTTTAAGTTGTGCTAGTTGGTAATATAAGATCTTATATCCTATATTTATAGAGAAGTGAGTGAGAAAAGCATTAGCTAGATGTGTGAAGGAGGCTACCGAGAGGACAAGTAGGTTGTAAAACCAATGCATCACATAATCTTGCAAACTATGAGGAAAAATCTTAGCTAAAAGGATATGATCATCCAAAAAATATAGACAAGCCACATGGAAATCTTGGAGATGCTCTTAGGGGTCACCATGGCCATTGAAAATAGGTATTTTAGGGGTGAATTTTTTTAGCGAAATAAATAATTGGATATAGCAGGTGCGAATGGAGTATGTAGTAACAAAGTAGAATCCAAAGATGGAGATGCACAAGAAGTAGCCTATTGTAGGTGATGAATTTGTGTTTGAAGGTCTTCATAAAGGGAGGCTAAATCTTAAGTGTTAGCGGAAGGAGACTGTCGCGTATGTGAAAAAAGGGGTGGGGTATAATGATTATTAGGAGTAGTAATGGAAACAGGAATAGTGGAGATGGGTGGAAGAGTAGAAGCAATCAGTTGGGTAGCAACTATGGTGGGAACAGTGGTAGAAGCATTAAGTTCTCGCAAGGTTTGTGGCTTCCTCACAAGTAGAAAATAAAAGCAAATCTAGATCTTGGGGATGCTCAACAATATGATCATTGATGGCCTTAAGATGGGCTTGAGTAAATTATTCAAGATGGAGTCATAGTGAGTAAGAGAAAATATCCCTAAACGAAATGTGGTGTTGAGTGTGGGGTTCACCAAAATGATTAAAATAAAATGGGAAATCCTAGCCTAATATAATACTATAAAAATAGTAAATAATTGTTGTAAATATCTCCCCCCAGGTAGATATAGACAAACAGAAGAATATGGAAATCAAAGAAACTCAAAGCCTGATTTTTATCGCGCCACCAATAGCCATTGGCGCAGGTAAGAGGCGCACGACATAAGGTGTTGACATAAAAATGGATGTGCCCTTGGTGCAGTAAGAGGCACATGATAGAAGGTGTTGACATGAAAATGGATGTGCCCTTGGCACAGGTAAGAGGTGCACGATAGAAGGTGTTGACACGAAAATGGATGCGCCCTTGGCACAGGTAAGAGGCGCACGACAGAAGGTGTTGACACAAAAATGGATGCACCCTTGGCATAGGTAAGAGGCACATGATAGAAGGTGTTGACATGAAAATGGATGTGCCCTTGGCATAGGTAAGAGGCACACGGCGATGACAGGTGTTGACACGAAAATGGATGTGCCCTTGGCGCGAGTAAGAGGCGCATGACAAAAGGTGTTGACACGAAAATAGATGCACCCTTGGCTCTGGGTAAGAGGCACACGACAAAAGGTGTTGACATAAAAATGGATGCACCCTTGGCGAGTAAGAGGTGCATGACGAAGGTGTTGACATGAAAATGGATGTGCCCTTGGCACACATGAAGGGCGCATGACACGAGTGTCGACATAGAAAAGGTTGCACCTTGGCGCATGTAAATGGCACATGACACGAGTGTCGACATGGTAAAGGTTGTGCCTTGGCACATGTAAAAGGATGTCGACGTAGATATGGATGTTCCTATGGTGCACCTTCGGAGGTGCAACATTTTGAGCACCGACAGGAGGCGGACCACAGGCGTAGATATTCGATGGCCATAACTTTTGACCTGGGGCTCGATTCATGCAAGGTTGGAATTTTTAGAAATCTTACAAGGTCCTCTATCTAACTACAATTGGATATCTTTAATTGGTTGAGAAAAATTCTTAAAAATGCAAAATACAGTTCGCCACTTTTTGGGTTCGCTAGGGTTCTCACCTACCATCATAATGAGATGAATTGAATGAAATCTGAGGTGGTTGGGTAGATTTTGAATTCCTCTCTCTTTTCTCTCTCATTCTTCCTATAAATTGTAAGGAGGGGCTTCTTTCTAAAGGTTGGACATTCTTTTTTTACCCCTCCTTCTTCTCTTTGGCGGTGAATCTATGGAGTTCAAACCTCCCATCTAAAATCGTAATGCAACTTTGCCTCTTGGCATTTTGTGGTGTATTGTATCAATCTTTGGAGCAAATAATGCATGTCTGTGGATGATGCTCAACCCTCTATGTGTTCATTTGCATCCTCTTGATCTTTCACCGTGAATCAAGTTATCTCATGCATGATCTTGCATTGCGTTTTTAATGGTTTGTGTTTATTGGCAAGACAGATGTTCTTCATTCCTCGATGCATCACCTCTGTTAGCTAAGGTTTATTTTATGCATCTTCTTCCCCTATCTCCTTGGCAAGTTAGATTAGGTTTTTTGAGTAAACCCTCTACATTTTTACTTGTGCATATAAACAGAGGAATAGGAACTGGCCTTCATTCGGAGAGCTTTTCGATTTCACAGGTCCCACACTTGGGAAAAGCTCCATGTTATACAATCGCACCGAGAGTCTCAACCCATCAAGTTGCAGCAGACATTCGTGGGTCTTGTGATTCATGTACCAATAGTTTTGGCATGCCCTGGTGGGACCAAGGGGTCATTCCACAGGATTTGAAGGAATTTTCAAGAAATTTGAACTAAAAATTACAGTTTTACAGCTTTTAGATTTTTCACCTTCCAGTGAACTTTGAAATCGATTTTCAAGGACCTAACTTGCTCGAAACAAGTTAAAATTTCACCAGTTGATATATATTGGGAGATAATATTCAAAAGGGTATTCTTAGTTTTTGAGATTTTGAACTTCAAAATTTCGTGGTTTTTGTATTCCGGATTTTAGGATTTGAAGTCCTGGCATTTTGGGTTTTCGGACTGCATTCCAAATCAAATTCCAAACCCTAAAATCTCAAAAATACAAGTCTTTAAAATTTTGAGTTTAGATATTGTCAAGTTTGGTGTGTAACTTGGCATATCTAGCATTTTCGAGCTCATTATCTAACACATCCTGGCGACTCAAGGGGATAGAATTTAGTGGTTTAGTAGTAAAAGTTTCCCAGGAAAATGAGAAGAATTCGAACCAGTCGATACTCGAGAAGAGGGACTTTTTGTCCACTTGCAACTATCACCAGGGCGAGAGGAAGGAGAGGAAGAAGACCACAAAGGTCACCATCTCCACCTAACAGACCTTATCAACCCCCACTTGGTAGACCTTTCATCCAATCAACAAGGGTTCTCGTGGCCAATCAGAATGGCACAACAAAACCCTTTTTCAACTTCACTGGCAATAGCCCACTTGCCCTCAATGCACAAAATCCAGTTCCAATTACAGCATTGAAGAACATTCCATTTTTTACTAGAGAAAATCATACCACTCTTGGTGATCATGTCAAAGACATTGCTAATGTTTGTGCAATCCATGAGATAAATGAAATGGATGTTGCTGTCAAATTGCTAGCATCTTCGTTCAAAGGGAAGGCATTGCAATGGTTTAGGAGCCTTGGAGCTGGTACTATCCAAAATTGGAATCAGTTATGCATAGTTCTCCATGAGCAGTTTGGAGAAAAGGGAGACAATTTGTCTCTACTAGAACAATTGACAACTATCAAGAGAGCTCCCAATGAGCAGCTGACTGACTTCAACTTCATATTTCAAAGGTCTTGGGATAGAATTCCAGTGGCCGTTAGGCCAACAGCTGAAGGTTCTTTTCTATACTATCTTAAGGCTTTGAATTCTGATATTTCTATGTTAATTCAATCTATGGGAGGCACAACCTTACCTGCTGCTTATAGCATTGCCATTAGGGCTGAAAACTGTCTTATTCAAGCTGGCAAGCTGGCTCCTAGGCCTCCCATGCCACTGTATCCAAACTTAGAAAATCCAAGCACTAGTCAAGCACCCACTTTGGCTCCTATTCCCACTCCTAGAAATCAAAGTTCAAATGAAACTTCTACTTCATCCTCTAGTGCTTCAAATGAACTCCAAGAGGTTATGAAACAATTGCAGAACCTTGGAAATGAGCTGTGACTATCAAAAGACAACGAAGCTCAAAGTGCTAGACCGTATCGCCTCAAGCCATCAGCATGCCTAGGCCCCCATACCAATAAAATAGGTCACTAGCTCAGGCTATAAATCAAAATCAAAGCCAAGTAAGGCCTCCCGCTAATAGACCATTTCAGCCCTATAACCCCAATGTTGCATCTGCTTCTAAAGCATTAGTGCCAGTCCAAAACAACATAGCTCAAGAGTATGATTGGTGTTTCCCATGCAATGAACCTCACAACCAATCTATGTGCTTTAATGGTGCTTTGAACCAAGCCTTGATGGTGACAAATACTGGCATTGAGGGTGAAGTGAGTCAAGAAACAAATCAGAAACAAGGGACATCTCAACAAAACACAGCTCCAAATGATACCGCACTTGCGAATTGGCAAGCTGAGGATTTTTGTGGCATGAATCAAACAATTTCTCAGAGTGTAGCAGCTAACACAAGATCAAAGAAGAGGAATATTGGTGAAGGGCAGTCATTAGCTCCAAGTGATCTATAACCTTCCATCACTCCACAAGGTGTTGGTAAGCAAAATACAGTTCCAAACACGCAAGGACAGCCCAAACCACCTTCCAAACCAACTCAAATGCCAGTTGTTGCTGCCCATGCAAAAGAAAGGAATGTGCAAAGCTAAAGGACAACAAAGAGATGTTTCATCCCCATTTAGCATCATTGATCAAATGAAGAAGACAAATGTGAATATATCAATGTGGGAATCTTTATCCATCCCAGGCCAAAGAGATCTTCTACAAGCTGCCATGAAGAATTGGTCAACTTCAAACCAACATGTCCATATGCAAGAGAAGGTCCTCACAAATGCTGCTTAGCCTGAAGGGAATCATGGAGGACAACAAGGTAAATTTTTGAAGCCCCCTCCATTCTATGTTTCATTAATCATTGGCAATAAACTAGTACACAATTGCATGATTGATTCTAGGGCAAGTAGTTCTATCATGCCTAAGCAAATAGCTGATCAGCTGGGTCTCCAATATGAAGTCATATCAAAGGGGGTAGTGCAATTGGATGGGAAAACAGTGGCAATAGGAGTGATTAAAGGTTTGAATCTTACCTTGCATACATGCCCTAATGTTACCGTTTTGCAAGATGTGTCAGTGATAGATTTGCCACCACTCTTTTCCCTATGCTTATTAAGGGATTTCACAGCTAGAATTGGAGGCTACTTATCTGCTGATTGGTCACACATGTTGTTCAGAACAAGATATGGTACTAAGGTCACAATCAGATCCAAACCAATTGCAAACTTTCATATTGAGCCTCATACTCTAAGCCAAATCAATGCCAACTGTTCGATTTGATCAAGAAGATTATCCAAGCACGATGATGAAGTGACGACACAAAGTTGGAAGCATCCCAGATTTAACTCTTGATGAATGGGCAAGCAAGGTACATGCCTTTGATCCCTACCAAGAAGTAGAAGAATCTGAGATAGGAGTCTATTGTATACATGAAGAAAACCAACCTATTCCTAACATCACAAAAACAGACCATAAGGATGACAGTGAGGTATGGCAATTATTTTTTGATGGATCAAGGAGTAGGCAAGGTACAGGAGGAGGAGCTATGCTTGTTTCACCTCAAGGCATCAAATATTATTCAGCTTTCTGTTTCCAGTTTTCCTATTCAAACAACACAGCTGATTATGAGGCCTTGATTCATGGAGTTCATTGGGCTAGGAAAAAGGGCATAAATAACTTGCAGGTGTTCATGGATAGTGATTTGATCATCAATCAAGTCGGGGGGACAACATGCTACAAAGAATGAATTGCTGAAGAACTACAAGAACATGGTATGGGACCTCATTGAGGATTTTGAAGCTTTCAACATCGTGTCCATACCTAGGAAGAAAAATGAAGCCGCAGATAGGCTCGCAGCAGTTGGAGAAACGTTTGATGTGGTTGAAAACATCAGAAGAGAAAAAACAAAACCACATATCCATGTGATTGTGAGGCCAGTAGTTCCAGATAATAACACAAGCTGGCAGGTGTTTGAGAATGATCAACAGATTGTCAATTTCTTACAAGAAGAGGCTGAATTCTCGCTTAGGAATAAGGACAGACTAGAGCAGCAGTATGGGGATCAAGTAGTGCAGCTGCGGATAAAAAACCTTCCCAAGGGTTTAGTAACATTGGAATCTATCTTCAACCCTAACGACCAGTTCCATAAGGAAAAGGCTAATATACATGTCAAGAGAGAAGATTCAGGGCCAATTCCGGTTGGAGAAGGTAGAACACTTCAAATTGGCAAAGTGGCCACTTTGAGCAGGGAGAAATCAGATTTCATACAACTTTAACAAGAATTTCCAGATGTCTTCACTTAGAGCTATGAAGACTTAAGAGGATTCGATCCAAATTTGGCACAACATACCATAGAATTGGATCCAGATGCTAAGCCCATCAGGCAGAAGTAGAGACCTGTTAACCCTCACATTGAGCCTCTAATGAAGAAAGAGTTAAACAAGCTAATGACAAGCAAACATTATATTCCCAATCAAGCACTCAAGCTGGGTTGCAAACTTGGTTCCGGTCAGGAAGAAGAGTGGAGAAATCAGGTTGTGTGTAGATTTTCGAGACCTCAACAGGGAATCTCTTAAAGACCATTACCCACTTCCTTTAATGGAACAAATATTGCAAGTGGTATCCGGTTAGGAGAGATTCTCTCTCCTAGATGGCTACTCAGGGTATAATCAGGTAATGGTGAAAGAAAGATGACTAGTTCAAGACGACTTTCACCACCAAATGGGGCACATATGCCTACAAGAAGATGCCATTTGGCCTATCAAATGCTGGAGCCACTTTCTAAAGGGCAATGGATATGGCATTCAAGGGGTTGATCAATAAAATAGTTCTAATATATCTTGATGACATCACGGTATTCTCCAAAATGCGTGCAGATCACCTCTTTCATTTGAGGCAAGTATTTCAGAGATGTAGAAGATTTGGGGTATCATTGAATCCCAAAAAATGCATATTTTTGGCTCACGAGGGAAAAATTCTAGGCCATATTGTTTCAAAGGAAGGGTTGATGATTGACCCAGAAAGAGTTGAAGCAATTCGAGCATTTCCATTGCCAAGTCACAAGAAGGCTCTTCAAAGCTTCTTGGGAAGGATCAATTTTGTCCGTAGGTTTGTTCCAAACTTTGCAGCTCTCGTAAAGCCAATAACGCTGATGTTGAAGAAGAGCATGGCATTTAAGTGGATAGTGAAGGCAAGGCAAGTTTTGAGGAAATAAAAGAGGCTATACCTCAAGCTTCAACTCTCGTCAATCCAGACTTCTCCAAGGATTTCATGCTATATGCCTTTGGTGGTGGAGACACATTTCGTAATCCCAGACAAAAACAAAGAAGGATTAGAACAACCAGTTGCTTTCTTCAGTCAAGGCTTGGAGGAATATGAAACTAGGTACTCTTTCATTGAAAAGCATGTCCTTGCAGTGATTAGGAGCTTAAAGAAATTCAAGCACCTAGTCTCCAATAACAAGATCCAATTATTGGTCTCTCATGCGGGAGTCAAGGACTTCCTTATAAACAAGGATCTGAATGAGAAATGTGCAGGATGGATCACTCGTGTCATGGAATATGACATCGAAATTAAGGTCACTAAGCTAGTACATGGAAAAGGACTATGTGAATAGCTAGCCTTGAGTCAACAAGTTGAAGCAGGTGATGAAAAAGAGACTACCTTGGTATTGCAGGATGGTCAAGAATAAGAAAATGATGATGTAGCCACTTCTTGTTGGACTCAGAATATGATACACTTCGTACAGACAGGCCTATGCTCTCCAGAAATGAGCAAAGCAAAGAGAATATACTTCAGATTACAAGCCATTCCATATGTGCTTGTTGATGGTGTTTTGTTTAAGAAAGACATCAATGGAGTTCTATTGAGGTGCATTGGGACAGGTCAAATTGAGAGGGTGTTACGAGATTTTCATGATGGAGATTCTGGAGGACATTTCACCCCATGAGTAATAGCTCTCAAGATAATGAAGGCAAGGTATTATTGGTGACAGGTCTTCAAAGGTATTATACATGGATAAGAAAGTGTAAGAAATGTGCACTTTCACAGAAAAGAAAGACTAGCAGCACTTCCATTACACCCGATTTTGGTTGACCAACCATTTATGCAATGGGGATTGGACTTCGTCGGGGTCATCAACCCAAACTCAAGCCAAGGCCACAAGTGGATTCTCACGGCGACGGACTATTTCACCAAATGGACCGAAGCAGTAGCACTCAAAGAGGCAAATGAGTCTAACATACTAGACTTTTATGAAGGAATAGTGACTAGGTTCGGTGTGCTGGCCACTATCATATCAGACAATGCATTGGCATTCATAGGTTCCAAGATTACGAGAATGAGTCATCAAGAATGGAATCTATTTGAGCACCTCTTCAAATTATTACCCGGGAGGTAATGGACAAGCAGAGTCCACAAACAAGAATTTTCTAAGGATCATCAGAAGGACTCTGGATGAAAACCAAAGGACATGGCATACCAAGCTAAAATCAGCGTTATGGGCTGACAGAAATAACACCAAAGAAGTCTCGGTAATTCTCCCTACAATTTAATCTATGGGAAAGAGGCGATTGCCTATATCATTAGAATTGCCAGCATTGGAGCTCATGAAGCAGTTGGAGTTGTCTGAGTTCAAACCAATGGAGGCCAGGTATGCAGAGTTGATGGAATTGGAAGAAATTAGAGAACATGCAATTCAAACAATTGAGAAAGATCAGGCCTTAGTAAAAAGATGGTTTGATAAGAAGGCAAGAGCAAGGACCTTCCAGGAAGGGGACCTAGTTCTGAAATGGGATGTAGATCGGGCAAAACTAGGAAGGCATTCCAAGTTTGATGCCATTTGGAGTGGCCCCTACATGGTCACGGGATGTAAAAGTAGTAATGCCTTCCAATTGTCTACATTGGATGGAGAATAATTCCCGATTCTGGTTAACGGAATCCATCTTAAACATTGTTACTAAAAGGAAAAGGTTTACCCTTGTAAATATTAGCCTAGATTTCAATTCCTCTAAGTGCGTATGCACATTGTCTTATTATAGGTAGGTTTCGTTTCCCTAAGTGCTTTGCACGAGGTTTTGTTGCTCCTAGGTTGGATTTCTACAGTTCAGCGTGCTCTCGGAGAAGGGGTTACGATAT
The DNA here is from genome assembly GCA_018340775.1 of Taxus wallichiana var. yunnanensis. Lineage (NCBI taxonomy): Eukaryota > Viridiplantae > Streptophyta > Pinopsida > Cupressales > Taxaceae > Taxus > Taxus wallichiana. The sequence goes on from CM031234.1 coordinate 957,507,311, forward strand.
CAGGCTCAGGATCAGATATCAGGTTGGTTTCAGGTTATTGCTTATGACTCCACGCCCAATGGATTGCCAAAAGGCCACCGATCTTCTACCTAGCAGCGGTGTGATCCCGTTGAGTCACCAAATTATTGTAAATATCTCCCCCCCGGGTAGATATAGACAAACAAAAGAATATGGAAATCAAGAAACTCGTAGCCTGATTTTTATTAAGCCACCAATAGCCCTTGCGCGCAGTAAAAGCGCACGATAGAAGGTGTTGACACAAAAATGGATGCACCCTTGCACGAGTAAGAGGCACACTACGATGTAAGGTGTTGACACGAAAATGGATGCGCCCTTGGCGCAGGTAAGAGGCGCACGACAGAAGGTGTTGACACGAAAATGGATGCGCCCTTGGCGCAGGTAAGAGGTGCACAACAGAACGTGTTGACACAAAAATGGATGCACCCTTGGCATAGGTAAGAGGTGCATGACATAAGGTGTTGACACAAAATGGATGCACCCTTGGTGCAAGTAAGAGGCACACGACGTAAGGTGTTGACATGAAAATGGATGTGCCTTGGCACACATGAAAGGCGCATGACACGAGTGTCGACATAGAAAAGGTTGTGCCTTGGTGCACGTAAATGGCGCATGACACAGAGTGTCGACATGGTAAAGGTTATGCCTTGGCGCACGTAAAGGATGTTGACACGATATGGATGCGCTTCTATGGTGCACCTTTAGGAGGCGCAACATTTTGAGCGATGATAGGAGGCGGACTTCAAGCGCAGATATTCGAGATGGCCATAACTTTTAACCGGGAGCTGGATTCATGCAAAATATAGTTCGCCACTTTTTGGGTTCGCTTAGGGTTCTCACCTACCATCATAATGAGATGAATTAAATGCAATCTGGAGGTGGTTGGGGTAGATTTCAAATTCCTCTCTCTTTTCTCTCTTATTCTTCCTATAAATTGTAAGGAGGGGCTTCTTTCTAAAGGTTGGACATTCTTGTTTTACCCCTCCCTTCTTCTCTTTGGTAGGTGAATCAGGAGTTCAAACCTCCCATCTAAAATCAGTAATGCAACTTTGCCTCTTGGCATTTTGTGGTGTATTGTATCAATCTTTGGAGCAAATAATGCATGTCTCATGGATGATGCTCAACCCTCTATGTGTTCATTTGCATCCTCCTGATATTTCACCGTGAATCAAGTTATCTCGTGCATGATCTTGCATTATGTTTTTAATGGTTTGTGTTTATTGGCAAGACAGATGTTCTTCATTCCTCGATGCATCACCTCTGTTAGCTTAGGTTTATTTTATGCATCTTCTTCCCTTGTCTCCTTGGCAAGTTAGATTAGGTTTTTGAGTAAACCCTCTACATTTTTACGTGTGCATTTGAACAGAGGAGTAGGAACTGGCCTTCATCCGGAGAGCTTTTCCAATTTTGCAAGGTCCCACACTTGGGAAAATCTCCATGTTATGTAATCACACTGAGAGTCTCAACCCATCGAGTTGTAGACATTCAAGGGTGCTTGTGATTCGCATACCAACAATAACATCTAAATAAAATTTAAAAAATGAACCAAGCAACTAAGTAAAACGAAATGTAAAAACCTAATGTACAAGAGGGGTTAAGAAATCCTTAGCTGATTTGACAAAGATGTGAGACTGTGTCGCATTGTGAAATAGGAAAATAGGAGGAGGAAATGACTAGACAAAAGCCTCAAAAGCATAGATCCAAGCTCCTGAATGGATTGGGGAACTGGAGAGGGATAGGGGCACCTGTAAGCACCTTGGTATGAGATCTAAGTTCCCTGTCTACGAAAATAGTCTCAAACCCTCCTCTATGTGCCATTGGATGCTTTCCTATAGTTTATTCTTGTCACACTAACTTCGCTGAATTGTGTGGATGTCACCGAAAACTAGGGATGAAGGAGAGACTTGTGAAACCCCAAAACAAGCACTAAACCCCAAAAAATAAATATGCAAATGAAGGGGTCGACTACCCTCGGTGGCCACAATGGTGGACTTACTAATCGAGTGCTACACTACATCTCGGACCGATGTAGTTTTATGTGTGTGTGTGTGTGTGTGGAAATTTTATCCCATGATACTCTTATGGAAGTCAACCTTATTTAAATAGTGAGAAATAAGTAGATGTAGAATGTAATAAATGTATGCATGGAAATAATAGACTCCCTCCTATGAAGTATGATGAGAATAAACCAACCTTGTGTGCCTTGTGATGGAGTTAGATAGATGCAAATGCAACTTTAGGTACCTTTGATGGATGCATCTCTAGATGGTGATAGTAGATGTTTAGTTTTTGGTCCCATGGTCTCATAAATTTCTATTTATATGGTTCTCTTGTTCTAATTTTGCAATTAACCCCAAAATGGATGACCACTAAAAATATGGAAAGTTTGAATGGCTAGAAAGTGCCCAAAATGTGCAACTAAAGTGTAAAGAGGATCAGGGTGACTTTAATGGGACCAGGGAACTGGCATGCCCAAGTCCTAGGTTTGGAACCCTAGTCAAAATTAGAAAAACATAGAATGAAAAAATAGATTGGGCAAGTGCAGCTATAAGATCAAAAATACGATAGAAAGCAATGTAAAAATGGTCAAAGACATTGGTTAATTATTACTCTTTTCACTAAAGAACCATATGAATAGTAGTATGAGATTGGGACTAAATATTTACTAAAAGTGTGTGATTAGTGACTACACCTTCAACTTTCCCGGTGGCACACAAACTTGGAGTGATGCAACCTAGAATTTACTAGATAACACCCTAGACGTGCTGACACATCACTCAACCTAGACTGAGCACTCACCTGAAGTGTGCAAAGGTACCAGGCCTCTTTTAGGGTTGTTGTAGCAGGATGTTAGCATGATGAAGGAAGAAACATATAGATCCATAACTAATCCATCATTCTACAATGCATGCCATATTCAGATCTAGGAAAGAACAAGATTAAATAATAATCATGATTGAATCAAGAACATGCACTAATCAATTGCACACATGAATGACACTTATGTTAATTTGATATCTTCCTTCTATTAGTAAACACAAAAGCTCCTTATAATAATGGAAATCTATACCGATGCACACATGGATCTCGATACAATAATCCAGTCATATACACATATCTCTTTATGCTTACCTCTTACGCTCTGTATATACCTATATATATCTCCACTACTATTTGATTCACATCATATATATATATAGGGTGGGGACTTTCCTTTCACCACTTATCTATTCCAAAAATAGGCCGCATGCTACTAATAGCCATGTGCCATTTACAAGAATAGCCACACATGCAAGTGTGCTATCTATAAACCTCTTACAGTTAAATAAAGTGATAATCCTATTCTTAGCTCGTTTCCATGAAAAATGCTTCAATCCGATCCTCTAAAGATAGATAATGAAGGGCGCGCACATCTCTCGCCTCGTTTATGTACTCGCATGCCATCTTCTAAAAATAGGTCTTCATGCTCAAAATTGGATAATTCCCGAAAGTTGAACTTACCCTCTGCATGCGGGTTCTTCCTATACCTTCACGCCCTTCATCTTATCCTTCTCTCCCACATGGAAATCTTGTGTGATCTCTAACAAGTATTCTTTTATCAACATTACCCCACACTAATCTCATTGTCATCATCCCGATAATGGTTATCTCCAAAACTGAAGTAAAGAATTATGAATGGAAAGAATAAGAAATAATGTATATGAATTAAAAACATTAATGAGGCAAACCTCCTTTATATCATTTTGAAGGATCAACTCTGGATACTCATCCTTTATTTCAGCCTCTAAGGCCTAGCCACTCGGTGAATGATTTTTCTTCCTACTCTAGTATGTCCACAATAATAGACTCCAGTTCATCTTGGGTAACTTCACCTTTTTCATTCTACAATACCAACATAATGTTGGAAATTTCAGTATGTTTTCCTTCCAACGTATCCATATTTTGTGCGATGAGTTTTCCAAGCTCATCTAATATTTCCTTGTGTGGCTCTTGTGTTAATGCTAGGGCCTCGTGCTTTTACTTTACGAGTGTTAACCATTCTACATGGCCCAAGGTATCATCCATCATGGATCGCATTATCTTCTTCCGAGTCTCGTACCGATCGCGCCTCTAGAGCTATGCATATATTTAAGGTATGATCTTCCTTTTTCAATTCTTCTTAGATCACTTGCAGTAGGCCTTTTTATGATGTAATCTTTCTGAATACTGCAGCCTTATCCCTTTTCACCTCTTCTTCAGGATTCTTTGGTTTTGGAATTTTGATTATGTCATCTTCCAATACCAAGTCCACCAAAGCTTTAACATAATGCATTGCCAAGGGGAATTATTCTAGTACCTTAGATTTCATATGTGGGTGCACTTTCATCACATGATCTCCAATGGCCTCTGCCATGCCAATTAACGTATTATTATTTTTCTTCTTTAATTCCTTCTCTTGGGTCAGGCACACTATCACTGCATCCTTCATCTTCAACTCCTCACGCAAAGACTCAATATTACACCTTTTCCATGTTTTTTCTTGCAACCTCAATAGAAACCTTTACCAACGCATTGCTAACCTATTCATCTGACATAATAGTAGGTTTAATCTGTTATGTGCCTAGCTTGAGGTGTCTTCTTCATTTGTCTTGACATGCATGACTCCTCACATACATCAAAATTAGGCTCATCCATATGGGTGTGCATTGACCATAAGATTTTCTTTCTAGTGCAAATGGTCACCATATCCCCATCCATTAATTCCCATCCAAATAAATCCTTTTATTCTACAGTGCTTTGGAAATGGGTGTGGATGATCTTTCTAGTGTCCTCTACATAGCCCATGAGTGGTGCATTGTGTTCCCCACTCATCCTCTTTGATCTAGGACCCTTAGGAATTGTATCTTCAAGGTTAGGAGTCTGTCCCATTACACCTTGAGCAATCACATGCACGGATCTAGAGGTTTCCTTCTCTCTTTCTTCTCTCATCCTTCATCTCTTCATCTTTTTTCTCTTCCTTGTTCTTTGGCTCATCTTCTTCCTCAAGTGGGGTAGGAGATGCATGCTCACTCTCCCCTAATTCCTCCACTTCTTTATCTAACTTCAACTTTCTTCTTCTCTTTGGCTCAGCAGTATCCTTGTGTGGAGAGAGATGAGGTGATTTCCTTACCATTTGTGGGGTTCCACCTTGAGTCCTTGTGCGTCTAAATACTTTCTTAAATCTATGCTCCCTTACTCAACCTCTATATCTTCCTCTTTTCGGTCCTTGAGGTGGAGTGGTCACCTGTTTGTGACTTTTTCATATGGTTTCTTTCTTCTGCACTCCAAGCCTCCACTATCTTCACACTCCTCTTCTTCATCCTCTACTTCAATAGTTTCTATGGGCCTTTGCACCGGTATGTTTTCCATTGTGTGCTTACCCTTCGGTGGCCCTAGGAGTGCGAATTCATTCTCCACATACTTATTGTTTTCCATTTTTGGCTTCAGCTGAAGATACACTAATGATTCCCCTATATCTACTACAACTAGACTTATTGACTTAATATTCAACACCTTCTGAAATGAGACTCTCAACATAGGCACTTCTTCCTGGATAGACATACTTCTTCCTCAACATGTGGTAGTCACAGTATACCTTATCTACATTGAATACCAGTCGGTGCGTGTCTGTGAATCTATGAACAGATGCTTAGAAATACCTTGCAGTGAATGTGTAAGGAAATTTACACCAAGGGCTCCGAACTCCATCTCTCATTAGGAAGTGTGTAATGCAGAAATGCTGATATATAGCAAATTGGACTTGTTTCCCCACTACTGATGGTAGGTCCTTCAAGATGCGCCACTCTTCTTCAAATGTTGCATGGAGCATGTTGTACCATTTCTCCACCCTTTGCTTGACATCATCTGTCATGGACCCTTTACATAAGTACTTGCTAAACCTTTCAATTGACGACTTATTATCCATGGGGTATTCCCATACCTTTTCCTTCGGCCCGTCTAGTACTCCAATTTCCATGAATACCAGTGATAATAGAACAGCCCCAAAGCTGATCTTCCCTCCTGTGCATGCTTCCTCGACTATTTTCTCTGCAATGTAGCCTGCAATATTGTAGACTACTCCTTCTAACATCTTGCGTGTAATGTGTAACCACATAGTATTTACCTGTGACCACCGCTCCTAATCGTTCAACTTTGTAACAAGGTGTGTTGTTGCTTGCACAACCAAATAGTTCTTCAACTTGTCTATATCCATACCGTGTGGACCCTTCAGGTACCCCAACTCCTATTTCTTTAAGATCATGGATTTATCTGTGAGATCATTCTTTATATCCTCTCTTGTGGCCTTCAAACTTGTCACCGTTGAGATAAGTGCATATGAGATTCTAACTCTGTGTCCTATAAAGTAGAAGAAGTCCTCATGCACTCTTCTCATGAGCCACTGGTAGAAGGGCTCATACTTCTTGAAATATGGAAGCTCATATAATTGGTAGACCCCAATTTTCTTTAGAAGCTTCTCGCCTACATCATCATAAACCGACATGTCATCTGCCATACATTTGTTCATCCTCGTAGTGAGAAAGGAATCGAGCTCCTTGTTCTGAGGTCCTGTGATTGTATTCACTTACTTTTCTCTTTCTAATGTGTGAATCCCATTCCTGGCCAATGATGACTCCTTCTGGATATTGCATTTCTAAAAAATTTCTTTTGGGTGCCATCTCTTCCTCCTCAAATACCACCTTCTCCTTTCCTTTTGCTCCTAGTGCAGCTTCCTTCTTAGGTGAAATTTTTCCGTGCAATCATCTCCTCTTTAACTCTATAGTTTGCAAATCAAACCCTAGCTTGATTCAATTGTGCCCTAGGTAGAAACTTCATGCCCTAACTCCTCTTTGTCACCTTGCTTTGCTCAAACCCTTCACCACTAGGGATGCAAGCTTATTTTTGAACACATCTATTTTTCATGCTTGGTTTCACACCATTCACACCTTAACCCGATCACTCACTCTTTACACTTAGCTCTTCCATCAAATACTCTTAGTCGCAATGGTAAAAATTAATTCACATCCCTTCCTTATATAGTTTTTCAAATTTTGATGCATTTATTGCTCCTTCACCTACCAAATATCATCTCATTCATTGACCAAATTCATGTGTTCCGCGCAGTACATATTTGCACCCCAACTATAACCTTCTAGCATGCATTCCTACCCTCTGGTCACAGACTTCTATTCAGCACACACCCTTGTTCCCAAGTACCTCATCATTTTACATTCTCCTGGTAGTTATCATGGCCTCTGCTTACCTCGCATTATACTATCCTTTCATTCATCTCCATCCTTGGTCACTTTTGAGAAGCAATCTTCTTTTGACTTAAAGCACACCCGTAGAACTTATTCCTTTCACCTTTCAATTCTCATAGTCTTTTACTTGGATAACTACAACCACCCCACACTAAAAGTATGTGTAGTCCTCTGTGCATAAACATTCTTCACATAGTAATTAGCTTCATGTGTGCAAACACGCTTATTACACAAGAATAACAACTAAATTGACAAAGCATAACGACAATGAAGGAAATACATAATTGAAAACCTAATCTAAATGGCAATATTGCCTTATTACAAACACCAAGAAGACTTATTTATAGTAGGGCTTCAACCTACTCCCATTAAATTAACCAGGTAGCTATGTTCCATCAAGTTCTTCTAACTAGCAAGCACCTGATTCAAGTATGTAAGTGATGACATACGGCCCCAACCAATGTACTTTGAGCTTTCCTAGATGGCACAAGAACTTTGAGTCATAAAGAAGTACCATTTTTCCAACTACTAACTTCTTATCCTTTATATTTCTGTCATGCCATGCTTTTTGCCTGGCCTTTTCTTGCTTATGAATCCAATTTTCTATGTCTCGTCACTCATCCAAGTGAATCATATTTTCAATCCACTCTTCTAAAACATGCTCATCAACTAGACCTCCAGTGTGCACAATGCACAAAGAAGGTAACATGAATTCTATAGGAAGAATGGCTTCAATGCCAAACACCAACTGAAATGGTGTGGCCTTGTTCAATCTCTTATAAGTGTTTTTATATGCCCAAAGAACAAATGAGACTTTATCATCCCAATCCTTTCTTCTAACATCACAAATTTTTGTCAATGTCTGGATCAAAATATTGTTGAAATCCTCTGTAGTTCCATTTTGTTGAGGGTGGTAAGGTGTAGTCTTATGGTGGGAAACCATAAACTCATATAATAGGATCCTTGTGGTTTCATTTAAAAAGTGTGTACCCCTATCACTTGTCAAACTAAAAGGACATCCATATCTTGTAAGAACATTCTCCCATAGAAATATATCTACCGTAGTTGTTGTATAGAGTCCTTCATAGGTGTTTCTTCTTCCCACCATGTGAGATAATCTGTGTAATTAATGATAAAACATGATCCAGATCCTGCGCACAACTAGTGAAATAGGTCCTAAAATCAAAGGCCAATTTCTCAAAAGGTTCTGAAATAATAATAGGTCTCAATGGAATTTCATCTCTTTGTCCTAGTTTTCCTAGGCACTGACAATGATCACACGCCTTACAATATTCTTTACAGTCTTTATACAATGTCTCTCACCATAATCCAGCAAGTAGGATTTTATGTGTTGTAGCATCACCTGCATAGTGGCCACATGCAATACCACTATGAGCCTCATCCATTATATCCTTACACTCATGCTCTAATACACAACGGTGTAATACTTCATCTCTACCTAACTTGTATAGGTCACCACTGATCAACATAAAAGGTGTTGCGCATATAGGAAGTTGTTTATTTTCCAATGCCTTCATTCCTTCTGGTGCCATACTAGTCCATAGAAAAACAACAATGTCATCAATTTTAGCTGGCACATATTATAACCTATATAACTAGGCATCTGACATGGGTTCTTCAATCGTTTGTACTTCTTCTCCTGAGTGAATTCTAGATATGTGGTCTAGTCTAGAATTATTTTTCCCTGGCTTTACCACAACTATGAAATAAAAATATTTAAATAAGAGTACCCATCTGCATATGTGCCCCTGAAAGATGAGCTTGTTTACCAAGTACTTCAATTCCATGTGATCCATATAGAATAAAAATGGTGTATCTAGCAAATACTGCTGAAACTTATGTAATGCATAGATCATTGACAAAGCTTTATGCTCTATAGTTGTATAAATTTGTTCGGTAGGTGTTAGCTTCCTACTAGTAAAGCAGATAGGATGATCAACAATACCTTCTCCATGTTGAGCTAATATTTCACCAATGGCCATGCCATAGGTGTCCACGTGTACATGAAATGGTTTGTCCCATGAAGGAAAACACAGGTTAGGCGCGGTAGTAAGTTTCTCTTTCAATGTTTCAAATGCACATTGTTGCGATTCTCCCCAATAGAATGTACCTTTTCCTTTCAAGAGTAACTCCTTCAGAGGTGCTAAAAATTTTCATATCCCTTGATGAATTTTCTATAATATCCTATGTGACCTAAAAATCAGGCACCTCGTTATGACCGGTAGGTGCTTCCAACCCTAAAATGACTATGACTTGAGCTAGATCAACAAGCAATCCTTCCTCGCAGGTTATGTGTACCAATAGTATTCCAAAAGGTGTAGAAAATATGTACTTCTTGATGTTAAGAGAGATATACAACCGCCCGCATCTTTCAAACATTAAGAGAAAATTGTTACAATGATCCCGAACAAGCCCATATATTGTCCAATCATTGAGGTAGAACTGTAAGAAGATGTGAATAAAATATTTGAATGCCTAAACAACTATGTGCAAGAATACAACATGTGCATTTTTCAATCCAAAAGGCATCATAGTATAGAAAATCTGCCCCATTCAGTAGTAAAAGTTGTCTTTTCCTTATCCTCTTGGGTAATTTAAACCTGATGATACCCTGGAAAACCCATCTATAAAGGAATAGATTTTGCACCTTGCTACTCCTTCCAATATTTCCTCAGTGAATGGTGTAGGAAAGGGATCTATGACACATGTTGCATTTAGCTCCCTGTAATCAACACAAATTCAAATTCTACCATATTTTTAGATATTGATCACCATAGTTTTAATCCATTCTGACTCATCCAAATGTTGAATGATTCCAGATTTCAGCATTTTATCAATTTCTTCTTTTACCTTTTCACGAAAATTAGGATTCATTCTATAAGGTATCTTTTGTAGTGGATGTGCACCTTCCTTAAGTTTAATATTCATTTCCCCAAGTTATTCATCATGCCTTTAAGTTCATGATACCCTTAAGGGAATAACTCTTGGTAATCCCATAGTAACTCAATAATATTTTCCACCTCTGAGTCTAACCAATAGTCTCCAATTATGGCCTCCTTAGGCTCAGCTTCCAATCCTATATTGAATTTGACCTTCTTTTTCTTCATTGGTTCATGGTATGCATACGTATCCTTATCTGCACTATCCAAGACCTCACACACTCCCTATGAATGGTCAAGATCTGGATTTTAAACTTCCTCATCATCCATGATGTAACTCATATTTTCTTTTTCTTTCTCAAGGCAAGCGTGTTCAAGCAATATGGAGTCTTCTCCTTCTTCTTCAAAATGCACATCTGATTTTTTCTCACCAAATAATTCCTGTATGAGTTCCTCCTCCTTTACACTATCTCCCATGGTTAACCGCTTCATAAATTTTAATGCCTCTTCTACTAGAGGTTGGGAAGAAAAGTAGGCAAATGTCTGGATCATTCCTGCAGTCATTTTTTTCCAGTTTCCAGTCTCTCTATGTAGTTATGTGTATACATATGAAGTGCATGCGCACCCTTGTAGAGTGGAGTACAATTTATGCACCCAGAGTTAAGGTGGTAATGCTTCCTTTCCTGTTGTCCAGAGTCTCTCACATTGTTGAATGTGGTGTTGAATAGGTTGATCACCATTATAAGTGTAAATCTACGTAGGTGCATTACTTCTTACAAACTTGGTAGATAGGGTGATTATGATCTCCTTCCACTCCATAAGATTATCTTTGTGAACTACCCACCAACGCTTTGCTTTCCCGCGCAAGATATATGCTAGCATGTCTCTTCTCTTGACCTAGTCTATCCCCTATGCCTCTATGACTTGTAAGAATATAGGAAGATCTTCTGTTCTTGTATACCAAGGTACTACACTACCTATCCATCGAATAGAACGAAGTCCATTCTTACATGCAACCAAAATTTTTACCTCACGCCCTACTATTTCATATGTACCATGATCCCAATTTTCATAAGAAATACTCATATTATCACTAATAGAGTGATAATACCCCCACCGTAGGATGCCTTCCTTTGATGGCTCATTGACCTTTGGGTCCTGAATAACACGTACATAGATTCTATTTAAGTCCTCCTCACTTAGAGGCTCAACATATGGTGTAGAATTCTCATTTTTCAAAGGTATCACAACCCTTTCCTCCTTGTTCTCAAAGTTGAGATACCCCTTATTGAATCTCAAGTCAACATTATTCACATAACACCAAGGGCATCCAAGAAAGGCTAGAAAATTGTCTCGCTTCTATAAGTGTTAATACCTCAAAATCCCCATGAAACTTGGCCCCCGTATGGTTATAGATACATCCTTCAAAACTCCTATGGGAGTGGCCTTAGTCCTATTTTCCATAAACAACACATTAAATGATGGTTGTAATGGAGGTATCCCCATTTTTACCCATGCATATAAAGTAATCACATTGAATTCCACACCTATATCAATCAAAATATTGCTCAAAATCCATCTATCTACAACAACATTCGTAGTGATCTCTTTATCATAGTCAATGCTATCGGGGGAATAGTTTCATGTAGGATCTTTCGCTCATTCTCGTGTTGTCGTATGGAGTGTTCCCCTCCAACCAATTCCCTAATAATGGAATAATATTCTCCTGGCACAACATTTTACACACCTCTCTGATGTCATCAATATCAGAGAGGACCTTCCCTGCTTCTTTCTTATGTTCCATCTTTCTGGACTGCTCTTTTAAACATTGTATTTTTCCTTGAAGATTTCTAAGGACCTCCATGGTCTCTTGATAGACTTCCTTCTGATGGGCAGGATCTAGGTACCTTGCATGCAGAACCTCCTCCTTAGTGATTATAGGCTTCTGGTATGATGCCTCTCTTGTGTGCCACTTTAGCATGTGTGGTAATCTTCATAGTTAAGGCCTTAGGTTCTAGTGCTATCTTGGGCATCCACTGATTTTCCTCCACATGTTGGATCCTAACCATCCCTGCGCCTTTGTTTTCCTACTTATGTTGTTTATTGAGATGCTCATATAAGTCCGGCACTCCTCATAGCTATGATTCTTTCCGCAGAAAGAACATGTAACATTCTAGGGACATTCACACCTATAATGATTAGGGGATCTCGCATGTATAGCATGTTCCACGAGGAAACTTACTTCTTCCTCCACCATGGCCTTGTCCTCCATATCCACCTCGATATCCACATCCTCTTCCATGACCTCCTTCAAAATGGCCCTCATTCTTGTCATAGCATGGTTGATTATGATCTTGATCCTGGTGCTCATTCTTGTTCTTAGAGTTATCTGTTACACTTGTTTGTCATACCCCAATGTCTATAGCATCATGGATCTGACCAATCAATTGACAATCCTTAGTATCATGGGTCATGGACCTGCAAATATTGCAAAAGTAGGATACATTCTTCCTTATCATGCGTTATAACAAAGGATAGTGGCTAGCATCATGATTCAAATGACATATTTCACAGTCTAACAACAATGAACGTATAGATCTGTGAGGGAAACTATCCTTGGTGTGACCTTCCACTTCACAATCTGTACACCAAATTCCTGAGCACATTTCATGGGCTGAATTTGCTGATAGCTTCTCTAACTATTTTTCCATAGCTGCAATTTGTGCCTCTAAGAATGGACTAACACTAGTTTCAATGCTCCTAACTTCCTCAGCACGTAGGGCTGCCTCCAATGCTTCACGTGGATCAATGTATGACTTCAACGAACCATTGTGCATGCTAGCTTGCGTGAATATCATAAGAAATATTAGATAGGAGTGTTTAAAAATGGGCATCATACTCACGTACACTCACAAGAGTGCCTTGCTTTATAACTTTGAGCACGCTTATACTGCTCGCTCAAATTCTGGGATATAGAACTCTTTCAAGAAATAATCCTTCAATGCTACATAATCCATGCAAGTTTTATCGTGGTTAAACTTCATATACCAGTTGTGTGCTCATCCCTACAAGGTAGTAGTGAATTGACTTACCTTATGCTCAAAAGTCATGATCCCTTTCACACGCCATAAGATTTCACACATATGCGCATGTTCGGTAGCATCCTCTATACCTCTATACTCGGGGAGATGAAGAGACATTTCCATTTAAATATTTTAGGGTTGGTGTGGACCTTGCCCACTTGATCCAAAACCTCTTGTGTTTCCCCTACCTCCGTGATCCACCAGATCCACCGGAACTAGAACCATCTATACCTCTTGATCCTCCACCTATAGTAGGAATATGACCTATATATGTACTCCCCTATGCTTTGACAGTAGTGCTATAATGAACCCCTATATTCTGTGAGGTAGTTCCACTTCTAGAAGTGAATCCAACATTCTACGTGCTCACGTTCTGTGTGGATGATGCACGTAAAAATGTTCCTCCAAATAATGAATCCATCTGACCTTCCATTGATGTGCTTACTTCCTGACTTAATCCTACTCTCTTACTTCCCAAGTTATCTTGTTGGTTACTTATCGTACTAGATATTAGAAAACCAAGCACAAGGGCTAGGTCACTATGTGGATTAAGATGCGTGCATGCAGCCCAGGTAGTATTTGCTGGTGCACTTAAGCCAAGGGGGGATCTTTGTCATGTTTTCCAAGATGGGGAGTTCCCCGATGCTCTGCTACATGTCTTCTACGTGAGCTTCAAATACTTCACAAGCCAAATTTCTCCTCAAGGCCATACTTTCTACAACAAAGACGTTGTTTCTCTATCTCCCTCTCGCATGCCTTATTATACTTAAGCTGCCTTTCCTCTCTCTTCCTTTCTACTACTAGGTTTTCCATCTTTCACCAAACCTATTCCTACCCTCACACGTGGTGAGGTTTAGTTAGCCATCGGTTTACTCTCCATGTTCAAATTTACCATCAAGATCTTGATTGCCATTGGAATACCTTACGAGTTGCTCCTCTAGGATAACGCAAAAACTAGAATTCATCTACCTCCAGAAATAATATGTCAAAATTGAATATTCCAGAATATAATTGTTTAGAACACCATGAAACCACGTATCCATAGCATGAGTCCAGATCAGATCAGCATCATAAAGGGCCTGAAATTCTTCCTATGTCCAGACAAGTGCGTGATACCTCCAATTCTGCTTAGATGCATAAGCAATCAACCACTTGTATAATTCTATTGGAAAGATGTCAAAAATCTCTCATATAAGTTGTCATACAAATTCTATTCTACCCAAGTGCATGCGTTAAAATCAGATCCAATGTTGAACCGCCGTGCATATTCTTCCTCCAAATCATGTATCCACTCCTCAATACTTTCTAGAGTTAACCGGTATGTCTTCATCGTGAACCATCCTAAAAACAATGAAAAAGAGGTCCCGGTAATGGAACCAATGATGCAGCCTAGAATTTACTAGATAACACCCTAGACGCTGCTTGGCACATCACTCAGCCTAGACTGAGTGCTCATCTGAAGTGCACAAAGGTACTAGGTCCCTCTTTAGGGTTGTTGTAGTAGGATGTTAGCGTGATGAAGGAAGAAACATATAGATCCATAACTAATCCATCATTCTACAATGCATGCCATATTCAGATCTAGGAAAGAACAAGCTTAAACAATAATCATGATTGAATCAAGAACATGCACTACTCAATTACACACAGGAATGACACTTAGATTCATCCAATATCTTCCATCTATTAATAAACACAGAATCTCCTTACAATAATGGCAATCTATACCAATGCACGCATGGATATGATATAGTAATCCATTCATATGCACATATCTCTTTATGCTTACCTCTTATGCTCTGCATATACCTATATATATCTCCACTAATATGTGATTCACATCATATATATAGGGTGGGGACTTTCCCTTCACCGCTTATCTATTCCAAAAATAGGCCACATGCTACTAATAGCCACGTGCCATTTACAGGCATAGCCACACATGCAAGTGTGTTATCTATAGACTTATTATAGTTAACTAAAGTGAAAATCCTATTATTATCTTGTCTCCATGAAAAATGTTGCAATCCAATCCTCTAAAGATAGATAATGCGTAGCGCGCACATCTCTACCTCGTTTATGTGCTCTGCACATTGTCTTCTAAAAATAGGTCTTCATGTTCAAAATCGGCTAAGTCCTGATAGCTTAACTTGCCCTCCACATGTGGGTTCTTCCTTTCCCTTCACGCCCTTAATCCTATCCTTCTCTCTCACGTAGACTTCTTGTGTGATCTCTAACAAGTATTCTCTAATCAACATGGAGTCATACAAAAGTAGCATCTTACCAAATGTAAGAGACATGCTATTTATGTGCCTATCATGTTAAGCCTTTTGTCATGACTTTTCTATCTTCTAGCTTCAATGTGTAATGACGTTCGCTCACCTAGTTGCATTATTTTATCAATGCACTCTTCAAAACCTTTTCATCCGACAACCCACATGTGCTTGCAATATATAAGGATGGTAAAAAATTCCATAGGTAACACAACCTCTATGCCAAACACCAACTAAAAGGGTGTGGAATTTTTCAAAATTTTATATGTGGTCCCGTGTAAGCCCAAAGTACAACTAATGCTTTATCATCTCAATCCTTCAAAAATCAAAATATTTATAAAATTTTGTCCCAAAATTTTGTTGAAATATTCTGCAGGGCCTTTATCTTGAGGGTGATAAGGGGTGGTTTTATGGTGTGCCACCATAAAATATGCTAGAAAAATTTGAATTGTCTCATTCAAGAAATGAGTTCCTCTATCACTGGTCAAGATTAATGGACATTCATACCTGTTAATGATATTCTCCTAAAGGACCCCATCAAGTGTAGTTGTAGTAAAATCCTTCGTAAGCACAACCTCTACTCACCTGGTCAAATAATCTATGTATTTGATGATGTATTGTGTTCCAGTCTTACACACAGGTGGTGCAATAGGTCATAAAAATTCAACATCCTACTTCTTAAAAGGTTTTTTTCTCACTATTGTTTATAAAGGGATCTCATCTCTACTTCTAGTCTTTCCAAGTCACTGAAAATGATCACACACTTTAACATAATCCTTGGTATCCTTGTATAATGTCTCCCACCATAATCCAATGAGAAGGATTTTATGTGTAGTTACATATCCTACATAATTTCCTCCTACAATACCTCCATGATCTTCCTCCATAATTTCTTCATGCTCATGCTCCAAAACACACCTACACAAGTTGATAAGTTGATAAGGTGCATCCCAAATAGCAAGCTTTTTCTTCTCTGATGTCTTCATCCCTTCAGACGTAAGTCCAGTATGTAAAATTACTGCTATATATTCCATATCTATAAGCACATGATTCAACTGGAACAACTATGCATCAGGAATAATGTCCTTAATACTCTGCGAGTCCTCTCCAAAATTGATCCTTAATAAATGATCACGCTTTGAAATGATCTTTCATGGATTTACAAAAATTATGAAATCAAATTCCTAAAAATAAATATCCACCAACATATGAACCCTTGTAAAATAGGCTTCTTATCCAATTATTTTAATGCCAAATGGTCTCGTATATAAAATAAATAGTGTGGCCAAAAATTACTCCCAAAATTTATGAAGCATGCAGATCTTTAGACAATGCATTATGCTTTGTTGCGTATAATCATGCTCTCGTGGTGTTGATTTTCTCTACACAATGCATCGAGGATGATCCACATTACCTTCTCTAGGTTGTGCCAAGACTGCACCAATAGCCATCCCGGAGGCATCAACATATATGTGAAAAGGTTTGTTCCTGAAGGGAAGAACAATATTGGTGTAGTGGTAAGCTTCTCCTTCAATGTTTCAAATGCATGTTGTTACACGTCCCGCCAATAAAATCCTCCTTTAGCATTAAGAAATTCTTCTAGGGGTGTAGTAATCCTCACATATCCTTTGATAAATGTTCTATAATCACTGGTATGCCCAAAAATACACACACTTCACTTTGGTTGGTAGGTTCCTACAAACCCAAAATCATTGTTATCTTAGCCGAGTCTACCAAATATCCATCCTTAAAAATGATGTGCCCAATAAAATTACCAAAGGGTGTAGTGAATATTTACTTCTTAATGTTAATTGAGATTCTTAACTACCTACATCTCTCAAAATGAGCCTCAAAATATCACGATGATCCTTAACCGACCCATAAACAATCCAATCATCTAGATAGACCTACAAGAACTTGTGAATGAAGTCATGAAAATCCTACACAATGATGCATGAAAATATTACAAAGCGCATTCTTCATTCCAAAAGGCATCACAAGATATACAAAAATTCCCATTCATTGGTGAAGGTAGTTTTTTCCTAATCCTGGCACACAATGTGCACCCAAAGGTGATATCCTAAGAACCCATTATTGAAAGAGTAGATTTTGTGCCTTGTAACTCAAGGATCTCCTATGTGAATGGTGTAGGAAAATATATATGACACATGAGGAATTAAGTTTTTTTAATCTACATAAATCCTTATCCACTCATCCTTCTTGATGTTAATAACCATATAACTAACCCACCGAGATTTGTCAATTAGCTCAATGGTTATATACTTAATAATCTTGTCAATTTATTCTTTCACCTTCACACACAGGTTTAGATTCATCCTATAAGGCCTCTTCCAAATAAGGTGTGTGCCTTATTCCAAATTAATCTTCATTTATCCTAATGAGGGGTGTACTCCTTTCAACTCATGATATCCCTGTGGAAATAAGTTATGGAAGTCACGCAAGAGCTCAATGATATTGTCTACCTCTATTCTAACCAATAGTCTCTAAAGATGGCTTTCTTGGGCATATCCTCAATGTCTATATTGACCTTATTTGTCTTCATTTGGGCATGGTAGGTATGTGCCTTTTCATCCGTAATATCCAAAGACATTTCACGCACCCTATGTGTGGCTAACATCCAAATTCTCCACCTCTTCATCATCAATAATTTATACTAACTTTCCTTTCTCTTTCTCCTTCTAGGAATGAATCAGTTGCATCTCGTATGTTTCTATCACATATATGTGTGCCTCTCAGATCAGGTTCTCCATTAATTTGAACATCATATCATCTTCTTTCAAGCTATCCCCTAATGTGATGCACTTCATGATATGCAATAATTCATGAACTACAAGTTTATTAGAAAAATAATCAAAAGTGTGAACCATACCTTCACCATAACACACTAGCTTGAAATTTATTTCTTGAGCTCATCATGCACATACCATGCACATGTGCATATGTGTAAATTGGAATAGAAATTATGTACCTATAGAGATGGTGGTAAATCCCTCACCATGCTTCCATCGTCTCTCACAATTATGAATGTGTAGGAAAGTTGAGTATTCCCTTTATACTCATAATAAGTGTAGGCACATTATATCAAGTGAACCTTGTTGAGAAGGTGATTCTCACTTCTCACTATCCCAACAAGTTATCTTTATGTGTAGCCCATAAGTGTTAGGATATATTATTAATTATGCATAGTTAGATTATTTAATTAAATAATTAATGGTTAAATGGTTATATGGTTAATCAACCATATTTGTCAAGATTCACATTGTTATATTGTTATAAACAATATATTTGTTTTTATTTAATTGTTGCTTCCTTGATTTGGAAGCTTGTTTAGTCGTTTTTGGTTGCACCTGCAAACTCATTCTTCTCGGATGTCTATGGTCATAATATCTATAAATATCAGCCTATTCAATGTATTGTTTTTCCTCATTGAGATCAATAAAATATACACAGGCTTCCGCTCCTAATCAACATTTGGTACTTCTCGCCTCTAGAAGGAGTGAAAAAGAATGCGAAGAAATAGAGAAGATTGTATGCAAAGAATAAAGAGCCATGCACCCCTGCAACCTCCCAGCCTCATCTCTGCCTTTCCACATTCCCCAGTTCGTTCCAGGTGTTTGGAACGCAAATTTTTTTTGCACTGGCAAAAATAGCTACAGGTATTGAATTTTTAAAAAAAAAAATTTCCAATCAAGGTTTTGTTTTACTGTATTTGGAGATTGTTTTGCTTGTTTGGAGGACTGTCTGTGCACCTGCAGTGAATACACAGAGCAAATAAATAAAAAAAAGAAGGAGGCGTTTTTCTTCATCTAGCGCCTGTACAAGAAAAAAAAAGGCGTTTTTTTAGAGCATACGTGCCCTTGGCTGTCCCCCACGGCCTGCATAGCAAAAAAACGGTTTTTTTGAGCTTGCCCACGCCATTCTTGCCCCCTCAAAGACTCGCACAAAAAAAAACGCTTTTGTGAGCAAATACATCAAAAAAACACTCAAAACTCTCCTTTTGCATCTTGCGAGAATTTCAAGCGGAACTGCTAAATTTAGCAGGCTTTTTTGAATTTAGTTACGACTAACTAAATTTAGCGGAGAATCCCTAATTTAGGGTAAAAATTTTTTTCTCCTATTTGGTCTGTTTTCTCATTCCAGACATTTTTTGCAAAAGGAGACCCACCTAAAAATTGCATTTTCAGCTATTTTTTTGCAATTTTTAGCATTTAGGGCTCAGGAGGTCACCAGGACCCCAAAACTGAAATTTTTTTGCCTGTCATTCAAATTGTATTTTATATTGTACTAATTTGCAGGGTTGCCATAATCAATCGCAAAACTTTGTAATCGCTTTCGAACCGCAGTAATTGTAATCAAAATAGTAAATTTGGTTCTCAGAACACTCACGAGATCCTAGATCTCATTCGCAGCTGTCGGTATATACAAGTGCCTCCAGGGAAGCGCTTTACGGGTAAAGCCGTCTACTCACTTAACGCCTAATATAGCTGCAACAACGTCGTCAATCGTCCCTATAAATCGACGGGGAGTAATAAGGTCACGATGCACACACTATGAACCATCCCATCCGTCTCAGAACGATTGCAAGACATAAATCGGTCAAAATTATCCAAGTATATAGCGAAGTTACGCGCGTATGAGGATATTTCTTTGAGCCGGTGTCAATAATCGCATTGCAGACCCCATCAAGTCTATCTTGGTACCACGTATAATTCTTTCACGTACGTTAACACCTCTTTCACGCATCACGGGTATATAGAAAGGGCGAGCTTCTTCCATGTACCGACGGGTATATCGGAAGGGCAATGCGTATATAGAAAGGTTCGGTATATCGATCGACGGTATATAGATTGGGAGACCTTATACTGATAAGAGCCAAACCCTGTCATGATCTCTCGCAAATGGGCACCAATGCCCCAAATTTTTTTCTTCCTTCACAATTGCTCGAGAGGAAGCAACTATCATTGCTTGGAAGACAAAAATCAAGACACAACTTGAGTTTGAAGAAATCGCTGTTGTGGGTACTCTAACCAGATCACCAACGGATGCAACACAACAACGACAATTTGATAGAGCAGATCAGAAAGCAAAGCTCATCATCTTGTTTGGAGTATCCGACGATGTGCAAGTCCACATTCGAGATGCTACATCAATGAAAAGAAGCTTGGGATAAGTTTGAGCACAATATATGAGGCCAAGAACAAGAATGTCATACTCAATTTGCGAGTCGATTACATACATTGAAATTCAAACAGAATGAGAAAATTGAAGCCTTCCTAAGAAGAGTTGCATAGTTGAGGGCTTCACTTCTAGCCCTAGGAGAAGAGGTCAAAGATGAGTCTCTCGTTCCCATTGTTCCTGAGATCTCTCCTTCTTCTTACTGCATTTTTGTCACAACTCTAAACTTGTCTGATACGACAATTAGTTTTGACAAGTTAGTAAACCTACCGCAACAAGAGGAAGCAATGCACAACAAGGATGATGAAGAGGAGCAGCACTTTCTTCACATCAAAATGGAAAGGAAAAGGTAAAGGAAAACCTAAATCCTATCAAGTCCCCATCACATCGAAATCAGGTATCATGGGGACAATTTGTCCCATTTGCAAAAGAGGACATGACTTGCAAGAATGTTGGTTTAATACATATAAGAAAGGTTCATCAAGCAATGCTGGACCTCAACAACAAAAACTTACAAGGGAAATTCAAACAATTATCACGGCGTAAAAGGGGAACTGAAAAAGAAGACCCCACCAAGAAGGTAATATTGTTGAGCAACAAGATCACCAAACAATGAAGACTTCTTGTTCATCGCTCGATCAAGTGAACCATCCACATCATCTAGTGAGGTCTGGTATGTTGATTCCGGAGCCACTCGACACATGACCGGCCACAGACTGGTTTATTTCAATGAGGGACACGCCATCAAAAAATCATGTTTCGTTGGGAGATGATTCTTCATATACAGTTCAGGGGATTGGAAACATTTCTCTACCCCTTGGTTCACGCAAATGCAAACTATCAGATGTTCTATATGTCCCTGGGTTGACAAAGAACCTTCTTTCTTGGTCAAATAACTCCTAGATCACAACCTAAAAATTGACTTTTATAATCAATCCGCAAGAAAATGTGTTTGATTCGAGATAAATCCAGGAGGCTCAAAATAATTGCAAAAGCCTCAAATGTGGAAGAATGTTTCAACTTGATTTCATTCACAAAATGATCAAGCACTCATGGCTAAAAACCACCTCGGCTCGGTTGTGGCATGAGATTTGGTCATGTAAGTTTCAAATATCTCGACACACTTCGCTCAATATGGTACATGGGCTACCATCTCTTCGGAAGGATACGAGACAAGTGTCCTCACCGCTAGCAAAAACAACACAGAGTTTCATTCCAAACAAGTACTTTTCGAGCTCATGGAAAACTTGACTCTTCATACCGATCTCATGCGGTCCAATGCAGCCAAGTCATTCGGGGTTCCAAGATTTCATGCTCTG
Organism: Taxus wallichiana var. yunnanensis; assembly: GCA_018340775.1. Classification (NCBI taxonomy): domain Eukaryota; kingdom Viridiplantae; phylum Streptophyta; class Pinopsida; order Cupressales; family Taxaceae; genus Taxus; species Taxus wallichiana. Next base: position 957,529,377 of record CM031234.1, read on the forward strand.
TGTTGACTACTATTCACGCAAAATGTGGATTTTTTTCTTCGCAAGAAAAGTGAGGCCTTTGAAACGCTCAAAAAGTTCAAAGTGGCATTGAGAAAGAAACTGGTCATCACATCGAACTCTCCGCCGATCGAGGGGAATTCACCGTGATGAGTTCGTGAGACTATCTACAAACTCACGGGATTCATCAAAAATGCCTCCTCCACACACACACTGCAGCAAAATGGTGTTGTTGAGAGAAGAAATCGTACTATCATGGAAATGGTGCGTCGATGCATGATCGATGATTCCGAACTTGCAAAGACATTTTGGGCGAAAAGAAAAACAATAGCAGTATTTGCTAAACAGAGCACCCACAACTTGCTCTTGATGGAATTACACCACAAGAAGCATGGTCAAAAAGGAAACCATCCATTGCACACCTCGTAGTATTCGGGTGCAAGCCAGCATGCACATACCCAAATGTAACAGAAAGAAATTGGACATGAAGTCACAAAATCTCATCTTTATTGGATACAAGAAGAGACTCTTGGGTACGATAAGACCAGAAAAGTCTACACAAGCAGAGATGTTGAGTTTTTTCGAGAAGAAGGAAGCGAGAGACTCCTCCTCCGGACTCATGCAAGATGTAGATTTTTCACCAGTTATAAAATCTGAAGCAAATGTTCCCTTAGAAGATGAAAGTGATGATGGGGATGATGGTGTTGATCGAGATAGACCACAACCCATGGGAACAGCTCAACGTATGCCTAAATGGTGTACAAGCACATTACGAGATGCAAGACTAGATGCTCCACCGGATACATCCACCCTGGACCACTGGACTCAAAGAAAGCAAGAGAAGAAGTTAACTTTGCTTTGATGAGTAGAGTTATTGAAACATGACGAGCCATCTACACCCATCCAGAAGCCCTACAAATCTTGGAAAGATGCCATGGATTCTCCAATATCAATGGTGATGAAGAATAACACTTGGTAACTTTTCGTCGATCTTCCACCAGTGGAAGAAACCCATTGGTTGCGAGATGGATATTCAAAACTAAGTACAAAGCAGATGGGACAAGGACTAGTGCAAAGCAAGACTTGTAGCAAAGGGGCACGCACAAAGAAGGCATTGACTATGAGGAGACATTTGCTCCCACAAATGCTAAGATCAAAACGATCGGGATGATCTTTGCTCTACTGCCATTTGGATGGAAAGTTCACCAGATGGACGTAAAAGTGCCTTCCGAATGGAGATTTACAAGAAGAAGTCTACATGACTCAACTTGAGGGATATGTAGTACCTGGTCAAGAAGAAAAGGTATGCAGACTCAAGGAAATCTCTGTATGGCCTCAAACAGGCACCCCGGGCATGGTACATCAAGATTGATGAGCATCTCGCATAAACATGGATTTTTCGTAAATCCATACGATCCCAATCTCTACCTCAAAAAAGCAAGGGGGAGATGGTGATTATTGTAGTTTATGTCGATGATCTAGTCATCACCGCAGCTCAAAGTTGAAAGATGATTGATGAAACAAAGAAAGATCTTAAGCGATCATTCAACATGACAGATCTCGGGCTTATGCATTACCATGTCTGGACAAGTATGGCAGAAAGAGAATCACATTTTGTTTCTCGATGAAATATACCAAGACAACGCTCGAGAAGTTTAGGATGATGGATTGCACACCAATTGCTACACCTATGGAGAACAGATTACGCTTATCTCTTCGTAGATCCATCTCCCGAGGTAAGTGCCACTCTCTATCGGCAATGATTGGGAGTCTCATTTACCTGACCTACACTAGACCAGATATCAGCTTTGCAGTGAGCTATCTATCTAGGTTCATGCAGAACCCAAAGTTTGTCATTGGAAAGCAGCAAAGCGCATCTTGAGATATCTCAAAGGATCAGTGGATCTTGGTCTAGAATACAAGAAGAACGAAAACTTCTTCTTGATTTGGATATTCGGATTCGATCATGCGAGCAGTAACATTGATGATAGAAAATCCACTTATTTGTATTCTTTATGGATCTTGCATGGGGAAGTAAGAAACAACACTTTGTTTCTCGCTCTTCCATAGGTTGAGTATCGTTCTGCAGGAGAAGCTGTCTATGAAGCGATTTGGCTACGTCGCATACTGGAAGGACTTGGAATACCACAGGACAAACCGACCACCATGTATGTTGACAATGAAGGTGTTCTCAAACTTGTTCGCAATCCAGTTTTTCACGAGAGAACAAAGCACATTGAAGTTCAGGTTCATTTCATACGCGAACATGTGTTGAAGCACAACATCCAGCTTCAATTTTGTCCAACAAATTGAACAACGAAGATATTTTCACAAAGTCACTTGCACGTGACAAGTTCGAGTTGTTCAGGGCATTTCTCTCCTCATCTCTTCAGACAATGCACAATTAAGGGGGGGAATGTTAGGATATATTATTAATTATGCATAGTTAGATTATTTAATTAATTTTATTAATTAAATAATTAATGGTTAAATGGTTATATGGTTAATCAACCATATTTGTCAGTATTCACATTGTTATATTGTTATAAACAATATATTTGTTTTTTATTTAATTGTTGCTTCCCGGATGATTTGGAAGCTTGTTTAGTCTGGTTTTTGGTTGCACCTGTGCAACTCATTCTTCTGGATGTATATGGCTGTGCAATATCTATAAATATTGCAGCCTATTCAATGTACTTTTTACTGATTGAGATCAATAAAATATACACGGTGCTTATGTCCTGCTTTCTCATCAACATAAGCACGTTGCCTTTCCACACATACGAATATAACAAATATTTCTTTATCACCTTCATTCTTCCAATGTTCATCCATGGAACAAGAAAGGTTTAGGCTTCTCTTCACTAGTGTAGCTAGGTAACTAAATTTTCCCCAAGTGCCATCCATCACGGTTAGATAATTTTGGTTATTCTCCCATTCATCTCACACTCAACCATTTCATATGTGTCATGGGCCCAGTTATCACAAGCAACACTTGTGGTGTCGCTGATTGACTACGTGTTTTCCAAGTGAAGCATGCCTTCTTTAGATGGCTCCACATTCTCAAGGTCCCTCACTTTGAGCACATTAACTTTATCCAACTCTTATTCACTCACTAGATTAATATAGGGAACATCCTTCACATCATCTAGAGGTATGATTATATTCTCATCCTTGCTCTCAAAATTGATCTAAATCTTTTTGAAACATAGGTCGAATTATTCACGTAACACCAAGGATGCCCAAGCCATGCTAGTATTTTTTTTGCCTTAGCTAGCTCTAAAACCTAAAACTCCAATAAAATTGGCTTCTTGAATGGTAATTAAAGCATTCTTATAAACCCCAATAGGTATGGCCCTACTTTTACTCACCATACACAACACATTTGAAGATGGCTGTAATTTTGTTCTCCCCATTTGATTCCATGCATCTAGAGTTAGGACATTAACTTTTAGCACCTATATCTATTAGAATATTTCTTACCAACTACCCATCAATGATTGCATCTAATGTGATTTATTTGTCATTATTTTATACTCATGGTTCTGTGGTGGTAAATTCGCATGGAGGATATTTTTCTCATGCTCAACTCTTGCATGTAGAACCTTCTCACGCAACCATTCTCCCAACAATGATGATATTCTCTTTCCAAAAAAATCTTGCATACATCCTTCAAATCATCTATATCTTTCTATGGGAGTTCCATATTCTTCAAGAATTATTTCTCGCACTCATACTCCTTCAAGAACTTTATCTCTCCTTGTGGCTCTCTCGATGACCTCCATAGTCTCTAGGTAAACCTCCTTCTAATGGGAAACATTTGGATACTTGGCATGCATAACTTCTTCTCTCCCGATGAGTGGTTCAACCTCGAAAGTTAAGAGGTTAACAAGCGTGTGTTACTTTTGCATACATGTAGTGACCAACAAGGTTTGAAACTCAGGATTAGGCACCTTCTTCGAGTCTAATTTCCATTCTTCATGTGTTGTACCTTAATAATCCTCACGCATTTTTCTTTCTTGTTCTTACACATTCTCATAATGATCAAGTAATTCCTTAACCTTATTTTTTTGTCCAAAATACAAACATACTAGATTATAGGGACACTCGTGCTGATAACGATCTAGGGATCCACAAGTGTAACAATTTATGTGCATAAATTTACCTCTACCACAATGACCTTTATTCCTATATCCACCTTGAAATCCACCTTCACCACTGTGACCTTCGAAAGAGGCTTATCTTCCTACACTGCGAGTTACTTACCACAATGGTTTTTCATAATCCAGTCTTGCATGCTTTAGGAATTTGATCTATCAGCTGAAAATCCTTTGTATCATGAGTGTGTGCATCAAAAATCTTGTAGTACATGGATACATTCTTCATCATTACACACTGCAAGAGTGGGAAATTCCAGACATCATGATTCTTATGGAAAATATCACAATATTCTAACAACGCATGCACCTTCCTACATGGGAAGTTATATTTCATATGTCCCTCTACTTGAAAGTTTGTACACCATATACCACTACACGTTTCATGCACTAAATTAGCAGAGATATTTTCTAATTGCTTGGCCATCGCTGCTATTTGTGTCTCCAAAAATGGGATCACTCTAGTATCAACACTTCTAACCACTTCAACACACAGAGATTCTTCCAAAGCATTGTGAGGATATGCATATGTCTTATGAGATAAATCCCTTTGAAACGGAGTCAAAAATCCTCTAAGGAACCAATTTGCATGCTGACTTGGATGAATATCATAAGACAATTTGGATAATAGAGTCTTAAAACACGCATCACACCTCGACTCCCTCACACTTTCGATAAACCCTCCTTGATTTCCTTGAGTATGTTTATTGTCTATTGTTCAAACTCAAGAAAGTGGAACTCAACCAAAACTCAATGTGTAAAGCATCATAATCCATTACATTCTAGTGTGGATCATACTTCCTATACCAACTATGTGTGGGCCCTCAAGTGTGGTCAAAATTGATTTTCCTTTCGATCTTGTATTGTAATCCCCTTTTCTCTCCATAGTAACTCAAATGTATGCATGTGCTCGATCATACTCTACACCCCTATACTATGGCAAGTGAAGAGTTTTCTCAAAGAAGACTTGAGGTGTCTCGTTGATGTGGTTGTTGAGATGGTGTCTACCGGGATTGGTTCATAGTGGTTGATGTGGGGTGTACCATGCCCTATGTTATAACCAAATCCTGAAAATGATCCTTTACAAAGGTTTCCTCCTTACGGTGGCTAACCCGAACCTCCTCACCTCATGTGATTCCTATCACCGCTTGTGTTCCTATGGATGAACTTCCTTGTGTCCTAGTTGTTATACAAAACTGACACCAATTGTCTACATTGAAGTTCCTATAGAACTTCTTTCAACAATATTTACACTAATACTTTTTCCATATTACATGCATGTGAACAATCCTCCAAGTACACTTCAAAACACAGTGTAAATTGCTATACATTGCCATGAATGCATTACTAGTCCGATGCACTTCCCGAGTTAACACAAAATTATACTTACATGTATCTACTTTTCTACTTGGGGATAGTACCTAATTACCTTCACTACTATTCCCTTATACAACTACCTATGGATCTTAAACACCTTACACAAGGGCTAGGTAGCTAGGCTAGGGTTATATGTGCACCTGCGGTTCTTAATCTCTCCTCTAACATACTCTCATCGTAATCCATTCCCAATTTCGTGATGACATGATGTTGCAGCTCTTTTTCCTTTACGAGGGTCTCAAAACCTTCACAATCCATTATTCTTCTCAACAATAGCACTTCTTCAATTTCCCTCTCTCGTGCTTCATTATACTTGAGTCGTCTCTCTCTCTCTTACTTTCAATATTTCCTCTGTCAGTGGCCATCATTCTTCTCCACACCTGCTCCTACCTCTACGTGCGGTGGGGATTTAGCTAGCCATAAGTAATCTTTCCAATCCCAATTCTATCATAGAGATCTTCATAGCTAGGGGTATCACACATAAATAATATCCTTTGGGCTCATGCAGAACTTGAAATTTTATTCCTCAAGGCAATAATGCATCAAAATAAAGATTTTAAAGTGTAGTTATGAAACACATCTTCCCATCAATGATCTACAACTCTATTCAATTTCTTAGTTGAATCCAAAAGAGTTTGTAGTCTTCTTATTTTCCAAACTCTTGGCCTATGGCAAGAAATTATGTTTGATGCGTAATTTGCCAACCACCGGTACAAATCTACCAGAAAAAGTTGAATAACTCCTCATACGAGTAATCATAAATATTATATTCCACCCACTTTTTTACATTGAAGTCGTCTAGTGTTATACCTCTGTAAAATTGTCTTGGTATTCTTACACCCATATCTCAATGCTCTCCAAATACATTCGATATTCCATCTCGCATACAACATCCCGACAAACAAATTAAAAAGAGGTCCTAGCAATGGAACCAAAATTTAGTCTTTCTATTACCCAAACCAGAGCTAGGAACATTGGCACTTCATTCAAATAAACCTAACCCTCACCTGAAGCACATGTGGCTACCAGTGTCCCTCTTTTATGCTTGACAGAAGTTAGCATGTATGTTCATCATATTAATAACCAATAAAACCATTCATGCATAGATAATCATTCTAACCATAACAATTTGGCAACACATATAATAAATAAACACTTAACCCACATAAACACAGATTAATATCAATTGCACTATCTAATCACAACTATTAGATCCATGAACTACCATTATCCAACTTGCTTTAATCCTATTATTAGCTAGATTCATGCATGTGCTTTATTTTCCCTTGCTTGGCCACCAAGACTCATTACTTTTCTCTAGTTTTGGATCTTTACTTAGGTGGCACTCCAACTCCACTTTTCTATTTTTAGCCACGCCTTTGGAAAATCAGCTAATTCCTTTTCCTTTTTCTTCTATGCGCACCCTCGTGTACTAACCTGTATTTTCACTATGTGCACCCCATGTGTGATACCCTATTCTCATGTGCACATGTGTTTCTTCATGTAATCCTTCATTCTTCTTAGATGCTAATTTAATTTCTCCGACCAAAAAAATTCCATGGTAAGTGTTACAAAATGGTATGGTTATATTATTTCTCATATTCCGTGTTTCAACATTACGTAGGTTTACATCTCAAATGTCAATTCAAATTTTATTATATATGAAGTAGTGGTTTACTTTACATAGTTTCCAATACATAATGGCTCTTAAAATTTAGTATAAAATATTTACAATTTATTATATCAATATAAAATATAATATATATCATGAAATACAAAACATCACAATTAATTTATGACAGAATCAATCACCTTTCACTAGAGATCCATCTTTATTCCAAACTACACCGTAAGAGAAAGAGTATATTTAGAGTGCTTTATCTTTAACCATACCCTTATGGATCCCTAAAAACCTCCTACAAAGTGATAATGGCCTTACCCTTTATGAGAAGGAAGGCGATAACAATAAATGAAGTAAGAGATAATACCATGTGTAGTTCAATCACCCAAAAAGTGTTAGACCTATGACCGGGTAGGAATATAACATCCTAGACATAATAGAATTCATACATATGGTTTTGGATAAAATAATTAGGGTAATAGTAGGTACACATTACTAATTAAATATGAAAATATAAAATGGCATGAATTAATCCTTCCCAACTAATCATGAATGAATATCTTGAGTCTACCTATAATCCACCCCTTACCCCTAGCATTGTCATATTTAAAAATTAAAATCAGGCTATATAACCTATCCATGCATGTCACTCCCTATTCCATATATACATCTCTCAAAACATTCCCTCTTACCATAGGTAATTCTCAACAAGAAATATTTATCACAAAAAAATAATTAACTCAAGAAGACCATAACTAAGGGACAAACAATAATACCCTTCTTGAATTTCCCATACCACTCATTCACATTATTATCATAAGGATCCTAATCCTAATATGTAATCCCCAACATAGTACAAGAACAACCATGAATATGACTAAGGAAACTAAAACCCTATTGGATGTCCCATACCATCCAAAAGCCTTGTTATTGCTGTAATCCTATACCTAGTTTTCCATCACATGAAAAGATTTATAGTTTCCCATAAATAGTTATAATACATGTTTCAAATTTTTATATATTCTAGATTTTTTAATAAAATTAAGGATAAAGGTTTTTTTCCCGGACCCTACCCAGCTTACAAAATTTCCAAAGCCAAGATATTTAATACCTTAAATAGAAATCAAACAAGACTGGATAAACAACCACCAATAAGGAGATAACAAACAACAAGAAGTCAAAAAATTACATCACAATGTTAGCAACTTCACTGAAGAGATACAAAAACTACAACCCAAACCAAAGGAGATCAAAAATTTTTATTTCATGAGCTTATGGAAGCTCTTCGTAGCATCAACAAGTCCCTTTTTGATATCATTGAAGCTTTTCTCTTTTTTGGATTTGTCTCTTCCTTTTATATACACCTAAATATGTTTACACTTATCATTTCATCCAATTCAACCAATTAATGACACTTTGTTAAATCCCCATACTTTGCTCCATTCTCGAATGCCCATTCACGACACTCTTTCGGTCATATTCCTCCTATAATCATCTTATTTGGCTAATATCTCTCTTATTAGCTAAACATTCCTCCTTTCAACCATTCATAACCTCCCTAGTTCTCTCTAGACCACTTCTATTGGCTTTGTAGGCTATCTATCAGTCACAATTGGTTATCCAGACCCCTCCTAACTCTCAATGAGTCTCTAATCACTTGCTAATCAAGTTTAACTAGCCTAATCCTAGCTTAACTAAGCCTAAAGCATGTTTATCCTAATCTAATCTAAAAGTGATTTTTGAGCTTTAGTCCCACATGCACCCAAATTCCAAATTCTCCCAAGTGGAAAACTATAAATACAAGGCTAAGCCTACCCATTCAAACTACAACTTTACATACAACTTCACTCACAAGTCCTTCTCTCTCACATTTGGATATATTGGCATTAGACCTCATTTGCATTAGCCAAGCTAATAGGCATTTGATCTTGGCTATCCTCCATTGGTGAAGCTCTTCCATCTTGCATCCATAACTTCATAGTAGGTTAGTAGGAGGGTATCTAACTTGGTCTTGTAGCCATTTTAGAGAGACCTCTTCACCTCCATTGAAGTAAACAACACATCTAATTTGATTTCTTAGAATCTAACTAGGTTCATTTTTATTAAGCTTTCATGGAGTAGAGAGTAGTATATATGCTAGGGTTTGAATATTTGTTTCAAATTTATATATGCATAGATAGTTTCTTGTTTAGCTCTTATCTCATGGTGCATGGATGAGTAAAGCAAAGCTTTGAGGTTATTTTGCCTCATTCCATAGCTTGTGCAACTTTCCATTGCATACATTTGGCATGCCTAGTGGGACACTTTGTCCATCCTCCATTAATGGAGTCACTTTGAAGCTTTTTGTTTTAGTTTCTAATTTTTTTAGTTTCAATCTTTCTAGATTAGTTTCAAGCTTTCTAGATTAATTTTTCAAAGTTTTTTTAGATTAGTTTCAAGTTTTTTATTTCACTAAACTTTCTTGTGTAAATGGCTAAAATCAGGTTTCATAACTAGTTAAGATAGGTTTGTCTTGTTTTTGTGCTCTATGTAAGATCAAAGGAGGTGAATTTTTGCAAAAATTGAACCAAATCGATAAAATTTTGATATTTTTGAGATTATTTTTGAAAAATACCGTGTTTTTTAGCCACCTCCAGGAAAGGGAGCGCACATACCATTCTATGCATGTAGGTACAACTCTGACTGTCATTTTTTTGATAGAGGCATGTAGACACCAAATTAGTGGCACATGCACCAAATAAGGGCACAGGTACACAAACAATGGCGTAGGTACACTAACAATGGTGTAGCATCATTAGCAATCTTCCTGGAGGCCATAACTTTTGCTCCCAAACTCAAAACGACTCCATTTTTGTTGTGTTGGAAAGGTATTGAAGTGAAATACACAATGGAATCATAAAATTATGATTTTTACTTACCAAAAATTTATGGTTTACATTATTAGGTAAATAGTCATTTTCTAACGTATCTTAAAGTTCAAAAAAGTGTTTTCTTGGCCATTCTAACACTTTGAAATATTTTTGTAGCACTAATCAGTTATTTGCAGGGTTATTTTGGTTTTATTTTTGACTAAATTAGTTAAGTGTTTCATTTCTTAGCTTGAGCAAGGTTTGTAAAGTGTGTATGCTCTCTCCTCGCACCTTCAAAAGTGATCTTGGAGATCAAAAACACTTGCACAACTTTGTATCATATGTTAAAAACACTTGTTCTAAAAGATAAAGTAATTTTTATGTGATTTAGTAAGAATTTTCACATTACGTATGCTCTTCCTTCACACCTTTTGGTGATCTTAGGAATCAAAAGCAAGGTGTAAATTCCCTTTATTGATATCAATTTGCAATGGAAAATTACTAAACTCATTGTCTACAGGACCTAACACTTGTCAAAGAAAGGCATCAAAGACAAAACAAAAACCCGCTAATACACATGTTTCTTGCAGGTTACCAAATGGTGTGCTACTTAAAACCACATTAAGTTAAGAAAGATAAAAAACACACCATATTCAAAACATTGTATTGCAGGTTTTGGAAAAGGGTATGTCCCTCTCTGCTCAACTGGAACATAACCCTTTGGTATAACGCCTTAAGCTACAACAATGGGGGTGGTTCTAGGAACCCAAAAGTAGTCCACGCAAGAGGGAACCTTGTGGATGAAACAGAAGTGCTCTGCACTGCCTACTTGACTAGTGATTCCTTTGTGAGATAGTGTTACAAGTTGTCCCTATGCAACCCTTTTAAGTACACGATGGATGCATTTACTGCCCATTGTGCTTGAAGGGGGAAAAGTCGAGATACTCCCAAGATAGTCGGGACTATTTGGGTAAATCACCCTCATGGAAAACTTTGTAACACCTAGGATGAGAGAACCACCTAGGAGAATATACTTTGGCCAGGAGCCCACTTTGACCAATTCAAAATAGTGTTGAGTTGTGAGCCATCTTTCATCATGAAACATGTGACGTGTTACTTTCGCTTAGTTTTTCACTTGCCTTAAGGTGAGGTGAAACTCGCCAAAGTAAAGCCAACATTTTTTCATCCCCATTTTTGATCTTCTTCCTTCACATTCTTTTGACACTTTGTTGATCAAAATAAGGGTGACTACCTTTGTGTTACCAATCGATTGCTTCTGCCACTTTTTTGTCCATTTACGCCCATCCATGTTTGTAGTTGGGTGATTTAAATAGCTAAAGTGTGTGGAGGTGTATTTATATCATTGGTAGCCTTTGTGATCTTGATACCCACGTCAGGATCATCATCATAGTTAGGATTGATTCATCATTTTATCTCACTTTGACATGTTACCTCTTTTGCATTATCTCACATAATTAAGATACTTATGTCATGTTTCTCATAAATATGATCTAAGTTTCCGCATTGTGGCATTACATTGCCCACATTTTAACACATCCTTAGTATACTTTGACTTAGTTTGATTTCAAACATTGTCCTAAATCTTGAAAGGTATCGATTACTTTTTTTGTGTTGTTTCGATACCACTTTGACTCTAATATCTCACTTTTGCACGAAGCTTGATAGACATGTCCAATTGGTGTGGCTACCTGGCTTACATTTGTAAACCCCACCCTTTAACATTTAGGCCTTGTTGTTTGTTGAAATTGTCATGGTATCCTTTGATCGGGAGTCGTATCTACCATTTTTTAATATTTACGCCTTGTTCATTTCGAGCTTGATGTAGATATTGACATTGTGTTGATCATCTTTACATCACATTTTCATATGGTGTATTTCCTTGTTGATTGGATTTGTGTCTCACACTTACATGATTGGTCCTTGTGATTATTCAGAAAACTTATTTTATAGGACATTCCTTTTTATCTCATCGATAGTGTATCATCACGATGTCTATTTTCCTTAGACCTTCTTCGGAAAATCACGCATGCATATCAATACTTACACAATGTCTAGCTGGTTTTCCTTATGCTACCCAAATCGACATGTCACTTCCTTCCCTTTGAAGGAGTTCCATCACACTATCTAGATCTAGACATTTGTGCTTAAAACAGTGCCAAAAATGACTGACTATCATACGGTTCCCCATACTTACAAAAATATGGAACCTAGGTTTAGCAATTCAAATCAAAAGATTCCCATTACAACTAAACCTTGTTTGGTTCTTTGTGCTAGAGAGCCCATATGGGTAACTCATTCCCCACCTTCATCTCATAGTCGATGGTATGATTTGGATGCTTCTAATCCAAATTATTATTCGAGTTCCCCCCACTCTTCTTCTGATTCTAATCCAAACATTTCCTCTTCTTCTGAGGATTTCAATCCAAACATTTCATTTGATTCCAATCCAAATATTTCCTCTACATTTCTGATGATTCAGATCCAAACTACTATTCAAATTCATCTAATTTGACTCCTAAGTCATCTAATGTGACTCCTATGTCATGGTCCTCCCTATCTTTACAGAACCTCTTCATCATACATTTAATATGAATCCTACATTGTGGTCCTCCCTTTCTTCACATGACTCCTTTTATCAGTCACCTCAATGACATCTTCTTCTTTTGAAGATACATACAACTCCAAATCCCTCCAATCAAACATCTAATACAATTCTTGAATCGTGGTCCTCTCTTTCTTTGCAGGACCCTTGTTATTATTCATCCGATGTGATTCTTGAATCACGGTCCTCCCCTTCTTCCCAAGACCTTCTTCATCAATCACCCCTATAAGTCTTCCTTCTTTGAAGATTCATGTGACTCAAAGTCCTTCACGTCAAATGTCCGAATTGACCCATGTGTCAAAATCTAGACTTTGGACTTAATCCTACTATTTTACAAATGATATACCATCATATAGGTATGTCAACACCACCTTCTTCTACTCTCCCGAGCCATCTAGCTACACATCTTCTTCGTCCCCCCATCGTCTTCTTTTATCAATCATCATCAAACATCCTCTAAGTCTTCCACACCAAGTGAACCTATTTCTTCTAATCAACCCCTAGTGGTCGATCAACAACTCATACCGATTGATCTCTTTCAAAATGAAGAAACAATCAAGGCATTTATAGGGGCATATGAAGATATTCCTTTAGCATATTACGAGAAAGGATTCTCTTTAGAATTTGTTGTGTCTTCATATTGTAAGGAAAAGGTTGATTCCTTTTATCAAGAAATGAAGGAAGAGCCTCAGATCATGCAACTTGATCCTCCTCTTATTCTTCCATCTTCACATTCTTCATTATGTGATGAAAATCCTTGGTCTTGTATTGATCCATGGTCTATCTTCTCATCACCTAATAACTCTTTGTCTATCATAATTCCTCAATCACAATCTCTTATGGGGTCAACACCAAGTAGCCCTTCATCTTCATCTAGGTGTGGGTCACCTTCTAGTAACCCTCCCTTTGCTATTTGTGGGACATTTTCAAGTAGTCCAATATCTTCTATTCTTGGGGCATGCCCAACTAGACCCTTGTCTTCTAGTTATGGATCACCCTTGGGTAGTCCATCATCTTCTATTCTTGGGCCACATCCTAGTAGCCCATCATCTTACATCTATGGTTCACGTCCTAATAGCCCTTCTTCTTCTGTTCTTGTTCCACATCCTAGTATCCCTTCATCTTCTATCTATGGGTCACATCCTAGTAGCCCTTTTTCTTCTATTCTTGGGCCACATCCTAGCAGCCCTTCGTATTCTATCTATGAATCACCCCCATTAGCCCATATTCTTCAATCCTTGGACAATATCCTTTTCATCCATCACATTATTCTCCTCCTAAATATTGTGGAAATCCCAATGCCATTCCTCTCATCAGTTCTAAATGTCCACGTTCACTTTCTTCTCCTTCTCGGGATCAAACAAGTCATGCATCAGCTTATAAGAAACCCAAACAGTTTCTTAATCAAGCTCAGATCAAAACTGCAAAGATGTCTATAGCTCCCAACAAATCAAATGATCTCAAAATTCTAAATCAAGTGCTATTCAAGAATGCACATCAACGCAACCATCAAGTATGGTGCAAAGTACATAAAAATATGGATAGGGAACTCAAGTTCCCACATATAAAACCCATGTTTCAAAATAAATCACAGCTCATTTGTTGATTGTGAACTCACCATGATCATCGAGATCGGGAAAAACATGACTCTTGATAAACAAACAAGCTTAGTCTCCCTTATCAAGGAAATTACAAACATAGTTGTTGGATCTTACCACACAGAGTGACTCTGTTGTTCCCACCTTTCCAAAAAACTATCAAAAATTCTAAAAATCTAAAAATCAAAACAATGCAAAAATACAAAAACATTAAAACATTACAAAAACAAAATCAAAGGTACAAAGATCAAACTTTGCAATCAGGTATTGCATACACATGGATGTTCTTTCTTCCCTTTCTTTCATATTCATCTGTAAGTCTTCCTAGCATTTTCATCCCTTCGGTGATATTTTGGTTAGCCTATTCACACACATTTTGTGACAGCTATCTCTATGGTATCCGTTCGACCTTGGTCTTTTATCACCTTGGTAAATTAAAGAACGACCGACCTCTTAGATATTCCTATCACTATTCTCATCTAATAAATTTTTGGGAAGAAATTTCAGAAATATTTGTTGACACTAGCCAATTTCATCATCGCAATTACTTCCATATCCTTCCATAAAGCCATATGTGGTTCTTAACCCCTTGTTAGAAAAGAGAGATGAAATAAGTTTTCAAAAAGAAAAAGAATCAAAATCAATCAAAAATCAAAAGCTAAAAGCTAAGAGCAAAAGCAAATTGATATATAACTCTCTCTTGGGGTATTTCCAATAATCTCTATTGTGGATATGTGTTTCACCTAATTCTTAGATGTTTCTTTGAAATATTGATGAAACAGATAGGGTAACAGGCATAGGAGGAATACCTGTTCAAATGTTGGTTGATGGGTTGTTGCGCACGTATGACTTTTGAATCCACAATTGATCATGAGAGCTTCCTTTTGGCTAGGAGGAACTACCTGTAATGGAAAACAAGACCACCATAAAGAGTTAAACAATATGTGTAGTGAACTACCTAGTGTGTGCTATATCTCGAGAAGTGTGATACTCCTGATAGTTGTCACCCACTATTTAAAACAATTTAATGCGGGTAGTAAAATAAATCCTATTGTAATTTGAAATGATTTAGGTATCTCACTTAAAACACAATAAGAAAGATCTAATCTAACATGCTAAGTTAAAATAAGATCCGAAGGTCAAGTAACTGGTTCTGGGTCTCTACAATTGACAGAGGTCTTAGGTAGATCATAGGTGAATAAGGGTGATGTGGAATTAGGTGGATAGGTCACTGTTCTGGGTTGTATGGAAAAATACAAAGACCGATGTTGGTTAAGGGTTACTGACGGCGGTTGGGTGTAATCGGGCCACCATCGTGGAAAGTGAGAATGCCACAGAATGGGTTTTGGGTCTCCTTTGTGATTGCACAAAGGACTTTGGTTGGTCGAATGAGGTATTAGGTGGTTTGGGAGGGATTTGGTGAGGTTTTAATGGGTATATGGAGGGGTGAGTATTAACGAGAGGTCTGTGGATGGCCAAGAGAACAAAGGGTGACAATATAATGACAAAATGAAATGAACTAGAGGAGTATAACATTCTACTTACTTGGATTCTGGTCCTGGGTGCTTGTGAGTGATAAGTGAAGGTGCTGGTAAGAGTTTAAATGTTGCTGAGTATCACCAAACATTGGAAAGCTCCTACATGGGCTGCAAGATCTCTCCTTCTTTCCTGATTGGATCAACTCCTTACTGGAGTGATTGCTGGATGGTAGGGCAGGAGAAAATGCTTGATCTCCTTCCTTGCATGCGTGTTCTCGCTGAAATTCATTCTCAAAAGATGTGATATCTCTTAGGAATGTGCCAATGTTTTGCCAACCTTCTTCCAACCTTCAAAATAAGGTTGTTTTGGGGTTAAAAGTTGGTCGACGCGGTTCCTACTTAACCGGCACGGTTAAGGGTAACCGCATCGGCCAGGTGGGATTTTCTAGGTTTACTAAACTCAAGAGATCCTCTTGATTTTCTAGGATCTCGTGTCGTTAACCCGCAGAGTAGACTGGAAGATTCTTGTAAGCATGTGGGAATGTGGTTAGAGGGAATGTAGGCATTGATTTTTAGGGTTTGGGTAAGTCTTAGTTAGTTATGGCAACTTACTAAGAATAGGTCTTAGGGTGAATTGGCTTGATGAGGTGTCTAGGTGAGGTGTATGTGTGGATATTATCTAAATTAAGATGTTTAAATAAAAATATGGTGAGGATAATGAATTAATTTAATTAGATTAATTAAATTAATATTAGTGGTGTGAAGGGGGCATGGCTAGGTGAATGTGATGAAGGTGTTTATTTGTCGAGGACCAAAGGGGAGTGACCTAATTTTAGTGTCTACATTTTTGCCCTTTTGTTGCATATCTTGTATTGGTAAGCAATGCTAAGAAAAATAAGATGTGGTTACCCTGTGTAGGTGAAGGTGATCCCCTCAAACCAAGAACCGACGAGGCCTAAGGTAGAATCGGTGAGTGGTTTGATAAAAGGTAAATGTGAGAAAGGGGAAGGTGGGGAATGGGAGAAAATAGGGTTAACGATCTATGCAGAAATCTAAGTAATGGGTCAGGGTCATAGGTTGTAATACAGTCAAACACACGCACATGTATAAACTGCATCACACTACCAGGTTGAAGAGTAGGAAAACTTTACATCATCTAAGGTCGATAGTTTTATCCAAACAAGGTTGAAGTGATTCCGGTATCCAAGGTATAGGATATGGTTAGGAAACATGATGTAGGTTAGGTGTAGGAATGTTTAGGTATATTCTGGTACACAAAAGATAGGGTCAGGATAAACGGTCATGGAAATAGGCTAGGTAAGGTCATTAGGTCAATCAACACAAGTAACAGTGCCACAAGGTATAACGAACACATGAGGTCAAAGGTCACTAGTGATGGTCCAGGTCCAAATATCTAGGTCACGGCACAAGTAAGGCCAAGGTAGGGGTAAAATAAGGAGTCCCCAAAGGAGGACAAGGGTATGCAGTCAATGATGAGGTCCAGAGGGTGACGTAAATGGTCATGGTAAAGGGTAGGTGGGGTAAACAGTCAGGGTGAAGGTTAGGTGGGGTAAAATAAAAGGAGGGAGGAGTAGGGTAATAGGGTAAAATGTAGGGAAATGTGTAGGTGAGTGTTACTGATGGCGGTCAAGGGTAGCCGACACACTTTGGTATAGGGAAACTAACCATGGTAAGGTAGGGCACACGATGATGCCGTGAAGGGTAAACAAGCGTCGGTTAGGTAGAGTTGGTTATAAATCAAAAAAATACATGTTTTTTGTTATTCATTTGTCATTTAGCTAATTGAGAAAACAAAAAGAGAGAGAGAAAAGAGAGAAAAGTGTCTGGACGAAGGGAGAATTGAGTTGGTAGTGTGAAAAGTGGGTGATTAGTTGGAGAAGTGGGTCCACAAGATTGGTGCGTGGGAATCGATTGGTTGGAGACGCACGTAGAGATTTAGTGATGGTAGAGGTCGGAGAGGGATTAGGTGGGCCACTGGTATAGTGGCCAAATGTGCCACCGTGATGACGATAGCGTGATGAGGTAAGCATCCAACTCTAGTTGTATTTCATTAAATAAATTAGGTGATTTACAAATTGTGGTTATAGTTTCAGTTTTTTTTTTTTTGGTGGGAAAAGAATAAAATTTGGGAATGGGGGGGAAAGTGGGTAAAATAGGAATGAGGAGAGAAATAAATGGGAGAGGAGGGGATGGGATGAGGTGAAAGGGAGGATTAGGTAATTTTGGGTGGGTAAAAGGGGCGAGGGAGGTTTTTAAGAAAGGGGGGTTTTGGGGATCACGGGTTTTACCGCGATGACGGGCCTCAGGGTCGTGTAAGATTGAATCCGCTAGTGTAAGATCCACCAAATAGGTGACCGATGCCGGTAAAGGGGTGACCGGGGTCGGTTAAAGGGAACTGACACTGGTCGGGTTTTGGGGAACAAGGGTCCAAAAGTGATGTGGGCTAGGTGGTTGAGATGGGTAGGGTGAAAATAGGGTGTGGGAAAATGATAATAGGTGAGTATGGGTATGATAAATGTAGATTAATGTTTTGTTTATATTAGATGTAGGGGAGAGCTCAGAATACATATGCGGGATAGGGTTCTACCCCTTCTCGTGACAAAGGCATGGTGTAATGACCCCCCGCAGGAGCTGCGGCAGATGTGGAGGTGGTTGGCTTGAGTGGGGTTTAGCTATACTGGCATGTATTCTGGTAGCCTAGTTTGATGTTCATGATCATCGATATATGGGATTCCGCAACCAACATGTTCCACCTACCGATGGATGATATCATTGTCACCTTGGAGGATGTGTTCAGGATTCTACAGCTACCCATATTGGGTACATAGGTCTACTCTATCTCCTTCGAGGCCTTGGAGGAGCTGATGTTAATGGTGTTTGGTGAGGGGATGGCCAAGCTAACATTCCATAGTGCCAGCATTCGATATGGAGAGATGTACCTAGCCCATCCAGAGGAGACGAGGCTAGTGGTTCTTTTGATGGAGGCAGTGTGCTACTTTGCACTGCCAGATGCAGAGGGTGGACATTTTCCCCGATCGTTGATGGGGGTACTCCATGACATGATGGTAGATGAGACCCACTTTTCCTCAAAGACCAAAGCATTCTTGTGCAACAGATAGATATCTCAGGGGCATACAGACACCTACATAGGTTTAGCCTATGTTATACCTTCTTACTACACTTTTGGGCTCATGAGCACAAATATTGTGTGGGCCAATAGGGATTCCTTGGTCGATGCATTCTCACCGAGATTTGTGTGGGTGGGGTAAAGGTGATGGGTACCAGCTATTAGAGAGAAGAGATCTGATAGGCCCACACATGATGTGGCCTATTTCCGGTGATTACTGGAGGGGTTGTCTAGAGTGGACATTATCTAGAGGCTATATGTGGGATTCCCCTCATATAGGCATATGCACGAGGAGCTAGTTGAGCTCCAACTTGTGAGATGGATACATGGTCGTCATGTCGGGGAGCATGAAATGATCCCAGTGGGATGATTCAAAGTAGTTCAGCATTACAGGACATACCTCCACCCTTCCCGCAATACCGAAGAGACAACGTGGAGAGGCCCTTACCTCTACCATAGCCTACACTACCCACAAGGAAGGAGGATCGGTAATGGACTAATAGATAGATAACGTTGGGGTCATAGACAAGTATAGATAGTGGTGGGTGGGTCATTTACGAGCCATACCACCCCATCGGGCAAGCAGCTGAGATCTAGCCACCATTATAGTGTAGAGAGACACCCTACAGAGCAGGTAGCTACTCTAACTACCTCATTCGATATAGTGCAGACACGCTTGGAGAGCTTGAGGTGGAAGTAGCAGAGCTACATGTACAGTGGTCGGTCTGCACCACCCGATGGCCAATTATGGGGATGGAGATGGAGAGGGGGATGATGGTCAGGTGGTGGCCTTACTGGACATACGTGGAAGGTTTTAAGGGCCATTGGCGATATCCTAGGCATAGATTGGGGTCTTACAAGCCCAGATACAAGCATAGGGGTAGGGGGCACCACCACAAGCACCGTGGATCGGGGTCCCGCTTCATAGGCAAGAGTGGGACAGTGTCCTCGCAGATACGTACAAATGGCCAAGACCTATGGGACCACCATGTAGACCGTGCTTATATCTAGGTTATGGGATTCCTTAGGTGAGCCCAGATACTACCAGACCAGCAGATGGTGGCCAAGATAGACTTTCTATCCTATGGAGAGTACCGGGAATAACAGTGTCGAGTGAGAGGTGTTATATATATCTTTCCCCTGTGTAGATATGACAAGCGAAAGAATATAGAAATCAAAGAAGCTCAAATCCCGACATTTATCACCTTGGCACACGAAATGGCACATGACACAGAGTGTCGATAGGGAAAAAGTTACGCCTTGCACACGAGAATGGTGCATGACACGGAGTGTCGACAGGAAAAATTTGTGCCTCGCGCATAGAAATGGCGCATGACACGGAGTGTCGACAGGAAAAAGTTGCACCTCGCGCACATAAATGGTGCATGACACGGAGTGTCGATAGAGAAAAACTTGCACCTTGTCACATAGAAATGGTGCATGACACGGAGTGTCGACATGGAAAAAATT
This sequence comes from Taxus wallichiana var. yunnanensis, assembly GCA_018340775.1. NCBI lineage: Eukaryota > Viridiplantae > Streptophyta > Pinopsida > Cupressales > Taxaceae > Taxus > Taxus wallichiana. Next base: position 957,549,695 of record CM031234.1, read on the forward strand.
GTGCGTTGGCACACAGAAATGGCGCATGACACAGAGTGTCGACAGGGAAAAAGTTGTGCCTTGGAGCACATAAATGGTGCATGAAAATGGGTGTCGACACGAAGATAGATGCACCAAGGCATAGGTAAAGGGTGCATGAAAATGGGTGTCGACATGAAGATAGATGCGCCAAGGTGCAGGTAAAGGGCTGTTGACACACACATGAATGCGCCTATGGCGCACCTTCAGGAGGCGCAACATTCTGAGCGCTGACAGGAAGCAGACCCTGGCGCAGATATTCAGATGGCCATAACTTTTGACTGGGAGCTCGAGATTCATGCAAGGTTGAACTTTTTGGAAATCTTATGAGGTCCTCTATCCAACTACAACTAGATATATTTAATTAGGTGAGAAAAAATTCTTAAAAATGCAAAATACAGTTCGTCACTTTTGGGTTTGTTGGGTTCTCACCTACCATCATTATGAGATGAGTTAAGTGCATTCTGGGGGTGGTTGGGGTAGATTTCGATTTCCTCTCTCCTCCCTCTCTTTTCCTCCTATAAATTGTAAGGAGGGGCTTCTCTCTAAAGGTTGGACATTTTTTGTTTTTCCCCTCCCTTCTTCTCTTTGGCAGGTGAACTTGTGGAGTTAAAACCTCCCATTTGAAACTGTAATGCAACCTTGCCTCTTGGCATTTTACAGTGTGTTGTATCAATCTTTGGAGCAAATTAATGCATGTCTGTGGATGATTCTCAACCCTCTCTGTATTCATTTGCATCCCCCTGATCTTTCACTGTGAATTTGGCTATCTGTGCATGATCTTGCATTGCATTTTAATGGTCTGTGTTTATTGGAAAGACAGGTGTTCTTCATTCCTCGGTGCATCACCTTTGTAGTTTAGGTTTTATTTTATGCATTTTCTTACCCTGTCTCCTTGGCAAGTTAGATTAGGTTTTTTGTAAACCCTCTACTTTTTCTACGTGTGCATCTGAACAGAGGAATAGGAACCAACCTTCATCTGGAGAGCTTTTTCCATTTTTGCAATGTCCCACACTTGGGAAAAACTCCATGTTATGCAATCGTATTGAGAGTCTCAACCCATCATGTTGTAAACATTCAGGGGTGCTGTGATTCGACATCAACAGTTTTGGCATGCCTGGTGGGACCAAGAGGTCATTCCACAAGATTTGAAGGAGTTTTCAAGAAATTCGACCTAAAAAATTGCAGTTTTTACAATTTCAGATTTTGCACCTTCCAGGCTGAACTCCGAAATCAATTTTCAAGGGCTTAACTTGCTCAAAACAAGTCAAAATTTCACCAGTTGATAGATCTTAGGGTAATCTTCAAAAGGGTATCCTTAGTTTTTTGAGATTTTGATTTTTAAAATTTCATGGTTTTTTGTGTTTCGGTTTTCGAGGTCCGAGAACATCAAAGAAGACCCAACAGTCATTTCGGGTTTTCTAGGGTGTCGGCATGTCCCAAGTTTCGACACATGGCAATTCGGGTTTTGTAAGTTGTATCAGCATGACTTCGAGTTCCGAATTTGAAGTTTATCTCCTCTAGGTCCTTCAAATTTTTTAATTCCATTTTCAATATTGTCAAGTTTGGTGTGTAACTTCACAAAATCCAGCCTTTTAGAAGCTTGTTATCTAACACATCTAGTGACTCCAAAGGGATAGAGTTCAGCGGTGTAGCAAGCACAAGTTGCCTGGCACATGAGAATTATTCGAACCAGGTCTAATACTCGAGAAGAGGGGCTATTTTTCCACTTGCAACTATCACCAGCAGAGGGAGGAGAGGAAGAAGACCACACGATCACCATCTCCACCTAACAGACTTTGTCTACACCTCCACCCTGTAGACCTTTTCTCGCATCAACTAGGATTCTTAGGCAATCATAATGGCACATCTACCACCGAATCCCTTTGTCAATTTCACGGGTAGTAGTCCACTTGCCCTAAATGCTCAGAATCAAATTCCAGTTGCAGCACTAAAGAATATACCCTATTTCACAGGAGAAAATCATACTACTCCTATTGATCACATCCAAGATATTGCTAATGCATGTGCAATCCACGAAATAAATGAAATGGATGTTGCGGTCAAGTTGTTGGATTCATCTTTCAAAGGTAAGGCCTTACAATGGTTTAGGATCCTAGCAGCAGGGTCTATTATGAATTGGAACCAACTTTGTTCAGCTCTTTTACAACCAATTCGGGGAGAGGGCGGACAATTTATCTTTATTGGAACAACTGACAACAATCAAAAGGGCTCCTAACGAACAAATGATAGATTTCAACTTTAGATTCCAACGGACATGGGACAGGATTCCAATAGCTGTTAGACCAACCGCCGAAGGAGCATTCCTTTATTTCTTAAAGGCTATAAATTCAGACATAGCCATGATGATCCAATCAATGGGAGGAACAAAGTTATCAGGGGCCTACGACATAGCTATCAGAGTAGAGAACTGTTTGATCCAAGCTGGCAAGCTTGCACCAAGGCCACCAATGCCTCTCTATCCGGATATGGGAAATCCTACAACCAGTCAAGCACCAGAGTTGAATCCCATTCCAACTCCTAGAAATCAAAGCAATAATGGGGCATCGACTTCTTCAGATACTTCAAAGGAATTGCAGGAGGTTATGAAACAACTACAGAACCTTGGAAATGAGCTAGTAACTATCAAAAGACAACAAGCTCAAAGTGCTAGACCGTATCAGCCTCAAGCACAGTACCAAGCTAGGCCCTCATACCAACAAAATAGACCACCACCTCAGGCTGTAAATCAAAACCAAAACCAAGGACAACCTCAAGCTTCTAGGCCATTTCGACCATATGATCCAAATACAATGACATCCTCAAGAGCCTTGGTCTCGACACAAAATAACATGGCACAGGAATACGACTGGTGTTACCCTTGCAATCTACCCCACAATCAGTCAACATGTTTCAATGGTGCACTAAATTAGGCCTTGATGGTGCAAACCATTGGTGTTCCTCAAGAACCAAGCCAGGAGGAGAATCAATAGCAAGAAATGCAACAAGAAGGACCTCCAATAGAAACCACATTGGCCAATTGGCAAATGGAAGACTTCTGTGGATTTAACCAACAAATCCTTTTCAAGGTGGCTGCCAACACACAACAAAGAAGAGAAATATAGGAGAGGGACAACCGTGTAATCCAGTTGTTTCTCAGTCCACTCCTACACAACAAGGGGTCAGTAGACCAAATGCAGCTCCAAATGTGCAAAATCAACCTAAGGTACCTGTTGTAGCAACACATGCACCTGTTCAAGCTCCAGAAAAGGTTGCACCAAGTAAGGGACAACAAAAGGACAATTCATCCCCTTTCAACATCATCGATCAAATGAAGAAGACACATGTGAACATTTCCATGTGGGAATCACTTACGATCCCAGGGCAACGAGATTTATTGCAAGCTCAATGATGGCTAATTGGTTTGCCACAAATGTATCAAACCAGGGACATGAGAAAGTTCTCACTAATGCAATAACAGGATGGGTGCCGACAAGCAAGAATTTGAAGCCTCCATCATTCTATGTGTCATTGGTTGTTGGAAACCACTTGGTACACAACTGCATGATAGATTCAGAGCAAGTAGTTTAGTGATGCCAAAGAAAATAGTGGATCAACTGGGTTTGAAATATGATCCAGTGCTGAAAGGAGTAGTACAGCTAGATGGAACGGTAGTAGGAACTGTTGGAGTCATCAAGGGGTTAAGCCTAACACTACATTCCTGTCCTAATGTTACAGTTCTGCAAGATGTGTCTGTGATTGACCTTCCGCCACTCTTTGCATTGTGTCTATCAAGAGACTTCACTGCAAAAATCGGTGGATATTTATCTACAGATTGGTCACACATGATTTTTAGGACAAGGTATGGAGCCAAAGCAACAATCAGGTCAGAACCAATTGCCAATTTCCATATTGAGCCTCATGTACCAAATCCTATCAATGCAAATTGCTCGGCTTTTGATCAAGAGGAGTGTTCAAGTGATCTAGAAATAGGTACTAAGGTCGAGGGAATTCCTGATTTAACTTTGGATGAATGGGAAAACAAGAGTCATGAATTTGACCCATACAAGGAAATTGAAGAATCTGAATTGGGCATGTATTGTATACACGAAGAAAATTCACCCATTACCGAAATCATTCAGCCTGAACAAAAGGATGAAAACAAAGTTTGGAAATTATTTTTCGATGGTTCGAGAAGTAGACAAGGTGCTGGAGGTGGTGCAATGTTGATTTCACCACAAGACATCAAATATTTTTCAGCTTTTCATTTCCAGTTTTCCTATTCAAACAACACGGCTGAATACGAAGCATTGATTCATGGAATTCATTGGGCCAGAAAAAGGGCATAAAGAACTTGCAGGTGTTTGGAGATAGCGAGCTAATCATCAACCAAGTTAGGGGACAACATGCTACAAAGAATGACTTGCTGAGGAGCTACAAGAATAGGGTATGGGACCTCATTGAGGATTTTGAAGCTTTCAACATTGTGTCCATACCTAGGAAGAAAAATGAAGTCACAGATAGGCTCGCAGTAGTTAGAGCAACATTTGATGTGGTTGACAACATCAGAAGGGGAAAAACACAGCCACATATCCATGTGATTGTGAGGCCAGCAGTTCCAGATAATAACACAAGTTGGCAGGTGTTTGAGAACGATCAATAGATCGTCAATTTCTTACAAGAAGAGGCTGAATTCTCATCTAGGAATCAAGACAAATTATAGCAGCAGTATGGGGATCAAGTAGTGCGATTGCGGACAAAAAGCTTCCTAAGGGTTTAGTAACATTGAGTCTATCTTTAACCCTAACGACTCGCTTTCGTAAGGAAAAGGCTAACATACAAAGAGAGAGAAGATTCGTAACCAATTCTGGTTGGGGAAGGAAAAACACTTCAAATTGGCAAAGTGGCCACTAAACAGGAGAAATCAGATTTCATACAACTTTGCCAAGAATTTCTAGATGTCTTCGCTTGGAGCTATGAAGACTTAAGAGGATTCGATCCAAATTTGGCACAAAATACCATAGAGTTGGATCCAGATGCTAAGCCCATCAGGCAGAAGCAGAGACCAGTCAACCCTCACATTGAGCCTCTAATGAAGAAAGAGCTAAATAAGCTAATAGAGGCAAGCATTATATTCCCGATCAAGCACTCAAGCTGGGTTGCAAACTTGGTTCCAGTCAAGAAGAAGAGTGGAGAAATCAGGTTATGTGTGGACTTCTGAGACCTCAATAGGGCATCTCTCAAAGACCATTACCCACTTCCTTTAATGGAACAAATATTGCAAGTAGTATCCGGTTCGAGAGATTCTCTCTCCTAGATGGCTACTCAGGGTATAATCAGGTAATGGTGAAGGAAGATGACCAGTTCAAGATGGCTTTCACCACCAAATGGGGCACCTATGCCTACAAGAAGATGCCATTTGGGCTATCAAATGCTGGAGCCACTTTCCAAAGGGAAATGGATATGGCATTCAAGGGGTTGATCAATAAAATAGTTCTAATATATCTTGACGACATCATTGTATTCTCAAAAAATGTAGCGGATCACCTCTTTCATTTGAGGCAAGTATTTCAAAGGTGTAGAAGATTTGGGGTATCATTGAATCCCAAAAAATACATATTTTTGGCTCACGAGGGAAAACTTCTAGGCCATATTGTTTCAAAGGAAGGGTTGACGATTGACCCAGAAAGAGTTGAAGCAATTCGAGTGTTGCCATTGCCAAGTCATAAGAAGGCTCTTCAAAGCTTCTTAGGAAGGATCAATTTTGTCCGCAGGTTTGCTCCAAACTTTGCAGCTCTCGTAAAGCCAATAACACTGATGTTGAAGAAGAGCATGGCATTTAAGTGGACATCTGAAGGTAAGGCAAGTTTTGAGGCAATAAAAGAGGCTATATCTCAAGCTCCAACTCTCGTCAATCCAGACTTCTCCAAGGGTTTCATGTTATATGCCTTTGGTGGTGGAGACACAATTTCTACAATCCTGGCACAACAAAACAAAGAAGGATTAGAACAACCAGTTGCTTTCTTCAGTCAAGGCTTGGAGGAATACAAAACTAGGTACTCTTTCATTGAAAAGAATGTCCTTGCAGAATCAGGAGCTTAAAGAAATTCAAGCACCTAGTCTCAAACAACAAGATCCAATTATTGGTCTCTCATGCGGAGTCGTGACTTCCTTTTAAACAAGGATCTGAATGAGAAACGTGTAGGATGGATAACTCGTGTCATGGAATATGACATCGAGATCAAGGTCACCAAACTAGTACGTGGGAAGGGACTATGTGAACAACTAGCCTTAAGTCAACAAGTTGAAGTAGGTAATGAAAAAGAGGCTGTCTTGGTACTACAGGATGCTCAAGAACAGGAAAATGATGACGTGCCCACTCCCTGTTGGACTCAGAATGTGATACATTTCCTACAGATAGGCCTATGCCCTCCAGAAATGAGAAAAGCAAAGAGGAGATACTTCAGATTACAAGCCATTCCATATGTGCTTGTTGATGGTGTTTTGTTTAAGAAAGACATCAATGGAGTTCTATTGAGGTGCATTGGGATAGGTCAAATTGAGAGGGTGTTACAAGATTTTCACGATGGAGATTCTGGAGGACATTTTGCCCCATGAGTAACAACTCTCAAGATAATGAAGGTAGCTTATTATTGGCCGAATGACCTCCAAAGATCTGCTATACATGGATAAGAAAGTGTAAGAAATGTGCACTCTTCACAGGCAAAGAAAGACTAGCAGTGCTTCCATTGCACCCAATTTTGGTTGACCAACCATTTATGCAATGGGGATTGGACTTCATTGGGGTCATAAATCCTAACTCAAGCCAAGGCCACAAGTGGATTCTCACGGTAATGGACTATTTCACCAAGTGGACCGAAACAAAGAGCGCTCAAAGAGGCAAACGAGTCTAACATACTAGACTTTTATGAAGGAATAATAACCAGGTTTGGTGTGCCGGTGACTATCATATCGCATAAATGCATTGGCATTCGTAGGTTCCAAGATTACGTAATGGGCCGTCAAGAATGGAATCTACTTGAGCACCTCTTCTAATTATTACCCACAGTGTAATGGACAGTAGAGTCCACAAACAAAAATTTACTAAGAATCATCGGAGGACTCGGATGAAAATCAAAGAACATGGCATACCAAGCTAAAATCAGCATTATGGGCTAACAGAATAACACCAAAGAGGTCTACAGGTAATTCCCCTTACAAGTTGGTCTATGGAAGAGAGGCAGTATTGCCTATATCATTAGAACTGCCTGCATTGGAGTTCATGAAGCAATTGGAGTTGGCCGAGTTCGAACCAATGGAGGCTAAGTATGCAGAGTTGATGGAATTGAAGAAATTAGGAACATGCGCTTCAAACAATTGAGAAAGATCAGGCCTTAGTAAAAGATGGTTTGATAAGAAAGCAAGAGCAAGGACCTTCCAGGAAGGGGACCTAGTTCTGAAATGGGATGCAGATCGGGCAAAACCAGGAAGGCATTCCAAGTTTGATGCCATTTGGAGTGGCCCCTACATGGTCACGGGATGTAAAAGTAGTAATGCCTTCCAATTGTCTACATTGGATAGAGAAGAATTACCGATTCCGCTTAACTGGAATCCATCTTAAACATTGCTACTAAAAGGAAAAGGTTTACCCTTGTAAATATTAGCCTAGATTTCAATTCCTCTAAGTGCGTATGCACATTGTCTTGTTGTAGTTAGGTTTCTTTTCCCTAAGTGCTTTGGCATAGGTTTTGTTGCTCCTAGGTTGGATTTCTATAGTTCAACGTGCTCTCGGAGAAGGAGTTGCAGTATTAGGCTCGGGATCAGATATCAAGTTGGTTTCAGGTTATTGCATATGACTCCATGCCCAATGGATTGCTAAAAGGCACTGATCTTCTACCTAGCAGGCAAGTGATCCCGTTGAGTCGCCAAATTGTTGTATATATCTTTCCCCCCATGTAGATATAGACAAGCAGAAGAATATAGAAATCAAAGAAGCTCAAATCCCTAACATTTATCACCTTGGCGCATAGAAATGGCACATGACATGGAGTGTCGACAGGGAAAAGTTGCGCCTTGGCATGCAGAAATGGCGCATGACACGGAGTGTCGACAGGAAAAAGTTACGCCTTGGCGCGCAGAAATGGCGCATGACACGGAGTGTCGACAGAGAAAAAGTTACGCCTTGGTGCATAGAAATGGCGCATGACACGAGAGTTTCGATAGGGAAAAAGTTACACCTTGGCGCACGAGAATGGTGCATGACATAGAGTGTCGACAGGGAAAAAGTTGCGCCTTAGCGCACGTGAAATGGCGCATGAAAATGGGTGTCGACACGAAGATAGATGCGCCAGGCATAGAAAGGGCACATGAAAATGGGTTTCGACACGAAGATAGATTTTCCAAGGTGCAGGTAAAGGGCTGTTGACACACACATGAATGTGCCTATGGCGCACCTTCAGGAGGCGCAACATTCTCAGCCGACAGAAGCAAACTCTAGCGCAGATATTCGATGGCCATAACTTTTGACCTGGGAGCTCGGATTCATGCAAGTTTGGACTTTTTGGAAAGCTTACGAGGTCTTCTATCCAACTATGACTAGATATATTTAATTAGGTGAGAAAAAATTCTTAAAAATGCAAAATACAGTTCGCCACTTTTGGGTTCGCTGGGGTTCTCACCTACCATCATTATGAGATGAGTTAAGTGCATTCTGGAGGTGGTTGGGGTAGATTTTGATTTCCTCTCTTCTCCCTCTCTTTTCCTCCTATAAATTGTAAGGAGGGGCTTCTTTCTAAAGGTTGGACATTTTTGTTTTGCCCCTCCCTTCTTCTCTTTGGTAGGTGAACTTGTGGAGTTAAAACCTCCCATTTGAAACTGTAATGCAACCTTGCCTCTTGGCATTTTACAGTGTGTTGTATCAATCTTTGGAGCAAATTAATGCATGTCTGTGGATGATTCTCAACCCTCTCTGTATTCATTTACATCCCCCTGATCTTTCACTGTGAATCTGGCTATCTGTGCATGATCTTGCATTGCATTTTAATGGTCTGTGTTTATTGGCAAGACAGTGTTCTTCATTCCTCGGTGCATCACCTTTGTAGTTTAGGTTTTATTTTATGCATTTTCTTACCCCTGTCTCCTTGGCAAGTTAGATTAGGTTTTTTTGTAAACCCTCTACATTTTCTACGTGTGCATCTGAACAGAGGAATAGGAACCGGCCTTCATCCGGAGAGCTTTTCCATTTTCGCAATGTCCCACACTTGGGAAAAGCTCCATGTTATGCAATCATACTGAGAGTCTCAACCCATCGTGTTGCAGACATTCGTGGGTGCTATGATTTGACATCAATAAGAGGATGAGATCCCACACTCACAGTGTGGAGAGCATAGGGGGCTAGCGAGCTCCGAGGCCATATCGGAAGAGGCCACCACCTTACGAAGACTAGCTCCATGTGAGGTTCCGTAGGGACCCAAGAGGTAGAGGGTATAGGCAATACAGAGATGGAGGATATCTACCGAGATGCCTGATATGGGGCTTTTGACATTTGATGTATGATAGTCATTTTTTTATATATACCGGCCTGCGTGCTAGAGATAGTTGTATTTTTGATCGCATACCAGCCTATGTGCCAAAGATAGTGAGGATGTATGAGAGGTTTTGTATATTTTGAGCATATACCAGCCTATGTGCCAAAGAGATTTTGTATTGTTTCATTATTTTATTGTATATGAGACCGACTTCATGTGACGATGACATTGTGAATTGAGTATCGGCTCAAGGTCTTGATGATTTTGAGATGATGGACATAATGGGACATCCATGTATGTTGTATTGAGATACACACTTATTTATATGATGAGATACTTGACATTTGTGATTTTTTGATGTTTTTATGAGAATTTTGATTTTTTGTTGTGATATGGATGGAAATTAGGTGAGTTAGGCATGATGGAGTCAGGTTGGTGTTAGGCATGGATCAAGTCAGGTCATAGGCATGGTTGAGTTAGGTTGGATTAGGCATGGATCGAGTCAGGTCTTAGGCATGGTTATGTCAAGTTTTATTAGGCGTGGATTAAGTTAGGTCATAGGCATGGTTGAGTCAGGTTGGATTAGGCATGGATCGAGTCAGATCTTAGGCATGGTTGTGTCAAGTTTGTTAGGCATGGTTGAGTCAAGGTCTTAGGCATGGTTGTGTTCAAAGTAAGGGAAGTTGTGATTTATTATTTTGTGCAACGAATGATAATATTGGTCATATGTGGTATAATCTATGCATAGTGATGATAGAGAAATGGTAGACGTAATAAATGTATGTTGTGATGAAGATTAAAATATGAAGCGACTTGTTATGTATATGGTTTAATTTCCAATTTTGGGTATAAAAGGGAAACTAAGTGAGATATGATGTAATGTTAGGAAGATAAAATATGAATTGTTTAGGGTGGAGAGTGGTCGAGCTAACCTTCAAGGGCCCCATGCCCTCGGAGTGCTACCTACATAGTCCCGGTGAAAAGGGATGTTAGGCCGATGTAGTTCTCCCATGAGCTAGGGAAGAATATGATGTGGTATGAAAATGAGTTAGTAGGTTGTAGGCATGGTGTGGGTTTAGGTCTATTAGGTGTGGGTGGGTTAGAGGTAAAGTGATATAGGTGATGTTGATTGTTGGTGAAAGAAGAAGATAGATTACCCCAAAGGTAGGTGTTGAGGACCAAGTCCTGTTTAAGGTAATCAAAACGTAAACAAAGACGGCTAAAAGATAAGAGGGGGCAATAAAGCCACCTGATTGGTTAGGATCATACCGAGTAGATCATACCTTGGAGGAGGTGATGAACGTAAGACCCTAAAGACATTGCATGACTGATTGTTCTATGGTGAAAAGTAGTCACATGATCACCAAATGTCTTGGTTTCTGAGAGGTCCCTTGAGGCAGTAGGAAATGGGAGTGAGAATGGTAAGAAGGGTGAAAGGTGGTTAATTTGTTTTTATATGGTATGAGGTGGCATGTTGTTTGGGCAAGAGATCCGAGGTCACAATGGGCAATTCCATGACTAAAACATTCTCTATTTTGACTTGTATTAGAGATAGACTGATCGATGTGGAAATTCTATATGGGATGAGTAATTTAACTCCTTGAGGTCTTTGTGAAGCTGATCAATGTGAGAAGCTTCAAACTCTCTCCTTTTCTTTTTTTTTCTTTTTTTTTTTTTTTACACATATTTGTCCTTCGTGGGATCACCATTTACACAGGCTGTGAGATTACGGAGAGGAAGATGTCCTTTTGAGGGAGTCATCTTTTGATTAGAAGTTTGACTCAAGGATTTGGGTCCCATGTGAAGGCTTTGAAGTCATGGACAAGACCAAGGTGGAGAATAGGACTCTTGTTCAAAAGGTAGGGTGAAACGACCATGGGATCTCATCTAAAGGTAGATGAAAAGTATCCATGAGAATCATGCTATGTGCAGCGCCGTGGTACACATTTTCAAGAGAAGATAACAAGTGACGGGTACTCACATGATTCTTGTTTATTCATTGGTGAGGTGTATGAAGTGGATAACACTCAAGGGATGAGCATGAAAAGAGACAAAAGGTGAGGTAGGACTACAAGTCAACAATAGAATGGTCGAAGATGCAAGGCATTAAGGGGCTCAGGTTCGGGTTTACCATCGAGTGAAGATAAATGATAAGCACCTAATCTGTAAGTATGGGTCACGATGTATGGTCCAAGCCAATTAGGAGTAAAATTTTCCCATTTAATTTTTTCTACTTTGGTTACATGTTTATTTTCTTTCAAGACAAGGTCACCAACTTGGAAGGTTCGTTCATGGACACATTTGTCATAGGCACGTTTGATATATTTTTGGTAAACTTGAAGGTGGTCAAGAGCATTAAGACGACATTCATCTAATAACTCTAGTTGTGTTAAATGGTCCTGATGAAAGTCATCATCATTGAGCATGTCATGGAGAGAAATGTGGAGTGAGGGAATCTAGACTTCGAGAGGTAGAACCACCTCGGTACCGTAGACCAGAGAAAATGGTGTGGCGGCAGTGGAAGTGCAAATACTAGTGCGGTATGCCCACAGGGCAAAAGGAATGTGTGTATGCCAATCCTTCCCAATATCATTAACCACTTTCATAAGAATTTTATTTAAGGTTTTGTTAGTGGATTCGGCTTGGCCGTTAGTTTGTGGGTAATAAGGTGATGAGAAATTGAGTTGAATGCCGAAGGTGTCACAAAGTTTTTATAGGGTTTTATTTTTGAATTGTTTTCCATTATCAGTAATGAGGTGATGAGGAACACCAAAGTGAAAAATGATGTGATGATTAATGAACTCACATATTTTCTCAGCTTTCATGGAGATGAGTGGTATGGCTTCCACCCATTTTGTATAGTATTTGGTAGCAGTGATGATCCATTGATGGCGCTGGGAAGAATGGGGATTGATTTCTCTGACAAGATCCAAACCCCATTGAGAGAATGGCCAAAGGTCACGAGTGACCTATAAGGCGTGATTGGGTGTATGATGAAGATTTGTATGTTTTTGGCATTTTACACAATGTTTGACGTATTCGCAACAATTATAGTTAAGGGTCGCCATTAGTAGCCTAGGCGAAGGATACGTTTAAGCAACAACAAGGCCACTAAAGTGACCTCCACATATGTCATCATGATCCTCCTTAATGGTATAAGGAATTTTAGAACTTGTGAGGCATCGTAAGAGAATACCATCAAAGCCACACTTATAGAGGAGGCCCCCCATGATGATGTAATGAGAGAATTTTTTAAGGAAGGCGCATTGTCCATTATGGGTAAGATCATGAGGTAAGATGGAGAGAGAAAGATAGTTGAGTATTGTTTATACCAAAGGTCACTCGGGTCAAGGGTGATAGTTCTGATGGAGTAAACATCATGAGGTAGATAAAAAGGTGATTGGAGTTGTACGGTGAAAAATATTTTGGAATCGGTGGGCAAAGTGGGTATTTGGGAAGCCAAGTAGGCCATGGTATCTGTAAATTTGTTGGTTGAACATGGGATGGTTTGAAGGGTGTAATGGTCAAAGGTGGTCAAAAGTATGTCCACATGATGTTTATACTTTTGAAGTATCTCATTACAACATTGGTATATACCATTGACTTGGTTTATGACCAATTAAGAATCACCAAAGATGTTGATTGATTTGACATCTAGAGCATAGGAGGCTTAGAGACCTAATATGAGTGCTTCATATTCAACGATATTGTTTGTGTATTCAAAATCAAGTTTTAAAGACAAAGAAATGGGCTCACCATCAAGCGGAATGAGGATAATACCACCCCCACCCCCATGCCGACTCTTGGAACCATCAAAGAAGAGTGTCATTTTGTAAGGGGTTCGTCCAAGAAAAGGGTAGCCATGGACTCATCTGGAAATTCAAAATTAGAGGGTTGATCCTGGAAATAGGTGCCTCACCAATTGGTCGTGATGATAGCTTGGCCCTTGATGGAATTTTGATGAATGAATTCGAGGTCAAGGTCCGGTAAAGCATAAGCCATCATGTGGCACACTCGATTTTGATAAGGTTTGGCATACATGAAGTGTAAGGGGTTCTGTTGGTCTTACATAGGTTTTGTGGTTAAGTAAGTAATGATGGAGTTTGGTGGCAATGAAAACTAAGGCTAAGAAAATTTTCTTGGGATGGGTGTATCAGGTTTTGTAGTCCAAAAGGGGACAACTTATATAATAAATTGTCTATTACATGTGTTGTTCATCATGATGAGCAAGCATGTCTCCCAAGGAGTGATTAGTAGCTGATATGTAAAGGTAAAAGGTTGATCATCCTTAGGTGGAATGAGTACGGGTGGTTGGAGAAGGTATTTTTTAGGTCCTCAAAAGCTTTATGGCATTCATCATCCCATGTAAAGGAGACATCCTTCTTGAGTAGATGATGAAATGGTTGCACCGATCGATATAATTATGAAATGAAATGACGAATAGACCTGAACTTACCTTGCAAGATACGGATTTGTTTAAGGTTAGTGGTCGGAGGCATGTCCAAAATGGCCTTTACTTTAAGCAGGGTCAACTTCTATACCACGTAGGGAAACAATAAATCCTAGGAGCTTTCCTATGAGGACCGCAAAGACACACTTCTTAGGTAAAGGAGAACGAATATTTAATGAGACAAATCAAAAATGGTTTTGAGGAGGGTAAGGTGTTCGGAGCAATTTATATTTGGCCAAGAGATCATCCATGTAATCTTCCAATATACGATGTATGATATCATGGAAGATGTAATTCATAGCCCGATGATATGTGGCACCATCATTTTTAAGGCCAAAAGGCATGACTTGATAGCAGGAGGTCCCCCAAGGGGTAATGAATGAGGTCTTGTGTTGATCTTCTGGGGATAGCAATATTTGGTTATAACTTGAGAATCCATCCATGAGTGATAGCATCTCGTCACCAAAGGTGGTAAGGTCAACCAATTGATCAATGCTCGGGGGTAAGGGAAAGTCCTCCTTTGGGTAGGCTAGGTTGAGGTCACGAAATCCATCCAAATGCAGAGTCCCCCTGTCACTTTAGTGATAGGGACAATGTTAGAAATCCAACAAGGATAATCAATGGGTAAGATGAAGGAAATGAAAAGAAGGCGCTGAAGTTCTTCTTTGATGAGAAGGGCAATGTGAGGGTGCATTTTCCTCATCTTTTGTTTAATGGGTTTGGCATCGGAAAGGTTATGATATTATGGACCACTATGGTGGGGTCAATACTGGGCATGTCTGCGTAAGACCAAGTGAAAGCATGGTTATGATCCTTGAGAAAAGAAGTTATGGCTTCCTATTCGGTAGCATCCAAAGATTGGCCGATCTTTAGGATGTGTGGGTCGTCCTGAGTATGAATGTTGATCTCGATAGTCGATTCATTCAACATGGTTTACGTCTCAAAGGGTAATGACCGATGAATATATGAGTCTTCTACACCAAGGTAGGTGAGTATAGATTCATCATCCTGACATCGAACGACGTTAATTAAAGGTGTATCATCATCGATCATTTCGATACAGGAAGGGAAGAGTGGAAGGGGCCTCGCCATCACGTTGATAAGTCAAAGGCCCCAAAGAAATGGTGTTTATGAAAAAAATAAGTTATGAGGGATAGATTCTACATCCATCGACTCCATCGGTGATGGCGGTGATGAAGGCAGAGCGGGTGAAGAAGGTGGAGAAGGGTTGATGTCCTTGATGAGTTCAATGCAAGCCCATTTGGTAGGTGGTTCAGAAAACCGATACCACTACGGCCATTATGTTTGCAGGTGGTGCATGGAATGACAAGATGATGGCATGGCCTTTCTCATAAAATCCAAAACAAAACCCTTCCATGCACATCGGTGTAGGAAGGTGTGGGAAAACGGCGATTGGTGAGAGATTGGAAGTTAGCGAGAAAATGGGTGGGTTTGTGATGTGGTTTGGGTGTGTAAGTGGTAGTATCAAGTCCCCTATAGGTGAGACTAGTACGAAGGTGAGGAGGACCATAAAGGAGGTGTTATCTTATGTGGTGATCATAAGCGGGGTGTGTGGTGAAGACTTTTGTACTCTTGTGGAGTAAGAAATGTGTTGACACTATATAGGTGATATTCCCCAGAGTGAGGTGTTTAAAACACCTTCAAGGGATCAGTGGTGGTTGGTATGTAGGTAGCTAGAATGGATGAGGTGTCGAAGTCGATGTGGAGGTGGAGTTAATGGATTGGGAGGTTGATGGGTCATCCGTGGAGGTCAGTGGCAGCGGTAGGAATGGAGGAGGTATATGTGGTTGAGGTAATGCGATCGTATTGGTAAGAAGATGTGTAGGTGAAGTGGTGGTGGTCACGAGAGGTAGGTGCCTTAATGGGTATGAGCACATCATTGGGTTGGTAAAGCATGTTGCATATTTTAAAAGGTGATGGGTCACCGGGATAGTGTAGGGATTTCCTTCATTCTCAAACTTTACACAAGGATGCAAAGTGGAAGGAACACACTCCATGACATGAATCCAGGGTCTACCAAGCAACAAGTTATATTGAAACTCCCCCTCCAAAATGTAAAATAATTCCAGAATAGTGTGGGGGCCCACACAAACGTGGAGGATGACGGTGCCTAGTGTAGAGGTGATAGCGTCATTGAATGAATGCAACATGACAGGATGTTTATGCATGTAATTGTCAGTATATGCACATTTGAGTGAATGTATGGGATGAAATGATGTTAATGCTAGTGCCCCCATCAATCATCACATGTCGTACCCGTATGTCATTGATGTGGACAGAGATGAAGAGGGTTGGGTCCAGGTCATCATTTTGGTGTGGTGTAATCTCTTCCTCTGAGAAGCTAAGGGAGGCTACTTGGTGAATAGGGTGGGGTGAAGATGAAGGTGGTAATTTGGTAAGAGAAGCTACATGATGGGGTGTGATGATGGAGGCTACGGGTGTAGGGTCATTGGGTAAAACCTCAATAGATTGAAGAACCTCCATGAGAGCTTGACGATGGGATTCTGAGGTTTGAATGAGGTCATATAAGGACATTTTGAGGGGAGACTAGTGTAATTGTTTGAGCATGGTGCGATGTGTGACTCCATTAGAAATGGGGTATGTGGGGCCATGGATAGTGATTTTAGGTATGGGTGCAAATGGTATGTTGGGTATAGGATTGGTTGGTGGGTCACCACCTTTTCTTTACCTTTGTCTTTCTAAGACGTGTGATGACATGTATCATGTTGATCCGAGGGGAGTTGGCAAAAGGAGAAGGTGTAGGGTGAGTGGTGTAACGACATGACAAGGAAAAACCTACCGGAGGAGAAAAACCCTATGAGGTAAGTTGGGCGCAATGACATTTGGGTGGTGGCATGGCAAGTTCTCTAATGTGAACCATGTTAATTTCAAATCTTGGAGGTGTCTCTAGGATTTGTGGTGGAGGAGCTCATGGTTATTGAGTGGGTAATGTGGGAAGGGGTGTTTGTGAAGCAGGTCCTCATCAAGAATGTCGTCATCGTCAAAATTGGCTTCCTGGAGGACACAACTAGACAAGGATAGTTTTTAAGGCCTTGCAGTTCTCCACATCGTCACTTGGTACATAATGGTAGGCACAAATTTTAGTGTAATAAAACCCTTTTGGCTTGGGTTTGAGGGGGTCATAAGGTCTGAGTGATGGTAATGTGATAACAGAAGTCTCAAGGAGGTTGGTTAAGATTTTGGCATAGGACCATGCTAGTGGGTCACAATGGGAATTAAATGTGGGTTTGGGTGTAGGTGTGGTGGATTGTTGAGGAACAGTCATCACATGAGGGGGAATAGGTCGAGCTATGGTTTTGGGTGCTGGCGTGGTCTTGGGTGTCGATCATGTTTGTCTAGGTAGGGGTATGGTAGATGAATGAGCAGGAGGGTGTGTGGTTGTTTTGGCTATCTTATTAGAGGGTAAAGGAGTTTTGTTTTTGGGTTGCACCTTCTTTGGTAAATGTGATATGGGTTAACGAGGTCTAGAAGGAAAATCATATGGGGGAAGAGGGTGAGTTACCCAGGGGGATAACGGCAGTGCTGTGAAGGTAGATGATGTGGCTTGTGCATATGGTGTGAGAGACAAAGACTGAAGTGTAGTGGGTAGTGAAGAAGTTATGGATAGTATTGGCGATATGGGTGGTAAAGATGTTGCAGTATGGGTGTAATTCATGTTGGGCACCCGGGTAGGTTAGAGGTTTATGAGGAATGGATGGGCTATTGTGTTTTTGGTTTACTGATGGGTGGAGGTTTCTCGACCACACTAGGAGGTTGAGGTCCTAAGACCTGATGGAAGGGGTGAAGGTGCAACCGGAAAAGGTGGAGTATGAGTTCTATGGGCCTGGTTCTTTGGTTTGGGTGCCAGAGTAGGTGTGGTGTTGACTTTGGAGGATGTAGCTAAATCTAGTTTGATAGGTGGATGAGTAAGGCTGGTGGTTGGGGTGACCCCTAAAGTGGTAATAGGTTTAGTCAAGCTAGATGTTGTAGGTGTGGGTTTAGATGTATTTTGGGTTATGGGTAAGGGTGTATGTTGAGTTATGATGGGTGTCATGGAAGGAATGGTGATAGAGGTGGTTGTATTCATTTCGATTGGTCGAAATAGTTTTGGGTAGATAGTGGAGGTATCAGCAAGTGACATCTACATCTACATCAAGATAGGAAGCAAAAGGCACCCCCAAAGTAAGGCCCTATCCACATGATCTAAGCGATCAGCCAAACGTGAGAACGAAACATCTGTAGGTGGAATTGATGAGGACCTAATGGCAATTCCCAGTAAAATGTGTCTTAGAGATAGGGAATTGGCTAGCTTTAGCTTCTGTGGGTAAGAGAGCCGAAAGTAGGTCTGTAGGATCTTGGGTAGCTGATGGAGAATGCTCACTAAGAGGCAAAGGTATCTCAACAGGGTCTGTGATAAGGGGAGGAGATGATGGGAGATCCTCTGTGGATGAAGGAGGTAAATAAGTATCCTTCGTGGACTGAAGAAGTATTATGGGTATCGGTTCTCTAGGTGGAGAAGCCAAAGGTGAAATGGTCTCGATGTTAGCAAAAGACTCCTCCATAGGTGAGGAAGGAGGTGAAAGGTGTTCCTCTATGGGTGAAGGAACATGGGAGGTTGGTTCCAATGTGGAAGGAGGATTTCGAGCTAGAATCTCCTCTATGGACGGAATATGGGGTAATTGGGAAATAATAGGTGTGTCACTAAAAATAGCATGGACCTCGTGGGTATGAGTATCATGAGTTGAGGCCTCACCGATTTGATCAGATGAAGGGGCATGATTAGGAAATGGTTTCTTGAAGATGTGTAGGTTTTGGTTGGTAGGTGCGTTAGGATTATCCATGGTTAACTCACCTTTCTCGAGCATCTCTTGGACAATATTTTTGAAAGTGATGTAATTACCATCACTATGACCCTTTACTTGATGATAGTTACAGAAGTCATGTTCTTTATACCATGCAGGCATGGGGAAAGTAGGGTAAAAACCAAAGTGTGGTTTTATAGGTGGAAGGGTGATGGCTCCGCTTTGATAATATTTTCTAAGACAAAAGAGTAAGGTTCCCCAATTGGGTGTATTTCCATTGTTCTCGTCTGAATTGAAAAGTCTAGATGGGTGAGAGATTAGATGAGGGGGTAGCCTGATTTGATGATGATGAGTGGCTGGCTTGAGTACACTGCGCGTTAGCAATGCCTTTAGCTTTTGAATAATTATTTTTGGTTTGGAAGAAGAAGAGGTATCATTCAACTTGAATGCCAAATTCTTATTGCGTAATTGGATTTTCTTCTCTTCAATGGCCTGAATCTCTAGGTTTCATGCCATGGTGAATGCTTCATCAAATGTTTGGAAGATTTGAACCTACAGTTTGGTGAGATATGTCTAGCACACGCCTTTGTATGAAGAAATCAATGAGTTATGTTTATGGTAGTTGGAAGGTGAGTTGATTAATCAAAGCTACGCCAGTGTGAAAAAATCTGCGATAGATTCGCTTTCATATTGGCACGTGGAGTATAGGTCACCATGGTAACCTTCTTGACGATGTTGATGGAGAAATGATCCAATAAGGCTTGGGCTACCTGATTGAATGAGAATATAGAGTGTCTAGGTAACCCATTAGACCAATCTAATGCAAGTCCAATCAAAGACATGGGAAAGGTTCTTAGGAGTAAAGCATCATCGTGATCAATCGGTAGCACTTTGTGTTTGAACGACCACAAATGTTGTGTGGGTCTTCCTTGCATATTGAAGCTATTGAATTTAGGCATCTCCCAATGCACGGGGTATGGACGAATAGGAATGGATGGGTGGATGGGTTCATTACAAATCTTGTCATAGGTGAGAGTGTTGCAGGAGCCGGAAACTGATGCCTCCAATGTTTGCATCTTGTCCATCATCAATTTGATTAGGTCATTGGTAGTTTGCAAGGTATGGGTGCCTCCTGTTACGTGAGAGGGTTGGTTTTGGGCATATAACGGTGGTGGCACTCCAGTATATGGTGTTTCCATATAGGTTGATTGAGAAGAAGGAAGTGAAATAGGGGTTATGTATCCAGAGTGAACAATAGATGAAATAGGAGGCTACTGATAGTACATATATGGGGGTGGAAGGGTCATGGTAACCCTAGTCGTAATGGGGGCCAACGATTATGGAATGGAAAGGACCACATTCTGAAAAGGGGTAGGGGTCATCGACATTAGAGGTGGTAGTGTAGCTATGGATATGTGTGAGACATTAGGGGTGGATGAGGTTTCATTTTGGGTAGTTGTCGAAGGTATGGTGGATGTGACAGGTGTAATGGAGGTAGCAGACATGGCAGACATAGTGGGTATAGGACCTAGCATGAAATTCCCGGAGGTAAGGTGGAGGTAGTAGCGGGAACCGATCTCAGGCTGATGTGGAAGTGGGAATGAGAGTTGGGGGATAGATATGAACATATCATATATCAACCGACCCAAGGCATCTCGAGTGGACGGGTGGGAAAGGTAGAACTATAAGGCGGCAGGGTTTTGGTCAAGGAGTCCTATAAACTCCTCATCTTCAGTGGCGATAGTGATAGGCTAGTTGGGATCCATGGCTGGTGATAAAATGGAAGGTGGTGAAGGACTAGGTGGGAGTGGTTGACAACCTGGTGTGGAATACAAGTGAGCTTGTTTTTCTTCAAAGTTAGCACCATGTGAACCAATACTCGATCAAAGTTGGGCCTCTTCTCTCAGTAAATGACACATAAAAACAATAGAGACAGGTGAAATAGGTGGTAAAAAGTGGATTAGGTACCAAATATTGGCTAGAAAGTGACACAGGCTAACCGATACCAGTTATGGTAAATTGACGCCTGTAGGGGTAACCACTTCATCATCACCACCGTCAGAAAAAATGGATAGTGAGTCAAAAAAAAGTATAAGGCCAAATTTGGCGGTGTATGCCCAATCTGATGAGTTTTATAACGCCAATGAGAATGATAGCAGTGACAAGGACTGTGAAAAATAGAAGAAGATGAATAAATGTACCTTTTGGGTAGGTTAACAAAAGGACTGAACCGACGCCGATTAGGTATAACCAACGACAATCAAAGTATAAGCTAAAATGATGAGAATCAAACCCAAAATTTTGAGAATGATGAGAATATGGTCTAGAACACTCAGTGTGAAGCCGGAATACACCAACTATGATGAGGAGCATGCAAGGATGAGCAAGAAAAATGAAGAACGTGACCTCTCACCTCAAAACGCAAGCCAAGCGAAACACTAAGAAAAATGTGATCCTAGGAGTGCCTTTTCTATTTTGTTTTTTAGCTTATACTATTTAAGGACTAACTCATGAACTGTAAAATAGAGTTTTTTGGTGAGGATGGCTTCCTACAAAGAAGGAGATCTAAAAAGTGATGTTTTAGGTATGTTATGGTCAGGTGGGCTTCGCTCAAGTATGACTCGGCAGAACGTTGGTCGGGAGTACCTGTTAATCCTCATATCAATACGATCATTGACAGGCATTCCCAGGAAAGATGTTGTTTAAGAATATGTATTTGTTTTGAATTTGTGCAATGTGGCAAGACTCAGAGAGAGATATGTTCTTTCTATGATTCATTTTTCAACCATCAACTGGGAATGAATTCCAATGTATAGGTTGCCCGCAATTAATGTGAGCTAATGCGATAAATTAGAATGCAATGCACTTATTTTAAGCCCAAATCAAAATGTGAAGTTGGATGACATAAATAGATTCAGAGGAAGAGGGATCCTCTTTCACTAAAATGCAGAAAAACATGAAGAAATGGTTCTTTTTAAGTACACCAAAATAAAGATTTCTTTTAGAGAAAATAGAAAGAAAAGGTAGGTTACCAAGGAAGAAAATTAATGTGTATATTTTTAAGAAGGGAAACAAACACACAACTTTTTCTAGGAACGAATAAAATGCAAGGAACCTTGAATGGGTCCCACCAGGCGTGCCAAAATGTTCCACCTAATTCTTAGACGTTTCTTCAAAATATTGATGAAATAGATAGGGTAACGGGTGTAGGAGGAATACTTGTTCAAATTTTGGTTGATGGGTTATTGCACGCATATGACTTCTGAATCCACAACTGATCATGAGAGGTTCCTTTTGGCTAGGAAGAACTACCTATAATGGAAAACAAGACCACCGTAAGGATTTTAAAAATATGTGAGTGAATTTCCTAGTGTGTGGTAGATCCGAGAAGTGTGATACTCCCTAGACGGTTGTCACCCAATTTGTTTAAAACAATTTAATGTGGGTAGTAAAATAAATCCTATTGTAATTTGAAATGATTTAGGTATCTCACTTAAAACACAATAAGAAAGATCTAATCTAATAGGCTAAGTTAAAATAAGATCCGAAGGTCAAGTAATTGGTTCTGGGTCTCTGCAAGTCTGACAGAGGTCTCAGGTAGATCACAGTGAATAAGGGTGATGTGGAATTAGGTGAATAGGTCACTGTTCTGGGTTGTATGGGAAAATATAGAGACCGATGCGCTTAAGGGTGACCAATGGCGGTTGGGTGTAACCGGTGCCTGTTTCTTGTGGAAAATTGGGAATACCACAAAATGGGTTTTGGGTCTCCTTTGTGATTGCACAAAGGAATTTGGTTGGTCGGAATGAGGTATTAGGTGGTTTGGGAGGGATTTGGCAAGGTTTTAATGGGTATATAGAGGGTTGAGTATTAACGGAGGTCTATGGATGGCCAAGAGAACAAAGGGTGACAATATAATGATGAAATGAAATGAACCAGAGGAGTACAACGTTCCACTTACTTGGATTCTAGTCCTGGGTGCCTGTGAGTGATAAGTGAAGGTGTTGGTAAGGGTTTAAATGCTGCTGAGGATCACCAAACATTAGAAAGCTCCTGCATGGGCTACATGTGCTCTCCTTCTTTCTTGATTGGATCAACTCCTTGCTGGGGTGATTATTGGATGGTTGGGCAAGAGAAAATGCTTGATCTCCTTCCTTGCATGTGTGTTCTCACTGAAATTCATTCTTAGAAGATGTGATATCTCTCAAGAATGTGCCAATGTTTTGCTAAGCTTCTTCCAACCTTAAAAATAAGGTTGTTTTGGGGATTAAAAGGTGACCGACAATGGTTCTGCTAACTTAACCGCAACGATTAAGGATAACCGACATCGATCAAGGTGGGATTTCCTAGGTTTACTAAACTAGGGAGATCCTCTTGATTTTCTGGGATATCGTATCATTAACCTATGGAGTATACTGGAAGCTTCTTGTAATCATGCAGGAATGTGGTTAGAGGGAATGTAGGCATTGATTTTTAGGGTTTGGGTAAGTCTTAGTTAGTTATGGCAACTTACTAAGAATAGGTCTTAGGGTGAGTTGGCTTGATGAGGTGTCTAGGTGAGGTGTATGTTTGGATATTATCTAAATTAATATGTTTAAATAATAAATATGGTGAGGATAATGAATTAATTTAATTAGATTAATTAAATTAATATTAGTGGGGTAAAGGGGGCCATGGCTAGGTGAATGTGATGAAGGTGTTTATTTGTCGAGGGACCAAAGGGAAGTGTGACCTAATTTTAGTGTCTACACTATGGATGCTTGACTGAATAGATCAATGTTGTGATTAGAATCAAATGCATCTCCGTCGGGGCTATGGACATCTAGTCTTGATAGCAGAAGCAATGTACGGATATCCTTCCACCCTTAATTCAAAATCACCTTTCAAAATCAGTCATTCCTACACATTGGCTAAGGTATCTTCATTTGTTGTCTATTAAATCTTCCTTCAAGAGGTAATAAATTCCAGTGCATGCACTAGATTTATATGAGTAGGCGAGGATTAGTAAGTTACTAGGTGTCTCTTTTTTAACCTTGTCTAGAATCTTACTCTAGTCCATATTTTGTCTCACGATTTGTGCCTTTGGCTAATCACTTCTTCATTACGAGGCTTCTAAGCTACATTCATATCATTCACATCGTTCTTCTACTTCGTTCAGAACATCCATGTGTATAAGATTACTTTTTTGCCATATTTTTGGGCACCTTTGTCCCCTTCCACAAAAACAATCTTCTCCTTCCTTTCTATCATGTTATTTTAGGCCAACTTACGTTGGGGGCATCCTTGCTTCTTCCTAGCACTTCATTGGTTTACGTTCACCATCATGTTGAACCTATCCATAATGGCCTTGGGTCCTACTTCTACCTATGAATATTTTCCTTTGAATACTCCCACCTAATCACTAGGGAATTTTTGCATCTTCACCTTTCTCGTACGCATACATGGCCTTATGCCCTTGTACATCCCATCTATCACTAGGGGCATCCATGCTTCCTCATCTTCATGTACATAGTTTCAAAAAACTTTCAAAATCATTAAAAACATTCAAATATGTTAGAAAAATCATCAAAAACATTCAAATATGTTAGAAAAATCAAAACATTCAAATATGTTTAAGAAAACTTCTAAAAATTGAAAATCATCCTACAAAACGTCGCTCTTTGGTTCTCACCTATTCATGTGCGCGACTCACGGATCATCTTGATCTACCTCCATTAACAAAAGTTAGGCTACTTACTTTGTCTGTACTTTGGGGCACAACAAGTTGCCTGGTATTGTTTCATAGTGCACATTACTTTTTCATCGGACCCAAGTGTCCTCCGTTATTCCCTTTGCATGTATCCTTGCTTGGGGCACCATCATTAACCCTTGTCGTTAATTTGAATAGGTTAGAATCTGAAGCTTGATAACAAAAACATTACATCTTGTTTCTCTGTTAAGTTTAGCTTGTTTACTTTCTCGTATTGCATTGCATTATGTATGTTGCATGGAGTTATGCATCTTTTACTTTCTCATATTACATTGCATTTTGTATGTTGCATGGAGTTGGTGTTTTTAGCAATGGACATTTGTTCGTATATGGATTTTCATGTCATACTACACTTTTGTTCATTCTTTTTAATAAGGACCGATGATGAAGATCTCTAGCAATATGATGAAAAATAAAGTTTTTAAAAGGTATTGGATGGATATTAACTCATTCCCCTTCCTCATACTCCTTTTCATCTATATCCCCTTTCTTCTTCTTCACACTATTCTTTCTTCTATTCTCTTTCTATCATCTTTTCGATTGTCGATCGACCTCTTTCATCACCCCATCGACAATCAAGGGGGCATCCTTCATTCTACTCATTTTTTCTTCTATCCCTTCAAAAATTTCTACTTGTTTATGCTTGTCTACTTTCTTTGAAGTGGCGATACTTACGCCACCCCAAAGAGGGGAAAATGTAGACACCTAAATATTCTTACACTTAGCATTTCATCCAATTCAACCAATTAATGACACTTCATTAAATCCCCATACTTTGCTCCATTCTCGAATTCCCATTCACGACACTCTTTCGGTCATATTCCTCCTATAATCAGCTTATTTGGCTAATATCTCTCTTATTATCTAAACATTCCTCCTTTCGACCATTCAAAACCTCCCTAGTTCTCTCTAGACCACTTCTATTGGCTTCATAGGCTATTTATTAGTCATAATTGGTTATCCAAACCCCTCCCAACTCTCAATGAGTCTCTAATCACTTGTTAATCAAGTTTAACTAGCCTAATCCTAGCTTAACTAATCCTAAAGCATGTTTATCCTAATCTAATCTAAAAGTGCTTTTTGAGATTTAGTCCCACATGCACCCAAATTCAAAATTCTCCTAAGTGGAAAACTATAAATACAAGGCTAATCCTACCCATTTAAACTACAAATTTACACACAACTTCACTCACAAGTCCTTCTCTCTCACATTTGGATATATTGGCATTATACCTCATTTGCATTAGCCAAGCTAATAGGCATTTGATCTTGGCTATCCTCCATTGGTGAAGCTCTTCCATCTTGCATCCATAACTTCATAGTAGGTTAGTAGGAGGGTATCTAACTTGGTCTTGTAGCCATTTTAGAGAGACCTCTTCACCTCCATTGAAGTAAACAACACATCTAATTTTATTGCTTAGAATCTAACTAGGTTCATTTTTATTAAGCTTTCATGGAGTAGAGAGTAGTATATATGCTAGGGTTTGAATGTTAGTTTCAAATTTATACATGCATAGATATTTTTTTGTTTGTCTCTTATCTCATGGTGCATGGATGATTGAAGCAAAGCTTTGAGGTTCTTTTACCTCATTCCATAGCTTGTGTAACTTTCCATTGCATACACTTTTTAACGTAAAATTAAAATATGAAAAGAGAAAGGAAATCCATGGTATTCTTCTGCATGTTGAGGATGTCACACTATTTTATCTTGAACTTTTCCATTTCTTTTTAATTTTTTTGACATGATTACTGATATCTAGAACTTTGTTTTGTCAATGGATCCAACAACACTTTCAGCCTTACATGCATCAATTCTACCCTTGATCCTTTTAATTTTTTCCAATTGACTATATGACTCATGGTTGTCTTCACAACATTTTAATTAGAGTATTCAAGACCATATTTATCGATAGAGAGTATCCCAAATAACATACCCTTTACCAATAATTTGATTGGAAGAGGCATGTGCAAAGTATGAGAGGGTTTAGAATTTCTCCTAAGGGATATTCCAATAAAAAGGTCTAGATATCTTACCGAGAATGGCTCATAATCAAAAGGATGGGGTGTAGAAATAGTTATGGATGGAAGATCCAGAGGTATGGGGGTCGGGGTGAGGGAGGAGGTAGGGAGAGTTGAAGTGGGGGTGGGGAGGGGGAGAAAAGGAGGAGTGAGGGGTAAAGGGGGTAGTGGGGGAAAGAGAGAAGCAAGTTGGGGTGGGCACCAAATAATAAAAATACTTGTAGAGCATGAAAATATTTTCCTGATTCAAGGGGAAGAGACACTTACCCCATTTAACTAAATTCACATAATACTCGGGAGATTGTTATAGGGAAAATGTGGAACTCACATAGCATTTCCTTTGGAATTGCTTGATAAATACCAAGTGGTAGTTAGGCATGATTGAGAAGCGGTCATCTAATGTGATGAATTCCAAAACCACTAACCGAAAATTATTTTATGGGGGAGGTAGAGAGTCCCTAGAGAAACCCCCAGGCTTATTAACAATGGATTCGCCACTCTCCAAAAATTTGAGTTCCGCCACTCCATAATCAATGTTATTTTTGTAGAACTTTAACCCTTTCTGTGGAGACCTGTAACCCATGAAATGACTTATTCATTTCTCTCAAAGTCTTTCCCTTTATAAGACACCTTCCTTTCCTTCCAATTTTTGACAAATTCTCGAGACAAGTGTAGGTCTTATCCCTTGACTCTCTCCATGAAATGTATAAGTACACCCTTAATAAGAATGCTCCAGAGGGTAGTGTTATTCTTCCACTCATTAATATTCATTGGCTCAACCTAACATTTTCTCCATCCCATTTTATCATAAGAACACTCGATGTAACTAATAAAATTTATGACAAAAGGAATCATAGGGGTGAAAATATTTAAGGAAGAGTGAAATCCTCACCACGCAAGTCAAAACTAAACAAGTGAATTAATCCTTCTTTTCATTGTTGATAATTCCAATCTGAGATAGCTAGAGGAGTGTCATCCTCTCCCCACACTTGGAAATTATTAATATTTATTCCAATGTTAGCCATTATTTTAATGATTTTATTTCCTTCACATAATGTTAGCCATGCAAGAATGAAAAGATCTTAGAATGTGGATAACTTCTTCAATAATGGTTCTGATGGACCAACTCACATTATTGTTCCCTTTTAGGAAATTGGTGATGTTTAAAGAGTCACCCTTAACAATCAGGTACCTCACATTGAGATCCCTAGCTAATCTAATCCCCCACAAAGCAACAAGGGATTCGAGTAGTGATTAGTGTTGGTACCCATAGGACCAACATAGATCTTGATAATATGACCCTTTTCATTTCAAATACAATCCACACCACTATATTTTCATAGATTCCCCTTTTACGCATCATCATAATTGAGATTGATCTACCCATTAGGGGGAGGGTGCCATTTAATATGATCCCTAAAAACCACATTATTCAAGGAGGTTTAGGAAGTAAAAATACTTAGCTTCCATTTTTCAAGAATTTTTGTATCTTCTCTAATTTGATGATTATTTTTAGGAGGGGTGAAGCTAATCACATTTTTCCTAATACCCTCCACCAGATATGGCAACATTGTGGGTTTTCCATATGCTCTAAATAATATGTGGAAAGGATATGCTCCATAGATTTGGTAATACTTCATTTAAGGTTAAATTTACAAATAAACATAGTTACATTCGTTTATCCTTTTCATAAGTAACATAATTTTTAAATAGTACTATTTCTATGTACCTCACAAGATTTAATCATCCTTAATTATCTTTTAATATCTTCATATGAAGTATAAAAGGTTTTTCAATGTTTCAGCTTTAATCGTAATACATAATCAAGGTATTCATTGTTTACATATTGTTCAATGTTTCCTAGTTTCATAATTGTATGTTTTCATGTTCATTAACTCGTACCATGGCTATACTTTCTATTTACCATAATATCATGGTTATAACTTTACAATATATGTTAATATCTCATTTTATATCAAAACCCATTTATGAAATAATGATATATATTATCAAGTTCATCTCCCTTTATATTATCATTGGTATGTAATCCTAAGTTTTATGTGGTCTAAGACTTTATGTTTCTCCATATGATTTCTATGACATAACCGAGCATACTGAAATTCTTGTCTAAGGCCATAGTTTTATTACCTTTAATTAATTTATTTTCTTACATCTCATGGAAAGTTATGAATCCCATAAACATTTGTATAAATAAATTCACCAGATGGTTTAACTTGCAAATCAAATTTTATGATTTACGACACATGGGTTAGTAAATATTATGGGGAGGGTTAAAATATGTGACCTCTCTCCCTATTCCTCACTTAGTTTTCTTTTGTTATCACGTTTACTATTGGATAAATTTTAAATTCAACACAAACAAAATAACATAGTGTTATGAGTTGAACCTACAAGCTCTAGCCAAAAAAATACAAGGCCTTCCTATCAAGACACTATGCATAGATAATAATATTAATAATATTTATATATAAATGTGTTCAATGGAAAGAACCTAGTTTATATGCATTGGTTCATCCTCTATGTCTATGAAGCCTTTAAATAATATTTGAATTCAATATTTTTTTAGATAAGATAAAAAAGGTTTGGTTTTAAACGGGGACCAAAAAAAACCCATACAAAAGAGAAGAATTTTTAAAGAAAAACACCAACAAAACCAAGGAGGTAGAGTCAAAAACTTGACAACCAGGCCCCCACATAACGGAGAAAAACTAAAACAATTTGCATATTAAAAGCAATTTTTGTAATCTACTAAACCAAGACTAGAAACAGGAAAAAGCAACAGAAAATAAAAGGGCCACAAAAATCCCACAGTTAGTTCTTATTATCCCTACTTCAATTCCCGGAACTTGGACCCCTTTTTTGAACCGAAACTTTGATAATGACTCTCTTTACGCATTTTACCTCTTGTTCCTTAGTCCGAGCATCGCATGATCCTCCTCCTGAACCTTACTTTGATCTGCAACCATACCAAAAATGTCACCATTATCAAACTCATCATTGTCAAGAACTTAAACGTGGTTTCATGTTGTTTTTGGCCTCCTCAGAAATGACCTGGTCTTGTAGCAAAGAAATTTGTTGCTCTTGCATAACATAATCTACTTGAATCCCCCTAATAGTCTTGTTCTGGGTTTCAATCCTTTGGTGACAATCTTTCAGCTCTTGTATGAGTTTTTGTTGACTGTCGAGAATAGTATCTACTATGGAATCAACCCTCATCATCCTAGATTCCTAGTCAACCAACTCTTGGTCTCTCCTGTTGGAACTTTCCCCCAAATTCCTAATCCCCTTCTTGAGATTACGCAAGGCATCCGCAATACACTCATCGAGATCAATAAAAATTTATTCTTCTTGATTTTATTAAGGCGGGAAGTGTTAGGAAATTAAATTAATGTTTACATTATAAATATTAGGTTTGAAAGAATATATTGTTTCAACAATATATTATTCATGGAGTTTTGTTGTACCCGTATGTTTATAAACGGGTGAGTTGTTCCTATTTTATAGGAAGAGGTTTGTCTATTATATTGGCTATATATTAGCCTAATGTATTGCACAGGTTGAATGGACAGAAAATATAATATACAGTATTATTACTTTGTTTTTGCCATCGACTGTCCAAATCACAAGATTTGGTATCAGAGCGTAGGCTTTTCAAGAAGGCTA
Source organism: Taxus wallichiana var. yunnanensis (assembly GCA_018340775.1). Classification (NCBI taxonomy): domain Eukaryota; kingdom Viridiplantae; phylum Streptophyta; class Pinopsida; order Cupressales; family Taxaceae; genus Taxus; species Taxus wallichiana. Next base: position 957,579,965 of record CM031234.1, read on the forward strand.
TGGAGTCATATTGATTTGACTTGAGTATTATTAGTGACATTTACAAATCAAATCGAATGGAATAATAACCATCACTGCCCTCTGCTCCTTCTGTTCCAGTGCCGTTGTCTTGCCCAATTTGCTATGCGGATTTGGATGTCACGGATTTCAATTTTGTTCCCTGTAGTTGTGGATTCCGTGCATTCGCCACAAGAAGATTCTGATATAAACTCATGATTGGTGGGCGCACATGTTTTCCCATTGTTCCTAGTATCAAGCTCTGAGTTCTGCAGATCCAGTGAGGAGATACTAGCGGAGGAGGAGCGGCTGGTGGTGATTCATTTCGAGCATGACTGGGACGACACCTGCATGCAGATGGATGAGGTCCTCTCGAGCGTGGTGGAGTCCATTTTTGGCATGACTATGCATGGCGATCATGTAGCAATATCTACCGAGCCGTCCAAAGAAAACGGGAGATAAGAACAGGATCCATTTACATGACAGTTTTTTCAACGTGCCCTCTATACTTGCCAAATGTCCTCTCCAAGATCGCAGAAAAAAAAAAAAAAAAAAAAAAAGGTCTATGTTTTTATTTATTGTTAATGTCGATTAGTTTGAAGTTTTTTTTTTGTTTATTTATTTTGAGTCATTTTGTTATAGTGTATTGTAAGTCTTTACATTAGGATGTTGTCATTCTTAGTGAGTGTTCGGTGTTACTTTGGTCAATTTAAATATTTGGTATTCAAAATTTAAAAATATCATTGTGAAAGTTAAGTGTAGTCTTATTACATTTTGGTCTTTTTGTCATTTTTGTATCAGTGTCAAAATCAATATCGAGTCAAGAGTTATTTTGTATGTCTTATGTCATATAAAAGTCCGTAAAATAAATAGGTGATTTTAGGACATTTATTTTTTGACATTTTTTATTTTAGTCAAAAGTCGTGTCATTGTAAAAGTCCAAAAATAAAAAAATTTGCCTCACAGACGCATTTTCGGTAGAATCCGACGTCTATATTGTGTGAAAATGAATAAGTTGAGTCACATTGAAAAATTTGAAGGCAAAGATTTTCATACCTGGCAAGTGCGGACTCAATTATTCCTAATCAACAAAGACTTATGGGATATTGTTGATGGAAAAGAAAAAAAACCGACAAATGCAGATGAAGCAATAAAATGGGACAGCAGAGATCGAAAGGCTACAGCAATCATCGGATTGGGTCTATCAGATGCTTATCTACATCATATAGACTTAAAAAATTCCTCTCATACAATCTGGGTGACATTGAACAAATTGTTTGGATCAC